>OY292378.1:5600039-6919424 GCA_958496195.1 Timandra comae
GAAGAGCTCGAGTTTACAGGCGTCCAGGAGAGCGTTTTGCACAGTGCTGTTTTGCTGAAACAGTTGCATACGGCGGTGGTTCTTGTATGATGTGGGCGGGCATATCGATAGAGGGAAAGACGGAGCTCGTTTTCATCCCTGGTGGAGGCCGAGGCGGCGGACTAACAGCCAACAGATACATTGAGGACATACTCCTAGGTCATGTCTTGCCTTACGGAGGCTCCATTGGGGATGATTTTATTTTAATGCACGATAATGCCCGCTGTCATACAGCAAGAGTCACTCGCCAGTACATGACGGACGTGGAAATCCAGACGATGGACTGGCCGGCGCTGAGTTCTGACCTCAACCCGATTGAGCACGTGTGGGACGAACTCAAACAAAGAGTTCGAGCACGAAATCCGGCGCCTGCGAACGTCACCGAACTGAAGACAGCGTTGGAAGAGGAGTGGGAGGGGCTTCCTCAAGAATGTATAAAAAAACTCATCAAATCGATGAAAAACCGTCTCCGAGACGTCATTAAGGCAAGAGGAGGAAACACAAAGTATTGATTTGTTAAATTTAATTTTTGTAATCTTTTATTTTTCATTTTAATTTCATTTTTGTTACTCCTAATTTTTTCCGGGTTTTGTATTTTTTCATTCAATGTAAAATAATTTGTAAACTAATAATCAGATTTCAAAAATAAAAACACTATTTTAAAGCTGAAAAAACAGGCTTTTAGGAAATATATACTTTTATATACTTAATTCTAGCCATTTACGAAAAATAGGATACTTTGTGCATTTTGTACGCTTGAGTCGATTTAGCTGCTCGCGAGTGTAGTTTTGTCTTGTGGTTTTACTCGGGATGAGTTTATTTATCAGAGTCCAATAATATGTCATATAATAAGGAAATCCGAAGCATTGCTAGTATGCCACATCAGAACTATAAATTCAAGTAAATTGATGACCTCGATGGCAGTCACCATGCCGGACTGCCATCCGTAAGGTTGCGAGTTCGATTCCCGTGCGGGGTGAATATTTGTGTGAACCACAAATGTTAATCTCGGTCTGGGTGTGTGTGTGTGAATTAGTGTGTGCGTAGTTTCTGATACCCTAGATACAAGTTTCTACTAAGTTAGGGGTCAGCTACTATAATGAGATGATGTAGTGAATGATTATGTTATGTTAAGTAAAACCGCAAAACATAACAATATAAACCACAAAAACTAAATTTAAATATAATTAAGTACAATGACTTGTAAATATTAAGATTTAAACAAAAAAAGTTAAGGGTTCATCTTTTGAGAGGAAGCGATCGGTTTCGAAAAAAGTCGGGGTTAACGCCCTTAATAAGGGATTGTTATATCAACATGTGTTAGAATATTTATACGGTTAAAATGTAATGTAAGTTATGATTTTCTTGGTGATTTGATAAGTTATTTAATTAGGTTAGTATACTGTTGGGTGTATTTTTTCACTATCATTCACTACTTACATCATCTCATTATAGTAACTTACCCCCAACTAAGTTAGTAACTTGTATCTAGGGTATCAGTAACTACGCACACACTCATTCACACACACCCAGACTGAGACAAACATTTGTGGTTCACATTTTTCACCCCGCACGGGCATCGAACCCGCAACCTTACGGATGGCAGTCCGGCATGGTGATCGAGGTCGTCAATAATATTATAAGTGTAAATAAAAATCTAGAAATATAGGAGGTGTCATAATTTATGTATTTTGTAATTTTATTAAAAATACTATAGATTTTAATCAAAAATACATAAAAAATCAACACTTTGATTATGATTACAATAAACGTGGTTACAAACTTTATAAACTAAGCCTATAGATAAATAATTAAAAGTTTATAAAAAGAGAAATCAAAACTATAACATTTAAGTGTAAAGGTTAATCCACAAACATTACTCACGTGTTAATAAAACCGTTGTAAACACAACTTTATAGCATCAAAACAATAAACGTAGCTTTTAACACATTGTTAAGAGCAAGAAGCATCTCTAGAATTTACACATTTTCACAACAAACACAAACATCGCAAATTAATCCATATTACTAAAGCTATAAGGTTTATTATTCCGTGCAAATAAATCTAACATTTGCTAGACATGTGTCTCAAATAGATAGAGTAATAAACTGCAATAAATAACATTAATATTTGCTAAATAGTCAAACTGTGACAACTTAACAAACACCACATTATATAATTTAACATTTTCGTCATATAATTTGAATTTAGAATATGACTTGATTTCTATTTAATTTATTATTTAAAAAGATTTATGAGTGATTTTAAATGTGATACTCATAAATTATTGTGAATATAAAATTCCATTTTTGAATTTGCTATTCGAACGCTTTACAATTTCAAATTCGCAGTTCTTTTTACGTTTCAAATTAGTAGTTACAATTATTTTTGCAATTCTAAATTCAATTTCAAATTGAAAGTATTCTTTGTTCAAATTAAGACTCTATAGAGGATTACTTGCAAAAATGATTAGATAATAAAAAGTTGACAATGGATTAAAATTAGAATGCTACATTTTGTTACAAAAAACGATCACGACATACATTCCTGAGTATGAGCTTATTGAGTAAGCTAATGACATTGTTATACTTATTGAATATTTTTTATTTATAAATTCAAGTTTCATGGACAAGATTTTTAAAAGATTTTCTATTTCAGTATAACATAAAAAGGTATTGTTACAAGTTTTATAGATGGAAAAAACATACAATAATCATAAGAATTGCTTAATCCGATGGCGATCATTTTAGCTATTTTGATAATTGCATTTAAAATTCTATGTAAATATGATTACTTTTCAATTTCTTCATGCACTGGATATAGTAATTAGATAAATTTTATTGAAAAAAACTAACCTATATCAATACAGTATTTCCTCACATAATATAACATTAATAATTCCCAAAACCAGTACAAAACGCAGACACAAAACAAGGCATTGCCCAGACACATAAATAACACAATTTCGTGTCTAATGTCTAACCCAACTAAAATAGTACATAATAATTAATTAACGTGTGCGTATCACGCGTATTTCATTTTAATCGTCGTTTCGAGTATTTGCACAACGGACTAGAATGCGTTGTGATGCGCGTGCGCACCTGTTCCGCACTCCATTATGCACTTTGTACGACGATGCGATCGTGTTTTTTTTTTGGTTTATTTTAATGGATTTATTGATATTGTTATGTTGTATTAGATTAATTGTTTTAGTTTGAATGACGGTTTTAGTGTAATGTTAGGATTTGTTTGAAGTTTATTGGAGTTCCAATTTATTGTATTAGATTATTAGTGAAGCTTATATTTAATAGTAAATAAAGGGTTTAAATTAATAGATACTACATTGATTTTGTAAATATTAATATATCACATACTTAAGTAATCAAAAATAAAAATATCAATTCCAACAAATCATAAATATTCTAAAATTTTGACGGCCGTATAATTGTTTTATTGCAATAAAACTTATACAATCTGCATGATTAAAGCTCTGCGTTGATAACGAAAAAAGAAAAAAAAGCCACAGACACAACGTAGCTTTAATATGCATCGCGGAAAGCTCAACAATAAATCCTTTAGCATTTTTCGCAAACGCATAAAATTCGAACGCACGATTATTGAATCGTTGCGACGCTATTAAAACTATGCCTGTCCTTGTCTAGCAGAATACGTCGGTCTCTGTCTAGCTGCGCACGCGTCGCTATTGTGTCTGGCGCGAATCTTTCCGTTGCTCCGTCTCTGTCTGCCGCGCTAGCGTCGTCCCGCTCTAACGAATGTCAATGCAGTTTATTGTGGACGTTAATGGCTCTGATTACAAATGTAAATTTTCAGCGCGCGAGCGTTGGTTGAGTTTTTCTATTTTATTTGCTTTTTATGGTATTAAAATGTTACTAATATCAAAAGTTATTGTATTAGTATTTTTTTTGTTTTATTTTTGATTTAATGTATTGTTTGTTTCTTTTTAAAACTATTTTTGGTTTTTCTACAGTACCAAATATTCTTCTAAAATAAACCAACATTGCTTCTCTACACTAATATTCAAATGTATTTTATCCCAAAATTCCATGTCATTAAAAATATACTAACTTATACTTATATAAATTGTAAAGGGTAGTTAGAGCCCTTAGAAAAGTCCAATAATTACTTAAACAAAAACATCGCGGCACCTACATAGGACTCTTGAACAGGAGAAGACTAATTTTAAAAACTTTCCACTACGTGCAATACAAAATAATACTAACGATTACAAAACTGCGAGTCATTGCAGAATTAAACTGCTATTTAACCAAAAGCGATGTAAATTTGTTATTTCCACATATTCTTCAATCTAAAATGAATATAATACAAACAACAGAAGACCGGTATTGTAATAAAATTAAGAGAACTCCCGTCGAACGCACTGACGGATAGACAGACTTACCTATTATTCGCATATCATGGTACTTTATATAGTCTGACCAGTGTAATGTGACATATCGCGTTAGTTGTTCCTGTAACGGCCGGTTCGCGTAACAGGGGTCTTGTGAAACTGGCCGCTGTTACAGTTTCCCAATCGAATACCATTCTCAAAAGATCTAACACTGGTGCCAATTTTCAGAAAGACAGAGCTAAAATAATTGCTTCAAACGCGCCCTATTTCGAGCCGACGCATTACACTTTAGATATATTTATTTCTTGTACATTATTATCTACGTGTTAGTTCGTTTGTTTGTTGCAGTTTGTTGGATGGAACACAACTTTGTGTAATTTAAATGTCAAACTGGAATAGTTAATTTGAATTTGGAACTAATTCGGATTTGGAACGTGTTACTGGTTATATAACAATTTGAAATTTAATTCTTGGAATACGTGAACGTATTCTTTATTTGAAAATTTATATTTGAAATATAATATGCGTACGCAAAACTAATAAATGTGCCCATCAACAACCTACTTAACGTTCAGCAAAGTTCTAATTACAAGAAACACTTCATTACAATAACTACTAGGAACTGAATGTTTATTTATAATGCAGACAATTTTAATGAACATTTGTCTGTTACGGCTCATAGCGACACCTCATATAATACTTATACCGAGTCGTTACAAAACGACACAATTCTCATATAACAGTCGCATCGCACACTAGTTACATCAAAACTATAAATTCAAATACTAAAAATTTTGGCAATACAAAACTTTGGCAATGTTACAACATAAAATGCATTTTCTGTTTACTTGCATTCCTATGTTACAACGACGTCACACATGAACATGACATTATGTTTATACGGAATCGATACCGAAACGATTGATCGACGCAAAAAAACTATCGAGTAACCGCATAATCGATTGCAGTGTATCTAATAAACTGCATAAGGAGTTCATGTCAACTGTTGGGAGCATCGTACGACACAATCTTTATGGAGTCGATGTCGCGAGACGAAACTATCCATCCGAGCTCATATTTACAGCAATAACCCAACAATTACATTTACACACAATCGATACCAAGAAAGAAAAATCCCATTTTCTAAATTCGAATACAAAACAAGACATTCGATAAATTACGAATAGCACTAGAGTGCTGCCAAAATTGCAACTGGCCACAAACAATTACTAATACAGTATTCTAAATTCAAAAGAGATTTTAATTTGAATGAGTATTTTAAATTGTAATTATAATTTGTAATGTAACAATCGAGCGCGCTGCAACGTTCTCATTTTAAAATCCTTCGAATTATGCACGCGCGTATATTAATTTATAAATAGTGAATAGAATTTGTTGAGCGACGTATTTATAAATTGGTTTAAATGTCACGGGAACAATGGATTGGCCGTGTCTATTTAAGATTGATGAGTAACAAATAATCCCCGTTGTTGTCGGAAGGCGGGAAGGTGGTTGTGCAACCGAGAACACTCGTATGAGAATGTCAGATTACCGAGCGAGTATTATTTTCGGTAAACGATACGCATCTAAGTGTCCGTCCGGAATCGACGTTGCGTTTAATAGTTTAAGCATAGTAAGTATTCGGTCGGCCGCCGGCTAATCTTGACTGGCAAAGGCGATTTCACTCGAGATGATCGGATATCATTTTTTTAACGACTCCACATCGGGTAGAATTCAAATGAAAAGTCGTGATTGAGTTTCTAAATGCCAAATTATATCGTGAACTCGTTAATCGTCTTCAAAGTCTTAAAATACGGGTCCGAAGCATTCATCAAAAATAAGAAAATAATTAATACTCGTTTCGGCGGAGAGAAACGAAACATTTAGAACGGATATAACAATAAAACAATACGCCGCTCGCAAGCCGAAACAAAACACAGAAAAATATGAATTCCGATCAAAACGGGCCGAGGAAACAAAAGATGGTGGATTTAATGAAATGAAATAAAATATAAATTCCTTTTGTAAGCGAGAATTCTTACATTTTTAATTTGGTACGTTCGGAATGGCGCTAAAAACGGACAAATTCCAGAATCATAAAGATCTGTTTGTTTGTTTATTTAGTGTTGTGTTTCACAATTAATAAACAATGTTGAGTAAATAATATCTCGTATATAATAAACATGTTATATTATATCCTAACAAAGGAGATACGATCTCAGGTTCCGTATTAACAATATCTGACAGAATTTGTGTTTACAATTTGGATTAACTCTATTCAACGTGGAGTACAGTAATGAAGGGAGAAATTGATATTAATTCAGTTTCATAATTATTATCAAAACATTATATACTTTGAAAATGAAACTAGTAAATTCACTCGACTTCACTCAGTACATTGAATTTAATATGTATATAGTACTTTGTAACTATGAATAAATACTGATATTAGCTGTATACAAATCTGTCTTCATTCTTGAGATTCTCACGGTCATAAGTATGAACAAAGTTACGATTTTCTTTATAACACTAGCTCTTTATAAACTGTTGTGGATCATTTGAAGTTACATACTTGTTTATTAATTAGCTTTAAATCTTCTTTCGCAAGCTCTTTACCATTCATAAGTGCTTATTTGGGACCCAAACTAAATAACTGATTCAATAAACGATGGAATTCGATAATTGCTACTTCATAAAACATATCAAAACTCAAAACTTTACAACCAAAAACGTTTTAAATTTTAAACCAATTCAAAAATACGTTCCCATAAATCCATTAAAAAGATTTTAAATCATAAAATTACATTATAAACGTTTAACTTACAGATTCTCATGACCGTTAAAAAGTTGTTCCAAATCCAAACATTCGAATATCGAAAACAGATGTCTTAAAATATTGAAATGGAACAGACGCCCGTTAACTTCAAATGAGATGACTAATTCAATGTTTGTTTATTTTCCTATAGTTTTATTAGTAAACGATGTCAGTTTAAAACGATTTTATTTTATTAATTTATATTTTTTATTGGGTTTTATTAATTGTTTTATTCGATTTTATGTTTGACATAGTTCGAATTCCAATTTCGAAATTGATTCTTATTAGTTTTTCGAATTTTGAATATGACGAATTGTCATTCAATTTTTTTATGATTCTACGAGTAACTCAGTTGAGTGCACTCATACTGAATTTTATATAAAGTTTATAGTATTCATTAAGTACTTTTTATATTCAATCATCGGTATGAATAAATAAAATTAGCAAATACAAAAACTAAAACAAATACAATCGTAAAAAACCCCACTCAATACTTCCATTCGAAATTCAAACTGATTTGCGTCATACAAATTTCATATTCCGAGAACTGTTACATTTCAAATTCTAAAAATCGAACAATAAATAAAATTTCAAGTATATTTCGAACGTCGAATTGTAAAATCGAGTTATAAAAATCAATCATTTCCTTCATAACATTGATACGAGATATTATGTTTTTTTATTCGTTTCTCATTTCGAACGTGTTCGATTTTGGCTTAAAAATAGACATTTTGAGTGCTCTGTAAAAGATAAAGTTATATTGATGTGTTTCAAACGTACAGACGAACGTTTTATACACGAACAGTTGTTCATATTTCATAGTAGAGTAATTGTATTATAATCCTTATTTATTTTCGGATGTGAAGTGTTTTAAGTTCAACGGATAAGGGTAATGTTATTTAAAAATAAAATGCGGTTGTATTGATGTTTTTATAGTTTTGGTTCTGTTAGAAATCTGTTATTGAATAATGGTCATGAGTTAGATTTTATTACGTACCTTTCAAAATTACTATTAAGTGTTTAAATAAGAAAATAATAAATAATTTCTGAATTTAACTTTCATTATCAAGATGGAAAGCATGTCTGTTTAGAAGCTACATACAACCCTAAATAGACCAATAGACCTAAACGAGTCTGTTTCCCTCCCTAAGTATTTTAACAAAGTGACGATTCGCCCGTTTCGTGCGAGTCGAATTCGTACGAATCGTCCACATGCTATGATAGGAAGAAATTCATTTTACTTATAGGAGTCTGATTGCATGAAAGTTTCTGCATACAAGGTTTGCATACGACTTTATAAGAAAACGTAAGTACGAGCTTTCAATTTGTTATTTAAGTTAATTCCATAAGTACAAGACGGGGCAAGTAAAGCCCATACTTAGAGGACAATAGCGGGCGTGGTTCACAAGCTAGCGGCGAATAATTACTCCCCCCACTTCGCCTCCACCCCCCCTTTTCCATATGTCTTCATTCAGCATTGTCTTCGCTATGTGACCTCTGACGCGATAAGTAAGGATATCAGTGATTCATACTATCTACATGAATATACTTATAACTTTCACATTCAATTCAAATTTTTCTTACAATAAAAAGGTTTTAACAAAAGTTGTTCAAGAAATGTTCTGTTCAAATTAGTAACTAGAATTTGAGGCGGAAGTTACTTGACATAACAATAGATGTTAAAAAAACAATAAAATTTAACTTTTTTAGGTTTTTTATTAAATTATTCAAAGACTATGATTGATTTATCTATTTGTAAAAGAATGTGAGGGCCACCCCGCGCGCTTATTGCGGAATACGTGAATATGGCGCGTGCCATCACAAGCAAACAATACGCACACTTACGTAACGCGAAACGCGAACAGAATCCTCTAAACGATTTCACTACATTTCAAATCGAATTACAATAGACAATTTATTACATACACTAAAAAATGTCTAGACATAAAAATAAAAATACATTTTAATTTTTAAATTTCGTATCTCTGTTCTATTCTAAAAAAGAAATAATGATTTGAAAAACGAAACGTTGTATGTTCGTATTACGTGTTCCAAATTTGATGTGTTCGAATTTCGAATATCGTTTCGAGATGGATTGTGACGGCGCGTTCGTAGAGCAACAATTCAAATCAAAGGAATGCTGGAATATCTCGATACGATCTCAAATGTTACAAATATTATATTTTTCAATTGACTTTTTAGTTTAGTCTAGTTTCTATTGAGTTGTTTTGTTGTTTATTATTACTTTCAAATGTTTTGTCTTTCGAACATACTAATGTATAAAAGTTACAACAAAGAGTTGTTGCGAATTGAAATTCGATCCATATTTGAATTTGATTTATCAACAAATAAAAAAAAAAGTTATAAAATGAAACCTGGAATAGGAATTAGGAAGTTAGTAAATAACGAATAAATACAATTTTAAAAATAGACCATTACATTACATACATTTAGTAAATAAATAAACAACTACAATTTAAAATTACCGAAAAAAAAAACCAGTTCCAATAATTTAAATTGCAAATCAACTCATTATTAATATTATAATATTTACTCGATATTATTTCATGTTCAAAAACCTACACGATAGACATTCAATCAACCGAAAATTTGAATAAAATATTACTCAAACTTATAAAATCATAAGACGGGCCTCCGATCTGATCCCATTGATTGATGGGTGACCGCGCTCCGGGCTATCCGACCATTTTAACTAGGAACCATCACACAAACAATATACATAAATGAACAGTCCATCTAACACTGGCTAGTTTATTTTCCAAGTCTGTTGACCCCGCTTCGTAGCATGAACTAACTATACAATGTTTTGAACTTAATTAAAAATGTATAAAGAATTTATAGCGTGTCAAAAACACCCACGTTTTATTCGGTATGATTTTTCTGAATATGATAAAAAAATGAGTGTAGACTGTACTTGAATCTATGTTTTGAAATTGGAATTTAAAATGTTGATGTTCGATCTACAAAATGTGAGAGACAAAATGTAATTTAATTTTGGAATTGGAATAATTTATAATTGAAATTAAATTGTAATTGGAATATTTTGTGATTGGAATAAAAATTTTGTAATTGGAACGCTTTTAATTTTTATTAGTCGCGATATTCGAAAGTTTGAAAATAGTTTGGTATTTGTCTAATTTCCTCTTAACGTCAGTCGGTGACGCAACTTGTCAAAAAGTTACACTGTGACTCAGTTTCTCAAAAGTTGTGACACTTGATAGGTTTTAATACAAATTAAATGTCTTTTAATTTTAAATGTTCTTTATTTGATTAATTTGTAAATATATTCTGTGTGTCATATAGATAAAATACTTGATAAAATGCAAGTATAAGTAGATACAAATTACAATCTATAATGGCCTTATTTATGCAATGAAAAAATGTAAGTTTTAGATAGAGTATTTATATTTTGACTGCTTTAAACTTAATCCTACACAAGAACTGCAAAATCCATTTACAGAAATTCCAATTCCTTGATTAAGAATTGTTATTATAATATAAATAGAGTTTACTCAAATACTTCTTAACAAAGTAACGATATTAAAATAGATTCCACCAGGAAATTCCAGTAATTCGAGAAATGTGAAAACTTATACAACAATTGAATCTAAATTATTAAGTCATTTATTGATTTGTAAGACTACTGCAGACCAAAAAGCCTCTCTTTTACTTTTAATATTAGTATAGACTCGATATTATTACTCTATGCTTGATTATCTCAAAACCATACAAAGTTTTCAAAACAAAAACAAGAATTTGTCGACCCTGCAATTGTACCCAGGACCCCTAAAACTATTAATATTACTAATAACCATCAAACAAATCCCGTTCCAATACAACATTTAAATATGAACTGTAACAGTTGTTCAAGGAACGCTCCCTGTGTTTGTGATACTTTGAAAATGGAACGTTTTGTTCTTATTATGAATGCGTTAAGGATGCGTTCGCGCATGCGTCTGACGGTTTAGTAACCGATGCATTAATGCTACGAAAGATTCCTTTTTTTATTCAACGCCGAGAGATTGGTCATTACACATCTGAATATGCGTTCAACGGGCGCACGATTCGACAAAAAAAAATCTATATATCGAAACGAGTCTTGTAATGTAAGTAGATAGCAAACGTGCTCTTTATGTTATTAGAATTCGAAATTTCCGGATTGATTTGAAAGTTTCTAAGACTAACGACCGCTTCGCTTATAGTATGTTTTTGTTTGAATTTCTGGAGGAACTAAGCAATTATTGTGCTGGTTATTTTAAAATTTCAACTGTGATCTACATTTTGTTGTTGAGCTGTAGAATCAGGTCTATTAGTGTCGGTGAGACTGAACTTATATTAGGTATAACGGTATTATAAATTGTTTTTAACTTTACTAAGTATTATGTTTACTTTCTAAATTATCAAATATCTAGGTAGGTAATAAAAATAAATTGTTTTTTTTTTCTATTTCTAAATTAAAAGTAATGAATAAAATAGATACAATAAGTTCCAATTCCAAACTCAAAATCTTAATAAAAAATCGTACTCATCTACCAAAATTTAAAATTGAACAAAGTATTCCATTTTCGAATTACAAATACTGTTACAATTAAAACTATCACAACACATTCAAATATCAAATTAACAAAAACAAAATTCCAATTTCAAATAACACAACACATTGTTGAGAAAAACAACTACAATTGCGAGATAATGTCTCGGTTGGCTCAAGTTCTCATAATTAAACAGTACAATATTCCTTAAACGCGAGAATTAACCCCAATTGGTGAAGCGATCTATTTAAATTACTCGTTACGTGCTAGTTATTCAACTTTCTGGAACTAAGAGACGAGTCACGTCACTAATCTATATACCAGCTGGCGTGAGATGTGACAATTAAAAAATTACAATGTAACTTCGTATACACGTTCTTTATTCGAATTTGTTCTTTTACACGTTTTTAAATATTGATGTTCTTTATTTGAATTTGTTTCTTTTTTGGACTAATGATGTGTAATAATGAGTGGGATAAGTGTGGAGAGGTTTTTGTTTTAAATTACATACTTTTGTAAAACTTTGTACATTATATGCCTCTGCAAAGTAAAGGCTGTTTTATCGCTGATGTTAGTATGGGTAGAGTAGGTAGGAATAGATGTTATCACCACGCCATGCTTGTCTGACGCATGTTGGTGATCCTAAACTTATAGACCCTTTTGCTTTTTTTAATTTTTAGTAAGTATATCTAAAATTATCTAATTAATTAGGTTAGGAATAATAGGTGAAACCAACTCGTTGATGTCTTTTGTATAGAAACGCTTTTTTATTTTTAACTAATTCAAATCGCAAACTAATACCGGTATTACGTTTGTTTATAGTAGTATATATTAAACTATATTATGTCAATTAATGTAATAAAAATAACGCGACCATAAATAACAGTTTGCTCGAACAAAAATTTTATGTTTTAATTTTATTCAAAAAAATAATCTTAATACGCGATTTCCGGTTTTCGTAGTCATTTGATCACTTTATATTTATTTACAACCGGAATAACAAGATGGATATCCGTTTTTGTATACAACACTACAATTTTGCATTAAAATAAACTCGCCATTGTGCCATTCCGAGCTATAAAATTATCATAAGCCAGACTCACGAGTAATAATCTCATATTTGTGCGACCGCCATCTTTAAAAACAATGAACGTTATTGTCTCTTCTTAATTCCATTTTTGAAAAAAATAATCCATTTCGCATTTCATCGCGAATGCCTCATTGATTACATCTTGTTGGACGAAATTCGACTTTGTGAACTACAAGATAAGGCTTTAATTAGATTACAAGTTAGAGAAGCAGCTGTATTCTTGAAATTCATTTGCTTAAATGAAAAAGGATCTTATCTCATTGTGGATAGAGTTAATTTTCCTTACTAATTGTTTAAGGGATCTGCACGTGTAGAGTGAGAGGGGTGTATTGTATGAAAGAGACAGAAGATGCGCACGATTTAGCAATGTGTTCGTTTATTATGAAAATTATGTGAACATAAAATAAAAATATTTCATTAAATGCATCTGTATGTTTGCAGTTTGTTTGGTTTTGTTGTTTTTTAGTTATTAATTTATTTATTATAAAGGGAACATTGTTGTACTGACAGACAACTGTCTTATAAGAGTCTATATTTATACAAATGCTACAATATATTGTCTAATTAGATGGTTTCTCGACCTGACTGACTCATTCATCGATGGAGTTCCCAAAACTCTTTTTGTTACCTTTAAAATTATGAAAAATGAGATGAAAATTCGTTATTACTAAAGAAAGAGCTATGAATTAATTAGTATTTAAGAATTTATTAATTTGTAAAAAATAAAAAATATATTTCATAGTTTTTCCAAATTCAAAATGCGATTTAACCGTCAAAAGATAAATACTAGCATAAAATAAAAAATAAACATTTAAGAAAAATAAGAAATTAGGTATATTTCATAGTTTTTCCAAATTCAAAATGCGATTTAACCATCAAAATATACTAGCATAAAATAAAAAAATAAACATTCAAGAAAAATAATTAAAAAATATTAGAAAAATGCACAAACTCTATTGACCTGTTAACATCAAAAATAATTATTACTATATACGGCCACAGATTATAATCTCAATAAATAAATTGCTTATTTACAATTTTAAAATGGTTAATACATACCTTTTAAGGCTCAAAGTTGTCGTATGACAGACATACGTACAGTTGTCTTAGACTTACCTGTTATGGGCATCAAACTTTGGACATGCTCTTTTACGATGAGTTCATTGGATAAGTTAGTAAAAACTAACGATTTAATACATTTTTATAGTGAATTAAATGTTTATGAGAAATTCCTTTAAGTGTTAATAAGAACACTTTATAATAGATACTGTTTTAGTTATGGAATTATTTCTTAGTTTGTAGTTTTGTAATTCGATTTTCGAGTTGGAAAAATAAAAGTAATCGAAATCGAATTTTAAAATTCAAATATAGTAATTCTAATTATTATAAAGACATGCAAAAAATAAAACACTGTTCTAAAAACAAATCCATTAAATTGATTCATTAACTTTTCAACATTCATTGCAAAATAAAATTCCAAATTCAAAATTCGAATTGTATTTAAAAAATGGAACTCCCGTATTATAATCAAACAAAATTCCAAGTTCAAAATTCGAATTGTATAATTTACAAAAATGGTACTCCCGATTCGATATTTGAATGAATCACGTGATGTGAGTCAAGCACCATTGTTCCTTTACAATACTTATAACGTCTCCAAGTAAATTAGGAAATGTGTTTTTTATTGTAAATCCATTTGGAATTACAATTGACGGTAACTGGCTACCGGTAATATATGACACACGTATACGGTTCCAGTTAACGCCGTGACACTATTTATTGTTTGTCATTTTATTAGGATTTTAATAATGATTTATTATAATTACTTCTAATATTATAAATGCGAAAGTAACTCTGTCTGTCTGTCCTTTTCACGGCTAAACTACTCAACCGATTGACTTGAAATTTGGTACAGGGGTAGCTTATGGTCCGGGAAAGAACATAGGCTATATTTTATCCCGAAATTTCCACGGGATCGGGAACTACGCGGGTGACAGCTAGTACTTAATATAAGTAGGTAAATTGTATTTAAGATCTCATTCTACTTTAGGGTAGGCTTGAACCTCAATTGGGATGAACCCTATCGAGGTTAAAATAGATATGTAGAGCTCATAAGTTTATACTTATGTGCTGATGATGATAAAAATACATATACAAAAAATATAACTCTCCTATTTGTAATTCACACGATTAAAACTGTGTATACCCGCGTATTTCCCATTTTTGTATAATACTTATCCCATAAATATCCTATTTCAGGAACATCTCTACAAAATTCTAACTTTAAGAGTACCTAACAGTCATTAATTCCTTTTTATATTTGATAGTGAAATTCGGATGACTAATATAACTTTGTAGAAATTTTACAATCCGGTAATGTCTCAAAAATTTACTTCAGCATTTTCATTGTATTGTTCCAAAGAAAATATACAAATTGTGTTAGTAACTAATAATGTCTCTTAATTCTATAAAATAATAGCTTTGATTACACGAACACTACTAATCACTACATAGTATAAAACAATGTCGCTTTCTCTGTCCCTATGTATGCTTAGATCTTTAAAAGAACGCAACGGATTTTGATACCGTTTATTTTAATAGATAGAGTGATTCAGTGGGAAGGTTTTTAGCATAATTTTATCCCCATATTCCTACGCGAACTATGCGGGTGAAACTGCGGGGCGACGCTAGTTTGGTATAAAGATTGTGTGATATTCTATGTGTTTTCCAAGTCATAGGTATAAAGTATCTGTACCAAATTTCATCATTATCGCTTTAGTAGATTTTTCAGTGAAATGGTAACAAACATCCATCCATACAAACTTTCACGTATATAATATGAGTAGGATAATATAATAATACATAATATAACATAATCATTCACTACATCATCTCATTATAGTAACTGACCCCTAACTGAGCTCGAAGCTTGTATCTAGGGTATCGGAAACTAATATGTAATAGGAAATACGTTACTGACCAGAGTTATAAACAAACGGAACTACTTCATTCATTATTTGTACAATTCACGAAACACAAATTGTTTATTTAAAGTAAATCCGAACGTTTCCCGTTTCGAATTGTTTTAAACTAACTAAAAGAAAAAATATATATCATTATTTATATAACAATCACGTTCAGTTCGCATTGATTGTGTTCACGAGGGCCGTGACGTCACCTCCGGCCGCCTGATAAGGGCCGCTTCCGGTCAAAATCCCGGGTGAATGAATGACTGACCGAATGAACGGAACGACCAACCTTATCCGATTTGATTCAGGACGAATATTGCACGTTTTCGGTATTCCAAATTTAAATTCAAATTCGTTTCGTTATTGGAAATTGTTTAATTAATGATTAATTTTATGATTAATGATTAATGAAGAATTATTATTATTTAATTATGAGTTGTTGTTAATTTAATGCAAAATATTGATAATGATGTCCTTAAACAGTTGTGATTTTCTTTAAATGGTATGATTTAATTAATTATTTCGTAGAATTGTGTAGATACATAAATTAATACATATTGTAAATTATTTTTACATATTATATTTGGGAATGCGTTAATTGGAAATAATAAAATTGATTAGGACAAAGTGACATAATGTCTTGTCGCTGTCATAAAATAGATTAAATACTGAATAATTTAAATATTTCTGATGATTTTAAGACATTCCTAGTATAATAAGAATGGCTATTTAGTATTCTCGTTAATACTGGGAACGGCTTTATCGATTTTAACAATTCTTATTTTGTTTGTTAGTTCTAATAAAGCCAAGTTAATCAGAAAAAAGAAATTTATTTTAATTTGAAATAAAACACTTAAACGGTTTTTTTTCGTTTTGTTTTACTTTTTCTGACGTTTCGTTTAAGTGTTTTATTTCAATGTGTAGTGTTCGGGTAAATCAAGAAACGTTAATTTAATTGTAAACTATGTATTGTCTAATATGATTATTTTTATTTATAGGATAGACTAGCGGTCTAATCTTTAGAAACGTTATAAGTTCATATTTTTGTTTTGAACTACTTATTAGTGCTGTGTTTTTCTTTTTAAGTTTATTATTTTATTTATTAACTATTTGTTCCTAAATACATACATTAAAATATTTCAATCGGTAACAGACAGAGAGATATTTGCTTGTGAGATCTTACAAAATGACACTAACTTCCATGATTTAAAAGTATACGTGTCTGTAGTTTTTAGTTGCAACGAAACTAAAATCAATAAGTAATTTTAATGTAAATTATGTAAATCAACTTAGTTTTTAATCAATACTAAATCCTATCATTTCACAATATAAAGCACATATCAAAAATAATAATCTTATTATTATAATTTAATATCATAATAAAGTTCACCAATAACTTTAACAATTTTCCAACAAAAACGTTTAATTTGAACCATCGTAACTTCCAGAACGAGTATTAATAAACAGAGCAAGACAAATTAACTAATTTGAACAATAAAACGGCTATTAAACAAACATCCATTGTGAATTTGAATTTCCAATGGTAACTTCAATAATTAGATGAGAATATTATTTTACTTTGTTTCTCTTACAACTCACTTTATTATTGTTTTAGAATAATTATTTTGAAAAGAATAAACACATTGTGGTTCTAAATTTGAATTTGATTTTGGTACAATAACAACATCATTTCAAATTCCAATTTTAAGTTGAAACAAAATTGGAAAACGTATCATTTTTTTTAACAAATAAACACATTGTAGTTGTATTTAAATTTGATATTGGAACATTAAACAACATTCCTAATTCTATTTTCAAATTGAAACAAATTTCGTTAAAAATTTAGTTTTATAACAAATAAACACAATGTAATTTTAAATTTGATATTGGAACATAAAACATTCCAAGTCCAAATTGAAACAAAATTCGTAAATGGAATATGTAATCGTAAAATTATCTTTATAAACAATCAAATTGAATTTCGAACAAATTCTAACAAAAACTGGCATACCGCGGTATGATTGTTAATCTTAGAGAAAAAAAAACTCATTTTCTGAGTAATGTCGAGATAAAATCGATGTTCGATTCACGTTTTTAAATATTCTTATAAATGAACGTTACAAATAAAAATACAACAATATTTATCGCGGGTTTTCCTAAACATGATTTTTCTTAGAATCGCGCAAAAAACGTTAATAGTTTTTTGTGCGATTTCTGTTTGTTTAAATTGTCCGCATTTTTTGTTGTGTTGTTCTTAATTTAAAATAAATTGTTGTTATTTTAATTATTTTAACAACTGCGTAACTGAGCCATAATTTGAGAGATTGGTGTAGGTGTGAATATACATATTACATGTAAATAAAATCTAATTATGTATGTGAAAATGTAAATTGAAAATTATTAGCCTAATTATCAAATTTATTAAATATTGTAATATTACTATAAATGCTTGCTTAAATAGAATAGTTTTTCTCTTTACTTAAAGATTTTTTCTATCCTATCGGATATTAAGATGTACTTAAGAAGAATAATGAAATAGATATAAGACTTGTCCTCAAGACACATACGCAATAAAACATATTTGACTGAAATTTTGCATGCAAGGATTATCCCAAAGATTATCCTGAAGTTACTACAGTAAGGGCCTATTTCACGATCTTCAAGTAAAGTTTCGAGTTATTACTGACATGTTTTGTCTTTGTCACTTGATATAAAGTAAGAAAAAGACAAAACTACGTTTACTTGGTGAGTACCTTTACTTGACGATCGTGAAATAGGCCCTTACTATCATTAAAATAAATAATTTAATCACAAATTTAATCAAAACATTACCGTTAATTAAATTTATGCTTTTTAATTACTGATTATGTGACTTTAACTATCAAATACTTTTTTAACTGATTTATAGCTGAAAAGACAATTTAACTAATAGTTAACTTTAGTAATAAAACTACCGGACTTTTGTCATGGTTGTTTGTTTTTTAATCCGTTTAAACTAATTTTATTTCTACACGTTAATCAAGGAAATCTCCAAGTTACATTCGAGTTTAAGTAAATACTTTATAACTTTGATTTAATTAAGATTATAATTGTAGTTTTGATTATTACATTTAAAATAATAGATCTAAGAATATGTTCCACGTGTTTTAGATTTTCCCAACTCAGTATTAAAACAAAGATTTTGTTAGTTGTTGTAATACAATGACATTCAAATTGGAAAAACGGTTTTCAAGTTTTTGTGAAAAATAAAACGTAGCAACGAACAATATTTTTTATGAAGAAGTTGTAAATAAAATTATATTAATACTAACATTGTGACTCGAGAATTGTATTATTTATATTAATATTTTTTATTATATTAATATTAAAAATAAGAAAGCAGTATAGGTAAATAATACAAACACTAATAAAAAATACGTGTACATAGGTATTAAAGTAGGTAAATTCTTCTGTTCTTAAAATATTTATTAAAAACAAAAATAATTCCAAATACAATTTTAAAATTACAAATACCTATTCCAATAATTTCAAATTACAATAATGTTCACTAATATTCCAATTCCAAATTCAAAAATTCAAATTGTAGCTGGAAAAAACAATTAAAAATTGATGGAACAATTTGTTTTTGAAATAAGAACTTTTTATTGTTCATTTGAGATGTTTGATTCGTGATCTTTCAACGGATTTGACCTCCGACCCTGGAATGATGTACTGTCCTATCTGATGCAGATGTGGTCTGATAACAGCATCCGAGCTACTCTCGGGGTATTGAAGGGATTGTTTGATGAACGATTGAGCGGAAAAGTGAATTAATTTTAATGATGTTTTTTTAACTTACACTTATTAATTTAAGTGAGTATAATTAAAAAATAAATTGATTAATTTAATTAGTTAAAGTGTCAAATAACATAAACTTAATATTGTTGTTATTAAATCGGTATAAAAACAAAATATTTAAAATTAATAAAAATAAAAAAATATGTTTGTTTACTCAAACAATAAATAAAAAAAAAAACTCACCTTAATCTAGACATCCAAACACGAAAACAAAAACAGCTCACAAAAGTCACACATGTGTTCAATAATAAAAACACAATTCAAATCCTTATTGTCACACACACAAGTTCAAAACACAGATTAAAAAGCACAGTTGTCAGTTTTAATTTTGTACTATTGAAACAAAACCTGAAATGTAACGTTAAAGTTTACGAAAAGTTTCTGTAAAGTATCGAACGCGTCCGTAACCCGGTGAGAACAACAGTCGCGCGCGGCTAACACACGCGACTAAAAAAATTGCCGCATCTGCGTAAGACTTGGAAACTAAATCAAAATACTCGCTAGTAGAGGGACGAGTCTACGGAGGCCCCACCCTTCCCCCTCTACCACGAGAATACGCAAAAACATTCATAAAAACCACTCTATGCATACACCTCCGCTAAATTATCAATTGTTTATATCACACAAATAAAATGTAAACCGAAACGTATTCATCTGAACAGTCCTAGACATCGATAACATTAAACAATTAAGAATAACACAATAGAATTCCGACAATGTCGAAATATTTAAAACAATACAAAGTTTAATTTTGTATGAATCATAATAATAAACATCGCGTTCAGATGTTATTAAATTTTGATTTGTAGAGTTACGGACGCGTTCGTTACAAACATCAAAAACTACGATTATATTTTTTTAATTTGATTCGTGAACTGTCAAATGTTTTCCCGCGATCCTGTAAATTTGATTTTGGAATAATGTTTACGGTATGAGAGCGACCGCGCGCCGCAGCCGCTCGGCTACAAATACCGCGTCTCTCGCTCACCACGTCAAATCCCGACTTTTTTCTGCCAAAAAACTAAGAAAAGGGTCCTTTTGAGTTAGTTAAGGGTAAACGGGTAAACGTAAGGCAGTTTTTTATGATCAAATGTGGAGCGTTTAGTTACGCGGATTGACCTTCGGCCGAACTATAGAGTTTAACACACAGTTGGCAAGTTTTTTGTTTGTGATTTTTTGTCCGATGATATAAGACTGGAGGTTCATAAAGTAATGACGGGTAGCAACCGCGTGAGACACGAGTCGGACCATTCGGGAAATTACTGTTTATTGTAATGGTATATGTAACAAATTGTTTATGGAATTTGTAATTCCAAATTCGAAAATGGTAATAGTTGATTATGGAATATTTTCAAATTACATTTTAAACTTTCCGAATTTGCGTATTCCGAATTTGAAATTAAATATCGAATATTAATTACCTATATTTTTAACAAAACTTTCACAATATTTTCAATACTTTTATAGTAAACTTACTTTTACAATAATTAAACAACATTTCAAGTAAGTAATTAATACAAGACATAATAATTACCTTCTTATGCTTAATTGGTAATAATTATTTAACATATTGACCAAGATTATTTACGATAAGAACTTTTTATACGATATCTGTACTCAAAATTAAAATAGTACTTATAGAACTTTAAATCAATATAGCAGCTATTTCTTCATTTTACTAGTAGATCAGCACAAATATGAAAATACAATTAATTAACAAAATCTATAAAACAAACATTAAAAAGTGGCAGAGTTTAAATAAACGCGATTATCTCAGGAACTACTGATTCAATTTTAAAAGTTTGTATTACTTTAGATAGCCCGTTTATTGAAGAAAGCTATAAATCTATACGAGTATATTATCATGTTACTACCCAAAGAAATGCCGCGATATCAACTATGTATGTAGTTGCATACAAACCAAAGTGATGCTGCGGTATTATCTCATACAAAACTTTTTCATTATTTAAGTGAAAACTAAAGAAAAATAAGCTGATTGTACAAGTTAATGCACAAAACAGACATTATAGGAGTATGTACTTCAAAATACATAAGCATAGAGCCATAATAGTTTAAGAAAACGCAGAAAATGCAAAGGAAAATGAAAAAAAATGTTGTTACAAAAGAAGACAAATATTAACCCGTAGACAATAGAAGAAAAATTTCTACGAAACTAACATTTTTAACCAACAGATCATTCTAGAGTTTACGTAGAGACATTATGGATAAAACATATATAATATTGATATTTCAAGGGCCATATAGTTAACGATTATCGATATGTATCCCTTTACTCCTTACACCTAGTGTTACGGATTCCTTGCGATCTTTTCGGCTAAGCTACGTCTGACACCGTCAAAAATATGATGGCTGATATTAAGTGGCTAATTTCATAGCGTTTCATTGCTCCAGAGAGCATATTATGATCAGTTGTCGACTTGTCGTACTAACATCATCAACAATCTTGAGGACTAAGAAATAAGTGTATCAGTTTGGTTTGACTACATCGCAGAACGCATAAACGACTCAAACTTTGAGAGAACTAGATGCAGAAAACTGCGCACTTACTGTAATAGTCATTCTTCGTCATTCTTTTAGTTAGATAAGACATTATTATTTGATGAAGTTCTTTAAATTGTCTCTCAATCCATGCACTTTTAGGCCCTTTTATGCTAACAGTTGCAGGATGGATACCCATTTGTGTGCAAGTATTTCGGAAATTCAATTTTTGTGATGAGATAATTTGTATAAAATTCAGTCAAATATTAGATTTATAAGTAGTACTTTTATTATATATATATAGCTAAAGTTTAAGATTAATAAGTATGCATTGGGATAGTATTACGCCAAATATCATCAGATAATGAAGGGATTGAGTTCTTTAAGAGATCTTACAGGTCGTTACTTACTACATTATTATCAATACAACAACTAGAAATGAAATAAAACATATTCTAATTATTAAGCGACTAAATCCACAGATTAAACACAAGTACCACCATAGACATCTAGACCTAAATCTCCATAATCGAATAACAAATGTTCGCTATTCAAAATGGTGTATTCGAAATGTCAGCGTTATTTTTGCGCGCCAACTCGCGTACGTCACAGCGAGTCGCTTCACGCGGTATTGTAATAAATCAGTTGTTTTAACTAATTGTAATGGAAGATTTAATTTTAATTGTGTTTTAGAGAGTCAAATGGCCTTCTTTCTAGTTGGGATGACGAAAAAATGTTACAGCCTTACCAATAAAAAATACCCACTGTGTATATTCTTGATATAACGAATTATTAATATGCTTCACACTCGTTATATCAAGAATATATACAGTGGGTATTTTTTATTAGTAAGACTGTTAATGTTTAAAGCAATTTTTAGAATAATGCTATAATAAAATTACTATGTAAGTACATAAAATATGTCATAAAAAATAATTTTAATTAAATTAAGTAATTTACTTATAATTAAATTGATTATTTTATATCTTAATAACTGTACTTTTCAGTTTTATCAATTAGTGATTAATCTATAAAAACTTGTTCTTTCCTTCGCTTTTCGTGTGAAAATCGGGAAACATGTGTTTCTATTTTCGTTATCATGTTTTAAACTTCTCTTTAATCTATGAAAGGAACATTTAGATAATGAAAATCGGTGCATTTTTTAGCTACGATGCCACAGACAGAGTCGCATCACCTCTACTCATTGGCTTTACAAATAAAAATAGTGTTTTTTAATGGAATTTTAAATAAAAAGACATGTGTGAAGTCTAAATTGTTGCAAATCCAATTTTTGCAAATTCATAATTTGTTCCAAATTCATAAAAAAGAAAAGAACCAGGTAAGTGATTTTTAAATAAATCCAAAACCAAATCAAAAATACTGGCCACATACACAAACGCATAAAAAAAGCAAAGAAAACTAAACATTTCCGAGCGTTCGATTCCACAATTCAAAAAACCATCGATCGAGGTTCGATTGTTAAAATTAAAACTTTTATGGATCGAGTAATAATTCCTTATAAACATCGAGTCGACATTTTCCGAAGTATCACGTCGAAGCACCCGTCCTCGCATAATAATACATGTTATTGTGTGTCTGTGTGTGTGTTTGTACGTATGTGTGACACACAATGATACTTTCCACACATGAGTTGTTACTCGTGTTAATAATAAATCATATGAATGTATTTGTGATCGGTACATTATTAGTGCAGGGACTGGGGTATCGATTTTATTTTTGTGTCGATGTTTTTAGGATGATGTTTGGTTTTCTTTGATTGTTCTTAATATTGTTAGCTTTCATATTTATTCAGTCAGTATATATGTGTATATTTTGGAATATAAAGTTATCAAAAACACTCTGTTGTCTATATTAAAATAATAAAACTCGATGAAAGTTAATCATATTTATTGAAACTTGAACATACTTAAATGTTTATGAATGGATAGTAAATATAAAACTTTTACTAAATTACTTTTATTTTATGAACTTCGCATATTTAAATCTATGATCAGTTATTATTATAATTGCATTTAATGGTTATATTCGCTACACATACGGACATGTCATACAAAAAAACTAACATTTCTGAAAACTTTTACTCTATCTGACTCTACTACGAAATCAAAAATATTTTTCTTCAGAGAAAATCATCAAACCATCTCTCAAATCATACATTTTTATTATTTTAAATAAAAGAAAATATTTTTTGAAATACCCTACCAAAAATAACAAAACTTGTTTATATCCTAATGTTCAGGCTCCAGCCTGTTTCTTCAAAAAATTATCTGAAGATGCCAGGGTTACAAATTATAACACACTCGTGTCAGATAATTGTGTTTATTTATATAAACTTGTTACAATGCTGGTGGCAAAAGCAAAATGCGTTACACACACTCCTAGCCTTATATACTAGATTTGGTATAAAACGATAGCGTGTGCTAAAATTACTAGTGCTGCCATCTCTTATTTTATACATGTACTATTTGAATTTACCACGAGAACATATACAAACATTAACATTCCGCCCACCAATGAACGACTGTTCATTCAAACTTTACAAATATTTCTTGCAACACTTCAAAAATAAACTTGGATATATCTAATACAAAATCAATTCAGTTTAACTTAACAAAATAAAAATCTTCACAAACACAATACTTAAAACTCCTTAGTTATTATATTAGCTATGTATCACAAGACTACAACTAAAAGTGTGAATACATTGACTGACATGTATAACGTAATTTAAATTAAACATCTTAATATATTCTGTATAGATATAACTCAACTTAATAAAACCTCTTAACAAAATGCAATACAAAATAGAACACAACTTAAATATAACACTGTAAAAATCTCACAAAGCAAACCAAACATAATAATATATATCTTTAGCGGTTATACATACTTATCTTTACAGCGTATACTAACTAGACGCGTGACCCTGTCAAAGCCCGTGTGTTTCTTTACAATTACACCTAACAATTAACGAGAATGTGCAATATCTTCTTCCATTGTATAAAAACTAAATCACCAAACGTACGTTCGGAAGTTGATTGTTGCCACGTTCGGTCGTGCTAGAAACGAGTCAGGTGTTCTTGGGTCAACGACGCTAGAAATTGTGTACTATCCCTTGTGTCAATTGCCACTATTTCAGAGGCAATATTCGAGTCAATTAAAAACGACACATTAGGAACTAACAATAGAGGTTCTAATGCAAGAAAATGAACAAGAGACAAAGATATGGCTCGCTACAATGACTATCAACTAAATAACTTTTATCTCGGAATTTTGTAAACGACCACCAATCCTTGAACTTCCACGCTATCAATCTAGCTTCTTTTTTGAAGGCATAATATTCTACAAATATCCTCTCATCTTCTCTAGTAATATGTATACAACATTTAATCTTCATTTCTTCTTTTGTTTGATACATATCTATAACTTTACTTTCTTCTTCTTCTAATGGACTGTATATGATATTATTATCTTTACTAAACCACTTGGGACCTTTCTTCCATAATAAACTTTCTATAAACTCTGAAGGCTTCATACCACGCAATGCAAGATCCGCTAGGTTTTCTTTCATTCGTACGTGAAACCAGTATTTGCGACTAAACAAGGATATAATTTCTTCGTATACTACTCTTCTGTTCCTGATCGACAACAACATCTCTGGTAAGTTAACTGCATATTCACCTGCTACACACTCCGAATTCAATCCTAATACATTTCTCATTCCTTCTGCTTCCTTTTCTGCTCTTACTTCTACATTCTTATCTCCTTCTCCTCGTAACTCACCTACTCTTTCTAAACTCTTCGAAACTATATCCTTTAAATTCTCATACTTGCTGGCAGGATCTTCTATGCTAAATGGTAATTTCACTATATACATGTCTTCATTGTCCTGTCTGGTTGTCTTTTCAATTTTCTCCTCACATTTTTTCTTCTCTTCAGTGAGCATGTTAATGTTGATTGTAGTCTCAGCTTCATTTTCCCGAAATTGTTTCAACAAATTATCTTCCGATACTTCAGGGGAATATGAAACATTAACACCGATGTGAGCTACAATCTCTTCAATGTCAGAGTGGGATGGATTGATAACTCCAGACAAAATCCACCCAAACTTCGTCTGCTGCGCCACTGGACAACCAGGAGGACCTCTACGAACACCTTCAAGTATAATTTCACTAAAAACTTCGGCACCTAACAAGACATCTATTTTATTAGGTACATGAAAGCGTGGATCTGCTAATTCTAACTCCTTTAACTCCGGCCACATTTGTACATCTACCTTATCGTGCGGTAAAAAGGTTGTCAGCTTACTGAGTACGTGCGCCTTAAGATCTATCTCGTAGTTGGAATCATGAATTGATTGCAGTTTCAAATGCACTACCGAATCGGAAGAAACTGTACAATCCTTACTACCAATTCCAGAGATAGACTTTTGTACACGCATCTTCTTCAAACCTAACTTCTGGACCGCAGACTCTGTAATATTTATAATTTTTTTTTTTTCTTCAATGTAGTGTAGGTAGGATTATATTAATGTTTTTTATTTTTCTTAAACTGTATCACTTTGTAAATCGTTGTTTTATGTTTTTTCTTGTTATCATTGTTTCGAAATTGTAATTAATATAGTGAGTGAAATATTTACGCTAGTAAAAGCGTCTTGTTTTCACGGAGTTGCCAAAGGAAAGAAAAAAAAAAAAAAAAAAGTTTGATTGCTTGCTAATTGCTTTTAAATGAACAAAATAATGGCTTTTATAGACGTGCCATAATGTGCAGTTTCTTTTTTTGTCAAACAATTTTTTTTTATTTATTTTTATTTTTTAGATTATGTAAGCTTAGTATGTATTTAAAAAACGGTATTTTGTATGTTACTAAACCACACGTATGTAATTTGTATTTTGTCTGTCACTCCTTCGCTTCGGGCCGTGTGGAAGAACAGTGTTGTGGCCTTGGACTGTCAAGGTCACAGCGTATGCTGAACACGGTCCCCTTTTTCATAGGTACTAGTGTATTTATTATTTTTGTTCAACTTTTGTTATTTAAGTACTTTGAAAAATAAACATATATTATTATAATAAAGGAAGCTTGTGAACCCTGATCTAACAGACATCTAAATGTACCTACCGAACCTGATTTCGACTGTATGTTGACTAACGCAGTGGCCAACAATACCTGACTCCGAACAGCCGAAACACAGGAAGTGACGTCATTAGATTTATCCTTTTTATCGGATATGGATAAATTAGCAGCAACCAACTTCACACTTTCTGAATTTCCACTATTACCCCCGACACTACTATCGGAGTGTAATAGAGAACTATGCTTTCTCTTACAAACACTACATCTGATCGACTGTCTGCATACATAAACTGAGTGGTTGGCACCAAGGCAATTAAAACACAACTTATGAGCCTTGACAAAGTCGCGACGTTTGGTTAGAGGTTCATTTTTGAACTTCATACATTTACTTAACTTATGTAAACCTTTACAACGTGGACAATTGTTAGTGTTGCTTGGACGGATACTCTCAGACACATGTAATACCGTTTTCACAACATTAGACTTAGGAATTACTTTACTATCCAAATACGTTAGAGATTTGTACTTATGCTCTAGGAAATTCCGAAAGTCAGCGATGGCGTCAAACTCCTTGGACAGTGAGGCTTTAGCTTCCCATTCTTTTCTACAAATTGGATCTAGCTTTTCACTTAATAAATGAATAATGAACAAATCCCAAGATGAAGTGTCTATTCCTAATTTGCCTAAGGCCTCGAGACACTCATCCATGCTATCCAACATTGACTTTATTGAGTTACTTGCCTCTACTGTCAGACTTTTAAAACATAAAAACTTCTTCAAAATTTCATTACCTAAGTACTTTTTGTTATCATATCTTGACTCTAACCTTTTCCAAGCAATACTATAGTTGTCCCCCGTAATAGAAAGATATCTTAATAAATTTTCAACTTCACCTGACACGTGACACTTTAAATATTGAAGCTTTTGAACATCATCTAAATCTGTATTGTTATTAATCATAGACATAAACAAATCTCTGAAGCTAGGCCATTGCGCGTAATTACCGCTGAAAATAGGGATATTTGCAATAGGTATCTTAATTCTAGTTGGCTTAGTTGATTGATGGTTATTACAAGTTGACTTTAATTTAGCAATAGTTTCTTTTAGTTCCGTTTTGTAATCCAAATACACTTCTACAGTTGCGTCAAAGACATCCGATTTAGCATAACTTGTTTTTGCAATTTTGCTCGACTTCAGACACAATTTTAAAATGAGTACTCTCAAACTTACACCACGTATTTTCTAAGTCTTCAAGTCGCGTCTCACAATAAATAGAAGTTATCCGTTCTTTAGGCGACTTATTAAAGACAGTTTTTCCTTTAATAATTTTATTTTGTAATTCTCCTTGAACCCTAATCATAGCGACAACTTTATCCGGCTCGAAGGACCATGTTCAGGCTCCAGCCTGTTTCTTCAAAAAATTATCTGAAGATGCCAGGGTTACAAATTATAACACACTGGTGTCAGATAATTGTGTTTATTTATATAAACTTGTTACAATGCTGGTGGCAAAAGCAAAATGCGTTACACACACTCCTAGCCTTATATACTAGATTTGGTATAAAACGATAGCGTGTGCTAAAATTACTAGTGCTGCCATCTCTTATTTTATACATGTACTATTTTCTATTTGAATTTACCACGAGAACATATACAAACTTTAACACCTAACACTTTATAAGTGCAAACTATCGACAAAATGTCGATAACCAAATCGCACACGGCGTTTCCATCCCTAGCCGCGGCTCAGCTGTGTGTGAGTCAATAACCACAATGTTTGTGTATGTGTGCCCGATCGTGTTGCATTTCTTTCTCTTATTGTAATTTATTGGTCTGTAACGAAGTTAATTATTGCGATTTTTGTATTAAACGTTGGAAATTATTTTTAGTATTGCATTCGATGTTCGCATATAGTTTTTTACTGAGAAACAAACTCGATATTTTAATGTTATATTAATAATTATGACATACTAAGACGCGTTCCGTTTTTGAATTAAGAATTCTGTACGAGTTTCAGATAAATACCGTACTTAGTTATTGTTAGTGGCCAGTGTTTGTTATTTTGTTTTCTTTTTCTATTTTTTTTTGTAATTATTGCCTTTAATGTCATTTGTCAAATGAGTAAGAATTTCATAGTTTTTTGTGAGAAGTAATAAATTTTTAGTACCAATTAATAAATTATTTTTTTATTAAGATGACTTCCTAAAAAATATTAATTGTATCTACTCGTACTTCTTAGACTTAGGGCCTATTTCATCATCTTCAAGTAACGTTCCCAGTAAATACTCACATGTTTTGTCTTTGTCACTTGATATAAAGTAAGGAAGAGACAAAAATAACTTTATTTGGTGAGTAACTTTACTTGATGGTCGTGAAATAGGCCCATATCATCCCATAGGACCACATTACAGGATAAACGTCTCTCTCACTGATGGACTGATGGACGTTATTAGCAAGGTCAGGAGGAATAAGGCGTAATCACTACACTTGCCCTGCATGTTAGTGATTTCAAATCCAAGGCATGTTTCAAGAATAGCAAACATAATGTCCTAGATAATATAATATTTGAAGGTGGAATTTTAAAAACAAAAATTTTCAACAAAGTTTTAAAACAAATTCCTTGACATTATTACTTGAAAGTTTTTATAAAATTCAAAATGTCAGATCATAATTCTAAAGTTTTTGTGTTAATTTATAATATTTTAATTGCTTTTATATGCATTGGAAGCTTGTTTGTTATGTATGAGACAGGTGAGGTTACAAGAAAATAGGTTTTATATTAATTTGTAATACATTCTGCAGTTTTATCTCAAGAAAAATGTACTTACTTAATTTACAGTCTTACTTTACTGAAAAAATTGTAAGTATGTTTTGTTGAACGTTCTCAAGAACTACTAGATCAAATTATTTATTTAAGTGGTCATTAGTCCATTTATCAAGGTAGTACTTATCCTAATCCTAATCCTAACTAATATTATAAATGCGAAAGTAACTCTATCTGTCTGTCTGTTACCTTTTCACGGCTTAACTACTGAACCGATTGACTTAAAATTTTGTACAGGGGTAGCTTATGGTCCGGGAAAAGACATAGGCTGTTATATCCCGAAATTTCCACGGGATCGGGAACTACGCGGGTGAAACCGCGGGGCACAGCTAGTACGCTATATGGAGCTAAGCTAATGCGAATGAAACCGGCTAGCTAGTGAAATATTTTTTCATTGTTCTTATTTCAAATTCAGAAAATATATTTATCTATAGTGAGTCTAAGATGCAACATGTGCAGTATAAAGTATCGCAAGATGACAAAACATTTCTTAAAAAATCCCAAAAAATCTTTTTCTCACCAATTTTTTCTTAAAAAAGTTTCATAAATCATTAAAAAAAAAGATTAAGAAAAAAATCTAACCGGATCAAATATCAAAATACGCGGGGTTAAGCTCGGTTCACAATGTCGAGACCTCATCAAGAAATGGGGTCACAATTTTGTACTTTTTTAATCTTTTTCGCAAAAAAAAAAAACGATCAGAGATAATTTTAAAGAGATCTATTTTATTATAACCTTTCGAGTAACAGAGATAACCCGAAAATTGGGGTGAATCGTGGGAATGACTCTTTTATCTAGGGGAGAATACACTCGCGATTTCAAAAAAAGAATCTCGCGATTAATAATTTGAAAAAGTTTTTTACGGAGATTTATTATCTTTGGTTCGTTCTTTAATTGAATTTTATTTGATTGTCAGACGTTTATTTTATATGCAAATGCTTTTAGAGTAATAATTTATTTCTCATTAAGTTATTGTAATGTGAATAATTTAAATTTAGCTTTTTTATTTATATTGTAAAAAAAATGCTAAGCTTTAACTTGATTTCTACATCATCACCATGATGATGATGATCCATATTTAATGGTAAACAAGATTAGAATAGAAAAAAAATAACTGTTAACAATACTTGGCACCTATTTCACGACCTTCAAGTAAAGTTACTCACCAAGTAAAGTTAGTTTTGTCTCTTTCTTACTTTATGTCAAGTGACACAGACAAAACATGTGAGTACTTGGAACTTGCTTGAAGATGGTGAAATAGGCCCTTACAATCACTATATTACTTACTAGTAGCTCCCCGCGGTTTCACCCGCGTAATTCCCGTTCCCGTGGGATTACGGGGATAAAATATAGCCTATGTCACGCACTGATAAATTAGATTCCCATTAGTGAAAGAATTTTTGAAATCGATCCAGTAGTTTCGGAGCTCATTCATTACAAACAAACAAATCTTTCCTCTTTATAATATTAGTATAGACTAACTACCACATACTAAAAAAAATATAAATACATTTTGTCTTAGTAGTATCACTGAGTAAGATTCTACTGCAGACCAGCATGGCTTCTCTTTCTCATAATCCAAGTATCTTAGAGTAAGGAAGAATAGAGGTAATCATAACGCTAGATTTAACGCCCTGGCCCTTAAAATACATTACTATATTAACTATAGGAAAATAAATATTCTCACATTCATGAGAAAAAGTCAATTTCTTCAACTCAAAAGAAACATTTAACCCTTTCCTTAACATCTCACAATTGACCTCAAATTGACCTCAGGTCACACAAATATCGTATTACACACTCAAAAGAACACGAAAAAATTGTAAAACCTCAAAAAATCGACTATTGAGGTCAATTTATTTGTATAATTCAATAAATTAAATAATAGTCAAAGAAATAGGTGACCCTTTTTATAGTTTTTCAAAAGATCGTGCGACTTTTGACCCCTATTGACCTTTTTTGCGTCCATGGTCAAATAGGGACTTCTTAGTAACAATTAAAGAGCGAATGTGGACAAAGCATTACTGATTGGAGGCAAAAAAGTGTTGCTATTCTTATTTATGTCAGTTTTTTTTTTCATTTTTTTTTCTTGTGGCCAGTACAATTGTATTGGTATTGCTAGTTATTTATTTCAATTTGTAAATTTTAAATTAGCTTCGATTTGTTCTCTTTTTATTAGTATAGTTTAGTTTATTTATGTATGTAGATAAAAAATATACTTGTTTTTTATAACTAAAAATAAACATATAAGTACTTAGTTTTATCCCAAAATTCTAACGGGATAGGGATTTGCAGGGCGCTGAGTGCTGCTCGTTGCTTATAAAGCTAAAATCGACCAGGAATACACCATAATAAGATAAATATGATCATTGAGAAATTAGGAAAAATATTATTATTAAAGACATAGGTACTATCTACCAACCCGTACTTGACTAGCTAGTTGACTAAGGCCTAATCACCCTAATTCAGGGTAGGCTCGAGACCCTCGGTGGGGACATTATATGAGCTGATGATGATGATGAAGGTGCTATCTTAATGTCTTAGCGAGATAAAACGTTAAACCATTTTTAAGAAACATCTTTTAAATAATAAAGTTATCTCCATACGTATACCGAAAACAGAACAAAGTAACTCGCAAATTATAAAAATATTTAACTTAAAAAACCAGAGTTCGTAACATCTGACCCACCTGCTAAAACTCGAGTTAACAAAACGGTTTGCACAATACGGAACGACCCTCGCCTTTCATTCTTTGTAAAAAAAACTTTAAAGATAGCAAAGGTGTCTTTATTTTTGACAAAAAAACGTTCGCTAAGGTTAAGACCCATGGGAAAGAGTTAGATATATCCCCTATTGCGAAAAATACAATCTTCCGCGGTTTTTTATGCTTTTTTTCTATTCTAACTGTCTAAGGCCGTATACCGTTCCGTTTTTAAAATAAAATTCACCCCTTTATGGAAGCCACAGAGTATGTGAGACGCGTGAGATAGTTCTTTTTTTGAAAAGTTTTGTAGTTTGATTTATGTCGTGTTTGGAGTAATTTGAGAATTTTATAGATTTTCTGGGATGAATGATTTGGATGGCTGGTTTTATACGGATTTAATAACGGTTTTGATATTAAAAGAATATATCATAAAGTTTATTATATTTTACTTCCTTAAACTAAGATATAGAGAAAAAGATTATCTAGAAATAATTTGGACTAGCTTAGACATTATTTGGTGGCGATCATTGGAAGAGGCCTATGCCCTGCAGTGGACGATGATGATGATGAGATCTTATTTCTAAGAATTAACATTATTATATCATTTGGTGTCGTAGTTTCAAGGGTTACGAATTCCAATCCTGGATAGATCTAAGCGGTCTATTTCTAACAAAACTCAGATTTGAGATCACCAACACACATTACAAAAGGCGGATAATTTATGTATATTTCTCCTGTTTTTACTAATATCATCATCATGAGTGATCTCACTGGCCTTTGGTCTGTCTACCTTTACAATGCCAATAGCGTGGGACCAATTCTTTATTATACTTACTCCGATCCCGTGGGATTTTCGGGATAAAATATTGCCTATGTTCTTTCCCAGACAATAAGCTACCCCTGTACCAAATTTCATTTCAATGGGTTCAGTAGTTTAGCCGTGAAAAGGTCACAGACAGACAGAGTTACTTTCGCATTTATAATATTAGTTAAGATTGAACAAATGAAATCTCAAAACCAATACCAAATAAAAATTAATGTCCATTATTGTAATTCATTTTTTCCGAACCCAAAGACAAAACGCGTTAGCCTTTTGAAAATGGAACACAAAATATGTCCGCCGCGCAAAATGCCCGACATAGTTTGTCGAACTGAGATATGTCAGTTTTGTTTAAATTTTTGCCAAAAATTAATAACAAACGACCGCTAAATTGTTCCTCGTCCCGTTTAATTAGAAATATTTGGAGATTTAACCATTTTTTGTTAAAGTTTAGAGAATGTCGGATAAAAATATAAATTTTGACGTGAAGGTAACGAACGGTGTTCGGATGCCATTGTGTTGCCCGCTTCACATTTTATCCATTTTGTTTTATGATTTTAATTTGAAATGTTTTAAAAAATATTTTTGACGATCAAGTAGCTTAGCAGTGTCTCTGCTTGTTATGCTAATGGTAACTGGTTCGATTCTAGCAAATCGCAAACAATCGTTTGTATATAAATACATTTTTTGACCGTGCCTGCTATTGGCTGTTATGCCAAGGTATACGCATTCGATGCTCGCTCAAGACCAATATTTGTATATATAAAGTCTGTTTCTCATGGTCTTGATGTTTTCCATGTGTTTCATTGATTTTATTGGGAACATACACTACCTTATGAAAGATTACAAACTGATTCTTAGTAAACGTGACAGCCCTACTGCTATTTATTTTTGCTTCTATTCAAAATAAGTACATTGTTTTATTTATATTATTTCTAATACTACATCTAATCAACAATTTAATTGTTCTAACGACAATCGTCATCAATATCATTGTATCAACCAGCTGTTGAACGAATGTTTAAAAAAAGAATCATTAATTCTAAGAAAAAAAAACGCATCAAATTCTAAGATTTTAAATAAAAAAATCTAATGTCTCTTTGTATTTTTTTCTTTTTTCCGTATTGCAACACCAGGCTGTAACGTGACTCCGCATTTTTGTCAAAATATTAACAGTTAACATTTTTTTTAAACACCCCTTTCCTTATTTCCTATAAAGGGTTGCAAGTAAAATTCACATCTGAGATTTTTTTGCGATCATAGATAACCGTTATAATAATGATAAGTTTAAAAAAAATTAAACTTTTTAAAAAAAGAACGGAAGTTGTTTGTCCTTTATCGGCAGTGTGGGCGTATGTTACTTTTATATGTATTTCTTTGTGATATTTTAGCTTTTATTTTTTAAATGTATTTTCACTATGAAAAAAATAGAAGAGTTATTTTGTAAGAAAGAGTTAAATTTATAACTGTGGTATGTTTAAGTATGTTTTGTGGATTTACCTGAAAATATTTAAAATATTTACTTAGATGTAAGAAATTGACATTATTAATCATGTTTCCATCATCATGAAAGGCAACATAATACATAATTTTTCATGACTTATAAAACCATCCAACCAAACCGATTTTGCAATTGCAATGTTTTCGTGTTTTTTCCTTAACTTTTCTTCCCACCAATCTAGGTCTCGATGATTACGAACATAACAAAAAATAAGTGCAGTCGTTCCAAAGCGATTTGCGGACTCAAATTCGCCTATTGAAGTTATTGTGAACTTGCTTGTTAACTTTAATATATTATGATTATTATAAGTTTCCAAAAACAAAAAAAAAACACGAACTAACGTTTTCCAATATTAACAAAACTAACATTCTATATTCGAAATGTTACTAATCCTATTTCAAAAGAACCACATTCAAATTCGGAACGCGTCTCGTTCTAAATATAAAAAAGATCGTTTTTGTCAAATATGGAAGGGTTAAGTTAAAAACATTCTATTTTCGAATTGTTAAAAAGCCACATTGTATGGAATACGTCAAAACTTCATAACGCGCAGTGAAGACTGGCAGTACATGTAAATTTCTCAGACGCATCATAGAAAATCTTCACAATATTTTTCTTTGTATGGTAAAAAAATGTGCATGAACTTAAAATGTTGAGAAAATAACAAACATCTATCCATCCAAAGTTTTGCGTTTACAATATTAGTAGGATAGAATTTTTCGAGGGATAGAACCAAAGCTATAAAAATACCCGATTTTACTGTTAATCCTAAAATGTTCACGAGTTTAACAGAAATTGTAATTACACCTAAGAATAGTACTGCGTACATGTAATTAAAATTCAGTAAAAATCAAATCACCCGTAGACATTAAAATATTTACAATTATAACTCGAGTGAAGCAAAAATAATCGTCTTACAAATTATGTTTTCAAATATCTAACTTCGGACCACGTAGACTAATGTTTGATTTTGATATAAATTATCAAACAATGCGCTGTCTAAATGTATGTTTTAGACAATGTCAAAAGTTTTCAATAATAAAATAACTCTGTACTTGTATTCGAACAGTTATTATTGTCAAATTGTAATAACATTTGATCTTATTGATTCTTAATTTTTAGTTTTGGAATCTACAAAGGTTAGGAATAATATTTAATGTTTTGATTGCACTTATTAGGTGAATGATAGTCACGGAGTCTGTAATGAGGCGTAGTTTTATAATTTAACTAGCGGCCCGCTCCGGCTTCGCATGGAATCCCCTCGGATTTTTCTTAATTTTCTATAAAATAAACCTTGACTTTACATGAATACAACAAAAGAAGAATTATCTCATTTGCACGTACATTTCGGAAATTAATTGAAAACTAATGAGACATCTGAATTTTCAAACTATACTACACAAACATTATTCCTTTTTCAAATGATACGAAAGACACAGGAAGCATGACTTTTTTGTCACTTCCACATCTCGTACGATGCACGGATTATTTATTTCTATCTCATTTTAACGTTCCTATTTCACGTTAATAGGAAAGAGATAGGGGATTTATGTTTCGTTTCTCAGGTGTGTTGTCAACAGATGTTCAGTTGGCGGGAAATATTACACAATTACGATTCTATTTAATTATTTTTTTCTCGGTTCGTTTTTTTAGTGTGGGCGTTCGAGTTATTCAGCCAGTGAGTCAAGGAAGACAATCGGAGTATTTTCGAAATATCACGATTGTATGAGTTCCGTTTGGTGCCGAAATTCCAAATTTGAATTGTTAATTTATGTTGTAGGCGAATGTTAATTTTTAAACTTATATTTGGTTACAATAATGTACTTAGGATTCAGTAATTATTATAAATAGATATTATATTTATTGGTAGATATTATATGAACAGTGGTTTGCCAGTATTTTTACTTATAAACTAATACTAGCTGTTTCCCGTTGTTTTATTCACGAGATTCCAATTAGACAAATATACTTAGGTGCTTAGTAGATTTTGTAACTTAAGTTTATGTAGTACTAGCAGTTTCACCCTCGTAGTTCCCGTTCCCGTGGAAATTTCGGTATAAAAAGTATCCTATATTCTTTCCCGGAACATAAGCTACCCTTCTACCAAATTTCAAGTCAATCTGTTCAGCAGTTTAGTCGTGAAAAGGTAACAGACAGACCGAGTTACTTTCGCATTTATACCTAATACCTATTAGTCCACAAGTCCGCTTTATTGGGCCGCAGAAAATACTGTGAACATAACATAACATAATCATTCACTACATCATCTCATTATAGTAACTGACCCCTTACTAAGGTCGTAACTAAATAAATCAAAACCTCACTTTTCTAAATTAGTTACAATAAATAATGTAATCTCTGATGTAAAGACATCACAAAATACATATTTACGAAGCTTAGTAAAGAAGAATAGTAAAACAAACACCCAATAAGTATTAAGCTTTATTTCCCGACATTTTCCTTTGATTGAGAATTGATACAATTTTATGCAATTAATGTCTCTATTATACGCAACTGTCTTTTTGCTCTTTTTGCACATAAAATAAGAAAAAATCATTAGGTAATACAACAAATAATTTATGTGAATTCTAATTACCTACCTATTTATTTAAAATTATTAAGTCAATCGGTTCAGTAGTTTAGCCGTGAAAAGGTAACAGAAAGACAGATAGAGTTACTTTCGCATAAGTATCTATATTATTAAGTAAGGATGTAAGTTCAAGATTTGCTATTCTTATGTTCAATTCTACTTAACCATCCTAATAAACACAAACAAGTTAATATTATAAAAGTGCTCGGTTATTGGTTTTGGAGATGGAACTATCAATTCGGTACTAAGTTAAGATCAAAAAGCTTTAAGTACTTATAGTTATTTCAAATTCAAGACGTAATCTGAAGTCAGGCAAAGCCGCGTGCGTACAACTAGTATAACGTAAAGTATACAACAAGAACGGAACGTAAAATAATCTCTCCATTCAAATAGAATTCTCTAACTTCGCTCCAAAATTCAACAAAACATTTTTAAAATCTAAACTTTAAAAATATTTAACAAAAGCAACGAGCACACAATATCTCATTATGTCGAAAAAATAATCAATCAGAAAATACGAGATTTGACCCAAAAAAACAACCCTTTATCCAAAAGGGTTAACGAGAGAGACAGAAACATTTTGTATGGAGTTAGACAAGGACAGGTATATTATTAAACCCTTTCGCGCACCTGGACCACTTTTTACCCGCTTCTTTTTGTGTGAAATTTAAAAAAAAGTGCAAAATTTCATATTGTTTAGGGTCAATATTGATTTTGAGGTCGTTTTCACAAAAGAGTTCGTTATCTAGCTTTTCAAAATGAGGTCATTAGTTGTGACCTCAATGGTAAATGTCAATTTTGACAATTGACAGTGACGTTAAATTATATCAGTGTTACAATGGTTGGTAATAAACTTTACTTATTTCTCTTTGTACAAAACATAATAATAATATTTATATTGAAATAAAACACTTAAACGGATTTTTGTCGTGGTTGTATTTTGTTTTACATTTTCTGACGTTTCGGATTCTTTACAGAACCCGTGATCACAGAAGACATCTGTCAGTCTTCTGTGATCACGGGTTCTGTAAAGACAAAAATCCGTTTAAGTGTTTTATTTCAATGTGTAGTGTTCGTGTAAATCAAAGATATCAATACTAATATAAATTCTTTATACATTTAAGATATGTAAGTATATTGACGATCAAGCAAGTGATGTATAGAGTCACAATCTTTCTGTGCCGGCGGCCAAAATTGGAAGCTCCTATTGTTATTTTGACTCTAATGTCATTTGGATACATTTTCAATAATCTGACAACCAAAAGATGCGATTACAGCGACGCTGTGCCGCCACAGAAAAGATTGTGACTCGATAGTTGGTGTGACCCGGACTGCTATGTCGAAGGTTACGGATTTGCTTCCCGATTGTATCTATTTGATATGGCATTTAAGAATTTTAAAAACTGGCGTTTTGACTTCTGTATTCAAATCCTGGCAGAGAGAAAATGAAACATTTATATAATTTTAACATAAAACAATATACTTATCACTACATAGTATAAAGCAAAGTCGCTTTCTCTGTCCCTATGTATGCTTAGATCTTTAAAACTACGCAACGGATTTTGATGCGGTTTGTTTTAATAGATAGAGTGATTCAGTGGGAAGATTTTTAGCATAATTCCCATATTCGGAACGGGCACTACGCGGGTGAAACCGCGGAGCGCCGCTAGTATAAAATAAAATAAAACAAATTTTGTTTTTCTTTTATTATGAGAAGAGCTAAATGTAAGTCAATTCTTCTTTTACGTTATTAGTGCAATCGTCTTCCCGTCCGCGAGTCCCCTCAAACGATAAAAATATAAATTAATACGTTCCAGAGCAAAACAACTGATAGCGAACTGTTACCAACAGAAAACCGTGTATGGACAATGAAAATAATATTAAAAAAATATCACAATCAAATGAGGGTTGCACAAAAACAGTTTAAAAAAGGAACAACAAAAACAATATGGCGGATTGTTTTTAATTATCGAGTATCGGCATAAATCGATGGACGTCGCCGCGGGCCCGCCGCGCGCTGCGCCCGCGCATCCGTGGAGATGGACTCGGATACGTTTTGAACTTCGAACTAGATGAGACATTTTTTGAACCTGTAATGAGATTAGAATATTTGAAATAGTTTTTTTTTTTAATTGATAGATCTTCAAATAAAAGAAAAATAGGAAACTTATTATTCTCATACGTTTTTTGTTTGTTTGAACGTGCTTATATCTCGGGAGTATAAATCAGATTTGGTAAAATATTTTAACAAAAAATATTAATAAAATTACTTATAAGTAAATCAATAAGTAACATAAAAGCTTTTCATACGTTTTTCATGGAAAAACTGGCTCAAAACATGTCGCAATTCCATAATTCTTGTAAAAAAAACTTCACTAAAAGTGATAATATAATAGAACATACACCATTCACCCGCGTAGTTCCCGTTCCCATGGGAATTTCGGAATTAAAAGTATCCTATGTTCTTTCCCAGACCATAAGCTACCCCTGTACCAAATTTCAAGTCAATCGGTTCAGTGGTTTAGCCGTGAAAAGGTAACAGACAGACAGACAGAGTTACTTTCGCATTTATAGTATTAGTTAGGATTAGTTAGGATAAGATTAATGATTATTCATGGAGAAAAAAATGATTTCTAGTTCATACACCTACTCCACAGTTTTCCTAATCTGAGATTCATAAAATTCATATGTATGGGTGAAGGCAGTACTCTGAGTCGATACATTTTACTTATAAATACAAGTACATTGTAGTCGGCGGACGCTTTGTCAATGGCCCACTTATTTATAGAATATACACCTTTTAATAAACGCTAGATAGTTTTAATTTAACTAGATATACAACTAGAAATATTTAGCTTGATTTCTATTTAATTTTGAAATTAATAATAACTAAGCAAATTTTCTTTCTTTACCTTTAAAACTCTGTTGTTTAGTTTTACTAGTAATCTAGTAAGGGCCTATTTCAAGATCATCAAGTAACGTTACTCACCAAGTAAAGTTAGTTTTGTCTCTCTCTTACTTTATATCAAGTGGCAAGGAAAAAACTTGCTACTCGGAAATATACTTGACGATGAAATAGGCCATAAGTCTTATTAATCCGTCCAACTAATGTGTATTTAAAACAATTATATTTTATTATATATTTTTTTCCATTCACGGGACTATTAAGGAGTCCCAGTCTTTTGGAAGGCTAGTATGGGGCCAAAGCCAACACACGGAAGCCCTTTGACATATTTAATCTTGTGTAAAGGATGGACAATCCGGCGACTATCCCTGTATAACACTATAAAATGCATCCAAGGACAGTCCCCCGGTTCTGCTGGGACTATTGCAAATATATGGAAAACTACGACTGGGATATGGGAATGAGATTTATTATTTATTATTATATTGGGTGGATATCGAATTCACCACTCGTTCGACATACTGACGTCTTAGAGCTGATTCCCACTAGTCGGGTGTTGGATCCGAATATTAATCGCAGGTTCTAGTAGCAGAGCATTTTATATGAAACTATTTACACTTATCGGAAACTGATTTTGAACTTAACTGAACCTCCGATTAATACTTGGATCCGACACCCGACAATTGGGAACGAACTTAGCCATTGGGCTATTAACACTGGTCAGCCTAGTTTGTAGTACTAACATCATCGACAGTCATTATGGACAGATATCTCACAGATAGTTTAACCAAAAAAAACATAGTTGTACGCAGAAAGGACCAAAATTAGAGAGATGGTCACAAGATAGACCTAAACAATAGATTCATTCAGGAGCATTCAAGATTAGCTTTATCTTTCAAGAATACCTACTGACAGACAGACACGAAGCTGGGAACTTCATGTTATGCTGTACTTACTTAGTTGTATTTTGAACTAAGATCCCGTGGAAATTGCAGGATAGGTATCATCTAGCTAAATATAGCATCTAGCTATCATCTAGCCCTCCAAAAGCATATAAAATAACTTCGTCATTATCACGAAAAAAGTCTGTATAATTACAATTTTCAGTTATAATTTACAAATAAACTTAACAATTACTAATTACATACTTTGTCATTAAAATTGACGACCCGAGTGGCAGAGCGGTCGCCATGCCAGTCAAAGAGTTCGATTCTCGTGCGAGTTAAATGTCCACAAATATTTATTATGCTTTCAGGCTTTGTAATATGAATTATTGTGTGAGTAGTTTCTGATAACCTAGATTCTATAAATTCAGAGAGATATTTCTAGAGGATCTAGCCTATAACAAGTAACGTTCCGAGTAATTACTCACATGTTTTGTCTTTGTCATTTGACATAAAGTAAGAAAGAGATAACATTCACTTTACTTGATGAGTAACTTTAATTGAAGGTCGTGAAATGGGCCTTACAAGTAATGTTACTAATAAGTTCTATGTAAATTATTTTTTAAAAACTGTACAGTTGTTAAGAAAAGTTCAAAAAGAACTGGAAACCAAATACGTTAACTGTCTGTTCCCGTCTCACTAATCCAATACAAAATCAAAATAAAATCAACAAAGGGCTACCCAATGCCGTCATCTTAACCCTTTCTTCAATTTAACTTCGAAAATTGAGGGTTTTTTGAAAAATGATCAATGACAGGCCCACAATGATGGAATATATGAACTTTTTATGTTTTTTTTAATGAATATATGATCTTTTTATACTTTTTAATGCTTTTGTGTGGCCAGAGACAATAGGGACCAAGGGTCAATACCCGGGGATTAAATTTTGGAATCCCTTACGGCTATGTGACTTATAGTGATGAGAGATGTGTGTTTTTAATTCTTGTTGGTTTTGCAAGTTTATTTAAATTTAGTAATTAATTTTTCGATTTATTTTATTGTTTGTACGTTGTTTGAATGGTTTAATATCGCAGAATTGTTTGTTTATAAGAAACTAGCAACGCCCCGCGGTTTCACTCGCGTAGTTCCCATTCCGTAGGAATACAGGGATAAAATATAGCCTATAGGTATCACTTTAGCACATATAGCTTTCCATTAGTGAGAATTTTTTAAATCGGTTCAGTAGTTTTGGAGCCTATTCGTTACAAACAAACAAACAATTTTTCCCTCCTTATAATATTAGTATAATATCTTAGTTAAAATCAAAATGCTTTCATTAGCTTTTTGAACCTAGGACCGTGCTGAATCCGCTGCGTGACTGAGCTACCCAACTCACGTCCCACAACGTATCAGCTGTTGAAAATGATTGTTACGCTTAACGGTAACGGTTTAATTACTTACTAAAACTGGAATTATCTAATCTAAATTGTCCACCACCAAGTTTTGCACAGTACAAAACTCGTGCAAAGCCGCAAGATATACCTAGTTAAACCCAATACCAAATAAATAGTGAAACATAATGTTATTTTTGCATCAACAGAAATAAGTTCAAGTAATTTACATTCCGAATTTATCAAACTATACTTATCTTCTTCGATTCTTGCATTTACATCATTAATTAACGAAATACAAAGAAATATCGACCTTATTTTCAAATAGCTAAGGTTCACAAAAACAGCATTATTAGTTTGTACATCTTAAATTGTTGCCTACTAACAAATTTAATTAGATTTCATTTTGTACGAAATTGAGCTTTATTGGGTTGTAATAGAGTGTTAGGGGATCGCAAATAAGAAATGATCAATGTGAATTGAGAACGATACGGGACACTAGTGATGTGTGAGGCATGTCGATGTTTTAGTCTAGAAAATGTTTTGTTGGTCTTGAATTTAAAAAAATCAAGACAATTCTAATATTTTATAAACATTTAAGGTAATTTAGTTTTATCACTACTTAGTATAAAACAAAGCCGCTGTCGCTGTCTGTCCCTATGTATTCTTAAATCTTTAAAACTACGCAACGGATTTTGAAGTGTTTTTTTTAAATAGATAGATTCAAGAGGGATGTTGTTTGAATAATTTTATCCCTGCATTCTCACGGAAGCGGGAACTACGCGGGTGAAAACGCCAGGCGCCGCTAGTTTAGTAATAAATGAATCAAGAGTATTTTTGTAAGCTCTATGACATTCATAAATGCTTGAATGGGGAATATTTTTTTTGGAATTAAATAGATTGTTCATTAAAATTAAACTCAAGTCTTATTAAATTTTAACATTTACAGTAGAGCGTTATAATAGATAATATTATAAAAATAATTATCCAGTATGGTATGATCTACCGTTAAAGAAGGTTATTAAAGAGAAGTTTAAATATCTTAAAAAATTTAAAACCTACGGTATGAAATCTGATAAATTGACTTTTATCATTCTTCGTGAGCGAGTTAAAAAACTTGAGTCTAATTGTTATAAAAAATATATTAATAATACGGAGGAATCTATAAAAACCAATCCCAAAACCTTCTGGTCTTTTGTTAAAAACCGTTTCCACTCTAATACAGTACCATCTTCTCTGTCATATCAAGATAAAATGTTTAATACTGGTGAAACTATATGTAACGCATTTTCTTCCTATTTTAATTCAACATTCCTCACACCTTCGGGTGATAGTGATACTCCAGATAATATTTGCTTGTCTCCTTGCCTCTCAAATAATTGTGACATTTCTGATATTGCCATAAATCAATCTACTATTGAATCCTTTCTTCAGACCAGACTAGATACGTCTAAATCAGCAGGACCCGACTATATTTCTCCCAAATTCCTAAAAAAATTGTTCTAAATCATTAGCACTTCCTATTGCCTTACTCTTCAAAAAATCACTATCTTCAAATACTTTTCCAAAAATCTGGAAATCGGCTTTTATATCACCAGTTAATAAAAAGGGTTCGAAGATTGAAATCACTAACTACAGGCCCATTTCAAAACTATGTATCATAGCTAAAATATTTGAGAAGATTGTGTACAATCAGCTATATCCTGCTATCAAGAATGTTCTTACTCAATCTCAACATGGGTTTCTGCATGGTAGATCCACAGTCACTAACCTTATACTCCTAAATGATTTTATTACGGAAAGTATGGATAATGGTAGGCAGGTTGATGTGATTTATACGGACTACAGCAAGGCTTTCGACCGAATTGATCACAATATACTCCTTAGGAAATTACACAACATAGGCATACACGGAAACTTACTTCGCTGGTTCTCTTCGTACATAGATAATAGGTCACAAGCGGTAGTATTGAATAACTACATGTCAAGTTGGGTCTGTATATCAAGTGGTGTCCCGCAGGGGTCCTTGCTCGGTCCTTTGCTTTTCGTGGTCTATGTAAACGATATAGAATCATGCTTTCGATCATCTAACCTACTATGTTTCGCTGACGACATGAAGATTTATTCCGCTATCTCCTCCATAGACCAGATGAACGCCTTACAAGCAGACTTGCTACGCCTAGAGAGATACTGTTCTGAAAATAAACTTGACCTAAATCCATCAAAATGCTCAGTTGTCACTTTTACACGCAAAACTAAGATTCTAGTCACTAATTACTCATTAAGTGGTCAGATTCTCCCTAGACAGAATTCAGTTCGTGATCTAGGAGTTTACCACGATTCAAAACTTTTGTACGATGAACATATAGATAATATTATCAAGAAAGCATCTAAATCCCTGGGATTCATAATGCGCGTGTCGAAATCCTTCCACGAGATGAAAACCTTGAAAATTCTCTATTGCACTTATGTTAGGAGCCACCTGGAATACGCGTCCCAAGTTTGGAACCCAAACTATAATGTGTATATTGACCGTATTGAGAGTATACAAAGACGTTTCTTTAGATTCGTTTGCTATCGTCATAAGATCCCATACTGTTCAATGAATTACAATGAACTATGCAAAACATTCCATACTTTACCTTTAATTAAGCGTAGATACATTTCGGACTATTTATTTTTCTTGAAAATTATAACTAATAACATTGATTGTATTGAATTGTTAAGTAAATTTTATTTGAACGTACCAAATAGATTAAAAAGGTTCTATCCGCCACTGAAAGTACCATTAACCTCAACGAACTACAGGCAAAACACATTTACCATAAGAGTATGCAGAACTGTTAATGATATTGTAAAACAGTATGATCTTGATCCATTCTGTGGCAGTGCGCTATCTGCCAGAAGATGTATAAGTCAATCTTTTTTTGATTCCTAAAATTTTCTTCTTGTTATTAACTTGATATTTATATTATTAATTAAGGCATTGTATTGTTATCACTATGTAATTCTGTAATCTGTCTCCTAAATTAATGTACCTAACTATCTCTATACGTGTAAACCTCTAATTGGCTTTCTGTCTTATAATATCTTCTCTATTCTTCTTTTTAAGCTGTTGGTTTACCCTATATAAAAATAAATAAAATAAATAAATAAATTATTTATAACTAGATGTGCCCCGCGGTTTCACCCGCGTAGATCCCGTTCCTGTAGGAATTTCGGGATAAAACATAGCCTATGTCCTTCCCCGGATCATACGCTACCCCTGTACCAAATTTCAAGTCAGTCGGTTCAGTAGTTTAGCCGTGAAAAGGTAACAGACAGACAGACAGAGTTACTTTCGCATTTATAATATTACTAGCAGCGCCCCGCGGCTTCACCCGCGTAGTTCCCGTTCCCGTGGGAATTTTGGGATAAAAAGTATCCTATGTGTTATTCTGATGTATAAGCAAGATTATTGTACAGTTTCATTAAAATCCATTCAGTAGTTTTTGTGTGAAAGAGTAACAAACATCCATACATACAAACTTTCGCCTTTATAATATTAGTAGGATAGTAGGGATAGAGTCAATATCAAAAGTATGTTAGTATTTACATTCAAATATTTCTATGAGTTTCCTTAACCGTATTTTTTTTAGATTACATTTTTTTTAATACTTTAATCTAATAATAATTATACATAGGAAATGAATCAACTGACAGTCATTTTTGATAAGCTTTTAGAAAGTATCAAGACTAATATAAACCAAGACCGCATACCCCATCACTAGTGAGTGAGGATCACAAAGCGCACCCGGCCGGGAATCGAACCGAAGACACATGCGTTTTAAATCAGTACACCGAGATCGCGCAAATAAACGAACTAACGACGACGTTATAAACCATTGTACCTACAAGAACAGGAAAACTGTGGAGACGATATTGTTAAAAGGAAATTAATTTCATTTTAGAACTAGCGGTCCGCCCCGGCTTCGCACGGGTCCAATTTTCCCGTTGATTTTCCAGTTTTTTTTTAATTTAATTTTAATTTAAAAATTTTAATTTTTAATTTTTTTAATAAGAACATTCTCCTGACAATAACAAACACAACAAAAAAAGAATTGGCCAAATTGATCCAGGCGTTGTTGAGTTATGCGCTTACCAACACATTTTGAGATTCATTTTTATATTATAGATTTAGCGAGTCTAGATACAAAGGTTTTCTCTCATAAAAGAGAACTAGGCATCTCTTTCTCTTGTTTTCTCTCGCTAGTGTGATTTAGTACAGCGGGAAGGTGTTACTGCTAAAGGCGCTTAATCAAACGCGTTTTAGTGATTTAAACCGAGGCGTTGTAGGAACTGAACACGGAACTTTACCTATGTACAAATGTTAAATATATTAATCGTTATTATTATTTTTTTCCCATAAGTAGATATTTGTAAATGTATGGCCTAAGGTTTATTGTTTATACCAAAGAAGTTTTTAGTAGACCCAATATCAGTTACGAACATGGATGAAGGCTAGACAATTAGGAAAAACTCATTGAGTGAAAACTCAACAATATCGGGATAAAGATAAAAAATAGATATTCTACAAAACAAACTTTACTTAAAAAAATTAAGGCACAATATAAACCGATAGGATTTGTCTTAAAATATTAAAAATAAAAAGTTTTAAGAAAAATCTACTCCACACATTATCTGTTCCAAGTTAGAGAATCAAATAAAATTATGGAAAAATTAACTAATGCGTTCAACTCGGGGCTAAATATGAAGGAACGATTTTAATTATTACTTTATAATTGTTATTAACTTAAAAACATAAATTTAATATTTCTTGTGAGTTAGTTGAAGTTGTTATTTAGATTTGAATCAATAATTATTTATTTTAGAGGAAATTCAGGATGAAAAATATACACATCACTACATAGTTTATACTACCTCGATGGCAGAGTGGTCACCATGCCGGACTGCCATCCGTAAGGTTGCGGGTTCGATTCCCGTGCGGGGTGAATATTTGTGTGAATCACAAATGTTTGTCTCGGTCTGGGTGTGTATGTGAATGAGTGTGTGCGTAGTTTCTGATACCCTAGATACAAGTTTCGAACTTAGTTAGGGGTCAGTCACTATAATAAGATGATGTAGTGGATGCTTATGTTATGTTATGTTATGTTAATGTTAAACACAGTTAAGAAAATGAAAAACGCCAATCACAAGTACTTACTCACAAATAATTGAATACAACCCAAGAATTATACGAATACACAAAACTGTAAAGAATTGTATTAAATCTTATCATTAAATAATGCGTTCTGGGAACGAAGAGCTCGTTTATAATATTAATAATATCAGGAGATCGAACGGACAGACGGAAATAAGAAATAAAAAAACTGTTTCGATATTTTTGTTCGAAAACGTACGATCTTGTGATAAATATTGAAATATGGACGGTGATACGATACCTTTTTGTTTCTCTCTTAGTTCTCGTTATTCTTATTGTACAATGTTAATATGTTTTAACTTTGTCTGGTTTATGGATTACTTGGTTTGTTTCGTGGTTTTACCGTTATAGAAATAAAAAGTAAGTATTCTAGCCCGGGCAGTGTAGGAATTTGGTTAAAAAGTATCCTATGCAGTAAATATCCGCCTCAGTATGGGCCTGTAACGTTTCACCCCAGGGCAAAGGCTCTCCTATTTCACTGTTAATTAGGTAGCGCAGTGGCGAGGAAAAGAAAAGATGTAAACACCACGCTTGCCTCATGCGTGTTGGTCATATCAAACTCGAGCCATGTTGGGAAAATGCACTGCTGGACTCGAGATTTGAACCTGGGACCTCGGGCTTGGCAGGAAATACACACGTCCTTTTGGGACATCGATGTTCAAAACTTAAATAGCACAGTGGTACAGTAAAACACGGATTGCTCTACCGGGGAAGTACCACTCACTCACTGAATATCAGCGCGACAAGTTATTACTCGTAAAAAATGTGATTAATATTGGTTCTGACGAATTGTGGTCACAAACGCCTCTAATTTAAGGTCACCAACACGCATAGACAGCGTTATTGTTACGCCCATTTCTCCTCACTTTATTATATCATCATTGAGTGAGAGAAACAAAGGTCTTTGCCCTATACAGTCACAGTTCCTGTACTTAATTTATAACGCCTAATCACATTTTTTACGATTTCATTATTAATAGACAAAAAAATGCTTAAAACTGTTAGAGAATCCACGCCCATTATATCGAAAGGCGGCCGGTGATCAAACTATGAAATATCATTAATAAACCATTGATTTATAATTTTCATCGCTTATATCTCCAAAACTACACGCCATTGTAAATAAAACAAAATATTTCTGTTTCTGCCACGTCATTTCTCTCATCGTACCTTCGGTTATTATAAAATGGGTTAAGTGTGTTTGATTAAAGAAGCTACGGGTTCTGTATATAAAAATATAATATTACTAGCTGTGCCGCGCGGTTTCGCTCGAGTCACGTAGTTCCCGTTCCCGTGAGAATTTCGGGATAAAAAGTATCCTATGTCCTTCTCCTGGTTCTAAGCTACCTCCCCATTAATATCAGCTACATGGTATTTGTTCAAAAAATATTTGTGGCTCACCAAAAAATATTAACCTTGTAGGGATATAGAACTATCAACCCTTTAGGTACTTGGTAGTTCGAATATTTTTAGTTTCGAATTATTTATTTAAGTCTAATATTGAGCTACCGTTGCTTTTTTATAAGATTCTATTCTAGCATTTATAAATCCCATATTCATTACCAAAATATACTATATAACTAAAATTACTTGTATACTAGCATAGATAAAATCCGTTTTCATAAAAGGACCAATTGAACCCTAAAACTGGGTGTTTATAACTCGTTTTATGTAAATACATATAAAATACAAAATGTGTACGATTGTGATGAGTCACGGTACCAGTTGTTCAATACTTTTGTGATACCAACTCGGATTCTACGACTATTGCCCAGTAGAATTTGATATTATTTACGAGATTATACTATAGTTTTTTATTCCAGTATTATAAAATAGTAGGAATATCGATCGCCTAGCGTCCTGGGACGGAGTGTAAAAGAAAGGCTGAATTGCAAAACAAATAAAGCATAATATAAGTAGTTAGGTTTAGGCCGTTAACTTCCGATCGGAAGGTAACGAAACCCACCAGCCCCGCCACGTACCAATGTGTTTTCAATTTTCGAATTCATATGTACGTTAATTACGACACTCTTACGGTGATGGAAAACATCGTGAGGAAAACTGCACACAACTAGGAAGAAATTCTAAGGTTGTGTGTGAAGTCGACCAACCCGCACTTGGCCAGCGTGGTGGCCTAATCACCATAATTCAGGCTTGGCTCGAGCCCCTCGGTGGAGACATTATAATGAGCTGATGATGATAAGTAGTTACCTACGCTACATACTTCAGAAAATCACGTACTTATGTGCAAAAGGCAAAATCCTGCTTTTAATATTTCTGAAATTCCAATTCCAATGCAATTTTATTTCCAATTCCTAAAGTATGAGTCTATTTCTTACAGTCGTAAATTTTTTTGGTCGTTCACTATGAGGATTCAAACCACAAATAAAACAATCAAATTATTTTTAAGTATACATATTTATTTATAAATTACGCTGTCACATGATATAAATTAAATTATGTACAATTTAATAATACAGTTAAATTTATATAAAAAATAATTATAGATTTGCGTAATCGCGCGAGTGCGACCATTCCGAGGACATTCCGTGGTGGCGTCGGAATATCCCCGGATAGGTGGCCTGGCACGCGATCCATTAAATCATCGCAAAATTGATTATTGAAAAGCTTAATTAAGAGAAGCTGTTACGTTAACAACAAAAAATGATAACAGTATTCGAAATAAATTAAACGTTAACATTGACTAGAGAGCTTTCGGATCGTTCATCCAGACTTCTCGTAGGCATTCGACAGGGTGTAACACTTATATACTATGTAATAAATAATTAATTTTATATTTTAGAAACGACTCCGTGTATAAATAATATGAATATCGTTTGGGGACACATGTTTGTGTGAAATATTCCAGTTATAAAGAGTTTTTTTTATTTGTTTGTTGAGTGTGCCTTGGGGTGGTGCGTTAGGTCCCGTGTTGTTCAGTCTAGTTGTCGACGACGTTGAGGTAGAAGGCGGCGAGCGCGGTGCCCTTGGAGCCGACGGCGCGCGCGGCGTAGGGCCCGGCGTCGTCGGGCGAGCACTTGACGATCTCCAGTCGGTAGGTGGAGGTGCCCTCCATCGTGAACCGGTACCGCGATGACGTCTCGTCGATCGGTTTGCCGTCCTTCAACCACTGCAGCTGGAGTGGTGGCTGTAGAGTGGGAATATGTGAGTTAGTGTCAAATTACGAATCATTAATTGATTGGTTTTCGATTAGATTAAGCTATCAAGATGTTACAAGGGAATCGCCGATCTTGGATAATTTTGTTCTAGCGTATAAATAATGATATGTCTTGGAAAAATTGATCTAAGTATGGTAAAGACAGAATTTTATAATCAATCTCGGAATCAGAACCTTATTAGCACCAGCACAAAGTAAACTAACGAACGATAGCCAACCTCAGGTAGAAAATGACACTTCAAGAAGAAAAAGAGCAAAAGTATAATATCCTCTGAAGACAGTAATAGGTCCAATTATTTATTTGACTCAGCACGCTAAAGTCAGCGTTACTTTTAATAACATGTCCTGCAGTTGTACAATACCTTATCCAGCGCAGCGGTAAATGTGACGGGGTGTGCTTGGGGCGCGGTGGCGCCGGCGGGGAAGGCGGCGTAGCGCGGCGCCGTCACCTCCTCGCCCGGCACCGTCACCACCACCGTACAGGAGGAGAACGACTCGCCGCAGTCGTTGTATGTCTCGCATGTGTATACACCTGGGGCAGACGGCAGACACGTCATGAATACGGCATGTAGGTGTTACGTCATGCCATTGTGATATAACGTCACAAGTACATCACACAAACGTCATGCTACATCACCTGTCATACGTCACATACGTCAAAATACGTCGCACATACGTAATTTCACGATGTTATGTCAAACACATCTTAGGATTGATTTAAGATATCAAATTATATGATTTTAAACTTTATGTTACAAACCTCTAACACTTCAACTTCGACATTTGATACAATTGATCAACAGATTTTCAGAAAGTATTATAAACATACATAGATCTGTCTCTCCCAACCAAAATCCCTCACACAAGAAAGAGCCAACTACACTTACCGGCATCCTCTGGGAATATCTCGGCGATATGCAGCTTGTGAATGTTGGCCTCGTTGGAGTACTGGAAGTCCTTAGACGGCTTGATTTCCTTGTTGTTGTGCAGCCACACCACGTCGAAACGCTCCGCGCCCACGATTCTGTTAAAAAAAATACATTAAATGATGAATAGAGATCGGATAATTGGATGCATACGAAATGTTAAGAGAAAATCATCAGCTCATAAACCCCACCGAGGGACTCGAGCTAACCCTTGAGCCAATGAGACCGATTAGGCCTTAGCCAACAGGTCAAGGGCGAGTTGATCCAGTTCACACACAACCTTCAAATAACTTTTTGAAATACTTGTTCAAGTGTATATATGAAATCGACAATCGAGAAAACACAACATTAGGCGGTGGGAATCGAACCAGGGTCTTCTGAATGGAAGTCAAAGCCACTGGCGTTTAAGCCCCTTCATTCATTAGATAAGGAATGCACTAAGTTACCAAATGTTATTGTATGCACAAGGTAACTATTGTTGGGAAGCCTAATCTATACTAATATTATAAAAAGGAAAGATTTGTTTGTTTGTTTGTAATGAATAGGCTCCGAAACTACTGGACCGATTTCAAAAATGCTTTCACTAATGGAATGCTAATTTATCAGTGCGTGACATAGGCTATATTTTATCCCCGTAATCCCACGGGAACGGGAACTACGCGGGTGAAACCGCGGGGAGCTACTAGTAAATAAATCTATCGACGTTCTATGGCTAACATAGAACCACTTCTTTAACTAAAGCCGGGTTTCGAAGGTTTACCTGCACGAGAGCGTGACGCTGTCGCCGTCATTGACGACCTGCGACTGCGCGTGGTCCACTATCCTCGGCGGCTTGTCGCCCTTCACCGCTGTGCTGGCCGCTGAGCTCGTGTCCATGGCTGGAGAGTTGGAAGGTAGGGTTAGTTGTGTGTTTAATATTTCCATTTTTGCTGTATTATTGTCGCAAACAACAATACTAAATTTTACAATACAATTTGATTCCCTAATTAAAAAAAGCTCTCGGCAAAGTCTTTTAAATATAGGAACACATAATATGTTAAGTTTGATCAAATAAAATGTTTTCTTTCTTTCTTTCAATAAAAAAATCTAATTGTATACTATCGTTTAACAGTGCCTTTGGTAATTAACCTAAGCTAGTCGAGGGATTCGACTAAAATCAACCAACTAATCAAACAGCCTTAGTGGTATACTAACGTTTAACGGTGACTTTGCACTTGGTCTCGATCTCTCCCTGGCTGTTGATGGCCTTGAGCGAGTACTCGCCCTCGTCCTCCGGGAACACCTCGTTGATCGCCAGGGACGCTACGCCGTTCTTGTATTTGAGGTCTACCACCTGTAGGGGCAAGATTGGTGAATTAGTTTAAATACAGTATGTCCAGTGTGAATTTTTTAGGGTTAGGAATAAATTCTGTATCAAATTCGGAAATAAAATTACAATTTGAAAGAATCAGATTGCCAAGTCAATTCAATTTTTCAAAATGTCATCAATTTGTTCAACGGAAATTGATGACATTATCCGATGACATATTCGAAAGAATCGAACTTCGAAATAAATTCAAATATAACCTTTTCTACGTGAGAAATCGGTTATATCATGGAATCCTCATAAATCTAAAATATCGTACCTTTTGCGATATTTTATAATTAAAGAGTATATCCAAATTAGAAAGTTGGAAATAAACCAGCACCCTGAAACTTAAAACACAATGAAACCCGTTACCTCTGAGGAATGCAGCGGTTTCCCGTCCTTGTACCACTGGACGCGCGGGTCGGGGTCCCCGCGCACGGCGCACGACAGCAGCAGCGGCGCCCCGTCGCGCGCGCACAGCGCGTCCGGCAGCGCCCGCGCCAGCGACGGGCGGCACATCGACGAGTCCGCCGCTGGCACTGCGGGACGGATACAGAAATCAGTTTGGGCTATAGGCACTAACTACCAACACATACACGATCAGTATGGACCTTTGCGAATCGCCGGCTGGCATTACGCACACAGATACACAGCCAATATGGACGTATAGTACGGCCCTCAACGATTCGCCGACAAACACATTCAGATTCAATTTTCAATTTGGACCTAAGCACTTATGCACTGCAGAGTGGAAAGAGCCGGCAGTTGAGCAAATTAATTGACTGACGACGATGAGTTAGCCGTTGTCACTAAACATACAATTTGCGTTTGGGCCCCAAAGAGAAGCCCGCTACATACATTCACTTTGGACCTCAACTAATCGGCCTTCGACATGCGAGTGCATAAAAATCGTCTGGAGTAGTCAAGCAGTCGCCAAGGCCGATAACGGTCGGGAACATTACAATCGGCCGTCGGCACTGGACAATACACATACTCATACAAACTGAATACAGTCCTGCAAAATTATATGAAAAAATGAACTATTCCAATTACGTTAATATAAAAGTATAAACTACTCACAGACTAACTCCTTAGTAGTGCTCCTGGAGCGCGATGAGGCGTCGGAGTCGAGGCGGGCGCCGTACTTCTTCTTGCTCGCCTCCACCGAGCTCTGCGGGGAGTACTTCGGACGCGGCGCCGTCTTCACGGGAGGGTCTATTGTCACCTGGACAACGAGTGACAGGGTTACTTTGAAGTTTAAATAGGTTGTGATCATGAACAATGTCATGAGCGTTCAGCACTTATGTTATTTCATGAGCGCTTCCATCCTAAAGAGAGTATATATATTCCATCAAAAAGAACAGTTAAAGAGTCTTTAAACTCTGATAATTGGTTTAACGTCAAAATATCGTAAAACTGTAATGATACTCGTTATTCACAGATAAATGTTATTATCACTGAGTGAGAAAAAGACAGAGTTTACGGATTATACAAGTCATTCTATTCTTTTTTTTCGTAACATAACTAAAATTCCCATGGTATACCTTAGTCTTGGTAATGATGGGTGGCGGGGCGGGTTTGAGCGGCTTCTCGATGTACCGCCGGTCGCCCGAGTGCAGGAAGTTGTGCACCATCTGCGCCTGCTCCGGTGACGTCACTTCACCTACAAACAATACATAGTATAAGATTAGATATTGTTTTAGGAGAATATGCAATCCCTTTGGATTTCTCGTTAAATTGGGGGGGGTATGATATCTAAACAGCAAAATTGCGTCCTCTGATAAATGGAAACTCAAATATAACTTTCAATCACTCAATGGAGATCAGACTCACAACCTTTTTCCAGCTGGCTTTATATATACTTTTCCTTTCTGCAAATTCGATGATCTTAAGTGTGACTGCGCCGTCCGAGTGACTCATCGAGTATATTAAGTATGTTTATAATATGTCCTTTTAAATTTATATCCACATCATTATATACATATATTTTGTCTTAAGTAGATGCTATGTTGGTTAAAACTTGTTTTAAATTTTATTGTCATTTTATTTTTATTGTTATTTTAGTTATTTTTGGTGTCAACAACAACAACTTACTCATGGCTCTCATAACACCTAGAGACCAGGGGGCATCCGAAAACCAGCGCTGTACTGAACCTTCAGTACAGCAACAGCTGAGATGCCTCCTTTTGCTACATTTGTATTGTTTTTAAGTTTAATTGTGTGTGTTTTTTATGTATTTTAATTTAAATGTAGCAATAAATGATTTTTTACTTTACTTTGTATATACCGAACATAAATACAACATACCTTCAACAATGACGACACAGGAGGTCTCGTCGGTGCCGTGCACGTTGGTGGCGACGCACGTGTACTTGCCGCTGTCCTCGGGCCGGCAGTCGATGATCTCCAGCGTCACCACGCCGTCCGAGTGGCTCATCGAGTAGTCGTACTTGGATAGCTCGCGTTTGTCTTTGTACCTGGAGAAAAATGCGTGTGTATAGTATAATAGTCCATTTTATAACATACTTTGTCATATTAAGTGGCAGTCCTACTTGATGGCAAGTCTGCCACTTGGATCATCCAAACAAGTTAATGTAACATAACTTATCAAAAACTTAATTATTTGTTTAAAAGTAAGTTTGAGCTGATCAACCTTATCAATTCAATTCAATAAACATTGTTAAATTAAATAAACATACATACATATTATCGAACCTAAAATTGGTATGACTGTAAAATTAACAGCTGCATTAGTTAATAATAATTATTACGACCAGCTTTTTATTGCATACAAATGAAGGAATTTCATCATTTCCTAGACTCTTTTATTTTTTTGACAAAACCTGTCACACATACCATTTGACAGTGGGCGTGGGCTTGCCACTGAGACAGCAGAGCAGCTTGCAGGTGTCCCGCGCCTGCATGACGCGCGGGCGCAGCTGGAACGTGAACGCGGGCGCCGTCTCGCTCGTCTCCTGCCAGAACGTGTACGGCAGCGCCTCGCGCCGCCGCGGGGCTTCCGACACGTGTTGGCGCTGGACTTTGGGTAGGGCTGTGAAACACAAGTACTCATTAGGACTACATTTGACTGACAAGAAGGAGAAAAAGGAGAAAAGAAGACTGGAAATCAGCCCGGTTTTATTGAACCAGGTTGCGGCAGTCAAGCCATCTAATGTTTAATCGACAATAAAAAACAAGAGAAAAGGATTATTGAAAATCATTAGAATAATGCTAGTGGATCTTCGGTAGGGCTGGATATCATACTCATTACGATTCAAAATAAGAGGTGATATAATAAGTAGTGGCTGAAAATCTGAGAGGCCGTTTTTTGGCATGAAAAGAAGGAATAACATAACATATTAAATATACTCACTCTCCCAAAAGAGAATCCGTTTTGGATCTTACTAGCAGGTTTTTATAATATTTATTACAAATTTGAATTCAGTGAATTAATTTATTTACGCAAGAAAGTGCAATTTATTTTTTATTTTTATATAAATACTTCAAATATTTGTATTTTAAACAACTTTTTACTATAGTTTAAGATGTTTACGCAAAATCAGTTCACGTTACAAAAGAAATTGTTATTCAAATACTGGTTTATATTAAACTAGTATGTATGTATTTTACTTAAAACCACCAAATCCTATATTTAAACAATTACTATTAAATATTAACGCTCAAAATACACATTCAACCGACAACTAATCGCGATGAAAGACGAAAGCACTTTAAGCCCAACCATCGTACCTAGGTCTAGACCCAAAATAGCATACCTAACCGGTAGTTATTCGCGACCTAATTCCTACACAATTATCTGACGATACAAATTGACACTTAGGAATTAGATGCGATTGTATTTTGTTTCTTTTTTACTTTTTAATGACGTGTCAAAGTCGGTTTGACATTTTGCAGTTAATTGAATTGACATTTCGAATTTATTTTGGGATTTTAGATGAGATATTAGCTTTACGCCGCGATTTTACTCGGGTATTTTTTTGGATTATAAAAACTATTCAGACAATAAGCAGTGGGTACAAAGGACCCAAACTGGAGAGGTTTTTTTATATTTTTAATCAGCTTTGTTTCCATTTTTCGAAGCCTACGACAAATAACTAATTTCGGTTTAAATCAAGTGATAGAAATAGAGTCTTAAAACATATTTAGCTTTTGAAAGGTTATAGAATTGTTCGATTATTTGAATATGTTGACATATTTTTGATGTTGACTTTGTAGTACAAGCCAAAACATTACTTTCTTTCTTTCTTTAATACTCATATTTCGTTTAAAAAAGCAATTTAAAATATTTGAATAAAAAAGAAGTTACACAATAAAAAAAATTGCAGTACTTACGTTGTACGTTCAAGAAGACGACCTCCTCCCTGAACCCGTAGTGGTTCTCGGCTCTGATGATGTATTCTCCTCTGTCCTCCAGCTTCGCGCGGTTTATTATGAAGTAGTAGTCGTCGCCGGCGTACCTGTTGGTAGAATGTAGTTTTAAATAATCACTTTCAAGATGTCTTCAAGTGGTGGAAAAGCGTTATTTTCACAGTTTTAACACGGACGTGACTGGAGAATGACCACAGAAAATTCTAACAGAAAATTCTCACAGAAAATTTTAACAGAAAATTCTCACAGAAAAATTTTACAGAAAATTCTCACAGAAATTTGGTGAGAAATTATCTTGAGTTAAATAATATCCGTGGGTATCGTACTACCATTGCACCTTCTTTTCTAACCATCAGGTTACCCGTCTGCTCGTTTCCTCCTAATGCTGGTTACAAATTAACAACATAACATAATCATTCACTACATCATCTCATTACAGTAACTGACCCCTAACTAAGCTCGAAGCTTGTATCTAGGTTATCAGAAACAACGCACACACTCATTCACACACACCCAGACCGAGATAAACATTTGTGGTTCATACAAATATTCAGCCCGCACGGGAATCGAACCCGCAACCTTACGGATGGCAGTCCGGCATGGTGACCACTCTGCCAACGAGGTCGTCAATTGCGAGTTAAGCTAAGTTAGTTTACCTTAGCTCGCATATTTTATAGTATACTAGTAGCTCCCCGCGGTTTCACCCGCGTAGTTCCCGTTCCCGTGGGATTACGGGGATAAAATATAGCCTATGTCACGCACTGACAAATTAGCTTTCCATTAGTGAAAGAATTTTTGAAATCGGTCCAGTAGTTTCGGAGATTATTCATTACAAACAAACAAACAAATCTTTCCTCTTTATAATATTAGTATAGATGGCAGTTTAACTTGAACTTGAAAACGGCATGCGCTAAGCTAACTTAGCTCTTGATCTACAACCGTCATAAAACATAAATAAAACCTCCGTACCTCTTCATGAACTTAACCGACTGTCGGAGCTCGTGGTTGTTGTGGCTCCAGGTGACGGTGGGCGCGGCGCAGGCGATGACGCGGCAGTACAGCTTCACGGACTGGCCCTCGTAGCAGAACGCCGACTGCGGCTTGATCACGAACCGCGGGGCCGCTTGGCGACGGTCTGGGGGGAGGGATAATATGTTAATATACTGGTTAATCGCCTTTTGTCCAAAATGAGCATCTTCCCTTCACTCATTAAAGGTATAAGTTGGTAGCCGACGGCAGACAGCAGCAGCAGGCCACAAGTCACTGCGCCACTACTGGTTTGTATGTATCTCTATGAAATTACATTCGTAGTGGGCGACATAAAGCTAGCTTCGCGTCGCCGAGCAACAAACGGCGAAGTGTCATGATGACGTTAGGCGGCGACGTGTGGTCTGCTGTTGCTGTCTGCAGTCGGCTACCAACTTATACCTATAATAAGTTTTTAAAAAGCTGTGCTCTTGTGGGTGAGAGCTGTACTATATGTAACTCCTTTTATCTTGCCTTACTTTGCCATATCTCATTTCTTGCCAGAATTTAATTCTTACTATATTAGCAACACAACCAGATGTCGAGGTAATACAGGATGTGACAATTTTTGGCATAGTCAATTGATTCGATTCCTGGCTAGAAGTATTGATTTTTTCAAATGTGAACAGTTGAAAAAAAATGATACAGTTTAAATTTTTATCAAGATCGGCCTTGAGGCTCCTTTTAATTTTTTTCAATATTCCTCATAATTTCGGATTTGGTTTATACCACTCCCACTTGAATACATCACCATGTAAGTATAGTGATGTATGTGTTGTAATACTGACCGAACTGTCCGTCGTATATCTTCCATTTCTCCATGAGGAGTTTCCTCAGTGAGCTGTACTCGCTCAGCCGGCCGATGGGCAGTCTGAACGATGACCAGTTCTGTAACAACATATTGTATTAGGAAAACCGAAAGACTTGTCCCTATTTATTATGTTTTTTAGATATTTTCCCTCAACCAAGTTTATACACCCCTATTTTGAAATTACGAGACTTATTAAAATCAGAATATCTGTAGCAGTAACTGAATCCATATATCCAATAAAAATATCAAAAATGATAGTCGATTACTTATCTTTAAAAAATACTAAATAAATGTCGTATTACCAGACGGCACACTAGCTATCAAGTATTCTGTGACGGCTCGGGTCGATGACCGCGCTCAGCTGTGTATCGCAGCGTTCGCCTGTTGTTCGGTGTAGAATAACAATAAATTTCGGCGGGATTTTGAAAAACTTTGATTTATCATAACTTTTTAAATAAAAGCAAAAGATAAAAACTAACTTCACTATTATATTGTCACCCGTCGTTTACATTAGTTGTATGATTAAGTATCTCGAATTCAAAATAGGGGTGTATAAGTAGAATACCTTTTTTAATAACGATCATTCCTTGGGATTAACACCCCGAATTAACTCAGAGTAATAGTAATACAATAATAGTTGTTACAACGATTGCCAGTAAAACTCTGAATTGAACTCCTGAAGGTCTTCAATGCGGTTGTCAGACGTGAGCTTTTCTTTTTTGAAGTTTGGTACAGCTTTAGGTTTCCATAACCTTTTGCGGCTAAGGGCCTATTTCACCATCTTCAAGTAACGTTCCGAGTAGATACTCACATGTTTTGTCTTTGTCACTTGATATAAAGTAAGAAAGAGACAAAACTAATTTTACTTGGTGAGTATCTTTCAAATCAAATCAAAAATATCTTTATTATCAAGGATTGATACAACCACTTATAATCGTCAAAACTTTACTTGAAGGTCGTGAAATAGGCCCGAAGTAGAGTACTAGTTACTGTCAAAACTATATAATTGTGTATGTACCTGGTAGTTCTGCCGGAGCCGGTCGCGCATGCGCTCGTAGCGGCGCGTGTCGATGGCGCGCGTGCGCGCGGCCGCCGCGTCGCCCGCCAGCCACGCGTGCGCCAGGCACTCGTGGGCCGTCATACGCTTCCTATACGAAGGGGTAAAGTGTTAGTACATGGGGAATTTTGAGATCATAGCTTGGCATCATATGTTGAGGTTGTAGAAGATGAAAGAAGAACCTTACTGGAACTACGTAAAGTATACTTTATAAATATCTGTTGCTGTTGTAAGAGCCATACATATCACCAAGCAAAAGGTCAAGTTAGTGTCACATTTTTTTTTAGCATGCCGAAATAAGCTTCTAGTTATAAGACCATCTTTTGATGCACTCAATTAAATTTTTTTCTTTCTTGACTTTTTTTTATTATGTACAAGAATAATGATTAATTCACTCATATTTTGCATCTAAAACGTTTTTCAATTCTACATAGTCACCCCACAAAAACCCACAACCTTTCAAAAAACCCCCACTTACTCCTTATTCTTAACCAGCAGCCTCCTGATGAAGTCCTTGGCATCATCAGACACGTGTTGGAACGCCTCCTCGTCGAACTCCCAGTCACACGCCTTCACGTTCTTGAGGGTCTCGATGTCGTTGTTACCCGCGAACGGTGACAGGCCGGAGAGACTGGGGGCGAATGGGATATTATAGCAGTTTTAGGTATACACCCCTATTTTGAAATGATGGGACTTATTAAAATCAGAATATCTGTAGCAAGAACTGAATCCATATATCCAATAAAAATATCAAAAATGAAAGTCGATTACTTATCTTTAAAAAATACTAAATAAATGACATATTACCAGTCGGCATACTAGCTATCAAGTATTCTGTGACGGCTCGGGTCGATGACCGCGCTCAGCTGTGTATCGCAGCGTTCGCCGGTTTTTCGGTGTAGAATAACAATAAAATTCGGCGGAATTTTGAAAAACTTTGACTTATCATAACTTTTTAAATAAAAGCAAAAGAAAAAAACTAACTTCACTATTATATTGTCACCCGTCGTTTACATTACCTGTGTGATTAAGTATCTCGAATTCAAAATAAGGGTGTATAGTTGAATTAGTTTATAGCCATAGTTTGAAATCAATGGTTAGTATAAAATATAGGTTGGGGCGATCGTCTGTCCATCTGTCTAGATATTTGTTCAAGCTAGATTATAATCTGTACCTAGGGTATCAGGAACTACGCACACACACACACACTAAGATAAATATTTGTGAATCACACACTATCATGGTTTGGGTGTGACTTTTTTAAAGATTAAAGTGCCTATTTACTTAGTGCTACGGCAATAATAACTTTAATACACCAAATAAAGGATGACGTCGAAATTGTATCTTAAAGGGAAGGTAAAGAAACTTCTTCGAGACTTGAGAAACAAGCAGAAGAAGTAACATCTGATAGACTGACAGGAGCAGCGTTATTTAATTAGTATAGCCCTCAAAGATCTTAATGACACCTAAAATTAATAATATAATTCAATACTCACAGCACATAAGACAGCACTCCTATAGCCCACATGTCCGTGTAGAAACCAACTGGTTCCCTCTCGACGATCTCCGGGGCCGCGAACTCGGCGGTACCTGTCGTGATCTTCACCACCTCGTTGGGGTCCAACTTGGTGGCTAGGCCGAAGTCTATTATCTGTGGTGGAAGAAAGAATGATTAATATTGCTTTACTATAAAATCATCGGAGAGACTTGCAAGGGTCATATCATAAGATGCATGTAAGAATCATCATAAAATGCCTAATAGTAGGTATAATTTTTATAAGGGACTAATAACTATGACATATCAGTTTTCTAAAAAAGACGTCACCAATGTGTCACTGTCACAGCAAATTACTACTTTCTCCTCAATATTGTATTTTTTTGGGTGAAGGAATACCAAGTTGATTTTCTTAGACCCAAAAATTTTGAACACTAATTCAGAAAGATTAGTTAGGTAGTAGAAGGTCAAATCCCAGCATGTTAAATACCTAAGTGATAATAAACTATCTTCTAAGCTACCTTTGATCATATTACATAAATTTCTTGATGATGTCAATAAATTACATTAACTGAATCATCTGAGACAGACTTAAATTACAATGATGATGATAATAAACCCACCTTAACATCAGTTCCAGTGCGTGTCTGGCACATGACGTTCTCAGGCTTCAGGTCGAGATGTATGATGTTCTGCTCGTGCATATGTCTGACTCCTTCGCAGATCTGTCTCATGTAGTGAGCTGCCTCCGCTTCAGACATGCTGTAGCCTGGCTCCGTGATGCGCTCGAATAGCTCGCCGCCGGATAAGCTGCAAGAAAGGTTAGTAGTTTATAGCTTGAATAGCTTGTCGCTGGATAAGCTGGAAAGGATTTGGGGTTGTAAGTGGTTGTGATTGTGTTTATTGGAGGGATATTTGTAATTATGTTCTTGAAAATGGTTGTAATTATATTAGTAACATTTTTGAGAAAATTCGTTTTTTTTTATTTATAACTGGATTCTAATTTAACTGAAATTTAGAGTAGCTTAATAGTTACTTCAGAAAGTTTGTGTGGATATTTGACTTTTATGGGCGGGAAACCATAACATCTTAGACAAAAACATAAACAAAAACTATACTTACAACTCAAATATCAAGACCATTTCGTCGTCATCTTCAAAAGCATCATGCAAGTTGATCAGTTTCCTGTGATGTAACTGGTTCATTATGTCAATTTCCTTCTTAATCAGTTCCTTTTCCATGGCCCCTGTGACTGGTATGAACTTGGCAGCGAATATGTTACCCGTGGCTCGCTCCCGACACCTGTGCACTACGCCGAAGGCGCCCGTTCCTGCGATATCGACAACATTGCCTATACATCAGTTGGGTTATAGTTTGGTATGTGTATTCTGGGGGTTGGTGGAATTGTTTCATAAAGTAAGAATTTATTTCTTAAGTTTATGAGATTTTTTGTTATCTAGAGTATAAGTAGCTAAGTTTTGTTGAAGTATTATATTTTGTCAATTATTTATGACTAAAACTAACAAGTGTTAGTTCCTTCTCTTTCACTCTCATTCTAGAACGAAAGAGAAAAACCATGAGTAATAGAAATAATACTTTGTTTGACTTATAATCTACTTTGTTTTGTATACTGAAAAATATTGCCAATAATATAGTTATAAATTATATATAATTAAATTATGCTAATATCAAGCGCAAATCCGTGCTACTACAGAGCCTAAGTTAAAATAGATAAATAAATAAATATGTATATAAAATATAAGAAAATTACATAATTTTGAAAGTGCACTATATATGAAATTTTTAATACAATCTTTTGTCTCCCTTACTTTGTGTTTGTGTGTGTTGTAATGTAATAGAAATCATTTTTTTATGACATAACCAATATGAAAAACATGCTGTATCTTTTAAACTAATTAAATAAACTCCCCTATTTTGAATTCGAGATACTTAATCACACAGCTAATGTAAACGACGGGTGACAATATAATAGTGAAGTTAGTTTTTATCTTTTGCTTTTATTTAAAAAGTTGTGATAAGTCAAAGTTTTTCAAAATCCCGCCGATTTTTATTGTTATTCTACACCGAACAACAGGCGAACGCTGCGATACACAGCTGAGCGCGGTCATCGACCCGAGCCGTCACAGAATACTTGATAGCTAGTGTGCCGTCTGGTAATACGGCATTTATTTAGTATTTTTTACAGATAAGATTAATCGACTATCATTTTTGATATTTTTATTGCATATATGGATTCAGTTACTGATTTTAATAAGTCCCGTAATTTCAAAATAGGGGTGTATAAAATTTTGATATATTTATAGTAAATATAATAATATATAGATATGCGTGTGAGAGAGATGCAGATAGACATAATGCACTACATCGATCTAATCACACACAGACCTGGTTGTTTCCTCTTAGAGGTAGCTCTCACGAAGTCACCTGCGAAATTCATCTTTATTTGTACTATAATAAGGTTCAATTTGTTAGTATCTCTACTTTTGTTATTTCTCAAGCAACCTCGTGAGTTCTAATTTTGTGTTTGTTTTACTTAATTTGTTGAATATTTTTGTGTATTATGTGTTATTGTGCTGTATTTTTTCTTTGTTATGGTGACCATTGAGTGTTGCATGCGTTGTGTATAACCGTTTTTAGTGTAAACGTGGCTTAACAGTATACCTTTACTTACATGCATAACGGACTTTGTGGAATATTTATCTATTTTGCGTATTAAATATTTATCTTCAAGGTATGGAAGCCTTTTCAAACCCTTTAAAGTTTTTCTTTACAATTTAGCAATACGTAAATCTGTTGTATTGTGTATCAAACGCGAAACACAAATTATAGCTGCGTAACTAACTTAAACCTTATGCTAATTACAATAAAGATCATTTTCAATATAACAAAAAACATATCTCCTACTTTTTATCTCTTTACTTTCATAATATATTCTGTGATATCTACCCCGGTAAGACACGTCAATATTTTACCAACATATAGTATGTATTTGGTATTCACACTAGTCAAACTAGACCAAAAAGTAAGTATTTTGTATTCACCTTAGTGAAACTAACAAAAATAGTATCCCCAACTCACCGATCTCCTCGAGTATATCGTATTTGTCGTAGACGGAGCAGGTGTTGATGTCGACCGGCTGCGGCACGTACTTGCTGTAGATGTCGAACACGTAGCTGTCGTAGTCCTTTACGGGCCCGTGGTCTGCGTTCGTGCGTATACGCTTGCCGGTTTCGTCCACTGGTAGAGAGATTTCTGGTTAGACTTGGCAACATTCACAGTCTTGCAAGTAACAATCTTAAGGATTTTTTTATGAACTGATTTGATGTTGGAGTACCCTCACATGAAATGAATTATGAAGTTTGAATACAAAAAATAGTCCACAAGCAAATAGTAAAACATGACTTGGATACAGTGATTGAGACATATTATGTAAGCTCATAGGAATAGGAACTACCCTTACACAGTAATCATTTTAATATAAAGTCAAAATTATAGTCATTTTTAGAATTGGATTACGAAAACCAGCATTTTGAAGTACAGGACAGAAAACGTCAAATGACGCGTCGCTCTTTTGTTTTACTATATCTGAACGAGCATCACATCGCCAAGCAAGAGTCTCAAAAAACACAAAAGTGCTCAGTTTCTCTACAGATATATATTCAAGATACCTAGGGATAGGATTAAAATTAATATAATTTAATAGCATAAAAATCAAGTATATGGCGAGACAGCTCCTTTAAATATTGATTGAACATATAGGAATATGTTCAACCAAATCTTCACAGTTTCACAACCTAACAACTCCTTACCAGGATACTCCTTCTTCTTGAACTCCTTCTTGACGATGACCTTGGTTTGGACGAGCGCGGTGGGCTCGCTGGGCTCCGACCGCCCGTAGATGTTCTCGGCGTACACGCGGAACTCGTACTGCTTGCCAGACACGAGACCCGTTATCGCCATTGTTGTGAACCTGTGAACGACGAGGGTAGTTTGAGATTATGTGAAGTTGAAGTACCAAGTTTGTCATGGTTGTTAACATTAAAATTGTTGTGTTTAACGGGATATTGACCATGTATATTATCCCGGTAATGATAAAAAATAAGTGTTTTCTAGACTCATACAAAGACATATTATTCTAGTCCTCAAATTCTTCAAGTTAAACTGACTATCAGTATGGAAAGCTGAGAAGAAGTGACAAAAAGCTGATATGATGATTTTGATGTTGAGATTTAGGTTACTATAATGTGTCATCAGATGCATTCGTCATGATAACTATCAGCGCAATTTGTTATTACGGACGCATTATAATTTACGCAGGTGCGACAGAGATAGATAGCTGTGAATTACGACCGGGCTTTAACTATTTACCTGGTGTTCCCGACCCTGATCCAGCTGGTCATGGGGTGCTCCCTCTTCTCCACGAGGTAGTTGGTGATGTCGGACCCTCCGTCCCAGACCGGCGCCTTCCACGACAGCGCCAGCGAGTCTACGCCGATGTTATCCGTGGCTGGGAAGCGTGGTGGGTCGGGACGGTCTGTGAGAATAGTAATTAGTTATAAATACATGTTTGAGCAGACATGGTTAGGGTTTAAGATCATCGACACGCGTTGGGCAAGCGTGGATCATTCTAAAAAGAGTAAACGGAAACAAATAGTCGCTTTTCTGTAGAAAAGTAACTGCTTATATAACAGGCATATATCCTGTCAAACATTCACATTTTAAATATTACTGAATACTAGCAGCGACCGCAGTTGGTCCATTCTTATTCCGTTAGAATTTTGGGATAAAAAGTATCCTATGTCTTTCCAGGTTATAAGAAACTTCTGTACCAAAATCGTTTCAGTACTATTTGGGTCAAAGAGTAACAAATATCCACCCTACAACAATAATCCATATTAGTATAGATAGAGCACTTACCGCTAATCTCGACGTTGATGGTAGCGCTGTCCTGTCCGAGCTCGTTCTCGGCCGTGATGCGGTACGGACCCGAGTCCAGCTTGCTCGCATCGCGGATGGTCAGGATCGCGTGACGTTCTGACGGAATAACCATGACATTAACAGATATTTTAGCAGAGAAAAGTAGAAAAAAATGGAATGAATGATTTTTCTTTCATAGGAACTATGCCGGCATATATAACATATCTAGTAAATAGCAAGGATAATAAAATTGTAATAACTGTTTTAAACCAAATATTTTTTTGCAAGTCAATTTAAAAAGATTTTTGACTACTTTGGTGTATTTCACGCAACTTTAAGATGGCACATAACATTAGGTCAGATTGTAGAGTTACGGGCATTGAGACCTTACAAAATTTTAACATAAAAATATTGCAGCATAAACTAAGGACCCAAATTTTAGACCCGATTTAAGAGGTCTAATTGCGTGACTCATTTTATTTTTAGAAGTGGTAAATAAATATATAATACCATACCTTTCCTCTCAACATGATAATGTATGCCCGACTCGATGGTCTCGCCCTCGCGGACCCACGTGATCTTGGGCACGGGGTGTCCGGTGAAGGGGATCTTGATCACCACGTTCTCACCCTTGTCGAAGTACGCCGTCACGCGGAAGCGCGGGGGTACGTTCAGTTTTGGTGCGGCTGAAGGAAGAAGGTGGTATAAGTTGGTGATGTGTAGAATTAGTATAGAAAATAGTGTTTTTTTGAATTTTTGAGAAACTTTTGAAAATGTTTTCTTAGCGTTTTTTTTACAATCGTTTCAATCGTTATAGTTCTGATAGTCAGTCTCGTTTTGTCTGCCTTTACCATCAATGATGCCATAAACTCAATGATATATTAACAAAAAGTGCAAAAACAGTGAAGCCCTTATGTGGTACAACGCAAGACTCTCGTAATGAGCAAATGCAGCTTACAAAATCTTAAAGCCATGTCAATATAGCTCAGTTGTATTAAAACATATAGGTCTACTGCTATTATTTGTGAATATGCTAAGCGAATATAACCCCTATTTCGTAAACAACACGACTCACTCATAATGAGCAGCTCGGCGCGCGTGCTCTTGACGCCGGCGCGGTTGACGGCGCGGCACACGTACTCGTCGCTGTCCTCGCCGAACACGTCCGACACCGTGAGGCAGTGCGTCTCGCCCTCCGACCAGATGCGGTACTTCGGGCCGTTGGTTATCTCGCGGGCACCTGGGAAGAAGGGGGAAATTGAATAGGAAAATCAATAAAATATTGGCAGGGAGAAAGGAAGATTGTAAGTTAGATAAATTAATCGGAAACACAATTAAATTTTGAATCGGTATTTTGTCGGAATTTATCGTTTTTTAATATAGTTCGTAAATATAGGTAACAAATTATAATAATATCTTTCGGAATTTACCGATTTTTCGAAACAATCAGTAACTATAGTAGTAATAAATCGAATCAGAAAATGTTTCGGAAATTTCCGATTTTTACGATTGGAATTGGTTTTTAAATTTTTTCGTTAGTTTATGAACCACCTTTTTCGAGAAAGATAACAAGTTTTCAGTGCGTAAGTTAAACACATTGGTATTTCTACGCACCCTTGTACCAAGTGATGGTCGGCTTCGGTGATCCGGTGATGGTGCACTGGAACTTGGCGTTGTGGTACTGGATGCAGTTCGCGTTCTTCAGAGGCTTCACTATCTCTGGCGGTGTCGCCGCTGTACATACGAGAGCAATTGTCAGTTAAAAGTTAATTAAATTTTTATCCTACACATTATTATTTGCGTCTTTAACAATGGCAATAAAATAGAACTAAAGAAAAATTAAATCTGTCAATCTTGACAATTAACTACCGGCCTCATAATAATTTCATTATTTTCATATTTATTGCAATAACTTGCCTTTCCGGTCCTTAAACGCATCAAACATAGGCATTTATACCTAAAAATCATAATTTGATATCGCAGACATAACATTGTAGTAAATAATTAGTGTATTGTTTTTATTGTCATATTGCTTGTGCTATCTGTATGAAATTTTAAGATTTCACGTCAATACCATACACGTATAATCATATAACTCACCCTTAGGATCCTGTGCCTTGACTTGCTGACTGTTGGTGGAGGGCGGCGAGTGGCCGGCGTCGTTGACAGCCGTGACGCGGAACTCGTACTGGCGGCCCTCGATGAGGTGGCTGCAGTTGAGCTGCGCGGCGGGGCACAGCGCCGCCGACACGCGCTGCCACGTGTTGGACCCTACCTCGCGTTTCTCCACCCAGTAGCCTACAGGATAAGGTGCATATTTCAGTGACAAGAATATTGATAGCGTCTTGATTCCCAGGATAAGGTATGGGGATGAAGGAATCCCCATTTGAAAAGGGAGGATCCTCCGACCAGACGGGTGTTATGTCTGGTGGCAGCTGCCCGACGGTTGTAGTCGGGCTCTAGTATACATAGTCAATTGCGCTGTAAATTTCGCTTGCGCGATTCAGGACTCTTCAGTTATATCCCACAGTTGCCGATAGATGTCGCTGTTAGTACTTAGTTCCTATGTGGCGTGCAGATGTCGCCACAAAGGTGCATATTTCAATGACAAGAATATTCACATTATTGATAAGTCCGAGGTAAACTATTTGTGTGATCCTATGTTTATATTAGTCTAGGTGTGTGTATGGAAGATTATGTGCGTGGTTTCTGATACCCTGGATACAGGTATGGGTTCAATACCTGAATCCAGGTAACCTAATTAGGGGTCCGTTGGTAGCACATTGGCGCGAGTTGGGAGAGGCCTATGTCCAGCAGTGGACGAACACAGTCTGATGATGATGATGATCTGTTATAGTGTTATGTTATTACCATGTATCCTGGCGCCTCCGTCGCTCTCGGGCTTGTCCCACTCGAGGTGCACGAAGTCGCCTCCCACCTCCAGGATCTTCGGGATTCCAGGAGCTGATGGCGGGTCGAACGGTGCTTTGGCCTAGGGAGAAGTAAATATGAATTAAATCGGTTGTGAAAGAAAAACAATTAATGGAAACATGACAGAATATGACGCTTCTCAGGATATGACGACTAAAAACATTTATTTCTGAATAGACTCCAAAGACACTTCTTATTTGACACCACCAACACGTACTGGGCAAGTGTGGTGATTACGGTTTTCATGCCACTATTTTTTTTAGTATTTTTTGAGGCGCAAGGATATAATCAAAAGGAAACCGATATAAACCAAAAGGAATTCCCAAAATGCAATTTTCCAAAATAGTCTTTTAAAAAATTATGCTATTGAAAATAAAACTTCTTATATTAGTATCTCACCTTAATCGGGTTAACCCCTTCTAGCGCGGGCCCGATGCCGTTCTCGTTGGCGGCGTGCACGCGGAAGTTGTACTCCTGGCCCTCCGTCAGACCCTGCACCATGAACTTGGTGTCGCGCACTGACGACGCGATGGTTATCCACGCTGTGCCGGCTGAAATACGGAGATGGTGTAAGGATTTGTTTTTTAAATAAAGAATTAATAATGAGAATGTTTGCGTGATGTCGTTTATCTAATCGGTACTTTCCAGTATTTCATTTATCTAATCGGTACTTTCCGGTGTCTCATTAATCAAATCGGTAATTTCCAGTTTTTTATCCCTTTTTTCCAATCGGTACTTTCCGGTGTCTCATCTAACTGATCGATAATTACCGTTTATCTATCCAATCGGTAATTTCTAATATGCCATCTATTCAACCGGCAATTTCCAATACCCCATCTATCTAATCGGTAATTTCCGATATTCCATCTATCCAATCGATAATTCCCGATATCCCATCTATTCAATCGGTAATTTCCGTCACATCATTTATCTAATGTAATTGCTAATCATCACTTACCAGTATCGTTCCTCTCGACAACGTAGTGCGTGACAGGCGCCCCCCCGTCGTAGGCGGGCGGGCGCCACGCGAGCGTGAGGGCGTGGCGCGACACGTCGGTCGCGGCCAGCGGGCCCAGCGGCGGGCCCGGCAGGCCCGTCACCGACACGCTGAACGAGTCGCTGGCTTCACCGGAGCTGTTCTTTATTGTTATTTTGTATGTGCCTGGGGAAAGAAGTGGATGATTAGGTGTCTTTTAATTAAGATATAATAAGCTTCCTTATTGGTTATTATCAGTAACTAAGGGTATCTCTTCTATCCAATCGGTAAATTCCGATGTCTCATCTATTTAATCGGTATTTTTTTTAACTTTAAAGGAATCGATTTTAAAGCTAGTCTATGAACATGAAATGAAAACATCAGAAAATGGAATCAAATGTTGCATTAGTTCAAATGTTACATTGCCTAGATCCGTCTAAGGCAGTCTACTAAATAGACACAATATGGTCTAAATCACTGGTCTAGGTTATTGTTGATCATTTTGACAATAATTAATAAATACCTAAGTATATTTACATAATAAAAACCACACTCACCCATATCATCCTTACTGATATCCTTAATGAATATCAGCACGTAGTCATCGAAGACGGTGTACTTGAGGTGCGTGGAGTCGGTGACCTTGTGGCCGTCGTGCGTGATTGTGACGTCAGCGGGCTGGTCCCCGGCGTACAGCACCTTGATCTTGGTGTTGTCGTGCTCCGGGAGGTGCAGGTCGCCCGGCATGCGCGTGATGCGCGGCGGGTCTGCCGGGGGAAAACGTTTTATCAGTGGTAATAATAATACAGGGGGTCATTACACTCGAAATAAATTGATGATTTCTCGCTAGGAGTACGGATATTTCAAAAATAGATGCAGTTTTAGTTTAGTTTATAATAAAAAATATTGTTATTTTCGATAAAAACTATTAATCAAAATCGGTCTCGAGACTCAAGAATTTCTCTATCAAGGTTTCAGATTTTACCTTCCAGACCCACTTGAAAATTCAATTTGTCTATACACTTGCACTGAATTCACACGGGGCCGATAATACAGATTGTTTGATGGTTTAATCCGTTCTGAAAGTATGACGAGACGAAGCCATAAATTTTATATATCGTCCTTATAACTGATACTTACTTCCAATCTTCAGATGTGTAGTACAGTAGATGTATCCGATACTGTTGACCGCCTCGCACGTGTAGTCGCCTTCATCGGCTTCAGTCGCTTCAGTGATGTTCAGCTTCAGGGTGCCTTCACGAGACTCTGCTATGAATCTAAGGAGAAAAATGTTGGAGATAAAAATAATATTTACATGAAACATTCGTACTTAGCCACATCGGAATGTCAATATTGATTGGAGCGAATGCTATCAGATCTTCACAACCCAGAAGGCGATACAATTATGTTAGACTAGAACTTATTAATTAAAAAATTGATGATTTTAACCTGACATGTTTCTATTCAGTATTACCTTCAATTATGTATAATCAGCGTGTGGTAAAAGGTAATACCAAAGTAAGCAATTCAACCTTTTATCTGACTTTGTACACAAGTTTGTCTGGTTTTTACCGTTGTAATTAAAATAGTATTTGTTGGAGATGTTTTGGGGAGAATCTTGCCCAGCAGTAGGACGATGTGGGTTGAAAAAAAAAATAGACAACATACCTAGTACCCAGCACAACCTCCCGTCCATTCTTCATCCACCGCCCGGTGGGCACGGGGCTGCCGGTGGCCACACACTCGAGCGTGGCGGGGCGGCCGAGCGGGGCGGCGATGTGGGGCGGCAGGCGCCGCACCCACTCGGGCTTGCTGCCGCCCAGCTCCTCGCCCGTACGGACCGGTAAAGTGCAGGTTGACGGCTCGGATTTACCTGGGTAAATGACATTGATATAATATAGTATGCGAAGTGTAGGGTATTTTAATTTTGTGAACTTTATTACCCATCATGACATTATTGAACGATAAATTTTGCTTAATTTTCAAACGGAGGTGGTGTAGTAAATGATTTCAGGAAATTTACTTTTTAATATATTGAAACAATTAATTACGAGATGAACAACTCAAGAAGTAGAAAAAAACAATGAAACAGACAATCCACATTTTCTTTTTCAATCCTCGGTCACTAAACCTTCATGTAGATGGTATTCGCTATTACCTTTGCTATTAGAAAGAAAGAAAAACTGTTGGAAAGAAGCTAGAAACATAGTATACACAGTACATAGTGTACAAATACTCACCAGCAGAATTAACAGCGATAATCCTGAACTCATACTCCGCCTTCTCGTTGAGGTTGAGCGCGGTGAAGGTGGTGTCCTGCACGTTGTAGTCGTTGCACTTGAGCCACACCGAGCCGCCGACGTCGCGACGCTCGATTATGTAGCCGGTGATGCGGGAACCTGGAGTGTTGGGATGATATAAGGATGTGGTGAAGAAAAAGAAAAGAAGTAGGTTTGGTAGCAAAGATGCCCAGGCCCTCCTTCTACTTACTATTTATATGATGTTTCAAATTGTTATGAAAAGAATAACTTAGATATTTAAGCCTTTTTTCAAATTGTATAACTTGAATAACTTGCATTTAAGTGTTTTCAAGAGAATTCTAGGTATTATTATGTTTTTCAGTGTTTAACTAAATTTTTATTTTTCTGAAAGTGTATATTGAATTTTTTCCTCAGTCGAAGAATCGTTTTCCTTATGGTACTGATAATGTAACCAACTGAACTATCGACTTTATTAATAATAAATGCTAATTATGAAATCAGCAGTTTTTGATCAACAGTGACGTAAAGCTAATTAACTAAAAAATATAAATACTGTATGTAAACATACCGCCGTCGTTGGCAGGCGGGTCCCAGGCGAGGTCCACGTAGTTCCTTCCAACCCTAGCCGCCCTTGGAGCCCTGGGGGCGGAGGGCGGCCCGCCGCGCGCGCGGGGCTTGAAGCGCGCGGAGCTGGCGGAGTACTTGCTGAAGCCGGCCGCGTTCTTGGCGCGCACGCGGAACTCGTACTCGCGACCTGCCTCCAGGTTGTACGCCTGAGGAAAGGAAAGTAGAGGTGTTGTAATTGGTGATGACTTTTGTGGTTGTGGAAGTGTTTCTATTAAGGAACTATATGCCGTTAAAAGGTAGTAAACAAAAGGAATCTTGCACGATTCCAGTGGCCACATTGTCAAATATTTTGTTGTCAAATAGAGGAACGTTGAAAACGTTATTGTGTTCCAGTTTGAAGGGCAATGTAGTCAGTAACATTACGAGCACACACACTCTCTAACCAACTGATGTCTCGGCGTAATAAGTGCAGTACAGTGATAAATACTGTGTCGGTAATGGACAGGCGTGTTGCTATACACCAGGTGGCCAACTCTCCCCAACTCCGTCCCACAGCGCATTCGACCCGTCCCAATCGAGGCCACTTCATACACCCTATATAGAGCCATAATCTTTTCTCTGCCGGTGACAGCGTCGCTGTAATCGCATCTTTCGGTTGTCAGTTTATTGAAAATGTATCCAAATGACATTAAAATCAATACGACAATAGTAGTTTGCAATTTTGGCAGAAAACATTGTGGCTCAATACACGGGGTAGTTCGTGTAATGAAACACGTCACGAGTTGGTCAAACACTGGTTTTATTTTCATACCCTCATACTTACATTATTACGGATTTCAATGTACCCACAGTATACATATTAATATACCGCAGTTCGTAGGTCCGTTACCTGGTAGTTGCAGTCCTTGACGAGGTAGTCGGCGGCGAGCCACAGCTGGTCGGCGGTGTCGCGGTACTCCAGGCGGTAGCCCTGGATGCGCGCGCCGCCGTCCGAGCGCGGCCGGTCCCACACCACGCTCGCGCTCGACCCGTCCCACTCCAGGACGCGAGGCGTGCCTGGTGGGTCTGGGACCGTGAACGGGAACTAGGGAGAAAAGTGGGGGATATTGAACTGTATAGCTCCTTGACAAAGGTGGTATTGAAGGGTGTCCAGGCTTCGATGTCAGGTACTTTAGGGAGGTAAAATATGGTGTTTTTTTATCGACAAATCACGATTTTCTCTAGCCACCTTCATTACAAAATGGCAGCCATTTCGGACACCCTTTATATAAATAAATTTAGTTTGAAGTAATCTCCATAACATTATTCCCATACCTTAGCAGTAATAGAGTCGTCCATGGTGAGCGGGTCAGAGACGCCGTACTGGTTCTCTGCACGCACTCGGAATGTATACTTGTGGTTCGGCTCCAAGCCCATCACGTTGTAGTGACAGTTGCGCACGAATGATGATATCTTCACCCAGATCTAATGGAAAGTGGAATATTAAAATATAAGTTTTCTTGTAAAAAGACTTCGCGTTTTCCTAGAGAACTGTAGTTGACACCATAATGTCAAAAAACAGTGTCGCCATTTACATGACGTCCGTGTTTTTTTTAATTAAAAGTAATGAAGCATTTGGGGTTTGCTTAAAGAAAAGATATGCACGAAATTTTTACATTCGTAATATTACGGCCGTTACATGACTCGGTATCTTTAGAAAAAAAAGCTTAAGTTCTACCAGTTTGTGTTTTATTGCGTAATACGTAGATAATCTCAAACTAATCGATCCAAACTCACTCCATTGTTATCCATCTTCTCGACGACGTAGTTGGTGATGGGTGACCCGCCGTCATCTAGCGGCGGTTTCCATGACAACGTGCACGTGTCGGGCGTGATGTCGGACGCGTCCAGCGGTCCCACCGGCGGTGACGGCTTGTCTACTACTAGCACCTGGGGGAAAATAGGTTTAAAGTTTAAAAAACAAGAAAAACAAACTACTTTTTTTACCGAAACTGGCCAAAACCAACTTTCGGTCGGTCACTAGTTTAAATAGGCAGTAATTCAAGATTGAGATGTTTGTTTCACCGAGGAATTTGGTTTATCAGAGTTTAAAGATATGATTTGGATTTCTCCAACAAATCAAGCATTTAAGGCGTCAATCAAGATGAATTCCAGTATTAAATTAATGGCCCACTTTAAAAGGTTTATTAGACTAAGGGCTGAATTTCCATCACCAGATAACTTTCTTCGAGGAAAAATTTTGAAAATTTGTCAGTTATTTCATACATACAATATCTGTCAAACCCAAATCTCTCGAATAAAAGTTATCTGGCGATGAAAAATCAGCCCTAAGAATTTTAAAATATAAGACTGTGATAGTGTTTTTTTCTCACCCTGCAAGTAGCACTGTCAGAACCTTCGCTGTTGACCAGCTGAATGGTGTATGACCCAGTGTCTGAGCGCTTGGCACAAGTGTTGACGAACACCGTGTCAATGTCCGATGTCACGAAGCGGATACGACTGTCTGGGAACACCTCGTCGTTGTTCACAATCCACGATACCTGGGTAATAGAGCAATGTGTCAGAAATGTCAGTGTCAATCAATCAAATTTAATGCCACATTTTTTTCTGTGCCGGTGATAGTCGACAGGTGGCGTCGCTGTAACCGCATATTTTGATTGTCAGTGTAATGAAAATGTATAGGAATGCCGTTATAGTCAAAATTACAATAGTAACGCTAATGTTGACTACCGGAACAGAAAAGATTGTGTCACTGTAATATTGTGTTGATTATTTTTATGGGAATGTGTTGTTACCTTTGGTCTCGGGTTGCCAGTGAAAGGCACTGTGATCTTGATCTCCTCTCCAGCAATGACGGTGATGTCCCTGAGGCTGAGGTCGCTGGTGATCTTGGGCGAGTTGGGCGGCGCGGTGGCGCGGATGGCGTCCGACGACTGCGACCACGGGCCCTGGCCCGCCGCGTTCACGGCGCTCACACGGAACTCGTACTCGTGGTTCTCGATCAGACCCATCACCTTGTACGTAGTGTCGGGGATGTGAGCGTGCGACGCCTTCGTCCACTTGTCGTCCGTAATGAGACGCTTCTCGAGCACGTAGCCGGTGATCGGCGAGCCGCCGTCGTGGCGCGGCTTGCTCCATGTGAGTGTGATAGATGTCTCCGTGGTCTCCACCGCGCGTGGAGCTCCGGGCGCCGCCGGCGGGTCGAAGGGATGGCGCGCGCGGATGGGCTCGGCGGTCTGCGCCGGCTCCGACTGGCCGTACTGGTTCTCGGCCATGACGCGGAACTCGTAGCTCTTGCCGACCGTCAAGTTCTTGACGCGCAAGAACGGCGTGGTCACGTACCCGGACACCTTGGTCCAGGTGGGCGTGCGCGCCTCGCGCTTCTCGATAACGTAGTTGGTGATGTCGCCGCCGCCGTTGTCCTTGGGCGGGTTCCAGTACAGCGTGAGCGCCTCGCCCTCGAACTCGTCCGCGCGGAGGTTCTCCGGGCGGCCGGGCCGGTCCAGCACGCGCACGTTGATGGTCGCCGTGTCGAAGCCGGACGGGTTGCGGAGCTGCAGGCGGTACTGGCCGCCGTCTGATCTCTTCGCGTTCTTGACCACCAGAGATGCGCTCTCCGGTGTGATCTTCTGGAATATCCTCGAGTCGCCGTCGACGTCCAGCAGGTTGTCGTCGGCGAACCACGAGGCGGTGGGCTGCGGGAACCCGGTGTACGGCACGTGGATGGAGAAGTCCTCGCCGGCGCGCACGGTGATGTCGCGCACTCCACCGAGGTCCATGCACGGTTTGTTAGGTTGTTCCGCGATGGTGATGTCGCCGGTCGGTTTGCTGGGCTCGGAGCGGCCGACGTCGTTGACGGCGATGACCCTGAACTGGTAGTCCTCGCCCTCCTTGAGGTTGGGCACGGTGTGCACGAGGCTGGGCACGGGCACGTCGTTGACGTCCTTCCAGTCCTTGTCGCCCTTGCCCTTCTGTTGGACGATGTAGCCCTTGATCTTGGCACCACCGTCGCTCTTGGGCGGGCGCCACGACAGCGTGACCGAATCCTTGGTGACGCGGTCCGGTTTGGGCGCCTCCGGTGGGCTCGGTTTGAGGCGTTGGGTCTGGGCAGTGATCGGCTCAGTAGGCTTGCTGGGTTTGCCAGGGCCGGCCTCGTTGACGGCGATAACGCGGAACTCATAGCGGTTGCCCTCGCGCAGGTCAGACACAGTGTAGCAAGTGTTGGGCGTCGGGTAGTTGTTGACGCGCACCCAGTCTCCTCCACGCTCCCTCTTCTCGAGGTAGTACCCGGTGACGGGCTTGCCGCCGCAGTTGGCTGGCGGACGCCATTCCAATGAGCAGCTGGAGGAGCTGTAGCCGGTGACGGTGGGCGCGTCCGGCGCATCGGGTGCCTCGAACGGACTCTTGGCGAGCGTGGGCTTGCTCTCAAGCGGTTCCGACACGCCGTACAGGTTCTCTGCACGCACGCGGAATATGTACTTCTTACCCTCGGTGAGGTTCTTGACGGTGAATGAGCATTTGGGACAGAAGCCGGCGACGGTACGCCAGTCGTTGACTCCGAACTCGGCGACCTCGACGACGTATCCAGTGATTTCGCTGCCGCCGTCGTCGGCTGGCGGGTGCCAGGTGAGGCTGACAGCCTCGTGTGTGACCGGCGTGGGCACCAATGGTCCACGCGGAATGCCAGGTTTGTCAACCACAATGACTTCGATGTCGGCAGAGTCCTTGCCATGCGCGTTGCTGGCGGTGATCGTGTATTTGCCAGCATCGTCGCGTGTCGACTTCTCGATGCACAGTTTGGTCTCGTCGTTCTTGGTCTCGGCGGACAGTCTGTGCGAGGCGACGAGCGGCACGGAGCCCTTGCTCCACGCGATGGTGGGTGTCGGCGCGCCCGAGATTGGAATGTTGATGTTGATGGGCTCTCCGGCGCGGACCTTGATCTTCTTGCCGATGAGGTGGTCGAGGTGCAGCTTGGGCTTCTCCTTCATCGGTTTGGCGACAAACACGTTGGAGGCGTCGGATGGCTGCCCGGGGCCGGCGGCGTTGACGGCTGCCACGCGGTACTCGTACTGGTGGCCCTCCTGCACGCGGTCGTCCTCGTACTCGTTGAGCCTCACCGGGTCCTTGTTCAGTTTGATCCAGCGGCCCGTGGCCTTGTCCCGGCGCTCGATGTCGTACCCGAGAATGTTCGATCCACCGTTCGAGATCGGGGATGACCATTTAATTTTGATGTGATCCTTGTCGGCACTGACAAGCTCAGGCTTGCCTGGCTTGCCGGGAACCGTGTATTGGTTCTTGGCAACGATAGCCCTGTCCGTGACGAGCGGCTCAGAGCGTCCCTGGAGGTTCTCCGCGAACACCCTGAACTCGTACTTGGTGCCCTCGGCGAGGCGCGGCACGGTGGCGTGGTTGTACTTGGGGTTGACGTAGGTGACGGCCGGCACCCAGCCGCCGCCGTGCGTCAGGTCTCTCTTCTCGATGACGTAGGCCGTCAGCTCGCTGCCGCCGTTGTCCTTGGGTGGCTTCCAGGACAGTGTGACGGACTGGGCTGTGATCTCCTCGTATTCGAATGGCGGTTGCGGTGCTCCGGGCACGTCGAGCACGATCAGCTCGAAGCTTCCCTCGTCGATGCCGGAGTCGTTCTTGAGATGCAAGTTGTACTTGCCAGCGTCGGACCTCTTGCAGTTGACGGTGTGCACGATGGTGTGGTGTCCGACGGACGTGACCGTGGTCCTCTCGTTGGCGACGACGGGCTTGCCGTCGCAAGTCCACGTCACTTCAGGCGCCGGCTCGCCGATGAAGTCCACGTCCAAGTGGAAGATGAGACCCGCCTTGATGCGGATCTCCTTGAGCGGCGTGAGGATCTTGGGCGCGACGAAGCGGTCCTTGGCGGTGATGACGTCGGAGGGCTCGCTGGGCTCGGACTGGCCCGCCTGGTTGACGGCGATGACGCGGAACTCGTAGTCCTGGCCCTCCGTGAGGTCGGGCACGGTGGCCTTCGTCTTGGAGGGCGGCACGTGCACGGCGTTGACCCAGTACGGGCTGCCCTTCTCCTTCTTCTGGATGATGTAGCCGGTGAGCGGCGCGCCGCCGTCCGACTTGGGCGCGGCCCACTCCAGGTCGACGTGGTCCTTGCTCCAGTCGGTGGCGCGCGGCTTGCCGGGCGCGGAGGGCTCGTCGAACTCGTTCTTGGCGACGATGGCGCGGTCCAGCTCCAGCGGGTCCGACTGGCCGATGGTGTTGACGGCGCTCACGCGGAACAGGTACTCCTTCATGTGGACGAGGCGCGTGACCTGGTGCGACAGGTAGGTGCTGATGCCGGCGTCGGCCCACGTGCCGCGCGACAGGTCCATCTTCTCGACCACGTAGTGCAGGATGGGCGCGCCGCCGTCGTCCAGCGGCACCTTCCACGACAGCGAGCACGAGTCCTTGGTGACGTCGCTCACCGCCAGCGGCTTCTCGGGCCGCGCCGGCCGGTCCAGCACCGTCACGGTGGCGGACGCCGAGCACACGCCCAGCTCGTTGCGCAGGGTCAGCTTGTATACGCCCCCGTCGGCGCGGACGGAGAATGGAATGTCTAGAATGACCCTGTTGTGCAGAATCTGGATGTCGATGCGGTCCGAGGGCTTCACCACCTTGCCGTTGATCTGCCACTCGACCTCGGGTTTGGGCGAGGCCTCCATCGGGATCTCGTACTGGATCCTCTGGCCGGCCTTCACCGTCTTGTCGGCGAGCAGCATCTTGTCGAAGGTGGGCGCGCAGAAGCGGGCCTTCGCCACCTGCGGCGCGGACGCGTCGCTGGGCTCGCCGTTGCCGGCCTTGTTGACGGCGATGATGCGGAACTCGTACTCCTCGCCCTCCTGCAGGTTGGGCACGGTGGCGGTGGTCTGGTTGCCGGGCACGGTGGCGGCTACTTCCCACGGGCCGTACTTCTTCTTGGCCTCGACGACGTACCCGGTGATGGGCGAGCCGCCGTCCTTCTTGGGCGGCACCCACTCCAGGTCCATGTGGTCCTTGTCCCAGTCGCGCACGACGGGCGTGCCGGGCTTGTCGGGCGTGCCGTAGGGGTCCTTGGCCGTGACGGGCTCGCGGCCCAGCAGCGGCGCGGACTCGCCCTGCTTGTTGACGGCGCGCACGCGGAACATGTAGTCGTGGCCCTCGATGAGGTGGTCGACGCGCAGGCTGCACGCCTGCACCTCGCCCGCCGGCACCCAGCGCATGTTCTCCTGGTCCATCTTCTCCACGACGTAGTGCGTGATCTCGCTGCCGCCGTCGTCCTTGGGCGGGCGCCAGCGCAGCGTGCAGCCGGAGCGCGTGACGTCATCGGCGCGCAGCGGGCCCTCGGGCGGCGCGGGCGCGTCCAGCACGGTGACGCGCACGGTGGCGGTGTCGGTGCCGTTGACGTTGCGCGCGCGCAGCGTGTACACGCCGGTGTCGGCGCGCTTGGCGTCGATGACGCGCAGCTTGGTGCCGTGCTCGTCGGCCGTGACCTTGACGCGGTCCGAGTTGATGACGAGGTTCTCGGCGTGCAGCCACTCCTTGGCGGGCGTGGGCTCGCCGGCCACCGGCACGTCCAGCTCGAAGTTCTGCCCGATCTTGACCTTGATGTCGAACATGAAGTTGCGGTCGATCTTGGGCGGCAGGTTCTTGGGGCGCGCGAGGTGCGGCGCGGTGCCGTCCGATGGCACGCCCTTGCCGGCCTTGTTCACGGCGCGGACGCGGAACTCGTACGTGTTGCCTTCGATCAGGTCCGGAACCTTGCCGGTCGTTACGTCGCCCTCGATCTGAAGAGAAAAATTATACGTTTAGTAAATGTCTAATTCAAAGATATTTTCGACCATATAAGTGACAAGATTTAACTAATACAAATCACACGTTGCAAATGACCATGTCAATCTCACCTGAGCACACTCCTCCCAGTCGGGTGAGAATCTGTCTTTCTTCTCAATAACGTATCCAGTGATGGGCGCTCCGCCATCTGTCTGCGGGCGGGTCCATTGTAACTCCACGAAGTCCCGGTCGAAGTCCTTGATAGTGGGCGTCCCGGGGGCGCCTGCCACGTCGAACGGATTCTTGGCCTCCGTCGCGTGGGGAGTGGTAAGTGGCTCTGATTTGCCTTGCCTGTAAAGATAGACAGTTGTTATAAACATGTTTCCTTAAAAAAAATGTATAGTGCCATATCTGTGTCGCTGTTATCGCATTCTTTGCTGTCATATAAAGGTATATAAATGTCATATATAGAGTCACAATCTTTTCTGTGCCGGTGACAGCGTCGCTGTAACCGCACCTTTTGCTTGTCAGTTTAGGTATTGAAAATGTATCCAAATAACATTAAAATCAAAATGACAATAGTAGCTTACAATTTTGACCGCCGGCACAGGAAAGATTGTGACTCTATAAATGTCAGGTCAGAAAACTTTATGACACTTTATTTAGTGACATTGACATCTAACTCACCTGTTGACAGCCCTGACGCGGAACTTGTACTTGTGTCCGGGCTGCAGGCCGTCGACCTGCAGGCTGGTCTGCGGCCCGTCGGTCTCTCCGGCCGTGACCCAGCGGCCCGTGGCCTCGTCCATGCGCTCCACCACGTACTTGTCGATGGGCTGGCCGCCGTCGTCCGCGGGCGGGTTCCATGACAGCTTCGCGCCGTTCGCGTGAACGTCTGAAACCTGTCGCAAATATGATAGCACTTTAGTATTGTTACTATAGCTTTTTTCCGATTGAGGAAATGTAATGAATTTGATAGTAATATTGTAATCTTTAAATTATTTTATTAATTGACACTGGTTAAATTGCAACCATTTTTTCTTGCTTATTGATGAAATACAAATAGCATAAATAGCAGAACCCACAAAAAAATTTTAATTATTTAATACTCTTTTTATCTGCTGTCATCTGTCAAACACTTTGACAATCAAACTGACATAACGACATTGATTGCTAGTTACCTTGAGCGGTCCGCCGGGCGGGCTGGGCACGCTGAGCACGATGACCTCCACCTCGGCGACGTCCTTCCCGTTCACGTTCTCAGCCGTGACCGTGTAGCGACCGCTGTCAGCGCGTGTAGCTGCCTGCAATGGACGTTATAAGATTTATTGTAGTTTTTAACAATATTCTGTATAAATATTATATTTAACGTGTGATAAATATTGAGATGAGAATGTAAAAATTAAAATAATTGAAATTTCTATTGACACTTTTCCAATTAAGAACTGTTTCAGTTTTCTTTTATTTCAGACTTTTCAAAGCAATCGGTTTTTTCCAAACAAAGACACGAAAATAAGGTCCCCAGTTAAATTGAACTACTACATAATGTCATTTAGACACATTTGTAATGACAATGACATTTAAATACATTTTGATAGTTACATATTATAAGACCACAGTCATACCTTGCACATAATCTTGGTGTTGTAGTCGCTGTGTTGGACCTTCATGTCACCTGATGACTTCACCTCCTTCTTGGCGAGGAACCATTTGGTCTCCGGCATTGGTTCACCAGTAACCTGTAGGAGAGAAAGAAAATCAATTATAAGTGAAATGTAGTTGTCATTGTTCATGACGTTGACGTGATTGCGTCATTAACCTGATACCTGATGTCATCGGTCTACCTACACGAAAGTTGTAACGCTACGTTTTACAGTTCATCATCACCACTTAACTCATCTACACTAATGTAGATGATTTAAGTGGTGAATAGTTGTTTGAGTAAACAACTGATAGCCTGACTATTATGAATTTAACTTGGGAGTTATGCTCCTTAGCTTTTCGGCCAATATTCTACCTTCAGGTAATAGAAAAGTTTGCAGGTCTTTGTGTTCCATAAAATGCAATCATCTAAGAACGGTTAAGAAATTCTGGTAGAAGTAGTATTAATACCAAGTACATACCTTGACATCAAATCCGAACTTCTGTCCGACCTTGATCTTGATGTCGATGAGGTTGGTGCGGTCGATGTTGGGCGCGAGGTTGCGCGGCTTGGCCACGATCGGGTGCGTGCTGTCGCTGGCCTCGCCCGGCCCGGCCGCGTTCACTGCGCGGACTCTGTCATTGTATAGGGGTTGGTTATGTTGGGTTCGAAGTTCACAGTTTCAGAAAAATCTAAGATGTTGTTCACATCGATGGAAAAGTTATGAAAAAAGTAAAGTTGTCAGGTACATATCCCTTTCTTAACGTTTTTCTCTGTCATTTAAGTATTGTGTAACATTTGACAACTCACTGGTGCACGGTAAAATTCAAATGAGTTTATGTTCGCACTTTTATGTTAATCTTTGTATTCATTTATTTTTTGAATAAACGAATTACTAAATAAACATTTGTTTTGAAGATAATTTTTGGTTCAGTAGATGAATTTAAAAATATACTCACAATTTCATGCTTGACCCATCGACATCGGTCAAGCGTTAACTGTCAGTTCAGTTGATCGGTTAGTGACGAAGATGACAAAAATAAATTCTCTTATAACAATCAATGAAGTGTTGATCTATACTGCATGTCATCAATCGTCGCTAAAACATCGATCGAATTTAAAGTAAAGTTCTAACGCACTACATACCTGAACTCATAAGTCTGTCCCTCGATGAGATCAGGCACAGTGGCCGTGGTCTTGTCTGCGGGTACTTCTAGAGCCTTCTCCCAGTTGCCGAACTTGTCCTTCTTCTCGACGACGTATCCGGTGACGGGCGAGCCGCCGTCATTTGTCGGTGGGCTCCACTTGAGGTCCACGTGGTCCTTGTCCCAGTCCGTGACGGACGGCGTGCCGGGCGCGCCTGGGGAAGGATTGTAGGTGTAATAGGTCCATTAAAAATATTCACAATCAGTTTCTACACGTCCCCACTGGGGGACTCGAGCCTGACTCAATTAGGGCGATTAGGCTATAGTTAATAACCACGCTAGCCTAGGGTAATTTTAATTTTTAAATACTTATTGTGATCGTATAAAAATATTACAGATATATGTATATTAGTGTCCAGCAGTTTAACCACGTCGGTTATCCAGGGATACTGTAGCTCTTCCTATTTCCGACAAGTCCTGCTAATAAATATATAATATCTATATCAAAACTAGCTCTTTATAGATATAAATGTCAACTGTCAAATTACCCAACGTCATAACATATTTGACATTTAGTACCAAAATTAAAATTGCACCTTAATGTGATTATTTAACAGTTTAAACACAAAAATCCGTACTAACCAGGCTCGTCGAATGGATTCTTGGCGACGACAGATGTCTCCGAGTCGAGAGGTTCAGACTCTCCCTCCGAGTTGACGGCCGACACGCGGAACCGGTACTCCTTGCCGGGAGTCAAACCGGTTACGTCGCATTCTGGAAATGTGTGATATTATGGTTACTATACAGGATTAGGGGTTTGTTAAGAACTGTCAAGAAATATCGATAAATAAATCGAATTCGTTTCGAAATGGTTTTAAAGAACACTAAAAATGCAATATCATCACTATGGACTACCTTTTTTAATAACTACCTTTTAAAATTGGGATCAGTTATTAGTTTTACCAGATTTAGCAAAATGTCAATAAAGGTGAAGTAACTGCCATCAGACTTTCACAACCCAGAGGGAAGAACATAACGATATAGAAAAAAATCCTATACTCACTCGGCTCATCAGCCCTAGCACACGGCACCCAGCATCCCGTCTCCGTGTCCAGTTTATCAATCTGGTAATACTCGATGGGCGCGCCGCCGTCGTCCTTGGGACGCTTCCATTTCAGGGTAGCACCTTCCTTGTGCACGTCCGATATCTGAGAGGTAACATGTGTCATGTTCATTTGATATTTATAATAAGGAATTTGATAGCTTTTGTAAAAAATATATTTATCGCACACATTCAGAACCTAAATCTTGAACGGCAAATACTATTAACCATAGTACAAATTCGTATAAAATAAATGAATATGGGGTGTATTTTTTAAGTGATTCAGATTTGGCTCTTCCATGGCTATTCGAAAAAAACAATAGTATCAGATAAATACATCTGATACGGGAATCGAACCCGCAACCCTCTAGTTGAGCAGGCAAATCTCATACGCCACCACAGCTGTAAAACTTAGCTCGCATATCAATTCTCACCTGCAGCGGTCCCTCAGGCTTCATAGGCTTGTCAGTGACAGTGACGTTGATAGTGACAGTGTCCTTGCCGCTCGAGTTGACAGCCGACACCGTGTACTCGCCCGAGTCGTCGCGTCTCACCGGACGGATGACCAGCTTCGTGAAGTACTCGGGGTTGTCGATTGTGACAGCCTTTGAGGGGCGTAGTGGCATGTTCTGGTATCTATTGGAAAAGATATTTAAATTAAAAATAAATTACTAACTTGTTCATAATTTGATGGTAGTACCAAATAACCCAAAGAAAATACTCAATTAATATAAACTATGCAGCTGTTCTTTTCTTTTAATATTCTTAAGAAAACAGATTTAAAATATTATCAGACAAAGTACCCAGAAAAAACTGACCACGTCAATTTCATGATCAACTAATGATGGCGAGATATTATCGCTAGCAACTAAAGAATATTGAATAATATATTATAATAGCTATTTCTGACTTATCACTCCCAAAACATATTAACCTACCACCAAAATAACCATTTATTCCAATCAATCACATCCCTACCTCCATTCAACAGCAGGCGCGGGCTCTCCAGTAATAGCGGCCTCCAATTTGAGGGTAGACCCAGCAGAAAGTGTGACATCTCTAAGATGGCGGCGGTCGATCTTCGGCGCGAGGAAACGAGGCTTTGCCACGAAGTTCTTGCTTGCGTCCGAAGGTTTGCTTTGACCGGCCTTGTTGATGGCGATCACGCGGAACTGGTATTCGTTACCCTCGATTAATCTGGAGAAAAAAACAGTTTTAATTTGGGTTTTGGTGGTTTGGAGGTATTTGTTTGCTAAGCCAGAGGATTCCATTTATGTGTTTAGTTATTTGTGTGTTTGCTATTCTTCATACATGGATCGAGTTTGACATAAGAAATTCAAGTTCATCTATTTTTACTCACTAAAATCAGTGACAGAGAGACATTTGCTTTATTCTAATTAACCAATCAAGGTATTCTATATTTAAAATAAAAATCTTAAAGTGCGATATTTTGGCATTGACATATGTCAAATACATATGACATTGGCACATGACATGACCACACATCAAACGTTACTAACCCGTTAACAGTAGCAGTAGGTGTGGGCGAGTGCGTCTCTATCGCCTTCTCCCAGAGCGGGCTGTACTTGTCTTTCTTCTCGACGATGTAGCCGATGACGGGCGAGCCGCCGTCACTGACGGGCGCCTCCCACTTCAGGTCCACGTGGGACGCCGACCAGTCGTCTGGGACTGGCGCTGACGGGGCGTCGGGCACGGCTGGGGGGAGAGGGGGAGGTTTTAGGAATGTTTGTCATATAAATACGACAGCACACGAATAATGGTGTTTTGATGTTGACATTGACAGGTTGTGACATTTAATGTCAAATTTGACAGTTATTACAAACTGACAACGCAAGAACTACGACTTCCAAATGTGAACGTCATCTAAAGCAGTTATTGAACTGTCAAACCAAGAACTACGACTAAACGGCCTAACCTTTTTGAATAATCCATATTTCTCCCAAAATGTCAATCAATATACTCACTGAATGGATCCTTGGCGACGATAGCGCCGAAGGTCTCCAGCGGTTCCGACTCTCCTTCCTTGTTGATAGCCTTCACGCGGAACTTGTACTCGTGTCCAGGAATAAGACCATCGACCTAAAAAAACAACGAAAAGAAAATCTTAAAAAAAAAGTTATATACGCCTATTTTTATAGCATTTTAACTAGCTGTGTCCGCCTTTTTTTTAAACTGATGATCTTAACTGAACCTACAGGTATTTTGAATGCCAAAAAGCGCAATACGTTCAGGGATTTCAGCTGTCTTAATATATCAGTGAGATACTCACTAACGATTGCCTTTCATACAAACAAATAACAATCTTAACACTAACCAAATAAGGTTCAAAACTCACTTCCATCTCCGGCACGTTGCCGAGCGTCTTGCCGACTGGCAACCAAGTGCCGGTCTCGGTGTCGAACTTCTCGACGAGGTAGGCCTCGATGGGCTCCCCTCCATCGTCCTTGGGCCTCTTCCACGCGAGCTTGCAGCCGTCCTTGTGGATGTCGGATACTTCTAGCGGGCCTTCTGGCTTCTCGGGCTTGGCTGTTGACAGGTGTCATTGAAATGTCAATTGTTATAGGGGTTTTGGTGGTGTGATTTGGGGTATGTATTGAAGTGGTGGAAAGCTGAATTTTAAACTGTCAATTTTGAAATCATCATTGCGTAAGGCAACCTGCAAGGATCAGATTTTTACGTCCAGGTTAGCTAGCTTATAGCGGTGAGCTTATTGACTTCCAGCGTAGCGGACATTCGTTTACCACATGGGACAGGGAATGACATTTGCGACAGTATTTTTGTCATGGCTGTTGACAAGTTTCAATTTTGAAATGTCATTTGTGATAGTAGTTTAAGCTTTATTTTTAAGCTCATAAAATTGAATTTCAAATGTCATATGTCACAATACTTTTGTCACTCTAATATAAACTCTATACCCAAGCACATAAGGTCCAATCAACACTCACATGTAACAATAATGTCGATCTCGGCGGTGTCCTGTCCGTACTTGTTGACGGCCTGTATCTTGTACGTGCCGGAGTCCTTGCGCCGCGGGCTCGAGTGCTGGTACTTGCTCATGTATGGGATTTCTATCACTATAACATAGATAAAGTAAGTAAGAAAAAAGATGGTACTTATTAAATTATTATACGAAACTAGAAGGTATAAGAGTCAAAATTAGGATATTATCAATTAATTTTCAAGTTCTTTGTAACGAAAAAGGCACTTACGTCTTTGAATCAGAATTTTGTGACAATTCATATTTTTTATTAAACATCCTCTACGTTAGGTGTCAGCAAAACATTTAAAAGATTTTTTTCACATTTTACCTCCATAATTTTTTGATACCAATAATACCTACCAAACTTAGAAAAGAATAACTACACTCACACTTCAGCCCATTTCCACTGACAACCGTCTTCCCATTGAGCGTCCAGGTGACGTCAGGCGCGGGCTCTCCCGACACCTTGACGTCGAGCGCGATGGGCTCGCCCTCGCGGACCTTGATGGTGCGCAGGCAGCGCCGGTCGATCTTTGGTGCCACTGGAAATAATAATAGGAGATAAGATAATGATATGAGGTTGATTACGGGGCCGAAAATTAGGAGAAATTCGAAAAGAATTCCTAGGTAGAAAAAGAAAGGTTAAAACTTTTTCGCTCCCAGTCCACCACCTCGGGCGTGCCGGACTCGTCTGGGGGAGAAAGTGACGTTGACAGTGACAGTGACAGGTGTAAGAAAATGACATTGGTAGTGACAGGTATCAACTGACTAATATGAAAATGGTTAAAACTTTTTAACCTTTGTTTTTACCTAGTTATTGAGGACTTATTGACAGCTGATGTTTAAGGCAATCTCCATGATTATGTGACATCTGTCAATACTGTGATGACAGTATGTGGTTGAATCGGTTAATTCCAACAACAACTATTTGTCTCAATATAAAGACTATCCCAACGCTAACCAACTGCAAAATACTTAAATACTACTTACATCTCCTAGGCTTGCAGACAACAGACTTGCTGGCGTCGCTGGGTTCTCCCGGGCCGGCGTCGTTGATGGCCTTCACGCGGAACTCGTACTCCGTGCCCTCGTCCAGGTTGGGGACCGTCGCCTTCTCGTTGTCTAGTGGGCCCACCTGGAAAGGAGGTTTTGAGATAATTAGTACTTTATTTTAGATGGAATGATATGTTTGTCTCTGTTTTTGATTGATATTGCAAGGAAAAACTTGTTTTATGTGCTATGTTCTTTTAATTAGCTATTTGGAGTTTTAATGATTTGTAAAATTATTTTGACAGAAAAGACACTAATCTTTAAAGACAGTCAAATCTATTTGCACTTTTTATATCAAACGTCAAAGTCAAAAGTTAATTTTTTACTTAACTTATTTATTGATAAATTTTATTACTATCCAAAAATAACACCAACCAAAACTACCAGCACTCACCTCACAAGCCTTGACCCACTTGGTGGAGCCGACGGGCCTCTTCTCGATGAGGTACCCGGTGATGGGCGCCCCGCCGTCATTGAGCGGCTTCTCCCAGCGCAGGTCCACGTGCTCGCGGTCCCAGTCCACCACCTCGGGCGTGCCGGGCTTGCCGGGCTCGTCTGGGGGGGAAGATAGGGTAAGTGACAGTGACAGGTGTAACCTAACTAACATATAAGTGACACTGACAAGTATAAAAAGTGACATTGACAGTGACAGCTTTAATCTGACTAATATGAAAATGGGTGGGATCAAATTTCAATTTTATGTCAGCTTAACTTGAATCGTGCTAAAGATATTGCCTATAAAATAAATATTACTGAATTGGTTCAGGTACTTCTCTTGGTCTTCTTACAAAACTTTATCCCAGATTTAATTTTTTTTTTCCAGATTATCCCATATCTTATTAGGGTCAATTATTAGTTTACCCGTAAATCTCTCAATATCAGAACTTGACAAATGACAGCTGTCAATCAAAACATCTGATAAATACACTTGTCACTCAAAACTCACCAAACGGATTCTTCGCAATAATAGAGTGCTCTCCATCCAGCGGCTCGGAGACACCCTCGTTATTGACAGCGGATACCCTGAACTTGTACTCATGTCCTGGCACGAGGTTTTCCACCTCTGCCTTGGGGTCCTTGGTCTTCAGAGCTGGCATCCATCTTCCGGTTTCTGTGTCAAGTTTCTCCACGAGGTAGTGGTCGATGGGGGCGCCACCGTCGTCGACTGGTGGGCTCCATTTGAGGGTACAGCCTTCTTTGTGGATGTCTGATATCTGGGGGTTACAATAAGGCCATTCATATTACTTTGAAATACGTATGAATCAATAATCATTATTTGTATCTGCCATAGGCTCGGAATATGCATAAATCTATACGTATACATTACAATTTAAACGGGAATAGGTCTTACATAATATTGCTTTCATAATGGGAGGGAACTCAAAAAGCAAATGACAATACAATCGGGGGATACTATCATCTCCATCCTAAATTTAACTACACCACTGAAGAGCTAAAACGTCAAATTCAGACTATTTGACTACTTAAAGTTTATCAAAAATAAACTTTAAGTATCATTACACAAAGTCGTCATTACCTTAAGCGGTCCCTCGGGCTTGGCAGGCACGTCCAGTACATTAATCTGTATGGTGGCCTCGTCCTTGCCGCTGCTGTTCTCAGCCTTCAGCGTGTAAGTGCCGCTGTGTTTGCGGGAGGCAATCACGACTGATAGCTTGGTCTTGTAGTCCTCTGCGTCCACTGTGAGATCGTCTCGGGTTGAGAGGCGTTCTTTGTTGTGGAACCTATGTAAAGATAAATTGTATATAATGTAGTCAGATATGTGAGTGGTCGACTACTTTAAGGCGCGATATTGGCTTGTGATGTACATAATCAAGTCATGGATACAGTTTCTACGGAAGTGACTAACTGCTGATTCTTTCGGTAGTATGAATACAACAATTTCGGAAAACATTAAGTTTGTGCATAATGCACAAACTTAATGTTTTCTGTGTTGACTCTAGGGTTCAGTTGTGCCCAATAGCAGTGCCAGATGCAAAATAACATAATTCTCCATGTTGCTTAATCGAATGATGGCAAATAAGGAAGTGAACAAACTTAGTCAATTTCTTGAATAACAAAATAAACAAATATTTTGGGATTAAATTTTTAAAAATATATATTAGTATACAATAAATAATATACGTACCATGTCTTGGTCGGCGGCGGTTCCCCGCTGACCTTGATGTCCAGGCGGATGTGCTGACCCGCCTTCAGCGTCAGGTCGCGCATGTTCGTGCGGTCGATCTTAGGAGCCGCTGGGAACGGGATTACAAGTTATAGTTAATATGTTATCAATTATATAGATATTTCAGGTTCTTATATGGAGGGAAATGAGAGCCACTTGATGGTAATAATTTGAAGATACGAGTGAATCGGTTATATTCTAGACAAGCACGCTTCGTCCTAGGCTGTAACTATCAAGCCTATTCAATGTAAAAAAGTGATTTTATACGTATTATTTTTAGGAATTTCAGGGTATAGTCTATATCCTACTGTATTTATATGGAAACTAGCTGCGCCCCGCGGTTTCACACGCGTAGTTCCCGTGGGAATTTCGGGATGAAAAATAGATGTTGGCCGATTCTCAGACCTACTGAATATGCTCAAAAAATTTCATGAGAATCGGTCAAGCCGTTTCGGAGGAGTATGGCAACGAAAACTGTGACACGAGAATTTTATATATTTGATAGAGATACTTTCCCATTTCATATTTCTGTAAATACAGAATAATCTGATATTTCTACTGGATTCCTTTTCCTTGTTCTCTATTCTGATTATTACCAGTCAGAATAAATCAATTTTCCGTGAATCATATACATAATCAATAGAGATGTCATGACATAATAATGAAGTTATTAATTAAATAAACATAGCTTACCAAACCGATCCTTAGCCAGCAGGTTGTCCGTGGCGGTGGATGGCTTCCCGGGCCCGGCCTTGTTGACGGCCTTCACGCGGAACTGGTACGTCTTGCCCTCGATGAGGTCCGGCACGCGCGCCTCCGTCTTGTTGCCGGGCACCTGGGGGAGGATGAAGGGAGTTGTCAGATTTGACAGCTCAGCTTGACAGTGACGTAAGGTATGTGACATATTAAGATGTTTAGAAAAACTAGCTAGATTTTTTATTTTGTGGGTGACTATGATTTGGGAGGCATGTAACGCCGTTGCTGCTGGCTGTGATATTGATGACATCAAAATTTGGTTTAATTACAAATATTGCTACGCGCACGAGGGGCGTATAAGTCATAGTCATAATCATTCACTACATCATCTTATTATAGTAACTGACCCCTAACTAAGTTCGAAACTTGTAAGTAGGGTATCAGAAACTACGCATACACTCATTCACACACACACCCAGACCGAGAAACATTTGTGGTTCACACAAATATTCACCCCGCATGGGAATCGAACCTGCAACCTTACGAATGGCAGTCTGGCATGGTGACCACTCTGCCATCGAGGTCGTCATCAGTCAAACGTCTCCTTATCCAAACCTTTGTCTCATTTCTAAACGAGATCAAATTTCCAGATTTACCACATTTCAATGTCATCTTACTTATAACAACTACCATCTATGGTCCTCTTTCCACTATCCACTTACAGCACAAATTAAAACCAAAAAACCTCTCAAACCCTCACCTCAGCAGCCTTAACCCATTTGCCAGTGTCCCTATCCTTCTTCTCGACGATGTACGCGGTGATAGGCGCTCCGCCATCGCTCGGGGGCTTCTCCCACTTGAGGTCCACGTGCTCCTTGCTCCAGTCCTTGAACTCCGGCTTGCCGGGCGGGTCGGGCTCGCCTGGGGAACGAAGAGAGGATATTAATAAAACAAGAAGAAAACATATTATTTGATTACCACAGACTGTTTAGGTGAATACTTACATAAAAGAATCAATATAAAAAAACTAAGTACAGTCAGCGTCAGATAAATGGTACCCAACCATGGTAAAAAAAATAAGCATGAAACATTGGAAATTGAACCTTAAAACCACTTACCATAAGGATTCTTAGCAGTAGTAGCGGTCTCAGTGACCAACGGCTCACTTTCTCCCTCGTTATTAACAGCCTTTACCCTGAACATATAGTCCTTGCCCTCGTTGAGTCCCGTGACGTCAGCTTCGGGGGTCTTCGTGGTGCAAACAGGCACCCATCGGCCAGATTCGGTGTCCATACGTTCAACGACGTAGCTCTCGATCGGTTCACCACCGTCGTCTTCTGGTGCGTCCCATTTGAGCTTGCAGCCATCAGCCTTAACATCAGATACTTTGAGAGGTCCTTTAGGCTTGGCTGGCTTGCTGACGACATCGACTTCAACCTCGACGGTATCAGTTCCGGAGTCATTCTTGGCTGTGACGATATATTTGCCGCTATCAGCTCTGGTCATCTTCTGCATCGCGAAGGACGTGTGGTAGTCCTTATTCTCGATGGCGAGGCGGCCTTCCGACTTGAGGACCTTGTCCTTGAAGGTCCAAGTGATGACAGGTTCGGGTTCACCCTTGACGTCGGCTTCCATTTTGAGGGGTTGGCCGACCTTGACTTTGCGTTTTTGTAAGTTCTTGCGATCGATCTTTGGTGCCACTGTAAAAGGGAAATGATTTATGATAAGTATGACATTATTTTTTATGTATATATTTAACTTGCAATAAAAAACATACACATTATATTTATTTAAATCCAATAAAATTAAAAGCAGTTGCCCTCAACTTATTCAGCTGAAACTTTGCAAAACATTGATATCATTCCCAATCCAACATGGCCGACTAGTTCTTGGGGTGGGATACTTAATATCAACAAGCAAAATATCAACAGTTAAAATGTCAACACCGTTTAATCAACAGTTCAATTAATCAAAATACTTCAATATCAATGGTGTAAAACATAAACGGTTCATTCGTCTGCCTCCAACAACGTCTTACTACTCGGTACTTTAAAATAATGCTCGTATAACATTTGAGACTCCATTCAAACTTATGATTAAATATCCTTTCCAAATATGTTCAATGTTTATGACCTAAACCCAGATTCTTATGAATAATTATTAATATCGATGGATTAAAATTATCCTATTAAATACGTTTTTTCTTCAACGAATTATCTTATCAATAAATTAAGAAAAGCCCATTTGGAAATCACAAATGAACCGTTTATGTTTTAAGTAATTGATTATGTGATTCGTTGACAATGTATACTGTTGACATTTTGAACCGTTTATGTTTTACACCATTGATATTGAAGTATTTTGATTAATCTAACTGTTGATTAAACGGTGTTGACATTTTAACTGTTGATATTTTGCTTGTTGATATTAAGTATCCCACCCTTTAACGTGTACCCGCTCTATATCTTTTACAAGCAGTTTTTTCATAACTTATAAGAGAAAATTACTCACAGAACCGTGGCTTAGCAATAACAGACTTGCTAGCGTCACTGGGTTCACCCTGGCCCGCCTTGTTGACGGCGATGACGCGGAACTCGTACTCGTGTCCCTCTTCGACGTCGGTGACGTGCGCCGTCGGACGGTCGCCGCTCGTCTTGAGGCAGTCTTGCCATGATCTAGAGGGATTTATGTTTTTGTGAGTGATTGTAGATCGAAGAAACATATATATATAATAGTAGTACAGATGATTATAAGGATCAAGAATAAAAGCACAAATTTTGGCGTGGAAATCTTAAACTACAATGAATGAAAAGCGCTTAATACTCAAAAGAGACATGGGGCTATTCTTCAAAGTGCGAGTCGATTTCACACACAACCTTAGTATTTCTTTGCAGATGAGTGCAGGTTTTCCACAATGTTTTTCTTCAACTATGATATATACAATATTTTTCAACTGTTGTTTAGAATTTGAAAAGAAAACCCACCTGCCGCCCTTCTCCCTCTTCTGCACGATGTACCCGGTGATGGGCGCTCCGCCGTCGTCCTTGGGCGGAGTCCATTCGAGGTCCACGAAGTCCTTGTCCCAGTTGCGGGGCTCCGGGCGGCCGGGCTTGCCGGGCTCGTCTGGATAGGTACAATTATAGTCAGTATCAAAATAATTAAATATTCAGTCCTAAACTACATTATAAGAATGATATAGAGAGACGCTTTCTTTCTCTCTCTCTCTCTTTCTCTCTCTGTCTGTTTGTTTCAATATATTGTCTTCTATTTCTTTTGATTTAGTAAAAAAAGGGCTTGAATAGTTTTATTCTAACGAATGTAGATGGATCATACATAAGACAGAAAGCCAATGAATTTGAAAATTTTTGAATAAGATAGAAAACCTTTCATCCGGAAGGACTTTACATTTCTAATCTCTTCCCTTTTACTTCACAATGAATTAATTCTACACATTCAAAAACATGATCAAAAATTCTTAAATTAACAAACTTTATCATACAAAAACATCTACTAACCAAACGGATTCTTAGCGATGATGGGCTTCTCAGTCTCCAGCTCCTCCGACTCGCCCTCCTTGTTGACGGCCTTCACGCGGAACTTGTACGGCTTGCCCTCCGACAGGCCCGTCACGTTCGCCTTAGTGTCCTTGGCCGTGCCGCACGGGATCCATTGGCCTGGAAATACGGTAAAAAAGTTTACTTAAATTTACATGGACACGTAGAAATATGGTGGTTGTAGGTTTGAAGTTGAAAGATTAGTTGGAGTTTGAACCTTATTTCTATGCCTATAAGGTTCAATCATAAATAATATAACCTTGACTTGGACCTTAAACCATATTTATAAAGTAATAGGTTCTACTTTATTAGAATCAATGGTTTAAAACACAATTTAATAAAATCTAGCTAGTTTTGAATTAAGTAGTTTTTCATACAAACTGTACTTAAGAAAGGTAAAAATCTGGTTTAGCCTTAAACCAGAGGAACGTTTGACGCTAATAAAGTTCAAAACTTCACCCACAAACTTCACATGTAATTTGCACCTTATTGCTATGAACATAAGTTTCAAAATGAAGTCCTCACCAGTAAGCGGGTCAAGTTTCTCAATTTCGTAGTATTCGATAGGCGATCCTCCGTCATCTTCTGGTTTCTTCCAGGAGAGCGTGCAGCCGTTCTTGGTGACGTCAGCCACGTCCAGGGGACCTTGGGGTTTGGATGGCTTGCCTGGGGAGAAAAGATAGCATGATTTAAAAATATTGTAGACATTTAATTGAGTAATAAATATTCCAAGAAAATCACCGTGTGATGTAAAATTATATAAGTATGTCAATTTCTAATATTAAGAATTTTCTCGGTCTTTGTACGATTTATTCATGTACTGTCGAACGTAGTATAAACAAGAATTACGAATTAATTAATTTACATCTATTTTTAGTTACAGATTTTAAAATAGATGACATATAAACTTTTTAAACGTCAAAAATGACATCTGTCAATTCTGACAGCCCAACCTCTTTCTAAACGCCCTCCAACTCACCAAGTATAGTGATCTCGACCTCGGCCTCGTCCTCGCCGACCTCGTTCTTGGCCTTGATGACGTACTTGCCGGTATTGGCGCGCTTGCTCTTCGTCATCAGGAACTTAGTGTTGTAGTCCACGTTTATTATTTCTAGGTTCTCGCTGTTGGAAAGAGATGTTTAAAATTAGTTTTGTGTTTTAAGACTTAAAAGATGACCAAGTTTTGTCTGTGGAGATCAGGTTTAAGTGACCAAATTATATTCATTCGATCTACATTGACATACAAAGCTTCATTTTCAATTAAAAACAGGTCAGGTTTTTGGGCGTTTCCTTGCTTTATCATCAACAGTCGTAACGGGTAGTATACATTTAATCCAAAAATGAATGTATGACGCTCCATGTAGAATATCACTGACATTGCATAAAGTTTGGTTCAATAAGAAACCGATTCCAATTAGACATGGGACAAAGTTTCGGACTTTTCAAGTACCACATACCCATTGGTGAGCTCCTGTCCCTTGAAGTACCAGGTGACGGTCGCGGGAGGCTCCCCGAACACCTTGACGTCCAGCGACACGGGCAGACCCGCCTTCACCGTCAGCGGGTTCAGGTTCGTGCGGTCGATGCGGGGTTTCACTGGTGTGTGGATGTGAAAAATAATTAGTTTAATATGTCAGTATAAAGACAAGCAAGCACATTCAATACGATTCAATTTATTTAAAAAGAATTTATTCAGTTATGGCTTCTAAGAAGCACTTATGAATGTCGAAAACTAAACACGACCAGCAATGAAGATATCGTATAAGAAGTTTTTTTTTTGGAGTTCTTAAATATTTTTTAAAACACTATAATAAAGAAACAAGAAGGAGTCACTAATTACAGAAAATCCCTAAAAAATGTGACTAGATTTTTAAAGCAACTAACGACATACTTTTTTATATTTTTTAAACAATATACTTCTAACTTGAAACTATAATAAACGAGTGCAAATATCAAAGAAACTCACAGAATCTAGGCTTAGCAGTATGCCAGTTGGTGTTCTCCGAGGGCTCGGAGACGCCCGCCTTGTTGACGGCGCGGATCCTGAACTGGTACTGGTTTCCTTCCTCCAGCTTCGGCACTGTGCCTTGGCAGATGTTGCCTTGGATCTCTGCGGCCTGGGGAAAATGGTTATTTTTACTGAGTAACTTAAGTAATTGAGGCTAAATTGGGAATGCTTTGGGAAGTAGAAAAGTAATTTACAAGGAAAAGTTGTTAATAAATTTTACTAAATGACATTGACAGCTGTCACAGATCTCAAGCACACGTGACGAGGCAGAAATCAAGTAACATCACATTTTATTTTTAACTGAGTTCCAAAAAGGAGGAGGTTTACAATTCGGCCGATATGTTTTTTTTATGTATTTACACCGATTTTTAACTAAATATGTATTGTAAATCTGACCAATAACATTGACAGCTGTCAAGTGTATCAATAAAAAAACAAAGATTTTATTATTTTGCAAACAAAACTCAGCTATCAAAGACCTATGTATTTTGACACCTGTCACTAACAAAAAAACTACACTCACTTTGACAAACTCTCCCCTATCGCGATCCATGACTTCAATAACGTATCCCGTAATAGGAGCTCCATTATCCCTAATAGGCGGTTCCCATTTAAGTTTAGCGGACTTCTCATCCCAGTCGACGATGTCGGGCAGTCCCGGGGGCGCGGGAACATCGTACGGGTTCTTGGCCAAAGTCCCGTGGTCTGTTTCGAGGGGTTCAGATTCTCCTTCCTCGTTGAGGGCCTTCACGCGGAACTGGTATGTGTGACCTGGTTCTAGGCCTGAGGGAAGAAAATGGGTTTAGTAATGTTTTGTTGGGAAAATTAGACGATGGAACAGAGAAGTTTATCCACGTATCTTTTCTTCATACATGCGTCACTATTCTTAGGAACGGAAGAGAGAAAACGTGGATAAATTATATTTAAAAGAATATGAGCATATATTAGCACTGTTGTATTAACATCATCGACAGTTATTATGGGCAATTGGAATTCTCAAAATTGTAACCATAAAAATATCGTTTCATAAGACTCATAGAGAGGTCTGATTCCGAAAAACTGCTCATTTACAAATACTATATACGCACTTAATCCGTCACTACAATTCTGTAAATTCAAGTCAGGTCGTCTTACCAGTAACAGTAGCATCAGTAGTATCCGGGTCGACAGTTCCCGCGGGGGTCCACTTCCCGGTGAGCGTGTCCATCTTCTCCACCACGAAGGCGCTGAGCGGCAGCCCGCCCGTGTGCTTGGGCTTCTTCCACGACAGCTTCACGTGGTCGGCGTGGACGTCCGATACTTCCAGTGGGCCTTCTGGCTTGCCGGGTTTGTCTGGGGGGGAAAAACAATAGTTATGTTAACTTAAAAAATGGTAATATGTTAATTTGAATCAGGATTTCTTGGTCTATGGTACATATTTTGATAATGATTTACTTTTTTAATTTATAGGTCTTTTTCTGGAGTAATCAGAAGTTTCCCATAAAGTTTGTGTGGAACCGAACTATTATATTATACAGGGTGAATTTTTCAAGTGGTCGTGGTAGACCTAACCGAAATCCGAAATCTATGAAGATTGTGCGCGAGTCTCAAGGCTTTTGATAAAAAAACTGCACTTTTAAATTTTTAAAAGTACTATTAGCTAATAATCGACCAATTTCATTCCTTATAGAGATATCAATAGTGGGTCACTATAAGTTGACAAAAAAAAGAGATATCAATAATTAAAACATACCCAGCACAGTAACTTCAACTGTCGCCTCATCAACTCCCGAGTCATTGACAGCCTTGAGGGTGTATACTCCAGTATTCTTCCAGGTGGAATCGAAGATCTGCAACTTGGTGTTGTAGTCCTCGTTCTCCAGTTTTACACCTGGACTTGTTTCTAGGGCCTAGTGGGAGAAAGGGGGGATTAAAAAGGGGTTTTCAGTTTTAGGGAGATATTAATAAGTGAGGCAGCTGTTTTCTTGAAAAAATTACATTTGTTTTCATGTGAAAAAAAAGCCAAATAAGTTCATTTTTTACCGATTTCAAAAAGACAAAAGAAGGAACCGACTTAAAAAAGCGAAGGAGTTCTTGATTGAAAAGGTATTTTTATGTTTATAACTTCATAATCCTGTAATTTATAAATCGATTTGATATTTTTTCGGACTAGTTCCGTAGTATTTTCAAAGTTTTATTTGACAGATCAATACTTTGCATTTAGAGTATTGGTATCTTTCCTATACTGTGACATAAGGTACTATAGAAATTTACAGCTAGGATCAGTTATGTAAAATACATCATTATTTGTACCTTGCCAGCAAACGTCCAAGTCTTGGTCGGTGGCGGCTCCCCGCGAACATCCACGTCGAACTTGATGGTAGTACCGGCGCGGATGCGGAGGGCCACCATCTTGTCGCGGTTGATCAGGGGTTTCACTGGGGGTGAGAGAAATTTTGAAAGGTAATAGTCGCTAATATTACTAGAATCTTCCGTAATAAGATATACGGTGGCTAATGGAAGGTTTTAGAAGGAGTCATATTACTAGAACCTAAAAAGGGTAAAGGGAACCTAAAAATTCTAAAAAAGGTGAAACTTTAGCAATCCAATAGTGCTTTTCATATTGTAGCGCAGAATAATGTTGAAATTAATTCACAGAATAGTGATGTAAATAATTTCCTTTTCCCATTTTTTACTATGTAGGGTACAGTAAAATAACTAGAATAAAATGGCGTCGTCTGCGTAGAAACAGATACCGCTATTATTTGTTTCACCTAAGTAACCCACAAAACTTACATAACTTAATTAACATACATTCTAGTCATAACTAACCACAAGCAATACTTACAGAACCTAGCCTTAGCGAGGTGCGGGTTGGTGGCGTCTCCGGGCTCGCCCGGGCCCGCCTTGTTCACGGCGCGCACGCGGAACTGGTACGTGTTGCCTTCCTTCAGCTCTGGCACACGCGCCTTGCATTCGGGCGTCTGTGGGTGATAAGGTAAGTATAGTATATTATAATTTTTATAAAATGTAAATCTGTAGTTGGCCCTTAGTTTAAGATATAGAACATAATATAAAAAATGTATTAGGCTGTAGATTTTGTTTTTTAATAAAATAAAATAAAATAGTTAAATATCGGGAAAATCTAATTAAATAAAGGGAAGGATCTCAAAGGCAAAGAAGTCTCTCTCACTGATGATAGTGCAGTGAGGAGGAATAGGTGTAATCATTACGCTTGTCGTATGCGTGTTGGTAATTAATAGACTGACATGTGTCAATATCAATTCACAAACCCCCGCTGCATCAACACAACCCAATTACTTTTTATTTTTCGTATTTACGTTGCGTAGCACAGATTTATGTGGTCTAGTGCACATGAACATGCTGCGTAGTAGACACGTATTGATTATGTTCCGCACGCATCAACATTCATCGTAGCATTACATAATAAGTTACGTAGTGAACAACAAAAGCCTACGCGAGCATTGATATATCACGTAGTCAACTACAAGTCTACGCGAGCTACGTAACATATCAATTATGTTACGTAGTCAACTATGAAAGCCTACGCGAGTCGTCCATCACTTTTTCTTCACGTGTCAGTGATATATCCTTCACTATAAACATGTTTCGTAGTCAACTACGAAATCCTACGCCACTACTTACATTGGTAACGAGCGCCTCGACCCACTGTCCGTACTTCTCCTTCTTCTCGATGACGTATCCGGTGATGGGCGCGCCGCCGTTGTTCTTGGGCGCCTCCCACTTCAGGTCCACGCGGTCCACGTCCCAGTCCTCGATTGTTGGGACGGAGGGTTTGCCGGGGATGTCTGCGGGAAAGGGTGGAAGTAGTAGTTAGTGCGTTTGAAGATTATTAGTGTATAAACATTTAATTGTATGTTTTTCTTCCAAACTCGTCAAATTGAGGTTGACTTAAGTTTTATTTTAACCAGATTTAACAAAATGTTAACACTAAATCATTCCATGTGACGATCAATAACAGTTCAAATAAATAATGACTAAACTTCAACAACTTAATACATATTACGACTGTAATGTATCATCTTCTACAAAATTCTCCAACACAGATTGACAGGCACGTTACATCCAACACAAAATATTACAGCAAAAATAGAATACCAGAAAATCCCACCACACCCCACACCCTTCCCTTACACTCACCATAAGGATTCTTAGCAATAATAGAGTGGTCAGTCTTCAGCGGCTCGGACTCCCCTTCCTCATTGACGGCCTTGACCCTGAACTCGTACTCCTCGCCCTCCTGCAGCCCCTTGATCTCCATCTCCGTGTCGTCCGTCTTGCCGACCGGCACCCACCGGCCGGTCGCCTTGTTCAGCTTCTCTACTACGTACCCGGTTATCGGTTTGCCTGGGGAAAAAGAGAAGGGGTTAATGGGAATATTTGTTTTTAACTATACTATTTAATAGAACTTTTCAACAATGTGTGATTCCGAATCGGTGGTAGATTCATTGACGTTCACAAGTACTTCATTGAGGCCTTAACTGAATAAATGACTTTTGACTGTTGATTAATTCTACCCACAAGGGGATAAAATAGGGGATGAAAGTTTATATGACGGAAGTCATTATTTCACGCGGACGAAGTCGTGGGCAAAAGCTAGTTATATAATAAACCAACTCACCGCCATCATCCTCAGGCTTCTTCCAAGCCAGTTTGCATCCATTCTTCGTAACATCAGTGACCTTGAGTGGTCCTTGCGGCTTGCTCGGCGACGAAAGCACTGTGATCTCGACATCGGCCTCGTCTGACCCGTGTTGGTTGGTGGCCAGGATACGGTAAGTGCCTGTCATGGCGCGGACGGACTCTTTCACGTCTAGCTTGGTGTTGTAGTCTACGTTGATGACGTTTTCTTTTACCTGTAGGGGGGAAATGTGTTGAAAATTGTTGGGAAATAGGGTATTGGAAATGAGGATTTCCAGACGATTCGTAACTTTAGCAAGCATACATTTGACTTGAAATAGCGGTGCTTTTTTATTATCATAGGACAATCATACATAAGAGACAAGCACACAAGGACATATTGATGTCATATGTTGTAACCCCGAACAAACAGTTAGTCCAAAATACTTATCACTTTATATGGATCAAAATAAAAAATATATATGTAAGGTCTTTGAAATGAAATTGAAACTTTTCGTTCAGAGATTACTTGAGTGACATGCTAAAATACACTAAAGGAATGTATATTTTACTAAAATTATCACTACAAATTTAAAAACTACAAATAATCCCCATTACCTCCTTCTCGTCATTCTTCCACTTCTGGAACCACTGCACCTTAGGAGCAGGCTCACCCTTGACGTTCACGTCAAAGAATATCGGCTTGCCCGCGCGCACCGCCAGCGCCTTCAGGTTCGTGCGGTCGATGCGAGGTTTCACTGATGAATATAATAATTAGTTTTGTAATTAAATAAATAATCCATGTATTTAGCATGGTTCCAGGTGCAAGTCCTGGCTGAGGCGAAAATTATGAATGCATTTTTCTCTTTTTCTCTCTCTCATTTCCTCTTTCTTCTGTGTGACCATTCAATATCACTGCTGTATCGTTAGTGTAGTAAATTATTTGATCTCCGGGGATATTTAATGTTATGTCATTTATGTAGATAAGAAAACATGTAGGACCAAGAATACTTCCTTGTGGTACACCTTATAACTCTATTACTTTTTGTCTCTTCCAATAACTATTTATAAAGATAAAACAAGAATATATAGAAATAAATTATGTATCCAGTAAATAGCAGTAAATAAATACATACATGCTTTGTGTCTAATAGTAGTCATCGGTGTAGCGTCAGAGGGCTCGGAGGGTCCGGCCTTGTTGACGGCGATCACGCGGAACTCGAACTCGCCACCCTCGGGCAGACCTTCCACCTTGCCAGAGGTCAGGTTGCCAGGTACCTGAGAAAAGGAATAGAAATGTTTTAATTTTGATTCTTATCTAATAAATGACAAAGTAAATATAACCTGGACGTCTGATCTGATCCACGCAGGTTTAATGTCATACGCAATGATGATGCTAGTGTCTTGTCTAAATCTTTCTTTTCATCAACCATTAACAGTGACATATCGTAAATATTTACCTACTAGAGTTGAATTTGACTTCCGCTTTACAACGATTTTACATTCTCTTTCGTGTTAGTGATTATGACTCCGCTTCCTTGGCTAGCAAGACTTTTACAATAATCAAGCCATTCAACACTGTTTTTTTTTTCAATCCGAATCAGTAATATCGTGTGTGGGTGTAATAAGTTATAATGTATACGCGTGGGATGCGTGTTTGAATGTGTGTGCGCGCTTTGGGTATGCACGCAAGTGTGTCTGTGTATATTATTATGTACATATAACCGTACCTCAGCAGCATTCTCCCAGTCGCCGCCCTTGGGCCTCTTCTGTATGATGTACTTGAGCACGGGCGCGCCGCCGTCGCTGGCGGGCGGGTCCCACTTGATCTCCGCGCTCTGGTTGTCGTGGTCCGCTACCTTCACGTTGCCCGGCTTGTCTGATACGTCTGTGAGGGGGTATTTAGTTATTAGTCACAGTTTAAAAGATGGTACTTTTTGGTGATAGGTTTGGTCACACAGAAATGTTTTATTTTTGAGCGAGAATGGAACCCGCAGTCTTCGGCATAGCAGTACACCACTCGGTCGTCGATGCAAGTTGATAAGAACATTGGGCCTGTGGGAAGCCGGAGCGGCCCGCTAGTAATAAACATATACACCCCTATTTTGAATTCGAGATACTTAATCACACAGCTAATGTAAACGACGGGTGACAATATAATAGTGAAGTTAGTTTTTTTCTTTTGTTTTTATTTAAAAAGTTATGATAAGTCAAAGTTTTTCAAAATCCCGCCGAATTTTATTGTTATTCTACACCGAACAACAGGCGAACGCTGCGATACACAGCTGAGCGCGGTCATCGACCCGAGCCGACACAGAATACTTGATAGCTAGTGTGCCGTCTGGTAATACGACATTTATTTAGTATTTTTTAAAGATAAGTAATTGACTATCATTTTTGATATTTTTATTGGATATATGGATTCAGTTACTGCTACAGATATTCTGATTTTAATAAGTATCGTAATTTCAAAATAGGGGTGTATAAACCGGACATAGGTATATCTATCACCGATCACTAACTAATCCCAAATTATAAATAATGCTTGTTCTATGGATACTAGACAATGAATACCTAAATCATTAAAAGAAATTAAGTACTATAGTTATAAAACCAAATTATTATATTGTATGACACTTACCAAACGGATTCTTAGCCAATATGGCGCGTTCGGCCTCCAGCGGCTCGGAATCGCCCTCGTCGTTGACAGCTGTCACCCGGAACTTGTACTGGTGTCCCGGCTCCAGGCCTGTCACGTCCATCTCCAGGGGCTTCTTGTCACCCGCCACTCTGAGATGGTGACAGAAGAATTTAAAGAACATTTTTCGACATTTTTTGGGAAATAAATTCAGTTGGATTGTGAGAACAAAAATCGAATCAGTAATAAAAAACCGTATTGTGTCTAAGGTAAAAGTTTTAAAGTAGTTAAAAAAGGTCGATAAAAGTGTAAAACATTTGTCTCCAGAAACGTGTCCTTTTCCGTAGAAAAAATGCATAAAAATATCAATTACGTAGATTTGGGTAAAAAAAACTCAAATATAGAAACAACACATGCATGGTAATCATGACAGATGAGATATTCCCGTGTCCTCGACTCTTATTAGAGACGCCAAAACTACTGTATTGATTTAGATTCAATTTGGTACAGATATTCCTTATAACTAGGAATAACACAGGATATTTTTTATCCCGAAATTCCCACGGGATTGGGATTCACGCGGGTAAAACCGCGGGCAAACGTAGTAATCTATATTACATTCAAGCGGGTAAAACTGCGGGACACAGCTTTCGATGGCTAGCATTTCAAAGTACGTCATATAATACTAACCGTCCAACCCGCACCCATTTGCCAGTGGCAACGTCCATCTTCTCGAGCTCGTACTCCTTGATGGGCGAACCTCCGTCGTCTTCTGGTTTCTCCCATTTCACCTTACAGCCTTCAGCGTGTATGTCTGATACTTCTAGTGGACCTGGAAAGTAAATTATTGAGTGTAATGAAACTACTTTAACAGACTTTGCTCGTTTCTTCGTCTCTTAGGTTAAGTTTAATAAAGTGGGTGAGAGGACGATGTCCAAAGTTTGGAGTAGTTGGCTCACCCACAATCGGCTTAAGTACTGGATGAGATGGCCACAAAGAATATCACAGATGGCTACTCACCCAGTGGGTAAGTTTATAGTGGGTGAGTAGCCATCTACCCTATTCCTTAACTTACCCTTAGGCGCACTAGGCTTGCTCAGCACAGTCAACTCTACAGTCTCCTGGTCGAATCCGTTGCAGTTCTCAGCGCGCAGCGTGTATTTGCCTGTATCACGTCTCACTGCGTTCACGATCGTGAAGTCAGTGTGGTATTCCTTGTTTTCGATCTTAATACGCTCTGTGGTAACCAGTTTTACGTTCTCGCGCCATGACCTGGGAAATTATAAATAAGTAAATAATTTATTTCAAAATAAATTTAAACCCGTCTGGTTTAATTAGATTTTTAGTGTGAATAATAATAAAATCGTTACATATTTATTTTAATAAAAACCTTTTTAAAACAACATTTTTTTAGCTTTTATTGCATTGTCATGAGACTTACATAAGTATGCCAAATTTCAGCTCAATCGGATAACCAGAAGTGGTCGGAAAATGGCTTAAAAGATTTGATTACAGACAACGGGACAGGTGAAACTAAATAAAAACTTGTATAAAATAAAAGGGTGACTCAAGAAAAGATATTATGTTAAGGGCCTATTTCACCATATTCAAGTAACGTTCGGGCCTATTTCACCATATTTAAGTAACGTTCCCAGTAACTACTCACATGTTTTGTCTTTGTCACTTGATATAAAGTAAGAAAGAGACAAAACTAACTGTACTTGGTGAGAAAAGTTACTTGAAGGTCCTGAAATAGGCTCTAAGTCTTCAGGCTAGTCAGGAAATTTATGCCGTGAACTTGTCAAAAGGTTTTCTCTCATGGATACCTTTGGACAAGTCCATGGGATATCCCCATATGCAGTTCATAGATTAACGGAGGGGACGGCGCGTACGCAGTCCCCACTACCAAAAATAACGCGTCCGAGTTATCCGCATTAGGGATAATCGCAGAGGTCAACCCATATCGCAGTGCAATGATAGAGTCTCGCTCTGGGGGAACCGCCTACTTGATCACGGTATCCCCTACGCCAGGTAAGTATGAGTTCACGACGTCGCTTCGCGGTAGTCATTCAGATCCGGCATAAAACGTAAGCGCGATTCAGAATTTTGTAACATTCGATAGTAGCGCCATCTAGTTATGGAGTTTGGAGTTAGGGGTGACGTCACGGGGTAACACCCTTTGTTAGGGTTTAGGGGTGGCAATAGATGGGGTTGTTATCGTTATTTTGATTTGTCATGTGACATTTCATTTATTGCTAATAAAATAAACAATGAATTTGCGTTATAATATTTGTGTTTAAAAATGGTTTTAGCTTTTTATAATGTATTGGAAATGTATTGAATAATTTATTATGTAAAAAATAATCTGTCTTATTTTCCTTCCCTTTGTTTAGTTAACACAAACGCTACTGAACCAATTTAAATAAAAGATTGAGTAAGTACCTATAGTTGTTTAGAACAAAGATAAATTCAAATTAACACACGTTTATAACAATGACACATCTGTATAAAAAGTGGTTTTTTAGTACAAAATATATTATTGATTTTGAATTCCGCTTTAAAAGTTGAAAAAACAAAAATAATTTCAACCTATCCATCCCTTTTTGTATATTGTGAATAAAATATATGTGAATCTATATAAATAAAAGAAAATCGTGTTAGTGACACTTTTTATAACTCGAGAGCGGCTGAACTGATTTGGCTGAAAATTAGTGGGGAGGTAACTTAGAACCAGGAGAAGGACATAGAATACTTTTTATCCTGAAATTCCGACGGGAACGGGAACTACGCGAGCGAAACCTAACACAGCTAGTTGTTAATAAATGTAATCATTCAATTAATGATACAATAAATTAAATAGATAATTAAATCCCTTACCAAGTCATCTCCGGTGGAGGTTCACCGATCACATCGACGGACCACTTGTGTGTACGGCCTGCCTTGATGATCACTGACTTGAATGTACTGCGCTCGATGCGAGGTTTCACTGAAGGAAAGAGAATATATTAGTATTGTTTAGTGTTTAGATGTGTTATGGATTTAAATATGAATTTTAGATATTATTCCAATAATTACAATACATCAATCCATTGTTCCATAGCTGCATGTAAAGAAAATATACTTATGCATAAATAATTTTAGTAACAATATTACAAAAAAAAAATATGAATTTAATAAGGAGCCTCTGAGTCTTGAAAACATGAGGCAAATAGCTCAGTGTTAGCAAATAAAAAAATATACAAAAGGGGTTTATAGGAAGGGCTAACCACCATAATTTTTAAGTATTTTTTAAACTTTAATTTGAGGCAGAGATATTTGTCTACACTAATATTATAAAGAGGAAAGATTTGATTGTTTGTTTGTAACAAATAGGCTCAGAAACTACTGAACCAATTTCAAAAATTCTTTCACTCATGGAAAGCTAATTTATCAGTGCGTGGCATAGGCTATACTTTATTCCTGTATTCACACGGGAACGGGAACTACGCGGGTGAAACCGTGGGGCGCTACTAGTAAAGAAATAAAGTAAGTATCCAATACTAACAGTTCCTATGTTTGCAGAGATGGTTGTCGGTGGGCTCGGAAGCAGCGCCGACTCCGGCCTTGTTGTGCGCCTTCACGCGGAACTGGTACACCATCTTCTCCTTCAGACCCTCGACCTTGTATTCTGTCTTTGTGTCATTTGTCTTGATGACCTGGGATTGTGGATAGAATGTTTTAAAAGGTATTAGTAAAAGATTTCCGCTTCAAGGCTCTATTTCTGGGCATAGGTTTCTTTTTATTTATGGTATCCTGCGAGGAAGACTTAACTACAAAATATTTTTTTTTTTTTTTACCGATTTATTGGGTTAGAAAAAAATCCATAGCTCTTCTTTCTTCAGTTTAATTTATAAAAAAAAAGTATGTATTTAAAAAAAGTACCGCTTCTCGGAAAAAAGTACCACCAACAGATAAACCTTCATCAAAACCAGCTCAATATTATTTCGAAAATCAAATCCATAGATCACGACCAGGATTCTCTCCATAAAAGATCCTTGATCAAATCACACTTTCAACCACATAAACAATATCTATAAAACCTTCTTTAACTCACCTCAATCCAGTCGGGAGCGAATTTATCCTTCATCTCGATAACGTATCCCAGTATGGGCCTGCCGCCATCGTCTGTAGGAGGCTCCCATTGCAGAGTTGCAGATTGGTTGTCGTAATCTATGATCACCGGCTTGCTGGGCGCCTTTGGTGGGTCTACAGAACATTATTTTGGTTAAAAAATTTAAATAAATCTTGTAAGAAGTTTGTTTGTAAACAAAACATCAAAACAAATGTGCTTGACAGTGACGTACACAATTGATATTTGACTGAGTGACATTGACAGTTTTGACAGATATATACTGATTTGTGATCGTATCACCATGGAGGTAATAATTACTTTTACAGTATTTTTTTCAAAAAAAGCTATTAAACGCTCTAAAATGCTTTAGGTACTAAACATTTCTTGTACACTTACCGTAAGGATTCTTAGCAACAATGAATCCTTCAGTCTCAAGAGGATCAGATTCGCCCTCCTTGTTGACGGCGCGTACCCTGAACTTGTACTTGTGGTTCGGAGTCAGACCCTTGACAGTGAACTGTGTTGGGTCTGGGCCGGTCTCACCGCATGGTACCCAGTTGCCAGTGTCCTAGAAAAATATACCCGAAAAGTTAATAAAATAGCTAAGTGTAACATGACACTGTCCTAGTGATAAAAAATATTTTGTATTTGTTTTTATCAATCAATACATAATTATAAGAATGTGACATTATTATATGACTTGGTTTTACCCATGTTTCATTTTTTCTTTGTTTATAAAAGTTTGAGCTGCTGTTGATAGATCAGTCAGTCAGTAACGGTTATTTTTTATTCATACAGTTATCGTTAATATCGTAAACATTTCTTACCATATCCATTTTCTCAAGAGTGTATCCAGTAATGTCTGATCCTTGCCAGTCGTCTGGTTTCTGCCATTTGACTGTCGCCTTCTCGGCGCGGATGTCGACCACTTCGATGGGGCCATTGGGCCTGTTGGGCTTGTCTGGAATTTTAGAATATTTTATTATTAAGTATAAGTAATTATAATTTCACGGGTGATCTCACTTTAATCTCGACAGGAGTACAAGTAGAAAGTTAAAACCAGCTTTGCTTTAGAGGTATAATAAAATAATGTTACAACTAATTCACTTAACAACAAATTAGTCGAAGAACAAGCCAAACACTTCATCTCTTTTGTGAAAACTCGTAAAACAGTACCACAGGTCACTAAAACTGCCTATATAAATGTAGGCTGGGTGATAAAAAATACTGAAATTAGTCATTTCTTGGACTAAAAGGAGTAGAACTCAAAATATACCATATAACATGCTCCCTAGATTTTATTGAGTAGATAAGTATATTAACTGTACAAACTTACCAAGTACAACAACATCAGCGATGCTCTCGCAAGTGCCTGATGAGTTGGTAAGCACCAGCTTGTACTTGCCACTGTCTGGTCTAGTGGTCTTCCTCACTGTGAGGACAGTGTTCTTCTCGTACTTGTCAATTGTGATACGATCGCCATCGTCAACGATCTCCTGTAGTTGGAAGAAGTGTGAGAAAATGAAGGTTTTGGTGATGATGAAGAAGATAACTCTGATCTTTAATTTATAGATAAACTTTTACTGTTGCATTAAACAAGATGGTGTGTTAAAAGATAGATAAACTTTACTGACTTATCAAAATTTGATTCGTTATTTAATAACGCCTGGATAAAAATATCAGTAATAAAAAAGGTTTTTGTCGCTTAAAGCCAAAATTATTATCTTTGGAAAATATACTAGGAATAAATAATCTCGAATTTCGAAGAGACGAAACTCGTGGTGTATTTGAGAATAATATATTGGAGAAAAAATTAAAGATCAGAGTAAAACAGATATAAATGAATCCATCGATAGTGTATTGAGTGTTAGAAATGTTATGTATTGGCAGTATGAGACACAGTCCCATACTGCCAAGGTAGAGTGTTACCACATATAAAAAATAAAATTAAAAGAGGGTAGAATGGAGTTCTTCATCCCTTGAAAATAGGTGCAGTCTACATTCTCCAGAGAGTGATAAATGTGCACCTAAATTATGTCATTCTGCGAGGAGTGATGTGAATTAGTGAGATGAGTTTAATTATTATAAAATTTAGTAAAGAAAATAAATTGACTCTACATTATAAATCACTAATGACACCATTTAATAGTGAGATTATTGCACTGAAAGAGTATAATTTAAAATATGAAGTAAGTATTTAAAAACGTTGCTTGTAAAAAAACCATCTCAATTTTTTTATAGTGTCAATTTAATTTCTTAAAAATGCCAATAAATTATAATTATCCATTTGTTATATATAACATTTAAAGCTTGCCCGTGCGCAGCTTACATTGAATTGTTATGTTCAACGTAAATTCGCGTTCATTGCGATAATATTTGTATTGTGTTACAGTTGTTGCCAAATTAAAAGGTGGTAATCTCAGTAATACCAACATAAAAATTTACCCGAAAATTAGGGAACTGAAAATAAATGTAGGTAAATTTTACTGAGGTTAATAAACATTTAATTTAGCAATCAACTTGTTTAAGTATAGAGTTAGCCACATTTTTATGTAAGATCTGAAAAGAATAGAATTCTTGTGCATGTAATTATGTATTGTAAATATTTTTAGAACATATAAATGCGAAACATCTAGATTTGACCGTCTGACCTTCTCCGTATACGCCTTTCCACGTTTCTTAATTGGGAAAAAAATAAAATAAATTTTGTTAAAATAATGCCAACCAATCAATATAAAAAATGTATGAAGATAAAAAAGTGCTGAAAGAAATTGTAATTAAAAAGGAATTTATGTAAGGAAATATTCCCATTTTAAATTATTTTTTATTTAAAGTTGATTTTTAGTACTGTCAAGAAAACAAAATTCCAGCCAGTATAAAAACCGTTATCAATTCCATATTCAAAATTTAAATCTTTATTTAGTACTTGGGGTATTTTAATTTATTTTTAGGGAAAATTAATAAATAGACTGTACACACCTCTTCACCCTTCATCCATTTGACCTCGGGCTCTGGTTCACCTCCGTACTTGATGTCGAAGGTGATCACCTGGCCCTTCTTGATGATCATGTTCTGGAGACCCTCGCCGATGATGTACGGTTTTACTGTGAAATTAAGGTGATAGGATAAATATATTGAAGGCGCCCAAGGCTTTTACCTATGCTAAGACAACCTATCTTTACTGGCGCTGTAACTTATCCCGAAGGAAAATTGGGAGAAAAAGAAGCTGGCTGCATCTTTTCCCAATTATCTCTTTCGTAAATTTTATCAAAATCGTTTCAGTATTTAAGCGTGAAAGCGTAACAGACAAACAGAGTTACCTCTGCATTTTTACAGACGTAGGAAACTAAAACTTCTTAACCCGTAGAAATCAAGACATCTTACCAAATCTGCACTTAGCGACAATAGGTTTAGTACTGTCACTAGGTTCACCAGGGCCAGCCTTGTTGATGGCTCTGACCCTGAACTCGTAAGTGCATCCCTCCTTCAGACCATCCTGGGTCGCTTTCAGGCAGTCCCCTTGGACCTCCTTGCCAGCTACCCAGTCTTTGCCGAATTTCTCCTGAAAAAATTCAAGTGGTATTAATTAGCTATGAGTATGAGTATGAGTATCATTCTTTTCAGGTAGAAAAATATTATTAGTAAGTATTTTCAACCTTTGCTAGTTCATCTTAAAGTCCATAATCAGTTACTAGAGTTATGATTGAAAAAGTGGTCATGCACAAAGTTTTATCATACAAACTGGCAATTAATTATGACTTTTGATTTACTGATGTCTATGTGCGGCAGTGGAATCAGCGATTTATCATCAGATGAACATCTTTTGGCTCTCCCTACATCTATGTAATATATCTCCTCTCCTTCTATCTAATAACAACCAAAACTAACCTTATATTCAATAAGGTATCCTGTAATGGGAGCACCTCCGTCGTTGTCGGGTTTCTCCCATTTAAGGTCTGCGTGGTCTTTGTCCCAATCAGTCAGCTCCAAGCTCTTAGGCTTCGATGGTTCATCTAGAACAAATAGAAATTGTTGTCACACAGTGTTACCACAGTCGTGACGCTTCTAAAGGTTGTCAAGTCAGATGGCAGTCAGTCCACGTAAAGTACTGACATTCCGCTAAGTCTGGTCGGACGGAAAACCGACCTCATTCAGACAGGTGAATAAATTAGTATGGAAATTGTTCCTTTAATTCTTACCCCAAGGATCCTTTGCGAGCACAGGTTTAGCAAACAATCCAGGCTCACTGGAGCCAATCTTGTTCACCGCACGGATCCTGAACTTGTACGTCTTCTTAGGTATCAGATCTTCGACCTTGTACTTCAGCGGTTGGCCAAGAGGCACTTCAGCCACGTTGTCCCAACCGGCTTTGAGAGACATGTCCTGGAAAATACGGGCATGGTTATCAAAATACGACTAACAGCTGAAACTACTAAAGGTCACATCAGATTGTACTATTTTGTATACTTTTACTGTCGGCCGAAAAGACTTGATGAAAGTTGGAGGATGATCTTACATTGGTAGTTTAAAAGAGGTTACTAAGGATTACAAAGGCCGGAAATGTTTGAAGAGACCTTTGCATCACTGGGATGTATCTTGGTAAATTATACCAGCTCTCTTTTTGCGTCGGAGGTTAAAAAGGCAAACGTACGAACCTGTCTCTCAATAACGTATTTGATGATAGCTGAACCACCATCATCCTGTGGCGCCTTCCAGGCGACCACGCATGAGGTTTGGAAGATCTCCGAGACTTCCACATTCTGAGGAGCTGTTGGTGCACTCTGCATGTTGATGGTGACATCCTTTGTATCCTCTCCCTGGGCGTTGGACAGTTTAATCTGGTATTTGCCAGTACCCTCACGGGTTGGCTTCTTGATCTTGAATAGAATCTTCTCTTGTTCTACTATGACCTCAACTTCTTTGGCAGGCAATGCCTTGCCATCTTTGATAAGTTTAGCTTCAATAGGCGTCTGTCTGGTGCCGGTAACTGTTGAGGAAAAATAAACTTGTTTTTATACAAAGCTACACTTCAATATTTTCATTTGATAACCTCTGTGATCTACCGATAGCCGCATTTGTTTTAATAATTTCGGAATCAGGTCAAAAGTTCATTGAAATAATTTGTACAATGTGTATTCTAGAGTGAGGGAAGCGTTATTTAGTCGTCAAAACCTATACTAACAAAACTAATTTGAATATTACCTTTGTAAGGCACTTCAATGACGAACGGATATCCAGCTGGTCCATTGAACTCGTCCGGGCATTCGATGCTGGGCTTTGATTCACCCTTCTTCACGGTCAGTTTGCACGAGGAGGTCAGCTTGCCACTCTCGCACAGGATCTCACCGTCGTCTTCCATTTCTAATTTGTTGAAGATCAGCTGGTGTTTGCCACCGCCCAGGTTTTTGATTTCAATTCTGGAGGGAAATAAATATTTTATGTTTTTAAAAATGTTCAATCTTTTCTTATATGGCTTGTACATTTCTCTTAAAATGCGATTGCATAAAAGTAATGACTTAATTCCCTAAACTAAACATGAATTTAGGCAATTTCACCGTAAAGTGTACATAGGTAAAGAAAAATTGAACTTTATCACCAAGGACCAAATATTTTAAAATAAACTGAACATCAAATTATAATTCAGCTGAAATAATTCCAAAATGATCAGCTACATACCTGTCATTAGGCACAATAGGTTGTCCATTGAAGGACCAAACAGCCTCAGCAGTCTGGTCCTGAAGTTCCACTTCCAGTACAACTTTGTCCCTCTCAATTGCTTCAGTGTCCTTCAACTTCTTGTTGAAGCGATTAGAGTCTGAAACACCATCGTCAACTTTAACACTGAACTTTTTGCACAAATTGAATATATTGTCAAGGCATGAGAAAAGACTGGAATTGCATATCATTTTAAAATTGGGACTACACGCACCAAAGAGTTTAGTAATAGCTAGTTGTGGTAGACACTCTTTTGCAAATACAAATACGAGCAAAATTTATATAATATAAACTGTATAAAATTCACCATTTTAAATAGAACCAAAGTTAGATCAAGACTGAGTTTTAAATGACTATCGAGTTAACATTGATTTCGTTAAGTCTAGGTATCCTGATTTAGAACAATAGGATACGACCAAGCCCCTTTCAGTAATGATTTATGTAGCTTGGAGCTATAATGATGTCATCGGTATAAGATATCTACTAACATTAAAATTTTAGCTACATGTTTATTTGTTGGGGCATTTTAAATTGATGTTTGAAGAATATAGTTTCTAGAAAGATCGTCAATTTGGTAATATTTAATTAAAGTTTATCTAGAACTTTATTGGAATCATATTTTGGAATCAAAGAATAAAACAGTACCGTCGTTGCTCAGTGGTCTGTAAGCATTTATAATATTATCGTAAAACTCACAATTGACAATCAATTCGCACGCAGTCTCGTCGGCGTTGCTGACACACTTGAAGTTGCCAGCATCGGTCACCTTCGCGTCCTTGATCACCACCTTGCGTTTGCGTCCTTCCTTCACTATTGTGATACGTTTGTCCACCTTTAGTGGCTCGTTGTTCTTGTACCTGTGAAAATAGTCAAGTTTTGTTAGGTATTAAGTTTTTGGAAGCTCACTTATTTTCTACTAGTGTTGGCTCCACTCATATTTATCATGGCGTGATGTTGTAATATACACACATCAAAAGTGTCTAGGGATCAAGCATTTTTATGCGGATTTCTTGAGATTGAGATGTGGCTTTGTAATAAATTTATGATTTTATAAATTTATATGGATCCTTTTTGGTGCATTTCATAATTTGAATCAGGAACTGTGAATCAAATTCGAGTAAAAGATGAAAATCAGCTGTCAATATTTTCCCTATAAAAACATACAACGCATTGAAGACATTATTAGTGCTACTGTTTCCCTACTACTGATTAAAACCAACGTTATTATGGAGCGGCGACGTCATTTAAGCAGGGAAGAAATGCTCAGAGCCGTGGGAATGATAGAAGCTGGTTCCCGGCAACGTACTGTGGCTTTAGCTCTGAATACAAGTCAGAGTGTTATCAGTCGACTTTGGACACGTTACCGAAGCACTGGTACCGTGGCTGAGCGCCATGGAGGACGGTATCGCTGCACCACACGGAGACAAGACCGATACATTCAAATCTTAACTCGAAGAGCTCCAACAATAACCGCCATGATGTTAGCCGTGCGGCTTCATCACTCTTCAGGGAACTTAATTAGCGACCAAACAGTCAGAAACCGCTTGCATGAAGTGAACCTTCATTCCCGAAGACCGCTACGGGTACCACCTATAGCAATGCACAATCGTAGGATTCGATATCAATGGGCTCTTGAACACAGAAATTGGGCAGAAGAACAATGGCGTTTCGTGTGCTTTTCTGATGAGTCTCGTTTTGGTATGAGACCGGATACAAGACGTATACGACACTGGAGAACCCCTGGACGCCAACAGCGATTAAAATCCTGCCAGGAAGTCCATCCTTATAGTGGTGGAACCATCATGGTATGGGCGGGTATTTGGATCGGCGGAAGAACTGAGTTGATTTGGATCAGAGGCAACCTCAACGCTCAAATTTATGCTGAGACGATTGTATCAGACGTCATCGTTCCTCTACAAGTGCAAATCGGTCCCTTATTTCAGTTAATGCATGATAATGCACGACCGCACACCGCAAGAGTTGTAAGACAGACTCTCGCCGCAGCTAACATCAATGTCCTGCCCTGGCCTGCTCAGTCGCCAGACTTGAACCCGATTGAGCATGCATGGGATATGCTACAGAGAAGAGCTCTGCCGAATATGGAGGGTATCCAGTCGCAAGAAGACCTTTTTTTGTTGTTGCAACGAACATGGGCGGCCATTCCACAGCGTGATTTGGATGAACTCATTTTGAGTATGCCAAACCGATGTTCTTGTGTTGTTAGTGTTCGCGGTAGAAACACGGATTATTAATTGTTTAAGTTACCCAATAAAATTTTAAAGAAAACTGTTATTTCAGTCTTTTTTTCGAACTTTAATGTTAGTGGTTCAAATGTCAAAAATCCCTTTATTAGGAAAATGGCAAATTTCTTTATTAATGCAAAGGTGACTTGGTTTATCGTTACTGTGACAAACGAAAACACTTTATTTGATGAATCCTTAAAGAAAATTTTAATTAATATCAATCAGGAGAAAAGTTATTGCAAAAATATATGTTGATCCCTAGACACTTTTGATGTGTGTATATATTCTTTAAATGGATAAATTACAACAATGACATTTTTTTCGATGCCTAAGTAATCACAATAAAATGTCTGATAGATATAATATTAATTGCAACTACTTACCATTTCACGTCACCACCAGCGTCATCGAGCTCACAGAGCAACGTGATCGTATCTTTTTCAATAGCCTGCTGTGATTTGAGAACCTTTGTGAATTTGTATGGGTATTCTGGAAAAGAATAATACATTTTAGTATCAATTTTCATGAATCACATTGAAACTAACAAGAAGTATGAAATAAATGTCCACATAAGTTTAAAAAGACAAATTCTTATTCTTATTATTAAATGTACTTACCAACAATCTTAACGTCAGTTTCAGTTTTGTCAGGTTGCTTCTCAATCTTGCAGGTAAACTTGGCGGCATCTTCAAACTTAGCGTTTTTGATTGTAAGTTTGCAAACGCCGGACAAGTCTTTGGATATTTGGAATTCATCGCCGTCTTCCAATTTCGTTTCTCCTTTCCACCAGGAGACGATGGCGAGGCTGTTGGACACAACGCACTCTAGGACCACTTCGTGCTTGTAGAAGCCACTGGTGGTCTTTTTCAAAGGTTTCACGAAGGTGTATGTCGGGTCAGGCTCATCTACTTGCAAGAACGCCGTGCAAGTAATGCCACCGATCTCAATGGTGATCTTGCCGGTATCTTCTACTTTCGGGTTCATGATGATCAACTTGTATGAGTCTTGTTCGTTTGTGAACTTGTATTTCGAACCCGGGAACAGTTCCTAGATAAAAACAAATATTTGTAAGTATTTTGTTGTTTTCTTTGAGATAATTTGTTTTCTTATTTGTTGAAAATTTACTTACATCCTTACGGAAGAACCATTTCGGTTTAGAGTTTGGCTTCGTGAAGATAGCCTCGAAGACCACCTTCTTATCCTTGCCTTCTTTCGCGAATTGATCTACGAGGGGCTTCAAGAACGATTCTTGTTTCTGAAAATTATTTGTCGCGACACATTAATCCACCTGTTCTTCGGAAAACGTATCCAAGTGCAGACAAAACAAGTGCGATCCATACAAAAGCTGAAAGTGCTGACCGTAAAGGACTCCCTCTCTTATCTACTAGTATCAACGGTCGCTGTGTGCAAAACCAACGAAAACAAATCTATATCATCATCCGAGGCGTTAGAATCATCAGCCATTCATTCATCATCAATTAAACTCCATGCGTATTGTACAGAAATTGGAATTTCTATATATTTTTGAAGAACATAAGTGTGAACCAACTAAATCAAATTTACTGAGCAAAAATGATGAATTGTGTCACGAAAACCAATTAACAAATTTTAAAAATAATAAATTTGGAAAGCGTCTTTTGATATTCATCATTTTTGAAGTAATACTACATAATAATAATCCTAAAACATCGATTGGTGCCTGTGCATTGTGCTGCTAATACCGATAGAGAAGTGCACAGAAGTATTTTGCTTTACGAATAGAAGAAAATAGAAGAAACAATAAGATTTGGTGCTTTGTCTATAGAACCAGTTGGTGACCTTTAAGCTGGGAAAGAAAAAGTTCAAAAATAATTTGAAATTCTTGCATAAATATTTTATGTGGTACCAAAAACCGTGATGGGGTGACAACGTCTACTGGATGTTCTAAGAAAACTGCTTGTTCTACCCACATTACTATTCTGTGAAATAAAGCAAATCGTGAATACTATTAACACTTGACACGATGCCTCACTCGTTTCAAATGCTTGTATGAAGACATTGCCACGTTTGTTTATAGAAGAAACAAAATTTAGGAATATTTATGAAAGAATGTTCAAAGTGAACTGATAGATGTTCCCAGCCGACGTGAAACACATTGTTGTGCGTAGATATGTTCAGTGCTACACTTTCAAGATGCACTGTGCTGTCTATTGACATCGTTATTCATTGTCAAACCTCGTTTTTTTTGAACGAGTGAAGGACCGGCCAATCGGGTATCAGTTCCGCCAGTGACGGTCTTCTGTTATGGGATCTCTACAAAATATTTATCTCTCTTAGTTCCTACTTAATGTATGAATACAATTTTATTTTGTATGTGTGTAACAATAAAATTGAATTTGATGTTGGCTATTTAATTATTTATAGACATGTATATAGATGTAAACTTTGCAAAAATTCCAACATCTGCAAAACAACGGATGCATCAGCTGAAATTAATGAATTAAATGAATATAAAAACAATATTTTTAATAATAATGACGTGACAGAAGCTCCTCAACTTGACGTCAAAGATAAACCCGCAATTGAACAGTTCCGAATAAAATAAGTCATCAAATTCATTCCACTTACATTCCCTGAAAGACATGTTCAAGTTAAAATAAACGTGAAGAGGTGATACAAAAACCTTTGTGTGTTATTTTTAAAATCCAGTTTTAATGCAATTTTTATTTAGAACGCTCAGAAATTAACGTCGTCAACAGCATCTCTAGAAACTAGACTACATTCTTGATAATAACCGTCCATGAAGATGAAAGAGATACATATTTTTAGTAACGTCAAAACATTTGACGACGATAATTTCAGAGGTTTATTTTAGTTTTAGTTTATCATTCGTGTATTTAATCTCATTCATTATTTAGAAGATTATTTCTGTCCTTCTAAAATAACTAGAACTAGATTTTTTATTGAGCGTAAACATTTCGCTTTAATTTTATTTCCTGGTAGGTGTTTTTAGTAGAACAGAAACTCTCTTAGTTTAAATTTTTACTTTTATCTTTCCATTTTATCGAACCTTTATTTTGACAGCCTCCATCAATTTGGGCCAATCGGGCACAATTTCAGGGAGAGACATGCGTCTCCGTATTTCATAAATACCCTAGAATTTGATATTAATGTTACTCGAAAAGTAACAGAATCAAAGCAAGCTTAATGAGAAGCAAGTTGTGAGGAAGCCAATGTGGTGAGACATTGTGAATACTGTGAGATTTAGTAGTTCATAAATATAATGGATGTTCATGGATACTAACGTGTGACCAATTAAACAGTTTTGGTAGCCATCCAGCCATAATTCTTGTTGTTATTGCGCAATCTCTCGACACAAAACACTTTTTAAAATATTATTTTGACAATTATTTGTTGTGGTCGATGACACGACACGTCACAAATACAAAATAGTTTTGTTAAAACTTGGACGTTTCAATACCAAGTTTGTATTACGAGTACGATCGTGAAACACAAATTCTTATTAAAGTTTCGTATAGGAATTTTAATAAAACAACAGACGGGATACATTTTGGCATGTAAGATGGAATGAATGATGTTGTATTGTTGAAACATTGATGACCTTAATCCAGTCCCAGTTTGAAGAGTTTCTGCGTCTGTCCGCTGGAAATCTACCCATCTCCACACCTTCAGAAATGACCACAAGGAAGCCGTCTTGCTCGAAATATCCAGTCTCTAAGCCCTAAGGAGCAAATTTTATGATGCATACGAAGTCTCAAAGAGACACGTCTAAGGCCCATCGACGAAATTATAGAACGCTCCAATGATATCATTGGTAATTAATAGCCAATTTTATTTCTTTCAACATGTTACTATGAAACTTAATTTTAGCCAATACCTTTAAATACTACCTGACATTAATTTCAATTTCGACATTGATACTTGGTGTATCTTTGAAGCAATGATTTACGAGTATATGCGTGCTTTTGGCGTCATCATTATTAAGCATTGATGTGCATTTTTCTATTAAAGATACTGCAATAGTTGTATTTTGGCTTTTTAACGAAGTGTCTTTAAAGTTAAGATATTTGGATCATTAAGTCCTAAGCTTACTCAATCATGTTTGAATTCATTACCATTGTTATTACGAGTATTAATAATGATATTGTCTATCTAAATATCTTTACTTTTCCATAACTTTAATTCAATACTAATAATGTATTTGCTATTAATAATCACCCATAAAGCATGACACAAAAGGTATGTACCCAAATTGCTAGCATGATATACCTTAAAGCCAAATATGCATCTATATTTAGCAAGCCCGATGGAGCTGTCTTTATATTTATTTATAAAAATTATAATTAACTTTTATTTAATTCTTTTAATAGACTACAAGACAATGTAGATACTAATGCATCTATTTTGATTCCAATGCCAAGTACTGCATCGTCGCTATTAGGTGTCAACCGTCGCATTCATAAATTACAGTTAGAACTTTGTCATAGTATACCAATTTGACATTCCTTTGATCATTTCACGGTTTATGTTCAAAATAGTTACTTCAACAAGGTTCTTATTGGGTTCTGGAATAGTATCTACATTATCTTGAGTCTTATGTTTTAGATGTTTATTTAAATTAGAATTTATATCACCATCTTCTTTCACGTGTGTTGTGTACGTTTTGTAATAGAGAGAAGACCTTACCTTTTCGACCTTCTTGAGAGGTGGAATTGGTTTCTCGACCTCCTTGAGGTCGTATTCCAGTTCTTCTTTCTTCTCACCCCATTTGGCGTACTTTCTCTTCTTGAGCATAGCACGGAAGTCCATACCACTGGCATCTAATTCATTTAATTATTAGTTATTAAGTGTTATAAAATTGGTTTGATTATTTTGTTAGTTGTTGATCTTCTCATACTATGTAGTAATCAGCGTATAATTATTACTTTTACCATTCATGTGTAGTTTTGTTAGTTCAATTATCAATATTACCTTACTCTGGATTACCAAGTAACAGATACTATAGTACCTATTTGTCTATTTACTATTTTAACTACAACTAGTTTATTTCCTAACAATATCATGTTTGCAGTGTTAAAACTATCTTCCTTATTATTATACTTACCAGAAACATACAGTTGCATTTCAGCGGAATCTTCTCCATGGATGTTGCTGACAATAATCTTGTATTTCCCTTCATCATTAGGCTTTACTTTCCTCATGCAGAGTGTGATGAGACCTGTTTCTCCATCGGTGATGAACTTGAATCGTCCACCTTCGATGATCTCGGAGACACCCTTGTAGAATTTGAATGTGGGTGCTGGGTTACCCTCGACTTGTACAGTGAGGTAACCGGTTTGATCTGGAGAGAGAGGTTAATTGGATGACTTTAAGACATTTGAAAATTAGTTCGCTAGTATCCGATTGAGTGTTTCTAATTCAGTGGTACGAGATTGATGATATGCTATGCCCACATTGTTATTTAGCCAATATATTTCTTTCAGTAAACAGACTATCACATAATTTCAAATTTGAAGTAACAAAGAAACTATTTAAATCAATCGTTAGGGACGGTTATAACTGACTCCATAATCTGTAAGTATTATCCTAGATACAAGTCTCGAACTTGAAAAGAAAGAAGAAAGAAATTCTAAATCATAAGAAAGAAATTCTAAAAAGTCTGTTACTATAATGAGATGACGTAGTGAATGATTATGTTATGTTATGTATCTGTACTTTTTAAATGAGCTAAAGAGAGCACTATGTCTAAAAATAATAGCCTATTTCCTAGAGCTTTAATAATAAAATTAACGATTTCCTACCTTCAATAGCAGAGTAGCTCTCCTGTACATCCACAATGACTGGCGGACCCTCATTTCCAAGAGGTTTCAATGGAACCGAAGGCTTGTTGATCAGGTCTTCCAAGTCCTGGATTGAAGGTCTTCTGGCGTCTCCAGACTTTCGCCGCTACATCATCAAGTTTGAGGGTTAGTTACGGTTTTAACGGCCAGAGTTTTGGGTTATTCACTTTGAACATTGAAAATTAAAAGTAACTGGAACTTTTATGATTCAGATTTTTATGTTATTTAATGAAAATCAATTGTTATGTCTGTGACGGACACTTGGGCATCAATTGAGAACGTCCATTTCCCGATTTACTAGATTTTGTTTTATATGAAAGTGTTTTAGTAAATTCGAAGGTAATAGCAATAAAATTGGCTTTCTTGTTAAGCTATTTGTAGAAATTAACAAAGTAATATATGATTTTATCAGCAGTAACCCTTGATATAACCATGGATCGCTGGGTTTGACCTAGATTTAGGTTTAAATTGCCAAAATAATATGAGTGGACTTTTTTTATTTGAAAGGTAATAAAAATAATTCAAAATCATCAAAATTCCATTTACATGACAGTGTCACAGTAAAAAAAACTGTTAAAACAAAATGGCGACTGTATAGTTTAAAAAGTAACATTAAATCTATTTGAGACAGATTTTATTTCGTCAAAGATCATTAAACTTGGTAACTAAAGTATATAATAAAATTATATATAGTTTTGTGTATTATATAATTCTTATGTCACGTGTTAAATTAATCGTAAAAATGATTTATGTAAAGTGTTTGGATTATGTGTAAGTGTTTTATGTAGTTTGTAATTGATGTAGGTGTGAAAAGGTAAAGTAAATATAGTTTATAGTGTTCAGGTTTAATTTTTTGTTATTAACCCCCGACGCAAAAAGAGGGGTGTTATATGTTTGACGTGTCTGTGTGTGTGTGTGTGTGTGTATGTGTGTGTGTGTGTGTGTGTATCTGTCTGTCTGTGGCATCATAGCTCTCGAACGGATAAACCAATTTGAATTTAGTTTTTTTTTGTATTAAAGGGGACTTACGTGCGAGTGTTCTTAGACATGTTTGATGAAAATCGGTTGACCCGTTTAAAAGTTATGGGGGTTTGAAAGTAATTGTGTTGGGGTTTTTTTATTTAAATAGGCTTGCATTTGACTAAGTACAGCTTACAGTTGGACTAAAGTTACAACTCGCCTGATGGCAAGCTATAGTACAGCCTAAAATGAAGTTAGCTGGCCTAAAAGCGTTTTGGATAACTGATTTTTGTGAAACCTGTTTTTAAAGTTACATTACTAATGACATACTTCTGTTGTTGCATGTTTAATAAAAAGAGAATGTCCATTAAGTCATCAATTTTGATATAACTCTGTAAGTTAGGTTTCGCCTGAAGGTTTTTAATATGTACTAGCTGTGCCCCGCGGTTTTACCCGCGTAGTTCCCGATCCCGTGGGAATGTGGGGATAAAATTCAACCTTCCTCTTGAATTATTCTATCTATTACTGAAAACCGCATCAAAATCCGTTGCGTAGTTTTAAAGAGAAAGCGACTTTGTTTTATACTATGTAGTGACCTCCTGCTTTTCCCAAACTACTTTATACATTACAATCAAGGACACAACTGAGATATTTTTTTAATCATCCAAATTATCTTTTAGATTGCACTAGTTTAGTTTTTAGAACATATCCCATTCGTCCCCAGTGGGGACAAACTTGGTGGAGACGAATGGGATATACCCTTATTAAATTGCATTTTCTATAGAAACATACATATAATATTTATAAACAATTTATATAATACCTGTCTCAGTTAATATAATGTAAACAGTTGTGTTAATTTATTAAGTTATGATAGATGTTTAGAGATAACGCAGCCAAATATGCAGACATTATAATGATATAAACAAACTCTGACAAATGTAATACAACTGGCTAACTGCTCTGTGATAAGTTTATAAATAAATGTAATTATACGCAGTATATTTTTATTAGTTTTTTCTGAACTAATGATTCATATAATTATAGAGTTATTGAAATAAATTTGTTCTTTTAAAATATTTAGTTAGCTCGATAAATTTTACGTTAATCGTGTCTTTGTAAGTTAATGTATGTGTAGTAAACGTGTGAGTTTTATGTAAAAGTAAATAAGTAATATAATTTAATAGAATGTTTTTATTTTACTTTTGTTTTCCTTTCAACTGAGAGGCCTTTGTCCTTTGTCTTGCAATCGAATTAAAATGTTACTTTACTTCAACGACAACTTAGCTAAGTTTACAATAACTTTTTATTAATTAAGTATATTTAAAAAAAACATCAATAAATTTATAGGTAGTGTTTTTCTTGGTTTTGTGTTTCATGTGTGTGTGTTTCTGATGTCAAATATACATAAGTAGATACTTAAAGAAATGTTCAGTCAGTTTTTGTAAAGTATTATTGTTATAACGTTTAAAATTATTTCTCCTAAACTCAATATGTTTTTTGAATACACACTTCTTTAAATACAACTAATACACCAAGTATTTAATATGACATAAAATAAATTTGAATACATTTTACAACAATAAAAATCCTCTGTTCATCCTACGTAAAAATGTGTCCAACATATTTTCTAATCAAAATTATCAAAATGTCAAATTGTAACAGAAAATTATTGTTATTATCGCAAATTCTTTTTCAAATACTTATTATAATTGAAGTTGGCTCTCACTTCTGTTGTACTACATTTGAAATAATATTGCATAATAAAGTTTTGTAATTGATTTGATTATAAGATTACTAAACTAAAAAGAAACGGCGAGAAAATATATTTTCGGCTGAAAGTTTGTAACGGATGCTGATGATCTATGCCGATTAGTGCTCCAATTATTGATTTAAATAAGTACTACATTAATCGGGGTATTTTGTTACACGATCTTAAAATCAAATAAGAATTGTATTTCCAATACTTATTAATATATTTTGTAATAAAGGTATTTGGGAATTATTGAATACTTTTTAAACGCGAAGTCCAAATCGTAATTAACTTTTTCCTAAAAAAATCGTGAACGCGGGTGAAACAGAAAACTGATTTTTTTTAAATAGGTATACTTATTATAATAAAATTTTAATAATGTTTTCAAAACTTGGTTCTTAGTTTAATTGTGCGATAATGTTATTGAACATAAGTTTTTTTTATTGCGACGTATTCCAATGTTACAAAAGTTTATTTATTATTTGGGTGGTGTAGGCAAAAATAAGTGAGTATATATAATGTAAGTTTAATGTGTGTGTGTGTGTGTAAAACAAAAGTGTTCAATGAATAGATACGTATTCAATGCAAAGTAACATTGGTACAATTTAGACAGTAGGTACAACTGTTAACTGAATTCTTTAATGATCTTTGACTAATAGTTCCATCACTTACCGTGTCAGCCGCCGGGCCGGGCGGCTTTAGCTTAGCCGCGGGTGCTAACTTCTTAGCCACCGCAGCCATACTCAATAATTAGCAATAACCACCAAGATGCCACAAACAATTATCAACTTAATATTCTTAACAACAAAGTCTATAATAACATAAGTCACATCTTCATAAAACTTAAACTTTCGCGCATACCACTATATCCTTCGAAATATTTACACAAACTATTTTATTAACATTAAAATTATACATAATTAATCACAGAAGCAGCTTAAAATTAAATGCCTTTTTTGAATTATTATAATAACTTTTTTTGTAAGTGTTACACTCTGTTTTTACTATTTTTTTTTGTTTCGATGTTGGAAATTCGGTTGGGGGCAGTTCGTTAGAGTCGTTCCATGTAAAAATGGGCGCGAATGTCAAATGACTGAAGATGGGGTCGCGAGGCAGGTCGCCGCGCGGCAGGGGGCAGGCGGAGAGAGGGGGGAGGGGGGAGGCGAGCTTCTATTTGTGCACAGCACAAATCAGCAGACCAATTCAATTAATTATCAGATTAAGGTGAGCCATCCGTGTAACATGTTCTTGGACGTGCACATAACGATCCACATGGAACCACTGACACAAATCTTCTGCGATTTCTCCAATATTATTGGCTTCCGATCTAGGAAGCAGTGCCTATACGTTATCCGTATAATAACGATTGATTTTTACTGTCCAGATTTCTGGAACACATATCGTGACTGAATCTATTGCAGCGACAGTTCTGGTTTAATTTAGGATAGATTAGACTTGCTTTGTAAACTTTTTAGGGGCGTCAAAAATAAACGATCATTCAACTGTCGCATTCAATGATTAAATGTCCTAAAAGATGGAGTGGATGCGTTGTGTGTCGATAAATAATAGTCTATCGAGTACCTCAAGGCGGTCGAGAGATTGATTGGCATTTGTTATTAATGTGGTGTATTCGGACGATCGCCGACGTTGGCAGTAACTCCGCACTCACAAATAACTACATTGTGATCGAGTCGACAAATTTTAACTCAGTTGACACTACTGTCGGCAGCTTGTCAATACTGAATTCTGATACAGCCATCAATACGTTCAAATCTTGTATATCACAATTAGTTTTATCATATGCGTTATAATTGATATTGTCAGGTTGATCAGCCTTCGATTCGTCTTTCTGAATGTCGGTTGTAATCAGCGTTCCAGTTGGGTGTAGGTCTATAATGTGATTTATGTAGTAAGTGATAGCCAATGAAGTGGCTCGCTTGTCGTGCCAACATTTATCGATAACATTAACAGTTTGTAGTCCACAAGTGGTGACCGTGTCCATCCCACGCTCCAATAAGGTATTTCACCCCTCCTATTATGTCAATCAAGAGCACTTTTCTATTTACGATTGTCCTCCATTATATTTATATCATTGACTAATGTATTTACTTCAAATACTTTTGTGGGCGGCAAATTATTTATGATTGATATTTTAATTATTTATTTAATTTAAATTAATCACTTGATACTAACTTAAATAGCACGAGCATTCGACTGCTTTGAATATTTTGAAGTGAGATTCAGACTCTAATACTTAAAATGCCCTTTGAAATTGTGTATTACGTATGACTTAATGAAATAAATCTTTCTGCATTCAACAGAAATCCACAGAGTTAATGAGAAGTAGAAGATGTATGTCACACAGGCCAGCGAGCATCGAGTTATCGTATATCATCGGGCCTGGCAACACCAACGTCGATGAGGGTGAGAATATTTCAAGAGCGAGCCGCTCTTGGCCTAATTCCTGAAGTCATATTTATAAGAATAACAATCAATCATAACAATGCATCACGACGGTGCTGGCTCGCATCTCATTCCACTTCATTTAGTTTATTATAATCTCTTACGTCATCAACTACGTCACCTACATCAACAGGTGGGCTGTATACTTCTTCTTTACGATTAAACGTATAGTGACAAGTTTTTTTGTTACTATTTTCTACTTTTATTATGTCTGTTTTATTTATATTATAATTTTCTTTACGACTGATATTATCTTTCGTCGCTTCCTCTACTTTAACTAGATCAGCTACAATGACAGATATATTCAAAATATTTTTAGTTTTTTTACAAACATTTTATTTGTTCGTTTTATTTATTTCACTTCAAATGCAATGAGTCATGTTTGCGACAATTATAAGTGTTTGTGATATTTGCGTCATAGTTACAAAGTTTTTGGCTCTGAACTTGAATTCATTGGGTGTTAATTATAGGCTGCTTCCGTTTATAAATTCAATGCACATTGATTTGTATTAATACTTGTTTGTATTATTGTAAACATCATCTTTGATACTAAACTTATGTGATTATAGTTACGGTTTTGTGGCATCTTTGCAAGGTTTCAATTTATATCTTCGATCATTAGTTTCCTTTGCGTTAGTATTATTGGGAAATTTGAGATCAAAGATACATTTCACCTTGATATTTGGTTATTTTGTTGCCTTAGCTGTTAGGTTTGTTGCTTTAAGCTCGTTTAGTCCAATATTATCACTAAGATTGGCCGTTAGATTACAGTTTGGTGTTACGATAAGTAAATTTATATTTGAAATTTAATAGGAACATGCAGCATTTTGTTTATTTGTTATCTCATTTATAGAATGTTAGAATGACATGGTGTTATTGGCACTATACATTGATTTGTTGTTAATTACATAAAATATTGTTTCGATTTTACACAGACCGTTATGTAATTCCAAACATTTTTCTTTTGTCATGTGTTTGGAAGGAATATTTATACAAAAATTATTGACTTTGAAATTATTTACTGGAAAATTTCTATGTTAGCCACGTTTCTAAGAGAAACATTGATGTTGAACTAAGACATTTATATTCATCTAAACATATATTTTTCACACAACGTAATATAATACCTCTTCCGTGACTTCACCCGGCCTGCCGCGTTTCTTTTATTAGGAGAAAAAATAATATATTTTAGTAAAACATTCTCTGTTAATGTTTGTGCAATAATTTATAATTGTTTTTGTACAATGTGTGTTTGCGTTGTGTGTCTTATGTTGTGTGTAATAAGGTGTATTTTTGTATATTTTAAAGTGAAGTGCAATTAAATGAAATTATAAATTGAGTTATGAAGAGTTTTTAAAATGAAATATGGATTGATAAGTAGATAAGAATTAGAGTTATTTAAATTGTGTTTGCCAATATCGAAAGCTAAAAAGGTAAAAAGAAGCGGAAATAACTATATAAATAAAATTAATTTAAAATAAGCCATTCTAATTGATAACTAAGAAGCTACGTTTGTGAAAGAACTAAAATCTTTTAAAATAAATACAATTGAATTTACTTAAATAGTTCTTTCAAAAACATATCAAATTTAAAATTACAGGGACACAGTCATAATAATTTCCCCGTCGGTCGGCAAAGCGGTATTCTTGCTAATTTCAAAAGAACATCTAATAGAATTCTAATAAAAAAAGTTGAGTATAAATTTGGACAAGTGGGCGACTAGGGTCTAGAAAGGGTCTAAGAAAGGTTCAATGGTAAACTGTATGTAGAAGACTTTAATGGAAGTAAACTTGATACTGACAATCTTTCTCAAAGTAATGATAAGTGGACTGAGTGTGTTGAAACTGTGGGGAGTGTTTTAAATCTTAAAGTAACAGTAATAAAACCTATATTTAAAAAACTTAAAATAACAATAGTCGTCCGTGTCGTCGTATGTGTAAAAGAAGAAAAAAAAACTAAAGACAAAATGCTTTGCAAAAGCGAGCAACGTCCACCTAATTGACCAGACCAATTCAATCTCACCTTTCTCTCATCTAAAACTTCTCCAGGGCGTAATTTCGTGACCTGTTGTTAAAAAACATTGATAATAACCCCATTTAAAGTTCAATATTTAGTACCTATATCTCCGCTGCCGAACCTGGGTATCCTAGCCTGAATCGCGGTATTATTTGGTGCATACCTAACCAGCGTGTGCATAGTTATATTATTACATAACATAATTGCGTCATCGTTTGTGTTAACAATGTTAGTGTCCGTTTTACCATTTGTAACAAAAGCCGTGTCCCTCACACCATTCTCTTTGGCTCCTGTTTTACAAATCCCTAGTAACAATACGTGTGCGACGTGCTCACAAGCTGTGCAGTTTATCTGTGTGCGTTTACGTTCACAAGTGTGTGTGCAATCTAGCTGTGTGCGTCGACGACAAAACGTTTTACATATACTGAATAATCATATATTCCGATATATATTTTGAAAATTAAGGTTTATATGATTATCCAGTGTAGTTGAAACCGCATCCAATGCATTAATAGTTCCGTTTACAAATACAGTTAAGAAGTTTATCACGGCAACGTAACGTATAGCATTCATACGAATCTGAGCATCGTTTGCCTTTACCTTCTTCTCTTCGATCACCTCACCAGGTCTTAGTTTTCTATTCTCCTGTGGATTACGTTTTGTACGGTCATAACATCGCTACTAATATTCGAAATTCGTGTGTATTTTTACAATATTTGCAGTGTGTTTGCTAAGTTCTATGTCTAAAAGCGAGGATCTGAGGGGATCAAGCTTCAATCCATTGAAACATTCTGTACTTTGTGACTAACAAGCGATCAAAGTGAGAGTGTGAAGCGTAACCTTCGTCGCGTGTTCTGAGGGGGTACTCTAAGGCTAACGGTTATGGGTTCGGCTTGAGAGACCAGGACAACTACTTTACTAAAAGGTTCAACAATATACTTAAGTAATAAGCGTTCACATCTTCGAATCAAATTATTAAAATCTGAAATTAATTTCGTTCCAATACTAAAAACATCATTTTCAACTTTCTGATTCTGTTGATTGAAGATGATTCAGATGTCAACGCAGTACATACTCTTTTTCAAATACGTCTTTATTCATACCTTGTTCACTACTGGACGACATTTGTTATCGATGATAAAATTTACTACAAATTTACTTAAAATTGATATCAAAAGAGTTTCTATAAAAATAAAGCTACATACCTCATCACTGATGATAAGAGATGGACGTCTACCCATTTCCTCTGGTGGAGGAATAAGGGATCCACGTCTTTGTGGGGCACCAGGTACCAAAGACGGTTTCCTGGGCATTTCTGGTTTTGGTGATTTCTCACGACTGACTTCAATCTTGGGTGCAAGTTTGTCGTCTTCAGGAGCCTCGATTTTAGGCGCACGGATTCCAGGTGCCTTTGTTTCTGGCTCCTTGATTTCAGGTGCTTTAATTTCGGGTGCCTTAATCTCAGGTACCTTTGCTTGCTGTTAAGAATATTATTTAGGTTTAGAAAAGAGTTTGACAATGCTGTTTAAAGCCGCGTGTCCATTATCATCTTGTCTGAAGCCGACAAGACAAATTTCTTATCGTGGACACGTGGCCTTAACATACACACATATACTTATTTATTTTGTTAGTTCCTACCTTGTCTCTAGTAGTTGGTGTCGGTGACATCTTTTCATACTTTTCAAGTTCAGGCCTCTCGTAGTCGGCTATTTCAGGGAGGTCTTCAGCCTTCTTCTTGACTGAAGTGACTTTAGCCTTTTTGGCTTCAGCCTCAACCTTTTCTTCTTTGACTGCTACTTTCTGTGAATTAGTTTCGTGTATTAGAATTGTTGTAAAACCGAGTACTTATACAAAAGTACTTGATAGGTTAACAGATTTTAAATGTTTGGACTGAATTGTTACATCTGTAATTGGATTTATAAGAGCTGGAAGAAGCCTATTGTAGAACTAAAGAAAGGATAATTGAGTATAATCTATCAAAAATATATATTAATCTTATAAGTGCAATATAATATAATACGTAATACGAACATATAAAATGTGCATATAAATAAATGGGAGAAGATAAATACTTATAGATTTAAAATAAATTAATTTATAATGGTTTACTTACCGAAAGTATCTGAGAAATATAAAGAAGTACATAAATTATATACAAATATAATAATACATAGAGGATTAGAAAGCAGAAGCGGAAGCAGGAAATTTAAGAACATAAAAGAAAATGTATTACAAGAGTTTTTTAATTTAATGCTAACATTGCTACTTAATTTAAGCATGCGTGCTATATACAACATAGTCTATATATACAGATATACAAAAAGTGCCAATTAGATTTTAAAAGTCTTCTAAAACAACTCCAACGATACAATGTGCTGAAAATTGGTGCAGATACAAAGAAAAAATTGGTGCAAAGGTGTTTTTCATCAGATTTGATACCTCATCAGGTTTGCTGATGAAACCAGGCTGTGGTATTTCTAACGTTGGCGTTTTAAGACTAGTCTCCCCACTCGGCTCAGCCTACGAAAAATTGTTGTCTTAAAATGGCGACCATACGAAAATACGAATGACTGTGCTCCAAATCATGACATGTGCTTTGAATAATGAGTATAACGTAATGAGCATATCGAATTGAGTGTGAAATTTGAGTTTATGAGTGTCATGAACTTAATGAGTGTATGTTTTTGAGTGTCATGAATGTCTATAGTTATTATTGATGGATGTGCGAAATAAAACCTTTGTGCCGTGTTATTGAAATCAGTGCTGACTAACTTTTGCCGTGTAACATTGAGTGTAAGCTCTAGTGTAATTTTTTGTACTTTGTATTGATCAGTGTAAATTACAATAAAAGTCTAATTGCCATAATTTTGCTTACTATTTTTATTTGACAGTGAATATTGTTTGCTTAGTAAAATTGTAGTTTTTGCTAATACCTGAGCTCCTAATTTAGGCTTTCTCCACGGTGTGGATATATCAGGGACCTCTATTAGTGTTGGATTAAACTTATCTTCTAATTCTGGTGTTTGTTCGGCCTAATCAAGAAATTTTTATTTTACATCACATTTTTCAATTTCAACCAAATATTGTATAAGTTTTTGAACTACCTGAGGTATTTCTGGTATCGCTTGCCAAGAGAAAGGTACTTCTGATTGTTTATTATCTGTTTCCGGTACTTTCAGATCTGGAATCTACAGTTTTCATTCAATTATATAATTTTTGCGTTTATACACATTTGCAAATACGCTTTATCACAATCGTATACATTACCACGATTTATTTTGTGAATGAAATTTCAATGGAAGTGTAAATGACGTCATTTGTGATTTGTGTAAAGTGTAATGAATAATTTGTGACATATGAAAGTAACCTATAACTTAGATAAGAAACTATGGTGGAAAAATGAACGATAAAGAAATCATCTCAATTATCATATACAATTTGTTCTGTGAATATCGTTTTACAAAAAATATACCTTGACTTCAGAAAAGTTGTAAGAATGTGCACTATAGTGAATAAAGTGTAAGTGTAATATTTGTGTAAAGTGTAATATATTTGTGTAATGTGTAATATATTTGTGTAAAGTGTAATTACGAGTGTAGTGTACCTCTTTGCGTGGTTTTCTCCAGGGGTATGTAGGTTGAGTGTCAAGTGTTTCGGTTAATTGTGTAGTGGTATCTTTGTTAACATTTTCAGGTTCCTGATAAAATATTATTTCGGTTAGAAATGACGTAACTTACGAATTGTGTAAAGTGTAATAAATTTGTGACCATGAATGTAATTATTCAGTGTTGCATAAACACACGTGATGAGCAATGGCATAGTCCTTTGCTGCTATAATCAATAAAGTGTAAGTGTAAAATATTTGTGTTAAGTGTAATTATGAGTGTAGTGTACCTCTTTGCGTGGTTTTCTCCATGGTGTAGTAGATTGTGTGTCAGATGTGTCGGTTAATTGTTTAGGAGTGGTATTTACACTGTCGGGTTCCTGATAACATATTATTTCGGTTTAGAAAGGACGTAAATTACGAATTGTGTAAAGTGTAATAAATTTATGACCGTGAATGTAATTATTCAGTGTTGCTATAATGAATAAAGTGTAGGTGGAAAATATTTGTGTAAAGTGTAATTATGAGTGTAGTGTACCTCTTTGCGTGGTTTTCTCCATGGTGTAGTAGATTGTGTGTCAGATTTGTCGGTTAATTGTTTAGGAGTGGTATTTATACTGTCGGGTTCCTGATAAAATATTATTTCGGTTAGAAATGACGTAACTTACGAATTGTGTAAAGTGCAATACATTTGTGACCAATAAATGTAACTATTCAATGAATAAAGTGTAAGTGTAATACATTTGTGTAAGGTGTATTTATGTATGAGTATAGGTATAGTGTACCTCTTTGCGTGGTTTTCTCCATGGTGTAGATTGTGTGTCAGATGTGTCGGTTAATTGTGAAGTGGTAGTATCTTTTCTAACATTTTCAGGTTCCTGCTAAATTATATTTCGGTTTAGAAATGATTTGTGTAAAGTGAATTAAATTATGTGTAATAGAAAATAAACATTTTGTGTAACATTTTTGTGTAAAGTGTAATTATGAGTGTAGTGTACCTCTTTGCGTGATTTTCTCCATGGTGTAGATTGTGTGTCAGGTGTTTCGGTTAGTTGTGTAGTACTACTGCTAGTAGTATCTTTGTTAACATTTTCAGGTTCCTAATAAAATATAATTTAGGTTCAAAAATTATTCGTGTAAAGTGTAATGAATTATGTGTAATAGAAAATAAACATTTTGTGTAAAAAAATTGTGTAAAGTGTAATTATGAGTGTAGTGTACCTCTTTGCGTGGTTTTCTCCATGGTGTAGTAGATTGTGTGTCAGATGTGTCGGTTAATTGTTTAGTAGTGGTATTAACATTGTCGGGTTCCTGACAAAATATTTTGATTTAGAAAAGGGACATTAAAATTTGTGTAAAGTGTAATATTGTATGTAAATGTAAAATGTTGTGTTACCTCTGTGTTTGATTTCCTTCTCATGTAAAATGGTAGTTGTGATGTTTTTAATTGTTTGTCTTGTGTTTGTGTATGTGTGTCGTCATTACCCTAGTGAATAATGGAATAATGGAATGATTAATATCTCTATCTCTTTCTAATACAATTACTAAACATGTGATAGAAAGTACCTTTAATTTACTTTCTTCTGGTTTAGAAGATTTATCTTTAGAAACTGGCGCTTCCTATAAATCAATTATAGTATCAAAAATTTTATTATTATCTACGACTACTATTTAATCAATAATAAACCGTATTTCAACTACCTCAGGTTTAGTTTTCCTAAGCCATGGTAATTTAGGTTCTGCTGGTACTTCTATCTTTGGAACTTCTAGCTTTATCTCTTCTGGTTTGACCTGTTCATTATCAATTTTTAATTTAACTATCTGTATAACATTGATATTGTTTAAACTATTACGATTGATTACCTCATCTTTACTAGGACGATGCAAAGAATTAGGTTCCTTAGCTTTTTCTACAGATTTATCTTCCTTAGTTTCATTTACCGGTTTAATTGTGTCCTAATGAAAATGTAATGTTTTATTGTTAGTGTTTTCATGGAGATGAGTTTAAATGACAGTATTTAATTTGTATTTTAATACCTCATTGAAAGAACTTTGTTTCTTCCAAGGGAATAGAGTGAATGGCTTTTCTTCTGGCGGATCAGCCCACATACCGGTTTCCATATCGAGTATGTTTTCATCCTATTTAAAATCATATTCATTTTTAAACATATTAGTTTTAAAATGGTTTAAATAATCTTATTTATTTCCAACATTTTTATTAACAGCATCAAAATTTTCACTGATTACTTTAGCAATTTTAATAATTATTATACTTTAACCGACTACTCCAGCAATTTTGAAAATTATATTAGATATAAGAAATACTACCTCTTCAAAAGTACTCTGCCTTCTCCAAGGGAACTTAGGCCTGCCAAGACTATCCTCATTAGTCTCTACATCATCTGTTTCCATATCGTCACCCTGTACGTAAGTTTTAACATTATAATCAAGTCCTACATTCATTTCACTATTGAATTTAAAAGCATTATTATTGATAACTACCTCATCAGTACTAGGTCTTCGCCAAGGATATGTTGGCGAAGACGGTCTATCGAAGGAAACCCTTCTCTTTACTTCTACTTCTGGTTTAAGTAGAGCATCAGGTTCCAATTTATCCAATTTATTATCCTAGAGAAAGAAATTGTTTATGACGTCAATTAATTTGATCTAAACTTTAAGAAGAATATTTTTAACTGAATTAATGTTTACCTCAGTAGGTTTACTAGGTTTCTTTTTAGCAGGTTCAGTAGGTTTATCAATTGAAACCTTTCTTTTAGTTTCTGTTTTTTCAGTAATTTCTTCTTCCTCATTTTCAGAGACCTGCACAAATTTATTTTGTCTAACAACTATTCCTATTTCATTAACAAAATCAAGTTTAACTGTTGTTACCTTATCATCATCACGACGACTCGGTTTCTTGTTCTTACTCTTTTCGATACTATCTTTGCGTTTAGTCTCAACATTTTGTGTTGGTTCCTAAGCAAATACGTATACGTTATTATAGTACTTATTAGCTTATGTATAGTGATCATTATTGTGTGCGTGTGTGTGATTATACCTGTGTGTCTGTTTTCGATGGTCGCCATGGATACTTTTTGTCTGTAGGCTTATCTGTTACCTTATCTTCGTCCACATTATCTTTACCCTATTTACAAAAATGTTCTATACAGATTTTTATATTATTAACAATAAGTTTAACATAAGATTAAGAGACTGTTACGAAGTTATTTACTTTACAAACAATTTCCAAATTTGTATTGTTTATATGGAAATATTTTATATGTCAATTTTTATTTACAAAAGAATATGAGTACACATTTTAATGTATAGTCCCATGTAGTTTTAACATATAATTTTATTGTCATGCATCCGTTTTGGCGGTAAACTTACCTTTAATTTGACTTGTTCGACTTTCTGTGTTTCCGGTTCCTTAAGGACGCTCTAAAAAGTTAATAGGGATGTTTAAGCTTAAATCGGGGTCGCAAAAATAACTCAAAATAAATATTATTATGAAATATATCATTGAATACTTTATTAACCTGATTCTATGAATAAGTAGGTTATAAGGTGCCGTGTACAAAATTGTATCAAAAATATACTTAGATACTTACAAGTATTTTCAAAATTATATTTCATAATAAAAAACTAACTCTAGTAAACTTCTACGTAATAAAAGATGAGTTTTTCTTGAAAGCTTTTATGTACGCTGACTTTCACTAAAAGCTCGACAAAACTGACTATTCAAAATGTCTTTGCATCAAATACTTATATGAAAAAAATCAAAAACATGGATTGTTTTTGCTTTGCTTTGCAAGGGTCACATTTCAATCTACCTTTGAAGTTGTTATGAAATTCTATTTTTATTTTAAAATCTGTGCAATCGACTTCAAAGACTTTCGAGACCAAAGGGACAGTATATTAGCTATTATACAGGGTGTCCCGTAAGTAGTGGACCAACGGGATGTGGGGGATAGGGGAAACCGTTACCTACCAGAATCACCAAAATTTATTGTCCTAGGCCTCATAGTTTTGAAGTTATAACGTTTTTTAGTAAGTAGGTGAAATTATCGTACTATGTGCACATTTTTCTTAATTCTACAAAATCTAATACTTATTTTGATGTTATTTTTATTCAATAATAGCTTCTAAAACAAATAAATATTTATCCAAATCGGTTCACAAATGACGGAGTTCCAACAAGAAAAATAAAACCAAATTAAAAACCTAATCCTTTTTTGAAGTCGGTTAAGAAGTTAAACCTTTTTCGAAAATATATTAAATTATTATCTTAAAAGTTATAAAGTAACGTAGGGTTTTGATACGATTTGTATTTTCATATTTTTAATTAAAAATTCTTAATAGAAACTTTTAGAATTCCATAACAACTTCCACTACACAAATGACTTATCATTCATCAGGACATACCTTCTGTTTCCTCTCGGACTTCAGCACAGCGACCTCTTGTTGCTCGGCCACTGACGATATCGAAGATTTACGGCTTTCCGCCGATTCTTTTGTGAGCTAAAGAAAAACAATAATAAATTTAGAAACAAGTTTTTTAGCTTTTATTGCCTTGTCATGGGACTTACATAAGTATGCCAAATTTCAGCTCAATCGGATAACCAGAAGTGGTCGAAAAATAGCTTGCAAGATTTGATTACACATAACGGGGCTGGTGAAACTAAATAAAAGCTTTTAATAATCAAAGTATATATAAAGGAAGGTTATCACAATAATAAGTTGGGTTTTGATTTATGAAATGTTTACCAGTCTCTAAATTATTTTGAGAACAGAATGTAATATGTTAGGTGACAAGAATATAACGATAATTTTGGTTAACTGTAAGTGTAGTACATAGAAATATCTTTTATGAACTTCATTTTTACAATCTTAGAGCCATACGTTTTTTTGAAAAATAGCCCTACGTATTTTAGAGCTAAAAGATTGGACTCATTATTAATTTAAGATATGTAGATCTATTTGAAAAGACCAGAATGAAGATCAATATAATTATTTGATTACCTTGACTGCCTTGTTCTCAATAACAGAACTCCTTCTGCTTTCCGATGATTCATTAACCTGAGAAAAGTATCATTATGTAATTTGTTTTTACATAATATTATTTTTCAACTAAAGCAGCAAAATATTCTAATACATTTCTAAAATTCGTTAGTATGATATGTACTGCAAACAAAAAATAAGTCCAAAGTGGAAATCAACAACATTAATTTTTAATTTAATCTCTAATTTTTTCTGCTGAAATAAGCGAAACTCAAAGCACAAATAAATAGTTATAAGAAGAACAAATGATTTTGAAAGATTGTTGTCTTAATTTTTCCGCGACAACACACAAACGTGGATAAAATTGCGAAATATGGCAATTACATGAAGGAAAGTTTCTAGACAACTCTAAAACCAATCTATTAATTTTTTTTAAATCCTTACTAATGTTATAAATGCGAAAGTAACTCTGTCTGTCTGTCTGTTACCTTTTCACGGCTAAACTACTGAACCGATTGACTTGAAATTTGGTACTGGGGTAGCTTATGGTCCGGGGAAGAATATAGAGTAATTTTTATTCCGAAATTCCCACGGGAACGGGAACTACGCGGGTGAAACCGCGGGGCGCTGCTAGTTGGTATTATAAAATTAAAAATGTAGAATGATTTTAAAGAAAAGTTGCTAGTCAGAATAAAAGGTAGCTAGGAGAAGACATACTCATAGAGCATTAGGTATGGATCATTTACTCATAGTCTTAATTAAAATTTGTATTTATTTAGTGTAACTCATTCAAATATAACATACAAGCATAACAAAATAAGCATTTAAGAGAAAGACCATTTAATATATACCTCAGATTGCATAGAAGTTCTTCGGCTTTCCGTCTAAAGAAACAAAATTGGAATTAGCACAAAACAATTGGATAACAATGGCAAATTAATACTTTTACAGAAAAGGTTTATTGGGAAGGACACCAAAAAATATATTTACAAAAAATATTATGGAATATTAAAATAAAATAATTTGCGTTTATTTTTATACTTTCTTTTTGCTCTATTTAGCTTATGTCCATAGAAAACAACAATTATGTATGGAGACGCGTACGCATTCACAGGACAAAAGCTGAATTGAGCTGAGTAAATTTAGTCCTTAAATGACAATAATGAAATATTGTCTACATAAGTAACAACACCTTCTCGACTGTAAATCCTAAAAGATAAATGGAACACCATGATATTCGTATGTACAAAGGAAATGTCATATTTGACCAGTATTATATTGGCATTTATGACATTAAAATATCTATATTCTAGGGTAAAACAGTGTCAAAATATATGTACAAAGTGGTAAAACATAAACAAGTTGGTGTAAAGTGTAAAAAGAATTAACAGAAATGTAAAGGTATAATTTGAATTATAATACAAGTAAATTCAGTATGGTTTTTGTCCTAATAAGGAAGGCGATAGGATGTGTTTGGAAATCACTTGGTTCCAAATTTAATCTTAAAATATTACAAAGAACATGTGAAAAACACATTTCTAGAGCAATTGTATGTAGTCCGTCAGTTAGTATTAAAGAATGATCATGGACATTCAAATGTTGACCAAAATAATGAACCAACCAATTTATTTAATATAAGAGGTTAAGCAACTAGGTTTTATGTGGTCCATCAGTTTCTACTTAATAGTGATCATAAGCATTTAGGGTGAGGCCAAACGAGCGTAATTTTGTGAGTCGTGAGTCGCAGAATTTCGTTCGCAGAAATTCACACGGCGACGGAATATGAGTTGTCTGCCTACTCACACGCATAATATCAACTGAATTTCGGTCGGGGTGAGGTGGAGTTTGCACGATACAAGGATCCGTACCAACGTTTCGGATTACAACTGAAAGTACATCCGTCTGTGAGGCAGTCTAACCGAATTTCAGTTGAACGTAAATTTCCTGACTCATTTTACGCGACTCACAACTCACAAAATTACGCCCGTTTGGCCTCACCCTTAAACGACCAAAATTAAAGTGGTTCATGCACTTTAATTTCTGCTGATGTATCATGAATGTGCATATCATGTATAGTATTGTATTGTGCATCGTGTAACGTTTTTCTAATTTGTGCTGGGTTCAAATCAAAGTGTAAGGGATATCGTGCTGATTCAAAACCATAATCTATTTCTACCTTCACTTCAAGACGTTGTGCTTGTTGAGATATCATCGTAACCTGTTTTTGAAATAATTGTTTTAGATCTCTTTCTTACTCATATTTCGTATTGTCATTCCTTTTTGTAATAGTAAGCCTTGCTACTGGGATTTATTTTTATATTTTGTGTGAAGATAATCCTTTATAGTCATAATTAGCTAACTTTCGAAATTAAGCAATTTAGGTTACTATATCTTTACGTTAAAGTTTATTTTTGCTTAGACTTTTATCTATTATTAATCGTCTTACCTTAGTTTCCTCTTTCTGTTTCTTCTCCCTAACAGTGGGTGTTGGTGTGATCTTTTCGTACTTCTCAAGAACTGGCCTTTCGTAGTCATCAACAAAGTCCAATTCCAGCTGAAAATATTTGGGAAAATACATTAGATTACTTGAAAAACTGATATCTTCTTTAATTTTCTGTCAACCATTTGTAATGCCCAAAACAAAACGCTATTTATTTATCAACTGTAATTTCATTAATTTAAAAAAGATTGGACAGTTTAAAATTTACTTATGGTGAACAGAAAATTATTTAACTAAAATTTATTGAAATGCAGGGGCACTAAAATGACTACTAAGCAAATATTTATCCCAAACAGATTATAATATAAAGCCTGAAATATATTACAAAGTACACAAGGCATGCGACTTTCAATCCAAGATTTTGAACAACGAAGACCAATTAGAAATTTCTGGAACCACAGCAGCTTAAAAAACCTAAAAAGAAGAACAAACGATAGACAATTGTTTGAAGATAGTGTGTAAAGGTTGTGTATATACAAATTGTGTGTGTGTGTGTAAATTGAAAAGTGTAAAAGTGTGTTGAAAACAAAGAACCTTGTGCAGTAAAAACAGTGTTTGAAATGTGTGTTACGAGAAAAGGACAACACCATACAAATATAGGTGTTTACCCCGTCATCTGAATCTATCTCTTTCCCGCTAATTTGAGCCTTTTTAGGCTTTTCCGTAGTCTTCTTAACCGTTTTCTTGAGTTGAGGCTTTTCAAATTTACCACCTTGTGCCACCAAAGGCTCCTATGGAATCGAAAAAGCGTTTTAATGGGGATTTAACTACGAAGCGTCAATTGTGCAGTCAATTTAGTGTGTGCCAAACCATGTGCTTAGAAAGACCATGCTTTCTATACTAATGGTGTGTGTTAGTTACTATCTACTTTTTTAACTATCTCAGCTTGGGTTTTAAGGAAATTATACTGAATAATAATCATAATTGTTTTCTCTACCTCGTCATCGTCATCTTTCTTGACAACGGCTGGCTTTTTGATTTTGAGTTTTGCTCCATCTTCACCCTCCTAGTTAATACCAATACAATAATTTAGTTCTATAACATTTTCAACATATTTTTCAAAATAAAGCTTTTCAATTTGTCTAATATTTTTAAGGCTTAAAATTTTATTGCTGAGATAATTAACAAAGAAGGAAAATAAATAGAGTACCGTTGGTTTTTTCTTGGTTGGTGTCTTTTGTGTAAGCGAGGCCTCTTCAGGGGCAGTAGTGCTGGTCTTTGTACGGGGCTTGGTAACACTGACAGACTCCTCTGTGTCCTCGCCCTAACCCCGCGAAGAAACACACAGTGTTATATACAGAAGAGAAAAGACAGAAAGTGTGGTGTCAACAAATGCAATATAAAGTGTATCGTACAACGTGGAGATAGAGTACAAATTCAAATGGGTTTAGTCTAAGATAGTGTTGTGTTTCATACATAGAAAGTGTTGGTGTGTTGTGTGGAATAAAGTTTATAATGTGTATAAAAATGTAAAATATACATAAAATTGCATAGTTTTTACAGTGACCCGTAATTTGGGTTACCTTTACTAGAAACGAAAGTCTCCTTAGTATTTGTGAGGATGATAGTTTCCTAGCATTAGTTTTATCATCCAATTCCAATGTTTCGCTCTGTGGATTCGCATTGAGATTTAGTCAAATTAAATTACTTAATATATTTATATGTAAAGTTTTATTTTTTACTGTGTTATGTGTGGTGAGTACCTTAGTAGGTTCTTTGTCCTTAGGTGTAGGCCTCTTAAGTGTTTTCTCTTCAACAATTTCTGGTTTCTTAATTTTAAGTTTCGCTTCAGCCTCGTCTTCCTATATAACAATGTTATCAATGAGTTTACTGTTATTAGATACTCTAACAAAATTTGTATATGTGTATTTATACGGACCGTAGGTTCAATTTGAGCTGGTGTTTTGTGTGTAAGCGAAACATCTTCAGGTTCTTTTCCTGGTTTAGCCGGAGCCTTTGGCTTAGAAACGCTGACTGATTCGTCAACTTCCATCGGCTGTTGAGTAATAAGTGTATTTGTAATTACTTCTTTAACATTATTTATTTTAGCATTATTTGTATCAAATCCTACCTCTGGCTTATCTTTGTCTTTAACTGAACGACGTCTAGCCGCGGTAACTGAAGAAGGCGCGTCTTCTTCTGGTTTTTTATCCTCCTAATACAAATGAGTAGTGATTTTAATATAAATATCATTAGTGTTATTAAGGATATGTGTGGTATGTGTAAGTGTAAGTGTGTGTACCTTTTTCTTTTTCTCAAGAGGTGTGGGTGTGATTTTCTCGTACTTTTCGAGAACTGGCCTCTCGTAGTCATCGATAAATTCTTCTTCAGCGACCTGTATGTGTTTATAAATGTAATAAGTAAAAGAAATGTGAAAGAAGGTTTAAAAGTAGGAGTATATAAATGTAGGAAAAAAAGAAATATATAGAAATGTTATTTAAATAGATTTAAAAAATGTAGAAAGAAGATGATTAAGAAGTGTTAGAGTCAAGAGAGAAAGTATATAGTTTATTGTCAAGTGAATTTTGAGTGCATTTTGTAAAAGTGCCAATTTGAGTATTGTAAAACAAGTTGATGTAACAAGAGCCTGCTTAACACTTCTCATAAACTTACCATCTAGCCGAAAGAACCCTGAAAATTTCTTATCCTATAATCTTAATTAAAACATAGAAAAGCTAAGCGTTACAAAATTAACTGCCAATACAGCCCAAGCACATACTCCGCCTGTCAATTGCTGAAAATTATTCTCACCTTCAACGAAAGAGGATTACAAATTAGACTGTGCAACTTTAAGGGTTGTGTATAGAACCAAACTGTGTTACCCTAAGCTCAAAAACGTGAGTAATAATGTGAAGAGTTTATAGAAATGTGTAGTGTACCTCTTTTTCTTTGATTGACGGCCGTTTTTTAGTCGTAACTTCTTTCTTTGTCGTTTTTGGTTTAGGTTTTTCTTCCGGTTTTTTGTCTTCCTCCTAAGTAATATTAATTGTTTTAGTTATTGTAAAACCACAAAGAAAAGTTTTATTGAAATGTGATTCTAATACCTTATCTTTAAGACTAGGTCTTTTGCGGAGTGTAGGCATTTCGGGTTCTGGTTCTTTGTCTTTCGGCTTAATTTTACCTTTCATCATATCAACGTCATCCTAAATGAAATTTCAATTATTATTAACGTTTATTTTCTTATCAGTTTTTGATTTTATATTTGAAATTATGTTTATTTTTACCTCAGCAACGCTAGGACGTTTGTCTTTTGGTTCGCGTGTGTATTTTTCATACTTTTCAAGTTCCGGTTTTTCGTAATCATCGACAAATTCTGGAGCAGCCTAGATTTTAAAATAGTTTTTTTTTAATTTTAATGTAAAAATTTGCTCAATTGAACTAATTTTATAACATAGGTTACAGAAAAAGATTTGACGTTATTTATTGTAATATTCAAATAATGAATAGATACCTCCTTAACACCGTTTTCTTTTTTAGCCCTATCCGAAGGTGTTGGTGTGAATTTATCGTATTTTTCAAGATCTGGCCTTTCGTAGTTGTCAACGAATTCTTTATCTTCCACTGGCTACAAAATATAATTTAAAATGATATTTAGAGTATCAGATTTACTAAGAATAAGGTTTTATTTATTACCAAAAGATAGAGGTTTAGAATCTTTTACCTTCTTCTCAACTCTTTTAGTTTTAGCAACTTGAGGTTCCTCAAGTTTCTCTTCAGTTGGTTTAGTTGGAGTTTTATTTAGTTTGACACCTGAAACCTCTTCAGCGGCTTCTTCAGGTCTCGGAGCTCCTTTCTTTATACTTAACCTTCGTGGTTCTGTCTTTTCTTCTTCGACCTATGTTGAATATTATTTAATATTAAAATGTCCTAATTCATTGATTTTAGTTGTATTTACTGTCAACGTTTTTGCATGATTTTTACTAGAAATGTAAATTACCTTGTCGACTTTAGGTTTTTTCTCAGGAGCCGGAGTAGCTACCGAAGGTTCTTCTTCACTATCCTGTTCACTTTTAACGCTTTCAGCGATAGAAGCACGTTTAGCCTAAACATTATATATTTTTGTTTTATATTTATTATTTTTAATAAAGAATGTATGTATAGTGTTATTGTGATGTGTATGAATGTTACCTTAAGTGTGTCATCCTCTCTCTGTTTTTTTGCTAATGGTGTTGGTGTAATTCTTTCGTATTTCTCCAATACTGGTCGCTCGTAATCGTCCACAAACTCGATTTCGTCCTATAGAATGCCACATAAAGTTAACACGAAACACAACATAGACAAAACGTTACTCACAAATATAACATTGATATCACAGACAATTCTTCATCTGGAGATAAAACACATGAAGTTTACAATACATTTTCTATGTATTCTACATTGGCATATACATGTAGTATCTTACAAGTTATTTCTGTATATACACTGAAAACCAATGCTGATATTTTTACAGGAATACATGCTTCGCTTTCACTTACCTCATCTTTTTTGGTTGTAACCTTCTTTTTAACGACCTTCTTTTTAACCTCTGTCTTCTTAGCAGCGGTTTCTTTCTTTTCCTCCACTGGCTCTTCTTTAGGCTTAACTGGCTTAAGTTTTGGAATGCCTTCAATCTTAGTTTCAGGTTCCGGTTCTGACTTCTTCCTTTCCAGTTTTTCAAGAAGAGCTTTCTTCTCTTCTTCAGTTTTAGCAGTTTTCTTTTCAAGTATTTTCTTAGCCTCGGCCACTTCTTCTTCGGCCTTCTTTGTCTGTTCAATCTTAGTTTCAACTTTCTTAGAAGCTTCGACTTTAGATTCTGTTTTCTTTGCTTCTACCTTAACTTCTTCGTTTTGTTGTTCAATTTTAACTTCTTCTTTCTTTGTTACCTTTTTGGCTGCTGATTTCTTTTCTTCAACAGTTTTCTGTTCTTCCTCCTAATTTGATTAACATTTATGAATTAAAGAATGTAAAGAACAATTGGTTTGTCTACTAATATATCATTTTCCTTTTTCTTACCTTTTTACGTTCCTCAACATGGTTTTCTTCGATTACGGATTTTTCTTCCACAATCGACATTTCTTCTTCTGATTCTTCAATTACTGTGGTCTCTTCTTCTTCTTCCTCCTTCTTCTTTTTCTGTAATAATGTTAAATAATATCATCAAACATAGGTAATTACATATTTATAGCACATAATACACATCACATATATACATAACACATCCATATTTTATTGCTTTGTCAACAGCTTTCTTCAAATGTAGCTAGATTTCCAAACATAAAAACATAAGTATCTCTAACCTTTTCTTCCACAAGTGTCAAATCAGCGCTCGATTCATCTTCACCAAATTCGTTCTTAATGACCACTCTGTAATTGGCGACGTATTTCGAAGTGACCTTCCTGATGATCAGCCTCGAGGTAGTGCCGTCAAATGACGTGATAACTTCGGAGGAGTCTCTGATTACAGTCGAGTTTTTGTACCACGTGCATCGGCACGATTGGTCTGATGTTTTGAGTACTGCTACGAATTCAGCTTCTTCATTTTCTTTTTTAGCCTGGAATTTTGGTATTTGGAATATTTTAATAACGACTTTAATCTACGTTTATTGATATATCATCTGATTCATCTTAAGTATGTCGCGCCATGATATCGTTTATTGTTATTAGGTATACGAGTATTTTGTTAAGTATAATAGTTTACTTTAATTTTCTTACCAAACTCCTAAGATGTTTGATGATCTGCGGCTTGTCTCCCTTCTCCTCGGGAATATCTGTGATTTCGACCTGTTGTGATGTCGCTTCACCTTTCTCGTTCTTTGCGACGAGCTTGTATGAACCCTTGTCGGTTTGTGATACGTTTGAAATTTCCAATTTTACTGCAAACTCGCCCTGTGGATTTCAAGAAACAAATGTCAAACATTTCATACAAATAAAAATACATTTAATTTTATAACAGCTTATATTTTAACTATTTTTATTATCATTAGCTTCACTTACCTCTCTCAGAGGCTCAATCAGCACAGTATGCCTTGAGTCCTCCTTGACAGCGCTAGCTTCCTTGAACCAAGTGCACGATGGTGCAAATTTACTTAATACTTTACATTCAACAATAACAGTCTTCTTTTTAATTATCTTAATGACCTTCGGTTTCTCTTTGATAACTGGAATGACTGTAAAAATATAATTATTAATAAGCATGGTTCAAAACACAGTGGAATTTTAATAGTTGGCTTAAATAATGAAGATATAACTTACTTTCAATATTGAGCGTAAGATTCGCATTGAGCTCTCCAAGTTCATTTTTAATGTTACACTTATACAATCCGGAGTCTTCAATACCAGGGTCGACCAGTTCCAATATTATTGTGTAAATATCTTCTTTTACTTCGACCCTGGTCTTTATTTTCGACGATTCTCTGATTTCTTTACCCTCGTGGTACCATACGATCGTCGGTCTCGGGCTAGCTTTCACTTTGCATCCCATTATGACAAGTTTGCCATTATCCTTCGATTGAATCGTGGGCTTCTCGACAAATGTCGGTCCTTCACCTTCTGGTTCAGGCTCAGCCTCAATGTTCAAGTTGAGGTTCGCGTTGCTCTCTCCGAACTCGTTTTTGACATGACAACGGTAAGCGCCACCATCCGCTGCCACTGGGTTACTCAAGAGCAACACTAACTCGTACACGTCCTCTTCAAGAACCTTAGATTTGATCTCGATCTTGCTACTAGCCTTAATGACGGTCGTACCCCTGTACCACGTGACTTCAGCCGCCGGCTTGGCTTTGCAGACACAACGCATGGTGATGAGTGTGCCATCTTCGTTGGGAATGATTCGAGGTTTCTCGATGAATGACGGAGCGAAACCATTCTCGTCATCCCCACCTATGTATTACAAGTTAATTAAAATTAATGAATCGAATACTTTACAGATAACTTCATGCAGCTCAAAAGCCGAAAGCTTTACATGCTCCTGCTACTGTATGCGTACATTATTAGGTATATGGAATAATATAGGTTCACTAATTTTGGTTAGATATTATAACCCTGTATTTTACCTTGGAAATTGAGAGCAATATTTGCATTGCTTTCACCGAACAAGTTGAAGGCGTTACACCTATAGTTCCCACCGTCTTCCCTTGAGGGACTTAACATTTCTAGAGTCAAATTGAATGTATCTTTTGCTATTGCTTTTCTAGACATTTTCATTTTTGCTCCGTCCCTTATCTCCTTGTCACCATGGAACCATGTGATGTCCGGAACGGGGTAAGCTTCTAGTACACATTCCATTATTAAAACGTCTCCTTCTTGCCTAATAGTCGGTTTTTTAGGGAACCTCGGTGCTTTACCATCGGGTATTCTGTTTAAAAGATAAAAGTTTAAAATGCGAACACTAAACCGTAACGACTTTCAATTGAATATTTAACGAATCCTTACTTTGGTTTGTCTCCGCCTTCGAAGTTCAAATTAATTTTGGCCACGCCTTCACCATGTTTGTTTTTAGCTAAAGCTCTATATTCTCCTCTGTCCGAATTCTCTACGCCTATGATTTCGAGTCGCGCCATGTGATATAACGTTTGGTCCTCTTCTAACGTAATTTTGTATCTATTACTTTCTTTTATTAATTTCTTTCCATGGTACCTGTGTCATCGAGTGTCATGTTAATGTTGTTACTATATTTGGGTGCAGTTAAGATGTTCTATGTGTGTTGTCCTTACCATGTGATGGTTGGTTTCGGTTTGCCAACGCATCGACATTCGAACGTGATTTTGGTACCATCATCCGATTGCCTGATGACGGGTCTCTCCGTAAATGTCGGTTTGATAAAGTCCTCAGGCACGGGCGCTTCGTCGCCTATTTCAATTTAAACATTAAAACATCCGTACACTTCATCACTCACACGAAGATTTGCAGCGATTGCCAATTTTGTATCGAAAAAATAATTGACACCAATTTGTAAGATGTTTTCTTTAAGTTTTGTGTATTATTGGAATACGCAATTTCAAAATAAGGAGTTAATTTAGAAATGCATAGAATAGATATGATATCGGATAGATAAATATATATAAATAATTTTGGATTATTCTTATATAATTTTCTTGATTCTACATTCATTCTAAATAAAACGGTACGCATGACAGTTGCCTTAATGTTATTGGGTTAATTGTGCATTTGCTAAAGCACAGAATTTGCCATATTACATCTAACTACAAAAATAGCAGGTGGTTTGTTAATTAAAGCATATTTGCTACATAAATTAGATATAACAATAAGAAATTTTAATGAAATATATATTGATATAAAGTTAACTAGAGTACATGCAGTTGTAAGTGTTGTTAAAAGAGTGATTTGTGTGTATGTGTGTAGTGTCATTTGTGTATGTGGTCTAAAGATATAACTAAGAAAACATCTTAAAAATGTGTATCATGTAGAGTAATATAATTAGTTAATGATAATAAATTAAGCATTGCTGCAATATCTACGTTTGTGACTGTACTATTACAAATAACTAATGTATTAGACTCACACATCATTACTGCTAATGTTAAAACAATATTAAGCGTGTATTCAGTATCTATTTTGTTTGTATTATTGACTTTCTTAACTTCATTATTTTCAATGTTAATATTAACGTGTACTACATTATTATCGAAATCAATTGACTTGTTACTATGTATAGAAGTATTTCTAATTCAAATTTTACTATCAACAGATTAGTAGTTAAATATTTGTTCTGTGACGGTGATATGTCTTTTAGTTCACTTATTTCATCCCAATTTTTAAATTTTGACGATAATTTTCGTATTTCCCTTTTTAAATTTGGAATGTATTTCCAAATATTGTATTATTTTTCCCATCCCATATCCCAAATTTAGAAGATAATTTTGGAGTTCATATTTGTCCAATTGTTCCAATGTTTCTTGTAGTATTAGCATGTTTTCATTATTTATAAGTTCATTCATCAACTCTGTTTTATCAAATACGATTTTAGACCTTATCGCTATGTACTTACTGTCGAAATTCAAGCTAATCGTAGCGTTACTCTCGCCGAGTTCGTTCTTGGCCGTTACTCTGTATTTGCCGGCGTCTTCCACTGTTACATTGCTTATTTCCAATGATGCGTAATATGATTTTCCGTCTTTGCTTACTGTTACCTAAAATTTAAAAATAAGATTAAGTTAATAATCAGAATTATCAAGCTAAGTATTATGATGATTACATTTTTTGATACTATCTCTGTCGATGAAATTGTTACTTTCTTTTCAATAACTCACTGGATTTCAATTTGAATGTCCATTTATTCATGACTTTTGACCTTTCATTACAATAATGATCTTGTGTCATGGATGGCTTAGTACAGAATTTGATCTATAATAGTTTCTCAATATTAAGACTGTTTTAACAGACATTTTTGAGCCTATAGAAGGATATCATTAAGATAATACGATTGTATTAGATAATGTAAAATAAAAAACAACACGTGTTCCTGTTAAAGTTCCGAAATATTCAAATAAACCAAATCACAATTAATGGCCAAATTCTATCAAAATACCAATACAGTGTAAGAAACAAAATCAAAGAAATAAATTAAATAGGTTATAGTTCATAAGAGTGTTTGTCTGAAGACACCTTTGAGCCAAGAGTAAGGAGGTCAAGGTCATCTCTGAATAGTTTTAAAACTAGGACATAACCAACAGTTAGTTATATTTATGATCTTCGCACCTTCATGGGGCGTTGAGTTCTGGCTCATAACTGTTATTAATTAATGGGTCGGGTTTCTTTATTTGATCCAAACTATAATTATGTTTTAGATTTCTGTACAATATGAATAACGATGGTATTGAATCCACGTTTTTTCCCTTTAATTCTTAAATTAATTAAACGTGTATGCAACTGTTGGATTCTGTTTCAATTTCGTTCAAAATGCAATTTCTAATTTGGTTCTTTCGTATGTTCTTATGTATTTTTACTTAACGTAGTATGCTTAACATGAACGGGACCGGTGGACTAATACGAATATAAGGAAAGAAACAAAAGTGACTGATGTGCTGGAAAAAATACGAAAGTTAAAATGGAACTGGGCTGGTCATATAATGAGGACGGATAGAAGAAAATGGACAAAGGATGTAATGGAATGGTACCCCAGAAATGGGAAAAGGCAAAAAGGTCGTCAAATCATTGAAGATGATTTACCAAAAGGATTAAGAAGATTAGCCAGAGACAGAGATAAGTGGAAGGAAATTATTATATGTATTTTAAGTCAAACCAACTATTAGAAATTGATTGCTCTAAATTCTAACTATTCGTAGCATCGGACTGCTAATGATGGTAGCAAATATTGATGGCTGTTGCTATCACTGTTGTGATTGATCAATAAAGTCGCTATTATGGGAAGTGCCGTCCGCAGACCATTGGGTTAGATATAGGGTAATATATTACGTATGTTAGTTACCTTATGCCTGGCTCCTGGTTTGACTTCAGCATTGTTATGGAACCAGGTGACGCCGGGAACAGGTTCGGCCTCGATGCGGCACTCGAAGATGAGCCGTTTGCCATCATCCTCCTGTCTGATGGCGGGCTTCCGCGCGAAAGTTGGCGCTTTACCGTCCACTTGTCTGCAACAATAGATGGTGATACGTTAGGTGTCAGTAGTGACATTAATATGCTGTGTTTGTTGAAATAGGTAGTATATTTGAGGGTCCAAATCTTGTGCAGGAATATGATTGATCATCTGTTTAAAACGTTAACGAGTAACAGATCTTTTAGGAGGTCTTTTAATGCTTCCGTAAAACATTTGTCTTGTTGATTATGTGTAGTAACCTAATATCCTTTTTCTTTCAAAATTCAACATATTTTTAGTCGTGAAGATTCATTACGATATAAAAAAACTATTAGAAATAGCTACTTACTTTGTTTTTTCTTCGTCAGCGGCTGAAAATGAAAGAAAATAATTAATTAATTTGTCTTAAGAAACCGTAATATAAAATAACTGAATTCGTCATCTTGACAAATAACCACAAAAAGTGCAACTTAAATTCAATTTTCTAACAAAAACATGAACAAATATTTACTTCAATAAAATCTCGGAAAACATTTACAAATACTAATTTAAATTAAATTTTTGAACAAAAAACATTCTGAATTCCCGTATAACACCAATGCCAAATAAAACTATAAAACCAATCAGTTATCCTCGAACAGACACGGAGCAGATCGGCGTAAAGTTTACATTTATTTGCGCGCGCGCAGACGTAAACATTCAATGCAATAACATTCAAAATAACATAAAAATAAAATACGAAAATTCTGAATTGTGTTGTTAGTTAAAAGTTTTATAAAAGATACGCACATTATCACATTATATCCTTATAATTTATCCCTCTATCCCTTATTTTGAAGTAGCTAAAGTACTTAGACATTTATACTACTACTAGCTGCGCCCCGCGGTTTCACATGCGTAGTTCCCGTTCCCGTGGGAATTTCGGGATGAAAAATAGATGTTGGCCGATTCTCAGACCTACTGAATATGCTCACAAAATTTCATGAGAATCGGTCAAGCCGTTTCGGAGGAGTATGGCAACGAAAACTGTGACACGAGAATTTTATATATTAGATTTATGTATCCATAACCGACTAGGAAAGGGTGAATTTCTCATTACTTTTTAATTAAACACTAAAGAGAAACCCATTTGATTTCGGAACTTTTCGCCCGGTACAGATTCGACAGATGGGAGTTAGGCGAAATAATCTTTACGATTATATCGTGAAGAATATTCCTCACGAATTTCACCACGAATTTCCATTTTTTTTTTATTCCATTCCGAACTGTTCGTTCATTGTACACGTATGTTGTGCCACCATGAGAACAATGTTAACACGAGTGGATAAACGGCTTATCTATTCCCAATCTACACATGTGGTAGTGTTCTACGACATTCATTTTTTTGATAGTTTATTCAATAAAGTATAGACTACTAGCTGTGCCCCGCGTATTTACCCGCGTAGTTCCCGATCCCGTGGGAATTTCGGGATAAAACATATTCTATGTCCTTTCCCGGACCATTAGCTACCCCTGTACCAAATTTCAAGTCAATCGGTTCAGTAGTTTAGCCGTGAAAAGGTAACAGACAGACAGACAGAGGATATATTCCCTTAACGTCGAGTCCCTTTACGTCGAGCCGAGAACCTTGTTTCGCTTCTATTACCCCTACGTCGAGTCTACGATTTCTGTCACGTTTCTATTCCCTTTACGTCGAGTTTAATAATTTTAAATTTTAAAGTACTGTGTCACATGTTTTATGTGTTATTATATTCCATTCGTATTTATAATATTAAGTAAGGATTGGTATTGTTATACTCACGACTAAAGTTAAGGTTGATGGAGGCGGCCACCTCGCCCATCTTGTTCTTAGCCTTAACCTTGTAGAGTCCCGCGTCCGACTCGATCACGTCGTCCAGCTCGAGCACCACCAGGAACTTGTTATTGGCGATGCTCTGGATCCTGGGGGACAGAGAGAACATGTTAGATACCTATGTGTTTATGTGGGGTAATAGTGGCAAGTTCTGTGGGGGAGAGTGATGCAGATTTGGTTTGCATTTGTTTGTACATGAATAAAAAAGGGTTGGGTATAAAATAACCAACATGCTTTAGATAATATACTAAAATCTGTGAGGCTTTACACCTACAGCGTAAACTCATAGGTATTTTTTGGGCCAGCAGCTGTGCGAGCGCTTTTTCAAATTTACGTTATGTATAATTCTGATCGCATTTGCCTTTTATTTTAGTAAAAATAATTTGAAACGTTGATGTATGTCAAGTTACAAATATAATAACTTTGAATTATAATCGATAAAAATTTAACTAAAGCAGCAAAATGAGCAAGTTTCAATCCAATGACGCACTCTAATGGCAAAATTATTAAAACAATAATAATGATGTCAGAATAAATAACACAATTTAAGTTATTAGTATTACGATACGAGTATAATATAATAATAAACATCCCTAAACACTGACATTAAAACCGTAATAACAATAATCTTAAGCCTTATTTAAGACGCGGTTGGAATCGTCTCAACTACACCATTATCCAATTATAAAAAAAGAAATAACATTTTTGTTATTACAAACAAACTGACTTATGAGTCTTTTATATCTTTTGAAGTTCTAACATTTGTTAATTGTTTGGATAAAGATATTTTCCTTGAAGTATTTTGACTTCTTGAATAGAGGAAGTTTTGCACAGCGATTCGTTTTATGTTTTACTTAGTGATGCATTGACGTAATAATATGTATAAAGTTACCAAGTTTTCTGTGCCGGCGGCCAAAAGTGGAAGCTACTGTTGTCGTTTTGATTCTAATGTCATTTAGATACATCTATACTAATATTATAAAGAAAAAATATTTGTTTGTTTATAACGAATAGGCTCCGAAACTACTGAACCGATTTCAAATTTCTTTCACCATTAGAAAGCTACATTCACCCTGAGTAACATAGGCCATATTTTATGCCCGTATTCCCATGGGAACGGGAACCACGCGGGTGACACCGCGGGGCGCTGCTAGTTTTTAATAAACTGACAATCAAAAGATGCGATTCCAGCGACGACGCTGTTACCGGCACAGAAAACTTGGTGACTCTGTATACATAGGTATATAAAAGCGTCATCTCCCTATATTTCGGCTCTCTAAAACAGTGGAAACATTTTTAATTACGCTGTTTTATAGATCTATCTTACTATCTAGAAAAGATCTTAAGATGCCGCGTGAATATAAAAGATATGAATTATTGTGTACATAAGTACATTAGTTTTTACGAAACGTTATATCAATCACGATTTCGGTTTAAAGAAACTTTTATTCTCAAAAGAACTTACAAGTTACTTACTTACAGTTCACTTGTATGAGAATTTATACATAAAAAATATATTCTTAAGTGTATGTTTTGTATATTTTTTAGGTCTCTAGTGACAAAATGCATGCAGTAAACAAGCATAATAAAATACAGTATAATATCTACTTACCTATCTAAATTTTCTAATCGTTCTAATTTTCTAATCTAAATTTCTAATATTTCTACGATTTTCTAATCGTAGCTAATCTACGAGTATAAATATGACGTATTTATAATCTCTCTTTATGTTAAAACAACGGTTTCTCAAAAAAAAATAGAGACTTGAATCCCCTTATGAAAGAAATAAATATTACATAATAACATTATGTTTTACAGTAGGAAACAAAAAAAAAAGCGGTAAAGCTATATTGCATAGCAATTTTATCAACTAATTTTTTTTTTATTTTTGTATTGCAATCCTAACCTTAGAAATTTTGATGTCGTACTTGGGACTTCATACAATAAAAACTTTGTCTACATTATTATAAAAACTTTTTGGAAAATTTACAAAAAAAAAGTTTTCGATAAAAAAATAATAAAAACGTGAGGTTTTTTTTTCGTTACGGAATTTCTGGATTCGGTCCCCGCGCGCAAGGCCCTCGATAGAAGCTATGCAATAGCTTAAAAATATTTCGATATTCTATCTGACTGACCATGGTAACAAAGAAATGTTTGATCTGAGTTTTAATAACCATGAATTCTGTTCGTGAACGTTTAAATTTTAACAGTGAAAAACACAATTTCAATTCGCGAAAGTTTAAAAAGTCATGTACCTATTGTTTCATCTCTATAATTAGATCAAACGTTCACAAATTCCTCGACCGTTACACATCAAACCTTATCGCCGTCCAAGTAGTTTTAAATTTATAATTAAACATGACTTTTCAAATTAATCAGTCACCTTTTTATAGAATTGTGACGAATGTCATTTCGTTTGAATGTCGACAGCGTTAATAGATGTTTATGCCAACTGTGTTGATTCAATCTCTACGATAAAAACTTTCCGATGAAAAGTGATCAATAAACGATGCCATATTGAAACATAACATAACTTACTTAAATATCCAAGTTCGTATCTAGGGTATGCATGCACATACTCATTCACACACACACACCCAGACCAAGACACACAAATATTCACCCTGCGGGAATCGAACCCGCAACCTTACAAATGGCAGTCCGGCATTATGGTGACCACACTGCCTTCGAGGTTGTCATTATGTCAAAGATCTTCTAACTACTTTTTAACCTCCGACGCAAAAAGAGGGGCGTTATAAGTTTGACGTGTCTGTGTGTGTGTATTTGTCTGTCCGTGGCATCATAGCTCCCGAACGGATGAACCGATTTCAATTTAGTTTTTTAGTGTTCTTAGACATGTTTGATGAAAATCGGTAGACCCGTTTAAAAGTTATGGGGGTTTAAAAGTAATTGTGGAGGGGGTTTTTTAAATTTTTAATTTAATGTGTTATGATGTGTTTTAATTTGCTGCAAGGAATTTAGATTTGCTATAGGTTCGTGTCCCATACCTCTTTATATAGTGTTGGCTCATTTAAGTACTTATTTTAAAAAAATGGTAAGTACTTTGTTAATGTTGTGGGAGATCATTGACCTCTATTGTGTCTTTTTGTTTAAGATTAGCAGGACTCCAACACAGTGGAAATTTCGGGATAACATCCCTATGTATTTAATTAAGTACTTACCTAATAAACATTTATTATCCTATCATTTTTTTAAGTTACGGGTATCAGAAACTACGCATGACTTATCAATACATGCACCAAGATCTATTTAAAGCTAAGTATATAACAACGATAATTGATTTTCAGAAAGTTTTCAGCATTTCTGATTCCATTAAACTTAAAAACAGAAACAAAAGCGCTATTTTTCAACTTCAATAAAACATTTAAAATTCGATCGTATAGTCTTGACAGCTGTCAAAGAGAATAATTTCACATTTTGTCAGAGAAATTTTGAAATGGCTGACGTTTGTTTACATAATATGCGTTCGAAATAGTCTGTGGCTATTTTGATCAAGGATTTTCTTTGCCGTTATCTAAAATCGATATTATTGCATTCTAGAAAAATCTTATGACTGGCAAACAGCGTAATAAAATGTTAAGGATCTATTCAATTTTAGCATCTGACTGTCGCATCGAAATAAATCGTTGACTCTGTCATTAATAAACAGAGAATAACAACGGTATACGTGTTTTCAATTTACGAATTCATAAGTACGTTAATTTCGACGCTCTTACGGTAAAGGAAAACATCGTGAGAAAACCTGCACACACCTGCGAAGAAATTCTAAGGTTGTGTATGAAGTCGACCAACCCGCACTTGGCCAGCGTGGTTGACTAAGGTCAAATCACCCTAATTCAGAGTAGGTTCGAGCCCCTCGGTGGGGGCATTATATGAGCTGATGATGGACAACGGTATAATAAATCCGTGTTTTCTCTGTTTCATTCTTTAAAATATTACACACAATTATAAAGAAGAGAAACAGTAGTTTAAATCCACTTCATGTACATAGATCTGATGATGGAGCCAGTAAACCTCTTTAGTTTTTAACGATGTACTACGCTTGATAATCAGTATCTTTTAGGACTTTCTTTTATCTTTTCAAGCTATACAGCTCACATTCATATTAAATCTCAGTTTGCTTTCACTAATATCAACAATTCAATTAATATCTTAACAGCCTAATAATAAGACACAATTTACAATCGCGGTCGGAATTCAAAGGCAAGAATTTAATGACTTTCGATTCAGTTCAAAATATAAATAGTTGTCTTGGCAAAGTATTTTATTTGAAGTGGCAATAATTATTCGATGAGCTATTTAATGATGATCAGATGCATCCGAACTATTATTAATACGGAGATGAATTTTAAAAATAAATTTCGTATGACCTATATTTTATTTTTAAGTGTTTGTAATAATATTTTGTGGGGAGAACTGACTTTTAACACATAATTAGATACGTTCGTCGCCGGTTGTCGGCCATCTTTCTCCTAAAACTTTTCCGAGCAACCACAACTAAGTACATAGATAACAATAAAAATAGCTTTTGGTGCAACCGTGCTTTACAAGTTTTCATATCTTTATTCTATCGATATATCCCTCTGTCATATGCTCCGTTTAGTTTATCAAATCAAGAACAAGGCTTATTATTCTCAAGGCCAAGTGCAGGTTGGTTGATTTTACACACAAGCTTGGATTTCTTCGCAGGTGTATGCAGGTTTGAACAGTGATTTTCTTCGTATATTTATATACGTACAAATAAAAAAATCGAAAACACATTTGTAATTAGCGTGGCAGTATTCGAACCAGCGCAACTTTCCCATTCTCACTCTCCATTAGCATTACTGTTTTATTTCTAATTCTATCCATGAAAAACTGTAATTGCCCAACTGATGTTATCTCTTTAGACATTATAGCTATGGTTTTCATCAAACAAATCAATAAAAAAAAATCTACTTACTTAAACTTAGTCCTAATATCCTCCTTGAGTAGTTCATCGCTGCGGTACCAACTGATCTCGGGCTTCGGTGAGGCAACCAGTTGACACTCGAATATAAGTTTGTTGCCTTCATCCTCCTGCCGAAGGGCTGGCTTCTGCGTGAAACTCGGGGCTAAGTCGTCCGATACCCCCATCGTACTAGCTACAGGTCATTACGGTGAATGTTGCCAGCGCTGGAGGTTTTCTATACGACAAAAGAAAAATAATTAGATTTATAAACGACAAAAGAAACGTTAATTTAATATAAGTAGATTTAGATATATTCGAGTTAAAAGTTGGTTAGTTATGACATGAGTTAAGTCACATAATCTTAGAGAGTCGAGAGCAGGGGCCGGCTTCGACAGCGTTGGCTTCTGGAAAACCAGTTACTTTTCATGCATTTAACACTTAGACCATGGAGTCAATTTAGGACTTCCATCCTAAACTATACTCATACCACTTTTCACCACCTTTGTATGTACACCCATGCTTACGAACAATAAATAATTTGTATTTATACTATTTGTGAGTATTTAAGTAATATCTTTTTTATTTCGTATTTTTTTTTTGTAAAAGTATAGTTGGATCGAAGCTCTATATCTAAGTATCTAAAGAGTGGATTGTAGTTCCTTTCACTGTAAAACCTTTTTTGTACATGCAATAAAGTTTTAATTTTTTTTATACTTTAGTACCCTTTGTAAATTTCTAACTAAATTGTATTCTATTTGCGTGTGCCCTAACAGGGTCCACAATAACTTGTACCTTGTATCTTGTAATTGTGGTGAGCAATAAAAATTGAGTATTGAGTATTGAGTATTGAAATTTGGTGTTCAATGCTACACTGCAGCAAATATTCTTATTCTTCGTCTGCACTTTTATACAGTCTAATTGGTGTCGATTCCTAATAGATAAAATAGTAGTAATAATAGTGTGTATTCACCTTATTTACTTTTCATCTTTTAAGGTTATTGTACCTATAAATATTATAATACATAAGTATTTTAAATAATCTAAGTATTTCATATAAGCTCATGACGCTTCGTCTCATTTGGGGTAGTAAAATAAAGGGGTGCGCCAAAGTTCACCTAAAATTTCAACTCCCATAATTGGAAATCCGAAAATTTTCTTCCTAACATTTTTTATCCTAACAATCGCAACTCCTAAAATCTTTGTCACTAATGTTTTAATTCCGAAACATTTGTTTTCCTATATTTTCTCAACATAACCATCGTTCATACTATTATTCAAAGTCATATCTTTCTTGTTTAGATTTATTTTTATTTATTACTAGCGGTCCGCCCCGGCTTCGCACGGGTTCAATTTTCCCATTGATTTTCCTGTTTTTTTTTTTACATAAAAACCTTCTCCTGACAATATCAAACATAACAAAAAAAGAATTAGCGAAATTGGTCCAGACGTTGTCGAGTTATGCGCTTACCAACACATTTTGCGATTCATTTTTATATTATAGATAATCAATATTATATATATAAATTTTTCGTAACTTTGTTTTTACATAACATGTAGGTATAACATATAACGCACGAGCCGAGCGAGCAAAACCAGAGTCCTGCTCCAATCATTCAGTCAAGTTCCAGTAACGAATCGGTCCTATTCCTAATTATTGGTTTAGGTTATGTTAGAACTGTGACCCCAACGCACGAGCCGAGCGAGCGTAGCGAGCGTGCCGCGGCAGCGGCCGGCGAAGTGCCAGAACCGAATTGGTCCTTTAGTTATGGTTATGATATACTCCCAGGCCATTAGCATAACCGTAAACGAGTCGTATAATAATCATTAAAACTATAAATATCATCTTCTACCCGTATATATTTTTTATTACACTTGGTAAATGTTTCTTTCTGAGCATGAGTGAAAATATTATGGTAAGTATGTTTAGGGATAAAAGCGTTATGATAAAAAACAGTAGGAGTTTAAATATATTTACATTAATGATGTTAGTAATTAAAATTTTCGGACACATCAGTGTTATGAGTATCGTCGGTAGCACTACAAATAGTATGAATTAAAACTTTAGGATGAAAAATTTTAGGAAGAATGATCATTCGGACTACAAATAGTTAGGAAAAACATTTTCGGGTAAAGAACTTTAGGTGAGCCAATATGGACCCAAAATAAAGCTCCACAATCGCTGCCCATTAACGGAAGCTAAAGACAGGAATGCGGCACAATTTTTAATAATTTATTCATAAATATATACATATCTAATATATAAAATTCTCGTGTCACAGTTTTCGTTGCCATACTCCTCCGAAACGGCTTGACCGATTCTCATGAAATTTTGTGACCATATTCAGTAGGTCTGAGAATTGGCCAACATCTATTTTTCATCCCGAAATTCCCACGGGAACGGGAACGGGAACTACGTGTGTGAAACCGCGGGACGCAGCTAGCAATATATAAAGTTTATTGTTTATTCACTCTTAAATTAAGGAATAACTATTCCAAACAATTGCATATTCCAGAATTAGTTCCACGATATTTATTATTTAGCATTGCGTCAAATAGTGCCAGTTTTACTTTAAAATCTGCCGCGATAAGTTTATTCAAAGAAACATTTAATTAAAAAATTTTGACAAACGAATGTTTATTATCGTCTTTTTTAATGGTAATATTAAAAAAATGTTTACTTATTGTATGAAATGGAATGGCAACAAGCAACAGTGGATGAAAATGGTATTAATTGATCTTTCTATAAAATATGGATGGTATTGAATTGTTGATGCCAAATATTTCCTTATTATTCTCTATGTCATCGTGATGATAGACATTATTTTATGAACACCTACGAATATGTTAGCATCATCACCTTGACCTATAAAATGTTCATGGACCTTTATGCTAATATGGGCTAAACATGTTATAATCTTGAACACATTTTTATCATAAACTAGCTATGCCCCGCAGTTTCTCTCGCGTAGTTCCCGTTCCCGTGGGAATTTCGGAATAAAAAGTATGATAAATATCCTATGTCCTTCTCCTGGTTCTTAGCTACCTTTCCACCAATTTTTAGTCAAATCAGTTTAGTAGTCTGTTTTTGAGTTATAAATAGATATTAACATCAGTAGATTAAATATTGCATCAAACAAGCATACACCGGCTAAATTATTCTGAGTGCTTTTAGTAAGTAATGTTTTCTAGAACAATTTGATAACTGGGTGTAAACAAACAAAATACTCGTATTTTTAAACTTCGACAGTTATTTGCTAACACTTCCTTTTTAATGCCGGCAGACTTTTATGTTCAGGAGAGGATATTCATAAGATCTTATTATCTAAGTTTTTTTGTATCTATACATCATTCTTCTAAGTAAGAGGTTGAATGCATATTTATTACTACTTCACTCAAAAACTATCAGACATTTTTATGTCACTCAGATTATTATAATATTTCCCGATAATCGTAATAATTTGAGTGCTAATAACCATGATAACTATAAAATAATGGCCATGAAAAAAACAGAGAACTTCAAATTTTTCTATGATTTTCTATCCGCGCAGAAAATGTTCATTGTAGCAATCAATGTAGAATTGAATGAATTCAGAAATTCCTTGAAACGAATAGAAAATCCATGCTCTAGGGTGTGGTTATATAAGATTATTACGATGACTCACAGTCTAGTTGCTACGCTAAATCCAAACACTATAAACAAACTCGTTACTCCAACAGAACCAGTTAAACGAACAATTAATAATCTGAAACAGCGCAAACTGCAAAATATAATTCAAATCGTTTTTATTGCGGACCTTGGACCAGTAAACTGCTGTAAACACTATGCAGTTATGCACATAAATATTCAACCGTATGATGTTTAATAATAAGATACAGAATGACAGTAAACGATACGATAAACTTGTAAGATTTTATGCCTGCTTCTGTGTTTTGGAAGCACAAGGGCAAATATTTTGGGTCGAAAAGCAAGTGTCAAAGGTTAGGAAGAAAATAGATTTTCCAAATTTTAAGACTATCTGTTTTCATAGATTAGTTTTGGACTAGATGGCCCTACGTGAGATGATACTTCATATCACATATCCCAAACTAAACAAAGGCTGTACTATAGATAAACGTATACTATGTCCCGTAAGTAGTGGACTCCAAAATTTATTGTCCTAGGCCTCATAGTTTTGAAGTTATAACGTTTTTTAGTAAGTAAGTGAAATTATCGTACTATGTGCACATTTTTCTTAATTCTACAAAATCTATTACTTCTTTTGATGTATGTATTTGTAAATACAGTCTTACAATAGGTGCAAAACCAGACCAAGGCAAACAGACCCAACTACACCACGTCTTGGTATTTGGTGTTAGACTTCTGCGAGAACTTTTCACAAAGCCATTTTTTTATCATTAACTTGCAAGTTCTTGATTGATTTCTTGATTGAGTCAAATTTATAAATGTGATCGGTGCATCTCATCGTTTATGTATGTGTATCTTACAAGCATAAACTTCAAAATTAAAGTTTGTTTAATAATAACAGACAGAACAACAGTAGCTTTAATAATTTTAGCAAGCTAATGTTTCGGTATTGACCTATATTTATTTTTGACGGGACTAGACTAGACATTATTGATGTTTATTTATTTTAAAATATTAGTCATTCTCGTATGCTTGAAGCTAAGGAAGAATATTCGGTGGCACAGAAAGATTTTGTTAGGGATTTTTTTGCAGTACGAATTACTGATTCAGTAGGACAACTGGTTTTTAAAAGTTTACTTTGTGGGTGGCTATTATTGTGGTGTGCTGCTTTTACTTCCAACTAAGCTAGGATAATTATGTCTAGATTCTCGTCAATGACGAAGAAAGTATAGTGTCCATTAATAACTAATTTTCCCTTAAATAATTTGCTACTGTTTGGGCTATTCCACTATTTAAATTTAATAAAAAGATTGAGATTATCATGTGGTAGAAAGAAAAGAACATATTACAGTTTGCTATAGGAAAGCTATGAAACGGGTTTGTAAATTTAAATATGCTTTTGATGCTAAGACTTTCAGTATTTTTGCACTTTAGTGAATGTTTGACATCGCACTAAATATCAGAGTTTAATATTATTAGTATATTCTATGCAAACATTGATAAATTTAAAGTTCACACACAGGAATTTGATAGAGGGCAAAATTTGAAAGTCGAAAAAGAATTGTCAAGTTTGCTGCAAATGAAATCCTATATAATAATTTTGAATTTAGTCTAAAATGTATTTGCAATGTTCCCCCTGAGTTTATCTACAATAAGCATTTGAAAATTAAGTCCTAAATACGACTGTATTGTCTCGGCACTTGTCAATGTATTTATTGAATAATAATCATTAAGGAACACAACAATTTAACAATTATCCTCATATAAATTGATCAATAAAGTGTTCATCCGAACTAAATCGTGAAACCATTCACTCGTTACATCTAAATAAATAGCTTAATGAGATTCCACTGATCAACAATTGAGTGTCGTAAATCTTCCATTAACCCTCTTGACTAGTACATGAATCAACCGAGTTAAATAGGATTTTCTTGAAATAGAATCTGTTTGTATTATTTACAGTATTGGCGGTAAATCAATCATCATTGGTGTGAACTGAAAGTCATATATCATGGTGGGGCATTGTTGGAAATCGAAAGAGTTGGCTTCTCGACCGCGGAGTGAGTCACAGACGGTCAGCGCCATCTGTACTAGCAAGGTGAAGTGTAAGCGAGTGGGTGTCCAGTGTTAAAATTTTCATGAGTGTGAACGAAACGTCTCGTTCTATTTCTGTAACTGCCGAAGGCCCCCGAAATCTTAAAATCACAGCACGAACGCCGCAGAAATTTTATAACATGCAAGTTTCGATTACCTAATCCAATATGGAATCTAAAATTTTGTATTTTATTTGATTTGTACAAAAAAAATAAATAAATCTAGAATAGATATGCTTTACCAATTAAAAAGAAGCTTGACTTCCACAAGGTTCTAATGTAGGACCTACACTTTAATCAATCTACATAAATAAATAGATTAACAGCTTATCTCTGTCATTGAACTTGAAAGTCGCAAGCTATCACTAACCAAATAAAAACCACAAAAATACATACCCGGAAAATAGCCGGAAATAAATTAAAAATCCAAATAGTGTCACCAAAGCACTGAGGTCAATGATAAGCACAAACACTTTGAAAATTCAACTGACGTTCGAGAACTTGACGAAGGCAAGTGAATTTCGTGAGAAATCGGTTGTCGCCGGCGGCGGGAGGCGTCGGGTCGTTTTCGAAATCGTAACTAAACTATGAAAATGTTGGCGTGGAGCCGAGGCCGGCGCGGTGGAACGCGCGTAGGCAGCTGCAGCTCAACGGTTGGATAACGGACACATCACGCCCCGTGACGTACTCCTATGGGTGCAGAGGTGTTTTCCGCCGAAGATAGACGCTGATCTAATGCCTTTCAGGATGTACAATTGTACAAACTTGCATTTTCAGGTGTTGATGTAGGGCCAAACGCAGAATTTTGTTAGGTAATGGATATTAATATAACTCGTTATTTTCAGTAATGGATATAAATGTATTTTTGGTGATTCACAGTTCATTCAGATAGGTTTATAAGATTCTCTGTCTATAATAGATTTGACAAACGACTGTTACTGTTGTTCTGTTGTTAATTATCTATATCGAACCCAAATGAGTATAATATAAACGATAAATAACTTTTCGTTAGACGTCATTTTGTTTCTATAACTGGTTTCAATCAATTATAAATTTATTCAATATTAATAAAAACAGTATTCTATGACCCATGACTACAAAACATCAACAATTTAAAACAAATTTAGTTTCGCAGCCAAAATCTGTTTAACTGCTTTTATTTCTTTAATTCTGTAATTGTATATCGTCACTTTTAAAATAATGTTAGTCAAAACATTTCATTGTCTCAGTGATAGAGTAACAACTATTATTCAGCTCTCATCCTCTCTCTAATTCACTGCTAATATATATTTCTCTTGGTTTCAATGTTAACTGTCTGTGTCACCTCAATTTATTTGTTCGTCTGTAAACTTTTCATCACCATCTATTTTAAGTGTGACATCATCAGGTGCGTTTGTTGTGTACGTGTTAACGGTAACATTACTTTCTACTGTTACTGAATTATCGTATTTATAAATAGTGTAGGTTAAATTATTAGAATTACAAGCATTGGAAGTTTAACTTTCTATATTTTCACTGTCGTTTGTTTTATCAACATTTATTACATGTGATAACTGATTGCAATACGGTAGTCCACAAAAATAGAAAGTGGTTGTACCGATTTAATAATACTGTTTTGTTTTTGCTTCAAAATGCTGTATTCTTTAAAAAAGTTTATAAATAATTATGCTATCTTACGCCTAAAACCTTAGTTTGCCTGAATTTGGATCTTTTGAAGAAATATATTTGAATACATTTTACATTATCTTCTATCTTCTATCCATCTAATCTAGAATGGTATTTTCCTTTTGAACGAATTAAGTGACAGAATTCAAAACCTCTATTAACAATCACAATTTAAAACACTTGGCTTCACTATCATCTATGCTGTATAAACCACCACATATAACTACAGGAATGCCATAATATCCAGTAACAAAGATTGATATCGAACAGGCCGTGTTATTGCGAGGGTGTAAATCAAATCCAACCGTAAATTTTTCTCCAACAGTCTTAATATAAAGTGTTGGCAACTGGAAACAGAGTCAGGTGACTTATAAATCAACAGTTGGATTGTCATAGTTTAGTGTTTTCAGTTTATGATTGATGCTTGCATTGACTTTCTGTTGCAGCTTCTGTTATGTCATGTGCTTTTTCGTCTTTAGTTGCGTTATGTCATCTTATTTAGATGATTAAATTAGTAGCTGGATTGTCATATTTTAGCGTTTTCAATTTATGATTGATGCCTGAATAGACTTGATGTCTTTCTGCTGCAACTTGTGTTATGTCATGTGGTTTTTCGTCTTTAGTTGCGTTATGTTATCTTATTTGGATGATTAAATAAACAGTTGGATTGTCATATTTTAGTGTTTCTAGGTTATGATTGATACCTGAATAGACTTGATGGCTTTCTGTTGCGATTGCAGTTTGTGTTATATCTTTAGTTATATTATCATTGGATTTATAATAATCTGTGGCGTTAGTAACGTTATTTATTCAGATGATTTGCTGCTTGATTAAATGGTTTGTTGGTTGGAAGTAATATTTATGCTTCTATTTTGCTACCAGTGGTCATTCCCCGGGCTTTAATAAGGTTTTAACAAACATTTTTCTTGAGAAAATACTTTACTAGTAACCAATAATTACATAAGTACTTATATTTATGAGCTTGATGCATCAGTTTGTGCACTACAATAAACTACGTTCTAGTTTGAGAGAAGCTGTTTCAAATTCTAAATCAAAATCGATAGTTCGGATATCCATAACAATAGCGTAATCAATAAATTTAGCTGCTGACCTCTAAAGCCAGCTGTAACATTTCAGAAAATGCACACACCTCAGACAAATATAAACATTCGCGGTATCACACAACTATTAACGAAGCGGTTTCGCCTATTCGTTCTGACTATGTTAAATATGAGATTTCGAGAAGTCTTTTCCGTAGGATCTTACAAGCTATGACAACCTATTCTTCTTTGCGTGTCGACTCATATTTTTGAGGACCAAAACTCGGCCACCGATATGGCACTATCAGTGGCCTTGTAAAGGTCCTCGCGTGTGCAGGTGTAGGGACACGCACGGCAAGTATGCATACGGGAATCGAAGCCGCGAAACGTGTTTCGTAATCCAGCATGCTATTTAATCTTGGGACGTCAAGTTATTGTGTGTTTGCTTTTTGCTAGAAAAATTGCTAGAACAATCAAAATTTATTCTAAGAAAAGAATCTCGATTTAAAATTTAGTTTGTTGTTTCCAATTAAATTATTTTCACAATGCAATTGTTCGCGAAACAGAGTAATTAGAATAATTATAGAAAGGAGCGGATGCATGAATGGATTGTTCACAGAAATCTATTTCGATTCTGTATGTGGGATAACAAACAAATAATTGGCTTCCCACACTTCGTCGTATTTTCAGTTTGATTCAAACATCCGGTATATTGTTTGCGTTGATTTTTTGACAAATCAATGAAATTAACGTGCTTGATAACTTTTGAATGTTGAAGGTGGTGGTTGAAGGTTTTATCATTAAATAGTTTTAGACCCGGTTTCACGAACAATTGTCATTGGCTAATTATGGATTTACCTGTATATTGTGATTAAAGTATAAATAAATAAAAAATAACCTATTCAAATTACAAATAAAATCGTTTTCATGCCATTTATAATCCAAATGAAATATATATCGTTGAAAAGTTATCATCATCATCAGCTCATATAATGTCCCCACCGAGGGGCTCGAGCCTACCCAGAATTAGGGTGACTAGGCCACCACGCTGGGGAAGTTATTTATTATGAAAAGTTATTATTGATTATTTAATTTATTTGATGGATACAGGTATAAGTACTTAATTTAAAGATTTTCAAATATATTATGTTTTAGCGTTGACTAGGATTCATTATGTTTATCAAAGTTTTATTATACGTACGAATAATTTTGGATAAGTAATTGATAATATAGTTTTTAATAAAAGTCACGAGAAATATATGAGTAAATGCGTCGTAGTTCAATTTATTAAGTATATTTGTCACATTATTTTTTCCCTCACAGAGAAAAGAAATGAACATTATGTCAATATCTTTTATTTATAATTTAACTTAGTTGTGATTGAAATAGAAAATAAGTTTTTATTACAATCGTTGCTAATGCTCATGATTTCTTTAGAATCTTTTTCTACAAAAAATAGGTCTAAAGATCTGTCACTTAATTTAATATTAAAACATATTAACCACAAAAATTTAACAAATAGGTTAAAATGTCCCCAGAATTACTGAAGATGTCAAAAAAATATGCCACACGAAATTCGTCGGCGTGATTACAGATGGATGCTATTTCGAGATGACATCTCATTTAATTAGCTAAACGATCTTATTTATAACTGGCTGTGCTCTGCCATTTTGTTCATTATATTTTAGAGAAATGAGGGAAAATCAATCTTTAACATAAACTCTTCTTTTAATCCTTTCCTTTTAGGTTTATTCGGGGTCGGTTATTAGTTTAATCAGATAAAATACAATAAGCCTTTATTGCTGTAACTTGCATGCTTAGTTAACAGATACGTACAGATGATGATAAAATAAATATTCTTATGTTTTACAAAAAATAAGGTAAGTATAAAAGTTCGTTGTCTAATATTCATAATTCATAGTACAAGCTTTACTTTTTTTGGCTTTTTCCTCCTGCCTCTTGTCCATATAAAAACTATTTTAAATGATGTGTTAGTAAAGATCTTTCATGTTTGTGTTCTCTACCAAGACAGTATTTGGCAGAAATAATAATTGTGGCGTAATATTTTTATAGACAGACATTCCCGAGGCCAAGGTTTCGGGTTAGATTCCCGGTCGGATCAAACATTGTGTGTTATCCTAATCCTAATCCTAACTATTATTATAAATGCGAAAGTAACTCTGTCTGTCTGTTACCTTTTCACGGCTAAACTACTGAACCGACTGACTTGAAATTTGGTACAGGGGTAGCTTATGGTCCGGGAAAGAACATAAGATACTTTTTATCCCGAAATTCCCACGGGAACGGGAGCTACGCGGGTGATAAATAATTGTACATTTTTATATCGTGTTTTACGTCGCCGCCGAAACAACCGAGCAGATTTGTGTTCGATCATTCTTATTTCTGTTTTTACATTACCTATATTAACCATCTTACTGAGATTTCCATCTAGAACTTGCCTGGAAATTCGCTGATTGTAACTGGCTGTCCACTGCACAACTTAATTAACATAACATAATCATTCACTACATCATTTCATTATAGTAACTGACTCCTAACTAAGTTCGAAACTTGTATCTAGGGTTTCAAAAACTACGCACACTCATTCACTCAAAATTGTACGAGTATTTAAGCTACTATTTAGTGTTGTGTCACTACATAGTATAAAACAAAGTCGCTTTCTCTGTCCCTATGTATGCTTAGATCTTTAAAACTACGCAACCGACTTTGATGCGGTTTGTTTTAATAGATATAGTGATTCAGTGGGTAGTTTTTTAGCATAATTTTATCCCCATATTCTTACGGGAACGGGAACTACGCGGGTGAAACCGCTGGGCGCTGCTAGTTTGTAATAAAGTAACCCACGAATATTCCGACTCCAATTAGACATTAGATGATGGTTGGAAAGAAATCTTAAAATAAAACAAAACTACCAATCTATTCCTAAACTCCTTATGTGATCCCGTATATTTCTATATATCCCTAAATATTTTAATGTTAATCCCTATAATAGTTACTTTTCTCCAGAAATCCGATCACAAGGAAGACAAAACTGAACCGGGTAGTTATTATTGAGTTATTTTGACGGCGACATTTTGGGAGCAAACGGGAAACGTCCAACAGATGTGGAATATCTATTATGAAATTGGAACTTTGTCTGATGGATTGAGTTACTTGTTACTAATAAGTTTTTTGATATTTTCTTTTACTAGTTTATTTTTAAGGATTTGGAAATATTATTATTTGCATATTAACTTAAGGTATTTGTCTGTAAAGATTTCACTTCTTAATCATTTAAGTGTTTACCTAATTATTTTTAGCATGAGTACCCGTTACCGAACATAGGGTAATTTTGTGTAGTTTTTTTTATACCCAAGAATAAAATATTAACATTAAGATAAAATATTCTGAATCATTTTAAAGTCAGTAGACAACATTATAACACTGGTTTCATTTTGCATTTGTAGAATGTCAATTAAGTCACAGAGGCCCTGAGGACCCCACTCTACGTTTGAGTGTCTAGGGCCTTAATAGGTTTAAATATGTACCATTTTCACCCAAAACCGCCTTATTATAACAAAAATAAACCGAATAACGTAACAAGCACACGGATATTTATAGTTTCGTTACAAACATATCGTTCAGAACCAGACCAAAATAGAATTAATATAAACACTTTGCGTTCAACCGGTTGGTGCAACGCTTGCTGAATATCATATTTGTAACTAGCAGCACCCCGCGGTTTCACCCGCGCAGTTCCCGCTCCCGTGAGAATGCTGGAAACTCTACTTCTTCTTTGCGTGTCGACTCATATTTTTGAGGACCAGAACTCAGTCACCCATATAGCACTATCAGTGGCCTTGTAAAGGTCCTCGCGTGTGCAGGTGTAGGGACACGCACGGCAAGTCAAAAGATGGGCCATTGTTTGGGGAGAAATACCACACAGACACACTATCAAAGCTGTAGCCCTACTTGTGCATGTTCTCCTTGCTTTGGCCTACTTGAGTCTGCCGTCTATTTAAAACTATACTAAAAACCTTTCTATTGAATCACTCTATCTATTAAAACATACCGCATCAAAATTGGTTGCGTAGTTTTAAAGATCTAAGCATACATAGGGACAGAAGCGGGAAGCGACTTTGTTTTATACTATGCAGTGATATACACTTTGCTCAATTTCATATTTGTAATGGTAACACTAACAATGGGATATTTTGGATGAAATATAACCTCTAGTACTCTTAAAATGGTGCCACAATTTAGATGAAAATAGGTGTGCAATTTTGACTCGATTTTTAATTTTCTTGCAAGATAATTAAGACTAACAACATGGGAACTACGTTACGTCATTTAACTATATCCTGTTAGATATCCCAGATAAAATACAGTTAATAGTATTTTTATATAGGTCACATTTCACAATTTAGAACATTTATTTATTTATTTTCATCCACTTACATCTACCATTACAGGTTAAAAACATGTGTGCGTTATTCCCATTTTAGCCGATCCAAAAGGATTTTAGAATAAAACGATGGGTCAACTCATGGTAAGCAACTATTGCTACCAATATATACGTGCAACTCAGGAGAATAATTTGCGTTGCTAGACGTTATGGGACGCAAAGATACATATAGGAGGAAAAGAAAGAAAGCAAGCGAAGGGAAGATTTGGATTCCGGACATCTCTCACTCATTTATCTCATTCATCATACGAAACACAGTAGCGCGAAGTAACTTAGACAGATTATAGATAAAAGTTGGTATTTTATTATTTAATTTAAGAGCGGTGCTCTTGTAAGTGTAACAGGTGCAACTCCTTCCATCTGCTTCTATCTAAAGCAGAATCTTATGTTGTTATAAGTGGTTGATAATAGTTTTAAATGTTTGCATTTTCTGGCAAAACGTAGATAGAGTTTGTCACTAATTTTACTCGGGGCTCGTGCCAAAATATTCAAATTTTTCATACAACAGACTAATTATTTTATGACTCAATACAAACATTTGTTGTGCGTTTGTTTTGATGTTATTACGACAATTGTTGAGAATACTTTGAGAATAGATATTCTATACTATACTAGAAAAAATACTTATATATTTTCTACAGATTATTTGGTAGGCCACCGTAATAACATAACATAACATAATCATTCACTACATCATCTCATTATAGTAACTGACCCCTAACTAAGTTCGTAACTTGTAATATGACTGTCTGAAATTAGTCGAGGAATTCGACTTAAATCGGAACTATAATAACCTGTTTAAAATAATAAAAATACTTATGCAATTTGATTTGTTCGTTTCTTGGTACTACACACATCAAAAGTGTCTAGGGATCAACATATATTTTTGCAATAACTTTTCTCCTGATTGATATTAATTAAAATTTTCTTTAAGGATTCATCAAATAAAGTGTTTTCGTTTGTCACAGTAACGATAAACCAAGTCACCTTTGCATTAATAAAGAAATTTGCCATTTTCCTAATAAAGGGATTTTTGACATTTGAACCACTAACATTAAAGTTCGAAAAAAAGACTGAAATAACAGTTTTCTTTAAAATTTTATTGGGTAACTTAAACAATTAATAATCCGTGTTTCTACCGCGAACACTAACAACACAAGAACATCGGTTTGGCATACTCAAAATGAGTTCATCCAAATCACGCTGTGGAATGGCCGCCCATGTTCGTTGCAACAACAAAAAAAGGTCTTCTTGCGACTGGATACCCTCCATATTCGGCAGAGCTCTTCTCTGTAGCATATCCCATGCATGCTCAATCGGGTTCAAGTCTGGCGACTGAGCAGGCCAGGGCAGGACATTGATGTTAGCTGCGGCGAGAGTCTGTCTTACAACTCTTGCGGTGTGCGGTCGTGCATTATCATGCATTAACTGAAATAAGGGACCGATTTGCACTTGTAGAGGAACGATGACGTCTGATACAATCGTCTCAGCATAAATTTAAGCGTTGAGGTTGCCTCTGATCCAAATCAACTCAGTTCTTCCGCCGATCCAAATACCCGCCCATACCATGATGGTTCCACCACTATAAGGATGGACTTCCTGGCAGGATTTTAATCGCTGTTGGCGTCCAGGGGTTCTCCAGTGTCGTATACGTCTTGTATCCGGTCTCATACCAAAACGAGACTCATCAGAAAAGCACACGAAACGCCATTGTTCTTCTGCCCAATTTCTGTGTTCAAGAGCCCATTGATATCGAATCCTACGATTGTGCATTGCTATAGGTGGTACCCGTAGCGGTCTTCGGGAATGAAGGTTCACTTCATGCAAGCGGTTTCTGACTGTTTGGTCGCTAATTAAGTTCCCTGAAGAGTGATGAAGCCGCACGGCTAACATCATGGCGGTTATTGTTGGAGCTCTTCGAGTTAAGATTTGAATGTATCGGTCTTGTCTCCGTGTGGTGCAGCGATACCGTCCTCCATGGCGCTCAGCCACGGTACCAGTGCTTCGGTAACGTGTCCAAAGTCGACTGATAACACTCTGACTTGTATTCAGAGCTAAAGCCACAGTACGTTGCCGGGAACCAGCTTCTATCATTCCCACGGCTCTGAGCATTTCTTCCCTGCTTAAATGACGTCGCCGCTCCATAATAACGTTGGTTTTAATCAGTAGTAGGGAAACAGTAGCACTAATAATGTCTTCAATGCGTTGTATGTTTTTATAGGGAAAATATTGACAGCTGATTTTCATCTTTTACTCGAATTTGATTCACAGTTCCTGATTCAAATTATGAAATGCACCAAAAAGGATCCATATAAATTTATAAAATCATAAATTTATTACAAAGCCACATCTCAATCTCAAGAAATCCGCATAAAAATGCTTGATCCCTAGACACTTTTGATGTGTGTAGTTTCGGAAGATTTTCTTCTTGCTAGCCTTTTTCGTATACCGAAATGGGATCAGAATTTTAGGTTAACCCAGTTAAGTGGAACGTCTGCATTGAACATGTTTATTTAACATTTAATTTGAGAAGCTACAATACTAATTTTGTATATAGGACTCGTTTTATATTTCTCTACGAGATAGGTACTTAAAATAAACTGCTAGACCTCGATATAGTGGAAAATGCCAGGTGCATAATGGTAGCCAAATAAAAAATGTACTTTATATACATTAGTAGGCGATAAATTGAGAGAAAGAGAGTCTTATACATCTCCATTCAGCGTTTATCCATACAAAACAACGATTTTGATGCGTACGCGACTCCATACAAAATCGTGTTTTGTATAACGCTGAATGGAGCTGAATAAGTGAGCTTAGTCCCTAACTCTGCAGTTGGGACTTACATATTTAAAAAAAAAGAGAGAGAGAGATCGAGAGAGGGAGAAGGTCCTTGACCCTGCAGTAAAATCTTACATAATTTTACTTTTACTTTAGCAATCAATCAATCTGCATAGTTTTACGCTAGAGTGCAGAGGTTTAGTTAAAAAAGATATACCCTCTTAGAATACAATTAAACGGTACAGTGAGGATGAATAGATATAATCACCACACTTGAATAAAACAATATATCGATTCATTTCATTATTTGTTTTATGTCAACCGTTACAACAAACCTAATGTTCAAATCATCTAATTAATGTCTGACAATGTTTTACGTGCCAGACATATTGTATTGTAATCGTTTAATTGTTGTTATTAGTGCATAGTAAAGGTCATGTCGTTATTCATTATTAATACATTTTGACTAGTATCTCAGGTAGATACATTTATATTGTAACACCTGTATGTATGTACGCGTAATAATTAATAAACAGTTGTGTCTAGTGGTCAGTCTGATTGCCAGACAGAGAATTTGGGTTCAATTTTGAGAATTGTCATCTATTTTCGGGCATGTTTGTTACTTACTTATACTGATATAGAATCACCAAGTTTTCTGTGCCGGTGACAGCGTCACTGTATCGCATCTTTTTGGTTGTCAGTTTATTGAAAATGTATCTAAATGACATTAGAATCGAAATGACAATAAGAGCTTCCAATTTTAACCGCCGGCACAGAAAACTTAGTAATTCTATATTATAGAAAGACAGATACTTGTCGCTAATTTCATTAACTGCAAATACTATTCCAAAAATGTTTTTGAAGTGAAAACTTCTTTAGCGGCGCTGAGCACTTTTTTTGTATGGGTAAAAACTTTCAAACTCGCGTCAGGGTCACGTGATGCTGATCGAAAAAGCGTAATCGAGGGGAAGGGAGAGGAACTAGTATCTCCCACTCTTTCTACCGTGCCTGAGTGTGCTGCAGCGGTATCCTCGTAACAAATGTCATTGTGACATTGCGTAAAACTAATCGTGACTCGCGGTTTTGCTCGCGATATTCTTGATACCATAAGAATTTTTCACTTCTGCCGGCACTCCCGGAGTGCTACCTTTTTTTAATTAGCTACATATTGTAGAACGTCGTGAAAGTAATGTTGATAATTGCGGGGAATAGCTAGTTGCTGTTATTTTATAATTAAACTTACATTTGAACCTACCGAAGAACCTGGTATATGAAAATATTAGGTACAGCACGCGCATTAAGGATCTAAACTTGAGAAAAAATATTTCAACTCTCAAGAGTGAGAATTTCTAAAACAATGTTTATAATCCAATATTTGGCACGTGATAATATTTAGCTTACAGAGTTCACATTGGGATGACATCTTTGTACTTTTTTATATTTATTCGCTAATAAATAAAATTGCCGTTTATATACGCACAATACATAACTGAAAAAATACACCAATTTAGCTTTTTTGTTGTGTATAATATTATTTTCAGGGCAAAGTTTGTCGGTTTAAAATGGAAATTTAACGTGTGATTTTCCTGTGACCAGAGAATTCTTTACACTATTAGGAAGATAAAGAACAAATGGATTTGAATTAGATGCATTCCGGTTCCAATATACTTAACTAACTTAATCGCTGTCTCGAACTAACTTTAAGTCAGTATATCTACTTATCTCGTGGAAGTAATGAAAAATCTTTTGAATAATTAACGGGAAACGTAAAAATCTGTATCTATTTTCGATTCTATAAACAATTTTTCAGTCGAGCGTTTGATTTCGGTTTGGCAAAGTTTGAAATAAAAAAAAATGTTTGAACGAACACATTCCTCGCAGGTTGTTGTCCTACAGCCATAAATGATTCGTTAAACTTTCAAATATGAATGGAATAATCATATTTTGAATACTTTATAGTGTACTGGAATTTTATCAGATTTTACGCGTAATATTTAGGCCCGGCGCCCATCACCATGCCAATAAAGTAGAAATTTAATTGATTTATTTTTATAGTGTATTCACACAACTTTTTAGGACATTTGAAAAATGCATAAAAATTTTATTTCACTCAATTGGAAAGAGCGGTGATACGGTACAGCATGGTTCCGGATTCAAGTCCTGGCTGTGGCAAAATTTTTGAATGCATTTAAAAAAAAAGTAGAAATTTCCATGGTATATGGTCACAGCGGTATTTTTGTTTCTTCATAGTAACAAAAATATCATAGCTCATGCATAATATCATGGTTTCTACACCATGATGTTAATGTATATTGGTATTTGCCACCTACAATCCTCAGCCACGCCGATGCCGATAAATAGGCGCCGGGCCTAATATATATTGTTAAATCCTAATCCTAATCCTAACTAATATTATAAATGTGAAAGTAACTCTGTCTGTCTGTCTGTCTGTCTGTCTGTTACCTTTTCACGGCCAAACTACTGAACCGATTGACCTGAAATTTGATACAGGGTTAGCTTATGGTCCGGGAAAGAACATAGGAACCTTTTTATGCCGAAATTCCCAAGGGAACGGGAACTACACGGGTGAAACCGCTGGGCGCTGCTAGTTACGAATAAAACGCTACTTTACAAAACAGTCAACTTTGCAAAACAAAACAGACGAAAAACCTACAATCCTGCATCATTGATACAGACTTGTATATTCAGACTTTTAGTTGAATATTTATAAACACATGTCCATCCTGATTCTCTTACTTCTTCTTGCCCTGGGTTGTCAACCTACAATTAATTAACTACAGTGTTGTTAGTTATATGGAACAAGACTTACAAAGTATAGTTTACTAGAAACAAAATTATAATGAAAATACAATTTGTGCAATCCCAAACGATATCGTTTTTGGCTTTCTGATTTTAATTTTATTAATGTATGTTTTATATTGGCTGTTGAATCTCCTAACAATAAATAAATAAATAAACTGCTGGGGAAAGGTGTTTGAGACCATATTTTTTGGAGTGTTGTATCTCACAGGTCAATGCTTTCACTAAAATAGTTGCCAGACCTCATGTTAAACTAGATATTTTAGTAAGTATCTAATGAATTGGCAATTGCGTAGTAGGAATTTGACTATCACGCGACCAAAACCACAGGCAAATCACTAGTAATAAATAAATAATAAAAAAAACAACAACTTTTACAAATTTCATATTTCGTAACAGACAAACGTTATGTTTGGCATGACGCCATCGAAAGAGACGACCGAATATATTTCCGCTTGAGTTAGAGAGAGACAGGTGATAATCTTGTGTGAAAAATATTTATGTTAAGGTCCAATGAGACAGGAATAGATGTGGTTCAGTACACGTTTATTTTTATAAGAAAATGAAGGTTAAATTGCTTGGTTAGGGATTTGTAGAAATTTCTGGTTTTATAAGACCAAATAGAAAAAAATGTCCACAGAATAATGTTAATTTTATCTATTTACGCCACTAGCTTTGCCTCGGAGTTTTAACCGTGTAATTTCGTAAATGTTTGATGATAAGTCACTCACTTTCGCTTTTACCATTTAAAAGAAGATTTCGATAGATATTTTAAAATTAGATCTGATTAATAAATGATGATTGCAAAACTTTATATTTATGAACTATATTGAGTACCTACCAATCAAACGAGATTAATTGTAAAGAATAAAAAAAAACGTGTGGCACTCGGGGACTGCCGCGGTAAAGCTATTGCATAGCAATTTTATCAACTAATTATTTTTTTTGTTTTTGTATTGCAATCCCAACCTTAGAAATTTTGATGTCGTACTTGGGACTTCATACAATAAAAACTTTGTCTACATTACTATAAAAACTTTTTGGAAAATTTACAAAAAAAAAGTTTTTGGTAAAAAAATAACGTGAGATTTGTTTCGTTACGGAATTTCTGGATTCCGTCCCCGCGCTCAAGGCCCTCGATAGAAGCTATGCAGTAGCTTAAAAAGTCATGGAGCGTAGTTAGAAGTTATAAAAACGGCATCTAGAGTACTTTTATGCAGTTATTATGTTCATAGGTCGTGATGCAATAAGTGATTGTCAGATAAAAGTCGTACGGGCATTATTCTCTCTGGTCTCTACGTCCATAGGCTAAAATCAGTCCTCAAAAATGCCAATCTATGTATCTAAAGTCTATTGCCCTCAAATAATCCCAAAATTATCTTTAAGCCCTAGAGAAAATGTATGACCTTTTCAGTATATGTATATTTTTATTAAGAATAAGAATACCTTTATTGTCTTTTTAAACTTATGTGGACATTAAAACTTAATTAAACTTACTAATTAATAATGACAAAAAGATGAATCACAAACAAAAAAAAAATACACTTAAATCACATTAATTAAATAGAAGACAAAATAAAAAGACAAAGGCAGTGGCTCAGCTTATGCCGTTATTATATTATTTGACTTCTTGTTATGTGTGAATTTTAAAAGTGAAGTGAGATGAGTATTATATAGTAGTTCTTAGTAACTTCTTAGCAGGCAATGTGTTAAGCCATTGAAAATGCTATTTGTAAGTGACCGCCCGCCCATTTAACACGATATTATACTATTATATCATATGCTAAAACACAGGTGTATTCGTAGAGTGGATGTGTGATGCTTTTATTGTGTATATTTCTGGTGCCAAGCGAATGGTGTGAGAACTGTGTTCCAGTTTGAGATGTTGTGTAGTCAGTTAAATTATTGCACTAACATCTCAAGGTGACTAGTGCAGTTGTATTTTATTTTTGTGATTCAAAGTTTATGTATAATAACTATCATAATGTTGATTTTTTATACGTGTTCATTAATAGGGTTTCGAAGGACAAGCTATAATGTCGGTCCCAGTTGTTGTATCACAGCATTGATATTCGTTACGGGTAGTATGGTTTTTAAAAGTTTTACGAAAATGCAGCACGCACAAACGACCTACATTAGGGAAAGCAAGTTGCGGAAAACTTCTCTCTTAAAAATATAATAAAAAGATGTTGAACGTTGTCTTTTCTAAGCGATAATTACCTGTTTAAAAAACATTATATACCCTTTATAAATAGACAATTCTTTTACTTATTAATAAGGTTTACAGATTGTGCATATTTTTACAACCATAAATAACACAAAAACACGTCTTTTCTGTCGGTTCGTTTGTTCTAAAAGCATTTTTGTATAAAACTACAAAATTTACAGGCAAATTCTAGTATAAATTTCACTGGAAAGTTCACGACCGCAATATATTAAGACTGTTATGGCCTATTTAGTGTTTTCACACGTTTTAATTTTGTCAGCTCACGGTAAGCATTCATATTTTATTCGTGTTTAAGAGCAGTAATGGTTATTTAGTTGAAATTTTACTAATTTATGCTGTACTTGTGCGTTGTTTAGTGGTTAATAAGTATTATTTTTTCATAATATTAAAATTATAAGGAAAGTTGTTCCTCTTTTGTTATTCATTCATATAAAAGCTGCTCAATAAAAAAACCTTTTTCTTATATAAGTAATTATATTATGATATTACACATACTTAATTATTAAAGTTTTAGACTAAGGACCTATTTCACAACCTACATGTAACGTTCCGAGTACCTACTCACATGTTTTGTCTTTGTCACTTGATATAAAGTAAGAACAAAATTAACTTTACATGGTGAGTAACTTTACTATAGGCCCTAAGAGACCCAGACCTTCGTTATTTTATAAAAGCTGAAGCCACAGGTAAGAATGATTGACTATTATGAAGTTTGGGTAATCGTCGCTTTGGCAGATAAATGTCTCTAAAGGTGTGTATGACACAAATCTACTTTCGTCAAGTTATAAAGTGTGACATTTTTTATTATTACCTTAAGAGTACTAATAAAAATCACGTTAATTATTGCCAGACACTAATCATCGTGGCAACCCCTTGCCAGACACCAAATTTATGACATTTTAACCTAGTCAAAGTCAAAAATCATTTATTCAGTTAAGGCCTCAATGAGACACTTATGAACGTCGAAATTGATTCTACCACCGATTCGGAAATTACATCAGCGAGAACGAGAAGAATTAGCAAAACACTTGAGCTGACATTATTTTTGTACTAAAATAAAATACTATAATATGATTGATGTCTTTGATTTACACGAGCACTACACATTGAAATAAAACACTTAAACGGATTTTTGTCATGGTTGTAATTAAATCCTTTTAAGTGTTTTATTTAAAATACAAAAAGTTCCTAAAAAAAACGTCAGATGTATACACAAATTAAACCATTATTTTTTAACTATTCTTTTAATATTGTCTAATAGGTTAGTACACGATATAAAACAAACAGTTGTTCAGTAGTTAGACCTTGGAAGGTGTTAAGTGAAACATTTAAACTGAATTTAATGGCGTTGGAGAATGAATGAAATTGTTGTTTGCCATGAAGGTATTCCGGTCTTTATTTATTCTTTTTGAATTACATTTTTGAGGTTTCTTTAGATGTAGTTTGGTAAGGCGTATAAGTAAATATAAGTTCATTTTATTTAATGAAAAACTAATGTATTCTACAAGAAGTCAGGAAGTTGCAATGCAAACAACTTTTATTTTATTTTTGCATTTTTTTTTCATTATACCACAGTATAATAATGATTACTAACGGCTACACTATACTGTTTAGTAAACATAAGATTTTATGAAGTTATACGACTATTAATTTGTATGCATTTGTTGGTGTATGCTGTTATATTTTTTGCTTCTTTGGTTAGACTTCTGAAGTTTTTTAACTACTCTTTTCATATTTTGATATTATTAGTACCTTTTTAAAGTAGTATTATTCTAGCGTTCACGTAAATCAAAGAATGTAATAAAAATATGTGTAAGTATAAAACATTAAGTATATAAAAAACATTAATATTACCAATCATTAAAACATTTAAATAAGTAACAAAACGTTTTACATACCCGAACCTTCTGTTTCTTAGTCACTTTTCGAAAAAACGTGCCAAATCTGATAATACTTTAGAATAGAGATAGATAGATCATTTTAACATTTTAATAGGCCTCATTTGAAGCCAAAGGTTTTAAGTAATTGAGCAACTAATTAGTATTAAATAATTAGGTTAATTGTTTGTAATTATGCAGGTAAAGACTAGTTTCTCGCCCCGGTTTCACATGTACCTACATTTTTTTTTAGTTATTATTTTTTGCCGTATGTGAACCAATAACGAAGATCTAATTAAGCATATTCACTTGTCTGTTAAACCAAATTTCCCGGATTTGATTCTTGGGTTGAGTGATGTGTGTTAACATGGCTTAGATTGAAAAATACCAACATGTTTTATGCAAGTTGTAGCAAAACCACAGGCCAAAAGTAGTGTAAGGGCCTATTTCACCATCTTCATGTAAAATTCTGAGTAGTTACGCACAAGTTTTGTCTTTATCACTTGTCATAAAGTAAGACAAAACTAACTTGCTGACTAACTTTACTTGAAGGTCGTGAAATAGCCCCTAATACTTATAATCAAGTGACCTTCTTAAATTCTCAACCAAAAATATGGTACATCATATAAAAATAAAAATATTACTCACAAATCTTATAATTTGAATCAAATGTCATATAAACAGAGATCACGTGAATTGTGACGTCATGATGTGACGCCATTGATTCAAATTTTAATGGATGATACAACTGATTTCGTAGCGTATTCGTAGGCGTTTGTTGCTACGATACGCTACGTGCTACGGAGCGTAGCAAATGTTTTTTTTTTATGAAAGCTTCATAAAATTATTGTGACTTATTTTTATGGCGTTTCTCTTTCTCTCTCTTTCGTTAGTATTTTTACGTTTGTGTGAAAGAGAAACAATGTTTTTTCCTTTTGCTGTCATTAACCTACAACATAATGTATAAGTATTGTGAAACGAAACTTTCATTAAGTTATTTCATGTTATATACACGAGTCATTAATATCAATAATGAATGATAGATAGGTAATTTCTCTATAATACATTAACTAAGAAATAAATCATATTTACATACTGTTTTACGAGAACAAAATATAATAAAAAAACTTACCAAAAAGCCACAGCCAAAAAGCACACATTTTTAGAGTTATAGGTATATTTGTAATAATAATAATATTATAACATGGTACCGGCGGGTGCCATAGTCCCCATAGTTCCCCTATATCCAGCCCATTGAACATCCTATTCCCATAACCCAGTCGTAGTTTTCCATACATTTGCAATAGTCCCAGCAGAACCGGGGACTGTCCTTGGATGCATTTTATAGTGTTATACTGGGATAGTCGCCGGATTGTGCATCCTTTACACAAGATTAAATATGTCAAAGGGCCTCCGTGTCCTGCTTTGGCCCCAAAAGACCGGGACTCCTTAATAGTCCCGTGAAAGAAAAATAAATTAATAAATTAAAAGGTTAAAGAAGTTTGAATGCAGAACGTATTTGAATATAGAAACTACTAGACTGATTTCGATAATTCTTTCACTTTTTGATACATAGGCTCATAGATTTTCTAGTATTGTCTCTAAATAATATGCTTTATTTTTTCCTATCCTTATAATTATTTACGAAATAAATATTAACAAGGGAAAAATAAGGGCATCCATAGTTTCCCATGGGGTTACCAATTAAGAGGCGTTTAAATGTGCTAAAAACCAGATTAAAAAACAATTGTGGTTATATAAATTTCTAGGTTGCTAGATACTTTTGCAGTAAGTAACCTTATCAATATTGGGCCAGTAGTTTTGTTAATAAATATAAATAATACTACCTGTGTCCCGCGGTTTCACCCGCGTAGTTCCCGATCCCGTGGGAATTTAGGGATAAAACATAAACTATGTCCTTTCCCGGACCATAAGCTACCCCTGTACTAAATTTTAAGTCAATCGGTTCAGTAGTTTAGCCGTGAAAAGGTAACAGACAGACAGACAGAGTTACTTGCGCATTTATAATATTAGTAAGGATAGAACGCTTATAAAATATACAATACTTTTGGAATTTGGGAATCTCGTGGAATCATTTACCAGTTTTAGTAACGACTATATGGAAACTGTCTAGTATGACATAATTTTAGCCAACATTTTTCACCTCTATTTCTATCAAAATAAATAGTTTTTTATAAGGAAAATAATGCTCAAGATTTACATATAACAAATAAAATATAAAGCTATAAAAGTTACCCATAATTTTAGCATATTTTTGATTATAAATTAATAGTTATTTTTAACGAAAATTAAGGTCAAGTTTTACATTTTTTTAAATCAGAAGTTATAACAAGACATATAATGAAAAAAATCCTGTAAAAAAGACATAAAAAGTGGTGTAAATGAATCCGCTCCTGTGACTCGTGTGAGACGTCCGCTCGGCGGCGCGGACCATCCCAAATGCCGCATGCCGTATATAAAAATAGTAACCGTGTGATGTTCCGCTGCATACAAAAGTGGGCAGCGCGCCGGCATCGCCTTATCAAATTTCTCTACCCACGGCCGGCCCACGCCGCCCGCTCTACCATGTGTTAGTTGGTTAGCACGACTGGTTAGCTGTTACGGTACGATCCACCATCACGGGCACGCCACGAAGCGTTAGAAAAAGCACTATTATTTCACTTACACTCGATTAAACACTGAAAATCACAACACGATCGCGGTACGGTAGCGCGCGCCTCGCAAGCCACTGCACGACTGCTTCACCGGACCCTACTCACACAGTAATCCAAAAATACCCATCATTGTGTGTACACAACACTTATAATACCTAGACTTTGGTATAAATCTCTGTTAAATTTATAAATAGTTTTGAATAGATGGTTTTATAGCCGTTAACCTAAATTTTATGGCCTATTTTGCAGTCAGGTGTTGGTTGACCTGGTGAAGTTTCATGAGAGTTGCACGCGAAGTCCAGAGGAGCGACGTGCGGTGCTTCGCAGAATTCTAGTTTTAGAACGTTTGCTTCTGGGTTTGTTTAGGTTGTTCTGTTCTTACTGGAAACGGGTTTAAATGTGTATTTAATTGACGTAGATACTAAAGTGGATGAACGTTACAAGTATAATGAAAATGCAATTTAAAAACATATATTTCAACATGCTTATAATCAAGAAATAAAGAGACAGATAGTTCTTCTGTCTTCCTTGCTTATAGTTAAATGAAAACGCAATTTCATTCATAAAAAAACAAGAAAATAACACTAAAAGACCGCCTCGACGCAATAAAAATACATTCAATAATATTTTCTTACTCATAACACATATCTACAATTAAAACATAAAGAGCTTTTTTGCCTAGTACATAATATAAATCATTAGGTAGTAAAAAACATGCACAAAAATAAAAAGCAATCACAGATTTCATAAAAATATTTTTTCAAGATAGGTCAACGTAATATTACAAAATGTTGTGCAATACTAAACCCTTTAGATTTACAGTTTGATATAGAAAAGCTTTATCGATATTAAAATAGCAATATAATGTGGAATACTTTATTCCGCATTCATTGAAATAAAAATATTTGGACGGATTTTTGTCGGGGCTAAAATTTGTTAATGTAGTTTTTCAATGTGTGGCATTCGCGTAAAAGTAAGAAATAAATATATTCAGCTCGCTCGTAATGACCGTAGCGAGATGTTGTTTTATAATCCCTATAGACATCCGCGATAAATGGGCTATCCAACAGTTAAAGAATTTATCATTTTAAGCCAGCAGTTCCTGAGATTAGTGCATTTAAACATTATTATGAAACCCTTCAGCATTACATATCACTACATAGTATAAAACAAAGTCGCTTTTTTCTGTCCCTATGTCCCTATGTATGGTTAGATCTTTAAAACTACGCAACGGATTTTGATGCGGTTTGTTTTAATAGATAAAGTGATTCAGTGGAAAGGTTTTTAGCATAATTTTATCCCCATATTCCTACGGGAACGGGAACTACGCGGGTAAAACCGCGGGGCGCCGCTAGTATATTATAAGTGTGATATAATATTGTATATTAATCTTTTGCTTTAATTATATTTGTACAGACTCTAAAATCAATTCAATTTTTTATGTAGGATTGAATAATTGAGTAACTACTTATACATAAAACTTTATATTTAATTTGAGAAATTTTAATAGTTATAATATTATTTACGATTTGTATTTAAATTTTGACCCAAATTAGTTGAGATGTAGGTCATGTGTCATGACAATGTTGAGTCGTTAGTGAAAACAGTTTCATCAGGTGATATATTTAAGATTCTTTAAATATCTAAAGTGATATGTGGAAATCTTTACAATATAACGTCAAATAATCAATAACTCTTATTATTGCAACATAACATAATCATTCACTACAACATCTCATTATAATAACTGACTCCTAACTAAGTTCGAAACTTGTATCTAAGGTATTATAAACTACGCACACACTCATTCACACACACACCCAGACCGAGACAAACATTTGTGGTTCACACAAATATTCACTCCGCGCGGGAATCGAGCCCGCAACTTTACGGATGGCAGTCCGGCATGGTGAACACTCTGCCATCGAGGTCGTCAAGAATAGATAGTAGTAATTTAGAGTGTCAGAAAGAATCATACTATTACCTCTCATGGAAAATGAACCTGCAGTCCTCTGTTTGGGAAAGCGTGTAATATTTGCTAATAAACAATAGAAATGGAACAAAAAGTTTTTACTACATATTAGACTAAAAACTTAGAAGAATCCTCTATCGTCAAACATCTACCGTCCAACGACTGACATGACAATGTCGTGTCAAAAAAATAAATCCCAAGTGATGATATAATAAAAAGTTAAAAAATACATAAAAATCCAAAAAAAACTAAAAAAATGTGAAAGTGAATTAGTAATATCATGAAGAGTGTCAGAGGCCTGTTATTGGTGATGTTGAATAGCGCTTACCTCGCTGCCTTTTTGAATATCCCAAAACCCGTAGTCGCCATAACTGGTTTCCGGAACTGGTCCAAAAAAGCGCTGTACACGAAAATTGACCTCTGCACTCAGGCCTGCTACAGCCAAATCATACCAGGACTCTACCTCAGTAATGCAAGAGCAGCAGCAGATAAAAATGTACTTAGACGTCTTAACATCACCCATGTGCTCACCATTGAAGCTCATCGGCTACCAAAGTCCACTTTTGAAGATACCAATATTAGCACACTCTTCATTAGGGCCTACGACACTCCTCAGACCTATATCCTGCCCTACTTCCCAATGGCCAACGCGTTTATTGACGAGGGACTGCAAGAGGGAAACGTCCTCGTCCATTGCCACTTCGGAGTGTCCCGTTCGGCGACCCTGGTCATCGCGTATATCATGGAGAAATACCGGCTGACGTTTGAGCAGGGGTTCGCGTACGTTCGGCAGAGGAGGAGGTTCATCAACCCGAACCCAGGGTTCGTATCCCAATTGAAGGAGTACCAGAGTATGAACTACGATGTGAACAGCTTCCAGAGGTTCGAAGCGTACATGAATGTGAATGCGAGGAAGCACAAATACAAGATTGCTTCTCTCGCGGCCATCATGGTTGGCATTTTAGTGCCGCTTGCTGTCCTAGTGGGGTGATTCGTGTAAGTTAAGAAACTAAGTGCATTGTTCATGTTGGAAATAAAGTATTCATAAATTCTTTAGAATTCAGTTTTTTATTATTTCTTTCCAGACGTTTTTATTAGTATTGACATCAGCCGATGGACAGTTTGAAAAGTAAACAAGTCGCATAACAAATTAAGGAAACAAATACACTTTTATATAAATTATAAAATACATATTGTAAGTAATATTAATAAAAAGAAACATCCTGTTATCAATGGCTGGCAAACTAGAATTGATTTTATTTTGATAAAAAGCAGCATTGGAAGACATTTTCTTTATAATATCGATTTTCAATGATGTAGATAAAGGCAAATGTATTAGTATAGCTATAGACGATATTCGATTTTCAAAATAGCTGTGATAAGGCTCTTTTAGATAAAAGGGTTGGTTTTAGGAAGACTTAATACAAAACTAGTAGCGCCCCGCGGTTTTACCCGCGTAGTACCCGCTCCCGTGAGAATGCGTAGCTCTTATCATACAATTTCGGCACAATTCACCATCGTGTGTTAAAAAATTAAGTAACAGCGCCATCTATTCGTAGGATTTGTGACTACATAAAGTTACAATAAAATCATACGATTACTTATACACAATCCCATGGGAAATTCGGGATAAAAAGTATCCTATGTGTTATTCCTAGTTAAAAGGAACATCTGTACCAAATTTAATCAAAATCGATACAGTAGTTTTTGCGTGAAAGTGGAACACACATCCAAACTCACAAACATACAAACATACAAACTTTTGCAGTTATAATATTAGTAGGATACATCTCCCTAGTCGAACTGACCATGCTCGCTTACATCGGCCACAGGGCACAGCTATTTGTCTTTTAAACAACTTTTCTGGGTAACAGGACAAATTATTAATAATATTTAAATTAAACCCGTATATAATAATGTATTTGTAAAGAAAATATCGTCTATAAACTTAACCTTAGCACTGTTCAAAATATTCAATACAGTGTAGGTACTTAATCTTCATATACGTAAAGTTCAAATTCCTCTAAAAAATCTCAGTCTATTTTTCGAACAAGCTAAATCTGTTGACGTTAAATCAAAAAACTAATATTGCTGAACCAGTTGGCACGGATTCTGTTCGTGTTCACAGGAAGTGCATGGTAATCGCATCTCATTTACAGTCGAAAGTGAAAATAATAGATTATTTTGGTGATTGATTGATAAATGGATTCTGTAGTAATGTTCGTTCGACAAAATCTGATCTAATTAACATTTTTCCAGTTTATTTAGGATTAATCTCTGGAATTTAATCTAGGATTTTTTCCTCTGGTACACTTATCCCTATCTGCTAGGCTAGCATGACTTCGTAAACGCTATAGATACAGCGATTTATTGACCCGCCATATTTAATTTTACCACATGATTAATTTTATGATATTTGGTCATGCTCGCGAAATCGATATAGCTATTTATTGACATCCAACTGTCAAAATATAATAAATAAAGCCGCCATATTTAATTTTATCAAATCGTACTACGCCATATTCATTTGGTCATGCTCGCGAAATGGATATTATTTCGAGGTGTCTATGTCTATATCATTTATCACGCACAGTCATGATAGGCAGGCTGAGTGGCTATCTTTGGGTACTGGTATGGATAAACTGCCCGTTTTTGTAAGTATATTTCTACTAGGTAGAGATAGGAGCAATTCCGAAGTCTATTGACATGTGCGCCTGCCAAATCTGAGGTCTTAGGTAAAATTTCCAGTATTTGCCAAAAATATGGTATCGGTTTGGAATCACCAACCCGTTCGACAGGTTTAGTGATTTGATTACCTACCTTGTTTTATACGTATTTGTCAGCGAGAGAGAGATATATAAATCGTAAGTAACTGAAGGATTTCACCAATTCTTTATCGAAGTGGGACGGAACACCATGTTTGCTATTTTCCAAACATGGTTCGTATTTCAGATCACACATATGTACATACAAGTCTGGTGACTAAGTTGGTAATACCATCATGAGAGATCATTTGATACCTGCAATTTCCAGTCCATTTAAAGAAGTTTTAATTCCAAGTAAAAATGCGAAAGAAAAATGCGACATTGAAACAACAAAATAAAGAAATATGATTGAATAAAAACAAGTAATTTGAGAGATGAAAAATCTGAATCATCTCGTAAAATTATATTAATAACACTTCGGTCATTAAAAACGTGTTTTTTTCATATTCGTTTCCTCATATCATTAAATTTTATGTTCTGTACTCTGAGGTTTCTAGTTTATATGAAACTAGCTGTGCCTCGCAGTTTTGCCCGCATGTATCCTAATCCCATAGGAATATCGGGATAAAAAGTATCCTATGTGTTATTCATAGTTATAAGGAACATCTGTACCAAATCTAATCTAAATCGATACAGTAGTTTTTGCGTGAAAGAGTAATAAACATACAAACTTTCGCATTTATAATATTAGTAGGATGTTTAATTTGATTTAATATGAAGTTAACCTTCTTTTTGCACCACATAACCACGGGAATCGAATTTGCAGCCCTCTGTTTGGCAGTCAAACACGGTAACCACAGATCCGTTGGCGGTGTAAATATCGTTATCATCAGCTCATATACGTCCCCACCGAGGGGCTCGAGCCTACCCTGACTGTGGGCGATTAGGCCTTAGTCAACCACGCTGGCCAAGTGCGGGATGGTCGACTTCACATACAACGTTAGTTTTTTTGCAAGTGTGTGCAGGTTTCCTCACAATGTTTTCCTTCATCGAAGAAAGAAGGTCTAAATATTATGTAATTATAATATTAAGCAGTTACTGGCTTCATTGCATAATGTGTCGACGAAAAAACATTAACTCAGTAACCACATACAAAAGCTTCATAAAATGATAAAAATCTTGGCAAATGAAACCGTATTAAACACAAAACATGGTGTATTTCAATGTGAAAGTACTCTTATCTGACAAATATTTCTTCAAATTCTACAACGAACTGTAAAATAAATAAAACTTGAGTTAGTTTGTTAAAAAAAAATGTAGACGGCTCTCTCTTTCATTAAGTCAGCTTTACAGATATTGTCCCTCAAAATTGTACTGATCCAATCTTTCCATCTTTGTGTTTTCGAGCCTTTTTTTTCAGTTTTCGAGTTTTCGAGTTTTCGAGTTTTCGGGTTTTCGAGTTTTCGAGTTTTCGAGTTTTCGAGTTTTCGAGTTTTCGAGTTTTCGAGTTTTCGAGTTTTCGAGTTTTCGAGTTTTCGAGTTTTCGAGTTTTCGAGTTTTCGAGTTTTCGAGTTTTCGAGTTTTCGAGTTTTCGAGTTTTCGAGTTTTCGAGTTTTCGAGTTTTCGAGTTTTCGAGTTTTCGAGTTTTCGAGTTTTCGAGTTTTCGAGTTTTCGAGTTTTCGAGTTTTCGAGTTTTCGAGTTTTCGAGTTTTCGAGTTTTCGAGTTTTCGAGTTTTCGAGTTTTCGAGTTTTCGAGTTTTCGAGTTTTCGAGTTTTCGAGTTTTCGAGTTTTCGAGTTTTCGAGTTTTCGAGTTTTCGAGTTTTCGAGTTTTCGAGTTTTCGAGTTTTCGAGTTTTCGAGTTTTCGAGTTTTCGAGTTTTCGAGTTTTCGAGTTTTCGAGTTTTCGAGTTTTCGAGTTTTCGAGTTTTCGAGTTTTCGAGTTTTCGAGTTTTCGAGTTTTCGAGTTTTCGAGTTTTCGAGTTTTCGAGTTTTCGAGTTTTCGAGTTTTCGAGTTTTCGAGTTTTCGAGTTTTCGAGTTTTCGAGTTTTCGAGTTTTCGAGTTTTCGAGTTTTCGAGTTTTCGAGTTTTCGAGTTTTCGAGTTTTCGAGTTTTCGAGTTTTCGAGTTTTCGAGTTTTCGAGTTTTCGAGTTTTCGAGTTTTCGAGTTTTCGAGTTTTCGAGTTTTCGAGTTTTCGAGTTTTCGAGTTTTCGAGTTTTCGAGTTTTCGAGTTTTCGAGTTTTCGAGTTTTCGAGTTTTCGAGTTTTCGAGTTTTCGAGTTTTCGAGTTTTCGAGTTTTCGAGTTTTCGAGTTTTCGAGTTTTCGAGTTTTCGAGTTTTCGAGTTTTCGAGTTTTCGAGTTTTCGAGTTTTCGAGTTTTCGAGTTTTCGAGTTTTCGAGTTTTCGAGTTTTCGAGTTTTCGAGTTTTCGAGTTTTCGAGTTTTCGAGTTTTCGAGTTTTCGAGTTTTCGAGTTTTCGAGTTTTCGAGTTTTCGAGTTTTCGAGTTTTCGAGTTTTCGAGTTTTCGAGTTTTCGAGTTTTCGAGTTTTCGAGTTTTCGAGTTTTCGAGTTTTCGAGTTTTCGAGTTTTCGAGTTTTCGAGTTTTCGAGTTTTCGAGTTTTCGAGTTTTCGAGTTTTCGAGTTTTCGAGTTTTCGAGTTTTCGAGTTTTCGAGTTTTCGAGTTTTCGAGTTTTCGAGTTTTCGAGTTTTCGAGTTTTCGAGTTTTCGAGTTTTCGAGTTTTCGAGTTTTCGAGTTTTCGAGTTTTCGAGTTTTCGAGTTTTCGAGTTTTCGAGTTTTCGAGTTTTCGAGTTTTCGAGTTTTCGAGTTTTCGAGTTTTCGAGTTTTCGAGTTTTCGAGTTTTCGAGTTTTCGACACTTCGACACTTCGACACTTCGACACTTCGACACTTCGACACTTCGACACTTCGACACTTCGACACTTCGACACTTCGACACTTCGACACTTCGACACTTCGACACTTCGACACTTCGACACTTCGACACTTCGACACTTCGACACTTCGACACTTCGACACTTCGACACTTCGACACTTCGACACTTCGACACTTCGACACTTCGACACTTCGACACTTCGACACTTCGACACTTCGACACTTCGACACTTCGACACTTCGACACTTCGACACTTCGACACTTCGACACTTCGACACTTCGACACTTCGACACTTCGACACTTCGACACTTCGACACTTCGACACTTCGACACTTCGACACTTCGACACTTCGACACTTCGACACTTCGACACTTCGACACTTCGACACTTCGACACTTCGACACTTCGACACTTCGACACTTCGACACTTCGACACTTCGACACTTCGACACTTCGACACTTCGACACTTCGACACTTCGACACTTCGACACTTCGACACTTCGACACTTCGACACTTCGACACTTCGACACTTCGACACTTCGACACTTCGACACTTCGACACTTCGACACTTCGACACTTCGACACTTCGACACTTCGACACTTCGACACTTCGACACTTCGACACTTCGACACTTCGACACTTCGACACTTCGACACTTCGACACTTCGACACTTCGACACTTCGACACTTCGACACTTCGACACTTCGACACTTCGACACTTCGACACTTCGACACTTCGACACTTCGACACTTCGACACTTCGACACTTCGACACTTCGACACTTCGACACTTCGACACTTCGACACTTCGACACTTCGACACTTCGACACTTCGACACTTCGACACTTCGACATTTAAACGCGTTGGGGTTATCCCAAGAGCAATCTAACTTCTAATAACAAGAATACTCCGTCTATCCTATTTAGTATCGGCTACCAGAATTCTTTTACTCTGATTTGTTCATTTAGTGAAATATTTGTACGAATAATAAAGTAGAAAAGCTCCGATGAGAAGTTTAGGCGTCAAATTCTTAGAAACGGCAATTAGAACTCGGCCATTTTAAATTTACGTCAAAAAAACTGAGACAGTAGTAAATTCAATATAATAATGTAAGTATGTATTTTTATATTACTTACTTACTTTTAGTGTACAATGTCTAGCTGCAGGATTACTGCGCCCATATGTTTTTTGCTGGAAACCATTTTTTGATGTATATTTTAGCAGAACATTTAGTACATTTCGGGAAAACCAGGTTGCCTAGCAAAATTTGGTAAGTACTCTCATGAAATGTACCTATCATTTAACATGTATGTTTGTCGATATCCCTGAAATAGTATCTAGGTACTACTTAAAGATAGTGGTCAATTGCTAAAGGAGTGCTCTAATAGAGTAATTGACTTTATACGAGTATGTATAAAATTGAAGAAAAATATATTTAATTGTATCTAGCTGGACTTAATATAAATAAATTACAAGACTTGAAGACATACATTACTAACTCCATTATTTATACAGCAATTAAAATAGATTTACGTGTAAGAAAGTGTAGGTATAGTTCCTAATATAAACATTATCGTCATCTTAACCAAAGCTGTGTGGAAACAGTGCCAACTACAATAATATTTGTTGTTCTTAACAGCTATTAATTGGCATTGTATTTTTGTACGACTATATTTAAACTTAGCGTGGCAGGTGTGACAGAAATCACTCATTATTAGTAATAACATCATTATGAACCTTAGTTTTTGCGCAAATGGCGGATTCCTGGAACAAATATTAGAAATTAAACTATAGCTGCCTTATTTGCGTTGCATTTTTAGTCTGGTTTAGCACTAAACCAGGTTTTACAATCAATTTTGAATACTTCAAAAGTGACAGATTAGACTGACAAGGTGTCAAATGCTTACCAGGTTCTGTTAAACCAGACTAAAAATTTAACGCAAATAAGACCGTTGACGTTAGCTTGTATCATCATCATCAGCTTGTATAATGTCCCCACCGAGAGGCTCAAGTCTAACATGAATTAAGGTTAGGCCTTAATCAATCATGGCTAAGTGCGGGTTGGTCGACTTCACACACAACCCTAGAATCTTCCCAGGTGATCCTCACGATGTTTCCCTTTACGTCGAAATTAACGTACTTATGGATTCGAAAATTGAAAACACATTGGTACGTGGCGGGACTGGTGGGGTTCGAACCAGGCACCTTCCGATCGGAAGTCAACGGCCTTAACCCCTGCGCCACCGACGCTTAATCATTATCATCATCAGCTCATATATTATGTCCATGTCCCAACCAAGGAGCTTGAGCTTACCCTGAATTAGGGCAATCAGGTTCAGACAACCACAGGCCGAGTGCGTGCTGATCGACTCAACCTTAGAATTTTTCTTCGCAGGGTTGTGTGTGTGCAGGTTAACACGTAGACACATTGTATAGTAACTCAATTATTGTGGAATAGTCAGTTTAAAATATTATAAGTAGTAGAACTCTCCCAGTCTTCTCGTGACCACGATCGGTGTAACCCGGTCGAAACGTCGAGGTAATTAATAATTATGTTATACGCGATTAAGACCTGTTAATCATGCAAACAATGAATTCCAATCGCGAAAGTTTAAAAAGTATATATGTATAGTAGAACTCAATTCTGTATTAGAGGAGATATTTGTTGATTTTTTTGTTTGTTTTGAATAGACTTCTAGACTATGGGATCGATTTAGACGTTTGGTATAAATGTGCCTTATAAAAGTATAGGATACATTGTATCTTACATGCTATTTTTATACATATATATCTAAAGATTTTACGTTTATAAGTATCCCAGTCAGAATTCATGTCTGTGTGGCATTTCTCCCCAAACAATGGCCCATCTTTTATGTTATTATCTTTTATTTCATGCGTGTCCCTACACCTGCACACGCGAGGACCTTTACAAGGCCACTGATAGCGCTATATCGGTGGCCGAGTTTTGGTCCTCAAAATTTTGAGTTAATACGCAAATAAGAAGTATTTCAGTATAGGCTAGTATAAATCGCGGAACACAGCTAGTATTTCATTAAAACATATACTTAGCTCCCTCAGATAGCATAAAGCTTCCAATATTTAAACCTAGAACACAACAACTCGGTGTAGACTTGGTGTACTTTTAAAAATCGTCTGCTGGCAACCAATATTAAAAATATATTTGTCTATTTTGATAGTAGCTAGTGACGTAAGATTGAAGAATGTAAACTACAGCACAAGTTATTTCTGTAACACTATTCTAGACATTTTGAATGGTGAACGTTCGTGATTCCGAGAGGTTTTAATGTCAAATGTTGGCGAATTTTCGCCTCTACAATACAATTGGGACGTTTTGTTGTTGGTTTTGGGATTAATTGAAGTTTTTTCTTTTGACTTGACCCCAATTATTTTATGTAACGAAACTAATGTAGACTTTTTAACTAAATATTTACATAAGTATAACCTATTCAAATTATTACAATGATGCCGAGTTGATGATAAAACTAAGTATATAGACGACCTCGATGGCAGAGTGGTCACCATGCCGGACTGCCATCCGTAAGGTTGCAAGTTCGATTCCCGTGCGGGGTGAATATTTGTGTGAACCACAAATGTTTGTCTCGGTCTGGGTGTGTGTGTGAATGAGTGTGTGCGTAGTTTCTGGTACCCTAGATACAAGTTACGAACTTAGGGGTTACTGTAATTAGGTGATGGAGGGAGGGAATGATAATATAAAAATGAATATTAGATGTTTCAAGTTACAGATTAAGATCTAATAAAAAGTCTTCTTAACTGGTATTGTTGTGATTAAATAGTTCTCTGTACAGTTTTTTGATGTAACTTAACTAATTAACATATACGTTGATTTAACAATGCATCGCAGTATGGAGACACAAGTTATAGACAATCAGTATGAGAACAACAAATTGATTCCTTTTTCAAAGTTAACAAGTGTCTTGTGAAAGTTATTGCTGACGATAGAAATATTAATAACTATTTTTCAGAATATATTTTGAAATGGAATAGGATTCCTTGAGTTTGTCTTAAAATCTTTAAATCAATCTCTATCATGTATTTAGCAAATGGTCCCTAGATTTATTAGATTTATATAAGTCACAATAGACACTACGATTATATTTATTCACACACAGACCAAGACATAGGTACATTAGAATAGGAGTCGAACCCGTTACTCTATGTTGTGTGACATTTCGGTAGAAAAAACGATAAAAAGCAGTTTTAAAGATTACTTATCACATATATCAGGAAACACCAAAATAAAAACGAAAATCGTAATAATAAATTTTAATTAATGATTTCGTTAAACTAATTGTCACAGTTTCATCAAAATGTTGCATTAAAAACAGTAAAACAATAATTTATTAAAAAATAATTACAATTTTATTTTGTGCGTCTCATGTTGTTGCATTTAATTAAATAAAAAAATTAACAAAACTTAAAATTAGTAATCTCATTAAAATTAAACTAAGAGATTCGACGATTTAAAATTAAGTTGATTTTATATAAAAATAGATTTAGAACTAAGTGTAAATAATGTTACAATTGTAATTTTAACTTTAAAACAATAAAAAAACTACATTTTTGTACACTATAACTAAGACATTTTTGTACACTATAACTAAGACATGTACCTAATAATCTCAAAATTGGACTTAACTTAAAAACATTTTACAATATTTTACGCTAACCTTACAAATTACAATTTAAATTTAAAAATAGAGAAGGCACATCACAACATTGTTTCAGTTTAAGACACTTTTATGTACATTTTATGTTTTATTTACATTTAGGCACTTAATTTTTCATTAATTACATAATAACTACTACTAAAAATTACCATAAAAATAGTTTTTAATCGATTGTACTTAATTATTTGGAAGACTTGAAATTAATTTCGATGTAAAATGTCTTTTACTGTACTTGTAACTAACTTTAAAAAATATATTTTAAAAAATAATCAGTCTCCAAATGAGATTTTTTAACAACCTTCGTTTAAATGCACCATTAAGTCAGATCTACTGCAAATCTTATATTTAGATAATGTTTTATTGTATGATTTTGCAGACGGCAGACTGCAGTCGGCAGACTATAGGTGGCAAAGTGTAGATTTTAGGTGGCAAAACGTAGATTGCAGGTGGCAAACATTAGACCGCAGACGGCAAACTCACAGACAGACTGAATCATTGCTGTCTGAATCTGAATCTTTGACTGTATTACTTGCCGTTGCCATCTACGATCTGCCGGTAAGTTCAATTCAACAAGATAGTTACACGATCTGCAGTTTGCCTTCGTAAATCATACTTCAAAACATTTACGTTTTAAATACATTTTTATAACCTTTACAAAATTACTTTTCTGAATCCTACAACAAAGTTTGACACTAAGAAAACCCTGAAAAATATGACACACGAACTGACCATAGTGTTACATTATAAAATAGATTTCGAAAAAGTTTACTTAAAAATACGTGAGCACCAAATGTTGAAGGAAAGTCTATTGTATCATCTGGAGGTATTGGTTCTCTTCATAAAACGAAGACAATGACGTTTGAAGGTCGTTCACAACCATGTTGTCACCACCTTGCAAGGGGTGAGTGCTGCTTGACACCATTTCTGAACTCTTCCAATTCTCGCAGTTCTCCACATACTCCAACGTTCTCTGATAAGTATCCTGCCTCATGGTGTTGTTCTGGTTCTTCTTTCTTCCATTCGAAGCTTCTATTTGCGACTGGGATATATCCCAAACTTGCACGTCAGCCTGATTGTTCGGCCCCCGTAAACTGTTCATGCTACAGTCAGTTTGGTCAGTCTTAATCTGACAGTTCATCGATCCTCTTGTACCGTTGTTACCGTTGACAGGTTTCTGACTGCCAGTTGACATGTTCACGGAGTTCTGGGCAGATTTCTGCATGTTATGTTTGTTGAACTGATGGCCGGGATAGTCCCATTGGTTATATGGACGTTGATGGTTATAGTACTGATTGTTGTTCATCATTGCTTGATTGTACTGATGGTTGTTTTTAGGAGGAGGTGGACCCATCACGTTGGCAGCGTTTACTACGGAGTTGTACGGTGGAGGCTGAGGATATTGCATGTTCTGATTGTATTGCGGATTCTGAACTTGATGCCCTGAATGGCTTTGTTGTTCGCAGTAATTGTTCATAGCTCCCCGACTCATATTGCCGCTGTTATCCACGCTCATTACTGAAGATCTGGACATTTGCATTTGATGCATCTGATTGTTCTGATAGCTGACTTGCTGATAATTCATAATTTGGTTGTTGTAAGCCATGTTTTGTTGGTTTGCCATCGGATGCATTGGCATCTGGTTCTGATTGTACTGTTGCATCATTTGATATTGCATGTTCTGACTCCTCATGTTAACATTATGTTGGTTCTGCCCAGGGTACGGTGGAACCTGGTTATAGTTATGATTGTTATATTGGTTCGGCATATTATTTCTATTAGGAATTTTGGTATTGGAGCGATTCATGTAATTAGGCGGAGCTGTCATTTGTTGATTTTGGTTCATCATCTGCCCTTGATTCATGTTCATGACTTGATTCTGATTTACTGGTCCATTCATGTTCATGTTTGACATATTCTGAACCATGGGACTTGTCATGCCTTGAGCCATTGGGCTTTGCAATCCTGGATGCATAGGACTGGGCATGCCATGACTCATTGGGCTCGCTATATTCTGGTTCATGGGACTAGCTATGTTCATCATGGGACTGGCCATGTTTTGAGACATGGGGCTTCCGATGTTATTGTGTCTGGGGCTCATCATCTGATTTGGCATTTGAGGGCTCATCAAACTTTGCATGCTTTGAGGACTCATGACGTTGTGCTGTGGTGACATGACACTCATTGCACTCTGTGGGCTCATGACATTGTAGACGCTTGGTGGGCTCATCACGTTGTGGGGAATGTTATTATGAGGGCTCATGACGCTTTGAGGACTCATTGCGCTGTGAGGCATGCTCTGTGGACTTAGCATAGCGTGTGCCAAACTTTGCGGACTCAAAACGTTTTGATTCATCACTACTGTTTTCGGGCTCATTGTGTTTTGTTTAGGCGGTACCTGATTCGATCTTATTCTGTTAGATTGTTCAGTTTGATTCGCTGCCATTGTTTGCAACGACTGTAGCGGATTTGTAGACACATTATTGGTATTAGATTTTGAAAAATCTTTATCAGGATGTTCAGTATTATGTTCTGGGATAGTTTGCTCTTGCAATGGTGGATTTTTATCATCAGACGACTTGGCTGCTAGTAAAGAGCCGCTGTTGCCCGACATACTAACGTCTAATGATCTTAAATCGACCGGTATATCACTTATATTGAGATCACTTCCTATGGCACCTAGGTTTTTGAGTAGAGAATCGTCACTGGTCGCTACGTCACTGATCTTGTCACTGGGTTGTTCACTGGCATTGTCTTCGGAGGGCTCTGGTTCCGGTTGGGTGGAGTCGGTTTTAGCTGGTGTTACCGTGTCGGTTCCCAATATTGATTGGTTAAGATATTGCATCATTTCGTCTGGTATTACCAGCTTGTTCTCCACCATTTCACCTTCGGCGACCTACAAAAGGACAAACAGTTTTTAATAAAACCCAACTTAATCAACAACCCTAAAACTGTTTTTAAGTATTTATACTCATATTTTCTTTTCATAGACTATTACAGTTCAACTCACTTATATTGCCCTTACCTGTTCCAGATTGACCTCCTGGTTCGGATGGTGGACTTGCGCTGTTGTAATGACAACTGTGTTTGTGGAGTTTGACCTTGACTCCTTGTAGACTACGGATTCTTGGTCATTTTCCGTCTTGAATGGGAATGGAGCGTCACCCTGGAGAAAGAAGAGAAATCAAAAAATGCAGATGAGAACAAATTATCAGTGCGAGTCATTTTAGAATTATTTAGAGATGACAATAACAGTCTCATAAAGCATAGCCTGTATCGGCACTGTACTGCGCTTATCACCCCGAGACATAATATGGCGAGACTCGTGTGCCCACTAATTTCACTGACTACACTGCTCTTCAATCTGGAATACTATAATACTACTATGTTTTCGCACTACTATTTGGCAGCAGAATATATTCTAACAATGAGGTAGTACCCACTCAGACGGAATCCTGCAAGATTGCTAATACCTGATCAATGCAATAAAATTATTTGTTTATTTGACTATCAACGCGCAGCCCAAATCACTGGACGGAACGGGCTGAATTTTGGCATGCAGGTAGATGTTATGACGTCGGCATCCGCTAAGAAAGAATTCCCACGGGATTGTGATATACACGGGTGAAACCGCGGGGTACTAGTAAAATATAAAGTAGATAGACAAACAAAAGTACTTACCACATCATCAGTTCCACAAGGGTAAGGCTGGTACCCCTGAGCTTGGTCACTCAGATTGGACTGCTCTGAGAGTCTCCTGGCTTCCTCCTTAACCTGTACGTTTGGATCCAGTTCTAGCGCCAGCTCTTCAGCTCTTACTTCTGAACATGTCACTCCTCGGAGAAGAACTGCCTAGAATAGAAAAGTTTTATTAGCGTGTTTTGTATGAGAATGTTTTAAATGTTTAACGGACAGTTTTATAAATGTTTAATTTCCAATTCTTTTGATCCAACTCCTCCCTCTCACTATTTTTTAACAGAAAACAAGGATAAGTGTAACACTAGTTTGTGTGTTGTCAGCAATCACAACAAATTATTTTTGAAAATAGGTAATATGCATCTTCATTATCTAAGAAAGAGGCCGCCTTAGATAGGGGCAGATAGAGGGAGTTGCACCTGTTACACCGACAAGAGCAACAGCTCTTAAGATTCAAGATTTTTCCAGTCACATTAATAAGGTTACTGCGTGATATACCCGTATCTTACCTGATTTCCTTGAGATGTTCTGACCGCCTGCACAGCTGCTAATGCCGAGGACGGGGCTGGTGCGTATCCAACGCATGATACTTGACTAGACCTGGAATAAATACAAAATTTCATTATAAGGGAAGTCATCAATGACTATAAGCATTTTACCTACAAAGAATTACTGATATAAATAAAGTTAGAACAAAAAGTTGGACGGTGATTCTCTATCGTCAAAAAATACCAGCCTGAGTTGTTTGCCTATTTCTTTCCTTCTCGGCTGATGTAATATCTGAATCGGTGGTAATTCACAAAGTGTATACGAAACAAAGATACATCACTGCAGTAAAGTTTGGTGCAACTTATTAATTAAATCTAAGTCTTCTTTTGTAAGTTCTCTAAGTTATTCTTTTAAGTCAATCAAAATAAATTACTTTGAATTTAAATACCTTTAAATCATTATTGACGACATACAAAGTAAAAAAATATAAATAATTTAAATCACCATACCTTCGACTGCTATCCGGTGAGAGTTGGTCGTAGACAGCAGTGTGTTGTGACAGAAGCCTCTGCGGTCCAACTACCCCTGACGTCACAGCACCAGACACCACCGACGCTTGGCTACTCTTACGGGATATGTCTGAGGACCTGGTGGAGATAATAGAAGTGGGTATAATAATTGGTGATAATGAAGAGGCTAACTTAGCTGCTTAAAGTAATATGAATGAAGATATAAGGCTGATTTGCTGACTGTTTGAATCTGATGCCTTAAAAATAATCAAATTTTTCCGTAATAACTCGGATGAAATTTTAGATTTGCATTAGCCATGGCACTACTCTCGGGTCAACCCTATTGTCTAAATTTTTAGACCGCCTGGCAGGCTTCCGATATGCCACTTAGGAACAACAAAAATCATTATAAATTGGTCGAATAAGTTCTTCTTATCCTTACCTTGCACTGTAAAGACTGCTTCCTGAAGATATCCCAGAGTCTCTTCTCATGTTAGGTACTCCAGTTTTAAGTTCTACGGTCACTGAAGTGTTACCCAGATCTGTGCGATTTGTTACGCCACCTATAATCAAGAAAAACACCATTAGATAGATACTTATTTCATAATTCAAAATTTCTTTTAGTCTATTAATTTGCCTAAATATTTTCTTTTTAAATGGATACGTACCTCCACCTCCACCAATATCAGCAGCATGAGGAGGCGGCATCAGCCTCCCAACTCCCATCTTGTTACTAAACCGCGGAGTGTGATGATGCGCTCTAGGTTCCCCTATCGCTACCATCGCTCTCAGCATCAGAGGCAGCTGTCCCACTTCACCAACCACCTCTTGTTCTACTTCCCCATCTAGCCTGAAGTATCCTTGGGCGTTATCATCACCGAAACCACCAAGGCCAGACCCTCCGAAGTCAAGCTCTCCACCACATTGAGCTGATAGCTGATGGGCTGGAGTATGAAGTCCATGAGGTAATGGAGACGCTGGACTCTCGCTCTTGACTGAAGCTGATGACGTATGGCCTCTCACTCCTAAAGGAACACCTCCTTCTTCAGATCTAGGTGAAGAACCAGCGCCACCACCACCTGATTCGGCTGAGTCGTCGCCTCTGCTGCAACCTGAAGATTGGAATCATTTACTAACACAAAGGTCTCACAATTATTTTGTTGGTATCTTAACGACGTGTAAGAAAATTAAAAAAAGGTAGCCAGGATTCAGACCAATACCATTGATTCGAAAAGAAGAAGATAAAACTAAACGTAAAATTGTCAAGAGAACCAAAAATAGGAATGTCTGATGGTAATTACCTTTGTGCTTCTTACTGGCATAAAAGTCGGCTCCATGAACAGTTTTAACATGTTTCCTTAGAGAAGAAGGATCTGTATATCTCTTCGTGCAACCAGGCGCTTTGCAGACGTATGGTTTCTGGAAAGATTGAAAACGTAAGTATTTTAAAATGTTAATAAAAAGATAATATGCTGTATAAAGAGAGAATTAACCACAGTTAAACACATGGTTATCGCTGGTTTTAATAAGTATAAGCAAACATCCTACTAATATTAAATGCGAAAGTATGTTTGTGAGTTTGGATGTTTGTTACTCTTTCTATGTAGCAAAAACTACTGCATCGATTTAGATTAAACTTGGTACAGATGCTTCTTATAACTAGGAATAACACATAGGATACTTTTAATCCTGAAATTCCCATGGTAAAAATATGCGTTATGTCCAAGAGAAATTTTAGATCTTCTAAAAATATTTTTTAGTAAAATTTGTACTCATTTTTACCTCTATAACAGAATAATCATATATTACTTACCTCATTACTATGCGTCCTATTCTGATGTTTGGCCCGATCACTAGCATTAGAGAAGGCTTTAGCACATCCAGGGTACTCGCACGTGTAAGGCTTCTCTCCAGTATGACTGCGAAGGTGGGTTTTGAGGTTCTCAAGCCTGGAGTAAGCTTTGCAACAGCCTTCAAACTGAAAAATGAAAAGGTTACATAAGTATGGGTACTTCTAAAAACATACATAATAATGGTAATGCAATTAGTTTGTGCTATTTTAGCACTATACAGGGTTATTGGTTAAGTCGACTTATTCCCGTCAAGGGCGTGTAGTTTACATCGTTTCCGACTGATTTCACCATGAAACACCCTACCCTAAACCTAACCGTTTAAGAGATATTTCAATTTATTTGTTTTTATAAAAATCACCGGATCTTCGGCTATAAGCTTGGATATTTTCAAATGCGTATATCTTATTATTACTATTACTTGATTTTTACGTTTATAATAAGGTGCTTTGTGACCCCAATAACCAATATTGTACCTAAAATAAATAAATAAATAGTTGTAGACGATTAAAACTTTTAAAAAATAATAACAATCAGAAAGTTTATTTTTCTTTCAAGGATATCTAGAAAAAAAGATATGGCACCTGTTTGGCAGATGTGCCTAAAAACATCTTCGTTTCATCGGCTGTCCAACGAGCTATAACAACCTAGGGTTTTATCGAAATTTTGTACAAAACATGTAGATTTATAGGCTACCGGGGAGGTTAAATAAAACAATAGGTCAGCATACAGAACAAGTTACTAAACTTATTAAACTTTTAAGTACTACACACACCATTTTTGAGTCTAAATTTCATGTTCGACATGTCGGCCCCTGCATTGCACACATCTTCGCATTATTTTGCGAAGACCAGTTTTCACTACACCAGTAGTAATTTTGTTCTTATTTCATTGGCCGCATTAATGATTCTGTCTCTCAGTACTTCAATTGATGAAATTGGGTTGGGCTCACTGTACACGAGACTCTTTATGTACCCCACGCATAAAAATCCATGAGGGTTAAGTCCAGACTTCTGGCTGACCAAGACATGGGCCCACTTCTTCCAATCGATTTGCCTGAATTTGTGGATGGGGATTATTTCCAATCATTTAATTGGGCCTTACTTTCTCCCCGACAATTTAAATGGGAAAAACTATGAAAATTTCCTGCAAGAAGACTTAAATGACCTATTTGATGATTTGCCACTCAATCTTATTCAAGACATGTGGTTTCAGCATGATGGCTGCCCTGCCCATTTCACGAGAAGTTTTATCCAAACAAATGGATTGGACGAAGTGGGCCTATACCCTGCCCAGCCAGAAGTCGGGACTTTACTCCCATGGATTTTTATGCGTGGGGGTACATAAAGAGTCTCATGTACATACAGTGAGCTCAACCCAATTTCATCAATTGAAGTACTGAGAGACAGAATCATTAATGCGGCCAATGAAATAAGAACAAAATTACTACTGGTGTAGTGAAAACTGGTCTTCGCAAAATAATGCGAAGATGTGTGCAATGCAGGGGCCGACATGTCGAACATGAAATTTAGACTCAAAAATGGTGTGTGTAGTACTTAAAAGTTTAAACTTTAGTACTTATCTTGTTCTGTACGCTGACCTATTGTTTTATTTAACCTCCCCGGTAGCCTATAAAACTACATGTTTTGTACAAAAATTCGATAAAACCCTAGGTTATTATAGCTCGTTGGATAGCCGATGAAACGTAGATGTTTTTAGGCACATCTGCCAAACAGGTGCCATACTTTTTTTTCTAGATATCCTTGAAAGAAAAATAAACTTTCTGATTGTTATTATTTTTTAAAAGTTTTAATCGTCTATAACTACTTATTTATTTATTTTAGGTACAATATTGGTTATTGGGGTCACAAAGCACCTTATTATAAACGTAAAAATCAAGTAATAGTAATAATAAGACATGCGCATTTGAAAATATCCAAGCTTATAGCCGAAGATCCGGTAATTTTTATAAAAACAAATAAATTGAAATATCTCTTAAACGGTTAGGTTTAGGGTAGGGTGTTTCATGGTGAAATCAGTCGGAAACGATGTAAACTACACGCCCTTGACGGGAATAGGTCGACTTAACCAATAACCCTGTATTATAGAACGATTAAGAAAAACTGTATATCTAAAATAAAGTGCAATCGTTACTGACTGACTGACTGACTGACTGATACACAGTCCAAGTTACTGAATGGATCGGATTGCACTTTGGAACCCAGATAATTATGACATGACATCCGCTAAGAAAGACAAACCATGAACAATACCACGGGGCTCAACTAGTAAGTTGATTAAAGGAAAAATAACAGATTTTAAACTTAATACTAATATTGATCAATGAGTTCAGAATAATACTTACGGTACACTTATGAGGCTTCTCCCCAGTATGTCTTCTCATATGAACAACCAGCATATACTGAGCTTTGAACGGCTTTTCATCTCTGGAACATCCAACCCAGCGACAAACAAACGCCTTCTTACTAGCGTGGATATGATCTGTGTTGATGTGTTTGACCAGGTCATCTTGGGTTGGGAATTCGAGTTTGCAATCCACCTAGAAATGAAAATGTGATTGAAATATTTAGATTTGATAAGCAAATGAGAATCTGTAAAGGCCAAAACAACTGCCAACATTAGCGTCAACGCAACTGACTACTTTACAAATTGCTGTGATACCATTTTGTATTAAATTACGGGGCGTCTCTCTATTTGAGGATATTCTATCTTTTCTTCTTTTCCTGTGACGTAACATCGCAGATAAACGCAACTGTATTTTCAAGATCTTTTTTGCATGTTATTTCCATATATCGAGCGAGCTTCTAAACTACCAATTTTCGATACAAAATTATAGTAAAGAATTTTGTTATCCTACTAGATATAGCGTACAAAAACACACTCTTCATCAAAAACATCTTTTCTAATCCATATTATTATCTTATATGAATAGTGGAAGAATATTAAAAGAAAAGTAGAATATCAAATCTTACCCAATGACAATTAGTTTCAATGAAATCTCCAGGTTCGTCTTTGGAATCCAGTCCATCATGGACGGTGCTCTCAGCAGCTGCTGACAGTGGCTTATTACTGTGCATGTTGTCTCTAGACATCAGTCCTTGGGGCGATTTCCTTTGCATCATGCCTGATGCGCTGAGGAATTATAATGAGTTTAATGTTATAGTTTTCGTGATTAGATGCATGAAAGAGATTGACTTAAAACATGGTATTATTAGGCAAATAGCAAATCTACAGTGAGTAGCTTTTTCATTCTATTCTATTCACATTTTGCGAAAATAGAGGTCTAAGGAACATCAATCTTTAGCCACATGTAAGTATTACATAATTTCAACAAAATTAAAAGCTTTAATATGCCACTGTTGAAGTATGTACTAACCTATCAGCTTCCATAATACTAGTGATCTCAGGTTGCTGTGGTGGCTGCTGCATATGTTGTGGTGGTGTCCCATCGAGACCCAAACCAGGTCTGACGTCCACTGGACCCCCCATCAATAGCTGTGTCGGTGATGATATGTGTGATCTGGAGAGACAATTTATATTTATGATAAAAAACGCTACCTGTGCTTTGTGGTTAAGCTTGCAAGACTCCAGAGTTAGTAGAATTTTAAATAATAGGTATATCTTGACCAAAATTCCTGTATAGGAATGATGAAAACTAAAAAGAACAAGCTAAAGCCATCGAGTTTAAGCCAGACTAACTACAGTAACTGATAAATGTATGACAGATACATTCTGGGTGTGTGCGTAGTTTCTGATACCCTAGATTCAAGTTTCGAACTTAGTTAGGGGTCAGTCACTATAATGAGATGATGGAGTGAATGGTCTGCCATTTCGTTTACTCAATTTTAATATAAATGTAAGTAAAAAATGCCAAATTTTCTCTAAGAATCTTGATAACTTTTTTCTTAACTTTCTTTTCAAACTTCGCCATAAACCTACCTATGAATACCAGCCACTAAATGCGCGTGTGCTGCATGATGTGCCGCTGCAGCTGCCGCCTGTTGATGAGCTGGATCCAGCAGTACTCCGCTGGTAAGGACCCCGCTGCTTCCCACCACTCCGCCCCTCGCCAGGAGCTGCTGCGCCAGAGACGCATGGGAGAGAGATAGGGCTGGAGATATTGCACCTGGAAAATGGGTATTTATTTTATGCGAAACTACTAGACTGATTTAGATGGTCCAGATCCGAAATAAAACATTATTTTTTATCACATAATTCCCACGATTAGGATTTAATCACGGAGGGCTGCTAGTTATCACTAGGTTACAAGTTACGTGCAAAAGTCTCTTTAAAAAATATCTCTCTGTATCTCTCTCCCTCTCTCTTTCATTGACCGTACAACGTTCGTTCTTAGGTATTTGTTAACAATACCATCAACCAATCTCATACCTACATTTAAAGGCACATGCCATATATCTTTTAGATACAAATATCTTCTTACCAGCACTAAGATGTCCATAACTGCCAGTAGAAGCAGCAGACGGTGCTCTAACAGCTAAACTAGCTGGAGAAGCTCTGATCACTGCTGCCAGGTCTAGAGACTCTGCAGAATAAGGACTCCAAGAGACTGCTCGCTTCCTATTGGCTGATGCTGCTATAGCACCGCCAGATAACCTTAATCTTGTTGGTGAAGCTATACGGGAACCTGGAAGGGGAGAAGATTAAGCATGATTGTAAAGCTGGATAGACAATTGTTAATCCTGTGGAACTTAGTGTAGTGATAAACAGAAGATTGTAGAGTCGATCCTCGTAAACACAAAACCACAAAATATGTTTAACTCAATTTGTAGTCGGTTAGGGATCAAAAACTATAGCAAGATATATAAAAATGAAGAGTAGGTAGTCGATCATACTTTAGTAGATTTTTAGTCCACCTTTTCATAAAGTAATAATTTGAGTGTATATGAAAGTTTTTTGTCTTACAATATATTTTCGAAGACTACGTTACTTACCATCTAAGCTAAGCTGGAAGTCTTGACTGGCTAACGTGCTGCCTGCAGCATGCAGTTCGGGATGTAAGCTTCTTGCTGCACTTAAATATTCTAGACCTGGAATTAAGACAAATAATGTATTTAGTATAATAGATGGCTAGTTTTAAATATAACAAATTTACAAACGCAATAAATGCTGAGAAAGAAATAATCACTACATAGTATAAAACAAAGTCGCTTTCTCTGTCCCTATGTCCTTATGTATGCTTAAATCTTTAAAACTACGCAACGGATTTTGATGCGGTTTTCAGTAGTAGATAGAGTAATTCAAGAAGAAGGTTTTTAGAATATTTTTTGCCCACGGGATCGGGAATTGCGCGGGTGAAACCGCGGGGCGCTGCTAATAGGTAATAAAATAGACAATGAATTAATCACTGCTCTAAACAACAATTATGTAAATCTCTGCTCAACTCATATTAAAATTCCGAATGCAATAAAATTACAAAGTGTATTAAAAAGAAAAAAGATACAAATCGCAAAATAGCTCTATTAAAATTAATATATACAAAGCATATTGCATTTTGATGTAAATTTTAAAATATTTTATAACTCTTTCATAGAAACGTGCTATTCATATGGAGTGTCCGGTTTATAGCTTGCAAATCATGTTCACCCTACAAGTAATGACAGAAGATTGAGACGTCAACATGACCAGACATGTCTGAATACAAACTGCTTATTTATCGCGACATGTGATTAATAATATGCTTTTAGTATTTAACAACATATTTCGCGGGAATTTTGTAGTAACGGAGGAATGTCTTGAGATGTCACGCTAATTGGACATGGACACCCTACTTCGTGGTAACAATGTGGTCGCCATTTTGTTTAGTGTGTTAATTTATTGAGTGAATTTTAATGAGTGTTTATTGACTTATAATAGTTACTTAAGTGATTTTTACTTCTTGTCAAATTAAATTCATTATAAGTAATATTCATTTTTTTTAATTATATAATTTTAAATAGAAAGAACACGAGTTATTTTTAGTATTTTAATCTCTATTTGTTCTGAGCAAATCAGAATTCAGATAAATACAAACGGTACCTAGTTAATATCTTTCATTCCTTACTACTCACTTTGCATCAGATTTTATTGGTTTATAGATTTTTTGAGAACAGATTATCAAGAAACTAAAAGATTAATCAATCATCTGACTTTCAATAAACAAGTATATGTGTTCAATATTAGTGGCATCTAACTAAGATATTACTCACTGCTTAATTTACACCACCCATACTAAACCGTTTAACTAAATAATAAATATTAAACAACAAACAAAAACCGAAACCAATTATTCAGAATTAATATGTCAGTCATTTAAATATTAACAAAACAAGGTGTTGCGATGGCCGCGAAAATTCATAATAATCATCTGTTTAAAACAAACACCGAAAAGGTTAACAAAAAAGAAAATAAACTAAAAAGTGAATTTGATTTGTTGATCAGGGTCGAATGGCGGTGTTTTGTGGCCGGTTTGGACATAATAGGTAGATTGCGAGGCGTCATCGACCACCAATTTGGCGTACATTCCCAACAAAATGAGGCTGCCTCCCAAGATCTGAGGCTGCCTCCCAAGTTCTCACAAAATAACCTATGTGGTCCGCTTTTGACGCACCGCCGAGACGCTCGGACACCGACATAATTTTTATGTCTTCATCTTTTGTGAGAACCCAACTTTATAATGTCCACCAAAATAAAAAAGGACACCCTTATCGATCGAATCGAGACGGACCGAATTCCATCCACACTATGGTCACCCTAACGACATTGGTGTAACCGCACACAAAAACAGCAAACGAAAATTGACTTTAAAGTTATTTTTTCGTTTGAATGAATATTGAGGAGTTCCGTCTGTGTTTTAGTGTTGCGATTGGGTTGTTTTTTGTTTGTCTCGTCGAGTTTGATGTATTAATTTTTATTTGATTCGATTGGGCGTTAAATTGGTATCGATGGTTGAACGTCTAGTGGTTTCGTGGTCACGTCTAGCGTTAAAATATGAATGTCAATGTGTACGGCGCGGCGCCTTTGGACCGGGGTATGGTGTAACGGGTTATACTAATGAGAATTATATATTATGAGTTCGGTGTTCTGTACTGACGAGATAAAGGCGCCCGCGCCGTGGCGTGAATCCGTAATGACTAAATCAGCAAGTATTATTTATGACTTGTCTATTATATTTAAAGGTATTATGTGAGTGGATATGTGGGGTTTATAATTTTTGAGATATTATTATATTAAAGTTTACGTTTTAATGTGTAGTAATTTTATGATAATATCATGATTATTTCGATTTTTTATAGCGTAAAACCGCGCTGGGTAGGCTCGACCCCCTCGGTGGGGACATAAATTAAACTTATGATGTATGAAAAAGTATCGTCATATTTTGATGTAAGTATTATATTTGAATGCTATTTTATTTTTGCTGTCCGCAATTACAGCAAAAATTATAAACACACTCATCCACAAACTTACTTAACAGTACAGGATTCGAACCTGCACCCTATAAAGTAATTCAATAAAATCAATCCACATTACTTAAGTCATAAATAGAGAAACAGAAATCTCGTTAAGAACAATAGCTGTCGTAAATCCATTTAACTCAAGATTGGTTAATAACGCAAAATACCCTTCACTAACGAGGTACCAAAGTATAATCAAAATCGGTTTAGGGTTGTACGACGTACAACGTTGTGGGTTCAAATTTAATCCGGGTATTTGGATATTGACTAGTTTGAAAAATTAATAAATTCACAATCTATGAACTTTTAATTGTTGCTTTAAATTAAATTTAAACAAGAATTTATAAAACAGTTTATATGAGTAGCTAATTGCAAAGATTTTAGTAGTTAAATAAACTACTTATAAATTACTTCTTCTTCTACCTATTTCACGACCTTCAAGTAACATTACACACCAAGTAAAGTTAGTTCTCCTTTCCTATCTCTTTCTTTCTTTATATTAAATGGAAGGTTACTTGGAGATGGTGATATAGGCCCTTAGTGTAATTAAGTATGACTTATATATTTTCCGTTACAAGATTGCTTGAAGAAAGTACAACAAACAAAACAAAATTATTTGAAATAAAGAAGTAGGCAATAAATTTACCGGTACTTATACGTGCTGGTACTTGATATTTCCGGTACTTAATAAACAACCTTAAATTTATCCGATATTTTGTCCCAACCCTATTCATCCGAACTCGATAGCAGGTAGCCACACCACTTAAAATTGGGTGTTATGCATAACCCCAGGCAGGTGTTTCTAAGAAATTGTAAAATATAGTCGTTATAATACTGACGAGGAACGAACTTTGATTGAAAGCTCAAAAAAACTTAAATTGACTTTAAAATTGTAACCGTGTTATTAAAAATACGGAGTTTTTTTTGTGGTACAAGGTTAGTTTATTTTAAGGTGTAGTGCTTGTGAGTAAGATATTTTTTAAAGTTATTATTAATTGAATCATTACTAATTTTATAGAGTTTATGTGGTTGAACGCGCTAATTTCAGGAACATTGCTCATCTTGCTATAGGTTCAGTATCAAAAATCCATTCAAACCATTATCAAAAATGCACTCTACCGGGTTTGAACCTGTCACCTCAACTACAAGGTATCATTCCACTACACCATAATTTCTCCAAGTATATAAATAAAATAAGCAATTAAAACAAGCCATAATACATGACTGACTACCGGAAACACGTGCATACAGCTTTTTAGTATTAGATTTCTTCCGTTACCCCAAAACTAGTTTAATTAGAGCCGTGAAACAGTCAACTTTACCCTTAATTAGGTGTCAACTTATATTTGTTTGGTACCCAATTACCTTGTTAGTCTCGTTGATGTTATAGTTCAACAATATATTATTTTTAATTACGTACTAAGCATCTCTAAGTGGTGCTATGACAAGTTTTTTGGAGTTAATTTTTATGTTTATGTATAAATATAGATGTCTAAGTATTTGTTAATTATATAGCTACTAGCTGTGCCCCGCGGTTTTACAAGTGTAGAACCTTATCCCGTGGGATTTTTGAGATAAAAAGTATTCTATGTCTCGATGAACATCAGTACCAAATTTCATTAAAATCTATACAGTAGTTTTTGCGTGAAAGAGGAACAAACATCCACACTCACAAACATTCGGCTTTATAATATTAGTAGGATAGTTTAGAAATCATTAAGAGAATTTATAGTGAAAAAAGTGTGAGTGAGAAGTATTATTTTCTATTACATTCCATCTCTTTCTTTAACACTTAATCCTATCCGGTGTAGATAAACTTACAATAAAAACTCGTTCAAAAATACTTAAAACAATATCTTATCTAAATCTAATCACACCTAAATAAGTATAAATAAACAATCAAACTACCAATTAAAATAGTGGTAACACTAATAAACTTTCGAATTAATTAGACACAAGAGTGTTGCTACTAATTAAAATTAATAGTTTTAATCCCACACTGACATGTCAACATAAATGCGTCACAAGGAAGACGTAAATCAAGGAGACACGAAAATGCGTTCCTAGAAAGTCAATTTACAAGTTGACACGTGTTTTTGTGCTCGCAAATTTTGCATGTGTTGCTTAAAGGTGGCCATTGACGAGTCAGTTAAACTGGCGTCCATCCAAAAATTACCAGTGTGCCTAGTGCGAGTTTTGTATGGGATCGAACACTCCGCCAGAACATAGCACTGCTTCGATCCCATAAAAATCTGCGTTATCGTAAAGTTAACTTATCGAAAATAAAACTCGCACTAAGCATACGGAGCGATTTCAGAGTTTTAAGTGACGACGCGCCACGAAAATTCAACGCGGCGCGTCGCCAACGTCATGCCCATGGAAAAAATAACTATATTTCAATAATAATAAGTTAATTCAAGGAATAACCTGAAAAGCCGGAGTGGGGAAATTTAGTTGGCTTAAAACAAAGTCAATGTAGAAATCTAGTTGGCCTTAAACTTTTGTAGTGACGCCACAGTTTTAGGTCTGGACTGATCAGTTAAACTGAAATGTCAATGGTGACCTTAAAGTTGCTCATATTTGTGTTCGGTTTGGTTTGTAATATGAAACTGTTTGAAATTGTGTTTGGTTTCGCGACATGTGTTGATCTGTTGAAAATAGTTTTTGTTAATTTGTTTTTGGGTAAGTAATGGAATTTGATTTGGGTTTGTGGTTAGAGAAAGTTAGTGAAGATTTAATTAAGTTAAGCAAAGACTTTGTCACTTTATTTGAAATCAATTCACCTTAACTAGTTTCAGATTTTTGTGCCAATATTATACAAATAAAAAATAAAATAATAATAATAAAAGACAGAGTTTATTTGAACTCCTTTTAAATGCAATCTTAGTTCGTTATACAAGCAAATAGAAAGAATAAAATTACAATTTAAAATACATGTTATAACAAATAAATTTATCTTTTTTCTTTTAATTCCTGTAAAATAGTTTCTTTAAATCAATGAAATCTTATTTTTTTAAACATAATGAATGATGATGATGGCAGCATCATCATTATCACCCTACCTCAATGACTGCTGGACATAGGCCTCTCGCAATATACGCTATTTAACCAGATATATGGAAAGAAGACCCGAAATTCTATACAAAAATTTCTTGTTTCGTAATTAAATAATCAAATACCAAACGTAGCAATTAAACCAAAACATATCGATAACCCGTCCCATTTAAAACATTTGAAATCACATCAAAATGTATACGTTGTATAACAAACACCATTTGCAGTGTTGCCTCAGTTATTAGGAATATTAAGAGTTGAGTAACAAGGTATTAGTTTTATCTGGAGATGATTAAAAAACTGGCGTCTTAAGTTTTCTGGGAACAAATGGGTTTGTGTGGGTGTTGCGGGGTTTGGTCTAAGTTATAAACTTAATAAACAATATACTTACTTACCTACGTTTGGCTTCGTAAGTTTTATTTATTAAAGTAACGGGTCTGTAGAAATATAAGAATTTCACGATGTTTTCTACAGATCCGAAGCTTGCCATACGTAAAGCTACGTAATGATAAGTGATCATCATCACCCATGGGCACCAGTAGCGTCAGAGGAGCTACTGGCCTAGTTATAACCAGAAATATAAGAATTTCACGATGTTTTCTACAGATCAGAAGCTTGCCATACGTAAAGCTACGTAATGATAAGTGATCATCATCACCCATGAGCACCAGTAGCGTCAGAGGAGGCCTTGTAATAACCAGATCTTAGAAGGATCTCATTTCAAAGACAAGAGGAAAATCTCAGAAAGTGATTCCAAATTTTGGAAATACTAAAAGTAATCATCAGCTCATTTAAATTTCCTCACCAAGGGACTCGAGCTTACCCTTGATTAAGGCGATCTTCTTAAACCATACGATTGAGATTGAAGATTTAATTTAGATTTTATGATGTTTTGCTAATAATGGCAAGCAAAAGTCAAAATTACGGATGAAATCAATCTTCAATCGTAGGGATGAGGAATAAAATTATATTGGGCGTTAGTCAACCACGCTGGCCAAATGCGAGTTGCTTTTAAAATTTTGGATTATGCCGAACATAGTTCAACCGCAAAACACAACCAATTACATACACTAAACCGCTGTCACCTCACAACTTAACCCACACCCGAAACCAATAAGAAACTCGTTCCGAGATGTCTCAATCCCGATACAGAATGGATCAATAGTTACCGACCCGCCAGTTTTTTAAATCGATTATGATTGGACTGGTTCTATTAAGAAAAAAACACTATAACCGATACGCTGAGAGTTTTCTAATGAAAATTGTACATCACTAGTAAGTATCAAGTAATCTGTGGCGGTTGAGGAATACATCGCTAGTAACTATTAAGTAATCTGTGGTGTATTAGGTAGGATAAATAAGAGTACATAGTTAGTGACTATTAAGTAATCTGTGTGTTGGTGACTATCAAGTATTCTGTGGCGTATTAGGAGGAGTACGTCGTAGTGACTATTAAGTAATCTGTGGCGGATGAGGAGGCTTCGCTAGTAACTATCAAGTAATCTGTGGCGTATTTGGAGGAATACATAGTTAGTGACTATTAAGTAATCTGTGTATTGGTGACTAACAAGTATTCTGTGGCGTATTAGGAGGAGTACATCGTAGTGACTATTAAGTAATCTGTGGCGGATGACGAGGCTTCGCTAGTGACTATTAAGTAATCTGTGGCGGATGAGGAATGCATCGCTAGTAACTATTAAGTAATCTGTGGCAGAAGAGGAGGCTTCGCTAGTAACTATTAAGTAATCTGTGGCGTATTTGGAGGAATACATAGTTAGTGATTATTAAGTAAATTGTGTATTGGTGACTGTTACTTAATCTGTAGCGAATAATGTTTCTCTATTGACTATTAAGTAATCTGTGGCGCATGAGCAGGCTTCTCAAGTAACTATTAAGTAATCTGTGTAATGGTGGCTATCAAGTATCTGAGGAAATTGTTTGATTTGAATATTAAATTGAGATGTTAGGGTTTTAATAGTATTTTTATCGTAACGTTAATACTGGCAAGTTTTTGTCGGCATTAATGGTTTTTTTAGATAAACGCCGAGGGGTCAAGATTTTTAAGTGGAATTACTAACACTTGGGGCTTATTTCACGATCTTCAAGTAAAGTTCCGAGTATGTACTCACAAGTTTTGTCTTTGTCAATTGACATAAAGTAAGAAAGAGATAACACTCACTTTACTTGGTGAGTAACTTTACTTTAAGATCGTGAAATAGGCCCTTAGGTCAATAAACAAAAATTCATTGATGTTTGTTTGATCATCGCAGGATCGATTTAGTTAAATATTTTTTAATCTTTGCAATATTCCGAGAATATTTCTTTTAAAGTGAAAAAAACTGAAAATGGAATGAAAAGAAAATGATATGAATATTTATTTTATCCCTTTGTCCAACATGATAATAAAGCTTTACATTAGAAACAGCATAAGATGCTAATTAGTAGACGGACGGACAGACAGCCTTGCCGAAACATTAAGGATTCTTTAATGAACTACTGAACCCTAAAAACGGTTTCAAAACATTTAAAAAGTTCACCAATCACGGTATAAACATTTAAGTGTTAAGAATAAAAAAACCTGTTTAATTAAGGCCCCAAATATCGAAATTAAGCCCTCTTCGTTTAAAATGCATTTATCCGGTCACTTGTCATGCGCGGGCGCAGTCGTTTCATCTCTTTCTAAAACCCGTTTCAAATATCCCTTCGGCGACTGAGATTAAGGTCGTTATAACCTTAGATGGGTGGAAAATGGATAGATGGAGAAAATAATGATATATTGTTTAATTATTGTTTAAATATTGTTTTATGAAATAAATAAAGATTTAGTAACTGCACCTGGTTAAGAAGCCGTAAGTCCAGGGCCCTGATTCTCTAAACTATTAAGCTGTGATAATGCTACTCAAATGTGTCAACATTATGGCCGTTTTTTTGGCATTTGTTGTCATTTTGGTATTCTCTTAGTGACAACTATTCCGCTGACTCAATAGCTCCATAAAACTTAGATGGTTGTCACGGAAACAGTATTCTGACGTTTATTTGTCAAAAAAAATATATGCAACAAAGACCACTGAGACACCATAGCCATATGAATAAATTTTAGCAGAATATCAAATTTCTGACACTCTCGTTATGGTGCCACAATATCACCATATTGTCTGATCAATAATGACAAATTGCAGACTTAGGCCCCTGGTCGGATTCTCAGGTTTATTATTTTAGAGTCCCAACACGCTCTAGTCCAAGATGGTGGATGATGATGGCACCATTTAGTAAGTTTAAAATAATTGCTAAGTTACCGAAAAGTTCTACAATAGACAGCCTTATGACCGAAAGCGATGTCTTCTAAACTTCCCTAATCAGAAATAATCCATTATGAAAAGGCATTTAACGACTCATCACATCAATCACTATCACTACATAGTATAAAACAAAGTCGCTTTCTGTGTCCCTATGTCCTTATGTCCCTATGTATGCTTAGATCTTTAAAACTACGCAACGGATTTTGATGCGGTTTGTTTTAATAGATAGAGTGATTCAGTGGAAAGGTTTTTAGCATAATTTTATCCCCATATTTATACGGGAACGGGAACTACGCGGGTAAAACCGCGGGGTACAGCTATTCATAAATAAAATTATGACCAACTACATTTTTGGCTGTCTGTAATTATCACATTTTAGTAACTGTCTGTATTTTTCTGGTATACAACACAAAAATGAAAATAACAAAAAACCAAGTACGTGTCAACTTCACCCGGTGACATTTTATAAATTGAAATATGCAATTTATTACGTTTTTAAAACGATAATCAATCATCCGTTTGATTGATTTGATTACTCGTAATTGGTTTAGTAATTTTAATTTTTTCATCAATTTAGAGATTTTTTGTAAACTTGGTTTGTAAGTATAAAAATGTGAATGATAAATCTATGGTAAAACTAGAATTCTTTTTGACGGTATTAATGCTAAAAAAGCAATATCAATTTCCAATTTTTTTGTAGATTTTCGAATATTAATGATTATGATTACTTCCTGAATAGTTATGATAGTATTGTGATTTAGAAGATTCAATTACTCTAAGTAAGGTTTATCAACATTACCCAACTCAACTGTTAATTTATCAGCCATGTCAGACCATGTCCCTGCTAATCATGTTTCTGTATCAACTTATTCCTTTTTCTCTTTTCCGGTCGTAACCCGACCCTTTCTCTCAGGTTTAACGCTCTATTTGATTGGAACCAGACCATAATTTACGATAATCGAATGAAGATATACACAAATATCAATTTTCATTGCCACATTTATATTTAAATCTTTATATTTCTTAATTCCAGACCTTTTTATGGCATCAGCTTTAGTGCCATCTATAAAAAAAACTTTATAACTCGCAATGTTATGCGAATCATTATCGCTACCAAGAATATGTGTTACTGTTTTTGTAACATTTTTGCTTTTATTTTTTATTGTGTTATTAAAAATTTTGAAATCTCAAGGATTGGCACCAGTGTTATTAAAAGCTCTATCAAAAACTGCTTCACAATGATAATTGTCGTTAGAAACTTTGATATAGAAACTTTATTCATTAACATTTTCATTACAAAATACTTTTATTAAGATGACTTAAACAATTTTATTTAAAAAGCCAACAGAAGTGGTCAGAAATTTTAACTTGTTATCCTTAAGTCTTAAAATATTTCACTTAGCTATATCTTCTTAAAAACAATCATCTTGTGAAAGTTATTAATAATAAACTACAGTATTATACGGTTCTTGTCTCGTTACTTCGAATAGATTCCTTTTATAAGCCTCAGGAACGTTCTCTTAGTTTACATCATCATCTATCTTATCTGATGCATTTATAACATCCGAAAATGTATCTTTTGCCTCTATAATCAGATTACAATTTACCTTGTTTACATAATGCGTGTAGTCTCTTATGGTATTGTCACGGGAAGGATCTTAACAAGTCTGAATATCTGAATCTACAACTCTTTTACTGCAACTGTGGACTTGTCCTTTCCGTCTGCATTGTCGATAGTTGTTATTGTATAAAAGATTTTATTTTTATTAGGTTAGGGTAGGTTTTTGTGTGAAATTTCTTAGTTGAATGAGTGGTTATTTGTTTTGTGGAGGCTTTATCGCTGCACGTAGGCTCGATTTGAATAAAAATACGATTTATATGTGTCGGGGAGTTTGGTAAAACGGTGTCGGGTTACGGAGCCGGTCGAACAAGTCGGCTCCCAATTTGCTGGTGCATTTCTGAGTAAGTTATTATGTTTCGGCTTGTCACTTATGTTGCGAAATTTTGCGGTTGGCTGATGACGGACCGCCGGACAAAATGGTTTTGTATTAATTATACTCACTCTGATGCGTTGGCGATTATTTTGTACATTTTTCTTTAAGGTTTTGGCTTTTAAATGTATCTAGGTAACTTAGGGTTTTTTGGAGTCTTGTTAAGGGTCGAGTCGAGTCGTCTCAAGTTTTGTTTCACATATGTTTTATTTTTTATACATAGCACGGGTTTGGGATCACCAACACCCATAGGGCAAGCGTCGTAATTACGCCTTTTCTTCCTAACTTTACTAATATGGTCAGTGAGAGAGACGTTTAAGTTTTGAAGCGGGATAATTACTCCCTTATTCATAAATATATAATAAACCTATTTTAGTTAAAATATGTTTTGTCACTTTCACACTTTTACAAAAGATAGATGGTGTGACAGGCGCAAAACACTTTAACTAAAATAGGTTTATGAAATGTTAATGAATAAGGCGGTTAGCCTTAAAAAAAACTATTAAATTAAAAATTTAAAAAACCCCCTACACAATTACTTTCAAACCCCCATAACTTTTGAACGGGTCAAGCGATTTTCATCAAACATATCTAAGAACACTCGCACGTAAGACTCCTTTAATACAAAAGAAACTAAATTGAAATGAGTTCATCCGTTCGGGAGCTATGATGCCACAGACAGACAGATACACACACACACACAGACACGTCAAACTTATAACACCCCTGTTTTTGCGTCGGGGGTTAAAAATAGGTTTATGAAATGTTTATGAATAAGGCGGGTAGCCTTTAAAAAAATCAACAAATTACAACAATTTAAAAACAAATAAAATAATCAAACATTGGCATCAACATCGATATCATTTCAATACATTCATTAAAGTTTAATTAGCAAATAATATGCAAATGTGCGTTTTATTATGTCTTGTTCTCATACAAATTATTTAGTTTTATCAAAGTTGTTATCTCTTACTTTATTGAAAGCCGAACTATTAATATTGTAATGGCAAGGTGGCCAGTTGGTTAAACACTTAATATTTGTAAAGGAAACCGGTATAATAAAGTAGGCTATAGGCTATATCTTATCCTGATATAGCTGTATCCCACATTAGCAAATATCAAATTGAGTAGGAGAAGAAAGAAAGTTTTCAGTAAGATTGAGATAAATCACTTAAACGGATTTTTGTCGTGGTTGTATTTTGTTTTGACCTTTTCTGACGTTTCGGATTCTTTACAGAACCCGTGATCGCAGAAGACTAAGATGGAAGACGTCTGTACAAAGTAAATGATTAAAAGTTCTGTAAAGAATCCGAAACGTCAGAAAAGATCAAAACAAAATACAACCACGAAAAAAATCCGTTTAAGTGTTTTATTTCACTGTGTAGTGTTCGTGTAAATCAAAGATATCAATAATATTGAGATGTCATAACTTTTATCAAATTACGCGCTGTACCCCGCGTTTCACTTGAGCTTTTTCGTTTTTCTTCTCAGACAAATGCGTACGTCATAAAAACTATCTGGGTGCCAATTATAGTGTTTAGAACTGTGATATATCAATCAGTCAGTCAGTATGTACCGCTTTAATATAATCATACGGAAGAAGATATGTCGGTCTCCGTCATTACAACATGATGCCAGACAAAATCCATTAAGTACTTAATTAATTAATACACTATAGGTACATCTATACTATAATATATCTATCTAGATTGAGTATATAGTGACCAAGTGACTTTGTGCCCCATAAAACGGTTCTATGGAAGTGGAGGTAACGTGAGATGTCTGAGGACAGTAAGGGATGGGGTTATGCAGTAAGTGTGGGTACAGTAACGGTGTCTGGCGAGATATTTTGTCAGACACACCTATTATTTAAATATTTTTTTAAGGATTTCTTTATTAAATTATAATGGGGAAGACAAAGGATAGGATTATTCAGACAAATGCATATAGAATCGTGGGTTAAAGCCATACTTTTAAATCCCACTACAAACTTATTAAATAATTATTATAAACCCATAAAATTGTAAGGACGTAACTTGATTTTTTATTATTTAATTTAGATCTCCAATTAAACCTTTACCAAAACAAACAAGTGTCACGTTCAAAAAAGGAATTTGAACGACATCAGTATATAGATCACGCAACCACTTCAGAACCACTAAAATTTCAAGAATTCCATCAAAAAAGACAGAGCAATTTTACAATGAAGTCATTAAAGTCGAAATATTCGAATGTTGATTGCAATCGAAGTTAAGTGAGGGTTTTTAATCGGATTCGTTGAGGTTTGGCCGTTTTTTTTAAGTTACAATGTTGCTGGTCAAATGTTTTTTTCATGTCTGTCTGTGTATTGACGATTTATTAAATTATTCTTTACTGTGTAATAATATTTATAAAGTAATATTTATGTCAATGTGTAAATGGATGACTTTTTTAATTATAGAATATTAGTACTTAAGTCATTTTCATTGCGTTTTGCTTTATCAAAATTATATACATTCTAGGAAATAAGACCAGAAATGGCTTTTTTTAAAAACAAATTTTAATACAACCTTACAAACTAATATTTACAACGAATCATTGATAATCACAATCTTAAATCAACCACAAATTAAATATAAGAAGCCTAAGCAATTATACACTTAAATACTAAAAACCTAACTACACCTAACGAGTACCAAATATCGAACGGTCGTCGGGCAGCGTAACACCTTAACTCGACGACGGTTGGAGAGCGAATGCGTGCGGCGCCGGTGAGGCGCCGGGTTTTATACATTTTTTCTTCCCGTTATGTTTCGTCTCCTACACGGCCTTTCCTGACGGGAGGCCGTCCTCGGGCTCCTTCATCTTCTAACTCTGGAGGTCAGTCTCCAGAATCTGCAGCGAAGTCCCTGGACCTTCGGCACTCGACACATTGTTGAGGCGCACAGGGGAATCGTCGACACGTCTCTGGGTTCCGGATGTGCCGGGTTGGGACTCAGTCCCGTCACCGGGCATCTCAACCTCAGGAGGGATGACACTTGGAGCGGTAGGCTCCTCGATCTCATCGTCTAACTCTGTAACATATAAAACAAAACAGCACAAAACCATGTTCGAAAATTATAACATAGAGTGAGAAACCCTTAAACGTCGATACAAAGAAAGTTACAAAAAGTTCGACGCATGTAAACTATTCTCACCTAACTCAGCCTAAGCACAAGAGTATGAAAGAAACTAATATAGTGTACCGATCACCCGGGGCAGGTCCCGTCGGGGGAGTGCCACCTCACGACTCGTTAGAGATCTACGCGGTCTTGCGTGAGACATAACTTTGCGTGTGTATATCGGTTCCACATAAAAGCATCTTTCAACTCAAACTACCCTTAACACAGACAATGCTAATAAAATTAACATGTTCACATATACCACGACTCGTCAGAGGCCAACCTGTGGCTTAACCCTGCGTGTACCACAGCTCCAGGATCACATATCTAAGCGACTTCAAGATAGTATCCGAGCACACACAAAAATACTTAACCACCCAAGGCATGTTCCATATACTAGGATCGCATGTCTGAGCGCACTCCAAGACAGCATCCAATAATATGAAACCCTACCTCACTTGAAGTGTATCTGTCAGCCGGACAGTCTTATCTGAGTACGAGGACCTCCGAGACAAGCTATCCCAACCGCAAGATAGAACTTCCCTTTGCATATTTACCCTTTACGAAACATTTGTACACAAATAAAATGGCTCTCATCTCAAAACACAAGACCAGTGGTCTCAACTCAAATCGTATCACGATTATAAAACTTTACAAACACTATTTGGGTAAATCGATGTAATAAAAACAAAACCGCTCACCTTGGAAGAAATCGGCACATATATCAGGAGTCCACTCCCCTCGCCATGGGATCATATATTCCGCGGCTGCTTGTGTTACCTTTCCATACGAACCATCCAAGAGTTGAAGCTCGTAGCGACCATGTGGGAGTGTTTTCACGACGCGATATGGACCTCGCATACAGGAATCCAGCTTTCCAGTTGATTGTGCCTGCTTTCTGACGAATACTAGGGAATTAACTTCAAATGACCGAGGCGCCTTACGACCTTGGTTGACGTAGGCGTCTTGGTTCTCTTGGTTCGAACGAAGACGTTCCGAAGCCCGTTGCCGACGCATTTCACGAATAGCCTCCCTATTCGGACTAGAGCCTTCAATCGCCACGTCACGTACCAGACTTCGTATTAGTGGTGTTGCCGCGTCGATACCAACCAGCAAGTTAAGAGCTGACTGTTGAGTTGTTCTGTGTTTTGTTATATTCAAAACCAACTGCAACTTCCATATAACGGTCGGCCACCTCTGTTGCCTATGGTTGCATTCAATGCGTACCATATTGAGTACCGTCCGACAATACCGTTCTACCTGGCCGTTCGATTGGTGCATCTCCGGTGTGATAAGATGTGTACTGCAACCCATGTCTTGAACCCAGTTAAGGAACTCGGCGCTCTGGAACATTCTACCCCTATCGGCTACAATTAACTTTGGTGTACCAAACAGTGAAATAAAATTAGTAAAATGACGTTTTAACTCATCAGCATCTTGACGATACATTGGGTACAATAGAGAAAACTTGGAAAATGCATCGACTACGATAAGAACATACCAATAGCCATCAGCTTCAGGTAGAGGACCTAAAGCATCTGTATGGACAGTTTCAAAGGGGACATCAGGTTTTTCCCAGGAATGGATGGGCTGTAGAGGGGCACGAGGGACTTTCTTATGGGACAGGCACACTAAACAATGTGTGATGTACTTTAATACAAAAGCTCTCAATCCGGGAAACCAAAAATGTTTTGTAATAAGGTCAACTGTCTTATCTACACAAAGATGACCATGCTCGTCATGAAAAATGCGTAATAGTCTAAGCCTATGACCTTTGGGGATAAAACATAACAGTTTTGGATTTTCACCAGTAGGTGTGAATTTGAAATAGAGGATGTCATTTTTAACAACATAACGTGAGGCATCCAATTGTCCATCTGACAGGCTCTGGATGAGGGAACGGGTCTCTTCATCAGAAGCCTGGGCGACTTGAGCCCAATTCAAGGGTTTTTGGACTGAAATGACGTTAACAGGATTACGACTCAGATAGTCAGCATGGGACAATAGAGAACCCTTGCGATAATCAAGCCTGAAATTGAAATCTTGAAGGTAAATCCACCACCGAGCCACCCTAGGCAACAAATCTTTCTTACGTTTAGTAAGCTTCAATGCGTTGCAGTCGGTGACAACGGTAAAGGAAATCCCTACAAGATAGTGCCTAAAATGCTGAAGAGCTTTCACTACAGCGAGTGTCTCTAGCTCGTATGAATGGTATTTACTTTCAGCCCCTTGAGTAAGCCTGCTAAAATACGACACCACTCTCTTGCGATTACTTTCGTGTACTTGCATCAGAACAGCTCCGTAACCAACAGAACTCGCGTCTGTGTGGACTTCTGTCGGTAACGAAGGGTCATAGATTGCTAGCACCGGCTCACTTGTCAAACATTCTACAATGTACTCACGGGCAGCCTGTTGTTCTGAACCCCAGTTAAAAGAAACTCCCTTTTTAGTTAGAGCAGCAATACAGGCAGTTTTCTGGGCAAAGTCAGCTATATAACGTCGAAAATAGCTGGCTAAGCCCATAAATTGGCGGACCTGTTTCACATTATGCGGTTGAGCTGAGTCAATCAAAGCCCGGACTTTATCATGACTCGGCCTAACCTGATTTTGACTAATTGTCCGTCCCAAATACTCAATCTCGGTTGCCAAAAACGAACACTTCTTTAAGTTTATTGAAAAACCGGACTTTGTTAGCGTGTCAAGGACTTTACGGAGTAAAATGAGGCCCTGATTTACAGTTCTACTTAAGATTAATACGTCATCGATGTACACGAGGACGTCACCAGATTCAATAAACTCGCGAAGTGTTTTTACAATGATCCGCTGATATACAACCGGCGCATTTGCCAAACCATAGGGCATTTTCAGATATTGATAATGTCCCTCGGGCGTGACGAACCCCGTAAGTGGTACTGAATCCCGATTTAAAGGAATTTGATGGAATCCAGTAGCCATATCGAGACAAGTAAAATACTTATTGTGTCCTAGACGGTCTATATGATCATCTATCCGTGGTAAGGGAAAGCGATCTTTAATTGTAATATCATTAAGCTTTCGAAAATCGACACACATCCTATCCGACCCGTCTTTCTTCTTGACGAGAAGGATAGGGCTCGCATACTCCGAATCAGACTCTTCAATTATACCCTTATCCAATAGATCTTTAATAATTTCGCGAACGCGAAGTGTCTCGGCTTGTGAAAGACGGTATGGTCGATAATTAACAGGAATGGTAGAATTTAATTTGATTGACATACATCCTGTATTAACAGTTGAAGTCGCGGTACCGGAAATTAAGAATCTCGAAAATTCGTCAATTATTGTTAACAGTTCCTGTAATTGACTATCAACAAGAGGCGTGTTAGTTGGAATTGAAACCTCAGAATCAATAGTCATTACCCTATTCGATCTACTATCATCTCTGGTAATCGACTGATAGTCTTTGGTGCGTACATACCTAACACCCTGTCTGTTTAAAATGTCTGTACCTACTATAACCGGAATGTTCATGTACTGAGGCGACACTATAAACAAATCTACGTCAAGGGTCAAACCGTCGAACTCAATTGGCAACGTAACGTAGGAAGTACTTTCTACTTCCTGACTACCAAGACCCTTTAAAATTCGAAAGGCAGGTTTCCGCGAACAGTTGAAATGTTTTAATAAAGATGAAGACATTAAAGATATAGTCGATCCACTATCGATCAACACATCTACCGGCACGTCCTGAATAATAGCCACTACCACATCACCATTTTTAGAAGTTGTCAAATTATTACAAAAATTTACAGTGTCTTTTTGAGCCCCTTCCAATCTTTGTTTAGCAAAACAAGTTTCAACTTTGTGGCCTGGTTTTTTACAAAAAGAACACGGTTCCGACCTATTCGGTACAAAAACAGCCTTTGTATTCGTGAAACTTGCACTACCTGATCTCTGGTCGGTTCTAGGTCGTTTAGTACACGAAGCTTGCCTATGACCTAGCTGACCACACGAAAAACACTTAACATCTCCACTACCCCGCTTGCGTGAAGAATCTGAAAATTGGGTAACCCTGGTACTATTACTCAAACCCGGACGTGATGGAAAATATTTTAAAGTACTTGCCGGCTTAACATAAATGGAAAAGAATTCAATAAGATCGTTAGGCAACAATTTCCCATTAGTAGCTGACGCCCTAATATTAGGATCGGTAATGCCACGTATAATGATTGCAGAAATTAATTCGTCACTTAGTCCTCGCACTATACGTAAACGAAGTAAAGAACGACGCGCGTATTCCGCGTACGTGGGGTACTTATCCGAATTCGTATTTATCACCTCAGCTAAAATACCGGCAATATCGGGTGTCTTCGGACATAACGGCCTAAATTCCCTCTTAAAATTACTCCACGTACGATCGCTCGATACCCACTCGTTTAACCATGATCGAGCGTCTCCTTTTAAACAGTTGCCAATACGCGAAAGACATTCGTAATCATTCCAATTGTTAAAAGATTTAGCACGATCTACTTCGGCACACCAATCGTCGATATTGTGCAAATTTGGGTCGAAATTAGAGATGTAAAAATGTTGACTTGACCTACCGACATAATTAATTGAACGAATTGCATCAACGATACGATCCGTAACTGCAGAATGATCTGGCGCCCTGCTAGAAGTAGGTTCTGAAACACGATGTGGTGAATTCGAACATGACCGTGCGTGGGCGACACATACCTATCTTGTGAACGCGACCCCATATTCCTATCTGGAGACGCTAGCCTCCGCGTATGACTTGACGGCGGCGGCGAACGATGCGAACCCCGCGATGTGGCACGACCACGTGGTACCGCACGATCAGGCGATCGTAATGCACCGCGTTTAGGTGACGGCGATAATCGCTCACGTCGTGATGTCGACCTATTACCACTCGTATACTCCTGCACTTCGATATCACGATCACCTGAACGTCCTGGCATAGGTGAAGCCCTTGACCTGTCCTCTAAATCCTTCAAACGAGACAATATTGCCTGCATTTCAAGGCGCAACCTACAATTTTCGTCCGGCGATCGATCACGCTGTCTGCTTTGTCGACTACAACGACCAGGACTACGACTAACATAGCGGCTCGTACTGTGATCACGTTCACGGTGTGACATGGCGAACAACAAAACTAAGCAAATCAAAGAATCACTATTACTCTATCAAAAACACTTGCGAATAAATCACACTAAAACTACGACACCAATAACTAAGCTGTAATGTACTTACCCGCAAAACAATTAGGTATAAAACTGCAAATCACTCCGATAAAACTCACAAATCACAAAAAAATAAACGCGTAAAAAAAAAAAACAACAAATCTAAACCGAACACGTATAAATGAGTGGGCGATAGACCTATCCCACTTCTGATCTAGGAAATAAGACCAGAAATGGCTTTTTTTAAAAACAAATTTTAATACAACCTTACAAACTAATATTTACAACGAATCATTGATAATCACAATCTTAAATCAACCACAAATTAAATATAAGAAGCCTAAGCAATTATACACTTAAATACTAAAAACCTAACTACACCTAACGAGTACCAAATATCGAACGGTCGTCGGGCAGCGTAACACCTTAACTCGACGACGGTTGGAGAGCGAATGCGTGCGGCGCCGGTGAGGCGCCGGGTTTTATACATTTTTTCTTCCCGTTATGTTTCGTCTCCTACAACATATATAAATTAATAATTGTGTTAGATAATATATGAAGCTTACTGTCAGACACCAGACATTGAAAAACAGAAACAATGATAGTGAACAGTAAATCGAATTCAAAATATATTATTTAAATTTGGTTAATCAAAAATTGCGTTTTACTGCATAAAGCTGTCCTTAATAAATTATGATAAAAATAGTACCTAATTGAGCGTCACAAAGCACGGTGTAAGCCGACACTTGCTGCCGTTGTAAACATACACCGATTGCCATTTTTTATACACACAATATACACCTCTAACTTGATGCAGTTTAAAAACGATTTTCCTTGAAAGGCCGGGCGTTAAGTTACCAAATAACCTTAGATTTTTTATTCAGTTCATTTAATTTATATTTTGGAATATTACCTATATCTTATACATATACATATGTATGTGATGGTGAATGGAAAATATGGCAATAATTGAAAATCCTAAAATTTAAAAAGCCCCCAACACAATTACCTTCAAACCCCCATAACTTTTAAACGGGTCAACCGATTTTCAAACATGTCTAAGAACACTCGCACGTAAGTCACCTTTAACACAAAAAAACTAAATTAAAATCGGTTCATCCGTTCGGGAGCTATGATGCCACAGACAGACAGATATACACACAGACACAGACACGTAAAACTTATAACACCCCTCTTTTTGCGTCGAGGGTTAAAAAGTGCAACTATATTTTGACTAAAACTGACCATTGTTAGTCAATAATATTTTTAAAAAGTAGTGCGTTTTCACCCTCTTAAAAATATAGCCTTCATCATCATCAATAAATGAAATAACCAAGACTGAAAGATTTTTTCAATTTGTCCCAGTAGTTCTTGAGATTAATATAAATGCTTAATGTTTTTTTCAGCAAAGTACTCTGATAACTAATGAAAACAAATATTATGTACAACTGATTTATAGTGAATCTAGAAACTGCAATATTCCTATTTTATGGACAAAATAGTAAAATAAGCAATCTTGGTGTAACGAATTAGTAATCTACACTGCAGGCCAAATAAATTATACTATAATAATTTAATTAAGAAATAAATATTAGGATTAATATGGTTTCTCAATGTTATTGTTGTAGTTTTACATGACAATTAATATGTATAAAATTATTTTCGAGTTTCGAATTGATCATTATCAGACTTGATTTTTTTCATAATGTCATTCGTTCAATTTGCATTTCCTGAGCGATTTTAAATAGAACTAGAACATTCGGTAGCACTACAAATTAATAGCATTAAATGTAAAATTTCAAATTTTGAAATCTACAATTTGAAAACCTTATTCGAACATTATAAGAAGTCACGGTTAAGGTTAAAAGTTCTGCTGTAACTTAACTATTCTCATGATCTATTCCACGGCTATTCCAAGATTTTTCTTCATCATATCCGAAGCTATCACTCTAACAATACATGATATTAGTAAACGCATGTTAAACGAAGGGCGAATAGCGATAGTCAAGTACTTTACAATTTATAAAGTTTGAATAGAACGATAATTGTGAACCAACTTTTTTTGCTTTCACATTTTTCGATACGAAAATTAACAGGTTTAATATTGAGTGATGTTAATTTGTAATGGTTGTTAAAAAATATTTTATTTAAATTGATATTGATATACAGGAAATATATATAATATTTATCTATTATACTTAAGTTTGAACATCTTCTAAAAAAATCAAATTTGTTATTACAATAAGGTCATATTTCACCATCTACAAGTAACGTTCCGAGTAGCATCACAAGTTTTGTCTTTGTTACTTGATATAAAGTAGGAAAGAGACAAAAGTAACTTTACTTGGTGAGTACCTTTACTTGATGGTCGTGAAATAGGCCCTAATTGTAACTAAAAACCTGCAGAACCGTTTCAAGTGAAATTAAGTACATGTTTATGATACATTTTGTCTAAAATATGTTACGAGATTGAAAAAAGTAAATCACGCGGCGTAAAACGCGCGACACTTATTAAAAACTAGCTGTGCCCCGCGGTTTTACCCGAGTATATCACAATCCCGTGGGAATCCTTTCTTAGAGGATGTCTATGTCATAACATCTACCTGCATGCCAAAATTTTAGCCCGATCCGTCCAGTGGTTTGGGCTGTGCGTTGATAGATCACTATGTCAGTCAGTCATTCCGTCACCTTTGAGTTATATATTAGATTTAGATAACTTCCAAAAATAATTTATAAAAAACGTCTTAATTGCCATGTGAAAATATCACTGCAACCATGCATGCCAATACACACCCGTGACTTACTCCCTCTAATAGCCACTTTAGTTAATCTATCATCATTTTGTCCTAAAGTGTACTATCGACTTTCCGTCTCTTACACTTAAGGGACGTTTTCAATTGGAGTGAAAGAGACAAGAAATTGTTCGAGTCGTGAGTTCAAATCCTAATTAACACCTCTGTGTATAGATAAATTGTATTGATAGAGGAATGTCGTGGTCTTTTTGCGTTTACGAAGATGGTTTTGCTTTGGTCACTGTGATATGGGGAAGGGTTTTAATTCAATTGGATTTGTTTATTTTGGGTGTGTTTTCGAAGTAAGTTTCCTAATGCCTTTTTGTGTGATTGTTGAAGATTGAGGGTTATGTTTTGTGGTGTAATAAGGGTGAGGCCAAATGAGCGTAATTTTGTGAGTCGTGAGTCGCGTAAAATGAGTCGCGAAATTTACGTTCAACTGAAATTCGGTTAGACTGCCACACGGACGGACGTATTTTCAGTTGTAATCCGAAACATTTGTACGGATACTTGTATCGTACAAGCTCCCCACCTCACCCCGACCGAAATTCAGACCGATTGATATTATGCGTGTGAGTTGGCAGACAACTCATTTTGCGTCGCCGTGTGGATACTTTTCTATGAAACTGAATGCAGCAGAATTTCTGCGAAAAATTACGCTCGTTTGGCCTCACCCTAAGTTGTGAGCAAAGTTCCTATTAATGAAGATTTTTTGGATTAAAAGAATTTAAGATATTGAGAGGTTCGACAGAGATGGGAAGTAGCTGGCTAGAGACAGAGAGAGATGGAGAGATTTGGGGGAGACCTTTGCCCAGCAGTGGGACAATACAGGTTGATTAAAAAAAAAAAAATTATTATTATTTGTATCTTCTCATTTATTTTTTATATCCAGCCAGCATATATCCTAACTAATATTATAAATGCGAAAGTAACTCTGTCTGTCTGTCTGTTACCTTTTCACGGCTAAACTACTGCACCGATTGACTTGAAATTTAGTACAGGGGTAGCTTATGGTCCGGGAAAGAACATATACTTTTTATCCCGAAATTCCCACGGGAACGGGAACTACGCGGGTGAAACCGCGGGGCGCTGCTAGTATTATATATATATCATTGATATTGATGATACACAACGAAGAGGAATAGACATCACTATTTTAGTCTAATGTGTATCTGTATTTATTAATCCAAGATACACATTTGTAAAATAAATCAAAAGTTACTCTACCAAGGATTGAACTGAATATCTCTTAATGGCAAATGCATAAACTAGAGTTACCCGTCGACGCGTCAATTTACTGAGTAAACATAAATATTTATACAGCGTTAAATGAATTAATTATTATACATATGTTTTAATAAGTATGATGTATATAACCCCGTCTGAGAATGCACATTAAACGCAATAACTGTTGGCTAGAGCTATCCGTTTGTCATAAACACCTAGTAATCTTTAGGAGTTGTATTACAAGAATTACAACGTTCACACAAATAGGGTTGATATTTAAATTATATTTAGTTTAAGTTGCCTATTAAATGCAATAAAAGTATTCTAGTATATTTATACTAAAGTAAGTTTTTTTTATTAGGTAAATACCTAATAGAGAAAACTTACAGCTAATGTAAATGAATGCTATTACTTAATGTTAATTGTGAAATTATTCTTCATATTTTTTTACTAGCTGCGCCCCGCGGTTTCAGCCGCGTAGTTCCCGTTCCCATATGAATATGGGGATAAAAATATGCTAAAAACCTTTCCACTGAATCACTCTATCTATTAAAACAAACCGCATCAAAATCCGTTGCGTAGTTTTAAAGATCTAAGCATACATAGGGACATAAAGCGACTTTGTTTTATACTATGTAGTGAGTGTTCGAGGTTCTACGGAGTGTTATGGTTCAGCATCCTGGTTGAAGTAAAAATTTAACGTTACACAAACTCCCTAAACGTACCTAAGAGTGTTTAACACTTAAAAAATAATCTAAGTAATATTTTTCGTTTGAAATGTTAGATAAATAAACCAATTCTTATACAAAATGTGCCAATTTTTAGGGAAATGTAGATGAAACCTTCCAGATGACCACAGATTAATTTTGATATGTAGTTAGTACTGTAGTGTATGACCGAGCCATTAAATATAAAGAATGTGTGAAGACACACATGACGTTGATTTACAGATAAGGAAAAAAGATTTTTAGCATTTTACAAAATAAACTAATAGACATAATATATGGTTTCTAAATATATTAAGTGTATTAATAATAATTGTTATTACATTCTGATGCGTGCCAACCCTAAGTGAAGTGCAGTAAACATAATTCTCAAGTTCCAATACGTGTGTTTATCAGATTATTTTCAATGTTTTTCAGTTTATAAACTCTAGCCTGTGTATTTATATAGTTCTTCACTTGTGACTGCTGACTCTATTGAACGTAATCTAAGTAGTGAACTTTTATTTATTTATTTTTTAAGAAGTTTCCTATCTTGTGGACTGCCTAAAAAGTTTAATTGTAAACTTCGATATCTTGAGGAATATATTCTTCAAATTTTTATTTACAACTGATTCGTATCTAAAGCTGAAGACGGACGAATCCCTTTGCTACATGTTTTCTGTTCCTAGTATTAAGTTTTTGTTTTTGTAATGTGTAATATTAATGTAGCAATAAATGATTTTTTATTTATTTATTTTATTTTATTTATTTATTACTTATGTGTTCTGTTGTTAAACAGGAATACAAAAATACGATCGTCTAAAGTCACTATAACTTATTTTTGAGGTGAAAATACGCTCCTTTCTTGAAAGTTTAAAGAGAATACTGTAGATTGCTTTTGTGTTGTTACATTTTTGTGTTTTTGTACCTACTTTAATATTTGTGTAAGAATGTGTGATTGTGGAACCAAATAAACTTTTTGTCTATCTATCTTTTGAGATGAGAATACGCCCTTATCAGACTGTACTCCGGATATCAATCAATGATGAATTTCTTACCTCGTAAAGTATTAGCGTTGTACAGCGGATGGTCGTAAGGCACCGGCCGGTATGCTGGATGCAGCGCCGCCAAGTAGCTCAGCTCGCTCGTCGCACCAGCTGCAGCGGCTGCCGCTGCTGCTAGCCTGGGGAAGAAGAAAAGGTTAAGGTTATTAGAGGAAGGCAATTTTAAAGCTAAATAAAAAAATGTTGTAGAGGATGTGTGAGAAATAGATTAAAGTTTATAAGTTAAAATAAATTTCTGTTCCAGAGGATGCGTGAATGAGTTGGCATGGGATACACAGTTCAGCCCTTTTACTTAATGTAATGCAATACTTTTACTTAATGTAATACTTTACTTAGGGTGAGGCCAAACGGGCGTAATTTTGTGAGTTGTGAGTCGCGTAAAATGAGTTGCGAAATTTACGTTCAACTGACATTCGGTTAGACTGCCACACGGACGGATGTATTTTCAGTTGTAATCCGAAACATTTTGTGTGCTTGCTCCCCACCTCACCCCGACCGAAATTCAGTTGATATTATGCGTGTGAGTCGGCAGCCAACTCATTTTGCGTCGCCGTGTGAATCAAATAGGACTTTACTATGAAACTGAATGCAGCTGAATTTCTGCGAACGAAATTCTGCGGCTCACGGCTCACAAAATTACGCTCGTTTGGCCTCACCCTTAAGGGGAAGAGATTTTACATAGGATACTTTTGAACCCTAAAATCGGTCAATATAATCTGGTTAAGCTAAAAACTAAACTATAAATAGAATAAAGCTTCAGAAAAAGATAACTGTGATTAAAATTAGTAGAAGAAATTTCTATTTGAACGTTCATAATACAAAACAAGGTTGAACTAAAAACCCTTTAAAAATCAACAGAAATACTTAAACTAAACGGTACAAAACACTTAGTTTCAGTTTGTGTTACTGTTAAGTTTCTATTTTCTAACATTTTCCGAAGTAATCCCTCGGGGAAGCATTTGTACAATAACTGTTATCAGGTAACCCTCGTTATAAGTACCAAGTGCAAGCCATTTTAGATATAACTGAGAACATTTTAATGTTCTTAGAAGCTATTTTCGCTAATCATTGTTTGGGAAATTGTTTGCAAATTGAAATTGTAGAGTGTTAGAAGCAGTTTTCTATCTAATTTGGATGATATCATAAAAAAATGTCATTTTTATGTTCAATTATGAAGAAATGGTTAAAAAAAACGAGATCATTATGAAAAATTTAATAAGTTGGTTCTCACATAAATAACTATAATTATTACAAATGGAGAGAAATAATTACATTCCAAAAAAACTTAATTATAACCAAACAATTTGTTGTAATTTAACAGAAATGGTAAAACTTTGTCATCTTCATCAACTCCTTTAACTCCCAAAAAGAAAATTCAAAAAACCTGATTTCAATTAAAACATTCTAAAATGTCGCAGTAATTAGGCAATTACGGCTCATCTCCAAATGTCTGGACACAGTAAAAGAGAACATTTATTTTTTGTTTACACTGTTCGTAGCGTTCGAAATTCGAAAAATCAGCGCGGTATCTTGGTGCGAAACTCAAGGTCTGACAGTGGGGTTCCACACGCGATAAAAAGAGGACGATGGCACGAAACAGAGGCATCCGTGACGTAACTCGTCTGGACGCTTCTCGATAAAAAAAAGTCTCAAAACAGCTGGAGTTCAGATCGCGTTTATGTGTAAATTGACCAAGGACTTACAAGCTTATAAGGAATAATTTAGCCGTTTTTAAATTGCCTGTTCTTTATGGTAAATACGAAAGAAGTATTTTAAATTAACACGCATAAAAACGTGGAATTATATTGGAAATTAAATTGGCAGTCGTAGGTGTCATTGTAAATTCTTAAGCATGGAAAGGATAATAATCATACAAATATGATAAAACAAAAATATGTACAAGAAATTCAGTTTTATAACTTTCTCTGTGTGAAACAAATAATTTATCCAATAAATGCTAAAATCATACAAAACAAAAACCGACCGCATTATGCGCAAACGCAATGCGGTCAGTAATAAAATTATTAAACAAATCAAGCTCATAATAATGCAGCTCCACAAAATTGTCGGGTGGGCCGAGAATAAAGAAATTATCCAACTTACTGGCCAAGAACGATTGCGCCCTCTAACCGACTCCGAACAAAGACGTAGCTTTTAAAAAACGAACAAAAAATATGGCGGTTTACAAATAAAACAAGTGCAAAAACACTCGCGCGCCTGCGCTCCGCGTGACGTCTTCATGTTTCCTGTCCTCTTCCCGCACGCGCCCCGCTACACCAATTACACGAGTGTGACAAGGACGGCAATATAAACAGTTTACACCCCTTGAATAGGAAGAAAGTTTTGAGATGTGGACGTGAAACAAGTTTCACAGATTTCGCGGAGAACATTTCTTCTTGTTTGTTTACGTTAAATTCTGATTATACACTTTTATAATTTAATTCAACCCGTTATTAATGTCCAACTCATATTCATCCTTCATAAACGCAGATGTATTATATAGATTAAAATTATTACTCGGATTCTTAATTGTATCGTAAAATTTAATAGCTGTAATAATAACAAGTAGATTACATCGCAAATTAATGCACTAATTCTCGCAGTAATGACTTCATATTTATTGTTGAAAAAACTTAATTGACAGGATGAAATATCGGCCATTTTGAAAGTCGAATAGGATAGGATACGTCAGTGTTTGCGACTCAATCATTGCATCATGAATGTTTCATGGAGTAAACCAGTTTCCAATTAGGTACATCGGCTGTTGTACAGTGAAACGTGATGTTTACAGTTCTCTGGGTTTTTTGCGGTATGTCCAATTAGCCGTTATTGTCTGTAACACAACAATTTATGTAGTTGCTAGGTTTTGATAAAAAAATGCTGGTCTTTTATGTTAACTGTGACTTGGAGATAAGGATTAAGAAAATACTTTGACTATTTCTCTTGTTATGTTAATCGAAGGCATGAATATTATAAGGATATAATATAGTCAATTATCTCTAATAAACAAATAACCTTACCCTTTAAGATTTTTCCGGAAAAGTCGGGAAAAATATATAAAAGTACGAAAAAAGAATTCAACAGAGGCATTTATCCTAAAAATTGACGCTAAATTCAGAATTGAACACCAAACCAACCCAAAAACTTAGACCAGTACAAATAAAAATGAAAAATCATTATTCATACACAAAAAAACATTATAACATACACAGAGACAAGCTGACATGAGCAATAGTTCGGCAGCCGTGTAATGAAAGTTAACAATTAATGATTAATGGTTCCATCGGTTATCTAGCTGTGAACATGATTCTTGGAATACCGAATATTATTGGACAATCGGTTCTTGAGAGAGCTAGTTATTTCATCTGACTTTGTAGGTTACAGAATATAGGAAAAATATTGGTTTCACCCGCGTAGTTCCCCGGGAATACGAGGATACAATACAACCTATATCACGCACTGATAAATTAGCTTTCCATTAGTGAAAGAATATTTGAAATCGGTTCAGTAGTTTGGCAGCCTATTCGTTACAAACAAACAAATAATTATTTTTTTTCCTCTTTATAATATTACTAGTAGCTCCCCGCGGTTTCACCCGCGTAGTTCCCGTTCCCGTGGGATTACGGGGATAAAATATAGCCTTTGTCACGCACTGATAAATTAGCTTTCCATTAGTGACAGAATTTTTGAAATCGGTTCAGTAGTTTCGGAGCTTATTCGTTACAAACAATTAAATTTTTCCTCTTTATAATATAACTAGCAGCGCCCCGCGGCTTCACCCGCGTAGTTCCCGTTCCCGTGGGAATTTTGGGATAAAAAGTATCCTATGTGTTATTCTGATGTATAAGCAAGATTATTGTAAAGTTTCATTAAAATCCATTCAGTAGTTTTTGCGTGAAAGAGTAACAAACATCCATACATACAAACTTTCGCCTTTATAATATTAGTAGGATTATAGTGTAGAAGTGTAAATTAGTACACTTGTGAATTTCAAACAAATAAAATAGAACTTTACCTCTTTACAAGAAGCTTCACAATCCGTTGTCTCAAATAAAATCTACTAAAATTGTTATAATTTAAATGTTTAACAAGACATTAAAGTAAAGTCATAATTAAAAATCTAAACAACCGAATAATCGGTGTAAAATTAAAATTTGACAATAACTAATAAGTTTTTGAAAAAAAGTTTTAAAGCGGTCAGAAATTAAGGTGAATTTTAAGTGTTGAGATGACAGATTTATAAGGGTCTCATACCGAAACGATGAATAAAAAAAGGCTAAAAAATGCTAAGCTCCTTTCGGTGAACTGTGGGTATAGCAAGCGATACAAAACTGTGAATACCTCCTTTGTGTACCATGATTTATATTATGATTTTTAAATACGAAATTATGGAATTTAAATGAGAAGCCGCCCAGGTTACACGAACGCGAAACATTCGCACATTCTTTATCCTATTATTTATTGGCGGTTAATATTGACTCATCTTGGCGGTTAGTAGGTATTTATCTAGTTTAAATCTTTAATAAAATATCACTATAGGCTTTGGTGAGAAAAGGTTTTTGATATCTGGGGGCACGGCAGTGCCCCCCGCCAAGTCGAGCGCGAAGCAAACACTGCCGTACCATCCTTTACAGGAACCATTTCGCCGCATTTTCAAGCCCCTATTTGAGAACCTCTGGATAAGCCCAGAACGCTGAAATTTTCGTCATCCAGTATAGCAATCAGCTATACAATCACATACTTAAAATAAAATTTCAAGTCTGTAGGTCATTTATTTCCGAAGTTAAGCGAAAGCAAAGTTTCGTATTTATGACAGACACTCACTCACTCACTCACTCATGATCATCAAAATAGAACTAGTACTTCCCATAAACCTAGAGAGCTGAAATTTGGTAGAGAGTTAGGGTTTAAGTTCAAGTCATACAACATTGACTATAATAATAAAGAAATCGCAGTAAGGAACCTTAGACTTGCCACGACTTTGTCTAGATTTCATTACTTTTTAGAGATAAACTAGCAGCTCCATCGAGACTTGGCTAGTTTTTTTACAGAATGTTTTTGGTGGGATTGACTCAACAAAAAAAATTTAATTTCCTTCTCACTAAACTGCTCTGCCCCTAACTCTATCTCTCAATATTTTAGTTTTTTTATTTTTCAAACTCAAATTCTTCTTTCATGATAACGGCTCTTCCTACTAAATTATAAAGCCGAGGGTTTACCTTGCAAGTTACAAAACTTATAAACTCCACCGCCTTTAAAACATAAAAATACATAAAACATTTATTATTATAACACCATAAAGGAACCAGTTCCAGTTCAATACAATGTTCCCGAGATTGACATGTCAAGTAGCCGATATTGCAAAGATAAGTGCGCCCGCGCCGAACGAAACTTTGTAAAGCAAATAGTTTGTAGCACATTGTTTTTACGCAAACTTGTTTGTACGTGTTAAAATTGTATGTTATTATAGTAAAGTTTTAAGATCAAGTTCAAAATTATGTATTTAGATACTAACTTTAGTTTAGCGTACAAGGAATTGTGAACTATGCGAAAGTGAATTTGTTTGTTTCATCCATGTTTCATAATAATAGCGTCGCCCCGCGGTTTCGCGTAGTTCCCGTTCCCGTATGAATATTGGGATAAAATTATGCTAAAAACCTTTCCACTAAATCACTCGATCTATTAAAATAAACCACATCAAAATCCGTTGCGTAGTTTTAAGATCTAAGCATACATAGGGACATGGGGATATAGGGACATAGGGACAGAGAAAGCGACTTTGTTTTATACCATGTAGTGATTCAACATAATATAAATAGTTAGGAGTACTTGTAGCGGGCATTTTCCGCACCTAGACCTTTCAAGTTTGGGTCCCTTCATCCCTTGTGCGTGCTTTCAATGGTAAAAAAGTGATAGTTTTTTATTCTGAAAAACGCACTGGGTCAGCAAGATCAGTAGAAATCAATTAAATAGGTAAGTACATACTTATACGAATAAATAGCTTTCTTTTCTTACGTATTAAGAAAAATATAAACTATAAGGTATTTTAGTTAACTACAGTCACGGAATGAAAAGGTTCGTCACCTTAGAGTCGGTTTTCACTTGCACTAGTATTGCAAGAAACAATTATGCCAACATACAAGTGTAAGAAACAGTGATGCTAACATTTAAATAAATATAATGACGTTTGCTATCGAATAAGGTTTTCCTTGATTATTCTATCCTTTTTTTAAACACTGTCTTGTGCGCGCGGCTTATAAAAACCTCTTTGATATTTTGCAATGATGACATTTACCGATTGACAATAGTTTTAACAGAAATAATAATGGCAGGTTGAACCAACAAGAAGGTTTTAGTTTATCAAAAATCTTGTTGACAAGATATTTATCCTGTCAAACAACACTGATCTGAATAATTTTGAACTTTATTATCGAGCAGTAGAACATTATTTTCCCTAACCCGAGTCTATTCTGTACCATAGTTTCAAAAGGTAATATGTTTTCGCGACACATTATACGAATCAATTTGACAATTGACGAACCTTTTCATTCCGAGACTGTACATGTGTACTCATATCAAATAAACACACTCTATCTAACCGAACATATTACATAACATTACATATAAACTAGTTACAATAATTTAGCAATTATACAACAAAACACAACTATCATACACGTTATTAAGATAAAATAATAAGGAACTCTGAACTTCGTAACACATGAAATAGGGCATTATATGATAACAAACGTCTGTTTCTTATTGTAAACTAGCTGTGCCCGCGGTTTTACCCGCGTAGTACCCGATCCCGTGGGAATGTGGGGATAAAATTATGCTAAAAATCTTCCTCTTGAATTAGTCTATCTATTATTGTAAACCGCATCAAAATCCGTTGCTTAGTTTTAAAGATTTAAGCATACAAAGGGGATATAGGGACAGAGAAAGCGACTTTGTTTTATAACAAAGGTCTGTTCCTTATTGTAAATATGTTTATGTAATTATAATTTAGTTCATAAATCTTTGACAATGATAGAGACTATTGTGTGGTCTAACTTGGTGTAGAATTTTATTAGAAACATCTACTTCCTAGCGACTGAACTTTAATTATATAAATAACTAGCATTGTCCCGCGGTTTCACTCGCGTAGTTCCCATTCCCATGGGAGTATAGGAGGAATGTGAGGGGACAGTGAGGGCGACTGGGATTCTCCTAAGCCCTGGTAGAAAAGGCATGCGTCGAGGAGGACGCTCGCCCTCGGTACCAGTCGACTCACGGTGGTATGAAGTTTTCACAGCGTAAAAAAAGTCCCTACCAACTACACCACTCAGTCACTCATTGACATACATGTTACCGCATATCAAATAAACAAACCTCTTTATAATAATTAAGATTCCACCAATTGAACCGACTCGTGTACAATTTGACTGGACCATTAATCTTTGACCCTAAGCCCTCATGGTCTCTACACCATAAAGTTCAGAGTCATAAACATTTATCAAAGAACTTGTAAAGTTTGAAGTTATGGTGTTGTTTTAATTTGTTGAAGGTCTTTAATTTGTGAAGTTGTATGGATTGGATACTGTTATTTTCAGACGGATTTTTTTCAAGTTATTTTTATGTTAAAGTTGGCAAATGAATAGACGGATCACCTGGTAAGTGACTACCGTGGCCTATGGACGAACACCTACAAATGAAGTCACAAAACTGATTGTGTGCAGATTAAAATGAGATTTTCTGAGCTAATATAGCAATGACGTCGTCAAACACGCTGGTTAAGTGAGGGTTTACTAAGGACATTAAAATTTAAATCAAAATTTAATCAAAATGAATTTATTTATAGTATTTGTTCAATTTATTTGATGTGGTTATTCAAAATTCAAAAAATATTTATTCAATTAAGGCCTGATCTGGTCTGGTCACTGAATCTACCACCGATTCGGAATTACATCAGCCGAGAAGAATCGGCAAGAAACTCGGGCTGGCTTCCATGGTAGCCAAATAGTATTAGCCAAAAAATATAAACGCAAACTACAATAAAACTTCCTTCTTTGGAAGTTGTGTAAGAAACTAACTCATTTTTATGATGACATAATTCAAACTCTATTTTAGAGCTGAATGAATTATTTCCAACACAGTGTTGCACATTTTATTGCTATTATTTTTACGACTATTCGGGAAGTCTGAACTAAAAAAAGCTCTTGCTACAAAACATAGATCATGTTAAAAGGACAGACAGTTACAACAGGAGCTTAAAATTGATTCACTTATTAATTGAAGAATAGAAAACATGTCTATTAAATTAAGCTACAGATCAACGGTTTGCAAAATGTTTGTGCACCACTTTCTAAATCGCGTAAATCCCGTATTTTAGCTCGAATATCTTCACATTACGTGGCTAAAATTAACCAACAAAAATCTCAGTAAGTTCGCTTAACCCGTTAAAATAATTAACTGGTTCCCAAAATAAGAAATAATTAAACCATAGTAATAATAGAATACAACAAAACAGCACAGAAGTACAAAAAAGAACAAAACACAACTCAATTCGAGCAATTAGTTCCGTCTAAAATTTTCAATTAATCTGTGCTAGACGTATAAAAATGATGACTTTATTGCACTAGTGTCGAAACGGCGTTTTTAATTTATCTACTGTTTTATATTTAACTGTGACAATTCGTTTACGATCTCCAATTTGTTTGATTTATTGCTTTATTGGTGACCAATTTATTTTTTTGTTTTGTTTTAGGAAATTTTATTGATTATATTCCTATAGTTATGAATAAACTAAAGATTGTGAGGATGTCTATATCTAAAATTGTTTATCACTTGAAAACATGTGAGGATGTATGGATGTTTGCACGACATGACTAATGAATGAATTTGTTATAGATGTTAAGAAACACTAGAGTCTAGAGTAATAAGTCTTCAATTGTAGTATTATCGTAATTATAACGGAGATTTTATTAATCAAAATAAATATCATCCCAATATTCTTAGAGGATATTCAAAACAGGAGCAGTTCAAAAAGGAATAAAGATTTGAGAAGGGAAATTAGCGTATACATTAAGATTGAGTGAAATAATTAATAATGTTTTGAAAAACCGTTTACCCCAACCTTAGACATTCAAAATACTGTTCTGTTTCTGATAATGTTCTTCTACGCACAGTTTCTAGTTTCTACTTTATTTTTTTAAACATATAATAGTTAATGTCTAAATAAAAAAGCTATAAACTCCCAAAATGGAGTTTGGGAACTATTTAATCCATATGCAGTGAAAATAAACAAATCTACTATTGTAAACAGTCGGGCGCTGCGTGTGCGCATGTACAGGTTGTGGGAATACTGGATTTAAACCGAAGTTAATTTTATAAATATTAACCAAAATTAATTTAACAACCTGAGATTAACAAAATTTTTGAAACAATATCTTTTCATTAATTAGATCATCTAGCATGTTTTGTATCTACATCTCATATCATACTACTGGTCATTAAGGCCATCTCAATTTTTTTGGTATCGGGTCTTAAATATTCGGTATGTTAAAATTATGCAGACACAAAAGGGACCTAAACTGGAGAGATAATACTTGCGGTATTATGCCTGTATTACAGTAAATAAATACTTCAAAGTTCTATTTAAATCTTTGCAAAAATAAAAGAATTTTTTTAATTTTCAAAATTTTTAAGCTTTTATTATTTTAAAACTTTTAATATTATTTACTTACTCATTATTATTTTTCTTGCTTAATTTTTAATTTTATTTTTGCCTTCTTCTTTGTAACGTATCACTAATCTTATTGTAAATGCTGTACACGCCTGTTATTGGTGTACATAATATCTATACTTGTAATTTTTAATTGTTTTTGTGTCATTTCTTAATATGTATACTGTTGGTGTGTCTTTAAATAAATAAAAAAAACAATACTAAAACATGTAATATTAAACTTCCCAATACATAAAATATACCAAATACAAAATGACGTTACAATAACACTGTACCTAATGCCTGTACACCGATATTACGGTCCAACGTTGACTGACACATACACAACGGACTGAATGTTTACAAATAAATCATCTGGCGTTATTTTATTGCCTCGCGTCAGTATTGCCATGCGGTGTACGCTGTAGTGATGGGGTATTGTGGATTGTTGGTTACTGTGATTGTGCGATGTGGGTGACAGAGTTTTCTTTTGTTTTCTGATGAATAATGTTATGAGAAAGGATTGTGTGGTTTGTTGGTTTGGGATTCATTATAGAGGTTTAATTCGAACTGATTTTAATAATGCCTGTACTGCAGAAAGCTCTTCAATCATTTCTTTTTAGAGCAACACGTGTAGAAATACAACGGAGTAAGGTAAAAAATATCACGCTATTTTTAGGAACATGTTCAAAGGCATCGGAATTTTCTAATGATATTTTTGTTAGAAATTCATAAAAAGAATATTAAGATTAGCTAGAAAAAAAACCTACAGAAAATTTTCACTGCAATAAAAAGTCGCCATATTTACTAAAAAAAAAACCCTAAGTCCATCCACAGTCATTTCCCATCACTATCGGCTAGAACGGTCATTTCCGGCGCACGCGCAGGTCATCGGTCCCGATGAATTATGACGTACCGCACTATTCTGGGCCGCGGATGTGACGCCGGAACACTTCCTTCAGGACCTTGCTCTCTTTTATATTAATTATAAACTTTCTTTGATTTCTTACGTAAACAATAGCTTTGGGCTAATGCTAGTCGTCTCATGATAAATAAATAAATAAATAAATAAATATCATTTATTTTCTCTCACAATTTACATACTATTTAACAAATTCAACTTATAACTAGCTACTAGTGTAATTGTAAATTGTGAGAAACTGGTGTCCGTGGTAGGTTATAAACCTGTAATACAGATCACCAGGTTCTCACCCCTAGATAGGTACATAGGATTTTATAGCTACGAATTAAAAGTACTTACAGATGTTTTGATGACTTACCATTAATATTTAACACATTTGTACACTTATCACTTAAGAAACAAACAATACACTTAACAGTTTAGTAGTTAGTACACTAACTAATCTCAAAACTAGTAACTGAGCTTAAGATAAATTTTAAACACTCTAAACAGATCAATTTAAGTTGTTACAAATAAGTACAAAATATTGTTAACGTATTTGTTTTACAATGCGGGTAGTTAAGAAATCGCAACATAATTTACTATTCTGCAACGTTGTTCACTATTATATTTAAGTATTTAAAATTTTTATTAGCAAGATATAGATACTTAGAACTTGTAAGGATTAAATAAACTTGCGTTAAAATTAATGTCGAATACAATGTAATCGAAAGAATGTTGGAGTTATTGGTGTGTGGTACAAGTGATAAGTGACCTTTTTAAAAGTTAAAATATGTTAGTCTTTATGAATTTTATTTTTAAAGAAACGATATACTTAAGTAATTTTGAAAAATCATTCATGTATATATATTTATTATGTACTTGTTTATTATGGTTGTTGTTTTGTATGTATGTATTTTTTTTTTTTTTTTGTTTAAATATCTTTATCAATTATTATTCCTATTTATGTCCGAGAAGCGATTCAGTTGTGCAATAGTCTTGTTTCATTAGCCAGTTTTGTACTTTGATTTTAACAATAGGTTTTGTGTTGTCGTATATAGACAGAATTCTATGAAGTTTATTATATAATCTACTGCTTTGGTAACTATAGAATTGCTCGGCAAAGGTGGTTTTAACAGAAACAGATTTGCAGACTAAGTCCCTTCTACGTCTCTTATTTACCCATTCAGGTTGATAGGTCATTTTAGAATGTTGCATGAGTACGGTGTTTAAAATATAGATTTGTCTAACGGTGAGGACATCACATTTCTTGTAAAGATCCGCCGTAGGATAATAGAAGGGTAAGAAGTTACAGACTTTAAGGATAGCTCTTTGAGCACGCTCGATTTTGAGAAAGTGAGTTTTTGATATCCCCCCCCAAGAGGTGACACAGTATGATAGAAGTGATTGACAAAGTGAGAGATATACGGATTTTAATAGATTCCAATCAGTGACGGGCCGCAAATTTTTAAAAATTGAAATTAATTTCCTTATTCTTGCAGACAGTTGGTCGATGTGGGCATGGAAGTTTAGTCTATTATCGATTACTACTCCTAAATATTTAATTGTGGGGGTTTTTTGAATACTGGGGCAGTTACAGTTTATATAGTTGGTGCAGTTGTGGTATATGATTTCCTGATTTGTTTGGTTGTCTGTTTCTCTCAGAGAAAATTTAATAACTTTAGTTTTTTCAATATTCAGTGTTAGGATATTATTTCTTAGCCATTTATTAATTATATCAAACCCTTTTTGTGCATTACTATATACTTCCTCCCATGAGTCACCGCTAAATAGTAAAACTGTGTCATCAGCATAAGTAATAATTTTCCCCTTAGTTAATGATAATCGGCACAGTTCATTTATGTATATAAGGAAGAGAGTTGGGCCTAAAATACTCCCTTGAGGGACTCCGTACATAATTTCAGCCTCGTCACTAGTGTAATTTTCAATTTTAACACATTGCTTCCGTTCTGTTAAATAACTTCTAAAGAGTTCTAACTGAATTCCTCTTACGCCAATCTTCTCCAGTTTATCAACAAGAATAGAATAGAATAGAATATTTTGCTCGAGAAAAGAGACTAACCTTTTGTTGAGTACCCTTTCGAGAATTTTAGACACGGTTGGAAGAATAGATATCGGTCTGTAGTTATTTACACAGCCTCTATCCCCATTCTTGTGGACAGGTAGTATTCTGGAGGTTTTGAACGCCTTGGGAAACACACCTGTATCAAGAGCTAATTGACAAATGTATGTTATAGGTGGACCAAGAATAGATAGATTAGATTTTAGTATTTTAGCAGAAATCATGTCTAGGCCGGTTGAGCAATCTTCTTTAAGGTTCATTATTAACATAATGATTTCCGCACTATCGGTATCTTGTAGAACGAAAGAATTGAGATGAGTTTTGTAATTATCATCAAGAAACCCATTATCTCCGCCTTTAATACTGTCGGCCAACTCCTTACCTACCTTAACAAAAAAATTGTTCACCTCATTAACAGCCATCAAAGGATTTTTAGAATGTATCAGATCTAAACAATTAACTTTAGTTTTCGTTGTGTAGGTTATTTTTTTAATCGCTCCCCATAATTTCTTACTGTTTTTTCCAGCTGTTTGTATTTCCAATCTTTCATATTTCCTTTTTGCTCTCTTTACAATCAAACAACAATAGTTTCTATATCTCTTATACGTCATTTTAATTATTTCATTATTAGGATCTTTTTTTAATTTTTTGTATAGGTTATCTCGATTTCTTAAGCATTTCAGTATTCCCTGTGATATCCAAGGTTTTAATAGCGCCTTTCGCCTAGATGTTATTGTTAATTTAGTGTTAGATATTATTGCGGCACGTAAGATGTTTATAAAAAAGTCCGCTGCAGCATTTGCATCATTAAGTGAATAGATACTGCTAAAATCAATATTTTTAATTTCCTTAGCCAAAGCTTCCATATCAAGCTTACTTTTTGCTTTTGGAGGTGCAAATATTGGTGTGGTAGCAAGATATAAGGCCGTGCTGTTATGATCAGTAAGTGTAGTGTTTAAAATTAAGCACCTTGCTATCATTTTGGATCTTAGAAGTATGTGGTCTAGACAAGTCTTATTATGAGTAGCATGATTAAAGCCGGGCAAAATACCATGAAATGATAGCATATCTAGATATTTCGAACTATTGTGATCATTGCTTCTGATGTCTATGTTTATGTCTCCAATTATTACTAAATTTGAAGTAGAAGGTATAGTTTCTAAGTAATTGTTGAGAGAGTCAATGAAATTATTTATATTTTTATATCCATGGGGTCGATAAATAGCTAAGATTATTGATTTATTGTTGGGTTTAATTATCATACAGTTTGATTCATTTATATTAATTTCTTCGACTTTAATATTTAAGTTATTTTTCACATAGACAATCACACCCTCATTTTGTGTATAATTATTTTTTGTACTTGCATAGTTATATCCATCTATAGTGGGTACATATTGTGTGGATGGAAGCCAGCACTCAGTAAGAACTATGCAGTCCCAATCAACCTTACTACTCAAAAGAATCGGAAGCAATCCAGAAATATTGCGGTTAACACTACGAATGTTTTGGTGAATAATCTTCAAACAATTACCTGCATTAAGTATATGGGAGCCACACTCTTCCACGTTACATATTATAGATTCAGCGACTTCATGCTTATCGATTTCATTATTTAATTCTTTTAATTCATTGAATTTTAAAATGTATAAAAATATAGATATTGTACTTCGTAAAAGGAGCAGAATTAATTAAATTATAATACTTTGAAGAGAACTTAAGAATCAAAATGACTGTTAAACAAGAATCATTGTAATTAAGTTTTAGCTTACTGATATTTTTAAATAGAAATAATAATGACAGATGGTGGAAATAATGAGTTTGTGTAGTGAGTGTTAGTGACGCTAAAATGTTTGAATATTTGCTTACACTATATATATTAGATGTATTATTTTTAGAGAAAAGAATATAGTTTCTTATACATGCATAGTTAAAGGAACGAGTACTAATTAAGACATGGAAAAAAAGTTTCTTACTTAAGTAAATTAGTCATGCATTTTTCTTCAGTTTTTCAAAATCTTCTTCATCGTTTATGAGTAGGCGTGGCCCATCTTTCATCCTTCTGATATACACCTTTCCGTACGAAGTCCAGCAGCTCTCGAACCTCTGAGATTTAATAAATTCTCTTGCTAGATAATATAGTCTTTTTGCTTTTGGGGTTAAGAACTCCGATATATAAATTGGTCTGACTGGGAAATTAATCTTTAGACAGGTGGTATTGAGCTTATTTGAAGGGTTTTCTTTATTATAACTTCTTGAAGCCTTTATAATGCTTTCTTTTGCAGCGGAGGTGTTAAATTTAATGATTATTGGTTCATCTGATTTGTTCTTTGCTTTCATTCTAAACACATCTTGAATATCAGAGTCCTTTATTTGTAAATTTAAGGCTGCAGACATATTTTTCGTGACATTTATCAGCGTAGTTTTGTCTTCTGCATCAATTTTAGGGATGTTTCTTACTTCTATAGAAGCTAATCTTGAGTTTCTTTCAATTTGCTCTAATTTGGATTCCAAATCAGATATTTTGTCTTTGTAATCAGAATTATCTTTCTGTAGCTGATTAACTTTCTCTAAAACTTCATCATACTTTTCTGACATGAATTCGACAGACTTTTGAATTTCCATATTTTGGGCTTTTATCGTGTCTATTGCCCCTTTCAAAATTTCGAACTTCTCATCCTGCTGTGCTCCCAATTCTTTCAACATGCTTTTTAATTCATTTATTAATGTGTTACTGCTGTCTGGTAAATCATCGAATTTACGTTTTATACGTTTCGTGTTGTTGGTGTCTGGTTTTTCAGAAATTGTCGAGGCGTGCAGATTTGGGTCTGATCCGTAGCACGTAGTTAAAAGTTTGGAGTGTCCATCGCTCTTTGGTGGTGTACGTTGGAGAGACATTTTATGACTTGTACCACACGCTATGTAGATAACCGCTAGCGCTTCACACGATGACGTATTCTGACGTAGCAGCTACTGATTTGTTGTCTTGCTCACTCCAGAACACAGCGTATATCGCTTACCAGTTATGAGAGCCTGGTACTTTATTAATTTTATTTCGTTGATTTTTTGGAAAAATAAGATTTATTTGAAATATAAGACTGCGTAGAGGGACACGTCTATGCGCTACCGCGGTCCAGAGGGGAGAGGATATGAGAATGTTATAGTAGCTACTGTTTTTCTAATTAAATATTCATAGATGGGCCTTATCCTCGTGTAGGGTAGGCCCAAACTCCTCGGAGTTTACATTTATATAAATAATAAAAGCAATTAAATTAAAAATTTTAAAATCCCCCAACACAATTACCTTCAAACCCCCATAACTTTTAAACGGGTCAACCGATTTTCATCAAACATGTCTAAGAACACTCGCACGTAAGTCCCCTTTAATACAAAAGAAGAACTAAATTGAAATCGGTTCATCCATTCGGGAGCTATGATGCCACAGACAGACAGATACACACACACACAGACACGTCAAACTTATAACATCCCTCTTTTTGCGACGGGGGTTAAAAATAAAAAGTAAGTTTATTCGGAACAATAAACACTTATACTAAAACAGTTGTGACGTTATAACTGCGAAAGTTAAAATATAAAACTGTGTTGCAGAGAGAGCGCCCACCTCATAATTTACATAAAACATTGGTTGCAGTGTTATGAGCTGGTGGTGATGATAATTAGATCTAATTTCCGTCATTGATTTGTTGATTTATTCCTATCGGACCCCTTTTCCTCCCGTTTTCCAATACGTATACTCATTAAGTTAATTAAATGAACCGATTTTTGTTTTACATATTTATTTTTTGTATTACGATTTATATATATACTCTTTAAAATTACCAGTACAGTGTGGTCTACTAAGTCTGGTCTTAGGAAAAACTGAACCTCATAATTGAGAACGAAACTGTTGAACCGATTAAAGTGAAAAGTACACACATGTCTTTTAAAACGAGACATATATAGTACCAGAATATATATATTTTGTCCCAAAAATACCATAACTTCGAATACATATATAATAGGTACGCCACTTTATAAAAAACGAGGTTAAAAATACAGATAAGTATAAAATTCCACTGTATCAATGGATTCTGTATAAAAATTGCTAAACATCTGTCTGTCTGTATTATCTCCAGTCAGAGTTCACGATGATAAACACTTGTATTGATTACTAATATAATTAAGATAAAGACACCTACTTATATACGTCTTTTAAATAATAACTTCATTTATATGTATCTATATATATAAAAATGAAACCCGTTTTCCTTGGTCACGGCATCACGCGTGAATGGCTGGACCGATTTCACTAATTCTTTTTTTGTTGTATTTGTTATTATTAGGAGAAGGTTCTTATGTAAAAAAATCGGACCCGTGCGAAGCCGGAGCGGGCCGCTAGTATAAAAATAATTAAGGTTTTTTTATAAAACTACTCTTTCGTCTTATATAGCAACCAGACCTACTATCATATATTTAGAGTATTAGAAACTAGGCTATTACACACAACTTCATCCAGATTTTAATATTTTTTCTTAAAAGTTTCATAATAAAAATATTTGAAATAAAAATCTATTTAAACCAGGAAATTCTAAAGAAAATTCTTCGTTTAGTTCCGTGCCGATAGGGTGGGAAATTCACAAAGCATATGGGATTATCTGATACAGTATGAGCTATAATTTAAAACAGTGCAGTCACTAGTTTGGACAGATTCATGATAACTGCAAAAAGACGGAAAATCTAACTCAAGAAAACATCAACAAAATCAGTTGTTCTCAAAGATTGAACCAAAAGGCAATGACCGAACGAATATGTACCATAATACGCGATCTCCATTCAAGTTGACGTCATAAGAAAGTGAAGTCCTATTCTAAAATTAAATAACAGTAGTGCATTGTCGATGGGTTAATAGGTGCGTTGACAGTAAGGGATGCGCATGAGCAATAAAATGTTGGACTTATTGAACTATAATTGATAATTGTGTCTTTGACTTTGGCCTGATTGTTGTTTATTTGTTGTGAATACTCACGTGCGAATTGCGTGTTGTGTTTTGTAGTAAGATGATATACAGGGTGGCCCAAATAGAACGGTCTGTGAGGGGAAATATAAGCCAAGACATCATTGAAGTTCCCTTAAATTTTTCAAAATTTCCGGTTTCGATTCCCGAAGTGAGTTATAGTTTTTTTATAAATGTATGAATGCACTTTTTTTTCTAAAATCGATGACATGGTTCCTAAGAACAAATATTTGTATCTGTTATAGGATTTTACTTCCCCTCACTGATCGTTCTATTATAATAGAATATGAAATAAGATTTTTCAAAATTGATTTGTTTACCTTTATTAATGTAATAATAAAAATCTTTTGTTCTCAATATACTTTCAAATATTATTGTTATTAATTGAGGGAGACCAGGAGATCCATAACACAAGGTTTTACTTAGTTTGGACTCCTGTCCCTAGTCTTTGTGACTCTATGTTCCTGAATACGTATTTGTATTATTGGGAAAATAAAGACATTTTGTATTTGTATTGTATTGTATTTGGGCCACCCCCTATTTTTAATATTATGAAGTTTGAGAACTAATGTTATTTTCTATGTTTATCCTTTTTAAAGAATGTAGAAAATTGAAATGTTGGCCTTGAGTTATATGGAACAGTTGGATTCAAACTTTTGTAAAAGAGTATCGTATATTTTCGTACTTGTTATCTTTTTGGAATCTTTTTCCGTTGCGCGCTTTTTTGGAAACTGACAAAAAATATTGATCAATAAAATTATGAAAGGGTAAAAACTTTCTCAAAAATTGTTTAATGTAAAATAAATAACAAATATATTATGAATATTATATTTTTATGGCTTTTCAAAATGTAATATAAATTCGGCGAAAGAGTCAATTTAACGATTTCCAAAAACAATCCTACTGTACAGTTATTTTTTTAAATAAAAATATAGACATAAATGTCGTTTTTTAAAAAAGACACCATAAACAAAACAGTTTATTATTATAACATCAAAGGTTTTATGTAAAAAAAAAAACATGTTCACTTAATTTTATGTCATTTTTCTTCACCCTTTTAGGATTTTACGATTGTAATATTTGCCAAAAAATTTAAAGCTTTTTTGCCGGTATGACAACATTGACAACTAATTGACGTATAAAAAGTTTGAGAAACATCTCCTTTTAAGGTGATTGGTGAAATTTGAAATGACGCGATCTTTTCTCATTGAAAATACAAAGAGTTATCACCACATATAAAACAAAGTCGTTCCCTCTGTCTGTCCCTATGTATGCTTAGATATTTAAAACTACGCATCGGATTTTGATGTGGTTTGTTTTAATAGATAGAGTGATTCAAGCGGTAAAACCTCGGAGTGCTGCTAGTATGGTATAATACCTTTATTAACCGACTTCATAAAAGGAGGAGGTTCCCAATTCGACGCGATTTTTATCATTATTTGTAGAAAGTTTTTTTATAGTCTAAATATAAATACAATCCTAGCCAGATTTTCAGCAGCTGATATATGGCCTCGGTACGTTAGCTTGCCAATACTAGAAACGTAAAAAAGAAACGTGTGGCACTCGGGGACTGCCACGGTTAAGCTATTGCATAGCAATTTTATCAACTAATTGTTTTTTTTTTTTATATTGCAATCCTAACCTTAAAAATTTTGATGTCGTACTTGGGACTTCATACAATGAAAACTTTGTCTACATTACTATAAAAACTTTCGGATTCTTTACAGAACCCGTGATCACAGAAGACCCACTGCTGTGATCACGGGTCTTCTGTGATCACGGGTTCTGTAAAGAATCCGAAACGTCAGAAAATGTAAAACAAAATACAACCACGACAAAAATCCGTTTAAGTGTTTTATCTAAAATACTATTTTTATAAATCTTTCTTCGTATTATTAGTAACAACTTACCTCGTCCAAATGTTTTCTTAACAAATACCAACAGTTGGTTCGTTTCTGAAGCGACTCTTTGATACCGTATTTCGTTACAATGCTGTTTTTGTTCTAAAAACGACAATTTTGTGCTTCCGTAGCAGTTAATGTAAAAGCATTATGGAATTTTTATTGAAAGAAAGCAAGAATATTACTGCCAAAAACCTCTTAATTCTAACTTAGAGAATGAGAACAGAAAGAGTCAAAAAAACATATGTTTTTTTAAATATATTTATCTTAATAAGCAGTACTTTTACTCATTTGTTCTCGAAATGGGACCGATTTCCCGCAAATATGGATCTTTAGCGTATGCTGCGATATTTTCGCTTTGACTTGTGAGGGCTCTAGCCCGCATAACATTACCCAGAGGCATAAAACTTGCTAACTGTATTACTAGCATATTAAAGTACATATTTGCATGCAAACTGATAACAGCTAAAAGCTCAATCCCAATACGAGCAATTAAGAACTCTATTTGCACTTTAATACAGTCCTTTATCAAACATCATTAAGAAATCCTCTCTACTACTTAAAACTTTGCGCTAAACGACATTAAACCATTAAAATTAAACACATCACACAACATAATAAAAGCAAATAAAGCTGCGTACACACTAGCGACATAAAATCTTGCGCGACCGTTTTACGCGTGATTCTTTGCGACCAGTGTCGCGTGACGCGTCTTTCAATACTCCATTGTGTACAAATAACAAATATTGTTACATTCAATAAGTACTGTTTAAGTAGTTGCTGTTTTTTAAGTAAAACGATACGTCTCATTGTTTTTAAACGCGTATTTTGTAAGTGAGTATAATGAAGTTTAAGTGTATTGTTTGGGATTACAATTTGAGGGTGTTTTTAAGTGTTATGGAGTTAAAAAGTCATATTAAAGTTCATATTTTGGTCAAGTTCTGTCACCTGTTCATAACTAATATAAAGTTGGATATATGAACCTACGTATAACAAATAGACTTACTTTTTATATCCATTGAAAGTAATTTGTTATTCTCAAGTTTTTAAACTAATGTGTTTCAATAAAAAAGAAGCAAAAGCTCACAATAAATAAAAATACCGTCATTTGGTAAAATAAAAAGTTCGAAATACGAGCAGAAACGAGAACACCGATGAAAACTATCTAGAAAAGTCAAAACAATTGAACCATTTTATTGATAGCAATAATGTATTTTTTATGTCTTTTCCATTCACGAGACTATTAAGGAGTCCCGGTCTTTTGGAAGGCTACTATGAGGCCAAAGCCAAGACACGGGAGCCATATTTAATCTCGTGTAAACGGTGCACAATCCGGCGACTATCCCTGTATAACACTATAAAATGCATCCAAGGACAGTCCCCGGTTCCGCTGGGACTATTGCAAATATATGGAAAACTACGACTGGGTTATGGGAATGGGATGTTTAATTGACTGGATAATGTATAATTATTATATCAAGATATAATCACAAAAATGAGTATTACCCATTAAAACCATTTTAAAAACCGCATCACTTTCAGCATCATCAATCAAAACAATAAAAATCTAAGAACGAGCGCGCACAATGCGACTTTAATGAGCTCAACTTTACACACGGATAGCGCGAGCTGCGATTGTTTCAGCTACCGTGAGCGCACGCAACGTCGCGTGACGCAAGTTTGATTTTTGCCTTATTTTCTTATTAAAGCACTTTATGACCGATTTACTGATTATGAATTGGTTGGTGTAATTTAATCATGGTTTTTGGTAGTTTAAACTTTGTTAAATTAATCAGAGTCTCATCATTATGAGGACTTTTGATTTTAAACCGTTTTTTTTAACCCCCGACGCAAAAAGAGGGGTGTTATAAGTTTGACGTGTCTGTGTGTGTGTCTGTCTGTGGCATCATAGCTCCTGAACGGATGAACCGATTTCAATTTAGTTTTTGAAGTGAAAACTTCTTTAGCGGCGCTGAGCACTTTTTTTGTATGGGTAAAAACTTTTAAACTCGCGTCAGGGTCACGTGATGCTGATCGAAAAAGCGTAAGATCAGCATCACGTGACGTTTATGATAACTGAAGTAAGAAACAAACATTGTATTCTGCCTCATAAATGATAGTACTTTTATACTTATAATTAAACACAACGTTAATATTGAAGTTTTCACTTCTGCCGGCACTCCCGGAGTGCTACCTTTTTTTTATTAAAGGAGACTTACGTGCGAGTGTTCTTAGACATGTTTGATGAAAATCGGTTGACCCGTTTAAAAGTTATGGGGGTTTGAAAATAATTGTGTTGGGGGTTTTTTAAATTTTTAATTTAATGTTTTTTTGTCTAAAGTATCAGAAACTAAACAGGCTCGTGCCCCATTATATGAGCCGATGATGATGATGAGAAACTACGTGTACTTATTCATATTTTCTCATTCTGGTCTTAACTATTTAAAAATCTAATTATACTTCTAATTTCACCACATAATCTATACCAAAATTGTATTCCTCTGTATGTTATTTTTCAATTTATCGCACAATTTTGACCTATAAGCCATTGACCATGATACTAAGGGCCTATTTCACGATCTTCAATTAAATTTCCGAGTAGCTACTCACAAGTTTTGTCTTTGTCACTTGATATAAAGTAAGAAAGAGACAACACTCACTTTACTTGTTGAGTAACTTTACTTGAAGATCGTGAAATAGACCCTAAAAGTTATAATCCATCTCATGATAAGCTAAATAACACTCCCAAATTAAACAAACAGACACACAACTCCTTTAGACCAACAAATTAAACGAAACCAAACATTTTAATGACAACACTAAAACTGAATTACCTAAAAGCAATCAAAACTATTTCTGGTAACATTATGGGTTATACATTTCTCAGGATAATTTAAAACGGTCATTCTATTTATGCCCAAGTGTTGGAGCACAATATGTTTGTCAAACAGGATACCGATGTTCGGTCAATTTATGGCCGGAACATGTTTTATATGAATTGACCGATGGGGCATTTTGGTCAATTTTCGGGTGTGGACCGGACGGTTTTTTGTCCTAAATGTTTTCTAGGTAGTGTGTGTTCGGTGCTTTAAGTGTTATACTGACCCGTATTTAAATGCCTTTGAGGGGACATTTTTAAAAAGTCTATCTACGATTTGAGTACAGAAATCTAATAAAAAATGTAATATGTACGTTTTCCAACGTTATTTGAACACAATATTGAGATATTAAATTTAGTTAGTTTCTGATACTCTAGATACAAGTTTCGAACTTAGTTAGGGGTCAGTTACTATAAAGAGATGATGTAGTGAATGATTATGTTATGTTATTTTGGATACAAGAGGAATAAGAATTGATAGAATTTAGATCCTAGATATAGATTAAGTTTCAATGTTTTCATCCAAACCAACTATTTTATAGTACTGTTATTTGATCGTTGTTATTTTTATTTTATAAAAGTAAACACAGACGTTTACAGAATTCAATACTTTTATTTCAATTAGATAGTTGACGTTAGTGGTTGTTATTTGTGGTAATCGATTTTTACCCGAAACATCGATGTATCGAGTTTTTATTTCGAGTTCCTTTTTTCTTTTTCTAACGAGTATTAAGTTACAAAGAGTAAAGAGATATGTAGTAGATTTATAAGTAGGAAATAGATTTAGTGTATCGTTTTAACTTCACTCTAAAAGGTTTAAAACCTTAGTTACGGGAAAGTGATTTGTAGGTCTTAAACACATGTTCCTTTTTAATCATTGTATTATAATCATCAGTTAGAGAGAGGTATTTGATTTATGTTGAGAACTTTATGGTTTTCGGCTTCAATAATATAAAATCAAATCAAACTCTACTTAAGAACACAAAGTATGTACTTCAAAACACAGCCTTTTTTAGCTTCCAAAATCCATATCAGAACACAGAAAAATAGCACCAAACCAATGCAAAATAAGATCTATATTTAACTACCAACAACATAGGTATTAGCGGGAGTCTGACCTACAATCTCAAACTTAATTATGCTATCTAATTTTAACGTCATATCTAAACAATGAACCACACACGAAGCTCAATCAATACCATCGACTCTTTTGTCTTTATCATCATATTTTTTTAAATTGTGATGACAGGACGCGATCACAATGACAGCAATGGGATGCGGGCTTTTGAATAGAGTTTTATTACTCCAAGCCTTTGTGGTAACATCTGTTCTGTAAAAGCTTCGACAATGTAATTACTAGGTACAGCATGTGGGATGAATTGTTTTTGTTGTGAGTAAAGTGTTTGTAGGAGTTGATAAAGGAAATAGTTTAAGGCAAGCATAAAAGCTAGTTAAGTGTTGACCTGTAAGGTCAGGCAGGGAAAAAGTAATCTGAAGAGTAGTAGGCGTATTTACGAGGGTGTCTAATGTATAAATCCACACCAACACGAGTGAGTTGAAATCAGGATTTTTAGAATTCCTAATTTAGACCTTAGATTAACCCCAGGAGTTGAGCTACATACTCCTAGCTTAGTAGGCAGAGACATGCCAATAATGAGCTATATTAATTATAGCTTACTATTAATTTAGGCAGAGACATGCCAATAATGAGCTATATTAATTATAGCTTACTATAATAATATAATTATTATAGTAAGCTTACTATATTAATTGGCGTGTTTATAGGTGGCATTTTCAAATTCAAATTGTATAGAAAACCCTGTTAAAAACATAGCAAAACAAAATACCAAAACCACACAAAGAGAAACTAATAGAGTCATCATTAAAAATAACATAAACAAATCAATAAAACCAATAACAGACCAAATAGAAACCACAACATCAGAAACCGTCAATGAATCAAACTATATCAACCTTACAACACGTCTCCTGTGTCCGAACAAAATTGACTTTGACGAAGCGAATGGGACCAAAATAGTATAACTTGTCCAACCCATTGTGCGTGATAAAATTAGAATGGTTTGAAATAAACACGTGGTGGCAATTATCGCTGTTGCCAGTCAAATGAGCCACTAAGAGAGAGACGTTAATGACTAAAGTCATCCGGCTTGTGAACAGAATGTGCAGTCACTTTTTGATGCACTGATTTTCTTAGAAGTTACTTAGACGGGTTGTTTTTCATGTATGTCGATGGGAAAGGGATCAATGACTTATTTAGTGTGATGAGTGTGGAAATTGGCTTGTTGAGTTGTATTGTATTGTTATTATTATACTCGTAGAATATTATTTTTTTCATTTATTTTATGTCATTTGATCGTTTAGATTTTTGTTTGTGTCAAAAGTTTAGAAATCAAAACAACTGATGTCAATCATTCTATTCGCTAAAAATATATTTTGAAAATCCATTATAACATGATTACACAAACTACACCATCTTAATTAATGCAGGAAAACATTAATTTAACAAGACACGTCCTTATTATTATGATCTCAAGAAATTTCGCAATCTCTAATAAATAATCCGAGAATATAATTCTATAAGAGAAGAACGCGGCACCTAAATAAATTGCGTCTCGTACATTCATTCATCTTCCCGGGAAAGATTTAAGGACATTACTTGCGTCTGAGACATGTTCTAACAAAAACTAACTACATAGGTGTCAGTTGCATTGCTAGGGTTCCGTATATTTATAATTATAAGGGAATCAAAAAGGATTATTTAATAAAAAAATTGAAATTGTAAAGGATTCTCTAACAAAATTTTATAAGATACATCATAAAACGTCACGTAATTTTGTTTATTATTGAGAATTTTTATCAAAACCTTTATTTTTCTCGGCTTGCTTTGGTATTAGTCAATGACAAGTACTGTATATTCCACATTGATGGGTGATCTAATTCCAAAATAATTTTCAAATCTTTTCAGTCTAAATTAGGGTTGGACTAAAAAATGCAATATCATATTTTTGTAAGTTAAAATATATGCCTTTTAAAAAACACTATTCTTGAGACTTCTCTCAAGAACTCAGAATCCTAAAAACAAGCAAAATACGACCAGTTGTAAATTCTTCACAAATTATTGCTACTAAAGAAAGAAAACTTCACATGTCAATCAAAGTAAAGTTAAATATGCGATTGTTTTCATGGAAACAATTAGGAATGCCTCAAGGCTCTACGCCTGGGTGTAAATAATTTCTTCTATTCATGAATGACACTAACGCCACATAAGGACAACGCGTCGTTTGTTAAAACTCATTCCACGTTTACGATTTAACAACCTAACTTAATACGTCTCAATTCCTCGTCAATTTCCTGTTAAGATTGACAGAGTTGGAACATTTTTACGAGATATAGTTACAAAAGATTGATGTTGTCGTCAAATCGGACATTTTGTTCGTTGTTTCGCAATAAATTATCATTAAGTAACACCTTGTCTCGGTGGATGTCTGTTTATGATCGGACGGCCGTAAAACGACGCCACTTCTAATCTTATCTTCGGGAAAAAAGTTCTACCTGCCCCCGATATAAACTACATAAAATGTAAAAAAGCAGTTAAAAACTGTGACTTGGAAAAAAACACTAATGGAACGGCATGTGCATAAAGGTGCATACGAAACAAATATGAATTTTATTAATGATAAAAATTGTATAATTTTAATGTAAAACGTATTTTATACAATGTTGCTTTAAGTTTGCGAGTAATAAATGGTAGCACATGCAATTATGCAATGAAATAGTTTCGAAGTTGGACGAATCGGAATAAATGAGCATGCTTTTATAGAGTTGGTCTATTAACATGGTTTAGAAGCAAATGCAGTTACTGTGAATACTTATTAGTAAAAGGACACTTGTCTTGGACAAATTACAATAAAAAAGCTATTTGAATAAATAGTATTCTCGTTTTAATATTATATAACTGTGCCTAGCAATTTACCCCTACACACATACTATTATCAAACGCGTTGCTTGACTCAGGAATCGATCCCGAGACAACCAGACTTGCCGCGAGATAGCCAAAGCTTTGATCTAGTATAAAATTGGTATTAATAAATAAAATTTGAGTGTCTGTTCTGTTTGTTCCGGCTAATCTTTGAAACGACTAGACCTATTTTGACGGGACTTTCATTGGCAGGTAGCTGAAGTAATAAGGAGTAACATAGGATTTTTATCCGAAAACGTCCTCGGGATAAGGTTAGCACAGCTAGTTATATTATAAATCTCTTCAACTTTAAGTTGCTAATATATTACCAAAACTAAAAATCAAGTAATTGGTAATAATAACAGATGATATATTACGAATTGAAGAATTGTAAGAAGTTATTATCGTAATAGATACTTATTAACCTTACAGCACGCAATGTTGAAATGTAACTAAATACGGCTTAAGTAGATAATTTAGTTAATATTAATGTACCACCACCTGCTGCTGGTGATGAAAGGAAACCTTTAGAAATGAATGAACATAATCATTTTAAATTAAAAACAGTTAATAATGAAAAAGATGATACAGTTTTGGTTATTGTTGAGATAACAATGAAAGCAGTAGCCCTATTTAACAAAACTTAAATAATGTTTAAAAGCCGCACTCAGAGACGTTTAACGAATACTTAAACTAATGTGCAACAATATTTCTGTGCCGGCGGCCAAAATTGGAAGCTACTATAGTCATTTAGACTTTAATGTCATTTAGATACATTTTCAATGCAGTGACAACCAAAGGTTGCGATTACAGCGACGCTGTCACCGGCACAGAAATATTTTGGTACATTAGTTTAAGTATTCATTAAACGTCTGAGTGCGGCTGTAAGTGACTTCAACTGTTGAAATGCGATTGGGGTGTTGGGATCCCGAATTTGTTTGGCAAATTGAAGTAAAGATGAGTCGAAACTGTCATGATGACCTATTCACTTGATCCATCGTGATAAAGAGGTTTAGCATAACAATCTAGCGCTGTTTTGCAGCCGGTGCTGTAGCACTTTGATGATGGACGCAATTAATGATTTGGTTTATTATTTCTTTGGTAAGCCCTACTAATTATGTAAGTATACTGAACTTAATAAAAAAAAGGAAAATAATACAAATCAAAACACGTTAAGGAGTAATTAAAATGCCATATTCTAATATTTTTGTAGTAAAAATATAGATTTTATGTTAATGCTCTCAAATTTTCATGCTGTGTGAACACGTTTTAGAGTTATGATCCAGACTGTATCCCTAAATTAAGTATCTCCTGTGTGTAATAATTAGATTGTAACTTGTTGTGTCACCTCAATAAATAAATAAATAAATAAAATAGTTCAACAAATAATAAAAACAAAACTTACTGCGCATGATGATGATAGTGCGTTGCGTGATGCATCGCTGCGGGCTGCCCAGGCGGAGTGGTCGCATGGAAGGCTGCGAAAGCAGACGGGAACTGAAGTGGCAAGAACCCGCCCCCAGTACCCACTGTGTCCCTATCTGGCATATTCACCACATCATATAACTCCAACTAATAAGTTATATAACACACAGTTATATAACCAGTTTTTATAACACCAAAATTACATATCACAACACTATTAATCACTGATTAATGTCATATCTGTCAATGTCATGATTTTTGACGTTTCTGTTTGTGTTTGATCAAGTCAATTCTGTTCTAGTGTCTTCCATTTTGTTTGTTGTTTTGTCATAAGTTGTGTGAATTTTGTTTTGTGGTCATTTTTTATCTGAAACAAAGAGAAAAATAACATTAGAATACAATCATTAAGAAGTAAATAATACGTAAAGAAATTTAAAAAACCCCCAACACAATTACTTTTAAACCCCCATAACTTTCAAATGGGTCAACCGATTTTCATCAAACATGTCTAAGAACACTCGCACGTAAGTCCCCTTTAATACAAAAAAAACTAAATTAATATCGGTTCATTCGTTCGGGAGCTATGATGCCACAGACAGACAGATACACACACACACACACACACACACACATACATACACACACACACAGACACGTCAAACTTATAACATCCCTCTTTTTGCGTCGGGAGTTAAAAAGGACTTTATTATTGATGAAATTAGAATAATGATACACCACAACGCTTGCCCAAATGCGTGTTGGTGATCTCAAACCCACGCTGTGTTCAAAAAAAGCATTTTCTCAAGATTAAATGACAATTGACTAGTAAACCCAATTCCCAGGACATTATAATTACAGACCAATAGTGATGTGACTACTAATTGTCATTTGTACGACAAGATTGGTCGTACGACAAAAACCGTAGCGACAAATTGTCAGTCTCGCCCGTTATTATCACTTACAGGGAAAGTGGGTGGGGTTAGACTGTTAGCGGAGATCAATAATTTTATTTTTGTTAATTTACTTTATATGGTCGAATACAAAATGTTGATGATTAAGTTAAAGAGAATTTCGGTTTTATGGACATCTACATCAAGTTTCTTTAAAATCAAACGTCCATGTTAAAAACTTAATATAAGCATATTCAAATCATTAGTGCTTGGTTTCAAAATGTCCCATAATAACACAAAAATATTCATAATTTTGCAATGACACCATCCCCTCATAACAATAATTGATACATACATTTAAAATTGAACCATATCATGTCAAAAATATGACCGTAATTGCAATAACATCCTTCCATAATTTCAAATTAAAATGCACCTAAAGCAATAATTGGAATTCTTAATTTAAAATTTAAATATAATTTAAAAACTTTTCAAATCATCATTACTTATTGAAGAAGCAGTATCGTTATGTCCTTTATTTTTATTTATTTAAAGTCGATAATCTAAAAACCAGAAATCATTTAAAAAAAATCTTTTAAAGATCGTTATTTAAGTATATTTCTCTGATTATCACTTGCACCATACCTTATAGGGTTACCACAAGAAAATACTGTGAGTAATTAATAAAGATGTGATTATTTGGACGAGAATCGACTTTGTCCCCAACAATGGGCACGACTCGAGTTATAGTCCCGTAATGAATCGATCGTAAAACACTATATCGATTATCGATACTCATTTTCATTGAATGAGATTTACGATGTTTGTGCATGCGAAATTGGCGGGCGGTTCGAGTGTCGGGTTTTATCGGCTATTCAAAATTCGAATTGTGAATTTTGAATGCGTTCGATTAATGCGATAGTTTTTTTTTTGTTGTGTTACCTTATTATTAAGGTGGATTTGCGTTGTGGATTGAATAATGCTCTATATTTTTTACATGGAAACTGTAGTTTAGTTAACTGTTTAAATAAAGTTTTAGAAACAAAAATATAGTCATTAAATTTTATCATTTCAATAATTATCATCTCTCTCTTTTAGTATTTAAGGTGTGAAGAAAACATTTTATTTTTTCTTATGTTTTTGTGAGCAAGGCATCTAATGTGTCAAAAAGTTATGAATAAATGAATTAAATATGTTTAAGGCAAAAATATTCCCAACGACATAACTTATTAAGTCATAAATTGTATATATTTTCCTTGTGTTTCAATATTGGCAATACAACTGCAAAACAATTAATATAAAAACACCTAAAAATAATACGTTATTATCAAATCAATTATTCACTTTATCGATATTAATTATAAAATGATGTCCCATCACTAATCACGAAATGAGTACAGAAATGCGCGCGCGCATTCCGCCTCTCTTAATACGGTCCTTAATAACGATTTAATTGTTTTTAGTCGTCGAATTGTTTTTGAATCTTCCCAGAAACGAAATGCGATGGTATGACCGCATTTCATTTTACGGTGTAGTGTCGGACCTGTGTTTTATTTTTGACATTTCTTCTTTTTAGGTTATGGTATAATTTTGTTGCATGTGACAAGATAGGTGTGCCTGTGGTTATATATGCAAGGATCTTGGTACTTTTTTATATTAAAAGTATCCAAGTTTTAATTGTGTGTAAATGAGATATCATCTTAATATGTCCAGTCATTTTGACAGTGCGATTGAGTATCAAAAAGAGATTGAATATCCAATCGAAATTATATCTATAATATAAAAATGAATCGCAAAATGTGTTGGTAAGCGCATAACTCAACAACGCCTGGATCAATTTGGCCAATTCTTTTTTTGTTGTGTTTGTTATTGTCAGGAGAAGGTTCTTATGTAAAAAAAATCTGGAAAATCAACGGGAAAATTGGACCCGTGCGAAGCCGGGGCGGACCGCTAGTTATTTATTAAAACATTATGAATACTTAAAAATATAGTAATAAATAATATTTACTAACTTCCTAAGATTTACAACAGAAATATAATTTATATAATCGATAAAAATAATGTATCTCATTATATCGATATACCAATTACACTTTCCCATCACTACAAAAACAAAAAAACAACTAGAATTGTAGCCAATTGTCTAGTTCTTATAACAGTGTTTAAAAAGGACAAAAATACTTTTATAATTAATATAATTACTCACTTCTTGTGGGGTTAAAATTAAGTTGTACCATAATTCTATTTTGCCGTCGCAAATGGCAGTATTTACAGCTCTAAGTATTTATGTTATTTATTATGTGAAGTCCATGTTATGACGTTCTGGAGTTACTTTGTATTTAACTTAAAATAGTTTTGTAAAAGACTTTTGAAGTATATTTCTAAATATATAACTCAAAGGTGACTGACTGGCTGACTGACTGACATATTGGTCTATCAACGCAAACCACTGTTGGATCGGGCTGAAATTTGGCATGCAGGTAGATGTTATGACGTAGGCATCCGCTAAGAAAGGATTTTGATTAATTCTACCCCCAAGGGGATAAAATAGGGTATGAAAGTCTGTATGAGGGAAGTCATTATTCCACGCTGACTAAGTGGCGGGCAAAAGATGGCAGTGAGGTGGAGCGTTACGGGGCTGAAGATTTTATTTTTGGTCCCCGATGTATTTACAATTTTCCTTCTATTTAGAATGGGTAATAAAAGAGGTTTTTTTTCTGTAGGTAGGTATAGAATGATGATGTATTAAATGGGAGCGTTACGGGGGCGGATTTTTGAACTCGACGTATAAAGAGGGGTGATAACTGATAATACGAGGGATGATTGTAAAATAAAGTAAAATTGGGCTTCTCATTTTCATTATTGAGAAAGAGAAACATTTTGTATTGCCAAAAATCGAATCAAAATAACTGGGTTTCGTAGAGTTCATGTACAGTACATACACAACTGAATTGAGATCTTTTTAATTCACTTAAAATATCTACAAAGTTTATAATAATAATGTAAGTAATAATTTTAGTTACTTTAAACTCTTCAACGTAATTTCGACTCTATTCCTTTTACACTAAGTTAATTTGTCATACAAATTATAACAAATTTAAATTGAATTACTACATTATCACCTTTTCAAATAAGGAGACATAAAACTATAAATATTGTCCTTGGATTTTCACCAATGGCCGGCCAATAAAACAAATGAATTAATACACAATATGGCCGCCAATTATGCACTGCACAAGTAACAATACCAAACTTTGTTTTAATTGAGACATTAATATTACTAATCACGACGCCATTCAGTTAACATTACCTATCTTATAAAGCTATGTGACATAGTGTGAAGAACAAACGGTAGGTCAAGTAACAACATCTGATTTTATTTTGACTATTTTGATTTTAAAGGTATCTAAATACCTACAAAGTTGCAAGACAAATCTTACGTATGTATATCACGTACTATAGTCGAAATACTTTGGAGATGGAAATTAGCTGCACAATGAGTATATTATAATTATTAATAAATTATGGGATATACACGGGTAAAACCTCAACGCATTAAAATGACTACCACGAGTAGTAAAATAATAATTTAAGAACAGTATTATGAATTAAAGCTACCCAAAAATTCACTCCTCAAGCATTTTACACTTCTTAATCGTACATCTACGATAACCCACACTGTGTCCTCACCTATAAGTGAGTGAAGACAATAGAGGCATCATTATGCGACCTCTACACGGACAGCGCGCGAATTGAACACGAATCGTCTAATTAGAGAGTCATTTACGACTCCTGTACTTATTTGCACTGTGACATATTGCGCTGCGAATTCTTTAAGGAAGTATGTACTGTAGAAGTGGGGTAGCTGTGAGCAGTTGGAGATGCAGTTTTGTTTTAGATTATTAATGAGGTATGAATATAATGTTAGTGTTATTAGGTTGTGAATACAAATGTATGTAGTCTTTATTTGGCAGTTTTCCGCAATATGTAAATGTAACTTCTTTGTAAATGAAAATAGAGGTTGACTGTCGATATTGTTACAACCAGGATTGACGGTAAGCATGGAAAAGCTTATGAAATTATTAAGTTTTTGATCCTAGAAATTTCAATATACAATTTATACGATACACATAACTCTGTATTTAGTAAGTATCCTTCATAATTTACTCTATATTATCTTTTGACACCTGCTTTTGCTATAATTTTCCTGCCATTTGCAAAAATCCGGAAGAATGCGATTGGAATGAAATTTGTTTGCCATTACTGTTTTTTTTAAATGTATTTTTAATATCAGCTTTTGACTTACATGACTTTATTAAAAAAAAAATACCTTTAATATTCGAAAGAGTGTTTTACAGACAAACCCGGAGAACAGCAATTTTACTTTAACTCCGTCTGGGTGTGTGTGTGAATGAGTGTGTGCCTAGTTTCTGATACCCTAGATATAAATTAAGAAGTTAGTGTCAGTTACTGTGAGATGATGTAGTGAATGATTATGTCATTTTATAAGTTCTTTTATGGCGGCATTTTTAACGCAGGTAAACCCAGGAAGGGCGACTTCATAAGTCCTTTTTCAAAGCCCACACTGAATAACAAACCGAATTCAAATTCGAAAGTTAAAAGGTGGCCATTGACGAGTCAGTTGAACTGATCAGTCCAGACATAAAACTGTGGCATCACCCCAAAAGTTTTAGGCCAACTAGATTTCTCCACTGGAATCGTAATCGCTCTCGACTGACGACCATTTTTGGATGGACACCAGGGCCCCGATTCTCTAAACTATTAAGCTGTGATAACGCTACTCAAATGTATTTTAATATCAACATTATGGCCGTTTTTTTGGCATTTGTTGTCATTTTGGTATTCTCTTAGTGAAAACTACTCCGCTGACTCAATGTCTCCATAAAACTTAGATGGTTGTCATAGAAACAGTATTCTGACGTTTATTTGACAAAAAATATATTTGAATTTTGATATGCAACAAAGACCACTGAGACACCATAACCATATGAATAAATTTTAGCAGAATACCAAATTTCTGACACTCTCGTTATGGTGCCTCAATATCAACATATTGTCTGATCAATAATGTCAAATTGCAGCAGTTCACGTGATCAGTTAAAGTGACTTGTCAATAGCCACCTTAAAAAAGACGAAACATAAATCAACTAACTGTGGTTTTATCACCAGGATTAGCATTCGTAATACGGTGTCGAAGTACATCCATAAATTACAATGAGTGGCTCTGCTTTGCGGCGAGTAGTACGTGAGCGTCCGCCGGAATCTACTAGTATGTGGGTACTTCTATGTTTAAGTTTGAATACGTTTTTGTGGGGTTTTAATCTTGATAAGGTCTTGGAGGTAAGGGTACTTCCGAAATATTTATCATACTTAGGTCATCATAGATTGTGAACTACGATAATTTAAAAGAGTAGTTGCTCATAAAGGTTGTTGAATCTACTTACTAGCTGTGCGTAGTTCCCGATCCCGTGGGAATTTCGGGATAAAACATAGCCTATGTTCTTTCCCGGATCATAAGCTACCCATGTACAAAATTTCAAGTCAGTCGGTTCAGTAGTTTAGCCGTGAAAAGGTAACAGACAGACAGAGTTACTTTCGCATTTATAATATTACTAGCAGCGCCCCGCGGTTTCACCCGCGTAGTACCCGTTCCCGTGGGAATTTCGGGATAAAAAGTATCCTATGTTCTTTCCCGGACCATAAGCTACCCCTGTACCAAATTTCAAGTCAATCGGTCCAGTAGTTTAGCCGTGAAAAGGTAACAGACAGACAGACAGACAGACAGACAGAGTTACTTTCGCATTTATAATATTAGTTAGGATTAGTAGGGATAATAAAAAGCTGATGATTTTGTTTGGTTGAACGCGTTTATCTCATGAACTATTTGTTCGATTTGAGAAAGTGTGTTGGATTGTGGTTACCTATATTTATCAAGGAAAGTTCTAAATTATTTTTCATCACACTGTGACCAAAAGAAGAGGAGTGGTAGTAATTAAAAACGAGAAATCTGCTGGGACTTTACTAGTTATATCCTTAATTGGGAACAGTATTTGAAACGTAAACCCTATTTAATAATCCACCATTTTGTTTGGCCATTACATCTTTAAAGTCGTGAAATTAAAAGTCCAATTAATTTTTCTTTATAATCATACTAAATATTCATCTAAAACCCCAGATCCCACGGGAACAGAACACTTTCAAAATGTAAACATACACTTTAATGAACAAATTCAGGACACACCAAAGCGTTGACGCGGATGCTTCACTTATTCAAGTTTCGCCGACTACTAACTTAGTCTGCCAACGTCTCCCGCAACTAAACGCCTAGAATCAATAATTAGTTTGCAATAGACAAAGTATATGTTACCTTCTACATGTTAAAATTTACGTTTACCGATCTTTATTACCTATTTCGTGCTGACTTTTAATGGCTTAACGCCTCTGTAAAACTATTTTATCTTAGCTTAATGTTTGGGGGAAATTCGGCTTTGAGTTTAGATGGTTAAAGTTCAGTTTAGATTAAAATTAACTGGTAAATTTTATTCCTAACACGACCGAAGGAAGTCAAATATAAAACTAGAAAGAATATAAAATTGACAATAAAATTTGTAGGTGAAGCAGTATTTACATTATAATTTATTTTTATAACGCTGATTGGTAGTCATATTCCCAATTTATATGCTTGAACGTTTACGATAGTATTTATGTATTTTTAGGAACTATAAATTAGTATGTAATTGTCTGTCGAATTGTAAATAGAGAATCTATTGTTACGTAAATGAGTTATTATCTAACAACACTATGGAATGTGATGAAGAATTACAATGAAGTTAGTGCAACATTTTATACATGACTAATATATCAACCTGTAAGATTACAAAGGCAATGTTTAAATTCGAAAGATGATGAATGATGAAAAAAATATACATATTACAAAATTACTGTTTATTTTTTGTTTTCATACAGAAAAGACATAAATAGGAAAAGTATATTAGCGGAAAATTGCCCACTTACAAGTTTAAGTACAAACATAATAATTATAACAGAATATAATCATCTCATTACAGTAACTGACCCCTAAGTTCGAAACTTGTATCTAGGGTATCAAAAACTACGCACACACTCATTCACACACACAACACACCCAGACCGAGACAAACATTTGTGGTTCACACAAATATTCACCCTGCACGGGAATCGAACGCGCAACATTACGGATGGCAGTCCGGCATGGTGACCACTCTGCCATCGAGGTTGTCATCTATCATATATGTTTTTAATCAACGTGGATATTTGTAACAACCCGAAAAATATATGTACAAGGTCTCAAACGAGACACTATAATATAGTTACAAGCAGTAGTTACTAAATATATTTAAATAATTTAAAGATTTAAGAATTACTGCTATGGATGAATGCCAGAAAATAAATATAATACTCAAACTCAATATCAGTGAGTGTTGATATGTTTGTTACACAAATTTATTTGTTCCGCGAATTTGCAATTTATTTTTAAAATTTAAAGTTTATAAAATAAAGTCAGTATATAATTTTATTGTTTTATTTAAGAGTTAAGACCTAGACTTCCACCTCATTAACCATTTTAAAATAGAGAAAGTTTTAACTGCGCCCCGCGGTTTTACCCGCGTAGTTCCCGTCCCCGTAAAAATGCGGGGATAGAAGTATACCAAAAACCTTCCTCTTGAATCACTCTTATCTATTAAAATAAACCGCATCAAAATCTGTTGCGTAGTTTTAAAGATCTAAGCATACGTAGAGACAGACAGACAGAGGGATCGACTTTGTTTTATACTAGGTATGTAGTGATGATAGTGATTTGTCAACCGACTTCAAAAAAGGACGTACTCAACTCGGTAGTATATTTTGTTTGTTATCTCAGAACTCTGTTATTCTTGAAATTATTTGGAAAAATCATTTGTTATTCCAACGGTTACTGGTTCGACTCCCCTTGAACCATACAGATAATTTTGTATCGCAAATAAATAACAAAATCTAACAATAATAAAAAATAAGTTTATAAATAATATAAATAAATACGTAGATAAAAATATTATTGAAAGATAACTAGAAGATTCAAGTTTTCGTCGGATTGACGACCCAAGTGGCAGAGTGGTCACAGTGCCAGACTAAGCAAAGGGTTCGATTCCCGTGCGAAGTAAATGTTTATCTCGGTCTGGGTGTGTGTATGAATGTTTGTGTAATATTTGATGCCTCAGATAAAGGAATAAACCTAGTTAGGGGTCAGTTACTATAATAAGATGATGTAATTAATGATAATTTGTTATGTTATCATAATCAACAAATCTAATATATAAAATTCTCGTGTCACAGTTTTCGTTGCCATACTCCTCCGAAACGGCTTGACCGATTCTCATGAAATTTTGTGAGCATATTCAGTAGGTCTGAAAATCGGCCAACATCTATTTTTCATCCCGAAATTCCCACGGGAACGGGAACTACGCGTGTGAAACCGCGGGGCGCAGCTACTAGCTTATAACATACAAGATAACCAGCTGGCTACTGGAATATGAAGCAGACTAAAATATTTAAACAAAATAACATTCTTACTTACGCAACTAAAAATTAACATTTCTGTCAAAAGAATGAGGTCTAACACCTAATATTTGTATAAAAATCACAAAAATTTTGGAACTAATCCACCGTAACTAAACATATTTTTGACAAAAGAATTAAAGATGGCTGACACACTGCCATGAATATTAACTTTTAAGTCAGAAGCAACGAGAACTAATCGACATGTTTTTATATTTTAACTAGCTGCGCCCCGCGGTTTCATACGCGTAGTTCCCGTTCCCATGGGAATTTCGGGATGAAAAATAGATGTTGGCCGATTCTCAGACCTACTGAACATGCTTACAATATTTCATGAGAATCGGTCCAGCCGTTTCGGAGGAGTATGGCAACGAAAACTGTGACACGAGAATTTTATATATTAGATTTGTTGAAAATATTTAGGATCAAGTAATATTTTAATAGACAAATCAGTGGTGTAGTTTTTAGTGACCTTACCTACGATGCCGAAGATTGTGGGTTCAATTCCCGCTCAAGACAAACATTTGTATGTGTGTTTGTCTATTTGTCTCGGTCTGTGTTTTGTATCTATTCTAAGTGTGTATTTAAAAAAATCTTATAAATTAATCTGTTTATCCGTTGTCTAGCATCCATAGTACAAGTTTTGCTTAGTTTGGGAAATAGATATGTTTTATTTACAAGCAGCGCCCCGCGGTTTCACCCGCGTAGTTCCCGTTCCCGTGGGAATTTCGGGATAAAAAGTATCCTATGTATTATTCTGACGATAAGCTTAGTTATTGAAGAGTTTCATTAAAATCTATTCAGTAGTTTTTGCGTGAAAGAGAAACAAACATCCACACTTACAAACATTCGGCTTTATAATATTAGTAGGAGATATTAGGCACTAGCTTTCTACTCTGTTTCTTCTTTAATTTTCTTGGTCTTGGGACAAATAAACCTGCTATATTAAATTAAAGAAGCAAGAAAAACCTACATTTTCTTAAAAATAATATCCCAAAGGAAGTTTCTAATATAAATGCAAATATTAAAAAGAATTAATGTGACAACGACCAAATTAAATTACCTTGATGTTATTTGAATATGTTTTTAGGTGCTATAGCAGCTTGTTCGACTAAATAGTATGATAATTGCATTTTTGTGCAGGTAGCTTAGTGGTAGGGTTTAACGTGAAAATTTAAAAATCGAATACACACACAAATCTTATAAGTTCATAATTAATACAACAAAGAAGTAATATTTTAAAACTAGAAAAAGTTTAGAGAACTAAAGAGTTTGAGAACCTTATAATAATACCTATCTAGCCTATTTATCGGAGAAGAGCAGTAGTATTACTCTTGTGTACACTCGCACTCTTTGTGATCTATCTCGAAAATGGCTCAAGATATAAAAAAATATGTTGACAAGAGATGTAGAGAATTTAATCCTCTCCAATATGTATGAAGATGCAAATAGCATAAAATCCATAGGAAACGAGATATTTGCTAATAATGAGATTTTTTACGTTATTCGAACACGCAGGTTGGTAGGTTTGGAGACAAGTTTTAGGTAGTCATAATAATGGTATATTACAAGTTTTCAGCTTATTAACTGAACTTCCTCAGCGAAACCCTTAATTTCCTGAGGGTAATAATAAACAAACATTTTCACGTATTTCAGTAAGAAGAGTGTAAACGTAAACGAGTTAGAGAATTAAATTAAAACATTAAATTTAAAATACCCCCACCACAATTACTTTCAAACCCCCATAACTTTTAAACGGGTCAACCGATTTTAATCAAACATGTCTAAGAACATTCGCACTTAAGTTCCCTTTAATACAAAAACTAAATTGAAATCGGTTCATCCGTTCGGGAGCTATGATGCCACAGACAGACAGATACACACACACACACTCACAGACACGTCAAATTTATAACACCCCTCTTTTTGCGTCGGGGGCTAAAAATGAGATGTCTTTAATCAAAATCGGTGTTTTTTTTTGTATAATCCATAATCAATTTAATCGAATAGTTAACGTAACCCCATCTACCAAGATTTATTTCACCTACAACCTTTTAAATCCTTTTTTACTATTCGTCTCGGAATTCGATAAGATTACTGATTCAAAACATCGATCTTTTTCGGCGCTTGCGCATAAATCGAGTCGGCATTGATTGAATGCTAATAGTGTGCAGTTATTAAAATTTTTTTAATATGTATGTAATGTTTTAGCAGTAATTTGAAGGGATGTGACTTGATTTTAAAAGTATGGAGTTTATTCGAAATAATTGTGTCAAAGAATATATCACCAAGCTTTTTTAAAGTTGATATCTTTGATTTACACGAACACCTTAGTAAACTTTTTACATTACTTTGTACAGACGTCTTCCATCTTAGTCTTCTGTGATCACGGGTTCTGTAAAGAATCGTCAGATCCGTCAATCCGAAACGTCAGAAAATGTAAAACAAAATACAACCACGACAAAAATCCGATTAAGTGTTTTTTTTTAAAGTTATTTTGAGGATATACCAAATATGTTTTACTTGATCTAAGAATCAAATCCAGGAACACCTATTTTTGTTGGCACATTTTTTTATTATTATTTTATCTTTAATGTAACAGTTGACCCAACTTTAGATATATAATGTAAGTACTTATGTACCAATTATTAGCTAATAGGCTGAAGAGTTTGTTTGTTTGATTGAACGCGCTAATTTCAGGAACTACGGGCCGGTTAGAAAAAATATTTCAGTGTTTGATAGCCCATTTATCGAGGAAGGCTATAGGTTATATTTTATCCCCGTATTCCCACGGGAACGGGAACTACGGTGGTAAAACCGCGGGGCGCTGCTAGTATAATATAATACAAAGTCAAATATCATTTGTTGTTCTTTAAAAATAAACAGAATCTTGTACATATTTTTTCTGATTTTATATCACAAAAAAATAAATGTATTATCGATACACAAACAAACAAACAAAAATTTAATAGAATAATAACTCTATAAGCTGTACAAAGCATACAATGTAATAGTAACCGCGTACAAACTCACGCGCATGTTTAGTCTGTGGTTACAGACTCTTGCGCACAGTTTTTGTACATTTATTAAACTAACCGTGAAAACCGCAATTCATTTGATAGATCATCATTGCCATGTTATATTGTAGAGGTTTGATCTGTTTATGATGGCAACATTTGTAATTACTTTTGGTTATTTGATTAAGATTTGTTTGAAACAAGTGGCTATGGTAATTGTAAGATTTATTCGATACTACTTAGAGTTATGCCCCGGTGTTGTATTGTATTTATTTTTGAATTTCCATATTTTCATTGAAACAAACATAATATAAACAAACGATATAAAGATTTGTACGCTTAGATAATTTTAAACTACGCAACAAATTTTGAAGAGATTTTCATCAAAAAACACGAGTGATTTTACACGAGTAACTTATGTGTTGTACCTATAAAATATTAAAAAGGGGAATCGTGGGACATATCAATTATTATATTCTACTAAAAGTATAAAGAGGAAAGATTGCATTTATTCCTAAAAATCTATAAGATTTACGCAAGTAAAACCGCATAGGGCAGCTAGTTCACCGTAAAATAAACATAGCAACTTAAAATAAAATCAAAAGCTCTACAAATTAAGCTCCATTAAATATTGTTAACAATTAAAAAGAGTAAAAAAGTATAAATAATGAATTATTATTCATTGTTTCAAGTTATTTATAAGTGAGTTACATTGTATGAAGATATTAAACACGAGCAAAGTCACGCGCGGGCTTTTATTGGCTTTGTTTTGTAAATGGCAGACATTTTGTTTTTATTTTGAGGGTAGATTTATTTAAGTTTATTGACTTTTAATAGTACGGTTTGGGAATGAAATATTTTTAATAATAGAATGAAATGTTTCTATTAATATCAACTAGTGAGTGAGCTTTCTTGTTTTATCCGTGTAAATTCGGATCCCGTGGGAATTTTGAGATAAAATTATCGTATGTGTTACTTCTGGTTTTAAGGAATATTTTTACAGATGTTCAATTAAATCGGTGCAGTATTTTTTTAGTTTATATGAAACTAGCTGTGCTCCGTAGTTTCACCCGCGTAGTTCCCAATCCTGTGGGAATTTCGATAAAACAATGCCGTTCCTCGGACCATAAGCTACCCCTGTACCAAATTTCAAGTCAATCGGTTCAGTAGTTTAGCCGTGAAAAGGTAACAGACAGACAGACTATCGCATTAATATATATTGCAGTAAGGAAACAATCATACATTGCTCAACCCAGAAATCGAACCCAGGACAATATATTACAATAAATACCACCTTTAACCACCCAGTAAATGGTATTATTGTACAGACAATAAATGCAGAGCGGGGTTTTATCACAATTCTTGGAATAGGGTCTAAGGACCATACACATTCCAGAATGGACTACCTGATTAAGTGACAGATTTTTTATGTAGCTAGTGAATCACGTGGTTGCACTTGAAGTTTTGAATATGTAGATGGTTGTTTCCGTTGTTTTATGTTGTACTAGCGGCCCGCCCGCACGGGTCCAATTTTCCCGGTGATTTTCCGCGTTTTTTTTTGCATAAGAACCTTCTCCTAATAATAACAAATACAACAAAAAAAGAATTAGTGAAATCGGTCCAGCCATTCACGCGTGATGCCGTGACCAAGGAAAACGGGTTTAATTTTTATGTATATATAGATTAGTGTATGTATATTAGTATGAAGGAAAATCGGAACAAAGATTGATAGTTTTTTATGCCATAAAAGCTTTAAATGCCCTTAGTGTACTTAAGACTTCCTTGTAATTCCAATATGTTATCGAATTTTGTTTAAATTTGAAATTCTTATTTTACTATCATGAACTGATGATTTTGATGATAGATAGTAGATGAAGAAATAATAATAAAAGTAGAACAAAGATTGATAGTTTTTTTAGCCATAAAATACAGCTGTGGACTATATTTGTACTTAACAACTTAAAAGAGTCGCAAGCGCGTTGCTTGCCTTATAAGGATGATAGGATATTAAGGAGGAGGTGGAGGAAGAGAAACAGATGGATCGGGTACTGAGATCCGGATCCAAGCGTAACGCAGTAGCTTCAGCTATAAAAAAAAAAATTTAAAATTTAAAAAACTCCCAACACAATTACTTTCATACCCCCATAACTTTTAAACGGGTCAACCGATTTTCATCAAACATGTCTAAGAACACTCGCACGTAAGTCCCCTTTAATACAAAAAAACTAAATTGAAATCAATTCATCCGTTCGGGAGCTATGATGCCACAGACAGACAGATACACACACACACACACAGACACGTCAAACTTATAACACCCCTCTTTTTGCGTCGGGGGTTAATAAAAACAAAATGTCTGCCATTTACAAAACAAAGTCAATAAAAGCTCGCGCGTATTGATTGATCAACATAATCATAGCGAATGATTAAGAATGAGATAGATATCATCATGTTGTGGCACCTACAGAAAGTGCATTTAATTTTTAATTTAGATATTTAAGTACCTAGTTCTAAGATTTAATGTAATTTTCACTGGTCGTCCTAAATAAATAACATAACATAACATAATCATTAACTACATCATCTCGTTATAGTAACTGACCCCTAACTAAGCTCGAAACCTGTATCTAGGGTATCAGAAACTACGCACACACTCATTCACACACACACCCACCCAAATAAAGAAATAAATACGATACCCCAGATACAATAAGTTCCTAATAAACCTAGTTAGGGGTCAGTTGCTAAACTTGATAGAGTGATAATGTTATGCTACTTTATATTCTGTTCCAAAGAAAATTGATAACCGCAGAAAAACAGCAATTCACAGCTAACCCTATCAATAATACTCACAATTATCTTTTTATTTTCATAAATAATGAATTTATAACAAAAACTGACAGGTGATGTGTTTAATTAGCATAACGATGGTGAATTAAATTATAAAGTCGATTATAAAGGTATTGACTGATTGCGTTACTTAACACATTTATAATTGGGTAGGGTAAAATGACAGTTGATTGTCAAGTTTAACCAACTTTGAAAAGAAGGTTAACAATGTAGTTGTTCTCAATTTGGTTATATTTTTATTTAAGTTTGTTATCTCATCTCATTCTATTATTTATTAAATGATTTGGAAAAAATATTTGGTTCAGTTTTTATCTCAGTTCAAATTTAGCTAAAATTATTTTTATAAAATATAAATATAATAATCCTTTGTTTTATATTTCAACTAGCTGAGCCCCGCGGTTTCACCCGCCTAGTTCCCGATCCCGTGATATCCTATGTTCTTTCCCGGACCATAAGCTACCCCTGTACCAAATTTCAAGTCAATCGGTTCAGTAGTTTAGCCGTGAAAAGGTAACAGACAGACAGACAGAGTTACTTTCGCATTTATAATATTAAGTAGGGATTACTTTCTATAACATTTAATTTAATGACTTATTCTCCTTTCCTTTTCAAATATCATTAAAAACCCATAATTTAAAACCTAGAAACAAAAACCCATCCCATAATTTATCCAGACCAATTATTATCCCTATAATTGTAATGTCAAGTGTAAATTTACATGTTTTTCACATGTTTTCAGGTAAATGTTACACATATAATGACATTTATTAGTTCACATCATTTTAACGATGTGTAGGACAGTTTTTTTTATATAAAAAATGAAGTTTTACTAAGCCTATTTAATGTAAAAAAAATTGAAAGGCAATGAGTTGTGAATTTTTAATTTAGTTAATTGTTTAAGAATAGTTAACATTGTCATTAGGTAAGGTAATTTTGTTGGTATTTATAACTTAATTAAGATATTTGTTTGGGTTTTATTTTAACGGACTTTAGAAATGGAGAAGTTTAAAAAAAAATGTTAATTAAACTAGCCTTAAGAGCCAGCCCAGACACGGCGGAATCCGCGGGGACGCAAACCGCGCGGTTCCAAGCTTGAACGCATAGTACGATGCCATAGTTTAAGGTATAACGCGAAGCTAGCTTCATGTCGCCCACTACGAATGTAATTTCATAGAAATACATACAAACCAGTAGTGGAGCGAAGACACGTGTGGTCTGCTGCTGCTATCTGCAGTCGGCTAACAACTTATACCTTTAATGCCCGCGCGACTGATCTGCGTGGTTTGAATCCGCGCGGATTTCACCGTGTCTGGAATGGCTCTTAAACGAAAAACTGATAATAATAATGTATCATAATAAGCCCGCAGGGCACCTTTGAGGCGGGGTGTCGGGGAGTAGCGACCCCGCGGACCTGACGCGCTCCCGGGGGAGGTCACCATTCCTCACCTCCGCTTGCCTTCACTGGCCGGCGGAGTGAACACTGACGAGGAACAGGTCAGCCCACCTCCGTGCTTGCCTTCATTGGCCGGCCGGAGTGGAGCCCGCGAGAGCACTTTGGTGCTCGGAGAGTGAGAGGCGTTACGTAAGTGGTGAGTTGGCTTAGCATGAAGCTGGACCCTTGGGCTCAGTGGATCGCGGTTTAAAACCCAGGGCGTCTGCTCCACTCTCAAAGCCGCTCGTTTCATGTTGCCCCCTTGTTGCGATTCGAGCGACTTGTTTGGGGGGCCCAGTTATAGAGCTGGCAAGTCTCCATCCGCCACTTCGTACATGTTTATAGCATTGTATCGGCGGGTGTCATAGTCCCCATAGTTCCCCAATATCCAGTCCATTAAACATCACATTCGCATAACCCAGTCGTAGTTTTCCATATATTTGCAATAGTCCCAGCAGAACCGGGGACTGTCCTTGGATGCATTTTATAGTGTTATACAGGGATAGTCGCCGGATTGTGCATCCTTTACTCAAGATTAAATATGTCAAAGGGCTTCCGTGTGTTGGCTTTGGCCCCATACTAGCCTTCCAAAAGACCGGGACTCATTAATAGTCCCGTGAATGGAAAAGATGTATCATAACAACTTACCAATATTTTGCTAACAATATTCCGTAGATAATTCGGTGGTATCTGCAAAGAAAAAGAAAAAATACATTAATAAAAGTAAAAAATAATTTGTACTATACATATACTTTTATAAACTAATTAAAAGACTGGAGTATGAAGAAGGTCATAGGCTGCTTGCTTTATTTCCTGTTAGGACATTAGAACATCCTCAAAATTGTGAAATAATCAACGTCCACGCATTCAAAACCGCGAAGTCTTAGAGACAATTTAAAAAAACGAAAAAATCTAAATCCTCTGCTAGTGAAACCGTGAGCGATAAGAAGCGATAATTATATCCACGTAAGTAAAACCGTAATCGAAGCTAGTATGTATAATATATTTCACAAGCAAGTTCCGCAACGTATCATTACCCACTAATTATATTGACACCTTATATAGGTACGGGTATTTTAATACAAATTACTAAAATCACCTTGCTCTGACGTTATTGATGCGATTCCATTTAATGTTTTAATAATTGAGATATTTAAATTATTTATTTCAGTTTTGACCTTTTTATAAATTTGGTTTGAATATCTTCTCAATTCAAAATTTATCAATATTTAAGTATGTGAAACAACGGGATGTTAGTACGTACTTATAATGACGTACGTTTCGTTTAATAATAAAATTTATCAATTTTGGTCACGTAATTGTCCTAATTATAGCTGCAACTCGCGCATATGCTTGTAATCTTTAAATTAAATGTGCAAAGACTAAGCAAAGACAAACTGGTCAAAAAGGTTAAACTACTTTTACCTATTGTTACTTTTATTAATTTAAAACCCAAAGCTTCACAAAAGAACTTAAAAATTTAAAAATATCGATAATAAGCTTTCATAATAAGCTCTCACCACTGCAATGTTCCTACACCGTCGTACAACAAACACATCTGGGCAAAAAAGCTCATATTACTTTATACCACTGATTTGTTACTTTTTACTTCCATGCTGGACTGCCATTCGTAGGGTTGCGGGTTCGATTCCCGTCCGGGGTGAATATTTGTGTGTACTACAAATGTTTATCTCAGTCTGGGTGTGTGTGAATGAGTTTCGTAGTTTCTGATACCCTAGATACAAATCACGAGCTTAGTTGGGGGTCAGTTACTATAATGAGATGATGTAGTGAATTATTATGTTAGCTACTATTACTTCCAAAACCCAAAAGCTTCTAAAAAGCCTTCAAAATATCGATAATAAGCTCTTATAATAAGCTCCCATCACTGCCCTGTCCCCACAAGTTGCCTGTACACGCACAGTCCGTGGATCACGACAAAAAAGCTCTCACGCGTCCTCATCAACTCGAGCTTTCGATTATTCATGCGCTACGCTGTCACTTGTACTTTGGGACTTTATAGAGATGATATTACCAGTTTTTATTGAGAATGAAGAATTTTTTGGTGGTTATATTGAGAAGAAAATTAATTGATGAAGTTTTTTTTTGGTGGTGTATAAGTGGGGGTAATTAATGAGGCGGTAATTAGTATAAATAAATGGATTTTATTGTGTATATAAGTTGGTTTAATTAATTAGTGAGGTTGTATGAATGTACATTAATTATTTTTGATGAATGTGTTGCATTTAATTTCAGAACTGCTGCACTTATTTCGTCATTTAGATATCAACGTAATTTGCATGAGTGAAAATTTTAGATAATATTATCTTCGTAAAATATGTATATGTTAATTAAGATTAAAATATTGGTCTGTTAGATCCCACTGCAAGACAAAATGTCTTTATGCGGGATATCCAAACCAAATTGGAAAATAGCAAACAGGACGTCCCAGGTACTGAACCATGGTCCTCCAACATGGTATGCAGGTGCACACACGGAATTATAATTAAAATTACTGCCTGATATTACAATATAATGGTGTTTCTTTCTTAATGAGGACGCAATCTAAATAAACATAATGAATACGTAATACTTCTTTTTAAAATTCAACTACAATAATAAAAAAATACGAAAGACAAAAGAATCAACATAAAATTAATTAAAAAAACAAACATGTAATTATAAACACATCATTCTTACATTTACACATTATCTGTCCAACCTTTAACAAAACTATTTTTTTGACATTAACTTTCAAAAAAACATGTCAAGGTGGTATTAACAACTCTATATCATTCCGAACGACGTAATCAAGGTATTTTCTTGATAAAGTTGGTCGAGTAAATGACATCTGCGGTAAAAACACGCCCGGACTGTTATTTATCATCGTATGGACTCTTTAATTATCGAACGCCCGGTGTAGACGCGGCCTTAACTCGATTGTGGATGTGCCTTTATATGAAGAAGTTGTTAAGTTCTGTTTTTAATATAATAAGTGTGTTGGGTTTATTATTATTATATTATTGGGCTGAGGAAAGTTAAGGAAAGCTAAGTCCTGTGCTAAGTCAACATGTACAAAATATGTATAGTTTGTTCATATTTTAGATGATCAGTTGTGCAAAGGTGCCGGGTTTGATTCTCGATAAAGAAAATGTGTGTGTTTGAAAATGTTAAATGGATATACGTACTTATAGAAAATAATCTGATGGCTGTGTTTTCTATCAAATCATTTATTTTTTTAATGACTAATAAATTAAGTTATATTCAGATCTTAATAAAAACATTAAATTATAAATACTATTAAATTAAAATAATTATCGATAAATCACGTATTATCGATACTTTATTACATATTAACAGTTAATAATAATAATATAATAATAATAAATAACTTTATTGACAGTAATACATACCTTAATAACTATGTGTACAGTTGCCTGAACTAGGCCGGGCCTGTGTCTCAGGCAACAGTTCCTTCCAATGACACAAACAAATTAGGTAGGTAACTGTTTACAATGAACAAGTAATAAGTAAAACCAAAACACTACACTTTAAACACAAGAAAAATATCCGTATTATAATAAAAGAACACAACAGGATATCAATATCAACTGGCAATGTAAACTAACACTATTAGAATGATTACTAACATTAGAATGACATTATAACCAAATAAATGCTAAGTTTTTACAAGTACCTTCAAAGTGAGAACAATCAGTGGTTAGACTACTAACAATATGAACTTTTATTTTTCACATTTTTACAATTTTAATATTTTAATTTGCATTTATTTAACATATTGAATTTGATTAATTTTTTATTTAGAAATTTTAATATTACAGTTGTAGTAAATTACTTGTATTAAATAAAATATATTCTGTAGGAGTATTATCATTAAGTTAGTTCTTAGTTGTATAAATTGGTAAGTACGTTTATGAATCAGATTTTCATATTTGTTTTGTGACAGTTTGCATGTAAATAGGATGTATACATTGTACCCCAAAAGAATTTAGTTTGAATAATATAATTTTGAAGAGAATTTTATTACGTACATCAAATTACCTGACATAAAATACCAATAAATAATAAATGTTAAGATAAACTTTTAACCATTATTACCATGACACAACACACAAATTGTGTGTATGTACATAGGTATTATCATTTTGATCTGTTCCACTGCTACTTAACATTGACGAATAGACCTTCTATTTCATTATAGTTTTTTGATTTTAGCCAATTTGTAATAACTAATTTGCAATTATGTTTGTTAAGAGGATAGAAATTTAGGTAAGAGTTTAGTTTATTATAAAGTTTTGGCCCTAGATAGCAATTAAATTTATGAGTAAAATATGTTTTATATCTTTGAATTTCACAAACTTTGTTTTTTCTTCTGAGTTCATTGTAGCTTTTGTCATATGTAAGTCTGTGATGTTGCAGCAATAAAGTATCTCGAACAAACAGTTGCCTAATGGTCAACACATCATAATCTTTGTATAAATTTGTGGTAGGATATCTGTAACCTTTGAATGAAATTACCTTCAATAAAGCTCTTTGTGCAATTTCCAGTTTCAAAATATGTGTTTTACATGCTCCGCCCCATGATGTAATGCAATACGTGAAAAGTGATTCTCCTAAAGCGTAATAAATAGTTTTAAGTAGATTTGTATCAGCTATATATCTCAGTTTCTTAAAGATAAACATTAACTTTCTAGTTCTTGAAGCTAGTTGGTTTATATGTGGGACAAAAGTTAATTTCTCGTCTAAGATTACCCCCAGGTATCGGATTGTACTGGTTCTAGTCAAATGATTGCAGTTACAGGGTATTGCACTATTACTTTGACACGTATGAAATTGTATTTGAAGATTTTTATCATCTGGTAAAGTTCTTTTAGTAATTGCAAAAGACATAAACTTTGTTTTAGAGACATTTAATGTGAGTAAATTTTTATATAGCCAGTTGTAAATTATCTTTAGACCTGTTTCTGCATGATGCTTGGCCTCATTCCATGTTCTACCATGAAATACTATAGCAGTATCGTCTGCAAATGTAAATATTTTACCGTTTTGTACCGTTTGATTACATAAACTGTTTATATAAATAAGAAACAGGGTAGGTCCAAGAACACTACCTTGGGGAACGCCGTAGGTTACAGGTTTATCACTACTTGAGTTTCCTTGTATTGTGACTCTTTGAGTCCTATTATTGAGATAGTCCTTAAATAATTGTAATGACTTTCCCCTGATACCAATTTTTTCCATTTTGTTTAAAAGGATAGGAATGGAGACCGTGTCAAAAGCTTTGGCGAGATCTAAGAACACACCAATACATTTCTCTCTGTTGTCCAGTTTCTTTGCAATAAAATTAGTGATTCCACACACTATCTGGTCAGTGGACCTGCCTGCCCTAAAACCAAATTGATTATTTGACAAAAAACTAATTTTCTCAAGATAATTTAATAGTCTTTTATTTAATATTTTTTCAAAAATTTTTGATATAGCAGGTAAAACAGATATTGGCCGAAAGTTGTTGACACCGTCCTCAGATCCACCCTTATGAATTGGGTGAACAATGGATTTTTTTAACAAGTTAGGAAAAACACCGGTCTCAATACATAGATTTATAATACACGTTAGGTGAGGGACTATAAGGTCACTCGCCATTTTGAGGATTCTAGTAGAAATACCATCCCACCCAACGGCACTATCATTTTTCAAGTTCATTAAAATCGATTTGACTTCCATATTTGTTGTAAAGTGAATAACCATAGAATTAGCTGAAGGCAGTGGCTCATCATCCGTGTGATTTAAATTTGTGTTAATACGAGATGAGGATATGATTGTTTCAGCCAAGTCTTTTGCAATATTGACGAAGTAGTCATTAACTTTTTCTAACGAGCTTTCAGGTGTGATTCCCGTTTTTAACAAACAAGCGGCTGTTTTCGTTTGCTTACGTCTATTTGTGACTGTATCAATGATCTTCCACTTTTTCTTAGGATCTTTAGCATGTTTATTTAATTGTTCTCTTTCATATAGTCGTTTTAATCGTTTTAGTAAATCATTACAATAATTTTTGTACCTATTATATATAATTTGTAAAGTTTTATTTTGAGGTTCTTGTTTACGTTTTAAGTTCATACGATCTCTATTTTTCATGCAACGTATTAGACCAGGTGTTATCCATGGTTTTAGACAAATTATTCTTTTAGGGGTGATAACTTTAAGGCTATTTTTAATAATGAAATTTTGAAGAATTAAAATTAAGTCTGTTGTGTATTTGTTTGGATTTAGGGATGTAATGCTATCTACGTTTAGCGTTTTCAGTTCAGAGAGTATGGATTGGTAACATAATTTAGTTTGTATATTGTTAGATATAATTTTATGGTTTTTACGTTTTAAATCTATATAGGTTAGCACAGGATAATGATCAGTAAGTACTGTTTCAATGACGATAGTGAGTGAAGGATTTTTAGTTTTGACTATTGAATGATCAAGGCAAGATTTTTCTCTCGTTGGGAAATTATGACATGGTAATAATCCATGATGAGCTAGGAGATTTAGGTAGGTTTCGGAGTTTCTATCAGTATTTGTGTCACTCAAATCTATGTTGACATCACCGGTCAAAATAATATTCTTAAACAGATTTAAATTACTGATTAGGTCATTAAGAGAAAGTAAGAAAGGGTCGAGATTACATTGGGATGGCGATCTATAAATACCTATTATTACTGAGTCATTGATTTTAATTATTAGACATGTAGCATCACTAAGCGTGCACTCTTCAACAACATAGTTACAATCTGTTTTTACATATGCAACCACACCATCATTTTGATTTTTATTATTCTCAGTGTGGTAACAATCATAGCCGTTTAAAACTGGATAGTTAGACACTTTAGAGTTCCAGGTTTCTGTTAATATAATAATATCGCAAGGTATATCTAGTCGAGTTAAAAGTACTTCAAAACCTTCAAAATTTTTATTGACACTTCTAATATTCTGTGTGAGTATCTTTAAATATAACTTAGGTGTTACCTTTGATTGTATAAACTTTTTACACATGTCTAAATCATTCATAAAGGATTCACCGGGTTTTAAATCATCTAATTCTTTGGTCATATAATTAAAATTATTAAGCGAATCGAATTTTTAAAAGTTTTATCACGGCATAAAAATATAGACAAAAGAAATGTGACTCAAGCAAGTATAATATTAGTGTATAAAGTGTACATACCATTTTATTATTTGAGTAGATGATTTGTTTGTTAATTTTTCTATCTTCTGATTCATAATCGTAGTTTATGCTTGGGACGTTTAAAAAAATAAGTAGAATTAACAATATTGAATCTTTTACATCTTTAGAATTAAACAATTCATAACAATATTCTGTAAGTGAATTTTTGACAGCATGTTTGTGCAAGAGTGGATATTTGGTTGCAAGTGGATAAAAAAGAAGGCTTAGTCATTTCTGTGATTTGAGGAAGGCCAGTTTGAGCTCGTCATTGATTTCTATGTGAGGTGAGTCTACTGTTTTACGTAGGTAAACTTTCCCATGGCTTGACCAACAAAATTTGTAGTCTTCAGTGCGAGCAAGTTCTCTAGCGAGGAAAAACAGTCTACGAGCTTTAGTGGTTAAGGCTTCGGATATGTATACCTGAGTTTGGGGTCCTGGAAGTTCTAGTGATGTTGAGTTTAATCTCTGTTCTGGGTTTCGCTTAATATAAGATTTCGCTGCTTGGATGAAGTCTGACTTTGTTATGACAGATGTAAAGTCAGCAATAATGGTTGTTTTCCCAGATTTACTTTTGAGGCGGTATACATCTCTTATGGAATCTTGCTTTATATTGAGATTAAGAAGCTTGCTGGTTTTAAGAACAGTATTGTATAGGTCTTGTTTATTTTCTTGTTGTACAGGTACAGGTAGATTTCTTATTTCTATACTAGAAGATTTAAGACTTCTTTCCATGTTCTCTATTTTTGTCTCCAGTGACTCTATCTGTAGAACATGGTTTTTTCTATCTTTCTCCAGACCTTCTACTTTTTTTATAATATCGTCATATTGTCTGCTTAGGAATTCGACGCCTCTTTCTATATCTTCGTTTGTCTTCTTTATGGCGTTATTCTGATCTTTTATTTCAGCAATCTCAGACACCAATTTCTCCAGTAGTAGGTCTTGAGAGGCTTTCCACTCACCGAGCATGTTCATAATTTCCTCTTTGAAAGATAATAGTTTTTCTTCACTCGATTCACGGAATCGTTTATTTCTTTGCGCTGCATAGTCGTTACCCGTTTTGGTTTTAGACACTTCTGAATCTGAAGAAGTGTATGGCGGGGAACGAGCTACTCTTGACATTTTTGATGGTTTTTTTTTTTTTTTTTTTTAGTTCACAGTTTTAGTAGTCGAACTCGTTTTGTTCGTTTCGTGCTCCTCACTTTGCTGTGCGCCTAGTACTACGAACTTTTACAAGATGTTGTTTTTTGTAAAATAAAAATGATTTTACGAACGACTATAAACACGACTGCTCTCAAGCACGGTTCGGACGGAAGGGGGTTAATCGATATGAAATTGGCCGTCACTATTAAAATATTGCGATTATAGTCCGCTGTGTAGTAGTTGGCTAGTGGTTTGACCACAACTCAATTAGCACATGGTTCGATAAACACTTGGATGCAAGACTGACAATGACAAACTAAATGTGGTGGGTTCGATTCTCGTGGAAAGTAAATGTTGATTCATAAAGGTTTGACCTGGTTAGGTTGTGTTTTAATAAATGTATGTTGGTTCTTTTATCATGAATTCAGGAACACATTAAAATAAACTTGATTAAAGATCGGCACTTGTATAATAAGATAATGTTTTATTAATGTTATGGTTTAAGCTGTTGGTAGAGTTATTTTTAAAATTCCGAGTCGATTTTGAACTTAAAGAAATCAAGGACTGGTTAACTACTACATCGTGAACTTCAAGGTATATGTTTTAAATCTCTATATTTCAATTAACCTGAATAAGAAATCGATATTAAGTAACATTCGCGTGTTGATACTATATCAAAATATGAATAGGGTTGTCCAATTGTACTAAAAAAAAACGTGTGGCACTTGGGGACTGCCGCGGTAAAGCTATTGCATAGCAATTTTATCAAATAATTGTTTTTTTTTTATTTTTGTATTGCAATCCTAACCTTAGAAATTTTGATGTCGTACTTGGGACTTCATACAATAAAAACTTTGTCTACATTACTATAAAAACTATTTGGAAAATTTACAAAAAAAAGGTTTTCGATAAAAAAAATAATAAAAACGTGAGGTTTTTTTTCGTTACGGAATTTCTGGATTCGGTCCCCGCGCTCAAGGCCCTCGATAGAAGCTATGCAATAGCTTAAAAAACTACTAAATTACATCATTTTACAGAAGTCAAGCGCAGTGATTGAGCTTTTTCCTTCTGATTATCACTGTTATTAGCGAGAAAGATATTTAGTCCGCAGTAGAAACTGATGGGAAAGTCTTTTATTTTTTTATCGGTTCATCATTTCCAAAGTTATATACATATTTTTTTTTTTTGTCAACCTATAGTGTCCCACTGCTGGGCAAAGGTCTCCCCCAAACATTTCCAACCATCCCTATCTATTACTTAATTATTAGTAAAGGAAATATAATAATATCAGCGGTATATCAGTATGTAAGTGGTGACAATAATGCGAAGTCTCCAAATTTTGACACTTAGCAAGTTGACGAATTAATGGTAATCCCAGAAAAACTTCTCAAAAATTACAAATAATATAATAATTAATATATTATTTTTTAAGAGAAGAATGTACACTTCTGTAAAGATATCTCACATGGGAATGTTACATAGAATAAGTTTTATTATTAGGATTATAAGTGAAGATATTGTTGAAGTGTCTAACTAAATAAATTATTTATTTATCTCGTAAGTGGCAACCCTTATGATGACGCATGCGATTACGATAAATCTTGTAAGGTTAATTAAACGCCACCAAAGTGGTTCTTGTGCGCAAAGATTCCTGTAGGACAACCAACTTGTAGCTTTAAATATATACTTATACTAAACTTACTTTGTTAGTAGATAGTAAATCTAATATATAAAATTCTCGTGTCACAGTTTTCGTTGCCATACTCCTCCGAAACGGCTTGACCGATTCTCATGAAATTTTGTGAGCATATTCAGTAGGTCTGAGAATCGGCCAACATCTATTTTTCATCCCGAATTTCCTACGGGAACGGGAACTACGCGTGTGAAACTGCGGGGCGCAGCTAGTAATAATAATATGTTCCTACTTTGAAAACTCTAAAAATCATACAGGCATGTCTTTGAGGTTATGGACACAAAAATGAATCAGTACGATAAGTTTTTAAATGAAAAAGAAAAGTTGAAACTAGTTATATCCTGAGGTTTTACTCGGCTTAATATATACTGTTTTGCCCCCAACTGTGGTAGCTTATAAAGGGTCTTGTCAATAAACGGGCTATGTAATACAAAAAATATGTATATACATTTTATTTTGTAAGCAACTAACTCTAAATCAATACATAATTATATAAAACTAGCGGCGCGATTTAACCCGCATAGTTCCCGTTCCCGTAGGAATATGGGGATAAAATTATGCTAAAAACCTTCACACTGAATCACTCTATCTATTAAAACAAACCGCATCAAAATCCGTTGCGTAGTTTTAAAGATGTAAGCATACATAGGGACAGAGAAAGCGACTTTGTTTTATACTACGAGGGGGGGTCAAAAAGTTCGCGGAATGGAGGGGATAGCGGGGGGTGGGGGACCTGCCGCAGGTAGTAACTAATGAGCAACTCTTTGTGAGTATATATGCCAAGTTTGAACCTGATTGTGTCAATAACCTTTGACCTGTCGTCGATCAAACAAGTGAATCCGGAAGAAAAACTTGAACATGGAAAAAATCGAGTTTCGTGCCGTCATAAAGTTCCTCACTAAGCAAGGAAAACCACCTCAGAAAATTTTGGAAGAAATGTTATCAGTATACGGGGACTCTTGCCCTGGGAAAACCATGGTGTACAAGTGGAATAGCCTTTTCAAGCAAGGCAGAGAGTCTCTTGAAGACGACCCTCGCTCAGGACGGCCGATTGAGGCCACCACCTCAAACATCGTTGAAAAAGTGGAGAATCTTATACTGGAGGATACTCGTTTGAAGAAGAAACAACTTGCAGAAATGGTTGGAGTATCACCTACAACCATTTTAAATATTCTACACGACAATCTTGGGATGTCAAAAGTCAGCGCAAGATGGGTGCCAAGAATGCTCACACCACCACAGAAACAGCTGCGCGTCGAGTATTCAAAGGAGTTTTTAGACCTCTGTAGCGCCGACAAGGAAGGAATTTTTGCAAGACTTGTTACTGCAGATGAAACTTGGGTTCATCATTATGAGCCTGAGTCGAAGCAAGAGTCTATGCAGTGGCATAAAAAGGGTCAGCCCCCCCCTAAGAAATACAGGGTGTCACAATCGGCTGGAAAAATCATGGCAACTGTTTTTTGGGATACAGAGGGTATTTTATTAATAGATTATAAAGATAAGGGTGTTTCTATAACGGGAGAATACTACGCTAATCTACTAAGACAATTAAAAGAAGCAATCAAGGAGAAAAGGCGGGGAAAGTTGACAAAGGGTGTGCTGCTTTTGCATGACAACGCACCGGTACACAAGAGCCGCGTTGCGATGGCTGCCCTTCATCACTGTGGCTTCGAAATGTTAAACCATCCTCCCTATAGTCCAGACTTAGCCCCCTGTGATTATTTTTTATTTCCCAAATTAAAAAAAGAGCTTCGGGGGAAGAAATTTTCCGATGATGAAGAAGTCAAGTCGGCGATTTCGGCCTATTTTGAGGACAAAGACAAATCATTTTTTTTCGACGGTATTAATAAGTTAATAGAGAGATCTGAAAAATGTATTCGACTTAAGGGGGAATATATTGAAAAAGAAAAATAGTACAGTATTTTATTTCACCCCCCTTCCCCTCCGTTCCGCGAACTTTTTGACCCCCCCTCGTATGTAGTGATAAATAATTCCAAAAATATTCACCAATAAGCTTGTCCCTTACACCACAGCTTCAAGCTAAGCTAAACAAACCAAGATTAAGATCTAGCCAGTACAGACTGTATCTTATCATCTTATCAGAAACATCGCGCCTTCAGCGAGAGAACACGTAGCTCAATAAATATATTGGAAACAAGTAATTGATAGGGTTGACTGTGTATAAATAATTAGCGATTTCCCGCGGATTTGCACGTGTTTTTCTTTCATAAGAGATGCTTATATCATAATAACTACAAGTATCTTAGTGATTTTCAGTTCAATTCGTCCAGTGTTTTGAGTTTTGTGTATAGATCAGTCAGTCAGTCAGTCAGTAATGACGTTTCTGTATATTGACGATCAAGTAGCGTAATTGTCATTCACTCTGCTTCCATCAAAATTGATTCAGTATTTTTACTAGAAAAAGTTAAAAACATCCATTCCCACTTCCATACAAACTTTCACGCTTAAAACAATAAATAATACTCGTGATATTATTAAAATTAATAACTTAACATCAACTAGTAACGTACGCATATGTCGTCACAATTATATCGATAAAATCGCGACCACACTTGACGTTCAACTATCGATAGTCGATAGTGCAATAGACAATGTAACGTTGACATATTTGAATGTTGTAGTGATGTGAAAACGTTATTTCGTGCAGAATACAAAATAGTCTATGCCTTGAATAGTGATGTGGTAAACGGTTACATTAAAGAACGGTGTTTAATTTAAATTTGTTTGTTTATTGTATAATTCAATTGGTGAGAAAGCCGAGAGATACGACCGCTATTTCTTCATAAAGGTTGTCTGGAAAGGAGATTACTTGAAGCTATACTATAAGCTGTATGTATCATAATATCATCTTTGTAGTTAATTATTTTGTAGTTATCGTCACATTTTTATTTTATTTCACAAGCAATAATAGTATTTAGTATGTTCCTTTCACGTTGTATAATATATGAAACCTATACAAGTAATTAAAAACGAATATCAAAACAATAATTTATTTCAATACATAAATTCAAAGTAACCCATAAACAATACGAAACGTTTAAATTATTACCAACATATAAAATTACAATCCAAATGAGATATAAACATAAATCGATATAAAACATACGATCCAAGCATCGATAACAAAATCATTCAATCATTACTCTATCGATTACCGACATACGAGAATTCATAATAATAGTGATGTGATTAAAAGAAAGATTAACAATCGCGTCTAATCAACTCGATTTTTTACAGGGCTGTCAATAAAATAGTGATGTGCGTACACACGCCCGAGTTGTCGATATCGATAAAAATGGCGACCACACGTAAGTGGCCGTGCGGTGCATGCTCGCGATTATTAAATAGTCTACATTTCAATTGCTTACTATATTTATTGCACCTTTTCAATGGGTGAATGGAGATAAACACCAACTTGTGCTCAGATTAATGTTGTTTTTGTTCGCGTACATATAAAAGCTTATGTTATTTTATTGTTGAAGTTATTGTTATCTGTGGCAGAAATCGGTTTGTAGTTTGTGTTTGGTGATTTTTCTTTTTGTATATCATGTTACGTTGTTTGTTTTGTGTTTTAGTTTGTTTTGTAGGGAAATGGGGAATTCACTAGTATTTGTTATTGAGGTAGAGTTGGCTATAAATCAGGGACATTATTGTAAACATGAGTTCCTTTTAAAATTGACTTTCAATATAAAAAACAATGGAATCTTATAATGATTAAGCACCTTTGGTTTTTCTACTTTCTGCCTTATAAATTAATCGATTTCTTAATATATCTTTTGGCTACTCATTATCTCAACATAAACAGGTAATACACGACCACAACCACAAAACACAACTAGCACACCATAATTTGACATCAACAATTTAAGCTCAACACAATCACGAAATTAAGTAATCGATTATCCTTGTATGATAATAAAATTATCGATTAAAAAAACACCGTCGGAACCTGCCTAATTACAAGGCGCAAATAAAAAAGAATAAAGCTTCAGACCTCGTAATGTAAATGAAAAATCGAAGGCAATTTTTCAACGAATTTACGAGAGAGGCTGTCATTATGAGAGCCTCGATTGAGGACCTCCGTGACGGCAAATTGACACTTAAGTAGTGAAGGGACACAATTTATCGATTAATTATGTTACCACACTAAACCTCCTTGGTGTTGAGGAAAATTTTGTGGTTAATTTTACGAAGTATAGACCCGAAACTGTCTACATGAGATCGTTTAGTAATAAGGTTATTGTAGCATTTATTATTAGATTAGATCTTTAATTAGGTGTGAAGAATAACGTTGTGTCGATATAAATCACCCTTAGTGTAGTGTTAAAACAGCACACAGTAACCCTTAAAGTTTAACTATGTTGTCTTTATAATTAGTTAAAATTCACAAAAATAAAGAGTGTTATCTACCCATCCACCAACCTATCCAAACATTAAAATAACACACAAAATACTTTCCCAAAACAAAAACCCATTGAACGGAAGCAACGGTCCCAGTAAAAAAGGCGAAACCGAACATAATTGCGTAATAACTCAAAAGCGATTACTGTAACATTTTCGATTGAGCATTATTATTCGTCAGGTTCGAAAACACGTAAATTCGTGTGCGCTTGGACGCGGTAGGTTGTAAGTGCATCCAGTTTTTGCAGTCGGCCCTCAAGCTTCGAGATTCCAAGCGGCATAATGAAGCCATTACCCACAAGAACAAGCTCCGAGCTCAACTGGTACAAAACAAAAAGAAAACATCCAAAACGCCCGAAGGCTCTCTCGTCCGTCGACATACTGTCTTGCCAGCGTAGAAAAAGAATTAAAAAATGTGTTTTAAGTTCGTTAGGACTCGTTTCGCGGTCTTGGTTTCAAATTTGGTATGTTTTACTTGTTTTGTTTTGGGAGTAAAATGGCTTGTCAAATTCTTTGCTTTCGTTTTTGGGGCGCAATACTTCGCCACCTAGTCTTAAACTAAGGAAAGCTTGTACTATTGATACTAGATAACGAATAAAGATAAGTACTATTTTTTGTAAATATATGACTTAGAATAGATAGAAAACACCAATACCAAGACAAGCAGACATTCACTACATCATCTCATTATAGTAACTGACCACTAAGTCCGTAACTTGTATCTAAGGTATCAGAAACTACGCACACACTCATTCACACACACATATCTAAACACAAATATTTGTCTTAGGGCCTATTTCACCATCTTCAAGTAACGTTCCGAGTACGTACTGACATGTTTTGTCTTTGTCACTTGATACCAAGTAAGAAAGAAACAAAACTAATTTTACTTGGTGAGTAACTTTACTTGAAGGTCGTGAAATAGGCCCTTAATCGGGAATCCAACTTTAACCGTTGGCTTATCAGACAGCCAACAACCCTTTGATTGTCAAAGTCTGGCTTCAAGTAGTTAGAGAGAGACTTAACGAAGGTATTTTAATGATATTTTAATTGACATGTTTCCGATGATTTTTGAGTTGAATAAGTTATTAATTGCTTTTGAATATGTCGGTGACTGTACATTATTTGGGGTTGCGTTAACAAAGTGAGAATGATTTGGCATAATCAGGTATACGATTAATTTCTTTTTGAATCTATCGTTGATGACCTTGAAGGGTTGTTTATTATGATTGAGACATGTGGGATTTGAAATACACTTTGTTAGGATTAATAGAAATTGAGATACTTATGAGTTATCTTGTTAAAAAATAGTGTTAGTGTTAAAGTCAGGTAGTCTTAGGTCTATTAAGACAATCTTCTTCTTGCGAACCTTTATCCTATGTTCAATTATTATTGGGGTCGGTTTTTAATTGAACCAGATTTTTCGGAATTTTGCGAGAAGCGACAGCTATCAGACCTCGACAACCCAGAAGGCGAAAATAGAAGGCCGGTACTTTACTTTTATCCCTGTGTAAAGTTTATAAACGCCATACTGAGAAATGATTCATTTGTCACCACCACCGCATCAAAATGAAACTCACAATCTCATACAACCAGAAACAAATAAATCACAGAAAGCACCAGAATCATCATACATCAATTACATCATACATCACAAAAAGCAAAAAATCCATTTCAAAATTTCGTCATCGTCATCAAACGACAATCATCATCACATCACAAACATCCGGACATGTTAATCTGAGATCATTACTGCGATAAACACATGCACTGATTACCTTACAATGTGGGACAAAAAACTGGCCAATATCGAGTCGGGCTCGACCCTAATGGTTCCGTACTGTTCGGTCCGTGGTTCCGTAGAATAAAGATAACATAACATAATCATTCATTACATCATCTCATTATAGTAACTGACCCCTAACTAAGTTCGAAGCTTGTATCTCGGTATCAAAAACTACGCAGATGGCAGAATAAGCATGTTTGTTGTAATAGGAGCCCCCTTTAAATATTGATTTTATTCTGTTTTTTTTTTTTTGTTATAGAAGCAACAGAATTTCACTGTGAAAATTTCAAATTTCTAGCTATCACGGTTCTTGATAATTATACAGCTTAAATTGTAACAAACAGACGGACAGGCACAAACACAGCCGAGTTCATCATGGTCCTGAATTCAAGTCCTAGATAAGGAAACATGTTGTATTTTTCAGACAGTTCTTATTGGCTTTTCTACCTATCCAAGTTTCTCAATGATTAAGGCATCGATTTGATCATCGAGAGGTTATAATAGATTGAGATAGGTTAGACCATAGGTTCAAATAGATTGTCAACGTCCCGTTTTTCCCCTTTCACTAAGGAACCCTAAAAATACTTAAATCAATTCGAAAGGGCTCACGAAAGCGACAAACTTACACCCACAGGACTCGGGTCATAATGAGGTGATTTGTATAATAATAAAAACATACGCCATGACACGAAACTTGATTATCTCACAAACTTATATCTCTGTATTACCATCTGTATAGGTTTTGGAATTTTGATATTTTTAAGTTGGTAACCGTTGATTTTAAATTTATTATAGATATGTTTCAAATAATAAAATGGTAACGTAAAAAGTTGGTAATTACCAATAATATAATATACTATAGATAGGTACGCATTTCGTTTACTATAGATATGTAAAGTAAGGTTGCGGGTTCGATTCCCGTGCGTGGTGAATAATTGTGTGAACCACAAATGTTTATCTCGGTTTAAGTGTGTGTGTGAATGAGTGTGTGCGTAGTTTCTGATACCTTAGATACAAATTTCGAACTTAGTTAGGGGTCAGTTACTATAATGAGATGATGTAGTGAATGATTATTATGATTACAATATGTTTTGAAGTATAAAATGGTAACGTAAAAAGTTGGTAATTACCAATAATATATAATAGACTATAGATAGGTAGGCAATTCAAAATGTTAACGCAAATAGGAGGTAGTTACCAAGATTCTGCTTTTATGGTACTAAGCTCTCGATCTGGCGATTGAGAGGTCGTAAGATCAAAGTCAACCCACTGCAACATTAACGTAAACCCACATTTCTAGTAAACTACAAAAATGAAGTAAAAGCTATGATTTGCGAAGCTAAAAACTACTTCTTAAAACTATAAAGACTATTTATTTATCGCCTCACAAAAACATTTTAAAAATAAAATTACAAAAAAATCTATAATATTATACGTCACTGGATGTAACTGGTACCGTAGATACCTTGAATTAATCATTGTACTTATACGCTTTTGGTCTCTTTTACACATATTCAATGTTGTAAGAGGCAGAAAGAGAGAAAACATTTTCAAAGAAACAAAATTGTTAAGGAAATAATATGAATTTGTATTTTGCTTTCGTTCTTAACTTTATTCAACTGTTTTACTGCAAAGCAAGCTTTAACTGAAACGAAGATGGAACTTTGTTTTTTTTTTTGGATTTTACAACACATACGTAACGTATAATTTTACAATTATAAGCCAAAGTATTAATTTCTTTCAAAATTGTATTATTTCTTAAGCTAATATAACATACATTTTTGATCTCACAAAATATTTACCTCGAACAAAAGTCGAACCCACTACACTCATTTTACCAGCCCAGCAATTACCACTCTAACCCTTGGATAACCAGATTTTAACCCATAACCTCAAGAATTCTGGGAGGATACTCCATAACTCTTCGAAAACACAAACATCCACACAAAACTTTCACCCAATTCGAAAACCCAATCAGAATTCCGATTATCAAAGAAACATTAAGACGTAAAAACATATTATATCGATATCGATAACTCTAATAACTCAATCGGTTGTAAATTATATGCGGCCGTGGGCACATCACTATCATTAGGGGGTAATGCGATTTGTTATAGCGATCTGATATATTTCAATAGTGGTATGATGGTGTAGTTTAGTCGTGTTATCTACATAGATACCTAGTTGTTTCGGGTGATTAGAACATTCAAAAGTCCTATTAATAATATCGCAAGTAAGTAACATGAATTGTGCGTCGTCAAAAAGACCCAAATTAAAGAGATTTTGGAGCGAAAATTGTCTATTTACAGGTACAGTCACAGAATGTAAAGGTTCGTCACCTTAGAATTGGTTTTCACTTGCACTAGTATTGCAAGAAACAATTATGCCAACATACAAATGTAAAAAACGGTGATGCTAACATTTAAATAAATAGAATGACGTTTGCTATCGAATAAGGTTTTGCTTGATTTTTCTATCCTTTTTTAAACGCTGCCTTGTGCGCGCGGCATATAAAAACCTCTTTGATATTTTGCAATGATGACATTGACCGATTGACAATAGTTCAACAGAAATAATAATGGCAGGTTGAACCAACAAGAAGGTTTTAGTTTATCAAAAATCTTGTTGACAAGATATTTATCACACAACACCCCTCTTTTTGCGTCGGGGGTTAAAACCATTTTAATCAGTAATTATAGAGTGTAGACTCATTAGTTAACCTTACTTAAACATCAAGCCGCATTCACACCGATATCAGCCTCTTATATTTCAACTTCAAGAACTTACTAATTTGCAGACAATTCGTGCATACGCATATTATACGCATATCCATCATGTTTGAACGAATAAACAGGCTGAACGGGTTGAGTGAACAAGTTTAACGGAGTGAATGATTATTATATTAAGTTGTTTGATAGGATTGTTTTAAATTGTCTGTTTATTGAAGTATTTTTAAAGATTACTAGCAATATGCGTTGCATATTTTTAAGAGTCTTGTCAAACCTTTCAATTAAGCTACAGTGGAGATCGAATTCACGACTTTTCGATGTCACGAGGCCAAACACTTTAGCCATTAAACCAAAAGACAACGACTCTCGCTTTTCCGGGATATTACATAATATAATTGGTTCATCAGAACATGGATTGGGTTTGGGATCACCAACACGCGTTAGGCACACGTGGTGATTACACTTATTCCTCTTCACTACACTAATATCATCATGGTATCACATAGTATAAAACAAAGTCGCTTTCTCTGTCCCTATGTCCCTTTGTATGCTTAGATCTTTAAAACTACGTAACGGATTTTGATGCGGTTTGTTTTAATAGATAGAGTGATTCAGTGGGAAGGTTTTTAGCATAATTTTATCCCCATATTCCTACGGGAATGGGAACTACGCGGGTGAAACCGCAGGGCACCTATTGGATAAGAAAAGAATCGTAATACTCTATACGTTTTTAAATGTACTATAAGTTTTTAAATGATATATCCAATGTATACGTCTTAGTTTCGAGTTGTATTGTGGGCGAGAACCCCGCCCTCACCATTTGTACAGATCGAGGATAGTGTACGCGGGTTTCGAACTGACTGTACAGATTTTATATACTAATTCTATTTATTTAATTGTTTGTGAAAGTATTAAGTTATTATGTTTTTCTTGTAGTTAGTAGACACTGGGCAAAGTTTTTGTTTCTAAATACATAGTAAAAAGAATTCTTTTTAAATATTATCTTATTAATTCAACTGAAATTAAGTTGACACTTTCCCTAATATTCAGCATCATCTTTTATTAAAGCTCAATTATTCAAAAGCACGTTTTTTTCATACATAAATAAAAAAGCGTGATTCAAAAAGCGTATAGAAATGTATTATTGGTTCGATTTGGAGGGGCAAATAGGCAAATATTGACGGTAGGTCGAGTTTACTGCGACGCATCACTGCAGCTTACTGCTTGTGTCAATATTGACCCGGTCGTGCGCAAGCGCAGCCGCATACGGATATAGGGCTGGCGCTGAGTGGGAAATAATAGTAATGTATTTTTTTTTTAATTATTATTTAACAAATTGAAGATAATTAAGAAATAAATAATATCAAAATGTAGAAAATTGAAAAACAAATATTTTGATTTTAGAAGCTTTTAAAAAAATGTTCATACACACAACAATTTTTTCCATTATTAGTAAATACTAGTGGTCAAGCCTTCACCGGTATAGATTACTGTATATAATAATATCTTTATTATGTGCAATAATTTTAAATTAAGGTTATTATAACTAGCTAAATTAACTTAAGTTTTAGAAACTTCTATTATTCAGAACAAAACAAATTCAATTAACATATTAGGAACCAAAAGTACTTTATTAAATACTAGTAGCGCTCCGCGGTTTCCCCCGCGTAGTTCCCGTTGCCGTGGGAATACGGGGATAAAAAATAGCCTATGGCACGCACTGATAAATTAGCTTTCCATTTGTGAAATAATTTTGAAATCGGACCTGTAGTTTCGGAGCCTATTCGTTACAAACAAACAAACAATCAAATCTTTCCTCTTTATAATAAGTATACAAATACAATTAACATAATTATAATCTCATACATTGATATTTAAAAACAACAAATTAAATTAAAATTTTAAATAACAATAGGTACTTGTACAACTTAAAATTATAAATACATAAGTAAAGAAAAAAAAATGTTCAGTTAATCCAGTAACTTTATAATATTAGTTTAGATTTAGATTTTCCATTTAAGCAAATAAACAAAACATTAAATTAAAAGTTTAAAAAACCCCCAACACTACTTTCAAACCCCCATAACTTTTAGACGGGTCAACCGATTTTCATCAAACATGACTAAGAACACTCGCACGTAAGTCCTCTTTAATACAAAAAAAATAAATTGGAATCAGTTCATCCGTTCGGGAGCTATGATGCCACAGACAGACAGATACACACACACACACACACAGACACGTCAAACTAAACTTGAAAACTATTATAAGTTGTTGCGTGCCAACCCTGTTGTAGTTGTGGAACTAGAAGCATTTGTAGAGCAAACTCCATGATGGGTGAAATATCATAAAATACAGCTCAGCTACCTTTACTTAAGGCCGGATTTTCCTGAATACACACAGTTTTTACAATAAACTGTTACAAATCGTTATCTTGTAATTTAATTTTGTGGTATTTATGTTTAATTAAAAGCTTTTAAAGAACATAATATTATGATATAATATACCTATTTAATTATATGTATAATCTGTGTTATATTCATGCTCTTTATATTTCTTACATTGTCATCATCATAAAAGGCAATGAGAGTCTTTACCCTGCAGTGGGCTTACATGCTAATTCTAAGGGCCTATTTCACGTCCTTCCAGTGAAGTTATTCACCAAGTAGAGTTAGTTTTGTCTCTTTCTTACTTTATATCAAGTGAAAAAGACAAAACATGTGAGTAAGTACTCGGAACATTACTTGAAGATGGTGATTTCACTAAGACTGGGATTTTACAGGTTGGTGCTGCTTATTGTAAGAAAATAGTTATTTATGGTACAAGCGAGGTAATCATCAATACACGCGTGTACCATACAACGTTTTTCAACACATTTGCGAAGAAATTATCATATTTCGCTAATAAATAAACAGTTTTTCTATTCGCGCGCATCCAACACAACAATGGTGATCGGCCAATGACTAAAAGAACATACTTATTAAAAAAAAAACGAATGAATGAATGGAATCGACCATAGACCTACCAAAAGTAAGGCAACATAGTTGAAGTTTGTTTTTAAAATGTATGAACACCATTTTTTTGGTGTCGAAACTTTTTTTAAAACAAAGCAATTTAAAAAAACAATCTATAACTCACTAGTGAATAAAACGTGTCATTATTCAACTGTTTTTGCACAAATAAGAGCCCCTTTATGCGCAAGTGTGTTGAAATAGTTATTTATGGTACAAGCGAGGTAAGTTGGTGATTACTTCCGAGGCGCTATTGAGGCCCGAGCCGTCAGGCGAGGGTCTGAAGATAGCCGAGGATAGTAATCATCAATACTCGCGTGTACCATACAACGTTTTTCAACACATTTGCGAAGAAATTATCATTTTTCGATAATAAATAAACAGTTTTTCTATTCGCGCGCGTCCAACACAACAATGGTGATCGCCAAAGACTAAAAGAATATACTTTTAAAAAAAAAAACGGATGAATGAATGAATGGAATCGACCATAGACCTACCAAAAGTAAGGCAACATAGTTGAAGTTTGTTTTTAAAATGTATGAACACCATTTTTTTGGTGTCGAAACTTTTTTTAAAACAAAGCAATTTAAAAAAACAATCTATAACTCACTAGTGAATAAAACGTGTCATTATTCAACTGTTTTTGCACAAATAAGAGCCCCTTTATGAGCAAGTGTGTTGAAAAGTAATTTATCAAAACCTCTGCCTTATTTGCGTTGCATATTTAGTCTGGTTTGGCTCTAAACCAGGTTTTACAATCAATTTTGAATACTGTCAAAGTGACAGATTTGACTGACAAGGTGTCAAATGCTTAACAGGTTTTGTTAAAACAGACTAAAAATGCAACGCAAATAAAGCAGATAATGACCTATGTCATTAGACAGCTTAGAAAATATTTCGACCAGATTACACTATGTTTTCATAAGCTATGAATTCATTTTACTAAAGTTTGTTGCCATTGCCAATCAAGGAAAATCTTGTTCAAAACATGTTAGTTAAGTATATCAAAAAATGTCAAGTAATTACACTTAAACTATGTTAAATATACACTGTATTGTAGATTTAATGTCATATTTATATGTCATATTACTGTTTACATTTGTATGAAACTGTTCCTGTTGTTTAGTTAGGTGGTTCCTATTTGACATTAAATTAATATTTGTTTTCCTACCTCATGTTGTTTGAGGATCATAAGTTTTAAAGTTAAATATTTAAATTGAAGAAATTAGACGTTTGTTTTTAGTTTTCAGCTTAAATTGTTAAGTTATTTTAATCATTACTAATATTTTAAATGCGAAAGTAATTATTTTAAATTCGAAAGTAACTCTGTCAGCTCTGTCTGTCTGTTACCTTTTCACGGCTAAACTACTGAACCGATTGACTAGAAATTTGGTACAGGGGTAGCTTATATTCCGGGGAAAGATAGGTTTGTTTTATCTTGAAATTCCCACGGGATCGGAAATTATGCGGGTAAAACCGCGAGGCGGAGCTAATTGATAGTACATACATATATGTAATTTAATTTGTAAACTAGCCCTCTTTTATTAACGAAGTTTTTTCTGTTTCAGAGCTTTTTGAACTTTCAAACAATGAGTACATATTATAGATAGATTTCCTACGATTAAGAAAATATTAAACATTGAAATTAAAATCTACTCAAGTAACACCTTTTCAATAAGTCCAAGATTCGATTCCAGATTAATCATGGGCAAATTTCAACCACTAACAAAAACACTACATACAAAAGACCATGATAACCTAAACTACATTATAACCATAACAACTATTGACAATGAACGGTCAAAATCAATATTTACCGAAACGGGAATCTAAAATATCAATAAGCTACTGTACGCCTCACGGCTTTACTCGGTCAATATTAGTTCAAGTTGAAAAGCATTTTCTTAGAAACAGTTTTAGTTGCACCACGATATTGTAGACAAAGTGTTTTGAATAACATTTTATGGTATTTTGAACTTTATTTCCCTTGAAATAAGGGATATTTTAAAGGGCATGAGAGTCAAACTCCTTCCTAAAAGTTTGTGGTATTTTGAACTTTATCGCCCTTGAAATAAGGGTTATGTTAAATGTAGTTTTTGAGTATTGGGCACTAATAAGTGGGTGATGACTTTGGCTTTTTACATAGGTGTGAATAATTGGTTCGAAATGTGTGATTTTTAGGAATTAGGGATTTTGTTAAAATAAACTTGAAATGGTATTTTTAAACTATTTTCTTTTCTTTTAGTTCTCTATATTCAATGTTGCCTGATAAGGTGTTGATAATCCTAACTAATATTATAAATGCGAAAGTAACTCTGTCTGTCTGTTACCTTTTCACGGCTAAACTACTGAACCGATTGACTTGAAATTTGGTACAGGGGTAGCTTATGGTCCGGAAAAGAACATAGGCTACGTTTTATCCCGAAATTCCCACGGGATCGGGAACTACGTGGGTGAAACCGCGGGGCACAGTTAAGTTTTCTGTATATTAGACGGTTTTGAGGTCAACACATTAATAGTTTAAGGGCCTATTTCACCATCTTTAAGTATATTTCCGAGTACCTACTCACAGGTTTTGTCTTTGTAAATTGATATAAAGTAAGAAAGAGACAAAACTAACTTTACTTGGTGAGTAACTTTACTTGAAGGTCGTGAAATAGGCCCTAAATTATGCCCCTTGCTATATTTTAAACACTAGTCACATTCTAGATCATCAACACGTACTTTACTTATATGGTGATTACGCCTATTCCTCCTCAGTACTACATCAGTACGAGAAAAGTCTTTGTTCTACAATAGAAACTTACCGATACTTATGTGTATTTCAAATGAATTGCAAAACATAATCCTTATAATAACCACTTAAGTTACAGAAAAACTGTCCTTTTAAATGGTTAAAGACACTTATACAAAAGCAAATAATATTCCCTAATCCACAATTCTATAGTTAAAATGAAACATTATGTATTGTTAGTATTATATAGATTGTCAACTGCTGACAGTTTAGAAGTTATTTGAAAAGGGTTATTCAAATACTTGAAAATATGGTGAAATCCGCGTTTTTGAATTGTTAATTGTTCTGTCAAGGATGTAAAGAAAAGTAAAGTATCGGTCTGTATGATCCCTTGGCAGGGTAAGGGCTTCATTCTGACTGATGATATAATAATACATATATGTATAGTGATATGGTTCATGTATTGCCGTTTGCGTGTTGGTGATCTAAAACCCGACTGATGTTTAAAGTCTGCTTATATTCCATTACAGACTAAAAGCTAGCATTCACTGATGATCTAAATACAGTGAGAAGGAATATAATAATCGCCATACTTTTGATGATCGTTTTGAAAAAAACACCTGAAAGAGACCATCAATATCTAAATATATATAACTCAAAGGTGACTGACAGATATAGTGATCTATCAACGCACAGCCCAAACCACTGGACGGATCGGGCTGAAATTTGGCATGCAGGTAGATGTTATGACGTAGGCATCCGCTAAGAAATGATTCCCACGAGATAATGATATACGCGGGTGAAACCGTGGGGCACAGCTAGTTTATAAAAAAGTCTTAGCCCAACAGTGGGTGAATTACAGCTCCTAATAACAATGCTTTATACATATTAATACCAGGTATAGAGCGAGCAAAGGGCAATAAATGCGAGCCTCGTTAGTCCGAGCCAAGAGCAAAACATTAATTATTGGCAGTAGGGCTGTCAGCTTGCCAGGCGTCCGACAAAAGCCGGACATAGTTCGGCTTTTTGATTGCGTGTCCGGCCAAAATAAACTAGTGTTTGGCTTTTCTAATATATTTTCTAATACTTTTTAAATAAACTTAATTACATCACTACATATTATAAAACTAAGTTGTTTCCCGCTGTCTGTCCAAATTGTATGCTCATATCTTTAAAACTACGCAACGGTTTTTTTAATAGATAGAGCAATTCAAGCGGATGATTTTTAGCTTATGTAATACTATCCCCTCAATCTAACGGGAGCGGGAACTATGTGGGTGAAAACGCGGGGCGCCGCTAATTTAATTATAATAAGATACAAAATCCTCCCAAATAGGCTGGTCCGGCTTTTGGCGGGCTGACAACCCTAATGCCAGTATATTTATTACGTATAATAATGTATCGTAAAATGTATATCACTATCGTATTTTACACCAGGCATCTGATTATTTATTTATAAAGCTTATTTTGATAATGTTTGGTTTTGTTTGTCATCGTTTTTGAAGAGGTTTTGTGTCTGATTGTTTTTCAACCTATTTTCTTTTTTGTAGATAGTAACTTTGATATCTAAATATAAATATAACTCAAAGGTGACTGACTGACTGATAGACTGACTGACTGACAACGCACAGCCTAAACCACTGGACGGATCGGGCTGAAAGTAGATGTTATGACGTAGGCATCCGCTAAGAAAGGATTCCCACGGGATTTTGCTATTTACTTGGTGTGTATAATATGTATGTAGTTTTTAATACCTTATATACACAGGTCCCTATAGTTAGGAGTTGGTTTTATGTATAACAACATCATAGAGTGATTGCTTATACATATTAATTTTAGCAACAAAAATTTCTAACAAAACTAACTTTCATACCAACAATGTAACTACAATTACATCTAAGCACTTACATTATCTAGTGAGCTAACATTAGAACTTTGAAATGATAATGTTGAGTTTGCGCTAACAGTTAGCGTGAAGGCGCGAGCTACCGGCGCGGGCGCATCTACTGGCTACCGTGTTTGGACATTATTATCTCTTAACATTGATGTATGAAAACACGAGATATATATCCAGTGGGTCAAAATTGTTCTCACAAAATGAGCGCACAGTGCGCTTATTTTAGACTGGCTTTCTCGACTTAGATAAGAGGTTAATAGTAAAGTTGAATAATATATTCAAAATTAACCCTCGCTAGGACTTGAACCTAGGACCATGGTGAACGGTGACAGTAAGATTTTTTTTAAATGTATTATTCAAAGTAGCTAAGTAGGTGAAACACTATAAAAAAACAATTCTAAACTAAGGTTGGATTACAATAAATGATGTTTAATGTATATGGTATAACTGTTTATTGCATTATGTAGCAATGGTGAGTGTTTACATAAAGTTCTGAGTATAACATTACTTTGGGATTGTCCGGTCGACTGTACTACCTTTAGTTTATTGTACATCTTGAGTTTTTATACATCAATGTGTGTTACGTGAACTATGGATTAGTTCGTTCACTTTTGTTAAGCCTTTGGCTATGAACCTTATCCGGTTCAGGTAGATGGAAGTTAAGGTTAGGTTTAACCGGTTTTTTGTGTATTTTTACTAATATGTAGATCTTACTAATATTTATTACTAGCTGTGCCCCGCGGTTTCACACGCGTAGTTCCCGATCCCATGAGAATTTTGGGATAAAACATCCCATGTTGACCATTGTTGTAGCCTATGTTCTTTCCCGGACCATAAGCTATCCCTGTACCAAATATCAAGTCAATCGGTTCAGTAGTTTAGCCGTGAAAAGGTAACAGACAGACAGAGTTACTTTTGCATTTATTATATAGCATGCACAAAGGCCACAAACTGGAAAAGAATGAATATACGATATATAAATATGAAGAGTTTGTTTATTTGTTTGACTGAAAACGATAATCGTAATAACATTTGAAAAAGCTTTAGGGCCGATTTTTCCATCGCCGAATAACTTTTATTCGACGAATAAAATTGACGTTTGACAGATTTTGTACGACAGAACTGTCAAAATTTCAAAGTTATTCGTCGAATAAAGTTATCTGGCGATGGAAAAATCAGCCCTTAATATATTTTGATCACAGTTTAATCTCTCAAAGCATAATGTTCATATAAAAAAACGTATGTAAAAAATCTAGTGAAATGCATGTCATAAATTTCTCGTCTAAAATGTAATAACTTTCAAATATTCAACATTTAAATATTTAATACAACAATTTCTAAACAAACATCAGTACCATGACTTAATCTGAAATTATGTATGTATGGATAGCAGGAGAATACAATAAAAGTCTTACATTTTGAGTAGCGTTAGCAAAAATAACATTAAATTAAAAATTAAAAAACCCCCAACACAATTACATTCAAGCCCCCATAACTTTTAAACGGGTCAACCAATTTTCATCAAACATATCTAAGAACACTCGCACGTAAGTCTCCTTTAATATAAAAAGTCTAAATTAAAATCAGTTCATCCGTTCGGGAGCTATGATGCCACAGACAGACAGATATACACACACACATATACACAGACACGTCAAACTTATAACACCCCTCTTTTGCGTCGGGGGTTAAAAAAGAAAGTATTTACAAGTAATTTTACCCATTTAACGAAGTTGGTGTTTTAAAATAACATGCAATTAATCCCCAAAAGAGATTATAACCCTCTAACGTACCATTATCTTTACTTATTACTAATTAGGTGCAAATTACACCTTTAAGTTTAACTTAACGTGACGCCTACGAAATCTACGTCATGGCTACGTTATGGAAATCTACGTCATGCCTACGTTATGGCTACGTAGCGCGTAGGATAAGCATACTACGAATTATTATGATGATTAACGGGATATTTACCATGTATGTTATTTATTTCCAGTTAGAACTCCTAGTGCTAATAACTATAAAAACTATATTAAGCATACTCATTTTTTTTTTTCTAGTTAATGATCTGACCTCCGTTTTATTTCACAAGATAAGTGTCAATCCTACTAATATTATAAAGGCGAAAGTTTGTATGTATGGATGTTTGTTACTCTTTCACGCAAAAACTACTGAATGGATTTTAATGAAACTTTACAATAATCTTGCTTATACATCAGAATAACACATAGGATACTTTTTATCCCAAAATTCCCACGGGAACGGGAACTACGCGGGTGAAGCCGCGGGGCGCTGCTAGTAATTAATAAACCTAAGCTGCCTTATTTGCGTTGAATTTTTAGTCTGGTTTAACAAAACCTGGTAAGCATTTGACACCTTGTCAGTCAAATCTGTCACTTTGACAGTATTCAAAATTGATTGTAAAACCTGGTTTAGTGCTAAACCGGACTAAAAATGCAACGCAAATAAGGCAGAAGAAGTCAATAAATAAAAAAAAAACTATTAAGATCCCGTATCATCTTCTAATATATAAAATTCTCGTGTCACAGTTTTCGTTGCCATACTCCTCTGAAACGGCTTGTCCGATTCTCATGACATTTTGTGAGCATATTCAGTAGGTCTGAGATTCGGCCAACATCTATTTTTCATCCCGAAATTCCCGCGGGAACGGGAACTGTGCGTGTGAAACCGCGGGGCGCAGCTAGTAAGAATATAAAAAAATCAAGCTCAAAATTAAATTACCAACTTTTATGCTAACCCTACTTTCCCAAGTGATGCAACCCATCAAAATTGTATATCAAATCTCGATACAAACAAAAAAAGGTGTTCAATACGGAAATTTACTTAAAATGAAGATATTTTATCCATTTTTATTCGTCATGTTAACTAACAATGGTTTTGGTTGAACGTTAAGAGAGACGCCCACGTGAATACCTTCGGACAGGTTTCTCAGATGTATTGTGTACTACTACACTTATTAGAACAACTACAGTGCACTACTATTTTGTGCTGTGGGTTTAAACTAATTTTTGGTTTTACTACATCGCTAGTAGTTAAGATTCTAATGTAAAGGTATTCTTAACTAGTTTTACACTACAATATTAGTAAACTTTTCTTACTTGTGTATTTGTTTCTAAACTCTTATGGGTAATTTATTAAGAGATGAAATTTAATGTCTAGATTTTTTATTTATATATAAATTACTAGCTGTGCCCCGCGGTTTCACCCGCGTAGTTCCCGATCCGTGGGAATTTCGGGATAAAATAGCCTATGTCCTTCCCCGGACCGTAAGCTACCCATGTACGAAATTTTAAGTCAATCGGTTTAGTAGTTTAGCCGTGAAAATGTAACAGACAGACAGACAGACAGACAGAGTTACTTTCGCATTTATGATATTAGTAGGGATTTTAGGACACGAAACTTTTCAGTTAAATGAATCACTATTAAATATATTATATTTTTTTTAATTGTAAATAAATCGATTTGGATGAAAAGTACACCGACAGTTCGTAACGTAAGTTAAAATTACAGAATACTTTTAATCCACAATAATTCCCAAATATTTGTAGGCATAACCGCAAACCACAACTACTATACCAAACAGTTTAACCAAAGACCCTTTCTCATCCTAATCCACAAACCAACCAAAGAGGTCCCCATAATTGTTTACCCTGGCTTCGTCCGTCATATTAACGAAGTGAACATCCTGTCTGTCTGTCTGTCCCTTGATAAGATAATACTCCTGATTGTTTAATACGGGGATATGTGATTTCCGACGGGATTTTTTAAATCTTTGTACAAACTTTGTAAGTGTTTTAGTTTGGAATATTTCAGATTGTATTTTAACTCTTAAAAATATACTGCCTTATTTGCGTTGCATTTTTAGTCCGGTTTAGCACTAAACCAGGTTTTACAATTAATTTTGAATACTGTCAAAGTGACAGATTTGACTGACAAGGTGTCAAATGCTTACCAGGTTTTGTTAAACCAGACTAAAAATGCAACGCAAATAAGGCAGATGCTGTTTAATCAAATGAACGCTTTGGCTGTATAGTTGAACGTGCTACTGCCTGCTAAAGCTAAAGTCACGCGTTCAATTCCTGGATCGAGTGACTTAATCACCTACCTTAGATTCTAAGTTCAATTTCGCGGTAAAATAATGTATGCTTTCTTTGTACATATTCCAAACTTAGATTTTATTTGAGATCGTTGGTGATTTACAATTTAAGCTAAGTGTGACATTGGTCCAGTCAAAAATTGCAGTCTACAACTTAAAAATATTTGTGACACTTATAAAATCCCACAAGATCAGAAACCGGGAATTTACAGGATACACAACACTATCAAATAATCAAACATTATTTATTTACTTTGAAAGGCAACAATAATTTAAAGTCAACTTTGCAACTTCAATTCTCATATTACATAACAAAGCAAGTAGCTAAAGTATCGTTTACATTGGATTTGTCACGTTCTGCGACAAATAATAAAATGTTTTAACGTCACAAATTGCTTTTAGTTCAATAAAAAAGAGTTGTCCATATTGAAGGTTTTTGTTGTAAATTGTTGTAATACTTGCGTGTAGGATATTATTTTATTATGTTGGTATTGGCAAGTGTTGTGTTGGAGCTGCAGCACAACGTGATAAGTGAGCGAAAAAGAGGTTGTTCGCTCACTTCAGTAGTGTTGAGAACTCTTTCAAAAATTAAAAACATAAGAACAGCAGAAATATTTCATTAGAGAAATCAAACCAAATCTAATCTAATTTATTTAAAAAAAAACTGAATACTAATACAAATGTTCGGGCCCCCACACTAGGCATTGCCTGTCCTGTGGGGGAGTGGAAAAAACATATGGAATTCACACGTTCGAAAGGAGGACTAAGGTCGCTTTTAATTGCCATCACCACGTTTCTGCAAACGGCAAACCTAGGACTTTTTAATTGCTATTTGCTACTGAACCAAGGATTGCTATTAAGCCACCAAATCATTTACGTTAGCGGCGAAGCATTTTGTATCTATAGATAAAAAGATTTAGGGGTTAGTCCCATTTTACTCCACCAAAAAGTCCCAAGTTACTCCAAACAAAAATTAGTATTTTAGCCCTATATATGTAGTGCTTAAACACTACCAATATTTCTTTAAGCACTTAAATGTCGCAACGTCGCAACTCAAATACACACAGACCCTAATTATCGTCCATCAACTCCTTTTCGCAGAACCCAAGTGTTCAAAATCATTAAAGTTACTGACAATAGATTGTTTTGTGTTATAAGGAACTAGTTTCACAGATATATTATACGGACAAACGGACAAAAAAGCGTATTTTGATGTCTAAATAGACACGTCTGATCAGGTAGAAGGTGTTAGGGTCGGTGTAGGGAAAAGGGATAGACGGAACACTTGAGTATTTGAGAGATAGATTTTTTGTAGAATATAAGAGATAAAAGTACGCGGAAGGTTTCAAGATAAGTGGAAGAGTGTGTCGTCTTATTTTTTTTTTTACTTTAGTTACAATAACTAATTGATGGGATCTAGTTGGTTCAATTGACGTTCGAAATCAATATTTGAGTGCATGAACATGTATGTTTATCTTGGTCTGGGTGTTTTCTATCGGTTTTAAGTATGTATTTAGAAAAACGTATATGTACGCTAATCTGTTGTCTAATATCTATGTATAGTACAATTTTTCATGTCTCTATTTATTAAAATGTTACCTTGAAACGAAGTTTGAAGTGTGCTCCGTCTGCCAGTTTAGCTTAGTCTGTGTTGTAGGGTAAGCGTCACAGGTTCCGACCGAAAGAATTGTCATTAATTTTAACGGTCGGCCTCGGCACGGTGATTTGTAAGGAATAAAGAAATATATTTTTTTAATAATTTTTCGATAGCTGATTATTCGGAATTTTATCAAGATGTGAATAATATGAATAGCGTTTTTTATTGGAAACATGATTCTGGGTTTCTGAGTGATTCTTATTATTGGTTTTTGGAAGCAATCTATTGATTAGATCGGATACCCGAACGTTGGATTGGTAGAATATCACACAGTTATATACAAAAATGCAGACAGAGCTTATATAGAACAAAATGCCGTAACAATCAATATGAATCACGCTCTATTTTTTGGAGTAAACTCAATAAAAAGAGGATCAGAAACGGATCAAAAAAGCTTAAAAACGGATCAAACTTAAGACCCATAAAACTACAGCCTACCTCAACCAGAACACAAAAACTAAAACACAAAAGTTACACGAAAAAATTTTGCGTTCACAAAATTTTATTACATCGGATAACAATAGAATTGTATTCTACCTGGGGTTCTCTTTCTCTCTATTGTTCTTACGTCCAAAAGTCCTTTTTTTCCTTCTTGTTAGCAACTCTTCGAATAGACGTTCGGACAATGTGGCTACATATTTATAAGTACAGGTGTAGATATCGGAGTTTCACTTTGTATCAGATCAAGATCGCATGATATCTTTATTTTATAATTTTGTTGTAAAATACTTTGATTTGTTTTGATAGGTTTGGTTCTTTTAATTAACTGTTTTTATAGTGTCTAGTCGTCCAGTAATCGGACGAATAAAATTATTTACTCGACCGAATTACTTAAACGTCCATTCTAGCGGACGGCTAGCAACAGCCTTTTATTATACTTTAAAACTTTCTGTCTTCATAACGTAGTTTCTGATACACTAGATACAAGTTTCGATCTTAGGGGTCAGTTACTGTAATGAGATGATGTAGTGAATTATTATGTTATGTTATGTTACGGGTACCCACATTGTTATAACAATCTTGAAATACTTTCAGACTTATAAGTTTTCACGACGTTTGTTCAAGTTTGAATATGAATTAGCAATGCTAGTGATTTCATTTATTCTTTGTTATGTCGTCATTACCCCAAATAGTATTAAAGTCAGCATTTAAACTATAAGTTTCGTGCTTACTTTTTACAAGCTACTATTTAGTTTCACCTGTCCCGTTGTCTGTAATCAAATCTCGCAAGCCATTTTTCGACGACTTTTGGCTATCCGATTGAGCTGAAATGTGGCATACTTATGAAAGTCCCATGACGATGCAATAAAAGCTAAAAAAAGGTTTTTTTTTAATTTATGCTTGTTATTACATTCACTTACATCTCCATATAACTAATCTAATTCCTGTTGCACCAAACAAGACCCAGTAATTTTCACGAGGTCACCGCACGTTCGAAGCATAGCTTGTATAAAATTAATAGATACCCAATTCCCCTTACAAGACGATCCGACCTCAAAACTAACTCAATTTCTCTCAAACTCACACAAAATTACTCAATCCATACAAGATTACCTATTAAAACGGACCGTCTCTACATTTTTTGTGCCCCAAAACCTCACGCTTCGGCCGGACATCAAAATACTACTGCCCATATAACAAATAACTTTTTTAACTAAATCAACATTATCTATCAACCTTATCATCTAAGAAATAGAGTTGAAAATCGTACAAAATGTGTCCACAATTAGTTCTACCCCAATATGATGGTTATTTCGACGCTGTATAAGGTTTTTTTGGATGATTTTGTTTAGAAAAGGCTTCGATTAGTCCCGCTTCTGTACGTTATTACGTTTATTACGTTGCTGACTGTACAAATATTTTGTGTTCGATTTTTCTGCGTGTTGTCACGGTACTTCGGTACAATTGAGTGTGTACTTGGGTTTTTATTTATAGATTTTACAGCTGCTGTTTTTCTAGAGTATTTCCCGGTTTTTAAGGCAATTTCGGGATTAATCATATGCCATTTTTCAGACTTGCTTATAACTTCATCTACAAACCATAATCAAAATCATAACCTTTCCTTTACTTCGCCATAACTTTCACCATAATAATAATATATACCATTCCAATAATACAAAATTAGCTCTATTCCCTGAATAAAAAATATAAAAACCTAAAACCAATTAAAAAAAAACTACATTATACCAGGATAAGGCTTTACTATCTATAAATAAATAAATAAATAAAATTTTAACAAAGAGATATTATATTATATTTTATGTTATATTTTAATTATTTGTATGTTGTGGCACCTACAGAAAGTGCATTTAATTTTTAATTTTGATATTTAAATACCTACTTCTAAGCTTTGATGTAATTTTCTCTGATCGTCCTAAATAAATATATAAATATTAGCTCATCAAAACTCAAATAAATCATAAAATTAAACAATTCTAAAGTCCTTCGTTGTCCAAGACTTTCTCCCACAATCCCTTCAAACCAATCAATCTAATAAATAATATACCTAGGTAGTTCTGATTTCACTAAATTGTCGCTATCTCTGAATAAAAAATATAAGAACACTAAAACCAATTTAAAAAAATATCTCCATATACCAGAATACAACCTTACTATCTAACAAAGATACTAACTACTCACACAACTTTAAACGAATGAAAAACTAAACACTGAAACAATTCTAAAGTCCTTTAAAATATGACTCAACACGCAAAGAAGAAGTCCTTTAAAAACCATTTCAAAATCCAAGACTTTCTCCCACAATCCCTTGAGACCAACCAATCTAATACTGCAGGATATAGTCCTACACCCAATGTCTTCATTTGAAGACGACCTCGATTGACCCCGATCCGACCAGTTCCGAGATAGTCCCGACCAAATAACCCAACAACTTAACGATATCAGCGAATTACATACATTTTTTATTTATTTTACAACTTGGTTAGGGCTGTGGAAAGGTTTTATTGGGTTTAGGGATGCGTTTTAGAGATATATCCCAATTTAAGGATATATTGTGTATCCTGGAATATTCTCCCCAGTATACCGTACCTATATCCCAATGTTGGAATAGTGTTTCCGTAAGAATATAGGGATACTAGCAGCGCCCCGCTGATTCACCCGCGTAGTTCCCGTTCCCGTGGGAATTTCGGGATAAAAAGTATCCTATGTTCTTTCCCGGACCATAAGCTACCCCTGTACCAAATTTCAAGTCAATCGGTTCAGTAGTTTAGCCGTGAAACAGACAGACAGAGTTACTTTCGCATTTACATATAATATTAGTTAGGATAATATAGATTCTAGCAAGTAGTGGCTTTCTATTGGTACAAGTGTTTTAATCACTCTACCTAAGTGCTGAAAAAACACAGATGTAAGTTATTTTCCTGTTTTCTCCTCTTTCTTTTGCGCCAAAACACAGATTGCTGTTTTACGATTAATTATATTACATATCATAAATTAGTTTAATATTATCCATCAGTAATAACTCTTTTATATTATAAAGCTTTTACCATTATTTTGCAGTTTAACATACATATAAGATACACTAAATTAACTTGTCAATTCTCTTTTTTCTAGCATATTTTCCTCAAAGCAAATTTTATCATTCGCAGTAAATATGACAATAAAAACACATGACTTCAAAACAGAACTGCGAAGGTTTAATTTTATTATCACATTCTCAAATAAATTTAACTCTACTTATATCGGCTTCAATATTCGCATTTTATTGAATCTATAACTTAAAAGACAGTAACATAAAGTGGTCAGATATGGAAACGAGTTTAATTCCGTACTTACTTATATTTTTATTCATATATATTTTCTGATAAACACAGAAATGCAAGTTTTACTTTTATTTATTTTCACAGGTGGATCAAGGTTTCTTAAGTACTTAATTACTTTTTGATATTAAACCTAAAATAACCTTAACTTCACTTGTATGGTAATCACCTTTTTATTTTATCAGTTGATCCCTAATTGGTTATAAGTTATTTTAAGTATATCTAGAGTATCAGAAACTATGGACTCATCATCATCTCCCTGTCCTTGTCCCACTTAAGTGGGGTCGGCACAATATGTTTTCCTCTTCCACTCGCTTCTATCACTCGTCATACTCTCATTCACTCCTTTCATATTCATATCCTTTTTCACACACTCCATCCAACCCTTCTTTGGCCTCCCTCTTCCAATGTTTCCTTTCACACACAGATCCATAGTATGGACAAACTATGGTTTCATAGAAAGAGGAAATAATCAAACACATATAGTCACTTAATAAAGTATATCTCATGACTGGGTAGTCTGTTTAAAAATATCAGGAAAAGCTTAACTTATTGGGTAATAAGTTAAGCTTTTCCTGATATTTTTAAACAGAAACACAATTGACGATATATTTTTATTCATTTACTAACTAACGTAATTAATTGATAGGGATCTATCGTTTAAGCAGGAGGAAAGACTTTATAAACAGGTAACAAAGATTTTTAATATCATATTATGTAGTATGCATCTTTTAAATATAAGTAATACAGGCAAGTAATAATATACGTAGCTTTTATTGTGTAGTCCGTTTGTAAGTTGTCCTATAAATTGATATATCTAAACACAGACCATATGAAAAGAAAATTGAATAAATAAATACAATCTACAGCGAAGTTTCACCCTATTATTTACCGTGTAAGTTCAACGTAAACTCGTTCAAGTAAATACATTACGTTTTTCTAAAAGCACTAATGAAAGCTTGCGTCGAAACAGCTTGTAGCATAATTCCTAAGCATAATTCTTTGCTAATTTTTATCTCGACTAAGAAAATAGAATTTAAAATAATACTAATGTTTTAAATAATACATACAGCTACAGGTAATAATTTAAAATAATTGTGAAATAATGTTAAATGACTATATTTTAAATGTATTTTTAATAACTTAATATGTTTGTGTAAACTTGTTTGGCTGACGATTAGTATTGGACTACTCGTCTTAATGTAAAGGTGTGTTTGTATTTGAGACAAATAATGAAATACTTAATGAAAAAGTTAACTAAAAGATACCTATAATCCTAACTAATATTATAAATGCGAAAGTAAATCTGTCTGTCTGTCTTTCTGTCTGTCTGTCTGTAACCTTTTCACGGCTAAACTACTGAACCTGATTGAGATTGACTTGAAATTTGGTACAGGGGTAGCTTATGATCTGGGAAAGAACATAGGCTATGTTTTATCCCGAAATTCCCACGGGATCGGGAACTATGCGGGTGAAACCGCGGGGCACAGCTAGTAAACTATAAGATGAAAGGCAATGAATTGGAAGCTACGGAAATGTGAACCAAAACTTTCTTTCTCTCCTCTTAAGCTTGTGATTTTCTTACTTAGAATAAGCTTTCCAATTATTTTTAACTGTGTTTTTGTGTTAAACCTATAATAACATCACACTAATGAAAAAGTTTATAGTTTTGGTAAGGAATATTCTCCGAAATTCACTCGAACTCATTTGAAATACAGCATAACCAGTAATAAAATACAGGATAACTACTTTTCATCCCAAATTTCCCACCCAATTACAATTCTAAGATTCCCATGATGGGAAAAACCCAAATCACTGCCAGTTATTCAGAAACAAAAACGTCTCAATCGCACACAAAACCAGAGACCAATGACTTTACCCGAATCAATATACCTCTAAAAATAATCTATAAATCATCAAACATCTGTAATTATAGATACGTTTTCAACAGCCGCCTTTGTACCCGTGATTTAGTGTATATGTACAAAAACCGCGAGCGACCCCGCCGGCTATCAAACTAGCTAGAAACGTGTAGTTTCGATAATTGCTTAATTCAACCCGATTGGGTATCGGATAGAGTCGATGACCGTAAGAGATCGGATCGTAATCGGTAATTGTTACGTTAGTTTTGTAGGGCTTGGTTAGTGTTTTGGTCTTTGTTGTGTCTTTTTTGGGGTTTAGAGGGTAAAGTGCAGACAGGTCACCTAATAAGTGGCTTCAAATGCCTCTTTATGAGGTTTTGGGTTGCAGATATCAGCTGCAACCCAAGAGTTACAAATACAAATGACATGGGAGTATGTTCGTTACTTAAGGGTTGTGGAAATTTAGATTTATACTACATTTATATTATTTCATATTTTAGATTTATATTTTTTCACGGCTAAACTACTGAACCGATTGACTTGAAATTTGGAACAGGGGTAGCTTATGATCCGGGAAAGAACATAGGCTATGTTTTATCCCGAAATTCCCACGGGATCGGGAACTACGCGGCTGAAACCGCGGGGCGCTGCTAGTTATTAAATGAAAACACTATATTAAATATCCCTTTTAACCTATCTCTGTATCAAACATCCAAACTTTTCAACTAACAACATATAGCTCTATAAAAGTACTACTTACATATAACTGCAAAAAAAGAAAACTACCCACAAAACATGATTGAACTTCAAACACATCATCATCTTATATTACCGTAATGACGTTACCTACGTACTTACTACGTGCTGTGGTTTTACCTATAAATGCATCTAAACGACTCCCTCCAATCGATTTATTGATACAATCGAGTATTCGTGATCAAGACGTTCAATCTCCCGATACGGCGATCGGGGCGGATCGGAAATCTTCGTGCAACTTCGACACGCTTCGTGAAATGTGAAACGTTCATTTGAATTTTGTGTTCGGGAATTATGTTATTATGGTTATCATGGTTGTTTACTTATTATAATGTTAGGAAGTAAATGGCGGAATAGGGATAGACTTGCCCAACGTTGGGACTAAGCAGATCGCTGAACTGTTATTAATGTACCGGCTGATTCCATCAATTAAAAAATATATATTTTAATAAAAAACATCCAGATAAAGACCAACAGACATGTTCAGGCACATAATTGTTTTGAGCAGAAATCAAATCCGTAAAATTAGATATTGCAGGCCAGGCCGATATGTATGTTTTTCTACTGCCAAAACTTTGCTAGTTTGATTATCTCAATAATGTTTTAATTCAACCATTGTATACATATATCTATGTATAGTTATAATCATCATCATCATCATCAGCTCATATAATGTCCCCACCGAGGGGCACGAGCCTACCCTGAATTAGGGTGATTAGGCCTTAGTCAACCACGCTGGCCAAGTGCGGGTTGGTCGACTTCACACACAACCTTAGAATTTCTTCCTAGGTGTGTGCAGGTTTCCTCACGATGTTTTCCTTCACCGTAATATCTAGTTATAATATCTACAATAAAATATCCAAGTACGTATATCATAAGATAGGTTACTAAGATTCAAGTTTACAAAACATTAGATTATAACAATAATTCTTGCCAATTAAGAGTAATTACAATGATTTTACGACTCTAATCTTTATAGGTTTAATTAGATTTCTAGAATAATAATATTATAAATTGCCATTTCCGTTTTAAGTTAGTAATTATAATTAAGATAACTTTAAGTAAAATATTATTTCATATTCAGAGTCTGCTTCATCCACAATCCTAACTAATATTATAAATGCGAAAGTAATTCTGCCTGTCTGTCTGTCTGTTACCTTTTCACGGTTAAACTACTGAACCGATTGACTTGAAATTTGGTACAGGGGTAGCTTATGGTCCGGAACAGAACATAGGATATTTTTTATCCCGAAATTCCCACGGGAACGGGAACTACGCGGGTGAAACCGCGGGGCGCTGCTAGTTGTTAAATAAAAAAAAATATTTATTGCTACATTAATATTACACATTACATAACAAAAAACTTAAAACTAGGAACAGAAAAACATGTAGCAATGGGAGCCGTCTTCAGCTTTTAAATGGGGCTAATATTTTTTAAAGATATGAAATTGAAGTCGTTGTAATATTGTTAAAAAATGAAAAATATTTGACCCATAGAAAAGACATCAACGAGAGAAGTGTTGTAGTTTAATAAAATAAATCATGTTTAAAAAATATTATTTAATAACACTTAAATAATGTAAGTTTCATTGTCAGAAACACTTTTTTTAACACACTTTAAACATAGTTACAATTTCAAATTTTGTATTATAATTCTTAATACACTTGAAAGTAGTTGTGTACATTTGTTATTGGTAGTCATATAAGAACAAAACCACCTATATAATACTTCATATCTGTATATTATATGCATTATTGTAAATGTACCTTTCTTAAATAAATAAATAAATTTGTTTCAGTATCACGGCAAATTTAAATTAAAAAGGTTTTTAAAGTAATTTTGCTACAAAAAAGCACCTTAGGTATATTTTAATGTTATAAAAACTGACAATATTTAATAGGTACTACCTAGGTAGCTAGGTTAGGTACTATACCTATTAAATACTGTTTATTACATGGGAACCTATACGAACGGGGCCACGGGTAAAAGCTAGTAGTGTATGAATTATACGTATTTTATCTCCTCGTCTCATTATTATTTATTATGATTATATATTATGATATGACATTTATATTTATACGTTACTACTTAGCAGCGCCCCGCGATTTCACCTATGTAAAATTTCAGTCTTCTGAGAATGTTCTCACATGTTGTATGTACAACATGTAAAACTTCCTTTTGAATCGCTCTATCTATTGCTTAAAACTGTATCAAAATCTATTGAGTAGTTAAAAACACCTAAGCGAACAGACAGCAGAAACTTCATTTTGTAAAGATAAAGATTTGTATCATAAAACACTAAACAAAATGATAATACTAACTTTAGTATTCCTATAAAATCAGTGTCCATAATTTTCATGTTTCACGGACACCATTTTAGGTTTACGCCTTTAGCTGTGCGTCCTAAGGATTATCTCCGGTCTAGACTTGACTTTATAAATCCTATACAAGTAATCACCCTGAGTTTATACGATATATCTATACTAATATTATAAAGAGGAAAGATTTGTTTTTGTTTGTTTGTAATGAATAGGCTCCGAAACTACTGGACCGATTTCAAAAATTCTTTCACTAATGGAAAGCTAATTTATCAGTGCGTGACATAGGCTATATTTTATCCCCGTTATCCCACGGGAACGGGAACTACGCGGGTGAAACCGCGGGGAGCTACTAGTTTACTATATATTAATGAGGTTGGTTTATTTAGAAGCTTATATTATGACTGTTATCCTAAGACTACATTAAACTCGTACTACATATTTTACAGGCTTATTATAAGGCAGCTAATTATTGCTATACTAATATAACAATAATTAGCTGAGTTAGTTTAGTATTATATTTCAAAGTTTCTAATTGGTTCACTAGTTTCCGAGTTCATTCATAACAGAGAACACGGACGGCAGAACCATCTCTCTAGGACGGTATGAAAACCTAAGCTGACACCCTGATCTGAGACGGAGAATAATACTAAACTTCTCTTGCTTTTTGTTATTATTTAGATTTAGAACGCCATTAGACAGTATATTATTTAATATATTTTTGTATATAATTATATATTTTAATATAATTGTAGCAACTGTTTTAAAACATTCACTGCTAAAATTGAGTACCTTAGTCATGTGAGGACGCATCCAACCAGTAACCCATATTATACTGAAGACGGTCGCCGTTGCCGAAATCGGCATGGAATACATCATCATCATCATATTATTTAATAAATAATAATCTGATTCATAATAATTGAGCTTTTGGCACGTTAAGCCATCGTGACGGCAACGTGCCGACACTGCCGACATCAGGAACTGACAGTCGTTAAAGGTAGTTGAGGGTTCTCATAGTTCAAGAGTTAGTTTGACCAAATGTTACGTTTCATTCTGCTAAATCTGGTTAAACTAAAATCCGAAGCAATTGTACATATAAGACAACAGTTTGAAAGAAAAAGAGTGTTAACTAAATTATGTTTGATTTATGGTTTGGATAGACTAGATTTTGGTTTTATCGCAGTCCTTAAAATAATGTTTAAAATAGAAAGAAGGATAATCTAACTTCATGATAACCTCGTCGTTTGGGTGTTGGGTTCAATTCTAGATTGGTTAAACTATGTACCTATTTATTGAAGTGTTAGTTGTTATGTGTTGCTTGCTGAAGTTCAGTCTATGAACCCATTCGTTGTAGATTTCTGCCTTCATCATAAACTTTATCTTATACCTATTTTAGATGATACTCAGTTTTTAGAGATCCCTATAAATTTTAAAAAAAAGTGATATTCATGTACCTATATAAAACCTTAGGTAAAAGTCTAGCAGCTATTTATCATTGGTCATCTTTTCCTAAATTAGTTTGTTTATAACCACATTGTTTATTTTTTCACTGTATGTATAAACCTCTAAGAAATTAACATACCATTCAAGTATGTAAATAAAAAATAAATAATTCAACAAACGCAAAAATGTTTCTATATTTATCCATAATTCCGGATATTCGTTAGAACGTCTGAAAACGTGACTGCACTGCAACGCAGGCTTCCCGCCGCTCTCGACAATATCTTTGTTTTTAAACAAATACAAAAACACAGTCCCTTTTCCGTCTGTCCGGAGCAGGTACAAAAATATTCTCCAAAACGACCACATGTTCTTCTCCCCCTTCTCAAAGAACTTGTCACTAAATCCAAATGAACCCTAAACTAAATCAATTTAAATTCCAAAAATGTTGCAGTCGTAACACACTTTCAGACTTTCTGGAAAATTGCTGTATCTTAATTAGTAATTAATTTAAAAAAAATATTGAAGTCACTTACCGATATCTCGACCGGCTAGGTCATCTTGTGTCAAACTATATCGTTGAACCAAAAGCAATCCATTCGCATAATTATAAATAAGGCACATAACACATGGTCACTATATCATAACGTCTCCTTAATTCATTTGACACTTTTTCAAAAATCGAACGAGTCACTGCACTTGCACTGTCAATGTGTTAAATTGAAACGTCAAAGTTTTAATTTAAATTTAGAGCGATTGTTTTTGTGTGTATAGTCAGTGACGCGGAGTAACGTCCGGCTCTCCCGCGCGCCACACCGTAACAACTATACCAAGAGAACTCAACGACGGCCAAAGGCAATTTCATCTCAATCTTGGCCGTCGAAACGAGACAGTAACATGACAATAAACGATTGTAAAACGTCTTGTGCGAAAGAGACAACAGATTTCTCATTATGCACGCGTCGAGGCTGACATTTCAATCGTCCCGTCCCACTCACACCGAAAGTTATTTCCATACAAATTATATGCAGTTGTGTTTGTGCTTTGTCCCGCTCTGGCGCGAATAGCGCTAACCAGATAATGTCTTAATCGCATTTTCTTAGTGCTATGCTGAATGATGTACTAACATAAACACAATGATAATTCATGGATTTGCATCAGCCATAAAGTGTTTTTATTGATGACGTATTGACATGTATGTTAATGTTTGGTGGGAGGTCGAACAATTTACGGAATTAATTAAATATTTATACTTATTTATATACCTAGTAGATACCTACAAAATACCTGTTATTTTTATTAAGAAGTTTTCGGTGCCCGCCTACTTTATGAGTTACTAATTTTGGATATACATATTTATATTATTTATGTATTTAAAAACTCAGCTATGTCTTCAGGTATTGCTTATATTTAAAATCTTTTACATATGTAGATGAAGAGTACTTGTAGCAAATAGGTACCTTATCATATATGTTTCGTTTTTAATTGCTGACTAGTCTTGTTGACCATATGTAAGTGGCATTTATAAAATACATAATATCTGTCTCAATTTGTGTTTCGGAGTTTCACCTGCGTTGCTAAAGCTGCAAATTAAGATTAAACATTAAACAAATGAAAAATGTGGAGATTATGTATAAGAATATAAGAAACGTGTTCATATTTACTTATTAAAATTCGTCACTAAACGGAAATTTTAAAGTTAAGTAATGACGTGTTTCAAATTATCAGTCTTAGGGCCTACCTATTTCACGACCGTCAAGTAAAGTAACTCACCAAGTAGATTTAGTTTTTTTTCATACTTTATATCAAATAAAAAAGACAAAACATGTGTGTACTCGGAACTTTACTTGAAGATGGTTAAATAGGCCCCGAATTACCAAACTCAAACTAACATAACTCTCCATAAGACCAGATTAATGTAAACACTTCCAAACAACAATATCTTCACAACTTCTTTAGTTTAATGAAATACAAATAACTTAAAATTATTCTTTATCTCTCTTTCGTAAGTTAACTTACAAAAATGCTTCTTCAGGTAACCAAACTACAACTTATCTCTTAACAAAACAATAAACACAGATAATAAATTAACTAGAAATATTTAAACAATGCAGTTGAAATGTATGTTTTTTAAGAATCTTATGCAAATATGAGATTAGCTCTGTATTTTTCTACGCTATTTTTTTAAAAGAACATTGAAGTGTTGTGTTAAACTGATTGTATTTTAATGATAATTGTGATAGGGTTTTGAGGCTTAAGTTGTTATAAGTTTCTGAAAATACTTGTTTCTTATATACACGCTATCTTTAAATTATATATCTGTCCAGTAGTTATTGTGGGGTCATATTTACAACTCCACAATATCTAGACTATTGATAGATATATCAATGTTCTAAACCATTGAAATTCCTATAAATAAGAAAGAAAGTTTGGTTTATTTGATACTAGCAGCGCCCCACGGTTTTACCTGCGTAATTTACCCCCCTTTACTGCCCTAGGGAGGGAATTTCCAAAAATCCTCTCTTAGTGATAGCCTACTCCCTCCAACAAAGACACGTGCCAAATTTCAGCTCTCTATGACCAGTAGTTTCGGCTGTGCGTTGTCTGTCAGTCAGTACATCACTAGATATCACTAGAAGACTTTTATATTATATAGATGAACTTGCCTGACATTCAAAGCTTTTTTCTTTCCATACACTTTTCCTTTACCCACTGGCAAAAAAGTCTATAAGTACTAATTTAAAGCTGAAGAGTTTGTTTGGTAGAATCTATTGGTCCAAATTAGAATTTCTGTTTTCATTTACTTAGGTATAGATATACATAAATTTGTTCGCTAGACGAAATTCGCCAAGTCAGCTTTTCATAATAAACATAGGTAATTTATTATGTCTAGATTTTTAAATAATATAACAGAATGACAAAATCTATACTAATATTATAAAGAAGTAATGTTTGCGTGTTAGTTAAATTGTAAGGGCTAATCTCGGGATCTACTGAACGGATTTCGAAAATTCTTTGACTCATGGAAAGCTAATTTATCAGTGCGTGACATAGGCTATATTTTATCCCTGTATTCACACGGGAACGGGAACTACGCGGGTGAAACCGCGGGGCGCTGCTAGTCAGATATAAAGTAAAAGTAACGATGCAGTCTATACAATTATCTGTTTGTGAAGTGACTAGCAAACACTCAAGTTCACTTGTTTACTCCGGTGACCACTGATCAAATGTTTGTTCACTGATGACAGGGTGACGACTCAACCAATGAGGCTTCTAGGAAACTGTACAAAAATGTCTTGTTTACACAGTAGCTGAACTACTTTAGCTTTTAAGAGTAAATATAGAAAATTTGAAGTGAATTTTGTTGTGCAATTGGTGTTATTTTTGTGTGTTGGTGTGAACGACTGATTGAGCGAAATTCTGTAAAGGCAGTCTTGGTTGTTTTGGTCCTTGGGCATATTTCTGAACTGTCTCTGTAATTAGGATCCTTAAGAGCTTTGTTTTCGGTTGAAAGGAAGATTTATTGGAAAAATAACAGTTGTATCTATGATCAAAGTATAAAGTATTTTTAACCAATCAAATCAAAAAACCATCAATTTTATGCAGTTTAGTTTTTTCTAGAGAACATTCATAAATAATAACAGAAAGATTATACTATCGTAGGCTTCAGCGTGGTTCTAGGTTGCTCCCAGTTACTCGTAACCCCAGTTTAACTAAGGGCCTATTTCACGATCTTCAAGTAAAGTTCCGAGTACCTACTCACAAGTTTTGTCTGTGTCACTTGATATAAAGTAAGAAAGGGACAATACTAACTTTACTTGGTGAGTAACGTTACTTGAAGGTCGTGAAATAGGCCCTAAATATGATATCCCAAAAGCTTTCACCTTCAAAAGGCTATAATAGTTGACAATATCCCGAGATCGCGTCACTTGCAATCTATGAATCATTTATTAGTAGCCCGTGTCCAGTTCACAGCAACTCCTGCGCAGAGCACGTCTTAATGTCGACTTAAAAAAGATCAGCATTGACAGTTACAACTATACGGTGACACAAAACATCGATCATTATGCGAAACAAATTCTTAACAAAAGGCAATAAAGCTCATTATTGTGTCACTCGATCGATTCGAGAATCAAACTCGTTTCGAATGAAATGCTTAAGGGACAGACTTACAAACATACAAAAAGGAATCGCTGCAAAGAAACTATACTCGAAAGCCCAAAGGACTTGAACTGCATTTTGTTTCGTCTGAAAGAGATAACTTGATCACACGCTTGGTGCAACAAATGTCTTTTAAATATACCCCAGGAGATTATCAACCATATTCATTTAACTATAGAGTTGAATTTAGTATGTTAAAATGCACATAAGACGTTAATCTCTGGACGTTTTATAAAAAGAATAATTTACAAGTTCGTCTGGAGCTAAATGAGATGGAAAATAGTTTTGATATGGGTGAGAAAGGGACGGCCTATGAGAACCGGAGTTGAGAGGCTGTGTATTTTTTTCTGAATTATTACGATGGTTTCAATCATTTAATTAAGACATTTTGTGAATTTATAATGAGATAACAATATGAGTCAACGGGGCAGACACCTTTGTGCAGTTAAATATTCCACACAATATTGACTTTAAGTAATTACTGCTGGAAAGAAATATGTTCTGAACATTTTTTGTTGGGAAACTTTGTTTTAAATTGATAGTTTTATTTACACTTAAACAAGAATTATAACGTAATGAATAACTATTGTAAATTATTGTATTTAACTCTATTCGATCAAAGAACGTACGTTACAGTCGCAAAAGTGATGGATGGCCATTACCAAAGTTGTTTTTAACTTCAGCCCCCTAGCATGACTGTGCGTGATAAAATATATAGACACCACGAAATAATATTGATTTCGCGAGCATGACCAAATGAATATGGCGTGGTACGATTTGATAAAATTAAATATGGCGGCTATATTTATTATATTTTGACAGTTGGATGTCAATAAATAGCTATATCGATTTCGCGAGCATGACCAAATGTCATAAAATTAATCACTTGGTAAAATTCAATATGGCGGGTATTTTTGTGAAATTTTGACAGTTGGATGTCAATAAATCGCTGTATCTATCGCGTTTTCGAAATCATGCTATCCTAGTAGGAGCATTTACCAACGTGCGACCGGTACGACATTCTTTGGTCAAACTAAATGTCACACTTTTGAGTCCTCTAACGACTGTCAATGATGACCGGGACCTTGACGTGCTCTCTGAAGCACGGAAAATTTGGGCTATTCACATAAATAAATTTTCAAATAGACCGGTAATTTCTGAAATACAATACAAATTATTGAGCTTATTGTATTTAGTATAGGTTGTTAAGTACTGTCTCAATACATACTTACTTATATAATGAGACTAAGCTAAGTTACTTTAGCTTAGCTTGCATAGCTGAGGCAGTTTTCCTGGGCCCTGATTCTCTAAACTATTAAGCTATGATAATACTACTCAGATGTATTTTAATATCAACATTATGGCCGTTTTTTGACATTTGTTGTCATTTTGGTATTCCCTTATTGAAAACTACTCGGCTGACTCAATGGCTCCATAAAACTTAGATGGTTGTCATGGAAACAGTATTCTGACGATTTTTATTTGAATTTTGATATGCAACAAAGACCACTGAGACACCATAGCCATATGAATAAATTTTAGGAGAATACTAAATTTCTGACGCTCTCGTTATGGTGCCTCAATATCAACATTTTGTCTGATCAATAATGTCAAATTGCAGACTTAGGCCCCTGAACTGTGTGTTGACTGCAAAAGGAAAACTGCGTGAGCTATGTGAGACAAACTATACTGACTTTCCTTAGCTCTTGGTCTGCAACCGGCATAAAAGTTTGTGGTCCAGAGAACAGACAGACAGACCCATATTGCAGTTTTGCAATCCAATTGTGCGGTTACTTTGATATATTGTTGTTTGAATGTTGTTTTCAAAGTTCAAGGTTTCATATTGGGTTCAGTGTTGTTTTCTCGCGCGGTTTTACTCGCTGTTTTGATTTGACATTATTTTACACACAGTTTCATCAATAGATATAATTGGGAGGTTGTAAGTATTTATGGTTTTAGTATTTAGGGCTTTTATCTCAATGGTTGTTAAACAACTCAACTGACAAAATGATCTTCTTACTGGACTAACAAATAAAAGTTGCGGGTTCGATTTCCCTACGAAGTGAATACTTTTGCGAACCACAACCATTTATCTTGGGTAGGCTGTGTGTGTATGGATGGATACAAGTAATTATAGTTATACTATAAATCAGTTTATATACAAATCCTAACTAATTTCTAACTATTCCTAACTAATATTATAAATGCGAAAGTAACTCTATCTGTCTGTCTGTCTGTTACCTTTTCACGGCTAAACTACTGAACCGATTGGCTTGAAATTTAGTACAGGGGTAGCTTATGGTCCGGGAAAGAACATAGGCTACGTTTTATCCCGAAATTGCCACGGGATCGGGAACTAAGCGGGTGAAACCGCGGGGCGCTGCTAGTTATAAATAAATATTAGACGATATTGAGGTTGACAGGCTATCACCAAAACTTTAATTACTCTGACTTCTCAACAACCTCAAATCAAAATATCACAAGTAAAACCGCGAATCACAACTAGCATACATAACAGCATCTGTATGCACGACTAACTGCTACATAATCAATGGCTTATTTCCGAGTACGAGTGTAAACTATCCCACGATTCTCAATAACCTCTTGGACACGATCAGCATATATGCAGGTGTTGGGCGTAAACAGTATGGAATATTAGTGATAGGGACTCTGTAGGTTGAGTGGTGATGAGAAACGGCTGCGAGTTTGGTTATAGAAGAAGTAGATGTCAATTAATAATATAGTTCCCCAATATCCAGTCCATTAAACATCTCATTCCCATAACCCAGTCGTAGTTTTCCATATATTTGCAATAGTCCCAGCAGAACCGGGGACTGTCCTTGGATGCATTTTATAGTGTTATACAGGGATAGTCGCCGGATTGTGCATCCTTTACACAAGATTAAATATGTCAAAGGGCTTCCGTGTGTTGGCTTTGGCCCCATACTAGCCTTCCAAAAGACCGGGACTCCTTAATAGTCCCGTGAATGGAAAAGACATAACAAATAATAATGCTTTATTTATACAGAAAGTTGTTTAAAAATTCAAAATGTTTACCTTAACTGGGTATTGTGATCATGGTCCTAGGTTCTAATCCCAGATACGTATTTATTACCGCGTTATAAGTGTAAACTATCCCACGATTTTCAATAACCTCTTGGATACGATCGATGATGTGTAATATTGGCTAAGGGTTGGTGACGTAGGGTCTCTATAGGTTGAGTGGTTGTTAGGGAATGGGGTAGAAGGCAGTGGGTTCAATTGTAGAAGAAATTTGTTTGAAATGAATGTCTCTAAAGTATGGCTACTAAACAGAAGCGTACAGATTCGATTCCTGAATAAATAAACTTGATTACAGTGATGTTCGACATAAAGTTGTGGGCTGGGTCTAGAATAAATGTGGTGTCATTTTAGTTTGAGTCAATTAAGTGTCAAATTTTGTAATATTTTGCGCAACTAACACTGAAAATCCAAATTATCTAAAGCCGGATTATTAAGACCATTCATAGTAAAAAAGACGAGTGTGGTGTCGTGGGACACCAGGTAAGAACGATGTTACTTAAAAAAGTATTATTTTTAATGGTCAAAATAAGAAGAAAATAAATCATTATGATTTTCAAAAAAGTTTCTACTCAAAACAGTTAGCCATAGGTTACCTACCTTTTAATAATTAAAAAATAAACGCGCGCCGCGCTGTTCGAAATTTGAAAAAAGTGTCGTGACAACTTTTCGTAAGACTTTTTTCCGTCTAGCCCCCTTTCACAACACGCGATAAGGAACTTCGTTCCAAAAACTGCAAGACCGATTTAAAACAACTGCATAGCAAGGAAGTTCACCAACACCACTTCATTTCCAATACGAATCAAACAAATATCACCTTTTTATAAAAAAAAGCCTAAAGTGTGAAACAGACACAACTCAAAGAGCTTAAGAAAGCTCTCTCCCGAACAGGTTCCAAAAAATAAACTCCGAATAAGCTATCACTTTTACGAACGTAGATAACATGAAAAAAAACATTTGATTAGAGTAAAGTGTCGCAGTCTATGGAATTTATGGTAATAAGAAAAAAGAAAAAAATGTCGACGTAAGAGAAAAAAAACAAAATTTATTGTATTCGATATTCAAGATTCTTTGAGATTTGAATTTGGAGTGTAAAGTTAAACTTTTGAAAATTGAATGATGAAATATTAGACGGTTGATATTCTTATTTTAAATATTAATTTGTTTGGCTGATCCATTGGTGTATGAATTGTATGAAGTTATGAGCTTTTGTATTGAGTTTTGTGTTCTTTAAACTTAAATAAATATAATTTGGTGTGCATATAAGCTTTATATATAATAGACGTGGATCTCTTACTGCCTTATTTGCGTTGCATTTATAGTCCGGTTTAACAAAACCTGGTTAGCATTTGACACCTTGTCAGTAAAATCTGTCACTTTGACAGTATTCAAAATTGATTGTAAAACCTGGTTTAGTGCTAAGCTAGACTAAAAATGCAACGCAAATAAGGCAGTTACAGTTTAAGATTTATGCGTGCTGAGATATGTTTTAGATTAATCTTATAAAGCCTGTGTATAAAAAGTAATATTGAATTGATATTCAATAATTTATTTAAAACATTTACCTTTGAACCTATCTAACTCCAAACTTAGCTCAAACTACAAACACTAGACAACAGAAAACCTTACACATTTATTCATAACTAGCTGTGCCCCGCGGTTTCTCTCGCGTAGTTCCCGTTCCCGTGGGAATTTCGGGATAAAAAGTATCCTATATCCTTTTCCTGGTTCTTAGCTACACCTTCCCACTAATTTTCAGCCAAATCAGTTCAGCCGTTCTTGAGTTATAAATAGTTAACTAACACGACTTTCTTTTATGTATATAGATAAACATAAAAAGAAAACTATACTTATAATTAAAACATATCTCAACATAATGATAAACCTACATAAATAATATAACAACTATATAATAATAAAGCGCGTCTAACGAAATAAAAAACATAAAAATGATAAATATCGTCTTAACCCGATAATTCTATGACTAATCGATGGAGCACCGTATACAATTAATATTCTATATGCTTATAGCCTGGTGTCGGTTGCTCTGTTGGGTATCGTATAAAATCTATTTAGATTTATCTGCTTGTCCTATAATGTACAGTGGCGTTGATAATTTGTTGGTATCTACAATCTATACAAATATTAAAGTTTGTTCGGTTGATTGCGCTATACTAAGGAACTACTTACTGGTTTAATAGTTATTTATTTATTTATTTTACTTTATTTGGGAAACAAACAGTACTATACTTAACAATTAATAATGTACTTAAGCTAACACTTTAACCAGTGAAGTTTCCACTGTTACATTGTACATATAAACACTAGTTAACAAAGATAGATCATATTTTAATCTTGTTAGCCTATATAATGAGGAAAGCTACAGGCTATATACCTAATATTACGCTACCACTAATGAGAGATATCTAACACGGTTAATACTATCATAAAGACATTTGTTTCATTTAGAGCATTCCAGTCTTTCAAGCCTTAATAAGCCTTCTTTTCTTATTTGATATTTTATTTATCACAGTTAATGTTAAAAATCCTTCCAAAACAGAAACTTAATTAGTCGTCAAAAAATACAGTTAAAATTAACCAGCAAACAAGAACTCAAGTCATTATATAGTTACGCAAAACGAGGCGACATCTTCATTGCAACTTTCGTCATACAGAATCGCCAGGAGCCATTGTTGACCACATTTTTTGTCCTTACATATCACAAAACAATCTCGCCCAACGGTGCCAATAACTTTCATAAAATAAAATGTTACTTCGAAGAAATTCACTTGTGACCGCGACTGTACAGAAAAGACATTCATTTTTCGAGAAAAAAGTATCGGTGAATCCAGCTGTGCTATATTTATGACTTCATATCTTTTTTCTCTTTCTATCTTGTTGTTTTTATATACATCTATCTTGCTCCAAAGGTCTGCCCGCTGGCATCTACAAAGATCAACCCATGTTGTTCTTAAGAATTGTTCATGAATATTTCGAATTTACTTAAAGATGTTTCAATAAAGTTTGTTAATGGTTGCCTGTTTAGGATGAAGTGGTATTTTTGGGCACCTGTCATTGACTGTACCTAATAACCTTCGTTAAGTAACGGTGCTTAAGTTCAAGTTAAACTTTAATTTGGTAGTCGGATATAAGTTAAGCTTTTGAAATCTCTATCCGAGAGAATCTATCGCATCGGATATTACTAGATTTGTCCAATAAATTAAGGTAGAATCTTAGAATATTTTATTTTAAATATGGTTTTTAAAGCAGTCATTATTTTTTATTAAACGTTTTAATGTATATCCCCTGGTTTGTTAGAATAATAACGTGATATATTCTTTATATTATTAAGCCAAGCTCGAAGACTATTTCTTTACACAAAGATCAAATTAAAAGTAAATTTCACCGGCGCTTTGGGGGTAATTTCCTTACTCCTCTCTTTTAGACCACAAACTACCTGTAACACTTAGATAGGTGAAAATAGGATTAAAGCTGAATATAATCATCATTATCAACCTATGCTTGTCCACTGCTGGACAGGCCTCTTCCATTGATTTCCAGACTGGATATGATAGATTACGCGGCCAAATTTTAGTCATTCCATTTTGCCCCACTAGTGGGGTGCCTAGGTGGGGCAAAGTGAAATAATTCGATACTTATAGGAACTTCTATATTCTTATCCCTAAAACCCAATACCAAATATCAAAATTGAATTAAAAAGAAAACCTAACCGTGAGAAAACAAACACACCGGAAAATCATTCAATATTGATATTAATAACTAATGAATAAACAAATAACTTACTTATTACTTAGTTATATGATCTGGTCCAGGTGCGCATGAGTCGCTCTCATTACGTAATGTTGTTTCTATTAAAATTCCATTTATTTTAACAACCTGCAGGAAGATTGGAAAACATTTATGGTGTACTAGCAACGCCCCGCAGTTTTACCCGCGTGAATCCCAATTCCATGGTAATTTCGGGATAAAAAGTATCCTATGTGTTATTCCTAGTTATTTATTTGTTTAGGACGACCAGTGAAAATTACATTAAATCTTAGAAGGTACATAATGTACCAAAGTAGTTTTTGCGTGAAAGAGTAACAAACATCCAAACTCACAAACATACAAACTTTCGCATTTATAATATTAATGGGATTAGTAGGACTAGCAGCACTCCGCAGTTTCACCCGCGTAGTTCCCGCTCCCGTAAGACTGCGGGGATAAAATTATGCTAAAAACCTTCCTCTTGAATCACTCTATCTATTAAAGAAAACCGCATCAAAATCCGTTGCGTAGTTTTAAAGATCTAAGCATACATAGGGACGGACAGACAGCGACAGCGACTTTGTTTTATACTATGTAGTGATTGGAAGTCGGATTGATTAAAATTTAAATTGCTAAGCCTTTAATCATTCTATCAGGTTTTATTTAGTTTTATAACTTAACTTCGATACTTGGAGAGTTAATAGTCCTATAGGATTAGGTCTAAGTTGATATGTTTTAGAATTATTATGAGTTTTTCTTCTTCTTTTCCGAACCTTTATGCCATGTCTATTTGGGGTCGGTTTTCAGTTTAACCAGATTTGGCGGAATGTCAGTATTTTACGTGAAGCGACTGCCATCAGACCTTCACAACCCAGAGGGCGATACGACATTTTTCGGTTAAACCAAATGTTAGACTTTTGAGGGCTCTAACTACCCGTAACGACTGTCGATGATGTAAGTACGACAGCCGGGACCGACGGCTTTACGTGCCCTCCGAAACACGGAAAGCGCTTACTAGGTCATACCATAGAAATCCTACTGTTTTTGTTAGGTCAAAAGTTCATACCACTATTTAAAAACAACATGCTTTATGAAAGTTTGTGTGAATGAATGTTTGAGTTTCATGTTAAAACTACAACATATGTAACTCCTTACATTAAGTCTGTATGTATATTTTTTGAAACTTTTTTCTGCCGTGGAATACAGCTTAATGCCCATACAATCACTTGTTCTTCTTAACAATACCTATCAAATGAAGTATCACACAAGGAGCTGCAACACTTGGAACACACTCCGTACAAATCTGCCCATTGTCCAGATCTCTGGATTAAAATTTAGTTTCGGGGATGTTTGGCCTCTTGGATGGGTCTGTCTTCTTGTCAAAGGTTACAAAATAGTTGTCTGGTGAACTTATATACTCGTAATATCAAAATGAACCATCAGAATTAATTTACGTGAAGTTAACTAATAATTTTGAGACTTTTAAAGCGTCTGTTAAGCAAACTGGCCCATGCAAAGTGTCTGGGAGTATTGACAACTTATTTTAAACTATTTTCTCTAAAAGATATGTGAAAATCAGCCAGGAGAAAATAAGTGAAGATAACTATTTATTTTGAGACCTTTAAAGCGTCTGTTAAGCAAAATGGCCCACAGAAAGTGTCTAAGAGTATTGACAAACCTTTTTTAACTATATACTCTAAGACATATGTGAAAATCAGCCAGGAGAAAATAAGTGAAGATAACTATTTATTTTGAGACCTTTAAAGCGTCTGTTAAGCAAAATGGCCCACAGAAAGTGTCTAAGAGTATTGACAAACCTTTTTTAACTATATACTCTAAGACATATGTGAAAATCAGCCAGGAGAAAATAAGTGAAGATAACTATTTATTTTGAGACCTTTAAAGCGTCTGTTAAGCAAAATGGCCCACAGAAAGTGTCTAAGAGTATTGACAAACCTTTTTTAACTATATACTCTAAGACATATGTGAAAATCAGCCAGGAGAAAATAAGTGAAGATAACTATTTATTTTGAGACCTTTAAAGCGTCTGTTAAGCAAAATGGCCCACAGAAAGTGTCTAAGAGTATTGACAAACCTTTTTTAACTATATACTCTAAGACATATGTGAAAATCAGCCAGGAGAAAATAAGTGAAGTAAGCAATTTTTACGTACTCACACTACTCAATAGTCCACATTTCGTCCAGGAGCAAAAAAAAAGTGAGGTCTGGGGGCTCTGGGATCTTGGTCCATATGTGCCTGTGCATATTTTGAATTTTCGACATTTTGATTTTTCGACATTTTGATTTTTCGACATTTTGATTTTTCGACATTTTGATATTCGACATTTTGATTTTTCGACATTTTGATTTTCGACATTTTGATTTTTCGACATTTTGATATTCGACATTTTGATTTTCGACATTTTGATTTTTCGACATTTTGATTTTTCGACATTTTGATATTCGACATTTTGATTTTCGACATTTTGATTTTCGACATTTTGATTTTTCGACATTTTGATTTTCGACATTTTGATACTCGACATTTTGATTTTCGACATTTTGAATTTTCGACATTTTGATATTCGACATTTTGATATTCGACATTTTGATTTTCGACATTTTGATTTTTCGACATTTTGATATTTGACATTTTGATTTTCGATTTTCTTTTCTTACAACCATAAGGTGATTTTATGGTCACGCACGCTGCTAGACGCGCCGCTGGGCATCGCACGGTGGGCTGAAATCCGCTGTCAAGGGCTTCATTAGAAAATTTAAATTCCTCTGTCTATGACAGTCGACTTTCAGCCTACCGACTGTGCGGCGCTGCTCAAGCGCGCGACACAGAAATGCAACTACCACCAACATACATCTCCAAACGCGCGCGCTGCGAACGGCGCTGCCAAACGCGTGACCATAAAACCACCCTTAGAAGAATTTGAAATATTTTTAATGTGCCTTATTTATGTCGAATAGTAAAGTCGGTTAAATTCGCCAAAGTGAATGGCGATTAATCGGTACTCGATTATTCGCGGCAATACATAAGGTGCTGTAAGATTTTTAAATACTTAGGTAGGTATACCTAAGTATTATCTAAAAATACTCCTATCTATTCTACTTCCAGAGGTTTAAGGGTAGTTTCCTAGGTGAACAAATTGAAATTCTAATTAATCCGTCATATAGATTTCGAAAAAATATTAGACAAGTATTTTTTTGTTTCATCAAATTAATAAAACTGACTTAGTTATAACGCATTAAAGTTTAGGAGTGGGGGCTTGTGACGTCAACTGTTGGTGAAAATTGCAGCAACCTGTGACGTTTCACGAGTTTTCGACGCACTATATCGCTTTAATTATTTGTTTACATGAAGAATAAAAAATACGGGTCCAATATTTTTTTGAAATCTATAAGATGGTCTAATATTTTTTTTTTTTAGTCAACTACCCTATTGTCATATTATTGTCATCCTGTATACTTACATAAGTTTATTTTATTATTGTTTATGTGACTCCTAACCAAATCAATAATAAAAAGAAAACATTGCCGTAGAAAAAAAACTTTTTTACAAATAAATGGGATTAGAAAAACGTGTTTGTCCGTGTCTGTATGTATAGATGGATTCTATCTACTAATTATCACATCTGAACCTGCTCGATAGAGATATTTTTGTTTTTTCTGCCTACCCATTTAATAACATTCTTCACGGCTATAGCACAGGGAAGTTATGGAGATGGTATTCATGTATTTTTTGTGTGGTTGTTATGAATTTAAAATTCTTTATAAATATAAAATAAATATAACATAACTGTAAATACCGGGTTGGCTCGACCAGGAAATTATCAGTAAATAAGTAAAAAAAGTAGTCAGAAGAATAGGATAAGTATGTACTGTGAGTGATTGTGAATTTCAATCCAAGAACTAAACCTCTTCTTTCTTCATTTTCTCATAATATACCTGGAAAGGCTGGAAATGCACTTATGATTATTTTATATTATTTTAAAGTAGTTATGTGTGTTGTTACCGTCTGTTTGCTACTCAATCATGCAAAAAGGACCTGGATTAGCGTAGCAGGTATACACAAACGATATTTTTATCCCGAAACTCCCACAGAATCGGAAATCACACGTGTAAAACCGGCAATCACTGTGCAGAACGCACAACTAAACCTAAATAAAATCAATCAATTTAAATATCAATGTATGAGATTAATGTTAATTGTATTTGTGAAGAATAAATAACTGTTTAGTTTAAAAATAAAATCAAAATATTGAGTTCGATTCCACATCTTTCTATAGGCGACATCTAACCAATGCAGTCGTAGCGGTCATCTTGAGCGGAAGTCAACCTAAACCGTTCATTTTAAAACGACTCCTACATTTTTTTCTCACTTACCTCTTCCCAGAAAGTTTATGGCCCTAAAAATGGACAAAAAGTGCTTTAATCTCGACCTGTTCAATGGCTATGGGAAAATTTTAATGATAAAATTTATTTTTATGTTAAATTGTATTTGCATATTGTGCTTAGAAGTGTAAAAATGTAGTAGAAAAGTGTATGATATTATTCAATAAAAACTATGAAATGAAAAAACAGATTTTATGAAAAAAATACACTAGCTGCACTATCTACAACATTCAGTTAGTATTTTGAAAATAAAAAAACTGCATCCCTAATTATTTTTATTTAATTTATTCGACTTTTTTCGCTTAATTTAAGGTACAAAATAAATTTTGTTAACAGCACCATCTATACAAAAACTTTATTACTAAATTAAACAAAAATACGCCACATTTGCAAGAACTAAATTTGTTGATTTAGTTCCTAACGTATAAGCTAGATGGCGCTCTTATTGATTAAGTAGTACTTCACTTTGCCAATAGATGGCGCTTGTATAACTCGGCTAAATAAAGTATACCATCGAATACAGGGTATTGTAATAATTTTACTGACATCTTTAATTTTGCCGGCTTTTACTATGTACGCTTGCTGGATAGTCAATATACGACCGAATGAAAATGAACGAAACGAATGCATTGAATTTGGAATTGAATGAAATTCTGGCAGTCTTTTGCCGCTCTTGTAGTGAAAGCTTGTGTTTGACCGATACAAAAAACGGTTTCGTCGCGAAATTCCTGTGTTTGTGTTTATTCATTGTTTTGTGACTGAAATCTTGTAGCGATTGAATAATTATAGATATTAGACGATTGTGAAGTGTTTATTTGTGAAAACTAACGTATATTTATGGGATAAAGGTGTTTCTTGGAGGTGTTACACTGATGCTACAGTTCGCCGGTTAGATCTTATTATGGTGAGCGTTGAATCGATTTTTACCCCCCTTTAGACTTGTTTTTGGTTGATAATCCAGTTTTATGAGACGTTCATAATGTTTTATAGCGTTAATTTGTATTATTTTACGTTTTCTGTCATGCATGTGGTTTCTTTTGTAACTTATTGTTTATATAGCAGACAATTGATTCTATGTTTTCGTACCAATTAGAACCTAACGGGAGTGTATTACGATTATTACTAACATTTTAATTAATATATGCACATTTTTATTACGGCTTATTCAATATTACTAAGAAAGTTTTTTTTTGTAGCCAAGTAACGTACATTTTTATACATACTGCCTCATATATTTTTACTACAAGCTCTACGATATTGTTTAGTTGTCTTTGGTAAATGGAACGTAAATTTTCACCCACGGGAAAGATAGCTTTGTGTGGGCGTCTGTTTTTGTTTTGCAAAATGATTTTTATGTGTTTTTCGTATTACTATATTTGGAATTTATCACATTTTTATAAAACCTACAGAAAGAATTTATGAAAATTCTACCAAGTTAAATACCTGCCTACTACCTAAAAATACCCTTCTATTTTTGTATAATTTTGGGATTAAAAATAAACTAGGTACCTATGGTCAATAAAAAATACCATAGTCCATATCATACCTTATCCTTCACTATCAAAAACATGTACACTAAATATTATAAAATCAGTAATTTTTATATAACAAATAATATGTCTATTTAGTCTAATTGAATTCAAGTTAAAAATAATTAATTTAATAATTCGGTATAGACCACAAGAAGGAATAACAAGTGTCAAAGGGCTTACAAAAAAAAGCTAGAAATTTATAAAAATAATAATAAAAAAGAAAACAAAATGAATAAAAAATCCTTAAACCATAGCCCCAAGTTACAAATAAAACATTAAATTACAATATCTAATCTTTCTTCATCCCTCAATTAATCAAACAAAAAAAGAAACAAAAGCTAAATCTAAAAACAATCAACATTACAAATATTGAATACAATTGGTCCGTCTGTACATCTGTTATGTTTATTTTAACACCCCATTTTCTCTCACTGGGTGTAATCCATATGTTTGAAGAAAGGGTTATTTCAGTTGTTAATTGGTATACTTCATTAATCCTTACTAATATTATAAATGCGAAAGTAACTCTGTCTGTGTTACATTTTCACGGCTAAACTACTGAACCGATTGACTTCAAATTTGGTACAGGGGTAGCTTATGGTCCGGGAACCGGGAAAGAACATAGAATACTTTTTATCCCGAAATTCCCACGGGACCGGGAACTACGCGGGTAAAACCGCGGGGCACAGCTATTACTTAATATTGATAAGAATATTCTATAATTTTATTCACATTTGTTTTTTTTTGTCCTTGAGACCTCATCGCTTAACTAAATTAGTATATTGGTACCTATAAAATGTTGCAATACTTACTGTGACAAAGCTGATAATAAAATTTTAGAACTTAACATCTAATACAGACCTTTGCCCAGCAGTGGGACACTATAGGTTGACAAAAAAAAACATCTAATATAGAAATGAATTGATTTTTTTTTAAATCATAATATTTGACTAAGGCCTAATCACCCTAATTCAGGGTAGGCTCGTGCCCCTCGGTGGGGACATTATATGAGCTGATGATAAAAAAAAAAAATTTGACAGGTAAGTAATTATTTATATAAAATACTTTTCAGTGTTACGAGGTAGGATACCAGTATGTCAGTGTGTATTTAGATCTATTTTTACATGAGGAAAAAGTTGAGTACCTAAGTTTATACAGTAAATTCATATAATATATGGTAATAAATGCATATTTTTACTTTTAGTACTTACCTATACTTACTACATAAATTACAAACAAATTAGGGCCTTAACCTATTGGGCTAAAGATAGAGATTGATAAAAAATTTCTAAACAATATATTACAACACTGAAAATGAAAAGAATAAAATTTAGTCGAAGAAAACTTATTCCAGACAAGTAGTCCGGTAATTCACATGGAAGTACTAAAACCAGTCAGATTAAATAATTCTCCTCTTTATAAGCAAGAGGACTTTGAAATTGTTACTATAGCTAAGATACAACAACCAACAATATAATGTTCAAGTTATCTTTCACTATCACTACATAGTATAAAACAAAGTCGCTTTCTCTGTCCCTATGTCCCTATGTATGCTTAGATCTTTAAAACTGCGCAACGGATTTTGATGCGGTTTGTTTTAATAGATAGAGTGATTCAGTGGGAAGGTTTTTAGCATAATGTTATCCCCATATTCTTACGGGAACGGGAACTACGCGGGTGAAACCGCGGAGCGTCGCTAGTTTAAAAATAAATCATAAAGAATTTACCCATCTCAGATACTAAAATCACCAACATCATAACTTTAGAATGTAGACCTCACAACCAAGTTAACAGTGTACCTGAAGGACATACTGCCAATAAAATGACGTCAACATTTGCTCTAAGGTGTTAAGTTACAAGGCTAATTGGCGATTTTATCGCATGTTTATGTCTAAGTCATGTTTTGTTACACTATTTCGAACACGCAATGAATATGTGGTGCAATGGAATGGATTCTGGAAAAAAGTGTTGGTTAAGTTCCTATAAATGCCTTAATTCTAGTGGATTTTGTCTTCTAGGTTCCGTCTGCCTTACTGTAAAGTTAGGTACTTAAACATTTACTTAACTACCTATGTAGTTACATTGCCAGTATTTCTTGTACTAATGTTTGGATGCTATTTTTTACTTTCAAGGGTTCTATCCTTACCTAATAATAAAAATCTGAAGAGTTTGGCTTGTCAAACTCAAATATACTTTTAGTATTGGATAGCCAATTTACCGAATAAGGTTATAGGCTAAAACATCACGCTACGGCCATTAGGAGCGGAACTAACGCGGGCTAATCCGCGGGCACAGCTTTCGATAGATATTCGTTGAAAAAACGGATTTTAAGTGGATACAGTTCAGTATCTTTCAAATAAAGAATTGTTCATATTTGCTTGTCTACGCATCAATGTTATATCACCCTAAGGGGACCCCATACGACCTTTTTCTGCCTGATGATGTGGTAAAAGTAAAACAGGCCTACCTTACCTATTTTTGTTTGTTTGCTTTGCCACCTATGGGGGTGCAAACAAATCATGAAGGATCGGCTAGTCAACGAAAAGGGCCTTACGTCAAGGTCCAATAGTTATTTGACATTTCTTTCATAAAAAGGATGAAGTAAAATCCCTGTTTTCGTCTGTCTGTTTCTCTGCCAAATTCTTCTAAAACACTCTATGGATTTTTCAATTTTTAGCAGATTGTCGTCCTCAAGAAACTGCCTGCTATGAAAAATATTCAGCTCATCAGATTTTATTAGTCTCTCATCTAGCCGAAGGCACAGCTAACTAAATACGATAATAATTACGTTTACCTATTAGCATGAAAACATAGTTCTATTCCGTGAACTATAATAACTTTAGAATTATGCAATCGATCTGTACGTAACACGCAAACTTGTGAGATCCATCAATTCCCACAGGCTTCGCGACAAGTTCAACAGCAGTCCTGTGTTCGGTAGTGGAAACATGTAAGTCTGATTATGATGTGTAACACAGATAAAGGCTAATAACAGTCCTATCTTTCTATCTGTTACAACATATGTTTTGTGTCTTATCGTTTTACAATCATTCCAGATAATTCTTACTTCTATTTGCCTTAAACGCTTATTACTACTCACTGTACTAATAACATCAGTGAGTGACACGCCTTTGATCTACAATGGGATGTTATTAAAATTTTGTGTTACATATCGTCATGTCAGTTATATTGCAACTGTATTATTAAATGCTAGTAAAAGTAATAACACCACCAATATTTTGCGGCAGCTCAATACTCATAAAAAGAATTATTTATTTGGGCGTTTCTCTGTAAACTGGGCAACTCATGGTCTCAGACCAATTGTGCTTAAAACAATAAAAGATCATAAATATGTCGTATATAATTTCAAAATTCATATCTTAATCTACCCCTGCTAAATATTAAAAATTCATTAAAATTAATTTTATTATATTAAAATCGATGTCAAAGCCCTTAAAAAACAGTCCCCTGATAGGTCTCCAAAACATTTTAGTTCTTTCAGGCAAAATTTATTGCGACAGTATCTATTGGAACTAATCTATTTTTTATATTTTTAAACCAATATTATTTGATTGTTAATAAATCCCATTTATTTTACATAAAATATTATTTTATAATTTAAAAAAAGGCAGTAAAACTTTGTCTCGTTATTTAGTGAACAGTCCCCCTGTGCATTTTTAAAATTGCGTATAATATAGCCAAAATGATAAACAACCCTTTTTATGCGTTTAACGAAACGCAATAAACCTGAAGTTTCCGCGGGTGCCACCATTACGGGCTGGACGCAATTTTGTTTAGTAGTATGCGAGCGTGATTCCGTGGATGCCGCGTTGAAACCTGGCAGCCAACAGTCCCCTGGTAGGGATTATTTTATTTCCATTTATGTATTTTAATGATTCCTTCAAATATTTAAATTGTTACAATAGATACATCTCTCCTATGTACAGCTAAATAGCATGGATGAGTAACATTTTGCACTACTCATCAATTAAATCAAATTAAACAGTCCCCTGTCTTTCCGCATCACAGGGGACTGCTTCTGCATCCAGGGATCTGTTTATTTTATTGTTTTAGACTTATTTTGTGAATGACATTGGATTAAAAAAGCCACTAAAGCTTAAGATATTAAGATATTCTTCAAAAAAGTGAAGCAGACTTAAAAAGCTTTGAGTAAATTAAAAAAGACCCTCAGAAAAGGGAACAACTTAGAGAAAAAGAGTGCCGTAAGGAAGAAAGAAAAGGGAACAAGAAAACTTGTTGAGAATATGACTCCACGAGAACATAGGGATGCCCAGAAGAAGTGGATCTCAGGTTTAGGGACACGCACGGCAAATCAGGAGATGTACCATTGTCTGGGGAGAAATGCCACATCGATATCTAAATAGACATCATCTCCGAGCTGAAATTCCACCTATGCTGGTCTCCTTACTCACTCCTTGGCTCACTTGTATCTGACGTCTATTTAAGGATTTCAAGATACCCAAGGTAGATCATGTCCAGGGAAAAACGCTCTGATGGCTCAATGTACGGATCCATGTGGTGTTTTTTCTACCAAAGCTTTAAGCCGCGCGCCCTCTAACATTCCTGTCTAAGGGAGAAACTTGCTTGAGGAAGTTATGGTGACTCTTTAGCCTCTGGGTCACCACGTGGTGCTGTAAGGGGCACGGGTCATTTGCTTTTTTCAGAAGCTTCAGAGAACCAGCCACATCTCTACAGACGTCCGTGGGAGCAACACCAGCCAGTGGATACAGTAAACCAACAGGAGTTGATTTTAGGCAGCCTGTGATGGTGATAAATGTGTCGTTTAGTGCTGTTCTCACTATCTGGGTGTGTGCTACATGGATCCACACCGGGCTGGCATATTCGCCAGCTGAAAAAGGCTAAACTAAGTAGTCCGCAAAGTTTGCCATGAGGCTCCCTATTTGGAAGATGTGAGGCAACGCAGAAGATGGTTTCGAAGGCCACTTTTAACTTGGTGTTACTGTTAATGTAGTTCCTTGAACGTCAGAGACTTATCCAATGCAATGAGAAGTGCAATCGGAACATTCACCCATTGAATGTTAAGTGTCTGCCGAGCCTCCTGATTGTGCAGATAGAAAGTGCAAGACTGATGGCTTTGGTTGTAGGGATTTTGCTTTCTATAAGCAAAATTCCGTCTAAGGGTCTCCAGCACTCTTCTTAAATTCCTTTCGATCTCTCAAAGGAAAGCGCTTGAGATGTCAAGGCTTGGATGAAATTGTCATCGGCATGGATGAAATGTTTGGTAGTCGGTGCGCAAGGTTGGTCTGGTTTTGTGTAAATGTTGAATAACATGGGGGCTTGCACACTACCCTGGGAAAGGCGAAGTCAACCACGACTCAAAATAAGAAGAAATTAAAAAACTGCAGAAGAAAGTATTGAAGTATAAAAAACGTTTATCGCGACTAAAAAGTACCATAAATCCAATGCCTTAAGACACGATATGAAGTAATGTTATATAAAAATAATTGATTTTTATATATTTTTATGGTTAAGTTACTTAATTTTTATGGTTTTAAGTTTAAAAATAATAAAAAAACATTTAATTTTCGTTCAAAAATCGTATTTTTTATTTAAATTCACAGTCCCCTGGCTTTGGTAACAGTCCCCTGTGGGCATGTTTTCAGAAAATGCTTAATATTTCCTAAAATAATGGAAATATTTTTGGGTTCATAGTCTGTATATTAATAAATAGACAGATACTTGTTCCCTAAATCAAATTTATTACATTATTAGCAAAAAAGTGGCCAAGACAGGTTTGTTAGGACGAGTTGCCCAGTTTACAGAGAAACGCCCATTTATTTATTAATTAATTTCCCAAAAAACCTTTTTGCCTCCCCACAAAAATCGCCAATATCCTATAATTCGGCATCTAAACTAACTCTTATTCCGCTTTTCTAAAACCTCATTCCATTACCAAAAACAAATAAAACGAGACCAAAATCAATTACCATGGACAATAGGTCTCTTTTATCATTGAAAGGTCGGTATAATCCTTCACTATTTCAGTTAAGACGGACCGAGGGCATTGCCCCAACCTTTTTCTCTGTATTTTTTTCTTTAAGGCACGGAACACATGGGGAGATGCCGCGTCGTTAAATCGCGTCCAAACAATGCTATCTCTACATCTGGAGTGTTTGAGATAGTTGGATACCATATAAATAAAACTATAAATGGATATAAACAAGAGCTTAATTGTAACCGCTTTTATAAGTTTTGAGAATTAGGAGTGTCCTACTTTTGTTGTTAGCTTCAGAAATAGGAAAAATAATGTTTTATGGAATGGATTCATTTGGAAATACTGTCAATTTTTAAGAAGACGCTTATCTGATCGATCTTAAAATAATTTCTTTAATAAGCATGTAAACATCGATTGCTTCTAAACTACAAGGAAAAAAATATCAATTAATGAAATTAATAAAGTTAACGCTGATTTATTAGATTCGTGATTTATGTTAACAAAAGTTCCTGACAAACAAATCTAATTATCATAAAAAAACAAAGTTGACGACCTAATTACTGTCGAACATAAGTCAACATCTTCCTAACACCTAGCAATAAAGAAAAATGGAACAACACTAACAAAGATCAGTAATTTCTCATTACATCGTAAAATAACTTTCTTTAACAGGTCAGCTCCTAATTTCGTAACTGGGCTGCTAAATATTACAGAAGATATCTTCACACATGTAACAGATTTCGTACTTCATCACTACATAGTATAAAACAAAGTCGCTGTCGCTGTCTGTCTGTCCCTATGTATGCTTAAATCTTTAAAACTACGCAACGGATTCTGAAGCGGTTTTTTTTATAGAAGAGAGATTCAAGAAAAAGGTTTTTAGCATAATTTTATCCCTGCATTTTCACGGGAGCGGGAACTACGCGGGTGAAACCGCGCCGCTAATACAATAATAATTCTGTGTCAGAAAGTCATTGGTTTGCTTTTAACCCACATAGCAATAGTTTTGTATGCGGGTCCAACAGGACTTTTATTGGTTAATGCAGTTACGGTAAACCAAAGTGGTGCTGGATTAAATTTGGAGGAAGTTGGACAATGATAATAATCGTTGAATGCATTGCAATAGATTGGTCCTTGGAGAGTTTGGTGGGGACGCTTATGTTTGCAGTGAGAATTTGAAATTTAGTGATGATGGATACTAAATTGAAACTTAAAATGAATCAAAAGGGACATGTGGTGTGATTATTAATTAAAGAGCTAAAAATAATACTGCTTTACCAATTTCAAAACGAAGATAAAACTTAAAGAACCACCAGCTTAAAAATTCAAACGGCACAGCTGTCGGTTGCGCAATAAATAATTGTACTTAAAAGCGTATTGCAAATGATACGAAACATTCGGCGTAATTTTTCAAACCTTGATCCATGTGTTCGTTCTCAGTTATTTTGACGCGATGATCTCAAAGGAGAAAATCAGTAAGTCGGTCATTGTCATTCCGTACATGTCTTGTGCTTTTACTGCCGAAGGTATACGTACAAATACATTTTAGGCGATGACAAGCCGATTTGTTTGTGTCGCCTGTTACGATGCTCCCGTTTTGGTTTAGAAAGTGATTCGGGTAGGATTTTGTTGACAAATGGAATTATTATGTGGACAGATTGACGTTTTGTAAACTTTTCCCGGACTTTTTTGTCTTTTAATATATTTTGGGTTCTGTCATTGATGTATGGCATATCAAATATGTCAGGAATTGAGAAGAATTATCTTCAGGACACAGTAAAGTTTACACATCAAAATTCAAACCATATTTTCTTGTAGCGTAACGCTAATTGCTCGAAACATTAAGACTTCATGTTTAATATGTAACATCTGGTTGTTCAATAAACTAATACTGTAGATAATTAGTATTATTTACATACAAAATAGGATACATGAAACTGGCCTATTTCAATGTTGTATTAACATCATAAAGGTTGTATTCTCTATTGTTCAATAATATCCTTTTACTCCATGTTTACTCACGTATCTCTGCCTTTATTCCACAGTGCGTGTTCGTTCGTAAAATGCAGTTGAAATTAAAATTAAACGGTCATTTTATAGCCAATGAACTCGAACCAATTGGGGAAAAACACGAAATACAATTTTTATACTGGCATAGCAAATTGGGCATATTGCTCGGTACGAATTTGGAAATGGATATGAAAATTATTAGACTATTGAAAAGGTATTAATTTGTGCTGTCTGCAACTTGAAGCTGCCAATTTGAGGGTGTTGATACGTTTACCCAAGGGTGAATAACAAGGTACACACATCAAAAGTGTCTAGGGATCAACATATATTTTTGCAATAACTTTTCTCCTGATTGATATTAATTAAAATTTTCTTTAAGGATTCATCAAATAAAGTGTTTTCGTTTGTCACAGTAACGATAAACCAAGTCACCTTTGCATTAATAAAGAAATTTGCCATTTTCCTAATAAAGGGATTTTTGACATTTGAACCACTAACATTAAAGTTCGAAAAAAAGACTGAAATAACAGTTTTCTTTAAAATTTTATTGGGTAACTTAAACAATTAATAATCCGTGTTTCTACCGCGAACACTAACAACACAAGAACATCGGTTTGGCATACTCAAAATGAGTTCATCCAAATCACGCTGTGGAATGGCCGCCCATGTTCGTTGCAACAACAAAAAAAGGTCTTCTTGCGACTGGATACCCTCCATATTCGGCAGAGCTCTTCTCTGTAGCATATCCCATGCATGCTCAATCGGGTTCAAGTCTGGCGACTGAGCAGGCCAGGGCAGGACATTGATGTTAGCTGCGGCGAGAGTCTGTCTTACAACTCTTGCGGTGTGCGGTCGTGCATTATCATGCATTAACTGAAATAAGGGACCGATTTGCACTTGTAGAGGAACGATGACGTCTGATACAATCGTCTCAGCATAAATTTGAGCGTTGAGGTTGCCTCTGATCCAAATCAACTCAGTTCTTCCGCCGATCCAAATACCCGCCCATACCATGATGGTTCCACCACTATAAGGATGGACTTCCTGGCAGGATTTTAATCGCTGTTGGCGTCCAGGGGTTCTCCAGTGTCGTATACGTCTTGTATCCGGTCTCATACCAAAACGAGACTCATCAGAAAAGCACACGAAACGCCATTGTTCTTCTGCCCAATTTCTGTGTTCAAGAGCCCATTGATATCGAATCCTACGATTGTGCATTGCTATAGGTGGTACCCGTAGCGGTCTTCGGGAATGAAGGTTCACTTCATGCAAGCGGTTTCTGACTGTTTGGTCGCTAATTAAGTTCCCTGAAGAGTGATGAAGCCGCACGGCTAACATCATGGCGGTTATTGTTGGAGCTCTTCGAGTTAAGATTTGAATGTATCGGTCTTGTCTCCGTGTGGTGCAGCGATACTGTCCTCCATGGCGCTCAGCCACGGTACCAGTGCTTCGGTAACGTGTCCAAAGTCGACTGATAACACTCTGACTTGTATTCAGAGCTAAAGCCACAGTACGTTGCCGGGAACCAGCTTCTATCATTCCCACGGCTCTGAGCATTTCTTCCCTGCTTAAATGACGTCGCCGCTCCATAATAACGTTGGTTTTAATCAGTAGTAGGGAAACAGTAGCACTAATAATGTCTTCAATGCGTTGTATGTTTTTATAGGGAAAATATTGACAGCTGATTTTCATCTTTTACTCGAATTTGATTCACAGTTCCTGATTCAAATTATGAAATGCACCAAAAAGGATCCATATAAATTTATAAAATCATAAATTTATTACAAAGCCACATCTCAATCTCAAGAAATCCGCATAAAAATGCTTGATCCCTAGACACTTTTGATGTGTGTATATGTAAAATAGAAATAGCTGTTTGTTACTTCATCATAATAATGATATACCTACATTTTTTAACCGCTGCGCTGTAAACCGCTTCTCTAAAAGCCGCTTCACAAAATTTTAATTGTTAATTCACTTCAAAATCAATTTAAAAACGTGGGTAAAGTCATTACTACAATCGAATAGAATTAGAATCAGTCCGATCTTGATACCGTAACCCTTATTTGCCGTTTCTGCGAGCCAAAGTACTACAGTATACGTAATAAACTTACAAGTAAGCCAAAACACCATGAACCCTGGAATAAACGCCGTAACCTTGTAACTGTAACCTACGTGGGAGGTAGTACGGTCCATTTTAAAGTGGCACAGGTGCATGATCACGGCCAGAATAATTAGACCCATTACCTATTATTATCTTATTAGCAGTTTCTGAAGCTCTTGCAGTTCAACTAATACTGGTTGTGGGAGACAATACCTATAGTGCAGAAGTAATGGGTGTTGCGTCAGTACTAAGTATTCAATTGTTAGAGCTTTGTGTTTGTTTAAATATGTAATTTTTCATCTAATGAGGTTCAAATTGTAATGTTTATGTTTACTTGAATACAATATTTACGACTAGCAGCGCCCCGCGGCTTCACCCGCGTAGTTCCCGTTCCCGTGGGAATTTTGGGATAAAAAGTATCCTATGTGTTATTCTGATGTATAAGCAAGATTATTGTAAAGTTTCATTAAAATCCATTCAGTAGTTTTTGCGTGAAAGAGTAACAAACATCCATACATACAAACTTTCGCCTTTATAATATTAGTAGGATTCTGTCCATATTAATCCTAATCCTAATAAATGAGAAAGTTTGTATGAATGTGTGATAGGATGATTTTTATACCTACTCTTTTATATAGGAATTTCTTGAAAGATTTTGGTAAATTTGGGTACGGATATTCCTTGTAACAAGAAATAACGCCAATGATACTTTTTCAAAATTCATAAGTGATTGTGATTTACGCGAAAGAAACTGCACTACTAACAAGAAATAAATTCTGGTTTTACGTAATTTTTCTCCAACTAAACATAAAACCCATGTATTTATTATTACTACCCAAGATAAATCTAATGGCCGGCATTAAAATTAACAAATGTGGGTCATCGAACACCAAACTGACAGAAGTGCAGTAAAAACCGCCTATCTAGACGTGTTACGTAACATAAACCACAGATTGCGGTTATAGGACACTGCGGCGGATAACGTGACTACCAATTATACTGCTACTAGAATTTATACGCGGTTTTACTTGATATTTATTGCTTTTGAAAATTGGGAAAATAATAAGCATGATCCAATTAATGATTGGCCGTTGAGGACAGGCGCTACTGGCCTTTACAAGGCCAGTAGCGCTATATCGGTGGCCGAGTTTTGGTCCTCCAAAAATTTGAGTCGATACGCAAAGAAGAATTAATGATTAATGATGCTGTTTAAATGTTACAGAGAACTATTTGCCTAGAGAGAGAAACTTTTCATGACATCACCTGACAGAAAGTAACTATCATGTCTTATAGAGACTTGCAAACGAAAAGAGTCGTAAATGCGATGCGAGCTTGATAACAGGATATTAGAAGGAAGTGGGAAAAGGTTGTGATATCACAGTTAGACTACAGATAGTTTGAGTTGCCTTAAGATTTAGTTACGCCATAAACATACTCGGAATTTGCTGAAGCTTATTCGAGTCCTTTCAGGGTCAGCAGAATACCTAACGGTACTGAAATGTGTATTTGGTGTCTGCAAGTTTTGTGTTTTATTTATATTTTTCGGTCATGTAACAGATACGGCCATTCCTTTTCATATCTTTAATTTATCGAAATTTTGTTCGCTGATTTAAGCCTCTCGTTTTCGACGAGATGGGGATAAAGCTGAAACTTTTATTTGGAAACCATACTATAAAAAAGGCAGATATTGTTTGCACGTGCTAATCTCAGGAAATCAAAATATGATTTGAAAAATTTAAACTGTATTTAGATAGCCCGTATATTTTGAAAGCAATATTAAAGCGGATACAACAATGAAGCACAGCGATATAATGTATAAGAAAGCTACGGAACTTATTGAAAGATAAAAACATATCATTATTAAATTCATAGGTCTCCCATTGCCTCTACAATTCTCCATCCAACAATATTGTTCGATATCACGTTACGTTCGTTAGATAAATCTTGCTCCATTTAAACTTGAAATTGCTTTCACATAGCAAAAACTGGAGTTATTTAGTTAATTACGAAATTCCTTACGGAATCCATATCGGGTTCGCTAATTATTCTCTGCTTGTTGAATGGTCATAGCATCGGTGGAAGATTGTACGCTATGTGAAAACGGCACGGTAGTTGTATTAAATTCCATTTAGTTATTATTTGCTATGCATGTTTTATAGTTTTCAGGATAGTTTAGTAGTATTGTACGTTTTAACTTTGATGAAGTTCACTGGGCATTCCCAAGTTTTGTGCTCTAACAAAGTTGCGTGCCAAAATATATAGTGTGGATTTTGTGATCTTCAATATTTTGATTCAATCGCTTTTATATAACAGATTTAGCTGATTTACTAGGTAATTGTTTATCCAACTCTTCCAAAAAGATTTTTACAGCAACCTTTTACACACAATAAAGTAAGCCAAAACCCTAAAAAGTTTTATTAAGCTTCCAAATAAGTAAAGAATTTCATCGAAACATTTTAGCTCGGAAAAACTATGTTCAGACAACTTTGACATAAACCAACGGGCCGTTAACTAATGTACATTTACTTTTACTTTTCCGTACTAAGGAAAGACTAGACGAAGTAGCGCGGCCATTTTGCTCTATAAAGTTTATTTAGTGGCTTTTAATTAATGTTTACTATTACTTAAAGTAAAAGTAAAGTATCGACCAGTAGGTTTCGAACTAATGGTATTAGAAATTGTCGTAATCAATACTCTATTTAAAGCGTGTTAGTGATCTCAAAGCCAAGACAATTTTGAAAAAATAGAAAACCTGAATTGTTTTTCCCAGGCCACTCATCGCATAACTCAGATCATTGAGGCGTATAACGATATGCATAATATGAGTATGTATATTGATAATGGAGTGGTTTATGGTACCCTAGACGTAGGTACCAATCAAGTCAGTTGTCAGTCAGTTATTATAAGGTGATAGAGTGATTGAATGTATTATATTGAAGTAACACTATCACTTCTCCATATTGTTCAAAACAATTGAACAAGTAGTATCATTATGTCCTCTATTTTTACTTATTTAGAGTCGACACGCTAAGAAGATTGAAATAACAACAATCAAACTTTAGTTAGCAACCCGTGGCATATTAGAAGTATGGCAAAAGTATTACATTAGCAAATATTGAAGCGAATTCCTTATTTTCCTTCCCCTTACGTTACGTGCTTCTCTTATGACATAACCTGTCTATTGGATTCTTAATTCCTCTCGTGTTTCCTTATGTTACAACTTTTCTCCCAAAATTCTTACAAAAATGGTCATGTTAAATTTTGAAGTGGAAATACTACATATTTGGTTCTGATATTTGATTTAACAACTTTATTGGTTTCCAGGAACGGTAACAGGAAGAAACTCAGTTGTTTAATTAAGAATATATTTACTTTACATTCTTTCTAAATGTTTCGTTTTGTACGTGCATTAAAACTTGATGAATATTTAAGTAATATTAAAGAAGTATCCTAATTTCTCTGTGTCGAGAAGTTTAATCGAGTTACCTGATTTCAAAATAAAGTAGGAATGTGGAGGATTAGAGAAAGTTGTTCCGTTAGCAATTTATTTTCAATTAATAATAAATTTTCTTTTACAAAGTTTACCTAAGTTGCCTTCATTTATTCATTTTGTTACAAATTTATTTTTCTCTCAGAGTTTGCTGGCTCTGATGGTTTCAAAAGGTCAAGTGACTAGGTAACCATATAATCCGATTATTTCTATGACTGATTTTCTAGCTACTCTTAAACAAATTGATATTTTATATAATTTAAATTGCTTGCAACCTTGACACAATCGATTTATTGCCATTATTGTTTTGTTAGGTTGCTGTTTTTTTGTTTTCTGGGTTAAGTACTTACCTAACTACTAGTACGTAAATTCATATGATTTTTAGAATATGAATGTCCTAACATTTTTAAACCCTGATGTAAAAAGGGTGTATAAGTTTAATTTGTGTTTGTATCTAACTGCCTTATTTGCGTTGCATTTTTAGTCTGGTTTAACAAAACCTGGAAATCATTTGACACCTTGTCAGTTGAATCTGTCACTATAGTTCTTTGATAATATTCAAAATTGTGCTTAGATCAGATTGTAAAACCTGGTTTAGCGCTAAACCAGACTAAAAATGCAACGCAAATAAGGCAGTTAGTGTTTAAAGAGAGGTATTTTTCCTTCGTACAGATCTTAAAGACTTGTGAGTAGCAAAAGAACGAGTATGAATGAAACCACCACATGCCTAAACATTAGGCAAATGTGTTTATGTCCTAAAGTGTGTTGGTCATGAACCACTTATTAATTCAAAATCTTACTCGTCAATAGTCACGCATTAGTTGCACATTAAGTAGTTGCAATACTAATACAATAATACGTTAAACGTGATCTCCAATAATCATTATTGTTAACTGCGTTAGGTAAACCGAACAATAAAACGTATTTCGATCAAATTGTGACAATGCAGCACTGATTGATCTTTTATGAAAGACCATTAAATTGGAACAAACACAATTTGCATTCGATAACGAAATGCAGTAATAATGCCTTTGTTTCGATATGTTTGACCTCCATATAAATAAAGAATGAAAATGTATTTGCACTTAATATTTCCTGGATCAAAATGTTTATTTTTATTGGGTCACAAAATTTGGGGATCATTTTTCAAATTGGTGTATTTATTATCAATAACTAATTTACTAGTGCGCTGCGTGATTTCACTTACGTTGATAATAAATATAGCCTTCCTAAAATGGCGATAAAGCAAAAAAAAACGCGTTCAAACGGGTCGTGGGGCTTTTGGGACCGGGACCGCGGTCCAAACTTACACCTTTTAATTTTTTATTATTTTTGAGTAGTATTTCGGGACCACAAGAAAAATGAGTTTAAAGTACAGTTAACAAAAACATAGCAAATAAATTTAATATAAATATATCTTCTTCTACAGAGTGAACTTTTCAAGTGGGCGTGGTAGACTAAATCCGAAAAAATGCTAAAAGAAGTCTCGAGACCTATTTTGATAAAAATAAAAACTACATCATTATATTTTTGAAAAATCTATATTCTTTGCCAGGAATAAAACCAGTTGAGTATGCCACAAAAACGTACACACCCTGTATTATCGTGTCATCTGAAAGTGTTGCTATTAAAGAAACTACTCTTTTCAGCATTTATTGAGATTCCTTATAAGTAGTTTCGGATATCGTCTACCAAATCTACTTGAAAAATTCATCCTGTATAGTTATAATATAGTTTTCAACACACTTGCTCATAAAGTGGCTCTTATTTTTCCGCAATCAGGCACATAATGACACCTATTATTCACAAGTGAGTTATAGATTTCTTAAGGTGCTTTGTTTTTAAAAATGTTTCGGTACAAAAAAGATCGTGTCCATAGATTTTAAAAAGAAATTCACACCAGCCTTACTTTTGGTACGTCCATGGTTGAATTCTGTGTGTGAGGCAGTATCTTGACAGGATGTACTTTATGTTGACTTCAATTAATTTTTTTATAAGTACTTATAATATTCTTATAATCTATGCCCATTATAATGTCCATTGTTGTGTTGGATGCGCGCGAATAGAAAAACTGTTTGTTTATTAGCGACAACATATTCTATAGCCGAGGATAGTAACCATCAATATACACGTGTATCATACAACGTTTTTCAACACACATGCGAAAAAAATAATAAGAATATAACATTTTTCATTAATAAAGGAACAGTTTTCATATTCGAGCGCATCCAACACAATAATGGCGATCGGTCTAACATTTAAACAATATACTTATAAAAAAATGGACGAATGAATGAATGAATGGAATTGACTATAGACGTACCAAAAGTAAGACAACATAGTTGAATTTGTTTTTAAAATGTATGGAAACGATTTTTGTGCTTTCGAAACTTTTTTAAAAACAATGCAACTTAAAAAACCTTTAAGTCACTTGTGAATAATAGGTGTCATTATGTGCCTAATTGCAGAGAAATAAGAGAATAGGTCGCGGTTCGTGCGTCGTCGAATTTATGTAAACATGTAAGTTGGTCGCGGTTCGAGCGTTTTGTAAAATATAATAAAAAAGGCTTTATTGAATAGTCGCGTTTCGTACGCCCAATCATTTTGGTTCACTTTGATTCGTTCGTCATTGGTATTTTACATCAAACTCACAGATTTACTAACCGAATAGACATGGCAAAGGGCTTACCTCGCAAGTCACACATACTTGAAATTATTGAAGTATTCCAATGAAACTAAATATTATCTTAATTTAGTTTCAAACATATATTATTGTTGTAAAGACTTAATATATGTATTTAAATATACTTACTAAGAGGATAAGAATTTTTATTAAAAAAATAACGCTTTAAGGTTATGCTGTCCTGGTACTTCTAATAATAAAGTCTCCAAGACCAAGACCAATTACTTTATTTAATATTGTGAATCAATTTAACAAAGTTTTAGACCTCTTCTACATTTCTGTTCTCCTGGTATTTCAAATAAATTATTGTAAAATTTCTTATAGGTACATAATGTTTATTTTGAACACAGCAATTAGTTTTTTTTGTTAACTGTACTTTAAACTCATTTTTCTTGTGGTCCCGAAATACTACTCAAAAATAATATAAAATTAAAAGGTGTAAGTTTGGACCGCGGTCCCGGTCCCAAAAGCCCCACGACCCGTTCAAACACATTGTCACATTATAATATATTTAGAAGTAATGGGTGATTTTTTTGAGGTTAGGATTTTCATGCATTAGTATTTGCTCAGATTTTTTGAGGTTATGATTTTCATGCATTATTATTTGCTCAGTATGCTTTGACATTTCATCATGAATAGACTTACTAACGAGCAACGCTTGCAAATCATTGAATTTTATTACCAAAATCAGTGTTCGGTTCGAAATGTGTTTCGCGCTTTACGCCCGATTTATGGTCTACATAATCGACCAAGTGAGCAAACAATTAATGCGATTGTGACCAAGTTTCGCACTCAGTTTACTTTATTGGACATTAAACCAACCACACGAATGCGTACAGTGCGTACAGAAGAGAATATTGCGTCTGTTTCTGAGAGTGTTGCTGAAGACCGTGAAATGTCTATTCGTCGCCGTTCGCAGCAATTGGGTTTGTGTTATTCGACCACATGGAAGATTTTACGCAAAGATCTTGGTGTAAAACCGTATAAAATACAGCTCCTGCAAGAACTGAAGCCGAACGATCTGCCACAACGTCGAATTTTCAGTGAATGGGCCCTAGAAAAGTTGGCAGAAAATCCGCTTTTTTATCGACAAATTTTGTTCAGCGATGAGGCTCATTTCTGGTTGAATGGCTACGTAAATAAGCAAAATTGCCGCATTTGGAGTGAAGAGCAACCAGAAGCCGTTCAAGAACTGCCCATGCATCCCGAAAAATGCACTGTTTGGTGTGGTTTGTACGCTGGTGGAATCATTGGACCGTATTTTTTCAAAGATGCTGTTGGACGCAACGTTACAGTGAATGGCGATCGCTATCGTTCGATGCTAACAAACTTTTTGTTGCCAAAAATGGAAGAACTGAACTTGGTTGACATGTGGTTTCAACAAGATGGCGCTACATGCCACACAGCTCGCGATTCTATGGCCATTTTGAGGGAAAACTTCGGAGAACAATTCATCTCAAGAAATGGACCGGTAAGTTGGCCACCAAGATCATGCGATTTGACGCCTTTAGACTATTTTTTGTGGGGCTACGTCAAGTCTAAAGTCTACAGAAATAAGCCAGTAACTATTCCAGCTTTGGAAGACAACATTTCCGAAGAAATTCGGGCTATTCCGGCCGAAATGCTCGAAAAAGTTGCCCAAAATTGGACTTTCCGAATGGACCACCTAAGACGCAGCCGCGGTCAACATTTAAATGAAATTATCTTCAAAAAGTAAATGTCATGTACCAATCTAACGTTTAAAATAAAGAACCGATGAGATTTTGCAAATTTTATGCGTTTTATTGTTTAAAAAAGTTCTCAAGCTCTTAAAAAATCACCCGTTAGATTCATTATAATAAATTGGTATCACAAAATATTTTTCCTTGTAGTATTTGACTGAATAATATACTCAGGTAAAATATATCCGAAAATCATGCCCTAATTAACCAACTAATTTCATCATACTGTAATATAACTGTTGCATATATTCCTTGTATTCACAACACTAAATATATCACCTCATACAGGCCAACTCTTCAAATATTGAACTTAACAAATGAATCACACACATAAAACAGTTTACAAGAAACGTTAAAAATGCGATGACATAAAATGACGTGTACCATTCGCATCGCATCGCAAAAAGCCAAATCTGTTCCACCGCGTTGGTATACCATATTTAGATCATACGCTCCCACAGATAGGTACTCGGTGTAGCGGTAATAATTAATGGCTTGCTTCTACGAAATGTGTACATTGTTATTATGGACTGTGATTGAGAATTAAATGTTATCGTAGATGAGACAAGGTTAAAAGATTTGCAAAGTTTTGCTGTCTGTTTTAGGAAGAAAGACATTTATTTTGGAATAGTCTATGACATGTGCCTGGAGGCAAAGATCGGGCTCAATGGCTTATATTAAAAGAGGTTTATGCCCAGCAGCATTGCAATCAATAAAATAAAAAAGGTTCAAGTTCAGCGATGTATTCTGTTTTTAGTGCCTCGATTTTCCGATTTATTTGCCATCAAGATTCCATGTACCACTTTACTGGTGCTATTTTCTTTTCGATAAAATTTTTCCAAGACAAGACTACTAGGTTCTAGATGAGTTTTCATGGCTTTATACCTGAACTATTATAGAAGCTGCACCAAATACCCACAATAAATTGTCATCCACCAAAATTACCTTGGCAATGTTGCTAGCAATTTAGACAATAGTTACACTACACATGAATACGGATATGCCAATGTTCCTGTAGGCAATTAAATTGGTTCGCTCGTATTACGTGTACCATGTAGTGTGACTAAGCCTCTAATGTATATGACCTCGCAAGAGACACGAAAACAAATAAAACATTTCAAATAAAATGTACCACTAGGAACTGAAAATGTGAAATTTTTCAGAGATTTATAAGGCTTAAATCTTTGGGTTGCATCATCTTCCACGAACACTTGCAAGTGGCATTTCTGAAGTTGGATGCTTTAGTGTTTCATTTTATTACGTTTCACTTGGTCCTGAGATTTTAGTTGCGTAATTCTAGTATGCTTTGGAATTTTCCTATTTTATATTTTTTACTACCCAGTAAAATCGGAATTATTTTCAAGTTTTTGTGTTTTTATGCTACTGTCAGTGTGATTTTTATGTCAGGGGGTGTGTACAAATTGTTTTATAGATAGTTAAAAAGATTGCTAATACATAAATTCAGCGTATTAGTTGCCAGTGCGATTATTAAAAATTTACAAGAACCGATAACTATGGAATCCCCATATTAAAATTCTGAAATAAACTATTTTTCTCAGCAATAACTTTCTTAACTTCAAGTAGCGGTTAAAACAAAGCGTCTAATCTAACAGAATCTCTCCGATCAGGTAAATATGAAACACTCCCTTAAAGAATCCGAAAATAAACGTTCGGTTATCTGCGTCTAATTCAGTAGCATGCGCCGGCGCACATGCACTTGAGTCCCGACTGATGAGTCACGGCCATTGCACTTTATGTTGTGATTGACTGTGTGTATAGTACACTATGTTATTAAGGCGTAAGACGTGATTCAAGCTTTGCTAACTGCTGTATCAAAGTAGGTGTATTAAATTAAACGCTAGTTACATAAATGGAAAAATCTCGAAATGTTGATGTTGAATCACCGCTACGTCTATTAACTACATATTTTGTGTCAATTTAACTGTGCAAGTCTGAATATAATTTTCCAATTTTACCTTATAACAAACTTGAATTTTCACCCAAAAGAATCATAAGACAAATTAGCTAAAGAGATCTTGTTTATTTTTCCTTAAACTTTTTTATACTTATTAGCATATTTAAAGTAAAACCCAATCAGCCCATCTGTTTCAAGAAAATGAGTGTTTATTTTGCTTACATAATTGTTTTTACAATCCAAAATTACTGTATCATCTAACGATAACAGTTTTGTGTATCTTTTCACTTAGGTATAACAGAACCATTGTTGTCTTTGCAAAATTGACTTTCATGTTGCCTTAAATGTTTAATATTCCGATCAAACTTGGCTGTTCTTCTAATCCACTTCGGTGCCTCTTGTTATTCTTTACCTTCTCCTCATTATGCATTCCTGGTGCTTCTTTACGGGTCGACGGTAATTTCGACAGTTTCGTCTTAAAATTGATCGTGGAATCTGGCCTTTTTGTAAGTAATTAATTTGTTTTATGAGTGCGGTTATTGGAAAAAATATTTTGTATGTTTTATGGGAATGGTTGGTGTTAGAATGAGATTTAACTATGGTTTTGTTTGTAAAGTTTTTAATTTGTGATAAAAGGCAAAATTCGTCCGAATGCTATGCATTTTCGTTAAGACACCGATTTCGCAGTCTCAAACAAATTATACGTAAATAGTAAAATATTCAACAAATAGTGGTTCAAAACACAGCAGATATTTAAGAAAATTTACATATGATGACTCATATTTATATTACTTAACTCCTATCTCTGTATTATGTAACAAAACATCACGATACTAACAATCACATAGAGATAAATCAAGATAATCTCTATCACGGTGTTGGACAAAATTGATCTTGAACAAGTACTGATTGTCATTCGTTACGGTTGATAAATTGTAAAAGGTTCCACTAAATCAGGGACCATTTGAAACGGATGTGACTAGACACTTGATAGGAAACACGAGGGTCATGGCTTTGAAGAAGTAATAAAAATTTTGGTTCGAGATAATGATGAATTTGTAAGAGTTTCGAAGATTAGTCTGTCTGACAATTTATAGTCCCGCTGTAAATTACGCGTGATTTATAATCTTTGGGGATTTTCGATTATTCCGTTTAAAAGACCGATTTCACGATATCAATACAATAAATCGTAAGAATTAAATTTTAATATCGATCTTGAAACTGATACCCAAATATGAATTTTCATCAATCACACCTTACTGCACTAATTGCGTTATGATTTACACCTAAAATGTTAAAAGGTTACAACAGCATTTAGCAAAATACTGAAATAATTTTAGCAGCTCCTCTAGTATTCAGAAGCCAGAGAGAGCATTTGACACTGGATTTGCATACATTTTAAATTTCTCTTAGGTACGCCATTTTGGTTAAAACCGCAGCGGGGTCGTCACTAATTTTATTTCGTGTCATCCTTGAATCCGACTTGGTGAAATATAAATTTATGAATACAAAAATTCTCCAGCGACTCAAATTCTCGACCATGTTGTGTGGATTTCGCTGCAACGGACTCAGGAAATATTTCTCGACGTTATTTCTGGTATTTTTGAATTAACTTTCAATTGAAAAGCGGAAAAAGAATCTGGCTTCGTTCTGAGGAATGTTAGTTAACAGTCGTCCGGAAAAAGTTAAAAGGGAATGAATAACATTATAGACTTTTCATTACGCACGCAATAAAACTGAAATGGTTGTTACCAATGCTATGAATCTGTCTTTCCTTCAATAAAAGCTGAAATATCCAAACGATTTTTAAAGGTACAGTGAATGAAATAAGTATTGACACTGACGAAAATTAAATTCTTTATTGAGTCACGCAAGAGGCTTGAACTTTTAATTAACTGTTAAAAAATATAATATTCTGAACAGTATCAAAAAATAAATTGGTTCTGTTAGTTAAATTTTGTTCGAATTACGATGCTACTTAAAGTAAAAAGTAAAGTATTGACTGATCTCACCGCAGGGAATAAATAAAATAAAAATTAAAAAGCCACCTAATTTACACGGTGTTATTGAATAATTCTATGGTGACAAAAGTAATGGACTTAAAATTGACCTTATTCATAAAACTTGTTAATATTTCATATTAAATTGAGCATGAAACCATTGTTTCCCACTTTCCCACTAATCGTTTTACTCTTGCTCTTATTCTAAACGTCTGCAACAATGTTCAGCTTGCTACAGACTTGATTTACGTTGACTCCACTCGAAATAGCTGTTATGAATTAATGATTTGTTGCTATAGATTTAAAGTCTGTATTTGATTGCATCAAGAGTGAAACTTAGAAATCTCAATGTCCTGGAAAACTTGAATTTACGAGGGCATTTATGGCTAACTGTGACAGGGTATTTATCGAAGATTGTTTTATTGCCTCTCGAATAATTGACGTGTTGGCTGTTGGTGTGAAAGTTTATTTTAATGTAAAAAGTGTCATTGACCTCGTTACTGGGAAATCGATAGCGGGAACAGGAAAAACCGTCGCAGGGCAGGAAATTAGTAAAGCGTTTTGTGTTAATTTGATATTTTGACTTGAACTCGAAATGATTTATGTTAATATTGCGTACACAATTATTTGAAGATGTTGTTTTTTTGACGAATATGGAGAAAGATGAATTATTATTAACTAGCGGCGCCCCGCGGTTTCACCTGCGTAGTTCCCGTTCCCGAAAGGAATATGGGGATAAAATTTTGCTAAAAACCTTCCCACTGAATTACTATATCTATTAAAAAAAAACGCATCAAAATCCGTTGCGTAGTTTTAAAGATCTAAGCATACATAGGGACAGAGAAAGCGACTTTGTTTTATATTGATATCTTTGATTTACACGAACACTACACATTGAAATAAAACACTTAAACGGATTTTTGTCGTGTTTGAGTTTTGACTTTGTTTTATACTAAATACTAATACGAAATCATCGCTATATTTTAAATCTTTTACATTTAAAGGTGCTGATAGTGATTTTCGTATAACACACTAAAACAGTTTCGATTTCTCTAAAAATAAAACTATATTACCAAACATATAAAAACAAAGCAAACATTTTAACAGCATTAATTGAAATGCATGCTAGCGTAATCCACACATTAACGCATCCAGACGAATCAAAATCGATATCTTTGAAACGAGTTACCGAATTCGAGATACCGAATTTCGCAGCTCAATCGATCCAATGCACCCGGGAGTAGCATTGCTTGCAGTAATTTATAACGGAAGGGGCGTTACAATCGGTGCACTTGTTACTACAACCTTTATTAAAATGTAGTAGAGTTCATTATTCAAAGTAAATAGGGGGACAACATTATGGGGTTTGTCCCATGTGTTACATGCATTACTGCTCGAGTTGGTTTTTTGGTATTTTTTAATATTGGTTCGGGTATGTTGGGTGGAGTTGGTAGATTATTAAACGGCGTTTAAAAATGTTTATGATCTAAAAAGTATCGACCTGTATGCCGTTTTTGGTCGCCAAAGGTTCCCTGCCGATGTTATTAGCACTGTGAGGAGAAATAGACGGTACCACAGTCCATTATTTTAAGCTCTTTGACATGAATAGGTTCCTTGAGATTCAAAGCAAAAACTGAACAAAATGATTTTGATTTTGAAGCAGGCCAAATGTGTGTTGGTAATCTCAATATGAAAAGCATATCTAAATTCCACAATGTAAGAATAATATCTAAAGTAATAGAAGTTAAAATAAAATAAATGAACATCTTTAGTTTTATGTCATAGCGTGGGTTACTAACTTTAGATGCAATGTTCAACAATTGAAACTTAAATGTTGGAACTTCAAATCAACGTTATTATTGAATTTTTATGTTTGTTTTATGTTAGGGTACTTTATTAAATTCTATTCTCATAGATGACGCTTTCTAATTTTCGTACATGCTTATTCTGCATTCTATTGTGCTATTTTAATGTTACAGTTAAGTATTGTAATTTATTTAAATCTATTTGTATTCTCTATGAAATCAAAAATAATTTATTTTAATATTAAGTACTAATTCTCTATCAATTTTCTTATCCGATTATTTACAGCTTCTATATTTACTACCTCATCGTCATTAAGTTTTATAAACCAATCATTAAAAGAAAAAGCATTTTGAATTTGAAGACCAAAAACTTTCTTATTCAAATATCCCCTAAACATTTTCCATACCATTCGTTTAACTTTTGGTATAATTTCAACCATGTTTCCATAGGGAACCGTAATTGGTATACCCCGTTTCGTAATATTTTCCACTATTTAATTTGTAACGATACCCAATTGAATATGTTTTGGGCTGGAATATCACCAGTTAGTTCAACAGCTTCATCTAATTAAGTTGTTTCGTATGTTTTAATTAAGCTTGTTAAGAGCCGTGATCTACCGCGCGACAACTCAAATTTCACTCACACAGACGCGCACGCGTGTCCGCATGCACACTGTCTATGTGGTGACGGCGCGCTCGCTCTGAATACTCCGGCCGAACGGTTTTGATCCATTGGAAATTATAAATTGTGTTAAAGTTATTGACAAAAGTATAAATACGAGTATATTTTTTTTTACGATTCGTAGAAGGTAGTATATGATTAGATATAATTTACGTAATACCTTTCGATTCGATATTCCATTATTCACAACAAGGAATAATGAATAAAACAAATACTTAGTTTTTTGTTTTTAAAATAAGACATGATTTTTTTTTGGTAAGTAACGAAACTTTTTAAAAACAAAGCAACATACGAGTAAAAAAAAATCTATAACTTACTTGTGAATAATATATTTTTTGCCATAATGGGGTATTGATTTTTCATATACTAATTGCAGTTTTAGTTTTTATTAAAATCGCTAGCAATTTTCGATATTCCTTTCCTTATAGTTTTGAATATCGTCATCCACGCCTACTTGAAAAATGCCTCGTCTGTATATGTACAACATATATTATCGGGACAACCTTTTAGCGCTAAAAGCAGGACTTTCTAAATTATTTCGTTTCCTTTTTTGTTAAAAAAAACCGACTTCAAAAACTAAAAAGTATAAAATAACAAATATGTAATGTAATACCTCTTATGCGATGTAGCACATAAATAAAATAAAAATGCGACCAATCCAAGCGGGCAAACGTTCGTTAACGGTCATCTCGAATTATAATTTTGTAGTTTATTTTTCTAATAGTTTTATTTCTTTGAGGCTTGGCACCGACTTCACACTTATCAATAGGTAACATACACACAAAAGTATAAATTAGCATCGCATAAAAGGTGTATTAAATTAAATATTTGTTATTTTATACTTTTCAGCTTTTAAAGTCTTTTTTTTTATTACTTTTGAGTGTCACAACCTATCTGGTTGTAAAGGTCTCATCGATACAAATTAATCAAGCCCAAACACGAGGTAACTGCTGTTAGTCGTTGAAGAGATCCCTCGACTATCTTCCAGGTCCATCATCAGATCGACTCCAAACCTTCATTTAATTATAATGCTTTAAGATAATTAACGAAAAACTTAACAAATGCACTAATCACCCTACGATTTTCTAAAGTTCCTCTCAATTTCTCTAGAATGCCATCATTAGATCCTGGTTTCCTTGACGTGGGACCAAACGGCAAGTCCATTCTTTTGAATAAAAAAAGAATTTTAGTAATCGGTACAGAATTGACGGAGATATCGTTGAACATATTCATAAAAAAAAACATACCGGCCGAATTGAGAACCTCCTCCTTTTTGGAAGTCGGTTTAAAATAATGTTGTTTTATTGCTCATTATTTCTAAAACATTATTTGTTATCATAAATGTTAATATATTTTTTTAATAAATAATTCAAATTATAAAACAAAAATTATTATCGAGTATCAAAACATGTTGATGAGTTATCGCATAAAATTCGTACGCGCCGCAAAGGTCAAACGCTCGGTAGGAGCGATACGTCCTCTCTCTAAAAAGCCTCGCGGCAGACTGATTTGAATTGTTTCGTGCGTCCGATTTTATAGTAGTTTTATGATGATTTTAAAATATTTGTAGAAAAAAAGACAATTTGTTTTAGAGATTTTTTTTTTAGTATAATTGTTGTAGAAAATATTCTTTTATTATTTGAGGTAATTTTAATAACGTTTTGAGCATCATTTATCAACGTAAATTACGATTTTCTTGAGTGTGATTTTTACAAATTCTAACTTTATATTTTTTTCGATTTCAATAATAATTATAATAACAATTAAATTTTCCTATGAGTATTTCCTTAATAAGGATCTGGACTTTAAGTTTGTTTAATTTTTAGTGCTAAATTGGTCGAATTACTAGAATCCGAAGGCATGGAAGTTAATGCTAAAAGTGAAATTCAGAAAACATATGTTCAGTTTTCTTGATATATTTTATAAGTTTTCTGTATAATATTGTTTTTCTCTGAGTATTTTTTAGATGACAATATTTCCTTTAATTATTACCTAAAAGCATGTTTATAAAATACGCTTTTCATATAATATGACTAGATCAAAATGTACAAAAACCGTCAATTATCGAGTTTCGGGTCTTAAGTTTATTTCTATATTAATATTGTTTTTCCTTGCTTTCAGGAAATGCAGATCATCGTTAACAGGTATGTTTTTGTAAATGTAGTTATTGATTAATTTTAGTTTATAATATCCTATTCCTGGGCAATTTTGCGGATGCACGTGAGATCTTAAGGTCTATATCATGGGTGTCCAAACATATGTACCTCAGGTTTGAGATCACCGACTACTGAGCAAACGAGTGATTACGTCTATTCTTCCTCCAGTGTTCTAATTAATTAATCATCAGTGCGATACAGGCTTTTAACGTGCAATAGTATCTCACTGACTAATACTTTGTTACATACCTACAGTTCTATGAGTAATAAGTATTTTCGTAAATTCTCCATTTCCTTATTATTTCCAATTTGTAAACTATGCCCAAACGTGTCGCAGATTGAATTTTATTCTTGCCATTGTAATTTTTGCTACCAAAAATAGACAAATATTGCGAAGTCTAACTTTAATCACCATTCATATTGCATCAAGTTCCCTAACAGAACTTACTTACTTCCATGCAAATAGGTACGTAAAATTCACTGCAGAATCTCTCAAGTTTGGTTACTTGGGTTCCTCTAATATTAATTTATGGTTATTTGAGCACCTCAGTTCCGTTTGATTTGACCACGGATTCAAATATTGAATTCAAACTAAGATTTGCTATTGATGGACGCATCAAGGAATACATTTTAGTAAATAACTTGCTTTGTATTTAAAACGAAAAATAAAGAATGATAGCTTTCAATGTGTTGTCATTAAGTTCTTTTAGGTCAAAAGCTACAATAGGGTTTAAACTTGATATTCAAATCACGCTCTTAAAATATAACAACGTCAAATTTCTTCTAGCACCTTAAGATTTATCGATAAATATACAGTAGGGAGCCATTAGCAAGAGTGTTTTTTTTATAATTTATAGCAACCGAATCACGGCCGGCATTTGTAATTATGTTATTTGATTTACAAAAGGGTCCACCTTTTAATTAAACCGACTCAAATATAAGCCTGTAATCTTTTAACGCCCTCTCAAAGGTCTAACTTTACCTCGGAAAATGTTGTAAGTACTCAAATTTTTGATAAGAATTTTATGGCGAACCTTCTATTTGCCAAATGTTTGGAATTTACCAACTTTTGGATTATTTCACAAATGTTTCTCTGTGCTTTATTTTTCTTTATAATCCTTTTGACCCACTTATTGTGATTGAGTTTTATTTAGGTCTTTCTGCTTTATAGTATTAACATAATTTTCTTCATTGTTTATGGCTGGAGTGTTTTTTAAATGAACTTATTGCGTACCACATATGGCCAAAGATCTCCCCAAAAATTCCTAATTGTCCTCTAACTATCCTTTGCAGCTATGTTTGCATCTAAAAACAAAGATATTGCTTGATTAATTAGTATCAATTATCATGTTCAAAAATTCCAACCAAAATTCCAATTTAGTAAGTAAACACTAATCATAAACATCTATACATCGGAAGGACTGACATCACGTTTGTAAATACTTATTCCATTATCCCAAATTTGACTTAGTGTAACAGACTATTATCATAATAAATCCTTTCAAAATTCACGTTTGTTTTCTACGGTTCAAATAAAATTGTATCGTTATGTTGTATCGTATCTGTTGCCTCGGGCTCTCTTATTATATTCAAACCAACTCATTTATTCCATTCCAATGAATAAACATAATGTTTGCTTAAATCTATTTATTTATTATCATTCCCTTTTTCGATATAGTATGCGATATTTTTGTTCTATATTTATTTGATTGCATCGCTAGTTTCGTTTGTTTTGTTTTAATCTGTTCTTGTTTCCTTTTCTTATTACATTTCTCGGTGTTTGTTGTTTGAATTCTGAACTGTATTAATATTAGGTTTTGATAGCGTAAATTGGATTTTTGTTTTTGAAAGGTGTTTTGTTATATTTATGTACTATCATCAAAGTAAGGTTTATTTTTAATCATGAGTTTAGTGTGTTCTTCTTTCTTTGAAGCTTCTTAATTTTAAGTATATACTTCCTCCCTAGTTTAGTCTCTGTTGTTCTAGATACAAACTAAGTCAACAAACTTATATTGCCACAATCCCCTTTGAAGATACGTTGCAGAAGTTCAAATATATTATTAAGAGCAGTTGCAGTAACATTAAGTACTACTAGTTTGTAAACATTAAGGCAAACTAACTTTAACTCTGACTAATACATAACAGTCTAAATTCTAAATTAATGGATCTAAAGACGTCAAATACTAGATACAGCTACTAAGAATACATCCTAAGTCTAATACTCTTAAAAGTAGTATACTTAAAGTACCTCTAAATGCGGATAAAGCTTTATGTTGCCGATAAGAAATACCATTTAATACACAGCTTATTCTAAACCTAAAAGATCTCAACAATAGTTCATAATATCATAACATCCATACTTAAGTTTTACAACTACTTACGCCATTTAAAGCATCATTGTTCAGGTTCATTTTATCTAACCGTAAGATTCTTTTCAATAACTTGCCACTAAGATTTACTTGCTTCTTTAAAACCCCGTTATTTTCTAGTCCACTGGTCTCCAACGATACTTAACTTCCGAGTGCCTATAATAAGAACCCTCTCCATTATATATTCTGCAGCAATGAGAAGCTAATTGATGAAGGGGAGTCTAAAGTTTCTTGACTGATTTTTATTCTTAATGAGCTTGTTAATTATGGAGAACACGATATTTTACCATATTTTAAAGATTAATTACCTGCTTTTAAAAATGTTCAAAGAGAAATTTATCTTATATATAAAATTCTCGTGTCACAATGTTCGTTCCCGTACTCCTCCGAAACGGCTTGACCGGTTCTCATGAAATTTTGTGAGCATATTCAGTAGGTCTGAGAATCGGCCAACATCTATTTTTCATCCCGAAATTCCCACGGGAACGGGAACTACGCAGGTGAAACCGCGGGGCACAGCTAGTAACTGACATAATTGTAAAGCGGGTTAAATAAATGATGCACTAAAACGTACAGTTATTGCGTATAGTCATGTTGTTAATGCGAAATAATTAAAATATCTGGGTGAGAATATTGTCCAAACAGAATGAATGAATGTTGGTTACATTGTTACCGTTGTGGGTCCCGTAATACATCTTAAAACTTAACATCATGGACATGGATATTAAGATGTAATTTCTGATAAAAATAGTGTTTATTCAAGCTGGTTTATTATTGTGTTGATTGCTTTAAATAACGGGGTGAGGCTTGAGATGTGTCCCATACTTGCTGTGTTCATTGTGTATCAAACTGGAACTCTTGTAAATGGTCCATTCACGTTTACCTACTAAAGAAACTGTGATAGAGTTATGTAGTTGCTTTCAGTGTTTCGTTTTATTAACTACTTTGATGTTTGTTTTTAAAGTAGGATAAAATATACTTGGTTTACTGTAGTAGTTATTGTTAGTACTTAATTTGCTTAGCTCTATTAGTATTATATTTAGAAAATAAAGCTAACCTTTATATAGTAAATGGACATCTTTCTGGAAAAATACTGACGCCAGTAAAATAAAAAATGCATACAAATTAATTCAGTTCTATACAGATAGACAAAGAAAGACGCTTAAAACAGATTTCCTTTTCTGAATAAAAACCAACATTTTCTTATAAAATATAGAACTACAACAATATTTTCGCTGTAATGTGATCCCGTTGCGAAGACAATACCGCTGTTGTTTAACCATTCTAAATTATAAACTCGCTTAACTATTGTATAGTAAATCTAAATACTATCAACAAACTTTTGAACCCCTATCTTTCAAGAGCAGACACTATACAAACTTACAATCTTGATTACATCTAGATTGATGTTAAAGATCCCAACCAATATCTGTTGCATGCCATTATAACCCTAATAGTAAAGCCGTTACGGACGCTATTTAACTGTGACCTTCCAGTAAACTGCTCATTAAATGTCACCATAGCTAAATATACGACTTCTATATTTAATATAAGTAGACCTACCCCCAAGAATGAGTCACCATTGCCTGTTACGTCGAGGGTGGCCGGCGAAGCTAACGTAACTCCATTATTTATAGACATAATCGTTATTTTATTTATCTAATACAATAAAAATCTCATCTGCTCGTTATATTATATTATTTACAGTAGCTTGGTTTTTGTTGTCTTAATTGTAACCACAAAATTTGAATGATTTATTAATAACATGACCAAAAATTATATTCTTAAGAGGAATATATCTAAAACTTCCTAAATCATAGACTAAGAACTCTCCATAATCGATCCATTCGTTTAGGAGCTGCAATACCACAGACAGATACACAGTTACAAGTTGAACTTCACCCCTCTCTTTGCGGAGGGGTTAGTAACAATTGTATGTGAATCTTTTCAGGGTCCATGTATTTTTTAAATCCATTCCATTCCTTTTCGATGGGTTGTTATTTTAAACTATAAAGAAGTTAAGCATGAAACAGAAATCAAATCACTCGGAAATTACTCATGCGTCCCTCACATAAAACTAAAAAAATCTGTCGTTGGATGTTTTTTTTTCTTACATTTTGGTATAATCTGAACTCGTAGTCATATCATGTCAAATATAAAAACGTCTGAATCAGCTCCATCATAAGAATAGACGTGTTCGCATCACCATACAAAATAAACACATTTATAACACGAGTATAGCCGAATCGATGCTGACAATCACGATTTTAGCTTTTCCGCAGACAGCTTTTGTATTTTTACTTCTTCCTGAACAAAACGTGACGATATTATGTTACTTCATTATATTTTCAAAGCGTAACTAAAAAGCTATTGTTTCGCGAAAGGGATTGAAGCAGTGCTTTGTATCAACATTTATGTTTCGCAATATTACTCTAGCAACATGCATGATCGATTGTTTCCTTATGGCTCTCGCGTTTGTTTCATAAGTTCTCTATGTTTTGATATATCATAGTCATTTGCAATTCAGATTGTCGAGATAATATTGTGGCAAATATGGGTCAAGATGTCTATAGTGACTTAAGAATATAAATTAATGCTCCTATTTTTCTTTGATTTAATGAAAATGTATTTGAAATCATGTGTCCAAAGAGATGATGATATTTGTATATGACCTTTAAATATGATGTTATAATGAGTACAGTTTTAGTTGATAACATGTTAAAGAACAATAGTAAACTGACCCGCCAAAACAGAGCCAAGCCTTACTAATTCAAACCCAACACAATAACGCAAAGGTTAACGTGATCCGACATCGTAAAAGCCAGACTTCCATTCCCGGGATTACTACTGCACCTGTACCGATTGGCAATATTGGGGCCTATGTCATCGTTTCGATTATTCAAATGCTTTTTATTTGAGGGGATGTCGGGTACGATGTAAGGGTAGGTCCGGGGTTTTGACAAATTGCCTCCTGGCCAGACAGGGGGCCTTGAGTGTAATGTTTAGACGGGTCTCTTTAGCCTTGGGGTGTGGATTTTTGAATGTATACGACGCTTGAACACGTTGCGGCAGTCATTTCGATTTTATTACTGTGTGAGTGCTTGTTATATTCTATTGTGTTTCAGAATGGTACATCATTAAAATTATCTTTGGTGGCATATGTTTTTGTTAGTATTATTACCTGAATTTTAGTTTTCGTTTCAATAAGTACTATTATTTTCTTCATAGCTCCAGTTTCCGCTAAAAGGCTTTTGAATGTTTTGAAACCAATATCTGAACAATGCGGACTATTCGCTAAAAATCTTTACCAAAGTACTTTTCCCTAAACTCAACATTCTTTTTTCGGTTCAATGGCAACCCAAATGAATTACTTTTTCTTCCCATGTCGTTGTCACTTATTCGTTTCCAAAGCTGCTGTAATAAAATTTATTTGCTTCCGTTATGGACTGTATTATATGATTTTTCTTAAATAAATTTTATATTAAGTAGATCTTCCTAAATAATTACACGCAAAACAATGTATTATAGTGACTGCGACTAATATTGGAAAAGCATTTAACAAAGTTTCGGAAACAAATCCACTATGTGGAATCAATTTATGGACGTAGAAAGTTAGCAACACTTTTTTTGTTCTCGCCTGTAACTCCTTATCAACGTGCAACGGTAAATTGTGTTTACGGTGTTTGTTCAACCTAAACAAAAGCCTCTAGTTCTACTCCAGACAGTCGCGACATTTCCCTCTGTTTTTCACGGTCCTACTCTTCACCCCTCGTACTTAGGTATTAGGGTCTTTTCTATTAAGCCTAACCAAATACAACCAATAAACAATCTTCACAGCTCCGCCCTAAAGTTCGTTTTCCCTCGAACTTACAAAGTAATCACGAGCGTTGAAACCGAAACAAAGGAGGTTGATCTTTAATGTAATGATGTTTGGTGTGTTTGTCCCGTTTCCACGTTCAGGTTGAAAGTAGATGGAAAATCGCTTTAGGTGCGCCCTTCGGCCCCATGTTGGGCGCCAGTTATGAGGTGTCGAGGGACGATTTATGAACGTCGAATGTTTGTTAACACTTCCACAGCTAAGCAACTCGCCTGTTTATCTATATATTATCCTGTTTTCCGAATATTTGGTTTTCTAAGCCAAATTTATCATCGGATCAAGAAAGAGATTATTTTGAAAGCGGTTAAGCAATGTTTCAACGGAGTTTAAATTAAACTTTTGTTTAGCAACGTATATCAAAGAGTGAACAGATTATTTCCGTAATTACGGTAAATTTCATTTACGTTGCTTTTAAAGACATTATATGGGTACCATTATACGCTTGATAACCAGTACTGATTAAATCCTTGTTACAATTTAATTAACTTTCTTAATAAAAGTACCCCAGATTATACTAATAGTATCTTCGTGAATAAACTACTTAATGTGTTAATATTATTTTATAGTCTGATGGAAATAGATGATAGCAGATTAACCATATATTACGAGATGGATTAAACTGATCAAACATAAAGACCAAAGTAATAGTTAATTAAATTAATTAAAAGACGTTCTTCGGCTCTTAATATAAAATTTTATGAAATTAATAAAAACACGACGACACCGTCATCTAACCCATTTTGTCCTTTCCACGGCTAATGAGTAACACTTCATCGCTTTGATCGTTTTCAGTCAATGTTAAATCGTGTGGAAATATCGTTTGAAAATAATGACACCGTTCCAATACGGTATCGAGGCCAAAAATAAAAATGTACGACTATTTTGTGCTATAAAGCGTTAAATTATGCAATTGTATCAAAAAGTCAATTTCAGAATTGAGGTTTTTGAATTTTGAAAGCTTTGAGGGTAGTTCGCATTTTGATAAATTATAAAATTGAGTGTCGTATTAACGTCATTCTTATATCATAATCAATCACTCGTTGGTGTAATCAAGGTGACAGCCACAGATGTTTAAATCGATCTGTGTGTATGGATATTTGTTATAGGTACCCTAGATTACATGAACATAGTGGTGAGTTGGTGTAGTGATTATCATTATCTGTATATCAGTTACATACGATAATCAGCTAATCCTGGGCATGGAAGCTCTTGTAGAAAACGTAATGTGTTTATCTAAACATGCCTTATCTAATGAATTTCGCAGCAGTCCAATAATGATAGTCACCAGAAAAATGTGCTTAGAGTGTGATCGTTGCTTATAATGTACTAATAAATCATTCACTCCATCATCTCATTATACTACTGACCCCTAACTAAGTTCGAAATTTCGGTCTGGGTATGTGTGTGAATGACTGTGTGCGTAGTTTCTGATACCCCTAGATACATAATACTTCTCTTATAATGTTGTCTATCATTAATTACTTGTTGCCACTTTCCCCTTTAATACCTAAATTAAGTTTACCTATAGGTCATCTGGCAGATGTTAAATATTTTAGTGGTATGTCGGTTCCATTACAGTACAATAAAAAGTGAAAGTAATCTCAAAGATAACATAAGATATATTGATATGTTTATGACAGATAAAATATTATTTTGAATTGCTTATTGTTTATCTCGTGTCGTATTTGAAATGGACGCGTGCGACCTTGAAAGTGAATATGTAAAGATGCCGTACGGCGGAAAACGTGGATGTTTTACCCGTGTATGTTATAATATTTCGTTGTAATGTTCAGTTTATATATTGTATTGCTTTAGTAATGTTTTATTATCTAGAGTCGATATGTGTTATGATGTATGACGACGAATTACGAGATTATCATATGTATTATTTTAAACACAAACAGTGCTGGATCGAACCGTGCTCTAGTTTTAATCGATCTTTATCTGATCCCCTAGAAATTTTCGTCAAAATTTACAATCTGTGCGCTTAATATTTTTTGCGTCAAGGTTAGAGCAAACTTCCATTTATCCTCACAAACCTTCAAAATTGTTTATTTTAATGATAAGTACTTAGAAGGTAAACTATTGAAATTCAGAAGACTCGTAATAACTGTGTTGGCCTTACTTAACGGATAACAGGATATTAAAAGGGATAAGTACTAGGAATATAGAAGAAGTTTCGGCTTATAATATTAACAGAAATTAGAAGGATTTCAAAAAATAGACCACTAGCTGTTATCAAAATGTTATGGTAATGAGCAGATCTCATGCTCTCATAAATACAGAACCATCTGGAAAATTTTACATGATTTCCAACTCATTTTAAATTATGTGCGTTCGTTTAATTGAAAACTATGTTCGCAATTACTAGAACAACCATGAAAACCGCAAAACAAGTGTTAATAATATGTACTTACTTTCATTAGTTGCGTCCGCTTCGTTATATTACTTGTTGCGGTTATATTATTGTATAATATGGCTTGGTTATGTTTCAGTAAACGTGTAATGGGTAGTATCGGCCTGAAAGATCCCACTATAGGCTACAGAGATGGTCGCTTTCTTACTTATGATATTAGTATACTTCATCATCAGCTCATATATCTCCCCACTGAGGGGCAAGAGCCTACCCTAAATGAGGGTGGTTAGGCCTTAGTCGACCACGCTGGCCAAGTGCGGGTTGGTCGACTTCACATACAACCTTAGAATTTCTTCCCAGGTGTGTGCAGGTTTCCTCACGATGTTTTCCTTTACCGTAAGAGCGTTCGAAATTAACTGATATTAGTATGGTAAGAAGCAATAGATATTATCTCTACATCTACTTAATACGTATTGATGTTCTCAAACTCAAGTCAAAGGTATTTAGCAAAATAGCAAATATGTACGGCATCGATCCGGAAATCAAACCTTCAAACCCTGACTTTGTAGGCAAGTGCTGTAGTGCACGGTATTAAATCGCCGGGGCGTTAGTGGGTTTCTTTCTGCAGAATTCTCAGGCGAGATATTGTTTATAAACTCTGGATATATTTACTTGTGCAGCATCAAAAGTTGATCTAGATATCTTCTAATATATAAAATTCTCGTGTCACAGTTTTCGTTGCCATACTCCTCCGAAACGGCTTGACCGATTCTCATGAAATTTTGTGAGCATATTCAGTAGGTCTGAGAATCGGCCAACATCTATTTTTCATCCCGAAATTACCACGGGAACGTGAACTACGCGTGTAAAACCGCGGGGCACAGCTAGTAGATATGTATGTATTCAAATCTATCCTCTTTAGTGACTAAACTGAAGCTAGAAGATTGGATGAGAATCAAATGATAGAGAAAAATGGAAAATCTAGTTTGTTTTAAAATGTCACATAAAACGGGATGAATATTTGAAAAAGTCAATCTACTTTTGACCCAGATTGTGCTCCTCTATGTATATTACTGCTAAAAATATTTGCCATTGCCAAAACTACGCTCCCACGGTTATTGATTTAGTCGCTGTCAGTTTGTTTTTCCTCTCCTTTTATCATCACTAAATATTAAACTTGAGTGAAATCAAACCAGGTTGTCCAAATATTTGTACAAGACTTATCAAAGTAAATAACTAATTGTAACAGGTGAAGGTTTATTTAATAAAGGAAATACAAATATTTTGAACTTGATATAGAATTGCTCATTGGCTTTGTCAAATTTTCCTCAATTTGACTTCTGTTTGGCTGTCTTGGGACAGAATAACAGAAAATAAAATCAATTTATGTAGATTGTTCTGCCCGTCATCAATGTGGTGTTCTTTAAACAGGCATTAGGCAGTTTGAAATGTTAGTAAGAAAATATTGTGTAATGTTAAGTATGATTTCTAGGAATACGTCTCATAAGATTTCAGAGTCGCATCTAAATTTTTCAGAGAATAAAATTGCAGAGAATTTTCGGATAATATTTCAAAGTAATCCAATTATAACTAATCTTCATACAATACTTTTTGCCTTTTGTATTTTTTATCATAGTTATTACGTTTAACATCAAAGCATTCAGTAACATCGTTTCAAACATTTAAAATTATTCTTATACGTTGTTTTTCTTCAATTATAAAGCTGGCTTTCGTTTAGCTCTCAATGTTCTTATAATTATTTCATTTGAATATTTAGTTGTTCATTATCTATTCTAAAAGAAGCATCGTGTCGTATATTACTTACTCTCTTTATGGTAATAAAGTTATGTCATTTACGAAAGTTGAAAGTGGTTTACTCGTTGCTGAATGCTCTTGTAACCTTTGAAGCGTGACAATATTCACAGCATCAATTGCAATTTGATCAATATTCTCTTCTGTTTGTGGTCTATTATTGCTTATCCGAGCATTGCTTTGACAATAACACGTTCCTTTGGCTTCATTTAGTCAATTAAATATCAATATCAATGACATTGAACAACATGCGATGGAAAAATGGAAGGAAGAAGAGGAAGGGGTTGGCCAAAAAGCTTATTCTTAGGGCAAACAAAATGCAAGGTCGCTGTATTTTCGTATAAGAAAGTGAAAGAGGTTGTTTTAGACAAAAGCAGGTGGAGGGAGTTGCACCTGTTACACAGACAAAAGCACCGTTCTTAAATTAGAATTGAACAATCAAATTCTCCAAGTTGTTATTCCTTATTTGGCATAACGATACCTTAAAATTGTATTTCGTTTACAATTCTTGTCATAAATGTTTCAAATACTTTAAGTTTTCACGGCAAACTTCGAAGTACGGTCAGCAAAAACGAATTTAGTCTTTTGAATTTTTTATGCACTTTTCAAGTTCGTTAAGTGAAGTCGTTCGGCTGGAAACTTTATCTCAGTGAATTGGTCTTTTCCTTTTACTGTATCTGTATTATTCGATATCTGAGGCTTAAAATATTCAAAGGATTTTATCTTGGTGTCAGCCGAATATTGAATACCGTTTTGTTTATCAATTTCTTATTATAATATCACAATTTTTATGTTTTCGTATCATTTTATTTGTCAATCATCTGATCTTCGTATCAATGAATATATTTTTTAAGTGTTATATTCACATTTAATAAAGAAGAAACAAATTTTTATTATGAAGACGGAACATTTTCAAAAGAAACACAAAAATTAAGCAAGTGTGCTTTGTAAAAAAGTAAAAGTACCTGTATAACCGAAGATAATTGTAAAACTTCCAAAGATAAGCGAAATCCTGGTCCCATTTCGCACAATGAACCTTAAAATAGGCTTTATTCTGTCATTTACAACTAAGGTCTCGTTTCTGCTTGGTATGTCTGACCCATATACAAGTAGACACTGAAGTTTATTGATTTTCCGCTGCCCACGTGTATTGCGTTTTTATAATGAAGGCATTTATAGCCAATCTCTCGGCCAACCTGATGTTGACCTTCTCACCCCTCCCTCGAGGTTTACGCAATTTGCTAGTTCTAGCTAATTGACTAAAGCTTGTTTTTTCATGTTTAAACTTCGAATCACTTGGAAATGTTGGAACAGCACGCAAGTTTGGAAATGGAACGACAGATTTTTAGAAACCTGACAAATCTCGAAGTTTCCAAACTGCCACTTTGAAATCCTGAATATTTTATAACAACCTTTAAAGTTGAACGTGCCTGAAAAACTTGGTTCTGCTGCTCTGTAACAAATGTGAAATTTTATACTCCACACTCATGGTCTTTGAATTTTGAAATGCTTTTTTATTTTTGGTGCGCAGTATCTGCGCGAATATCATGCTATATCCTGTACTCTAACTTCTGATTGACTTCAGATCAATATTTGAGTAGCCGCAAATTGTACTCTAAATGCATAACTAATATTTAGCTCAATAACACAAAAGATCAGCTAATAACATACGTAACCTACTAAATTGTAGCAAAGAATGCATCATCATGCTTATAAATACTTATATTTTTAAAAAATGCACGGCTAGTTATAAATTTGAATTCAAGTGTCTCAATGTTCAATTTGCAAAAACGTAGAATCTACTTTAAATTATACGATCCAACAAAAACAGCATAATTTGCTAAATCAAGCATTGTCATCGCTCATTAGACATTCAAACAACAATATGATTACAGATAAACGTATAATAGTGTAATTAGAATCCATCTGACCCTGGGGTCGTTATTTAATTGAACCTTGAGATCTAATAACTGAAACAGATAGGTAAGTAAACGCAGTTGAATCGGATTAAGCTACAGCTGATATAATTCGAATGGACGCAATAAATAATAGTGTAAACAGAAGTCCTTATAGAGCTTCCACGTTAACAGCATCTGGATCCTTTTAAATGATTTGAATGTGGTTCTTGCTATTATAATTTTCATTTCTTCAGTAAAGTTTTGAGGTCATTGTATCGGGAAACTGGTTCGTTAGTAGAATATTAATAAGGATACAATTTTTTTGTCTGACAGTGGTGGTCTTTGTAATTAATTAACTTCATAACATTTTTAATCTCAACTTAGTATTTATTATGAGATAAAAGATTCTGCCCGCGTTTGCTGGCCTTTGCTACAGGCCCAGAAACTTACATGATTAAGTGGTGGCGTCCCCTTAAAATCTATCGTCTATTCAAAAATACAAAATAATTTGTAGCACTATACACATATTCCTATCATAAGAAAACCATTGTCCAAAAACCATTCAGTCCATAACCAATACTCCAAACAAAGATCAATTTATTCACACTAAACGTTATCCATTGAATACTATAAATTGTACTATACCCCATTCCTCCTCTAACCGCGCCCATTACCCCCCATTACCCAGTATCGTTCAACGACCCGACTCATTCATCTAGAAGGCCTGTCGTCTTATCTTTAAAGTCCTCAGCAGGCCATGACGTAATTCCTCAGACAAGATTGCGGTATGGGCGTTGGTTCTCGACATTATTAGAAATGAACTATGTTTTGACAGACGTTATAAAAAGGCCACACCTAAGGGAAAAGACCCAATTATCGTCAGGTTTTGCACTTGGCCAACTTTGCAGCTATACCACGTTGTAGTATATTAAGTTACAACGATCAAATTTTGTGACAAGATAAATGATTTATCACTCTTATCGGTAAATATATTTTTAACACTGATTAAAAAGAATTAAGTATAGATAATTTAGAAATTATCTAAAAACACCCATTTGTACCAGTATCCGTCAGATTTGTCCTAGCTATCGTCAAAATGTCCTAGAGTTCGTCAATTTTCGGTGCTAATTTGAACTCTACGCCAATGGATTTAAAGTAGTCATTTTCAATCATATTTCTTACTAGCAGCGCCCCGCGATTTCACCCGCGTGGTTCCCGTTCCCGTGGGAATACGGGGATAAAATATAGCCTATGTTATTCAGGGTGAATGTAGCTTTCTAATGGTGAAAGAATTATTGAAATCGGTTCAGTAGTTTCGGAGCCTATTCGTTACATACAAACAAACAAACAAACAAACAAACAAATCTTTCCTCTTTATAATATTAGTATATATGATGCAGTAACTCAACTAAAGGTAATGCCTGTTGAATGAAAATTAAAATTCAAACTACAAGGCAAATCTCAACTAATTTTGTTAAAACTACATTTTGGTACATAAAGTTACACACGGAGCCAAAACCGGACACTCACAGTGAGGTTAGTTCTCCAATTTAAAGTCGCTCAGCAAGCTATGGAGAGAGCTATGCTTGGACTTTATTTGAAAGATCGTATTCGGAATGAAGTAATCCGACAGATAAACAACGTGACCGACATAGCTCCAAGAATTAGCTCGCTGAAGTGGCAGTGGGCTAGCCACATCTGCAGAAGAACCGACAACCGTTGGGGTAAACGAGTTCTTGAGTGGAGATCGCGTCTAGGCAAGCGTTGTGTAGGGTAGGACGCCCATCAGCGAGGTGGGGTGATGTCATCCGCAAAGTTGCTGGTAGCGGATGGATGACATTAGCTGAGCTCAATGGTCAAGCCTGGGCTAACCTATGTTCAGCAGTGGACGAGAGCAGGTTGATAATGACATAAAATTGTCACACACCTACCTACCTACATATCTATATTTATTTTAAAAATCTGTGTAATGTAAGAATTATATACATTGCGTAGAACATTCAACACCATATAGTCGTTTTTTGCCCTTTCATCTCAAATATTATTACTCGTAGATCCTAGAGAAAGAGTAAGTCTCTGAAATACTACAGTGTCTTCCAAGTGTTTGCAGACGGGTTAGCTGACGATTCTGAAGAAACTATGAGAAAATACAACGAATGCCAATCCTCAGAGGTACGGAATTACGGGAGTAAGGTCTACTGATATAGTTATGTCTGACTTACGAGTAATATACTTGAGATGAAAGGCTGGTAATACACAGAAAGGCTGGTCCACCAACTAAAAGTCGCTCAGAGAGCTACGAGAGGGCTATACTCGGAGTTTCTCTGAAAGATCGCATTCGCAATGAAGTGATCAGACAGAGAACCAAAGTCACCGACATAGCTCAAAGAATTAGCTCTCTGAAGATGGCCGTTGGAGCAGACGAGTTCTCGAGTAGAAACCGCGGTTCGGAAAACGTCGTAGTAGGACATCCTGTGGCTAGGTGGAGCGATGATCTGAGCTGGGCAGCCGGGAGAGAGTGGAAGCGACGTGCTGCCGACAGGGCACATTGGCGCGAATTCGAAGAGGTTTATGTCCAGCAGACGACTAATACAAGCTGTTGATGTTGATGATGATATTTGAGATGAAAGGGCCAAAAACGACTTTACGACTTAACTGGTTCTACGCGTTTGACTTATACACAGATTTTTTAATAACTAAATGTGAAATTATATGTAAGTACCTACCAAATTTATATTTTTTACAAAATCAGTTGAGATATCCTGCACCTGCAGTTTTTCTTTCTCCTTTAGTTTTCTGTCAGAATATTTATTTTCATTTATCAGGCATTGCCAACTTTGTTGTGTTTCTGCATCACAAGAAATATGATTGAAAATTACTACTTTAAATCTATTGTCATAGAGTTCAAATTAGCACCGAAAATTGACGAACTCTAGGACACTTTGACGATGACTGGGACAAATCTGACGGATACTGGTACATTTGGGTTTTAGAATGTACCAATAGCTGACACACTCGAAATAAAATATAAATATGAATAAATAGCACGATTTAATGGATAATATAGAAAGATAATTAATTTTACTATTACAAAAAAATAATCACACATACAAAGGGCCGCCCAATCTTGCAAAATGTAACATCGAACGTAGTGACCTAGACTACAGATTCAGTGGTTAAATCTCACAAAATTCACGAAATCTCGAATTTTCAATTTCCATCGCTCATTTCTCCAAAACAATTGCAGTTATTAACACATACTGCTATTGTAATGATAGCAAAGATTACCATAAAGATGCTGTAATTCAAATTTTATATGAATATATTGGTTGAATCAATATATAAATATTTTTCTATAATCTGACGAGTACTGGGACACTGTCGACATTACGTGCCTTTCCCTTAATTATGTTAGTTTTGGTGTTGATTTTTTTAATCAAAATAATGTATTCGTGGTCATAAAAAAAAAATCTTAAATGTGTGACACCAAAACTTTGTTCTTGATAGTGTAAATGTTTCCAAATCTTAATATTCTAAATATTTTCTTGGATGTCTGTATCACTCTGAACTCTCATTCACAAAAATGCCCGTTAAGCTGTCATATGACGCAACTCCACACATCATTACTTCTGCTCTAGATTGCAGATAAAAATATTTTTTAAAGAAATCGTACTTAACGCTTTAGCAACGCCATATTTATAAAAATACTCCAGTAAACAAGTCTTTCAATGAGACCATTAGGCAAGCCATCCGTATCGTATAGTAACTTGACGGTTTGTACGTGATAGGCGCGCGCGCACCTCGGATGTGACGTAACAGCTACCGTAATAGCGGTACATTATGGTGCAGTATTGTTTCATTAGGTGATTTACTCTCGTGCCGTACGGTTGTGTTTTGTAATGTTTTTTTGCTCTTACGTATTATTTATTTTAGGATATTTGCATAATTATTGCTTTAAAAATATTCCATGCAACTTTTCTTTTGCTGCCTTTTAAAATAAACTAAATTTTTTCGTGCAGAAAATGATTTTTTGCACATGGATTAATTTATTTCTTATAGTGGTCTTAAAACGGCTATCAACCCCCGTACCCTCGTAAAAGTAGCTGTGACTAACGATATAACCACTAAACGTACACCCACGCAGTTTTCTTGGTAGATTCCTGACAAAGCAGGTTTCCATTAAGCGCCGGGATTTAAATGAGATGATAACTCGGCATGTCTGGTGCAGTATGCAGTAAATTGTGGATTAAGGAACTTGAGAAATACTGATTTTGAAGGGGTGTTTGGATTATAGCAGACTGAATAGACGAAGTTGTAAATAGAATGTTGCGTAGAAAAGTTATTTACTTATATTTCATTGTTACTCTATTAAGATTTTGTAAATTATTTCCTCTAGACAAGGTAAAACTGCAAATATCTTAAGGACTACATCAAGAACGGTTAGGGAAAGTTTATTTATTTTGTCTTGTGATAATGAAATATTGATATGTACTTAAATTTTTAACATCATTATTGAGTCAGAGACCACCTACACTGTTCAATTCATTAGGTTAGTATTATTTTTGGACCCTACACCTACACGTCTACGGTAAATTGAAATTATATGACGTGAGGCACTTTCGCTTTTTGCTGTGTTTTAGTAGTGGATATTATTGGCACAAAAACTAACGACAACAACAGTTCGTAGAACGTTTTCCTTCTTAGTTATAGTTTTTTTTAGTTACTTGCTATTTCTCGTCGCCTTGTAGGTTTTTGATCCTGTGTTAATTTCTGGGATAAGATACATAATTTATTCGCTAATTTTCCTGACTGTCCGAGTGATTCATCAATGCAGAGCTCAGATTACTCGGGATAGGACTTTTAAAATTGGCATGCGGGTTCCTTTTACACTGTAAGTATTTAGAGAGAATTTTCGTAAGTTACCCCATGTAGCACTGAAAAATGGAATGAAAGTTTTTGTGGAAAATTCCATCTTTTCTGAAAATGTTGCTATTTTGTGTTTATATCGATAAGTACAGCCCTGTTAGTGCTAATCTCCTGACTCATGAAAGTTACAAATTAAAGCAATGACAAACATTTTACCTAAGAGAAAGATTAACTAAATTGAAAAATCGCCACTCAAAGAATACTCACGTTAAAATGTAACGACAACTCGGCCACTAGCACAAAAAGATGATTTCTTTCATCTCTCATTCGTATTGTTTCATCTAATTCCAATTTCCAGTTATTTACAAAATATGGGCTAAAAACCATCTCGATAACATTACTTATGTGCATTCAGACGCGACCATCAGTCACGATATCAAGAGTTTTATTACTGTTTTCAATGCGATGAGTGCTGTTAATGAGTGTGATTGATGTAAGGAAAATAGTAATGGTTTATTGTGCCAGTAGTGGTTGGGTAAGGTTCATGTGAATCAAGATGGCTAAACTGATTTGTTACTTTTTACTTGTAAGCGGGCAGTTTTCCACGCTTCAAAATCCGTTGCGTAGTTTTAAAGATCTAAGCATACATAGGGACAGACAACGGGAAGCGACTTTGTTTTATACTGTGTAGTGATAGTGTTAAGAACGATAAATTATGTTCTTGAAACGCTCATGATATTAAAAATCACTTTGTTAACAACCATCTATTAATCACTGCTGACTGCAAAATCGCATGCAATCTGGAATTAGCAGCCAGAGCTTACAAGTACGAAATAAACATCAAACCAAAGCAAAATCGAAAAGCCATTTATAAACAGCTACACCAATAGGCATAATTTTTGTAGCGAACACGTACAGCTATTAAATTAAACTTATCGTAACAACGAGTCGAACTGTGCCCCGGAACTGCCTCAAAACAAGGAAGTGGAAGCCTGAGGGACGCATCTCCTGGCTGCCCTTTGTGAGTGGGGGTGAAGTCATTGATGTATCAAACCCCAAGATACACATTCAGCGTCCCTATATAGTGACCTAAATATACAATGGCTGGTGGCTGCGAAGGATAGGGAGAGTTGGAAATGTTAAGCAGTGTGAAAAAATACATTCAGCGTCTCAAAGTCTTCCCCATAAAATGAGTGCCCAGTGCGTTCATTTCAAAAAGTCTTTATCAACTTTTTAACTAACTGCATTAGGTTGAATTTGCGATAAAATTATGATAACGATAATTTCATATAGGTATGACGCCGCCTAAATCATCTTGCATATATTTAAAGACCAACGATGATGATTTGATGATATAGTGAGCGTTTGCGGACAGATTCAAGTGTTAAACTTGTACAGGATTGTACATCTTGTGTTTTTTGTACATCAATGAGTAAAGGGGTACTACCACCCTTGTACCTTTGTCTCGAACGTTTCCGGAATACCTTGTATGATATTAGTACCGCGTTTTGGAGGGAAAATAATATTTACTGTACAGTTATTTCAATTTCGATACTCTACGCTGTTTCTGATGTGGGTAATTTGTTTGTATTGAAGTTTTATTAAAATACTTGATTTTTGGTTAACATGACCAGTAGAGGAAAATGTATTTCACACCGAAAATCTTAGTAAGTACTTTGGGGACGATTAGGTTTTATGTATGAAAATAGCAAACATACATTGCTTCACCCAGGTATTGAACCACGGACCTCAGACTGGACAGACATGTGAAATCCCTACGAATAAAATTTAAGATAAGTATTTTATTTAAAATTATTTTGAAGCATGTTTATTAAATATTGAAATTCATTTCCAATATTTCATATCTCGCAAATACTCGTAATACGAATTACCAACAAAATAAGTGAATAAATTCGCAACATTTTCAACAGTATTAAATAATAACCAGTCGAAAATTGTGTTCAAAATTAATACGGGAGCATGCAGTAAGTAGTTAAAATAAAAATAAAGGTAGAAACATTTTCCGAGAATTCTGGTATCGACATCAGTGACTATCTCGTTAATTCAATGTAGTTTGTTTTAAAAAATAGCACAGAAGTTTACTTTAAATTTTACTAGAATGAATTTATAAACTAAAAGTGACTCTCTATTTAATTTACTCATGTGTTTTAGTTACTGGAGTCCAATAGCATTAATGGTACCCTAGATACAAGTTTCGTACTTAGTTAGGGGTCAGTTACTATAAAAAGACAAGATGTAGTGAATCATTATGTTATGTTATGTCAACTGAATGCCTATGGACAAAAATACCTCTTTATTTCACCTTGGTGTATGGCATGCTATGAACTTTTTTCTAGTTGCAGCATTAGACTTTAGTTAGAGGATTGTGACTCAAAACAACACTCATCAGCACATCACTACATAGTATAAAACAAAGTCGCTTTCACTGTCCCTATGTCCCTATGTATGCTTAGATATTTAAAACTACGCAACGGATTTTGATGCGGTTTGTTTTAATAAATAGAGTGATTCAGTGGGAAGGTTTTTAGCATTTTATCCCCATATTCGTACGGGAACGGGAACTACGCGGGTGAAACCGCGGGGCACAGCTAGTAAATGTATAAAATTAAAAAAATATTTGCTTATCATTTGCAAAGAGTTCGACAGTCCTTATCTAAACAATTTTGTCATAAAAGTTAGTTTATTGCGGTAATTTTCATAATATTGTCTTCCTACTAGTTTTATAGTTGCATTATTAGCATTAGTAAAACTTTTATCTGATATGAAAGTAATAAAATTTGTTAAAGATACGACTGATTGTATACTTAAATTACTACTAATTTTAATGATTATAACACCGTATTTACTTATATCTTCCGCAAATATAAAAAGTTATAATATACACCTACTCTAATTACATCTATCTCTATTTATATATTATCTGAAATAACCAAGCTAATAATGCTTAACCTCTTTAAAGCTAAGATTGGATTAGATTTCGATTTAATTCTGAAGGTTTTCTAATATAACAAAGCTGAAGAGGGGTGAACGCGTTAATCTCAGGAACTAGTGGTTTAAATTATTTTCATGTTTTAGTATTTATCGAGGCAGGTAATAGGGTACACACTACAATCTATAGGATCAGAGCTAATGCTGGCGGAACCCAAGGGAATAGCAAAGATAGTACATGTTCTAATATTCTTAAGTAAGACCACATGTTAGACCTCTATGATTTGTAAGGCTCTAATAGAGTTCTGAGGCTTGATATTTACAAATGACTAGCAAACCCGACGAACTCCGTTTCGCCATCAGATGGCTTTTCCCGCTTTTCTGTTGAAATCTTTCCATAAACATAATACAGAATTTTCTATAAACCTCATTTTTGCTATAAACCTCACGGAGCCCGAGACCTTTCCAACGAATGCAAAACCGTGGAAATCGGTTCGTGCGTTCTGGAGTTATAGCGTCAGGAAGGAAAACCCGACTTATTTTTATATAGTAGATTAACTACATCAAAAGAAAAACAAGTTTCATTACTCAGAAGAAAGGGCAATTTCACTCACAAGGCTCTTATATTTAACCTCATCTACTTTACAATGTAACATTTACTATTTAAGTGTCAACACAAACTGAATCAACATGTAAACCTCTATTGTAAACGACTCCCTCTTATTGACAGTTACGAGCCCATTTCTCTGGCTAATCAAGATGTTTAGTAACAAGTTTGCACAACAAAGCGATACAGCGTTCGCAGAGCCGTAGAGAGACGATTGTTTGCCTCTCTGTGTGCTGTGCTTGGATTAAGGACAATTAGGGATTCAGAAATGGTTTGGCGTATGTAATTGAATACTTTGTTTAAAGTTTTGGTGTTGGGAATAGTTGCTTGTGTTATTAATTTAGTAGAGGTTTGGAGTGGAAATTTTGGGATGGAAAGTCTCCTTGAAACTAATAACGTGACAGTATCAATTAGTAAATCATATTACATAGCAATTAACGTCTTAGTCAGTGAAAGTCTTGTCAAAAATGGTCCAATTGTTTTGGAGATACGAAAGCAGGAAGGAAATGAAGTTGCACTTTCATTTGCATTAAGCAAAAGAATATTATTCACTGACACCTCAATTGTTTGTCGTCAGAATTGAATTGGGATCAAATATTGAGCATTAATTATTCAAAAACATTTGCTCACAAAAAAGATACAAAAGACAATTAGATTTCAAATGTTTTATATCCAATTTTGTAACAGTCATCCATGTTTCGATCCTTTTATATGAGTTTCTAAAAATATGACTAATATCGCTCGTCATAAAAGCTATATTGGCTCTGTATATTGCTCTCTTTGACGCATTTTCAATTCTCGTTACTGATGCTATAGATATTAGTTCTCGCGACTAGTTTCACAACTTTTCATCCAACGTAGTTTTCAATTTTTAACTGTGCGCTTCAAAGGTTTTGACGGTAGTTAGATTATAAGTCCAATGCATTTTCATAGAAACCTTTACTACGTCAAAGTAGAACCTGAAGGTAGTTATCGAAGAGTTCTCCTTTGATATACTTTTCATTTAAAATTTTAATGTGTAACTAGTAACGCCACGCAGTTTTACCCTCGTAATGAACGTCTGCAAGAATACGAGGGTAAAATATAGCCTATACCCTAAAACTATTGCGGCTTTCTATTGGTAAAAGAATTTTCGAAATCCGCTCAGTAGAGCCGGAGATTTTACCCTCTAAAGTCACAAACTTTACGTCTTTATTATATTAGTATAGATCAGGGATTCCCAAACAGCATTGCGATGTCTTTGGGCGTCGCTGCATTGTCCCAAAGGCGTCATGAGTCAATGACAGAGTCCAGTGAATTTAAGAGCTCGGTTTCTCATAAATATAGTACCATCAGCACTATAACGTTAATGGTCTATTACCATGTGCGAAAAAGTTTTATCTCCAGTTGTAGTAATAAAGAACAGATATAGGCAATTTTTTGGCCAAGGTTGGGAGTTAAAAGAGCGTTGTAAAACATCAAACCACAAAGGCACAAATAAGTTTGGGAACCTCTACTATAGATTACAAGTCAAATGCACTTCCCCACAAACCCTCAGCTTCTTCATCAAGGTTTCTATCGAGAAGGTCCCTTTGATCTTCATATTCGTAATTAATATCAGCGGTTTATCTCCACGCTGACAGGTTAATGGAATTGCTCTATTTACATGTTCGGTTACATAAGTCAAAGACATTTGTAATATAAACGATATTGACATCGAGAAATGTCACAGTTGTATTCATTCTCTTTGTGTTTGTTTATTTTGTAATATGTAAGTGGTTTAGTGGCTTTAGCATCTGTCTGCTAAGCCTGGGGACCCATGTTCGAGTTGATTCGGTTGAGTGAAATATGTTTGTTATTTTCCAAATATGGACTGAGCATAAGATCATATGCATTATATAAGTGTTGTAATTAATCTAATTCCTCCATATTACATTAATAGATATCATCGTTAGGAAATAAGCTTTGGTCAGCTAGAGAGGTCTTTGTCTTGCAGTGGGATCGTACAGTCTCGGAACGAAAAGGTTCGTCAATTTTCAAATTGATTCGTATAATGTGTCGCGATGAAATATTACCTTTTGAAACAATGTTACAAAATAGACTCGAATTAGGGAAAATAATGTCCTACTGTTCGTTAATACAGTTCAAAATTATTCCGATCAGAGTTGTTTGACTATTCATCTTGTCAACAAGATGTTTATGTTTTATAAACTAAAACCTTCTTGTTGGTTCAACCTGTTATTATCATCTCTGTTAAAACTATTGTCAATCGGTCAATGTCATCATTGCAAAATATCAAAGAAGTTTTTATATGCCGCGCGCACAAGGCAGTGTTTAAAAAATGATAGAAAGATCAAGCAAATCCTTATTCAATAGCAAACGTCATATTATTTATTTAAATGTTAGCATCACTGTTTCTGACACTGGTATGTTGGTATAATTGTTTCTTGCAATACTAGTGCAAGTGAAAACCGACTCTAAGGTGACGAACCTTTTCATTCCGTGACTGTACATTGCCCATTGTCGTAATTTATTTTCGTTTTTACCACTGCACAAAAATGTATTCACTGATAAATATAGTGACAACTATGGTAAACCTAAATTAAATAAATACTTACCTAACAATGTGGACTGAACCACACTATAGCAAATTTGGGAACACAACTAGTCTAAATTTATTTAACAACTCATTTATTATGAGTAATATTAATTAATTTATATAATAAAGCGTGTATGTATTTAACATGTAATGTACATATTTGGGTTATTAACAAACATTTTGAGGAATAACGTTTAATGAAAATATAATTTAGCATAACAGTTGATACCTATTTTCTATTCATTGATTTTAGTTAATTTATCTGCGTTATGCCCTCGGTTTTTCTCGTATGGTTTTCGGTTTATAGGAACTTTTGATAATGTTTTATAATAACCATTTTTTTTTTCTTTGATTTACATATACATTCACTTTGAAATAAAACTATTATTACCGATATTTTTCGCAGTTTTAATATTACGTAATACCCACCTACTTATTAATCTAAATTTAACATACCTGCCTATTGTTTAAAATTACCTTGTTTTCGTCATTCCTCAATCAACTTTGTCCTGTTTTTGTATATCCATATTAGATTAATACATATTTCAAATGATGATATCAGCTGCTTTTGAGTCTGATTCACTACAAAACCAGTCAAATAAAAGCGAACCGTTATTGACTGAACCTTTTGCACCAAAATATACTGATTTGCATTTTTGGTCGAAACCTCATTTTTGAATTCTTCGTCACATGTGTGTTTTATGGGACTTACCTATTGAGTTAAATTAGAATACCTACATCACCTTAATTCAGGGTAGGCTCGAGCCCCTCGGCCCCTCAAGATCAAGCCCCTCTTCTTCATCACCATCAGCTTATATTGTTTCCCCAAATAATATGAGCTGATGATTTATTTTATTTTTTATTTTAATTTATTTGGGAAACAAACAGTTATTACTAGATCTTAATAATTAAGTACAAATATTACAATACCAGTGAAGTTTCCACTATTAAAAATGATGATGAAGAATACCTACAAAATTACCAGTAGGTATCTAATTTTCTTTCGTTTGACGACCTATGTGGTGGAGTGACCACCATGCTGGACTGGACTATCAAGCAATGACTTTGATTCCCATATGAATGAAAGAATTTCTATAATAGAAACAAAGGGATAACTCCACGGAATTAGCATACCTATCATGCGAGGTATATGAAAGAATATGAATATGAATATCTTTGTGTGTTCCACTAAAGTTTATCCCGGTATCCCGGTCTGGGTGTGCGTATAATTTGTGTGTAGTTTCTCTGATATCCTAGATACATGTAGTAAGTAATCCTAATTGGAACTTAGTTGCTAATTATAATGGTTAATTATTTTATTTGTTTCATTATGTTCTATTACTGTAATGATAAGTGCAAATGGACCCCACTAATTGGGTCATTTGTGCGTGATGCGATTATTTTATGTTTTATTTTTATTTTAGGGTTCTAACTGCCCTTACTCGAGATTAACGGCTTAACGTGTCCTCGTATTCTTCTAACTTAGTTCCATAAAAGGAAGAAGTATCGAAAGGCCAAGACAATTTTACAAAACCTAGTTTCGTCATTCAATCTAGTTTCGACGGCATCAAAGGAAAAGCTATCAAAAGACTAGGTCATAATTTTTCAAATAGCAGTACTTTGCTAAAATATTTTAGAGGTATCAAAAGCCATACTCAGGACATAATTTCACAAATAGCAACTAGTTTGCTAAAATATTTTTAGGGCCAATTAACTGACGGTCAAATGTGGAGTGTTACCGTCAGGATTCCGATTGGACCGGCTACGGCTGGCTGAACCCTTTGATCTCGTGCCCGTATTTAGACCCATGTCCGTACGTACACGGTTTTATTTTAGTTATTTTCGGCCATCTTTCCGAAATATTTGCCTTAATTACTCTGGTTATTAACGTGTGTGGTGGAAAATGGGCACGAAAATTTGGTTTTAAATTAGTTTTTTTTTCAAGAATTTGGTTTTATATTTGTGTTCTTTTTACGATTTTTGCGTTTAATTATTGTGGGGTTTGTCTTTTTGTGGGTATTTTTACTGGAGATATTAGATTACATGTGGGAATTTTTGAAAAGTTTTGGTGTAATTACAATATTTTGTAACATGAAAATACTAATGATTTAGGCATAGCAGGAGTTATTTAATGTAATTTAGATATTCGGGTGGTTGACAGCCGTTGTTGTTTCCGTAGATATCACTAATGGCTGCCCAAAAGGTAACTAAGCATTCAAGTGTTATGGATAGATCTTAGCTTTGTTAGTCAGAGCTGCCAAAACGTCACCATGCGCCGTTTGGCACAAACTAACCGGCTATAAAAGGTACCCTACGTAATTCCGAAACTCAACAAATTTCAGCTGAGGTAAAAAAAAATATTGTAGGTACAATATTTTTTCAGAGAAGAGTGTGAAGCCACACGAAGCACTGTAAAATTATCTTAATATTTATTACTTTTAAGGCCTATTTCACGACCTTCAAGTAAAGTTCCGAATAGTTACTCACATGTTTTGTCTTCGGCACTTGATATAAAGTAAGAATGAAACACTCACTTTACTTGGTGAGTAACGTTACTTGAAGATCGTGAAATAGGTCTTTTATAACAATAACTTGAACACCTGTCTCTCTTGTTATACAAACTAATAATAAATCAATCGTTTGTTGCAGGTATGTGGACGAAAATTCAAAACATTGTCTTTTCTGCTGTCCAGTAAGTCATTATCTACTATCACTTAATAATAAAATGACGTCATACGATTTTCCAATGAGTCATCACCTTGTGGGGTAGTGCGAAATAATGACCGTGGTTGTTTTGGAAACCCTTTGATTACATTATTGATATTTGTAAGTGTAGTTTAATATGCTGATTTATTGGTTATAAATGCTTTTCAGCATGGAACTTTAATCTGCTCAATGTAAAACACATAAGAAAGAATGGGGCAGATACACTATCACAAACATTGGATAACAGAGCGCATGTTTGTTTGATGTTGTTAAATCCTAAATTATTTATTTAGATTTGATCTCGAAACACTTATGAACATCAAAAAGCTTATAAATAATAAAGCAAAGACGTTTAGATAATGAGCAAATATATATAAAACTAGCGGCGCCCCGCAGATTCACCCGCGTAGTTCCCGTTCCCGTAGGAATATGGGGATAAAATTATGCTAAAAACCTTTCCACTGAATCACTCTATCTATTAAAACAAACCGCATCAAAATCCGTTGCGTAGTTTTAAAGATCTAAGCATACTTACATAGGGACAGAGAAAGCGACTTCGTTTTATACTATGTAGTGATGTATTAGAAAAAAGTAAAAGACAAGCTATACAGCATGTATGTGTCTTCTTTACGTGAACACTTTATAAATCTGAGCATCGATGGATTTCCTGCTTTGTGGTTGGGACTCTATCTATTGACCTTTTATACTCAAAGCGGTGTGGTTAACGTGTGGTCATGAATGTTATTAAGATTTATTGGATAAGGATATCCACATCAAATATTTGAAATCGATCAAATAATCAAGATGATTATACTAAGAGTAGTCTGGCGACTGACCCGTGGTCCAACTGCTTTGTTCAACGAATTGGACCACGGGAAAGAAGTATAATCAGGGTCCAACGAAAGTCTAGCTATTTTAGCAGTATGTAACATGACAGCTGTAGTTGCCTTTCAAATTTAAAAGCTTTTTTACCACCACTTTTCTCCCCGAAGAGTTATTTTAAAATTTCCAGAAAACAGTCCTCCGTTTTAGCACTTATTGGGCCTGTCACAACTTTGTGTTTCCACGGTTTATTTTTTAAAACATTTCAAATTCGTGGCTTGTGTTATTTTTGAAGTGGACAGAAAAGTTTTTGGGGCGGTTATATGATGAATTTTTAAACGACTTTTTATTCGTGTTTCAGCTTTTTAATTTATTTATTTGCATGGCTGGGTATTTGGCAATTTATTGAAGTAAAAAGAATAAAATATAAAAACTTGGACACATACATTTGAATATGTCCTTTTTATGGTTGTTCTTTGACTCCCGGACTTAGTATATATATAGTATCTTTATTAATTAATAGCGGCGTCTCGCGGTTTCACCCGCGTGGTTCCCGTTCCCGTAGGAATACGGAGATAAAATATAGCCTATGTTACTCAGGGTTTCTAATGAAAAAAGAATAATTAAAATCGGTCCAGTACTTTTTAAGTTTATTCGTTACATACAAAATACAAATCTTTCCTCTTTATAATATTAGTGTAGATGAACCTATTCCCACCATATCCTTACAAAGCAATACAAAACCTAGTTAAGAATGTTTTTCTTTTACATATCTCATGAAACTAACTAGTATATCGTCCATCAATTGTCGTTCAAAGCTATTCGTTTCACTTGATTAAATTCATTATGGACATTTGTCTTTTCCAATTACTTAATTAGGATTGTATCGTCACTCTTGAACGATTGTGATGTTATCCAATGATATAATTCTATTCTGTTTTAGGGTGATTTTTATTAGGTAATTGTTTGAAAATTGTCGAAGATTTTTGAACTTTCTGACTTTTAATTTTATTGCTAGAATATTTTTTAAATTTAAGCGGAACGAATTGTTCTAAGATCAGATCTAAGATCAATTTATACTGAGCTTGATATTATTTTAGTCTAATGACGTGAGTATGACCCCACCTATTGGCACTATTGATGGGACTCCACTCCAGACACAAGCATAAGTACTTAGCTTAGTAATAGTCCAGGGAGCATACTTATCTTATATAGAGGAGTTAACAAGACTACTACGCATATTGCGTGCAACCCACATTATTAAGCCAGTAAGTTTTTATTATTTAATTAAATTAACTATTCCATCGATCCTGATAACTATCATTTACCTATTAATTACTACTATATTCAATTATAATACTGTACCCAGAAATCAATTTACTATCTCCTCGGTATGCGGCATGTGCGTATTGCGTTTTTGCGCCAGGTGCGCCCGCGCATCTGCTCTGTTTACAAAGCCGTGCACGTGCGATGTTGATCGTTTTCTCCAGCTATTGTGTAACAGCCCTTACGGTAATACAGTTTAGTTTATACTTTACACACGTGTGGGTTCACTTACTATGTGATTTAGCTTATGATATGTATGACCTATAAACGTTGGGTCTTTGCACAAGTGTGAGTTAAGCTGTTTAAGTAAAGAAATGTCTGAGAGTATCCAAAGTGGTTCGAATCAAAAAAATACAGATTGCTTCGTCATGTCACTTTATTACGTGAATATTTTATAATCATAACGGGAATCTAGGAGTGGCATACAATCTTGTGCAGACTAGTCTTGATCGTAAATTTCGTTTTTGGCGACCTTTATAGTGACAATAATCACCAGACTCTTTGTATCAAACTGTTAAACGTAAGTCGTAACGTTTGAGTCTTGTGCAAAGTAAATATTTGTATAATCCACTAATGTTTACCACGGCCTGAGTGTGTGCATGATTATAAATTCATCATTACCTAGACAATAAGCCTAGGGATTACTGCTGTAATAAGTTACAGGTGTACAATCGGTAGCTAATAAACAGTCGCTCGCTATAATATAATAATAGATTGATTATGTTATGTCAATAATAAACTAAACCATTTACCTCTCCATAATACCACTGCCTGCAAATAACGAGACTAACTAAGAAATCACAAACAACACAAACTATGTTATCCAAGCCAAATGAGTTCAATCAATTGCTATCCGGAAGTTAACTTATATCTTTCCTCCCCATTCGATACATAGGCGCAAATTAAAAATCAATAGTTATACCGCATCGTACATTTTCCAGTCTGGTGGATTTGTGGCAAAGACACAAACTAATGGGTCGATGCACTCGTTGGCGATTAGTTATTGTGTAACGTTTTATCTGCATTTGTAGGTTATGTGATATGAGGAAGTTGGTATTGGATAAATAGTATTTTTCCTACTGAAATACAATATGCCAGTGTAGCTCTAAGGTTGTTCGGCATAAACTGACACTTTTCTGCAAAATAATTTACAAAGTTTTCGCACCAAGATTCTAAGAAAGTGCAGGCATACCTCCTCTCGGCCTCTCCCAGCTCGCGCCAATGTGCCCTTTCGGCGGCAAGTCTCATCCACTCTCTCCCGGCTTCCCTGCACAGATCATAGCAGATATGATTAATAAACGGTAAAAAAGTTTTATATAAAAAGCTCACTGCACCATTAGCGTAGTCCTTTAGTATAAACCTTCTTTAAAACCAAGCTAAGAGACAAAATCTTCCAACACAAATCTTACCTCAAAGTTTTTATAATAGAGATTATAATAACATCTTAGAACTGAAACTACACTGCAAATACAGCTCTATTTTATGCAGCATTAAGATGCACTTTCAACGGAATTGTCAGCTTACACCCGGCTGCTTTAGGACAAAATCAAGACGCTGCACCAATGTTATTATAAGATGTTTTGCTGTCAGACGGTAGTACAATATTACTGTTTCAGTTTGAAGGGCATTGTATTCGGTGAAATTACTTGAAATGTGAGACACACCAACCGATGTTTCGGGATGATGAGCGCAGTACAGTGTTGTACGCTGTATCTGTAAATAAACATGCGTGTTGCTTACGTAGCGGATATGCGGTCCGCTCACCGCTACACAGAGGCACTCAGCGCTTTGACGAATCGCCCCAGGGAGGGGTTTTAGTGGGTTGGACCTCCACCGCTCCATCCTGGTGGAGCGTGATTCCCACATACCCCGATGTTTCCAGGGGAAATGCCTCACTGCATTTCCCCTGGTAAAAAAGGCGTCATCATGTGACCACCACATCTCGTTCCCAATAAAAGTCCTAGTATTTTCTACGAGCAAAAGCTGAATTGAGCTTCACAAAAGCCCTTAATCACCAGAAGATCTGCCAGTACAATGTAAAGCCCGTCGTCCTTCGGTGAACTTCCTAAAGTTGAGTGACCTAGGCACTTGGCGCCCACCGCCTACGCTAAGCCCCGACGGATTTGTATAGAGATGATAATACCGCAACGTAAAGTTTAAAGTCCATTGTTGTATTTTATGGTTGCATTGAACATTTATGTTCTAGATTGTTGGTAGAGTTTGATATGATAAACGGTTTGAACTGGGTTTATTAATGTATTTGTTGTGCTACCAGTTAACTGTGTGCATTTGGCATGGGGTTAACACAACATCAGCCCAACTTAGTATGTCGTAATATTTTGATACAATATAGAGATAGTTTGTAAATCTCGCTTATTAATCCATTGGATAAAAACGTGTTGTGAATGTCTCATGGCAGTTGCTACATGTAAAATGAAGCTGTCTAATTTATGGGACAATAAGTTTCGAAGAAGAAGTATTCAAAATCAAATAATTTTTAAAGTTATTTATTGAAATCACTATAATAAAACCATGTATTCAAATCTTACTAAAATATTATATATTTTGGTACGGTATTATCATCTCTCTACACCTACTGAAACCTAAACAAACGTTTGTGTTATCACCTCTGCCCGCGTCTCAGGTTTATGCATAGCGGTATAAATACACAATTAGTAGGTACTGCCTGATAGCAGGTGGTTAATAAATCAACTTTACATCAACAACATTACATTTTTGACGATATGCTTTTTAACCTGGACTTAATCAAGGTCCCGTGGAAATTTCGGGATGAATCTTAAGTTACTCTTTATAATATTAGCTAGTAAAAGTCCCGTCAAAATTGTACTACTGCTTCGTCGTCCAACCGTTTCAGATTTTTAGCTGTAACAAACAGACAGACATTTAAATTTAGGTATCGTATATGCACGTAAGTGCAAACATGACATAAAATAATCATTCACTACATAATCTCATTATAGTAACTGACCCCTAAGTTCGAATCTTGAATCTAGGGTATCAGAAACTACGCACACACTCAATCACACACACCCAGACCGAGACAAGGTGTGTGTGGTTCACACAAATACTCACCCATATAATGTGCCTTATTGCCTGCAGTAAAAGTAAGAAGCAGAGGTTTTATGTACAGCTGGTATAAATACACAATTAGTCGTAGGTACAGCCTGGTAGCAGGTGTTTAATAAATCAACATTACATTTCGAATGATACGTTTGTTTAACTGGACTCCTTATTTTTAATAAGGTCTTGTTTGAACTTACGTTTTGTTTTATATCTGTTTCATACTTCGACTAATATTATAAATGTTAAAGTAATTCTGTCTGTCTGTTATCTTTTCATAATGAACTGATCGAACTTAAATTATTGGGTATAGGGATAATTGAAACCTTGGAAAGGACGTAAGATAGTTTTTTATTAGTAATATTGAGGCAAGATCTTGAGAGGTTCGACAAAGATAGGAAGGAGCTGGCTGAGACAGATGGAGAGATTTGGGGGAGACCTTTGCCCAGCAGTGGGACAATACAGGTTGATTAAAAAAAATACTAAGGTGAAAATGTGAAAAATAAACTGTCTGTTTACAATATTGGTCTGGTAAACTTATGGATTCTTATTTGATCATCCTCAAATTTTATCAATTTTTAGCGCCTTCTAAAATTTCAATATTGCGTTGGTGGCTTTTATTACATCGCTTATTAACCTTTGAATGTTCTATTTAATTACGTTTACAGTCTTTCACAAGAGTTGGTACAAAAAATTCGTCTCCCGAAGCCAATCTTGCACAACTTTGAAAATGCGTGGGCTCATCTTAAACTTTAGCCATTAACACTTTGTTTCAACATTAAATAAATTTGCGTAGTCATGTCCAACCAAAAAGCAAGTAATAAAATAACATGAATTAAAACCTGTTTCAATTAGCAAGCCAAAACAAATCCCAGAAACCGTGATGTTTTCTCGGCTGAAATCTTAAATGCCCTTAATTAAGTTTAATTTAACAAAGCATGGATACCACTTTCATTTTGAAGGCTCATCCTATTAATATTGTAAACGTTGAGGTGAGTTGCTTTATTAAGTCAAGTCTTATTCAGAGAGGCCCATGTTCGGCAGTGGACAGCTACCTAAAGGTTAATGGTAATGAATGGGCTCACGAGCCATACCAACTGATGTCTCAGGGTGATGAGCGCAGTGCAGTGTTGTATACTGTGGCTGTAATGTAAGACTCACCAACTAGTGTTTCAGGGTGATGAGCGCAGTTCAGTGTTGTATACTGTGGCTAATGGAAGACTCATCAACTGATGTCTCGGGGTGATGAGCGCAGTGCAGTATTGTACACTGTGTCTGTATGGGAGACTCACCAACTGATGTCTCGGGGTGATGAGCGCAGTGCAGTGTTGTACACTGTGTCTGTATGGGAGACTCACCAACTGATGTCTCGGGGTGATGAGCGCAGTGCAGTGTTGTATACTGTGGCTGTAATGGGAGACTCACCAACTGGTGTCTCGGGGTGATGAGCGCAGTACAGTGTTGTACGCTGTGTCTGTAATGGGCAGGCGGGTTGCTTACCATCAGGTGACTACCACACTCGTTTCGTCACTTGACCGCATTAAAAAGTAATATGGCTCATGTTTAGCAGTGGACACTTGATAATGAAGATGATGTTAGCTTATGTTTAGCTTGATAAAGCACGAGTCTTAATCTGGTATCCTACGTAATATTATAAAGAAAGTTAGTATAGATCGAGGTTTGGTACACGTAAAAACTACACAACTGATTTAGATGAAGGATTTTCCCAGGAATAACATATAGAAAACTTTTTCCCCAAGGCATCGGCATTAGGATTTACGCGGTTGATATCGGGCTGCTTTGCTGGTAAAAACATGACTTCTTAATCGTTTACAAAAGTTTTACATATAAAAAAAATCTTAACTGATTATCGCATAAATCATCATTCAACTTCAATCACTTTCTTGGACAGAAAAGGATATGGAAATTTTTAAATTTACCAATATCAAATCTTTTAATATTAGTATAGACAAAATAAACATACAAATTGTACCTAAATTACAAGAAATTCAAGAGAAAAATCAATGAACTGCAACACCAGATCATATTTTCGATGTAAGAAAGCAAAATGGCTAGCACTTGTAACTAAAAAGCTGATATTTCTATTCCGCTACATCAATACTTTCCGATTCACATCGCGAACAGAATGCAAAGCAAGATGCACAACCTTTGTAATGGTTCTATTTTGTTTTATTGCCAACTAGCTTTGATTTTACCTGGTTTGATATTTATTTCTTGAAATAAATTATTGGTTTATTAAATGGCTGTGTTCCGTCGCTTTCTCCTTTTTTGTTCCTTAGCAGATGCTTACGCTATAGTTCTAAGTATTGTGTGTTGATAGATCAATCGATCAGTAAGTAAGTGTTGTGTTTTTATATACAGACTAGCTGTGATCTACAGTTTCACGACGTTAATTATCAATTTGAATTTAGGTAAAAGCGGTGGTCGGGTCGATGTAACAGGTGCAACTCTCTCCACCGGCTTCAGTCCAAAGCAGCCTCTTCCATCGACTTTACCCTTTAAACCTTCTTAATTAAGTACTAGATTTATAGCAGAGTATCATAAGTTACAAATTAATCCACCTTTATCAACTACAGTCCAGTCTTTGAAAATAGTATGACTATTTTCCCAGTAGTATACGATTCCCAAAACACCCTCAACTGCAGTACCATATAAATGTTTTTTCGGACGACCGTTCAATTTGTGCAATTGTCCGTGAGAATTCATATTGCCCTCGAGTGGAACCCTCCCCAAACTCCATTTTAATACTTCATCTGAAAGCCCTCCAGCGACTAATGTGTTTTCGGGATAAAAATTAAGTGATTTCCATCTGGTTTATGTACGTATATTATGTCAAAAATGTGCTTTTAATTTTTAAAGCACTCAAGTTTGTAATTATAAAGCCGCAGTCGTAAAAGCTTAAATATTTTGTGAAGATTTATACTTATAGAATAATGCGTTTGTGATCTTGAAATCTGCCAAGCCAAATGACCTCAGTCTGGGTAGATCGATGCATGTTTGCAATGTTCAAAACACGCCTTAGGTTTGAGATCACCAACACCCATTAGGCGTGATTACGCCTATTCCTCTTCACTGTATTAATATCATCAGTGACAGAAAGGCCTTTCTCTATAAAGTCGAATATTTAAAATACCTCTTTAATAGTATTCTCCTTTGTAGCAAACACTATTATCAATTTAACAATAATAGGGAAATGAACTAGAATAAAATCTACGCTTTCTATTTCTAAAAGCTCGTCTCTAGTTGAAGTATTTTCCTTTCTTCCGCGTCTAGTCGAGGGTTTGAAATCCTTTAACGTCACAGAATCCTAAAGTGGTTTGAACAAAGAACTGAATCTTGTGGTATAATGTGCGATATCTTTGAAATTTATTTGTTGGAATTGTGGTAAAGTGACGGGCACAATGTAAAGTATTTTAGTTGATAAATATTTATTAAATGATGCGAAAAGTATACAATGTTAGTATATATCTTAAAGATGGATGGACTTCGGTGAGATTTTTGATCAGCTAAAGCGGCGATGCATATGAGTATAGCCACAGAACTCGGAATACTCTATGGTAAATATAGAAATGTTATCTACTCTCTGGTTATATCGGAACGCGTGTCGCCAGTTGACAGTGACCAACATATTGACATACTATAACGCAAAAAATACTGGTGAATGATGTCCTATGGGACACACCTTTGCGGCGACAATATTACGCGTCTGTCAGACTTCTTTACTTACCATCGAGTATTCCAAGTTCTGTGGGTATAGCGAAACAATTTATACTTAAGTATAATCTGCTAGCGGCGCCTTCGGTTTAACCCGTGGTAACTCTTCTCCTATTGGTCGTAGTGTGATGATGTGGTCTATATAGCCTTTCTCGATAAATGGGCTATCTAACACTAAAATAATTTTCCAAATCAGAATAGTAGTTCCCGAGATTAGTGCGTTCAAACAAACAAACTCTTCAGCTTTATAATATTACTAGCGGCGCCCCGCGGTTTCACCCGCGTAGTTCCCGTTTCCGTAGGAATATAGGGATAAAATTCCCACTGAATCACTCTATCTATTAAAACAAACCGCATCAAAATCCATCGCAAAAAAGATCTAAGCATACATAGGGACATAAGGACATAGAGACATAGGGACAGAGAAAGCGACTTTGTTTTATAGTATGTAGTGAAGTATAGATAGCACTACGGATTTAAAATCCAATAAATACTGAATATTTTTACTACCGATAGATTTTGCACCATCAACAAATATGATCTCCCGTCAATTTTGTAAAGAAAATGCTTTTCCTTATTGCGTAAATTTGAAAAAATAAACACGTTTTCTCTCGACGCCCGTTCCGTGATAAGATTGTATATTTTGTTAAAATATAATGAAGTCAGCGGTTTCTTCAATTGTTTTACTTTTCATTAAGTTAATTTGCGTAGTAAATTTAGTATTTACATTTTATTGTTTGTTTTGTAAATTGATTGTCTTGTTTGTTTTATTTTTTATCTCCAAGAGCCAAATGTAATTGAAAATTGAAAAGGTTTAAAACGTCTTACTAATATTTATTTATACCTTCGTTTGTCTCGGTCTGGGTGTGTGTGTGTGAATGAGTGTGTTCGTAGTTTCTGATACCCTAGATACAAGCTTCGAGCTTAGTTAGGGGTCAGTTACTATAATGAGATGATGTTGTGCATGATTTTGTTATGTTATGTTTATAATTAATATCTTTTACGGGACATTTACACGTACCTATAAGTCGAAACCCTCGACACCTACGTTGCCCCACTGTTAAGCAAAGGTCTCCCCCATTTGTTTCCAGTTTTTTCTTTCCAATGCTACCAGTGGGCAATCGTTTTTGGTACGCATCTAGTTCGACTCGCCACCTTTTTCGGTATGGCGTCCATCTGTAGGTAGCCACTGAATAGCCACCCTAGCCCGTCTATAGACGCATACGGACAACAAGCCTTACTAATATTATGTGAAGTTTTATATGTATGAAGAAACTAAACTACTAAACCACTGAAACATCAAGATAAGTTACTTATTTGATACCGATTTTCCTTATAACCATGAATAACACGACATATACATAGAGTAGATACTTTTATCCCAAACCAAGAGATTGGGATTAACGCGGATAAAACCGCGTAGCACATTTTATTTAATATGTTACGTTATGTAAGGTACATTAGTATAAAATGAAGTCCCAACCGAGTTTCTATATATTCTATACAAGCAACGCCCTGCAGTTTTATCCGCGTAGTTGCCTCTCCCGTAAGACTGCGGGGATAAAAAATATGTTTAAAACCTTCCTTTGAAATCACTCTATCTATAAAAGAAAACCGCTTCAAAATCCGTTGCGTAGTTTTATAGATTTCAGCATACATAGGGTCAGACAGTCAGCGACAGCGACTTTGTTTTATACTATGTAGTGATGTTATGTTATGTAAGGTACATTAGTATAAAATGAAGTCCTAACCGAGTTTCTATACGTATTCTATATCTCTGTATGACCAAGGTAATCTTGAGAGCCACTGAAAACATTAGTATGCAGGTTGCTTTGTCGAGATCTACATTTCTCTAAGAAGATTCTATGCAATACTCGTACTACCCGGATTTAGCTAGCTGGCTAGCTAGCTGGATTTAGCTAGCTAGTTTCCTTAATAAAAGGTGTCATCTGCGTATAAAAATGGTTTCCCCTTTTTTTAAAGTCTTTATAGACTATATAGACGACCTAGATGGCAGAGTGGTCACCATGCCGGACTGCTATCTATGAATATTATATGTGAACTAAATGATTATCTCGGTCTGGGTGTGTGAGTGAATGAGTGTGTGATTAGTTTCTGTAGTATTTAATAAAGCAAAGAATCTTGTATGTTCAGCATGTCATGATATTAAGTTACACGACAACAGATGCCATTTCTCAAGCTTTACCGTCCATGTTTATTAAAACTTTACGTAAACAATATTAATTTTATCCAAAAATAAGTTTGAAGTTTACAATTTTCAATAATAATATTTGTTAATAGAAAAAGTTTCCAGTTAACTTGGAATTTGTTTGGTTTTATTCCATTACGGAATTTTTAGTCTTTGTTTTAGGGTAGTTTTTTTGTAATACTTTTCAATTTTAATTAACTGTTTGTTTATTCTAGAATTTTTAGTACAGTTTGACTATTATGTGGGTCCATATCTATATTATCTGAAACATCATATAATTTGGCGTTATAAATCTTCTCCATTTTAATAACGTAATAGGTACTTAAGGTCCTTACCTTCATTCATCACTGTCTTTATAATATAAAGATGTGACTTGTGCAAAATCCCACTTTATTATGCAAAGCGACACTGCAAACCTTCAACCGGGAATACCGGGATAATGTGTCAAAACTTTGCTTCTCTTATCCAGAGTTTTATGCTGAATGTGAAGTATTTTTACTGTAATTTCAAACGTATTCTCAGACTGCAACATGTGCTTTGCAAATTTTATTAGGCGACGTCTTAGTAATGTTACACTTCAGAATTCAACTGCAGAGATCTCTGCAGTTCTTGTTAAGTAAGAAGTTATTGTTGTAATCTTTAAAGCTTGTCTTTTCTTTGGAAAACTAGTGTAAGATGTCCATCTGAAAGACATAAAAACAGGACAAATGCTTCTTTCTCTGGCTCTTTGATGATTTAAAAACAGAGAGGAGGGAATAAGTCCGACTACTGGATGCCTTTCTCTGTCACTGATGATATGTCCTATGTTTATCTCAGTCTGGGTGAATGGTGTGAATGAGTGTGTGCGTAGTTTCTGATACCCTAGATACAATTACTATAATGAGATGATGTGAATTATTATGTTATGTAATATTATATTTATACAGTGAGGAGGAAAAGAACGTAATCATCATGCTTCTCAAATGAGTATAAATGATCTTAAAACTCAGTCATATTTTAAAAATCCAAACTTGCATGCAAAACCCCCGTTTTAACTACACCGCCGAGGTACTTATTCATAATTCAAGAGCTCTGTGGGTAAACGGTTAATGAGATCTCGAGTGAAAGAGGTCCCAGGGTTGATTCCTGCTTGGTTCAAGGATTTGTGCCAAGACTTATCTTTGTTCTTGAGTCTCGAATGTTTGTCACTTAATGATGAGTATGTGTGAAGATGCGTGATTGTAAAAGCATTTATTTGCAATTACATACCAGGTTAATCTGCATAAATCCCTATCCCGTGGGAGTTTCTGGATAAAATTCCTATGTCTTATTCTTAGTTATTAGGAACCATCTGTACCAATTTTTGTCTAAATCTGGTCAGTAGTTTTACGTGAAAGAGTAACGCAAAGCCATCTCACTAACTTTCGCATTTATAATATTTATTACAGGATTACTTATAAGAAGTTGGATTACACACAAAATTGATCATGCAAATCTAAAATATCATTACACTAACACAACCAAAGAACTCTAAACAATAGATAATACATAAAATCGTAGTGATGTCTGTTGGCCCCAAAATGTCCCTTCGCGTTGCCTTATTTGCAAAGCGTATTAATCATAGGTTTAACGACGTGGGGGGACTAGTAATGTAAGCGGAATCACGTGAAGAATTGCTATCTATAAATCAAGGATTAATAAAGGATATGATAATCTTTCTTGACTTGCTTAGTTTTATGCGGATAAATGGATAAAAAAGAAAATTTGCCAAAACGGACATAGGAATGGTTACGTAAAAGCAAATCATGAAGAATGAAAAAGCTTGTTTTATTTCCATTGTTATCGTAAGCTAGGAAGACTCCTGTATTGTGAGTAATGTTGAACATTATTTAAAATCAAATGTGCAGAGAAACGAAGATGTTTCCTGGTATATTGTACTCGTAATTGTTATCCTACGCTAGAACGTTTCCGTATTATCACTTGTTAGATATGACAACTATTTAAAAATGTGCTTAAATCAACGATGCTAAAATGTTTGGATCTTGATTGAGATTTGATGCAATGACAGAAATTCTGGAACATGGATATGCTTAGAGTAGACTTTCTACTCTTAAGTGGATGTGTTACTTGACCGTGCTGGACCTTATTGAACTAACGTTCAGGCTCTGATGCTCATTACCTACAGATAATCTCGCTAAATTTGAAACCAGGTGTTCGAGGCACTCGAAGGCAAATTCTAGTAAATTTCAATTTGTTCCAATGATTGATGCGACTAGATTTAATCAATCACACAATCCATTGTTTCGTGGTAATCACGTTCAAGCATTATACCTTTGAGAAATAAGAACTTATAAATTTTATTTCTTTTAATAAATCACAGCGAGAGTGTGGAACTCCCTGCCAGCTTCTCTATTCCCTGACACATATAATCTTGGTATTTTTAAGTCGCGAGTAAATAGGTACCTTCTAGGCGAGCACGCTCCATCTTAGGCTGTATCATCGCTTTCCATCAGGCGAGTTACAGTCGAGTGCAAGCCTATTTTGGGTAAAAAACAACACTAAATTTTCCAAGAACGTACTCAATTCTTTACTTCCACTTATCAAACAAAAACCCATTAATCGTGATACCGATTTTCAAACATGTCAGAACAATAAGCCCAGATATCCTTCCTGATTGAAAATAACCACAAATCTAAGTGTGTTTGTAAGATCGTTGGTATGCTACAGGCGAGCAGTGAAACTGTGGACGTATTCGGAATGCAAGTAAAAGTATCGGACAATTGGGTTGAGTATCATTTATTGTATTTTTGGGACATTTAAAAAAAAATCTATATAATATCACTTTTTGCTTTTGTTCAATACTATTTCATGCTCAAGTCAAAAATAATCGAAGGGAGACTTGAAGTTTATGTATACCTACACATTTTCATAGAATGTACAATAATACCATGCCGGAATTACCGGAGACTTTGTATAGGTATACTTATTTTTACTGAAAATTGATATGCATCTTGCGGGTAGTGGGTTAAGGCGTTGAGAGTGGAGTTTTTTTTATAAGAGGGTTAAAGTCGCAGACACATAAGTTAATCGCGAATTAAAATTTAGCTTTCAGTGTGCCTAGTGCGAGTTTTATAATAAACCTCAGATTTCTATGGGATCGAACACTCCGCCAGATGGCGCTGCTTCGATCCCATACAAATCTGCGTTATCGTAAAGTTAACTTTACGAAAATAAAACTCGCACTAGGTACACAGAATGATTATGGATAATCTGTTCAAAACAAATATTGGCTGATTGGATCGCTCAATGGCAAATAGGTACCAAAATGATCATAAACCGTGGCCATCCTACTGTCAATGGATTACATTAAATAATATTACAATTCCACACGATTTTCAATTCACTTTCAATTTGCGATACTGTCTACTATTTTATGTACTACTTACCATCTTATATAAACAAACTATATCGTTCATTATCCTTATCTTCATACTTAGGTATGTAGGTTGCGGGTTCGATTCCCGTGCGGGGTGAATATTTGTGTGAACCACAAATATTTGTCTCGATCTGGGTGTGTGCGTGTATGTGTGAATGAGGGTGTGCGTAGTTTCTGATACCCTAGATACAAGTTCGGAACTTGGTTAAGGGTCAGTTTGATAATGATTATGTTCTAAGTTATAAATGGGAAAGTCGGTACATGGATTGGTTCTGTTAATTACTAAGTATTTTATACCACAACTAGAACTACTGATCCTTCCGATTAATGTCCTGCAGTTTCACCTGCGTGTTTCCGTGAGAATACAGGGATAAAATAGCCTAAACCTTTCACAAATAATGTGGCTTTCTATTGGTAAAATAATTTTCAAAATCGGTTCAGAAGATCCGGAGATTACCCGTAAAAACTCACAAAATTTATCTTTTTATGTGCGTATATGTATTCGACATATGTAGCTAGATGTCCCTTATAAGCAGGGCCAGAGATAGCTCGTGGGATAATCCCAAAATTCCTTACGAAAACCACGAGGGCATAGCCTTTACAAATATACGAAAGTGTGTAAGGATACATAGTTGTTTGCAAAAACTAATATCTAGACATATTATCAGGACATCCGTTCAACTAATAGAGTTCTCATATTCAGAAATAGTATAAAAGAAATTCCCATGGGATCGCAAAAACGAGTAAAACCGCAGTATGCTTCAAGTTCTTGTGTAATGCATAAGTTTATACTCGTAGCACACTTTAGTATAATGAGAATGAATGTTTGCGTAGAGTATGTTGACTTTGTGGTTTCTGATATAACTTTGGCTCGAACAAACATAGACTTTAATTTGTAATATCTATACAATGCAGATTGTAATCTGTGTTCTCTTTCACTGATGATACTAATACAGTGAGGAATAGACGTAATCACCACACTTGCCCAAGCATAAAAGTAAAGTGGAATAGTGGAGGGCTATTTTTTGTCATCAATCAACAGCCTGTATTTGTCCCCTGCTGGACATAGGCCTCTCCCAACTCGCCAATGTGCCCTGTCGGCGGCATGTCGCATCCACTCTATCCCGGCTACCCTGCGCAGATCAACGCTCCACCTATTGGGGTGGCTATTTTTTAAATCGTCCTAATTCAGAGTAGACTCGAGCGTCTCAGTGGGGATATTTAAAAGCTGATGATGATGATTCTTTGAAAATTATAAAAGAATTTTAAAAACTAATAGAAGTATATATGTATACATAGTCTTGCCATTCATTGTAAATATCTTTTGTCCCTTTACTAAAAAGATGACCCCTCGTCTTACTATGTCCAATCTCGTAAGCCACGAGTATCTTAACACGTGGCTTGTGTCGTCTATGTGATAGTTACTATAGGTATTACGCGTGATACTCGTACCTACGTATGTTATGGACACGTGTTTGAAGCTGTAAACTTAGGTAGCAGTAGTTGTACTGTTATTTTGACATGTGTTTTAAGTATAATAAGCAAAGCAAATTATTCTATACTAACTAAATGATCGGCTTGTAGGATCATAGTCAGAAGCAAAGAGATACTTTATTTCCCTCCACAAAAGTGTTGCTGATCTCAAACCCGTCTGCGTATGCTATAGCATATTATAGTAATCATGGTTTTTAGCATAGCAATTCACACCTAATTAGTTTTTACATGTTTTAATTGAATTACGAAAACACACAAATTCATACACATGCCCGAAAATAGATAATTAATTTCTTGATCACGAAAATACGAGTATTTAGCCTCTGATTCGAGCCACCCGCTTTTCATCGCTCCAAAATCTATCAAGTTCCTACTGATTAAAACTATTGTCTGGTGATAATCTGTATGCACTCTGCATGTATATGAGTATGACACATGTCGGTTCGCCGAAAACATGAATAGAAGTGGTCCATGTATTGTTTGCCCTACCAATTTCGGACCACTACAGGCCAGGCCTCCAAAACGGGCCGAATGAAACTTTTAATTGGATTTTGATTGAGAACCGGTCAACCAGCCTTTTTATATTGTGTCTTACCAGGTTTTCGTATTTCGAGTGACCCGGTTTTTTAGAACCGGATGAAATTGGACCGGATAGAATTGTGCCCGGTTCAGGTTTTATTGAATTAGCAATGAAATTGAATTCCCCTTTTTTAATTTCAATTGTTTTGTTGTAATTGTCGCTGGAGCTGAGTTTTTTGTAAACCCCATTTGAAGTGTAAAAACAGATTAGATTGAGTATTTGCATTTTAATTTTAAAGTCCAGGGCCGTTTGTTGACTAGGTCAGGTTTGTTTCCCAAGTTTTTCAGGAAATTAATCCCTTGCTGGGTCCATTTCCTATAAGTATTTAGAAAGTGCATATTGTGTACTTTACATTCAGAGACAAACATTTTTGAATACAAAATTCCTTGCACGGGAATCCAAAAGAGCAGCTTGGTAGACCGGCATGTCGGCCACTCTTGCGATTTAGGTTACCATAATTTCAATTATGTTAATAGCGTAAGTGATTTATGTCAACTTTATGAAGTTCAGAAGTGCTATAGAGCATTGTTTTTAACAGAGAAAATTGAACTAACATAAAATTCTCAAAACTTCCAAGCTAACGATGTTCCCGTTTCAAATGACTAACAAAACTCTTATATTATTTTAAAAAATATACTTTATTTTAGAGCTCGAGCGATATTAAGTCGCCCTGAGGTCTACAGCTCTGGCCTTAATTGATTTGACACAATAGAACCTACTCGGGAGGCATAAACTTTTATAGTTAACCTAGATACACGACAGTTTCGTTTTTATTTGCTTTTAAAATGTTTAGTTAATTAAAATAGTAAAATAACGTCTGTGTAAAATAAAAGGCAACTGTTACTGACTGACTTATCAGTGAACACATTAAATTGAGGGATGCATTTTTATTTAATACTAGCCCTGTGCCCCGCGGTTTTACTCGCGTAGTTCCCGTTCCCGTGGGAATTTCGGGATAAAAAGTATTCTATGTCCTTCTCCTGGACCGAAGCTACCTTTCTACCAATTTTCAGCCAAATCAGTTCAGCCGTTCTTGAGTTATAAATAGTGTAACTAACACGACTTTCTTTTATACATATAGATTTTACGGAATTACTTACAAATTCAGGATAAAAATTACTTGAATAATGCAATGCCTGCTTGATTCTCACTCTTCATATTAATAGTGTTTCTTTTTTCCTTGAACCTTTTGTCCAATGTCTAATTGGTCGGTTTCTGTAAGTTTAGAAAAAGAAGTTTTCAAAATCATTTTAATTATTTACATATTTTCTCACTTAATTCAATTATTATGAAATACATGTACATATTAAAATAATTATTTTCAAAGCGACATCTATCGGTTGTCGGCCACAGCTGCGAACGTAATTTGATCAGCTGATTGCGCGTGAGTGCGCGTAAGCGTGTGAAACGTAAATATTAGCGTTTTAGTGTTAGCGGTATTACAGAGATGGCGCCACTTGTAATATTGTTTGGTTTATTTATTTTCGGATTCAATTGCTTATTTATTTTTATATCCAAGTCAAAGTGGATATTATTTTTTAATGCAACTTGAAGAAAATATTATTTAGTTTGGTTCCAGGGTTGACGTCAGTATTTTTGATGAAAAACAGAAAAAAGATGAGATAGAGGGTATTTATTGTTGTACAAAATCAAATAATATTTTGTATGTCATAATTCGATTTAGGTGAAATTCCTATGTTTTTAACTATGTCACGCAATGACTAATAGGTCCTGAACTAACCTATTAGAAAATGTAAGGCTAAATTTGGCAAAGGTACAATAGAAACTAAGTACATACTTAGAAATAAACTTTAATAGTTACTAAATATTTAACTAGCGCTTCTTGCCCGTGGTCCACCTACATAGTTCACCTGGTTGTACCACGGGTAATTTTTTTTACCCGTGGTCCACCTCAGTTTAACTGGGTGTACCATGGGAAATAATGTTTTCCCGTGGTCCACCTTAGTTCACCTGGTTGTACCACGGGTATTTTTGTTCCCCCGTGGTCCACCTGAACAAAATATATATTATGTACAAGCATACAAACTTGAGTTTGTAGAACACCTTGCGTAGAACATTGTGCATAAAACACTGCGACGCGCAATTTGCGGACAAATGTACCAGGCAAACATGGGTTATTAGGAGTTTTACATATAAATAGCCGTATGTATTACGTTTTGGACTTTAAAATTTATAATTTATTTTTATTTAAAATTATATTCAAAATATTGAAGGTAGTAAACTTTTTACATTACTTTGTACAGACGTCTTCCATCTTAGTCTTCTGTGATCACGGGTTCTGTAAAGAATCCGAAACGTCAGAAAATGTAAAACAAAATACAACCACGACAAAAATCCGTTTAAGTGTTTTATTTCAATGTGCAGTGTTCATGTAAATTAAAGATATCAATAGGTATTAAGTACGTATTGAAACCAAACATAAAAGTTACAATTTTAAGTACAAAAAGAAAACATGTTAACAATACAATCCAATTAATTTATTGTTAACATATTTTCCTTCCGAACGTAAATATGGAAGAAATTAAACACTGCAATGCACCATTTTCACATTCACAATATCATCTTACATCTGGGGGCACGGCAGTGCCCCCCGCCAAGTCGAGCGCGAAGCAAGCACTGCCGTACCATCCTTTACAGGAACCATTTCGCCGCATTTTCAGGCCCCTATTTGACAACCTCTGGATAAGCCCAGAACGCTGAAATTTTCGTCATCCAGTAAGCTATACAATCACATACTTAAAATAAAATTTCAAGTCTGTAGGTCATTTATTTCCGAAGTTAAGCGAAAGCAAAGTTTCGTATTTATGACAGACACTCACTCACTCACTCACTCACTCACTCACTCATGATCATCAAAATAGAACTAGTACTTCCCATAAACCTAGAGAGCTGAAATTTGGTACAGAGTTAGGGTTTAATGGCTACATAAAGGGAAAACTATAAAAACTAGGATAATCGAACGGGAACGGGAATTATACGGGAACGGGAACGGTAATTGTAACTCAAGAACGGCTGAACTGATTTGGCTGAAAATTTGTGGGGAGGTAGCTTAAAACCAGGAAAAGAACATAGAATACCTTTAATCCCGAAATTCCCACGGGACTGGGAACGGGAATTTAAAAATCTAGAACGGCTTAATTGGTTTGGCTGAAAATTGGTGGGGAGGTAGCTTAGAACCAGGAGAAGAACATAGAATACTTTTAATCCCGAAATTCCCACGGGAATAGGAACGGGAATTTATAACTCAAGAACGGCTGAACTGATTTGGCTGAAAATTGGTGGTGAGGTAGCTTAAAACCAGGAAAAGAATATAGAATACTTTTAATTCCGAAATTCCCACGGGATTGGGAACGGGAATTTATAACTCAAGAACGGCTGAATTGATTTGGCTAAAAATTGGTGGGGAGGTAGCTTAGAACCAGGAAAAGCATATAGAATACTTTTAATCCCGAAATTCCCACGGGAATAGGAACAGGAATTATAATTCTAGAAAAGCTGAACTGATTTTTCTGACAATTTGTGGGGAGGCAGCTTAGAACCAGGAGAAGCACATAGGATACTTTTTACCCCGAAATTACCACGGAAACGCGAACGGGAACTACGCGAGTGAAACCGCGGGGCGCTTAATAATAAAAGTTTCAACAAAAATAAATGAAATCCCACCAAAAACATTCTGTAAAAAACTAGCCAAGTCTCGATGGAGCTGCTTGTTTATCTCTAAAAAGTAATGAAATCTAGACAAACTCGTGCCAAGTCTAAGGTTCCTTACTGCGATTTCTTTATTATTATAGTTAATGTTGTGTGACTTGGCCGTTGAACATTGTTTAAAACGTTAGTAGTGGGTACAAGTCAATTTTGTTTACACGTAATCTGTAATGTTATAACATTATTAAAATACGCAGCTTTATCAAGCCTACAATTGACTGGATATTAAATCAATGTTTTTCCAGTGGCAATTTTCTATCGTCAATGGGTAGCGGTTCTGGCGACAGATTGGTGCAATAGTGTCAAGGAGCACCTAGTTTTGTACCCTTGTGTACATGTGTACCCTTCAACGGCCAAGTCACACAACATTAACTATAATAATAAAGAAATCGCAGTAAGGAACCTTAGACTTGGCACGAGTTTGTCTAGATTTCATTACTTTTTAGAGATAAACAAGCAGCTCCATCGAGACTTTGCTAGTTTTTTACAGAATGTTTTTGGTGGGATTAGTATTTCATTATGAAACACTGTTTCTAAAATTCAATTATGTTTCTGTTCGTTAATTAATATTCGAACTGTCGAGTATTTGTTCTGATTAAAAATAATAGATACTCATACATGAGTGTTTTTTGTGTCATATTGATCTTGTTCATTAGTTTGATATACTTTGGTATATTATACTAGCAGCGCCCCGCGGTTTCACCTGCGTAGTTCCCGTTACTGTAGGAATATGGGGATTAAATTATGCTAAAAACCTTCCCATTGAATCACTCTGTCTATTAAAACAAACCGCATCAAAATCCGTTGCGTAGTTTTAAATATCTAAGCATACATAGGGACAGAGAAAGAGACTTTGTTTTATACTATGTAGTGATAGTGATATTGATAACTAGTAATTTTCCCAAACTTTCCGCGGCTTTTTATACGTAAAATGTGTTGGAATTTTGGGATAAAATTAACCTTTCTTATACTTAGATATAATATTCCCAGTTATAAGAAATCCTACCAAAAACATTTTTATATAAAATGTTGCAGAAACTAGATCATTTGATTCGCAATGTCAAAGTTATCAGATCTCATGTATAGCTTTAATTTTACTTACAAAGCTCTACAAAGCTAAGCTTTATAAACTCGACACATTAGTCTAAATATTTGCCTGGTTACTTACAAAATCTCTTTAACCCTTTTTAAAAATGTAATACACTACTTAGCACCGGCGGTTATACTCGCGTAGTTCCCATTCCTGTGGGAATACAGGGATAAGATATATCCTATGTCACTCATTGATAATGTAGCTTTCCACTAGTGAAAGGATTTTTTAAATCGGTTCAGTAGTTTCTGAGTCTATTCGTTGCAAACAAACAAACAAATTTTTCCTCTTTATAATATTATTATGTGCCCCGCGGTTTTACCCGCGTGGAACCTTATCCCATGGGAATTTTGGGATAAAAAGTATCTTATGTGTTATTCCTAGGTATGAGAACTTTTAATTGGATTTTGATTGAGAACCGGTCAACCAGCCTTTTTATATTGTGTCTTACCAGGTTTTCGTATTTCGAGTGACCCGGTTTTTTAGAACCGGATGAAATTGGACCGGATAGAATTGTGCCCGGTTCAGGTTTTATTGAATTAGCAATGAAATGGAATTCCCCTTTTTTAATTTCAATTGTTTTGTTGTAATTGTCGCTGGAGCTGAGTTTTTTGTAAACCCCATTTGAAGTGTAAAAACAGATTAGATTGAGTATTTGCATTTTAATTTTAAAGTCCAGGGCCGTTTGTTGACTAGGTCAGGTTTGTTTCCCAAGTTTTTCAGGAAATTAATCCCTTGCTGGGTCCATTTCCTATAAGTATTTAGAAAGTGCATATTGTGTACTTTACATTCAGAGACAAACATTTTTGAATACAAAATTCCTTGCACGGGAATCCAAAAGAGCAGCTTGGTAGACCGGCATGTCGGCCACTCTTGCGATTTAGGTTACCATAATTTCAATTATGTTAATAGCGTAAGTGATTTATGTCAACTTTATGAAGTTCAGAAGTGCTATAGAGCATTGTTTTTAACAGAGAAAATTGAACTAACATAAAATTCTCAAAACTTCCAAGCTAACGATGTTCCCGTTTCAAATGACTAACAAAACTCTTATATTATTTTAAAAAATATACTTTATTTTAGAGCTCGAGCGATATTAAGTCGCCCTGAGGTCTACAGCTCTGGCCTTAATTGATTTGACACAATAGAACCTACTCGGGAGGCATAAACTTTTATAGTTAACCTAGATACACGACAGTTTCGTTTTTATTTGCTTTTAAAATGTTTAGTTAATTAAAATAGTAAAATAACGTCTGTGTAATATAAAAGGCAACTGTTACTGACTGACTTATCAGTGAACACATTAAATTGAGGGATGCATTTTTATTTAATACTAGCCCTGTGCCCCGCGGTTTTACTCGCGTAGTTCCCGTTCCCGTGGGAATTTCGGGATAAAAAGTATTCTATGTCCTTCTCCTGGACCGAAGCTACCTTTCTACCAATTTTCAGCCAAATCAGTTCAGCCGTTCTTGAGTTATAAATAGTGTAACTAACACGACTTTCTTTTATACATATAGATTTTACGGAATTACTTACAAATTCAGGATAAAAATTACTTGAATAATGCAATGCCTGCTTGATTCTCACTCTTCATATTAATAGTGTTTCTTTTTTCCTTGAACCTTTTGTCCAATGTCTAATTGGTCGGTTTCTGTAAGTTTAGAAAAAGAAGTTTTCAAAATCATTTTAATTATTTACATATTTTCTCACTTAATTCAATTATTATGAAATACATGTACATATTAAAATAATTATTTTCAAAGCGACATCTATCGGTTGTCGGCCACAGCTGCGAACGTAATTTGATCAGCTGATTGCGCGTGAGTGCGCGTAAGCGTGTGAAACGTAAATATTAGCGTTTTAGTGTTAGCGGTATTACAGAGATGGCGCCACTTGTAATATTGTTTGGTTTATTTATTTTCGGATTCAATTGCTTATTTATTTTTATATCCAAGTCAAAGTGGATATTATTTTTTAATGCAACTTGAAGAAAATATTATTTAGTTTGGTTCCAGGGTTGACGTCAGTATTTTTGATGAAAAACAGAAAAAAGATGAGATAGAGGGTATTTATTGTTGTACAAAATCAAATAATATTTTGTATGTCATAATTCGATTTAGGTGAAATTCCTATGTTTTTAACTATGTCACGCAATGACTAATAGGTCCTGAACTAACCTATTAGAAAATGTAAGGCTAAATTTGGCAAAGGTACAATAGAAACTAAGTACATACTTAGAAATAAACTTTAATAGTTACTAAATATTTAACTAGCGCTTCTTGCCCGTGGTCCACCTACATAGTTCACCTGGTTGTACCACGGGTAATTTTTTTTACCCGTGGTCCACCTCAGTTTAACTGGGTGTACCATGGGAAATAATGTTTTCCCGTGGTCCACCTTAGTTCACCTGGTTGTACCACGGGTATTTTTGTTCCCCCGTGGTCCACCTGAACAAAATATATATTATGTACAAGCATACAAACTTGAGTTTGTAGAACACCTTGCGTAGAACATTGTGCATAAAACACTGCGACGCGCAATTTGCGGACAAATGTACCAGGCAAACATGGGTTATTAGGAGTTTTACATATAAATAGCCGTATGTATTACGTTTTGGACTTTAAAATTTATAATTTATTTTTATTTAAAATTATATTCAAAATATTGAAGGTAGTAAACTTTTTACATTACTTTGTACAGACGTCTTCCATCTTAGTCTTCTGTGATCACGGGTTCTGTAAAGAATCCGAAACGTCAGAAAATGTAAAACAAAATACAACCACGACAAAAATCCGTTTAAGTGTTTTATTTCAATGTGCAGTGTTCATGTAAATTAAAGATATCAATAGGTATTAAGTACGTATTGAAACCAAACATAAAAGTTACAATTTTAAGTACAAAAAGAAAACATGTTAACAATACAATCCAATTAATTTATTGTTAACATATTTTCCTTCCGAACGTAAATATGGAAGAAATTAAACACTGCAATGCACCATTTTCACATTCACAATATCATCTTACATCTGGGGGCACGGCAGTGCCCCCCGCCAAGTCGAGCGCGAAGCAAGCACTGCCGTACCATCCTTTACAGGAACCATTTCGCCGCATTTTCAGGCCCCTATTTGACAACCTCTGGATAAGCCCAGAACGCTGAAATTTTCGTCATCCAGTAAGCTATACAATCACATACTTAAAATAAAATTTCAAGTCTGTAGGTCATTTATTTCCGAAGTTAAGCGAAAGCAAAGTTTCGTATTTATGACAGACACTCACTCACTCACTCACTCACTCACTCACTCATGATCATCAAAATAGAACTAGTACTTCCCATAAACCTAGAGAGCTGAAATTTGGTACAGAGTTAGGGTTTAATGGCTACATAAAGGGAAAACTATAAAAACTAGGATAATCGAACGGGAACGGGAATTATACGGGAACGGGAACGGTAATTGTAACTCAAGAACGGCTGAACTGATTTGGCTGAAAATTTGTGGGGAGGTAGCTTAAAACCAGGAAAAGAACATAGAATACCTTTAATCCCGAAATTCCCACGGGACTGGGAACGGGAATTTAAAAATCTAGAACGGCTTAATTGGTTTGGCTGAAAATTGGTGGGGAGGTAGCTTAGAACCAGGAGAAGAACATAGAATACTTTTAATCCCGAAATTCCCACGGGAATAGGAACGGGAATTTATAACTCAAGAACGGCTGAACTGATTTGGCTGAAAATTGGTGGTGAGGTAGCTTAAAACCAGGAAAAGAATATAGAATACTTTTAATTCCGAAATTCCCACGGGATTGGGAACGGGAATTTATAACTCAAGAACGGCTGAATTGATTTGGCTAAAAATTGGTGGGGAGGTAGCTTAGAACCAGGAAAAGCATATAGAATACTTTTAATCCCGAAATTCCCACGGGAATAGGAACAGGAATTATAATTCTAGAAAAGCTGAACTGATTTTTCTGACAATTTGTGGGGAGGCAGCTTAGAACCAGGAGAAGCACATAGGATACTTTTTACCCCGAAATTACCACGGAAACGCGAACGGGAACTACGCGAGTGAAACCGCGGGGCGCTTAATAATAAAAGTTTCAACAAAAATAAATGAAATCCCACCAAAAACATTCTGTAAAAAACTAGCCAAGTCTCGATGGAGCTGCTTGTTTATCTCTAAAAAGTAATGAAATCTAGACAAACTCGTGCCAAGTCTAAGGTTCCTTACTGCGATTTCTTTATTATTATAGTTAATGTTGTGTGACTTGGCCGTTGAACATTGTTTAAAACGTTAGTAGTGGGTACAAGTCAATTTTGTTTACACGTAATCTGTAATGTTATAACATTATTAAAATACGCAGCTTTATCAAGCCTACAATTGACTGGATATTAAATCAATGTTTTTCCAGTGGCAATTTTCTATCGTCAATGGGTAGCGGTTCTGGCGACAGATTGGTGCAATAGTGTCAAGGAGCACCTAGTTTTGTACCCTTGTGTACATGTGTACCCTTCAACGGCCAAGTCACACAACATTAACTATAATAATAAAGAAATCGCAGTAAGGAACCTTAGACTTGGCACGAGTTTGTCTAGATTTCATTACTTTTTAGAGATAAACAAGCAGCTCCATCGAGACTTGGCTAGTTTTTTACAGAATGTTTTTGGTGGGATTAGTATTTCATTATGAAACACTGTTTCTAAAATTCAATTATGTTTCTGTTCGTTAATTAATATTCGAACTGTCGAGTATTTGTTCTGATTAAAAATAATAGATACTCATACATGAGTGTTTTTTGTGTCATATTGATCTTGTTCATTAGTTTGATATACTTTGGTATATTATACTAGCAGCGCCCCGCGGTTTCACCTGCGTAGTTCCCGTTACTGTAGGAATATGGGGATTAAATTATGCTAAAAACCTTCCCATTGAATCACTCTGTCTATTAAAACAAACCGCATCAAAATCCGTTGCGTAGTTTTAAATATCTAAGCATACATAGGGACAGAGAAAGAGACTTTGTTTTATACTATGTAGTGATAGTGATATTGATAACTAGTAATTTTCCCAAACTTTCCGCGGCTTTTTATACGTAAAATGTGTTGGAATTTTGGGATAAAATTAACCTTTCTTATACTTAGATATAATATTCCCAGTTATAAGAAATCCTACCAAAAACATTTTTATATAAAATGTTGCAGAAACTAGATCATTTGATTCGCAATGTCAAAGTTATCAGATCTCATGTATAGCTTTAATTTTACTTACAAAGCTCTACAAAGCTAAGCTTTATAAACTCGACACATTAGTCTAAATATTTGCCTGGTTACTTACAAAATCTCTTTAACCCTTTTTAAAAATGTAATACACTACTTAGCACCGGCGGTTATACTCGCGTAGTTCCCATTCCTGTGGGAATACAGGGATAAGATATATCCTATGTCACTCATTGATAATGTAGCTTTCCACTAGTGAAAGGATTTTTTAAATCGGTTCAGTAGTTTCTGAGTCTATTCGTTGCAAACAAACAAACAAATTTTTCCTCTTTATAATATTATTATGTGCCCCGCGGTTTTACCCGCGTGGAACCTTATCCCATGGGAATTTTGGGATAAAAAGTATCTTATGTGTTATTCCTAGGTATGAGAACATCTGTACCAAATTTCTTTTAATTTTTGCGTGAAAGAGGAACAAGCATCCACACGTCCACACTCACAAACATTCGGCTTTATAATATTAGTAGGATAGAAGATTTACAGAAAAATCTAGACAAGAATTTGCACAGCAAATCATTTACACAAGAAATTTTAGAAACGAGTGTTTTGTTACTAAACCGCCCGTATAAAACCTACCCTCAGCATTATGTAAGTAATTTTATTACCCACAAACTTTTCTCCATATCTCCCTTTGTGTTTTTACATAATATAATTTCTTTGTATGTAACGCACTCTCAAAGCTAACTAGATTAATTCGTTACCAGTCAAATTAACTAATTTAAGCACGTATCTTTGCGTGGAACACGTTAAATATTAATGTAAGTAATAATTGCTAATGTTATCAGAATGAGAATGTTTTCTTGGAATGTAATCTGTTTCTCGAGGGTTGTCATTTTGACTTGTCATTTAACCTCCATGTGTGTTGGGTTAGTCCCATTTTACTCCACCAAAAAGTCCCAAGTTACTCCAAACAAAAATATTATATTTTAAAAAATTTAAAATAAGTTTCATTTTACTCCAAACTGTCAAACAACATTTTTAACTTTTTTCAGTCAGTGAGATTGGTTAAGATGCGTACATCAGTTTTATTTAACAACTAGCTCTGCCCCGCGGCTTTTACCCGCGTGAATCCCATGGGAATTTCGGGATAAAAGTATCCTATGTTTTATTCCTAGTTATAAGAAACATCTGTACAAAATTGTATCTAAATCGATACAGTAGTTTTTGCGTGAAAGAGTAACAAACATACACACTTTCGCATTTATAATAATACTAGCGGTGCCCCCCGGTTTCACCCGCGTAGTTCCCGATCCCGTGAGAAATTTTGGGATAAAACATAGCCTATGTTCTTTCCCGGACCATACGCTACCCCTGTACCAAATTTCAAGTCCATCGGTTCAGTAGTTTGGCCGTGAAAAGGTAACAGACAGACAGTTACTTTCGCATTTATAATATTAGTAAGCATAGTAGGATAATTTTCGGGTCTTAAATAATGTGATGGAGAATTTACCCCACATTTTACGTAAAAGAGATATATCGTTGTTAAATAAACTGTAACAACGATTTGTATGATAAATTAGGTACTAAGTATATTATGTTTATTAATTAAGTAAAATTATACGTAATAATGTTCATTACAGTAATGTTCGTGTAAAATACACATACTTATCTTCATAACCACAGAACTATTAATATTATTATAACGAAATTTCAAAAACTAAATAGACTTAGCTTAAAAGCCAGACAATTTTAGAGTGGGTCTACGTCTAAGTCCTAAAATATTGGTCAGAGTCTGCAAAATGGTTGTGGGTTGGTTCATTTTATAATAACTTTGTCTCGCGTGAATCTAGTTTTAATATAATAAATGGTAATTTTGCTAGGAAAAAAAACAGTGTGTCGCATTTATATTAGGTAGTATTGGCAGACAATCATGTGTTGATTTCACTAAGTAAAAACACAAAAGTATATTTTAATACTTCATTTTGATAAGGATATATGAAAATAATGTTTGTTCTAAAATTTTGAAACTAAAAGAAGACAAAAAACATTGCAAGTAAAATCCTTGAAGTTTGTAAAATATAAGTACCCAGGTATTTTGGTACAAACTAATATACCTCTTCCAACTTGTACCCTTAAAGTAAGTACTCCGCCAGAAAAATAATGTAAAACACTTAGAAATGTCCCCATTTACCTTCCAAATGTACAGTTGTATTACTATAAATATTCTTAACAACACAATAAAGAATATAAGCACGAAACATTGTATATTTTCTCGTATAATAACCACGTAACATGTACGTAAATGCCACATTGTATCCAGACTAAAGAAAAACAGTAAGACGTTGTACCTACACTACACTACTGAGACGTTGGGAACAAGTCGAGGTCAAGAGGGGAGGGATTATTACAAATACACCCTCTCCCTGTATTCAGTACTCCCGCGTAATATAAAGGAAGTTATTTGCGAAAAAACAGGCCAACAAAACAACCAATAAAGGAAATAATCCCTGTTATTCACGCTCCATTGTTACGTGATACAAGTTGTTACTTCATACCTGTAGTTTATGAACAAAACTGCGATAGTAAATGGAAAAAAAATGTACCATTTCCGCCCCACAGTTCGTAACTGAGTGATTTATTGTTTCAGATGCCTTCGATCTGCGAATACACAACGGAATGCTGAAGTTTAACTGAAACACGTTCCCATCTCTAATATCGCGCCATTGACGTAACATAGAACAGTTCGAAATTTAAAATGTGCTGTCCTGATTGGTTCGGATACGAGTGTTGATGTGAAAAGTGATGTGCTGTGTCGATAGTGGTTATCGATAGTCGTCTGTGATGGCGACGATGGATTTGTCAAATGAGGTGGTCCGGTTGCGGGCCGAACTGGAGAAGGTCTCCACGGAGAGGGACATGCTTCTCTGTGAGGTGTCTAACTTGAGGCGGGAACTCGAGTTGAGCGAGTTGAAGCATCTACAAGATGACAGGTGAGTTTTAAATTGAATATTTAACTTATCATTATTAGGTCATACACGAGAAAAATAACTATAGTGAGCTCTTATTCTGTCCCCACCGAGAGGCTCGAGCCTACACTGAAAAAGACCGACCAGGCCTACTTAGTCAACCACGCTGGCCAAGTGCGGGATGATTGACTCCTCACACGCCCATAGAATGTCTTAGCAGGTTTCTTCATGATGTTATTATTTACCATAACACCGTCGAATAAACCAACATACTACATACATACAGGGTTATTGGTTAAGTCGACCTATTCCCGTCAAGGGCGTGTAGTTTACATCGTTTCCGACTGATTTCACCATGAAACACCCTACCCTAAACCTAACCGTTTAAGAGATATTTCAATTTATTTGTTTTTATAAAAATCACCGGATCTTCGGCTATAAGCTTGGATATTTTCAAATGCGCATGTCTTATTATTACTATTACTTGATTTTTACGTTTATAATAAGGTGCTTTGTGACCCCAATAACCAATATTGTACCTAAAATAAATAAATAAGTAGTTGCAGACGATTAAAACTTTTAAAAAATAATAACAATCAAAAAGTTTATTTTTCGTTCAAGGATATCTAGAAAAAAAGATATGGCACCTGTTTGGCAGATATGCCTAAAAATATCTACGTTTCATCGGCTATCCAACGAGCTATAACAACCTAGGGTTTTATCGAAATTTTGTACAAAACATGTAGTTTTATAGGCTACCGGGGAGGTTAAATAAAACAATAGGTCAGCATACAGAACAAGTTACTAAACTTTTAAGTACTACACACACCATTTTTGAGTCTTAATTTCATGTTCGACATGTCGGCCTCTGCATTGCACACATTTTCGCATTATTTTGCGAAGACCAGTATTCACTACACCAGTAGTAATTTTGTTCTTATTTCATTGGCCGCATTAATGATTCTGTCTCTCAGTACTTCAATTAATGAAATTGGGTTGAGCTCACTGTACATGAGACTCTTTATTTACCCCCACGCATAAAAATCCATGGGGGTTAAGTCCGGACTTCTGGCTGGCCAGGGTATAGGCCCACTTCGTCCAATCCATTTGTTTGATAAAACTTCTCCTGAAATGGGCAGGGCAGCCATCATGCTAAAACCACATGTCTTGAATAACATTGAGTGGCAAATCATCAAATAAGTAGGTCATTTAAGTCTTCTCGCAGGAAATTTTCATAGTTTTTCCCATTTAAATTGTCGGGGAGAAAGTAAGGCCCAATTGAATGATTGGAAATAATGCCCATTCACACATTCAGGCAAATCGATTGGACGAAGTGGGCCCATATCCTGGTCAGCCAGAAGTCTGGACTTAACCCTCATGGATTTTTATGCGTAGGGGTACATAAAGAGTCTCGTGTACAGTGAGCCCAACCCAATTTCATCAATTTGAAGTACTGAGAGACAGAATCATTAAATGCGGCCAATGAAATAAGAACAAAATTACTACTGGTGTAGTGAAACCTGGTCTTCGTAAAATAATGCAAAGATGTGTGCAACGCAGGGGCGCACATGTCGAACATGAAATTTAGACTAAAAAATGGTGTGTGTAGTACTTAAAAGTTTAGTAACTTGTTCTGTATGCTGACCTATTGTTTTATTTAACCTCCCCGGTAGCCTATAAAATTACATGTTTTGTACAAAATTTCGATAAAACCCTAGGTTGTTATAGCTCGTTGGATAGCCGATGAAACGTAGATATTTTTAGGCATATCTGCCAAACAGGTGCCATATCTTTTTTTCTAGATATCCTTGAACGAAAAATAAACTTTTTGATTGTTATTATTTTTTTAAAGTTTTAATCGTCTACAACTACTTATTTATTTATTTTAGGTACAATATTGGTTATTGGGGTCACAAAGCACCTTATTATAAAAGTAAAAATCAATTAATAGTAATAATAAGACATGCGCATTTGAAAATATCCAAGCTTATAGCCGAAGATCCGGTGATTTTTATAAAAACAAATAAATTGAAATATCTCTTAAACGGTTAGGTTTAGGGTAGGGTGTTTCATGGTGAAATCAGTCGGAAACGATGTAAACTACACGCCCTTGACGGGAATAGGTCGACTTAACCAATAACCCTGTATAATGTATTCGAAAATAGACAACACATTGATACGTGGCGGAGATCGAAACAGGCACCTTCCAAATTTCCATTTTGACTTCCGTCAAAGGCCTCTACCACTACGCCATCGCTTTTCGAATCGAATCTTTAATTAATTTGTGTGTTTCGATCATATTTATGTCAGTATATGAAATGCGAGCGCGTACTACCGTTTCCGTTCCAACAAATATGCCTACGTCTTGCGGGTCCTTTCAAAAGCTCGACGTCTCGCTCGACAGTTCGTCGGGGTCTCTCATTCAAGAGGCTGTGGTCTAATACAAGAAAAATAGCGATTATGTTTTTTAAATACAATTTACATTAATCTTCTTTGCGTGTAGACTCATATTTTTAGTACCAGAACTCGCCCACCGAGACTTCTACAAAATCGTGTTTACCGGTACTATTATTTATGTTGTTATCATTTAATAATTTTCAATTTTAATCTTAGCTTTTATGAATAAAATATGGAAACAAGCGATACTCTTATCCATTTCATCATCATCAGCTCATATATAATGTCCCCACCGAGGGGCTCGAGCCTACCCTGAATTAGGGTGATTTGGCCTTAGTCAACCACGCTGGCCAGTGCGGGTTGGTCGACTTCACACACAACCCTAGAATTTCTTCCCAGTTGTGTGCAGGTTTCCTCACGATGTTTTCCTTCACCGTAAGAGCGTCGAAATTAACGTACTTATGAATTCGTAAATTGAAAACACATTGGTACGTGGCGGGACTGGTAGGGTTCGAACCAGGCACCTTCCGATCGGAAGTCAATGGCTCTCTTATCCATTTAGTTTCCACAATTTGAAATATTTACCTAGTATCCAAACATGTCATCCAGAAATAAATCTAAAATATCTGCTTCATATTATGGACTAATAGTACCGAAACACCTGTAAGAAAATTTACATAAACCAATTACACAACTAGCGTCCCCACAAAATATAAACCAGATTACCATATAAATTGATTCCGCTATTATCTTGTAAATTACCCCGCGACCACGTACACCTATTACACCCATTGTTCCGTGGGATGTTTCCGACGATACCGACGTCAGAAGGTCCTTAGCACTCTTTCAAAAGACCCATCGTGTCTACTGATGTAATGTACAGACAGCAGACAAGAATGATAACACTTGAAACGTTTTTTATGAGTTTTGTACCGATTTTGTTTTTATGAGTTCATCCGTGATCATGGCGCTTGCAACAGCGTCGTAATATCGGAAACTCGAAACAAATAATATACATGGTAAATATCCCGTCATTATAATAATTTGTACCGATTGTATTTATCAAACACTAGAGCTGACCCGGTAAACGATATTTTTTCAGATAATTATTGTTTTTTTATCTCCGTATAAATAAACCATCCGCATACTTCAAGAAATATTCTAAAAAAAAGAATTAGCGAAATCGGTTCAGCTGTTCTGATACTTCTGAGATTTGAGCTTAGCAACACATTCAGCGATTCATTTTTATATCATAGATTAGCTGAACTGAACACCGCGATTTTACCCCCATAAATCCTGACCGCAGTTTTACCCCCATAAATCCCAATCCCGTAAAATAATTAGGATAAAAAGTATCCTATGTTGTATTCCAAGTTATAAGGAACATCTGTACCAAATTTCAGCTAGATCGGCTTAGTAGTTTTAGCGTGAAATTGTAACAAACATAATACATTGGTCCATCGTTTCCGCGTCTATAATATTAGTAGTATTGGAATAGAAGTGACAGAAATATGGATGAAAAATGTATATATAGGTTTTGGAAAGTCATACATAGGTTTGAATTTATCAATGTGTTTACATATTGTTGATGCTAGCTGTACTTACTAAGTACTGGCTATGTGGAAGTGGTGTTAGGTGCGTTTCGTTAGTGTTACAAAGGTTTTTTTGTAGTTTTATAGTTTTGTATGATAGGTATGTTCCTATGGTGATTAGAAGGTACCTGGGTTTTGTATTTTTATATTGGCTTTCATTATATTGCCAATGGGGCTAGAATTTTTGGATATGTATCTAGGTAATTTCAGTTGGATATTTTTCTGCAACATTTTTGTCTAGTGTATTCTGCCCCACTAAAACGAATTAGTGGGGCAAAATACACGGAAACATTTTTGACATTCCACTTTGCCCCACCAGTGGGGCGCCTTGGTGGGGCAAAGTGGAATGATCCAAGCAATACACTCAGTTGAGTGTAAAATATCTATATATATTTTTTGTAACGTTTTGTTTGCGATACTCAAATTCTTTTAGATCCAAGTTTTAATTACCTTAGTCAGACAACTTATAAGGTGGAATAATTATGCTAAACTTATTTACTTTGCACATTTTTATTAGAAGATTAATAATTATATTTTCCATTTTCGATTATTCAACTTTTTCAATATTCGCTAATTATAATTAGTTACTTAATAATTATAATTAAGTTCTATTCTTACTTATATACTCTTAAAATCCTCGGTAACTTTTGCTAAAACACAAACTTTAGTTTTTTATCCATATACCATAACATAACATAATCATTCATTACATCATCTCATTATAGTAACTGACCTCTAACATAACTCGGAGCTTGTATCTAGGATATCAGAAACTACACACACTCATACCTAAAGTAATATGTCATTATTTAAAGAAAACACCATAACAAGTTCATTATAACCACATAAATTACAAAGTAACTTATCTAACACCTCAAAACTTTTACTTTCTTAACGAGGTGCCGTGCGTTTTTATTTTGTCATGTCACACTTCGCGGCTACTAAACAGTTTTGCATAGTAAAAAAACACCATTAAACTTGTGTGAAAGTGAAATTAGTTACAAAATTAACAGTTAATTTTTAACTGTTGTCGTAGATATAAATTTCTAGGTTATTAAAAAAATCTCTTTATTATTATAATACTAGCTGTGCCCCGCGTAGTTCCCGATCCCGTGGGAATTTCGGGATAAAACGTAGCCTATGTTCTTTCCCGGACCGTAAGCTACCCCTGTACCAAATTTCAAGTCAATCGGTTCAGTAGTTTAGCCGTGAAAAGGTAACAGACAGACAGAGTTACTTTCGCATTTATAATATTAGTTAGGATAGTTAGGACAAGTTAGGATTTGATAGGATAGGATTTAATTGTTTTTTACATACTTGAGATCTTGGGAATTAAAGATGAATTTGTTATTCTAGCTTTTTGCCACAATTTAGCATCTCAGCTTTTCAGACCGAACCTGTTGTTCCTGACATTACCGCGTTCAACTTCAGCTTTAAAATATTAGTGTACTTATATCAAAATTTTAACCCTTAAATATCAAGACCCCTTCAATATAATACATTGATGATTAAATTTATCCCTCCCCTCTCAGTATCATTTCACGAGGATCTGTTTACTAAAATGTCAATTAGTTTGTTCAATACTCGTTTGATAGATGTGAGCATAATTATTATTCATATCATATTACGAAATATGTATCTGTAGGTAAGTTATTGACTGACTGACTGATTCATCAGCACACAGCTCATAATATCGATCTCAAACCACTGCAAGAATTGCGCTGAAATTTCACATGCATATAGTTTTCATGACATGAGGAAAAACTAGGATAAAATTACGGGGCATAAACTTATCTGCTATAATAAATCCAGTGGGGATGTAAAGCCCTAAAGCTAGAATCTGATATAGATCTATAATCAAATGTGGACAAAATGTTGCTCTTATAATCAATAGTCAACATTTTAAATAGTAATTTTACTAAAATAAATTTTACTAGGTTTGTTTGTCAATATTTAAAGCGTTGAATTGAACCCAACCATCACAAATCAAACTAAAATCGCAACACAGCTCACAATTCACAACTCCATCTTTGTCTAAATTATGATTTAGTAGTTTAATAGGCAATAAAATATAAACTATTGATAAAAATCTAATATCAATTAATCACTAACAAATATGGTGATCACAGACCACCTGCGTTGGTGTCTGTGTGCTTGTCCAATGCGTGGGATTCTAGTTTTAGTAGTTCACCTTCGTTGGTTACCATTTGTTCATAATATAGTAGCTCTGGCTTCTTATCATTATGCTGCCTACTAATATTATGAATTCGAAAGTTTGTGAAGATGGATGAACTTTGGTGAGTACAGGTGTAACCAGGAATAATACACAAGATTCTTTTTATCCCGACATTCTCACGGGATTAAGATTTACGGTTGAACTGCGGGCACAGCATTTTGACAATAAATATCATCGTTAACATCGTCAGCCCGTAATCGTCCACTGCTGGACATCAGCCTTTCCCATGTCGCGCTACCATACTGGGTAAACATACCTAAAATACAGAAGTTCATCTTTGTATTTCCATTTGTTCATAAAATCAATGAGATCATTATATTTTTAGCGCATAATCTTTGTTATCTACAATATCACTGTTTGCTATCATTATCTGGATTAACGTTTGTTTATCACAATGTGCGCATGGTGTTTTCTTCGGTTCATTGTTTTGTTTGATACCAAGTAAATATTTAGTATTATCAGCTTTTGGCGGTTTTTCGAGCGTAAATCGTAATTCCTTCATACATATGACCTGTAACATTCAGAAATAACTATATTTTAGTACCTGCAAGACCATGTTTTAATTCTTAAATATTGAGAAACGAACCTTTTGTAAGATCACCATTAATTTCACTTCCACCACCACTTTAAAACCCCACTAACGCAACAATATTGAAATAATAGAAGTCCCATATACTAACATAAACAAGTAACACAACAATGAGTAAAATCACTTAAAGTAAAATTTTCGAAACCATCAATCAACAAATTGCATCCCAAACACAGACACTACGAAACTACCAATCTTGAGTAAGTAAAACTTGTAAAATATGAATAAAATTCTAACAAAATGACCGATCACCGATATGAAGGTCGTCATAAGAAATACTATAACTAACACTGTGGCAACTATTGCCACATGTGACGTTCATGTGCCAACGTCTTCGTATAGTATTGTGACCTTAACCCGACTTGCCACACTGTGACCTTTACTCATTGACATGTCCAATTCTGTTTATTTACCCGCAAATCTGTTGATTACTTCTTTTTTACTATATTCTTAGTTTTATACGAGAATATGGAAAGTATAACTTTATTAATCAACTAGCGACGCCCCACGGTTTCACCCGTGTAGTTCCCGTTCCCGTAGGAATATTTGGATAAAATTATGCTAAAAACCTTCCCACTGAATCACTCTATCTATTAAAACAAACCGCATCAAAATCCGTTGCGTAGTTTTAAAGATCTAAGCATACATAGGGACATAAGGACATATGGACAGAGAAAGCGACTTTGTTTTATATTATGCAGTGATAGTGATGTCCAGGTGATACAGCAATATGATCCTCGCAGGATTGATGTTATACGCAATGATGATGACTTTTAATCTGTATATCATCTTTATATAACAACTGACCACTAACTAGGTTTATTACTTGTATCTAGGGTATCAGAAATTACGCACACATACAATAATTCACACATCCAAACTAAGATAAACATTTCTGATTCATACAATATCTTTGCATGGACATAGATTTCCGAGATTTCCGGGTTGACAGCCAAATGCATAAATCCGTCTAGGTGTATAAAATGTGTTTTAAATTCAGTTATAGTTTCTTCTATTAGCAAAGTGAATCTTTCAATGCTTTTAGTTTTAGGGTACTTACCTAATTAACATTGTCCGAAATTTTAAAAGTCAAAGAATGCAGATGAATTTGGAAAGAGTCTTAAGACTAATCGTCTGATTTAAGACTTTGGACATTTAATTAGCTTTCCGATCTCGAATTGAAAAGTATTATCTCCAACGCCTTTCAAATTTTAATCCCCATCAATTTTCTTTCAAAAATTTAAAATAATTTTATAAAACTCATTCATAATTCTATTATCAAAAGTATCTTATTTAACCTTAATAGCGACCAGGCGTAGGTTGGCTAATGGAATATTAGGAGTAAAAACCAGCATTGCGTACTTATGACCTTTCAGTTTTGCGTAGGTTTTCTCTACTGTTTTTTCACTTACAACATTGTTATGTTTTTACTACCCAATGTCCCTTAGTTGACAATCGAGAAGGTTTTCTCTGTATTTCGCTCGAGGCGAATAGGTTTCTGTTATTTGTAGGCAATTTTCTATTTAACTACCTAGTTAAAGAATCTTTCTATTTATCTTTGTTTGTATTATTTACAGTATTTTTTTTTACTTTAGCTGCTACCTTAACATTTTTGTTTCTGTGTTAAGCGATTCTGTTAGTTTGGTATAAAATATATAAGTTACTAAAAATTTTGGCCAGTGGTGGTAATAGGATAAGAACTGGAAATAAATTTGGGAGACTATCGTCCAATATTGGGAGAGCATAGGTTTATATTTAACTAGCTGCGCCGCGGTTTCACACGCGTAGTGCCCGTTCTCGTTCCCGTAGGAATTTCGGGATGAAAAATAGATGTTGGCCGATTCTCAGACCTACTGAATATGCTCACAAAATTTCATGAGGATCGGTCAAGCTGTTTCGGAGGAGTACGGGAACGAACATTGTGACACGAGAATTTTATATATAAGATTGTCAAAATATCCAGTTATATAGGGTTTATAGGTCTTGCTTTTCTTTCAATTAGATCCATAGAACATGTTGCTATCATAGATTTATTAAGATGAATGTCTTACGACATATTTTAAGAAAGTACTTATTTGTTAGTAGATATAAAATTAATGAAATGTATAAATTAATCTAAAACACCGCTAATGGTTTCTTCATCGTCATCCTAAATAATATTATGAAATATTTTACTTTTGTTAAAAAAGACATCTTAATGGTCCTTTTATAAAGATTATAAATGTTTAGACGTTTTTATGTTTCCTCTTGTATTTGGGTTATTCCACTAAAATGTTAAGGTTTCGAAACCGATTTATATTATTTATGTAAAATGAAGGATTAATAAATGATGATAATTCATTTATTTCTATTCTGTAGCAGCTTTATGTAGCTTTTCTTAGCTTATGTAGCTTTTAGGAAACTGGCTAAATAACTGACGCAGTCATTTTTTTCATTCTTCTTCATAATTTATCTTCAAACAGACGGATTCTTCCGTTCATACTTTTTTGATTGATTTTTAAAACAAGTCAAAATAAAATGTTTAAGCAATTAAAAAATATATATTAAAAATTTAAAAAACCCCCAACACAATTACTTTCAAATCCCCATAACTTTTAAACGGGTCAACTTATTTTCATCAAACATGTCTAAGAACAATCGCACGTAAGTCCCCTTTAATACAAAAAAAAAACTAAATTAAAATCGGTTCATCCGTTCGGGAGCTATGATGCCACAGACAGACAGATACACACACACAGACACGTCAAACTTATAACACCCCTCTTTTTCCGTCGGGGGTTAAAAATAAAAAGTTGGAAATAATTTTAATAATTTTAATATTATTAACAAATAAACCCCAGATCCTATTCGTCAAGATTTACTCTCTGAATCCAGATTTACAGTTTCATAAAGTTTGACCACATACAATTTGACACGGTTTGGTACCGACATAACTGATATGCCAGGAAATGAACGTGCCATTTTAATTTCCTCCGACATGAGATAGTTGATCCCAATGAAGTGGTTAAAACGTTTGTGAGATTTAGAGACTACGATTCTGGAATATGAGGAAGAAGTTTTGATGTATGTGTTTCCTTTTTCAGATTGTTAGTTTAAATAAGGAGTGTGGAAAGTGGTTGTGATTTACTTTTCCGTCCTATTTTATTGAGATTTTATAGTCGAGTAATAATTATTAATTAATTAATTAATTAATAAGTATTTATTGACAAAAATATAGTAACAAAATTAGTACAGAAAAATGGGTACATACATGATTACCTTGATTTGAAAGTGTACTGTGTACAGTTGCCTGAACTAGGCCGAATTATATAGGGTCATTAACTAAAGAGCAACAAAAGAACGTTTCAATATTAAATTTAGTAACAGTGCTTAAGTAACTACACACATCAAAAGTGTCTAGGGATCAACATATATTTTTGCAATAACTTTTCTCCTGATTGATATTAATTAAAATTTTCTTTAAGGATTCATCAAATAAAGTGTTTTCGTTTGTCACAGTAACGATAAACCAAGTCACCTTTGCATTAATAAAGAAATTTGCCATTTTCCTAATAAAGGGATTTTTGACATTTGAACCACTAACATTAAAGTTCGAAAAAAAGACTGAAATAACAGTTTTCTTTAAAATTTTATTGGGTAACTTAAACAATTAATAATCCGTGTTTCTACCGCGAACACTAACAACACAAGAACATCGGTTTGGCATACTCAAAATGAGTTCATCCAAATCACGCTGTGGAATGGCCGCCCATGTTCGTTGCAACAACAAAAAAAGGTCTTCTTGCGACTGGATACCCTCCATATTCGGCAGAGCTCTTCTTTGTAGCATATCCCATGCATGCTCAATCGGGTTCAAGTCTGGCGACTGAGCAGGCCAGGGCAGGACATTGATGTTAGCTGCGGCGAGAGTCTGTCTTACAACTCTTGCGGTGTGCGGTCGTGCATTATCATGCATTAACTGAAATAAGGGACCGATTTGCACTTGTAGAGGAACGATGACGTCTGATACAATCGTCTCAGCATAAATTTGAGCGTTGAGGTTGCCTCTGATCCAAATCAACTCAGTTCTTCCGCCGATCCAAATACCCGCCCATACCATGATGGTTCCACCACTATAAGGATGGACTTCCTGGCAGGATTTTAATCGCTGTTGGCGTCCAGGGGTTCTCCAGTGTCGTATACGTCTTGTATCCGGTCTCATACCAAAACGAGACTCATCAGAAAAGCACACGAAACGCCATTGTTCTTCTGCCCAATTTCTGTGTTCAAGAGCCCATTGATATCGAATCCTACGATTGTGCATTGCTATAGGTGGTACCCGTAGCGGTCTTCGGGAATGAAGGTTCACTTCATGCAAGCGGTTTCTGACTGTTTGGTCGCTAATTAAGTTCCCTGAAGAGTGATGAAGCCGCACGGCTAACATCATGGCGGTTATTGTTGGAGCTCTTCGAGTTAAGATTTGAATGTATCGGTCTTGTCTCCGTGTGGTGCAGCGATACCGTCCTCCATGGCGCTCAGCCACGGTACCAGTGCTTCGGTAACGTGTCCAAAGTCGACTGATAACACTCTGACTTGTATTCAGAGCTAAAGCCACAGTACGTTGCCGGGAACCAGCTTCTATCATTCCCACGGCTCTGAGCATTTCTTCCCTGCTTAAATGACGTCGCCGCTCCATAATAACGTTGGTTTTAATCAGTAGTAGGGAAACAGTAGCACTAATAATGTCTTCAATGCGTTGTATGTTTTTATAGGGAAAATATTGACAGCTGATTTTCATCTTTTACTCGAATTTGATTCACAGTTCCTGATTCAAATTATGAAATGCACCAAAAAGGATCCATATAAATTTATAAAATCATAAATTTATTACAAAGCCACATCTCAATCTCAAGAAATCCGCATAAAAATGCTTGATCCCTAGACACTTTTGATGTGTGTAGTTAATGTACACACATACGCCCCCCAAAACATTTCTGGATTAGACTACTAACTTATCACAAATCAGAATTTAATTTGAATTGTAGTTAGATAAGCGTGTAAAAGTACTCAAATTATTATGATTGATGGGATATTTACCATGTATATTATTTATTTTGTGTGTTTTCCGTAAATATCCCGTTAATCATAATAACCATGATAACTATAAAAACTATACGTGTAAAAGTATGTAAGTACATCAAAATAATCACACTATCCTCCCACAATATCCTCCTCCTCTTATATAACCAAAACAGTCATAAAACAGACACCGCTGAACAAACAGCAATGAAATATAATATTGAACACGTACAAACCTTTGTCGTTATCTGTATTCCGTATCCGCCCACAATATCACAATGACGTACCCGAATACACCCACCTGAGTGCAATTCAATCGATTCCATTGAACAGACGCTCTTGTTTGTCACAAATAATAAGTAATCAAGTAAAAAATAATTAAAATTAACGATAATTATTAAATAAAATAAATAAATTAATGATAAATAGTGAAGCAGATGAAATTCAATAAATAAAAGTAATGATAAAAACTGAAGCAAATGAAATACAATAAATTGATGCTGTGACAGTTATAAATAATGTCAAAGAAACACACAAAGTATAAAATGAACAGATCTTTGTGTTATAAAGTGGTGTGGAATCGATTTGAAATTATTGGAAAACGTATCGAATCAGTTATATGAGTTTAATGAAGTGGCAGAAAAATGAAGAAAAGAAAAAGATTCATCTTTGTATGTATGAACGTTGATTGTGAATGCGCTTATAAAAGGTAAGCATTTTTAAAGCATGAATTTTATTTTTCAATAGTTAATGTAGTTGAGGAATACAGTTTATTTAGTTTTTTAACAATTTAGTTCAAACCAGTACTGTACTATTTTGTTTTGTTCATTTAATTTAATTTTCAGAACCATTTCATCCGTGTGATCTTATCATATACTATTAATTTTATAAAACTATATGCATACAACTAATAGTAGTATTATAGACGCCAAGTAGGTACTAAAAACCTGTATTAAAAGCAGTACTTAATACATAAGGCGACTATTGTAATCGCTAACTAGCAATTTAAAATCAATATCTATTCAATATGCAACCAAAACAATTTCGATTCTAATCTCCAAAGGATTAATCGTCCAATTAATTGGATTAAACACCTACATGGCGATGTATTTATTGAATTAACCAATGCGTTTGACATAGTTAATACCACGCCATATGTTTATGTAAAAGAGTACGGTTATGTAACGTGATATTAAATACTCATGTAATATTGCGTGAACGGTGTAACTAGATCGGTATAGTTCACTTGACGTTCACCAATACGTGGAGTAAGTCAATATGGCACACTGCAAGGTTGCCGCAAGGATTTTGTTTGAGACCCTTATTTTATTTGATATGTTTAAATAAAGCTTAGGTTTGTAAAGGCATATTCAATCACTCTTTCGTCTTATAGCAACTGTCCTTTGACTAGGTTCATTACCTGTGATGTAACTATGGTTAATGATCGTATTTTAGGTGAAAATTAACGTAGAGTGTAATTGTCGGAAAATCTAATTCACTCTTTAAGCTTCTAATGAAATTAGATGCGCTTTTCAAACCCTTTTCGTTCCACCTTTTTAAATTTAGTTTGAAATTGATCAATCACACTTAATAGAAAGCTTGTTGTATTTCTATGGCAATTTCTTTAATTTAGACATTAGTAAAACTATTATTCGAAGTGTCTTGATACACTTGAATGAAATATCTTGATTACTTAAACCGTTTGAAAATTGTAAGTCGTGTTCAAATGTAGGCGAAATTATATTAATTTCATACATCTTAGAAATATCACTTACCAAAATTTGACATTCCCACATAACAGGATTACATTTGAATCTACTAAGACATCTTAAACATACACTTTCTACTTAGTTATATTATTTTTAGAGTCAATTATATAGTAAATAAGACTGAAATGACTGATAATTTATGATGGATTAACACTCAGGATATTTTTATTCCCAAACCCAAATGAGATTCGGATTCACGGTGTTAAAACTACGACCGAAGTATTTTAATAATCAAGAGATACGTTTTTACAAGCTTTTATTTAGTTTCACCTGTCCCGTTGTCTAATCAAATCTTGCAAGCCATTTTTCGACCACTTCTGGTTATCCGATTGAGCTGAAAATTGGCATACTTGTGTATGTCCAATGACAATGCAATAAAAGCTTGTTTTTAAAAAGATTTGTTAAAATTTATTCTTGTTAAAAAATTGAACAATGAATATTAAAACTAAAACTTGGCACCAACTAAAAGCCTTGTTAAAATCACATAAATCAAACACTTTAAACAAATGGATTGTTATTTCAAAGCGAGAAATAACATTCAATATTGCAGAATAAAATCTCACTTTCACAATAACTAGTGAACATTTATCAAAAACGCCCGATCCAGTATTCCGTTTCGATATGCTAACCGCAGAAAAATAGCGGTATTTTGCAGGTGTTTTGCTTGTACTAATGGTACATGTACAGTTTTGTTTTGATCTGGTATAACAACAGATTAATGGGATGTCCAATATTACGAGTATTCGTGTTTGACAGTAGTCTAGGATTAAAGCTTATTTATACCTATGTTACAGATATTGTTAGACATCTATTTACTACTGCATTTTATTTTTATTGTACAAATCCCGTTTATCATACTACCAACATCAGTCGTTATAGGAAGGTAAAAAAATTTAGCTATCAAGCTAAAGAAGCTCAAGAAGACGCATATTAATTTATTATTATTGGCGATCCTTAAAGAGACATTGAGTAGTCACTAGTCGCCATGCAGAACTGTTGAATTCCGCACAAGATTCAATTAATGTTTACCAATCGCGGTCTGCATAAAGAAAGTATGCGTAGTAAGTATTTGATACTCTAGTCTAGATACAGGTGATAGACCCACTTAGGGGTCAGTTGTAATAGTGTGATTTGATACGCGTAGAATGAACATGCAGAATACCATTTGTCGTACTAATATCAGTGACAGTCGTCTAGATAGAGCCCACAGCGGTCGCAAATTAGGTTCACATTCTAAATTGTTAAGGTCTTTGTACGCAAAAAATCTCTCTACCCAAAATACTGTATGCCAAATCAGGTTAAACTAAAAACCAAACCCAATTAGACATAAGACATTTGGAAGAAGACTCCTCAAACTAACAATACAAACCAACTAAAACCATTATAAGTTTTCATCCAGTAACATCAAAATTTTACTCTCCAGAAACTTGGAAAGATTATAATGCAATGCAATAAAAATGATATATTCTATGTAGAACGATAGAAGTTTGCAGGTAGTATCCGATGCAGTCATAACGGCAATGCGGTTTGCGGTAAGATTTGGACGAAATATTGAATTCAGTGGATAAACTGGGTTGTATTGACAGTGAAAGCTAGACATGGTAAGCTTAATAAAATCTTCTTGTTATAAATGCCAGTAAAAATGGAAGGAATAGTAAAGGTCATCATTGCAACATTTATTTAAAAAAACACTTTTTTCAAAGCCATTTATTTAAGACTAGCTTTTTGACCCGCGACTTCGTTCGCATGGAATAATTACTTCGGGATATCGCTAAATTTTACCCGCGAAAGAATTTTTCAAATCGGACCAGTAGTTCCTGAGATTAGCGCGTTCAAACAAACAAACTCTTCCGCTTTATAATATTAGTATAGATATAATTTGTGTTTGTATTGATCCGGTCACTTTTCAATCTAACATTAAATTAATAATTCGATAAAATCTTTACCCCTGCCGAAATTAAGAGATTCCGAAGTTCATAAAACTCTTTTAATTTTATAATGCACGCCAGGTGAAACAATAACAGGATCTAAACAACTAATAAACCTGTTACCCACTGCATCACGCCAGGTGCTAAACAGATCACGTTAAATAGATTCCTCCGCCATCATTTTAAAGCTTGGATGCTGTGACAGGTGAAATGTACACCTTTGAGACACTGAACCTAATATAATTCTCGCGTCTCGCAGATGGCAAGCTTTAACACAATTTATGGTTTGACAACGGCATGTTATGTGTCTTTTAGAGAATAAACGTTGTAGATTTAAGTTGAATTATTGGTTGGAATCGTTTTTGGATTGATTTATTTTGTGCTTTCAATTTAATTAGATGTCTATTTAAAGCTAATTACCCTAATTTGTGTCTTTCTCGCTGTACTTATAATTATCACTAGAGAAATGCCTTAGCTCTGCAGGATCTTACAGGCCGATACTTTTTATACCTTATGAGTATTTTACTTTAAAAACTGCTATAGTACTGTACAATTTGCCGTAAAATTCATTAAAGTATCACCCCAGCTAGGCTAGCATGACTTCGAAAACGCGAAAGATACAACGATTTATTGACATCCAACTGTCAAAATTTTATAAAAGTGCCCGCCATATTACATTTTACCACATGATTAATTTTATGACATTTGGTCATGCTCGTGAAATCGATATAGTTATTTATTGACATCCAACTGTCAAAATATAATATATAAAGCCGCCATATTTAATTTTATCAAATCGTACTACGCCATATTCATTTGGTCATGCTCGCGAAATCGATATTATTTCGTGGTGACTATATCATTTATCACGCACAGTCATGCTAGACAGGCTGGAAAGGGTATAAAATGTCAACTCTATCATGCAAGTAGTCACGGTACATTGATCATGACCGTTCCACATCACCTAATAAGTGTCTACCAAAGAGTTTAATATACCATATACAGTTAGTGTTCGGTCAAACGGTCCGTATGTAAGTAAGTGGGTAAAGTATGCGCACTGCATAATGGCACAGTACCGTGAGATGGACAATCTAACGCACGTGACCAAAGACCATCTCCAATTCTTGCATCCAAGGCCACAAGAGCGATTACTTCATAATATATTATTGTTGCTGGAATAGATAGTTTAATTACAGTATTAGGTATGTGTGTTAAACGGTATTTAATTTTGTAAATGTTTCGTGGAATGTTTACGTTTTTTTATTTGGTATTGCATTTGAAAACGTTGTTTTATATATGTACTGTCACGCAGTTACTAGTAAACTTTATATTTCTGTAGAATGTAAATTCTTGCATCTACCTACTTAATACACCGTTTCGAAGACATTCAAAAATTATACATAGATTTATTTTTTAAATCTTACCCTTACAGTAACAGTGTACATCACTGTACTGCGCTCATCACCCCGAGACATCACTTGGTGAGTCTCATGTGCCCAGTCATTTCACTGACTACGTTACCCTTCAAACTGGAACACTTTTAAATCAAAATATTACTCCTTTGATTGTAGGTCACTGTGTTTGTATTGGCATTTAATCTGTGGCTTGGCGCCTGGCGAAACTCATTTAATTATACTTCATTTCAGACATAATTATATCAAAAGTGACTTTTTATTGGAACAAGTAAAACGGGTTGTTGCATGCAAAAAATATATGGGCATGTGTTTTAAAAGATTAAATACTTAATCAGGTCTCTTGCGTTCTCAATTACTTTCTTTTTCAACTTATTTTAGCTCTTTGGTGGCTATAAATGCTTGATTGAAGCCCAAAACAATGGTTTTTAATTTTAACTCTTTTGTAGGTACAGCTATATCAATATCTATTCGTATCTCCTTTTTAATCCTCTTCCCAATAACATCATCATCAATACCACACAATTAAGCCATATTGTAATCATTGCCAATCAAAAACTCAAAGAAGACACCAGTCCATAAATAACACATGTCATTATTGTACAATAAATACTTTTATACAACAACATTGACCAATAAATCGTTAGCACAATACTATTAAATGCTGATTATAAAGTTGATAGTGTTACTGTCTCAATACCGGTTCGCGAACGGCCTTGCATACGCGCACCTTCACTCGTTGATCTATAGCTTGTGGCTTCGTAACATAATTGTTGATTGGGATAAAGTGACCGATCGATTTGTTGGCTAATATCATCAACTTGTTGTGGCTCGTGGATTAACCTGCGTTTTTTACGTGTTCAGTCGTATTTTTGAGGATCAGAGCTCTCCCACCGATATAGCACTGTCAGTGGCCATGTTAAGATCCTCGACGCTTCTATTTGTCTTAAAGTGATGCTATATAGACTTCCTCAATAAAGAGGCTGTTCAACACGTAAATATTTAAATTTTCATAATTTTAATCGTAGTTATTTATTTCTTGATTTTAGCACGTCGTAATGTTGATGAACAACGTAGCACGTATATCGATATAAAATATTAAGCAAACTTTCTACCATATTTTGATATGAAGATGACTTGTAATTAATTGATATTTAAATGATTAATCGCAAGGTTGGATTCTTAATGAGAAAATTTGTTAAGTAATCTAAGTCAAAGATGGTACTAACTAATCAGAATGAAAGATTTCAAAGAAACACTACGATTAGGTGAATTGAAAGTAATAGTACGGGAGCCAGGTGCAAATTTGGTTAATTATTTCCTCTCAAGAGATAATTCGTGAGACGCATCAGAGTATAGTATTATAAAGCGTCGTGAAAGTCAGCTGGTGCCCGGTTGGGGGGATGAGCGGGTGTAGCCTTCCACGCATGAAAAAAAAAAAAAAACATTCACTGATTTCCTCTCAGCTGAAATTTTGTCAAATTGTAGCTCATCTAATATCTCAACGAAAAAAAAAAACTGCTGGTTACAACGTGGTGTATTGTACGTCAGCTGGTGTCTCGAACATGAAAAAAAAAAATTATTTTCAGTGATTTCCTCTCAAACAAAAATTTACCTGATGGTAGCTTATATGTAACTGTGGATAAATATATAGGTCAGCTGGCTGTATCTTGGTGGAAAAACCGTCAGCTGATACTTTGAAAGTTATTACATAGGAGTTAGGCAGGAGCATCTACTGTCAATTTAAATGCATCAGCTGACTAGCTTTTCCTCGACTTATTGCTAGCTGATTTTTTTTATTTATCACACTATTTAAATTTGACAGGCACACCGATCTGGGTTGGATATAATAGTTTGTTGCATGAAGATCCGTCGCCCAAGCACATTGTTTGTTATTTAACAACAATCAATGATTCACCAACGAATAAAGAAACCGTATATGAAACTATGATTCAATCAAAAAAAGTGGCTGCAGAATGTGGACAAAAATACATCGAAGTAACGTACGACCTTGCGATTGCAAAAGTTGCAATGCAAATCAAGAGTACTGAGGATGAAACTTTTAACGATTTATTTGTCCATCTTGGAGCATTTCATATTATGATAGCGTTCTTCAAAGCAGTGGGTAAATTTATTGATAACTGTGGCCTTACAAACATCATGGTGAATGAAGAATTACTCGCCAACGGATCTATTAATGGTTTTATTAGTGGCAAACATTTTAATAGATGTAAACGTCTGCATCCAATGATAACGTTAGCATTGAAAATGCTACATTTTGAAAACTTTCTTCAACATGAAAAAATAAATTTACCCGATGAATTCAGAAACTATTTGGTCCAGTTTTTAAAAACAAGAACGGTTGAACCTACAATAGAAAAAAGATTTTTCACTTGAGCTGAAGAACGTTAATTTTAAGGAAGCACTGGTACAGTTTTTTATTGAAAATTGGGAAGAAGATTATAATATAATCTTCTTCCCAATTTTCAATATTTCAACACAACATGTTTGTTTATTTAATTATTTAAATATATCTAATATCATTTGATAACATACTTATTCGTTTCAAAAACATTGATACACAATATTTATTTCAACTCAACTCTCATATTGAAGCAGCGCTATGTCGAATAATTAAAGATACATCATTTCCTCCCAGATGAAAATTTGTGAGTTGATTGTTAATATACTGATGCGATAATTAAAAAAAATCAGCTAGCAATAAGTCGAGGATAAGCTAGTCAGCTGATGCATTTAAATTGACAGTAGATGCTCCTGCCTAACTCCTATGTAATAACTTTCAAAGTATCAGCTGACGGTTTTTCCACCAAGATACAGCCAGCTGACCTATATATTTATCCACAGTTACATATAAGCTATCATCAGGTAAATTTTTGTTTGAGAGGAAATCACTGAAAATTTTTTTTTTTTTTTTCATGTTCGAGATACCAGCTGACGTACAATACACCATGTTGTAACCAGCTGATTATTTTTTTTCGTTGAGATATTAGATGAGCTACAATTTGACAAAATTTCAGCTGAGAGGAAATCAGTGAATGTATTTTTTTTTTTCATGCGTGGGAGGCTACACCCGCTCATCCCCCCAACCGAGTGCCAGCTGACGTTCACAAGGCTTCATAATACTATACTCTGATGCATTTTACTAATTAGCGTTTGAGAGGAAATTGGTCATGAAAATCTGTTGCTGGCTCCCGGACTATAAACATAGTTTGTCTAAAATTGAGTTTGATAAAACTCTTATTAATAAAACATTCGTTAGTATTTATAAGCAGTTCAAATTAAATCTTAAATATCTTAGTGTCCACAAAAATGTTATTAAACAGATCTTTCATTATTAGCAGTTCAAATAAGAGTGTTTATAAATTTTGTTTATTTTGAACAGATTTAGTTGTAACCATCTTTTAATTTGTATCACTTCCATCCAAATGAGTTTACAGTTTTATATTATCTTGCTTTAGTTTTTATTTATAAGCATAAAATATTTAATGTGTGTTATTTTGTGTCTGTTAATTGCTAATCTGCATTATGTTTCCATAAAATTAAAAATTTTGACGACAACTTCCTGCTTTTAAGGTTATAGCATCTTCGGATTCAGTTTAGAGAGTGCCAAAATTTGTTTTATGGTTTCCTATTATTCCATCATCTTTTTTATCTTAATGTTTAGTTAACTGTTCTAATTTAAACTCATCTCTGACAGCGGAAAGTTTAAATCGATTATCACAAGAAAGTTTCCCAGCTGAGATGTTTACGTTAATATTGTGATAGTGTGTGCAAATTAAATTGAAGTCACCTTTATAATTGGAAATGCCAAATCTTTCTTCACGTGTTTCTCAATTTTCAATATTAGATATGCCCAGCGGTTTAGCTCCGCTCTTATCGGTAGTGGCGTGATATTTTATAGCCTATTAACTTCCTCGATAAATGGACAATCCAACACGAAGAGAATTTAAGTAGTTCCTGAGATTAGCGCGATCAACTAAACAAACTTTCCAAGTTTATTACTATAGATTTGGCTGTATAAGTACACGTGAATCTTCTTTTAGAAGATTGTACGTTGGCGCTCCCGGTATTTGTATGTTAAGCTCGCTTTTGGAAGGTCTAAGGGTATATTAATTGAACTTGGGTGAAACTGCGGCCCGTAGCTATAAATATAATAATTACCCAAGCTACTGAATTAATCAATTACAAATCTCGCAAAAAAAGAACTCCATTATTTTCTGCCACCATTCAGAAAAAATAGCCATAAGCCGGATAAACAATGCGTTTAGAAAAAAGTCAATTTGTCAATATACTTACCTCAAAGAATCATCATCATTACTATTGTGCCATTGACCTTCGAGACAAATCACCTTGAGTCAACCCATTGTATCGCACAGGTGTTTGACTATTTGCTTTACGTGACGCCGCTTGTTGACAACATATGGCGAATGTTACAAGGCTTCGTGCTTGGCAGCAGGAAGAGCATATGGTGTATGTGATGTTAGTTGAATTTTGGAATTTATACTGGTTTTAAGGAAAATATGAGTAATATCCTTTGTTGTCGAAAAATTATAATCTTGGATCGGATTTGAGAATTTTAAGATCATCTACACGGTTTAGGGAATCGTGGTGATTGTGGCTATTGAAGATATTCTTCCTTGGGAGAGGCATTTATCCTGTAGTGTGACCATACGATATTTTGAATACTTAGTGTATTCAAAATTGCTTTTAAAGTAAGCCAAGTTTCTGTACAATTAATAATTTATCATTTTTCTTCCTGTTCGATATGATAACCCTAAAATGTGTCGAATAATTTTATTAATATACTCGTACATGATACAATCTCGCCTTACCATTTATAACTTTTTGATAATAATTTATTTTATGACAGTCCTTGTACCAATTTCAAATTCAAATAAAAAATATAAATTGCTTGACAAATCTCCATAACAGCGGCGATATTTTAACATTAACTTATTCATATTGATTCGATTGTTATTCCAGATTCAGTAGGTCAACTATCACATTAATTTATTATGAAAGTTAGCAAGATGTATGAGCAAATGGAACAAATATAATGACCACTACCTGTTTGATTACTTGTCCGACGCTTTTCCTCTATCAATATGTGTAACTTAGAAACTGACCATCTTAGAAAGCATTTCACTAATCATCAAGTGGAAAAAGCGCTTTATTCTAATACCAGTCTACCTGAAGCAAAATTAAGGCTTTCTCTGAAGCGATGCAACGCTGAGTGCGCAGGAGTCGCGCGAAACGCCAGTCGCTTACGGCCTTCCGGACAGGCCGCACGCGTTTACGTCGCTCCGATAAACAAACAATCGTATCTAGACAGTTGTTTACGTCATTAGTTTGTGTCCACAGTGCAAAAATAAATATAATTTGTTTAAAGTGAGACTTGGAGTTTAAAAGAGTTTGCAAAAACTGGATAATTTCAAGTGTTGTGTTTGTTAATCCGTTATCGTCATCTGACTGTTTTTCTTATATTTATTTAAAAGGTTTGCATTAACTAGAATTGCTGTAATTATTCTCACTTCAAGGTTGTTCTGATCTGTTGGTTTGATTTAACTTTGGATTTGTGTAAAAACATAATTTATTTTCTTGCTTGTCACTTTTGGTCTTGCTCGTTTTTATTGTTATTTTTATTCTAGAAGTTTTATTGACTTTATTTTCAACATTATTTTAAAATTTGTTGTTGTCGTGCAACAAAATTGAAATCATTTTATATGGTCTCTTGTCTCTAGTAGTAGCTCTACCTGTATTAAATTAGTTCTATCCAACTTATATTAATTGCAATATATAGTAACAGTCGGCAAGAATTACAGTACCAATATCATCATTGAGAGAGACGTGTAATCCATTGTAATCATTATGTTTGGCCATTGCGTGTTGGTGATCGCGAACCAGATCCATGTTAGAAAACATGCATTGCTAGAGCAGTTGCAATAGCAACGTATTTGAATAAGGAAAATAATATTAATGTCCCATAAAATATTGCTTATATTACCAATATTAGGTACAAAACAGTGTCTGAATCAGTCATAAAATATTATTAAGTAACAAAGATCTGTGTAGGAAGCTGCACCAATCCAGTAGGTAAATCACCTTGAGATATCACCAAATTAAAGAGTAAACACGTTGAAAGTGAATTAAAATTTACATTAATTCAATTTTCAATGACATTTAACGATATTTTAAATGTCACGCGTTGTATCTGTTTATTATCTCATTGAGTTTTTTCATTATTGCAGTTTTTGAATTAGTCATGTTCATTACATAAATTATCGAAATGCCTATTGGTATCTTGATTAAATTCACTATTATTAAGATACATGTCATCTTCGTTATGACATGTATCATTATTTGGACTATGATTCGTTACCTTATCATTTACGTATTAGGACTTAAAATAGATTGAATGATTGATTTTGCAAATGACGCCGTCTATATCTGTTTTATTATCTCCATCAATGACTACAGTAAGATGATTTACTAAGTGAGATGTGATGATGATGATGGTTTACATCTTACTTAGAACCAAACCACTTATTATTAAACAATTAAAGTCATGTCTTTTTGTTTCTATATCAATGATCAAAACATTCTTCATTTTCTCCCAAACCTTTATCTTAAATCTCAATTTTAGTTCAACCATAATTGGTAAATCATCAGTATTTATTGCGACATTCATAAATATATCAAAATATTTGATACATTGCTGCCCGATTTTAGAAAACCCACTAAAGACAACAATACATAAGATGCTTGTATATAAACAAGTCGTTCTCAGCGTTAAAATACAATGACATCAGCACTTCCAAATAAAACTTGGGTTTCCCCGCTTGACTAAAACGATTAAATTTAAAGATCTACGGAAAAGAAACACGCATAAACTATTTTCGATATTAAAACTGAATTATCTAATTTCACACGAAGCCATCGAACATAATATCAATAATATATTGAAGACAGAGATAAAAATATCAAAACAAATATTAAAGTAGGTCGCAGAAATAAAACATCTCATATTTATAAACCGAAATATTTATATATCTTTATTTGACGTAACTAGATATGAGGATACATATTTTATCAAAACTCGAGTATCACAAGATTCACAAGTATCTTGTATTGTAACCTGGATACCCTTTTTATATAATCTTGTTTCTTTTGTATGAAAATCAATTTGTTTTGTTAGTCTCTTAAACATTTTGAAATTTTCGGCGGCTTTTAATAAAATTCGAAAATGGCTGTCATTTTTATTTGTTTTGTTTGTATTAAGTATACTAATAAGATTAAACAGTATTTTATCTTCTTCTATTGACTTACTTATTGGGACTCTATTAATCATTTTCACCTGTATTCTATTATCATTACCTAAAATTATACGGTCTGTCTAAGCACTATAATTAATACCTTAGTCTAGGTGTGTGTAGTTTCTGATACCCTTGATACACGTAATGGTTGGAGGTCAATTGCTTCATAAGATGATATTAAACTGATTGATATTAATTTACTATGTTATTTCGATAATTCAATTACGAAATATATTAAATGAACATTTGAAGTAACTTAATAACGTTGCTAATATCAAATCATAATTAAAGCTAATGAATCTTTAATATAACGCCATGAGAAAAATCTTCATTAGGAAACAAGTTACGATTTTATTAAAAATTCTTCAACATTATTACAAAATATATTTCATTATTCACGTGTCTCTCTCAAGTAATGTTGGTAATCTTTGATCTCAAAGTTGACCTTGTGTTATTCGCACGTAAGTAAACTACCAAGTCATTTACTTTGTAATTAGTATTCTCTTTAATATTGTTGTTGTTACCAACCAATATAGGAAGTGTTCATAGCTTGTGGGCTTATTACAAAACATGATCATTCACTACATCACCATCTCAATAGAGTAACTGACCCCTAATTGAGTTCGTAACAAAAACCTTCGAACCACCACGATTAACAAAGTGCAATATCAAAACATGTGTATTTAAATTAAACCTCAGGTGCACCAGTTTTGGACCTTAAAAAAATCATGCAAACTAAAAGAACTAAATGACGACCTCGATAGCAGAGTCGTCACCATGCCGGACTGCCACCCGTAAGGTTGCGGGTTCGATTCCCGTGCTTAGTTAGGGGTCAGTTACTATAATGAGATGATGGAGTGAATGATTATGTTTTATGTTTAAATAAGAATGTTTCCAAATGTTTGCTCTTCTACTTAAATTCCTCCTCACTGTATTAATATCATCAGAGAAAGGCATTCGCGGCAGTGGGATCCTACATACTGTTATTTGTATTTACAAACTTGTACCTAATTTAGTTTTCCTCAGACTTTACTTAGCAGCGTCTATTGTGCATGTTGCTTTACTAATCAACCTATCCTAATTATCAAGTGTTACTTTTTAGACACTTAGTATCAAATGATTATGTATAATTTGTGCTACAATGTGATCTTCAGACAATTAATATAATTAGGCACTAATAAAAGATAATTATGGATTTCGTTTTTAATAACCGTGATTATAAGCTATTTCTGCTTAATTGTTCATCAAATATTTTATTGTGGTATCCTCTAAATTGGTTTTAACTTTAGTTTCTTGATCTTTCATCAGACTGTAAGGGCATTTTGATTTTTTTCCATGCACTTTTATATTATTATCACCATTAAATCATTTTGACAGGATGGTTTAATAGTCATCATGCCAAACTGAAAAACAAACTTGCGGTGTGTGCGTAGTTTCTTTTATCCTAGATACAGGTAATAAAAGACCAGGTATCATACCTCTACCTAGTAGTAACCTCTAGTTCTATATAACCACAAATAATTAAAATTACCCATGGACCAGGTTGACCCACAGAGACAAGTCAGTTGCTAAAGCAAAATGTTAGACCGATAGATTATCTTATTCCGTCAATACCCTACCACCATCATCTATATTAAGTACTACAAGTGTTTAAGTTAACATTTTCTTCCGGCTGTCGATTAACCTGTTTTCTTTCAACATGTGCAGACCTGATGGACATTAGTTTACCTTTTCTTGGTTGTACACTTTCCCTATGATTTCCGCGTTGTTTCATCAATGCTTTTAAGTAACCCTATTAGTAAGTGTTGTAAGATCGTTCTCAATAATATACATGTTAGTGTGTGGTGAATTTAAGCTGTTGGATATTTAGTTTTTCTGTATTTTTAGCTGTGCTTTTTAGTTTTTCTGTTTTTAGGAGCAATGGAAAACTAAATTGTTGGTGTTGTAATTTTGAATGCATTTTTCGGAATCCTAAATCCTAGTCATTTTTGCAACATTTCCCTATAGTTAAAGATAATATATTGAGAAGAGGCATTTCTTGAACACTATCGTCTTTTCCTTATTTTTTAATTTTCTTGGTAATATTGTCTTCAAATTCTGCCTCCGTGTTTTCCTCCTACTTCATCTTAATCTTATTCTAACGCTCTATTAATCATATTATTATCAAAATACTTATATCAATCATTTAAATATTCAAAGCACTTTTAATGTTAGCGATTTTTTTATAAAAAATGTGATTTTATTTTGACAAATTATTCCATTATTTATTATTACGGACATCCTAAATGCGTCACAATGACGTCATATTTAAAATTGAACATTCTTTTCCCTACCTGAAATCATAATCATTATTATTTTTAGAATAATATTTATATCCTTTTTTTATAATATTGTACCTTTGATGGTTTTATTTCTCGATTTCAAAGGACAATGGTTTAACAGATGGAATAGTTTTAGTTATTAACTATTTGTAGATATATCGAAAAAAAAACTCGCTAGCTTTTTTAATTAAAATCTGGCAAAGCCCTTATTACTTCTAAGTTGCAGTGTTCATAAGCAACTATAGTTACTAACCATCAGACCAGTCTACTCATTTACCTCATAAAAACCCTATTCCATACCCAAATTATATGTTACGTAAATTCAAAGAACAAACGAAAACCTCCACAAAAAGGGCATACCTTATCAAATTGTGCCCTTTTCATAAACAGACATCTAGATTGCATTGTCTCCTTATATTTTCTCTAATTGTAAAACGGTCTCTGTGCTGATTTTATTATAACGTTGACATTTAATTTTCATAGAAAGAGCACCCTTTTTGGGGTTAGAAACTAACGTAAGGGTCCCTATTACTTAGACTACGATGTCTGTCTGTCTCTTTCTGTCTTTTTGTCTCTCCGCAAGCTGTATCTCATGAACCATGATACGAGTAGCTAGACAGTTGAAGTTTTCACAGATGATGTAGGTATTTCTGTTGTCGCTCAAATATATTTCAGGGGGTTCCTATACAAAAACGTGTTCTTTTTCTTTATTGATACGGATCCCTTCATGCGCGAGTCCGACTCGCTCTTGGCCGATTTTTAACTGTGCAATCATTGAGTTTCGCTTTCACGAGTTTTATTGTAGAAGCGTGGCTGTATTCGATGTCTATAATGATATATCACGGCTTTTTATACAAAGTTTTGAAGGTTAAAGAAAGTGGACGCGTTTGATGGGTTTACGACGTTTCGTTAATCATTTTTAGTGATTTATTGTGTTAAATTTCTTTAATAATGATATGTTGAAAGGTTAAGTGTAATGAAATGATTTGTGCCAATTCTATGGCCAGTTCTCTTATTTGTCAAAGTTCAGGGACAAAACTTACCTAACATATTAAAGTTAAATATTGATATGTAGACCGCTTCAGGGCTAAGGTATCTTTCGTTATTTTTTAAGTATATTCCAGAGAAATATTACATTCAAAATATTCATCTCAACTAGATACCAAAACTAAAAACCGTCCCAAACCTGCTCTAACCGACTCTAATCTTTAAGATAACCCAATATACCTATATCTTTGGTTCATTGAACTAAACTAAGAAAATATTGCTAAACTATTGTTATATCTGTTTATTTATTGTATGTTTCTTATACAAATATGTAAAATATGTACTGTCATGCAAATATTTCTCTCTCTTCGACCATGATAAATGCTCCGTCAGATCAAACATGATATATGGTTTTGATTATCTATAGTTTTCTTTTATGTTTGTCTGTAATTTTTGCAATAGCTGTATTTATACCATAGGAAATTAAATATGTTGTCACAAATACTATCTTAATCCCGGTTTTTATTTATTGTAATACATCGGAATAACAAACAGTTGAGTTAGCACCTTCCAGATTTTTAAGATTAAAAAGTATTTAGTGTTAACAAAACATTTGTCAAGTACCAAACTTCAAAAGTTCTGTAGTTTTTAATCGAATAAGTCACAGGCATAAATCCATCGCCATCTTGTAAAATAATCCATCACCATCTATATTATCAGGGCGGTCACATAGGCAGAGTTTCAAACAGAGGGTAATGGTATCAATTACCGAGCGAAGTAAATATTTATGTAATCCTAATTAAATCAGCTCGCTCTGGATGTGTTAATGAGGGTCTGATAACCTAGATACGATTAATGAACCTAGTTAGAAGTAATAAGAGCCATGTGCTAAAACAGCTTGAGACACTAATTCATCATGTTATGTTACTAGCTCGCGGGTTTACCCGCGTAGTTCCCTCTCCTGTGAGAATGCGGGGATAAAATTATGTTTAAAACCTTCCTCTTGAATCACTCTATCTATGAAAATAAACCGCATCAAAATCCGTTGCGTAGTTTTAAAGATGTAAGCATACATACAGACAGACAGGGACGACGACTTTTTTTTTCGTAATCTTTATTGTACTTACTCACAATTTAAATTACAATTGAATCTTATATACTAAAATGTACAAAGGCGAGCTTAACTCAGTAAATGACTTTGTTTTATAGTATGTAGTCATAAACCGTTTTTGTTATTAACCCCAGTTAGTACGAGTACCGAACTATTAACTAACTGGCAGCCATTAAAATTTCAATAGACTAACACGAAATCCAGTTAACTCTTATCATGTTTACACTTCAGAATCCAGCGATATTTGAACTAAAGTCAACAAGTCTGGTATAATTTCATGCACTAAATAGCCACAGCTTTGTGTCGGACTATCGGGTAAGTTTAGCGTTTGGTGTAACGTAGGTTGGGTTAAAAGGGATAGACAAAACATAACACGTACAATGTATGAACATTCTGATGTGTATGAACTTGTATGTGCAATCATATATTTGTAATGAAGTTAGTACGTAAGTGGGCAGATTTTTGAAACTAGACTTCTAATTTGTGTCTTTGTGAGTGTTGTGATATTTTTGATAACGACTGTCGATGATGTTATTACTACAACCAAAAGAACTAACTGTAATTCTCGTTCACATTAGGTATAAAACAAGTTGACCTAGAAGATAAAGGTAAATCCCACTGCATTGTCCTGCGCCTTATAGATTCTCTCTCGCTTAATAATATTTCTATAGTAAAAATCAAATTATATAAAAAGTAATCTGTTTCTCATTAGCAAACTATCAGATATTTATCTCAAAAGAAACTTTACTTACCTCTAAAAAGATATTCCATTCATACTTTTTTTCAAGGGCTCCATTCACCTTTTTCCTCTCGATCTATGTTCCGATGTAAGCTTGTTTGAGTTCGTGCCTCAACGGATTTGCCAGTATCTGAATATTCTGCACTTTCAAACCGATATTCAAGATACGGACTCCGGCTACTTATCTCTAGAGGTTTTCATGGCTCTTTTCAACGATTTCCTTTTGAATGTTAAGAAGATGAAATAGTTTTTTATTTAATAGATCGGTTTTCCTTATTAGATGCTCCAAGCGCGTTTAGTTAAATTAAATGTTGGTACTATAGATTTTATTCAAGGTTCGTTGGTACTACGACATGAAAGACAGGATCTTAACCTATATAATCGTTCTTTGTATCTGTTTGTTAGTTAGTCTGGTAACAAATAAGCGTAAAAAAATAAATACGTCTGGGGAATCTGTAAAAAAACATCGAAAGTCAGTCGCTTTAAAAAACATTTTCTCAATAATAACGCTAAGTTTGTATGTATAACAAACAAAACTATCCAAAACAAGTTATCCCAACTAAAACCAACGCTTATTTACCCAACATAACAGTAATATAATAAAAATTAAAACAGTAACTAAACACAAACAAAATTAACAGAGGGTACATTGTTTCTCGGGTATGCCGCTCAAGACATATCGCCCACATACTTTTGGTGGGCGTCAAAAAGGCCATCCCTCAGGGCCTAACATTTCCCTTGTACTAAGAGCGCGTTTCCATTGACGCGAGCGAAGCGGAGTAAAGCTCAAATAACAGTGAAAATCGCTCGACTCCGATCTGCCCCATTCGGGGCCGTATATTGATATGTTTTATTAGCTTTGTCTCGCTATTTAACCCGCGTTACCTCCACTCTTATTGGCGTAATGATTAGCCTAATTCTTCAATAAATTGATAACTTCTTCGATCCAGCAGTTCCTGAGATTAGCTAAAAATTAGATAAGTTAGAAAAGATCTAAAGGTCCGCTCATCTCCACTCCGCTCCATCACTTACACTATTTCCACTCTCTGATTAGGCAATTCACGTTCCGCTCCGCTCAGCTCCGCGTCAATGGAAACGCACCCTTAAATTTTCCCTTGTACTTACTCTTTGGTTATAATAATAAGGGAATTTCAATTTATACAATTTTCTCTCCGTTCACTGTTTAAACAAGAACGATTTTCTGTTATCAAAACATTTTCACGAAATTGTATTGTGAACTTTGATATCATTAAGGCGTGTTTTGTAAGTTGTGCGGTTAAAAGGTTGTTTTTTAATGGAATTGAACCGTTTATTGTGTATTAAAAGTTTTTTGTATTGAAAGCGGAATTGATTTGAAACGGTTAGCGTAAAAATCTTCCCACTAATATTATAAATGCGAAAGTTTTTGAGGTAGGATAGATCAATAGATGGACGTTATTCTTATTAATTTACGTAAAAACTACTGAAACGATTTAAATGAAATTTGATGCAGACTTATGTTCAACTAGCTGTGCCCCGCGGTTTCACACGCGTAGTTCCCGTTCCCGTTCCCGAGGGAATTTCGGGATAAAAAGTATCCTATGTCCTTTTCCTGGTTCTTATCTACCTCCCCACCAATTTTCAGCCAAATCGGTCCAGCCGTTCTTGAGTTATAAGTGGCGTAACTAACACGACTTTCTTTTATATATATAGATATAACTAAGAAAATAACTTTATTCGAGACTAGATTATTAACTATTATTATTACCTGTAACTAGAGAAAAGACACACATATTTATATTATAGGTATACTTGTTATTTCTTTTCCATTCACGGGACTATAAGGAGTCCCGGTCTTTTGGAAGACTAGTATGGGGCCAAAGCCAACACACGGAAGCCCTTTGACATATTTAATCTTGTGTAAAGGATGCACAATCCGGCGACTATCCCTGTATTTACTTGTTATTAATTATTATTATAAACCCTATTGACTTTATCATCCATGATTCATGATTTATTGACACAATAATAATTAAGTATTCACTTACAATTTATTATTAACTATACAATAGATGGAAGTAATACATAATGTGTACATTAACTTCGCCACTTGATAGCATTGAGCATCGCTGATTAACATAAGTGACGTCATCTATATAATTATGTAGATAATTAGTATTAGAAATAAAATTGTTACAAAATATAAATTAATTGGTTTAAAATTTGATTGAGTTACCACTAATAAAGTGATTAATATATAAAGAGGGAAAACTAATTTCATAAATTATTATAAAACTAGCTGTGTCCCGCAGTTTTACCCTCGTGGAACCTTATCCTAATGGAATTTTGTGATAAAAAGTATCCTATGTGTTATTCCTAGGTATGAGAAACATCTGTACCAAATTTCATTAAAATCCATTCAGTAGTTTTTGCGTGAAAGAGGAACAAACATCCATATATCTAAACATCCACACTCACAAACATTCGGCTTTATAGTATTAGTAGGATTAGTTAAGACACTAAAATTGTTACTGAAATTGCAAAGAATTGTTTACCACAAAATAAAGGTAAAATAGTTTCTGAAACTTGAAATTAATTAAGCAGAAGAAGAGTGTTTTTTGTTTTTGTTGAACGTACTAATCTTAGTAACAATAAAAAAAATTGAATAGTTATTTTAGGGCCTATTTGTCTCTTTCTTACTTTATATCAAGTGACAAAGACAAAACATGTGAGTACGTACTCGCAACGTTACTAGAAGATGGTGAAATAGGCCCTTATTTTATTATTTTAATTTTTTTGGTGTTGGCTAGTATTACCCATTTAATAAGGAAGGTTTTTGAATATACAGGGTTATTGGTTAAGTCTACCTATTCCCGTCAAGGGCGTGTAGTTTACATCGTTTCCGACTGATTTCACCATGAAACACCCTACCCTAAACCTAACCGTTTAAGAGATATTTCAATTTATTTGTTTTTATAAAAATCACCGGATCTTCGGCTATAAGCTTGGATATTTTCAAATGCGCATGTCTTATTATTACTTTTACTTGATTTTTACGTTTATAATAAGGTGCTTTGTGACCCCAATAACCAATATTGTACCTAAAATAAATAAATAAGTAGTTGTAGACGATTAAAACTTTTAAAAAATAATAACATTCGGAAAGTTTATTTTTCTTTCAAGGATATCTAGAAAAAAAGATATGGCACCTGTTTGGCAGATATGCCTAAAAATATCTATGTTTCATCGGTTATCCAACGAGCTATAACAACCTAGGGTTTTATCGAAATTTTGTACAAAACATGTAGTTTTATAGGCTACCGGGGAGGTTAAATAAAACAATAGGTCAGCATACAGAACAAGTTACTAAACTTATTAAACTTTTAAGTACTACACACACCATTTTTGAGTCTAAATTTCATGTTCGACATGTCGGCCCCTGCATTGCACACATCTTCGCATTATTTTGCGAAGACCAGTTTTCACTACACCAGTAGTAATTTTGTTCTTATTTCATTGGCCGCATTAATGATTCTGTCTCTCAGTACTTCAATTGATGAAATTGGGTTGAGCTCACTGTACATGAGACTCTTTATTTACCCCCACGCATAAAAATCCATGGGGGTTAAGTCCGGACTTCTGGCTGGCCAGGGTATAGGCCCACTTCGTCCAATCCATTTGTTTTGATAAAACTTCTCCTGAATTGGGCAGGGCAGCCATCATGCTGAAACCACATGTCTTGAATAAGATTGAGTGGCAAATCATCAAATAGGTCATTTAAGTCTTCTCGCAGGAAATTTTCATAGTTTTTCCCATTTAAATTGTCGGGGAGAAAGTAAGGCCCAATTGAATGATTGGAAATAATGCCCATCCACACATTCAGGCAAATCGATTAGACGAAGTGGGCCTCCTGGCCAGCCAGAAGTCTGGACTTAACCCTCATGAATTTTTATGCGTGGGGGTACATAAAGAGTCTCGTACAGTGAGTCCAACCCAATTTCATCAATTGAAGTACTGAGAGACAGAATCATTAATGCGGCCAATGAAATAAGAACAAAATTACTACTGGTGTAGTGAAAACTGGTCTTCGCAAAATAATGCGAAGATGTGTGCAATGCAGGGGCCGACATGTCGAACATGAAATTTAGACTCAAAAATGGTGTGTGTAGTACTTAAAAGTTTAATAAGTTTAGTAACTTGTTCTGTATGCTGACCTATTGTTTTATTTAACCTCCCCGGTAGCCTATAAAACAACATGTTTTGTACAAAATTTCGATAAAACCCTAGGTTGTTATAGCTCGTTGGATAACCGATGAAACATAGATATTTTTAGGCATATCTGCCAAACAGGTGCCATATCTTTTTTTCTAGATATCCTTGAAAGAAAAATAAACTTTCCGAATGTTATTATTTTTTAAAAGTTTTAATCGTCTACAACTACTTATTTATTTATTTTAGGTACAATATTGGTTATTGGGGTCACAAAGCACCTTATTATAAACGTAAAAATCAAGTAATAGTAATTATAAGACATGCGTATTTGAAAATATCCAAGCTTATAGCCGAAGATCCGGTGATTTTTATAAAAACAAATAAATTGAAATATCTCTTAAACGGTTAGGTTTAGGGTAGGGTGTTTCATGGTGAAATCAGTCGGAAACGATGTAAACTACACGCCCTTAACGGGAATAGGTCGACTTAACCAATAACCCTGTATAATATCTGTAACCAATAAGAGTAGAGCAGTAGAATTTACTTTTGACGCGAATAAAACGCGGGTAGTTCAACAAAAACAATACCTAAAACAAAACAAAACTATAAACATATAAGTACCTAAGTAATTAGCACGAAGCAACAAAACAGTTGATAACTAAACCAGGTCTTATCATTGGTAATATTAAAATAAAGAAATTTAAACAGTCGTTTATCGGTTTTAACTGTGGCTGGTTCAACCGTTTGTTTCATTTAAACTAAATAATTTTGGTGTATTTGTAATATCTGTGTCAGTGTTAGTTTAAATTCAGTGTTTTTGACTATTTATGTGAATAATTAACTCTATTTCTCTTAGGTATAAACTAGGAATAATAACGGTAACGTAAATCCAAGATTTCTCTGTTCTCTTCTGTACTAATATGTTATAGGATCTATAAAGAAAATCTAAGTACATTATCTCTGAGTAACATAAGGATATGACTATCTTGATTTTTATACGGGAACGCGGCACCTAGCTTCTAGGTATTTTACTAGAAAACCGTAAAAACTAGCATACAAAAACGTTCAGTAGTAGGTGCAGTAAAAACACATTTGGTAATTCCATTCTTTTTTAATGCTTACAGCGTTAAGACAAAAATCCCCTTTTCCCCATTAAAATGCACAAAATATCCCCATTGTACGTTAAGTAGGTACATTTATTTATATTTAGTAGACGCAGACTTTTAACTAAGTTGCACAGGTGGGCTATAATTAGTATGAAACTCATTTTACTAGTATTTTGCTGGTAACTTTGTTAATTAACCGTTTTGAGCATTATTCTTTTAGTAATAAAGTCTTTATTCATTTAACGTTTTATTTAGAGTTCACGTTGTTTCATTCTATGTTGAATAAAGTTGGTTTTAATTTAACGTATTTTATCCCACTGCTGGGAAAAATGTCTTCTGTAGTTCATATGTCCCTGCAGAATAAAGAAAATTATGTATTTAAATAAACACGTTTTCATATTAAAATACTTATTTATTCACACAAATCACGAACGTGATACTCTTTCCGTTTATTTCATACGTGAATTGTGTTATTATTACAATCGCGAAGTGCAGTTTGCGTAAAATTTTCAGACAGCACAAATGGTTCAAAGTCCGCCCCTAACGGAAGACAATGAAACATCGCTCGAATACAAAATTTTGGCGACATTTTGTGACACGAGCTTTTTGGTTACACAACCTAGAATTGGTGTGACGATCTACAATTATAAAATAAAAATAATATGGCACTTCGCCATCTAGTCCCAAACTAAGCAAAGCGTGCGCTATGGATACTAGACAATAGATAGGTACTGAATAGATAGAAAACACTCAGACCAAGACAAACAGACATATACAAATGTTTGTCTTGAGCGGGGATCGGACCCGCTACGAGTAGAGTACGTACGAGATGGGATATGTAAAGTATATTAGTAAATACAACAAGAAAAAGATAGGATTCAATGACCCTGACCCCCAATAACTACACCAGTCGGACATCAAATTTATAATTATGGATGAGACTGCGCATTTCAGCAGCTATTTCTGGCTGAATTTGTAGCGAATTGTTTGATGGTTGTCGATTGTTAGCACAGTGTACATTATTGAGTGGGTCGTGTGAATTTCGTTGGGGAATAATGTATGAACAACTGGTTCAAATGAACGTTCCTGCAATCACTCTATTAGGAATACTGTTTCTACTTACTTTGACATTGTTTGGTGTCTAATTTGTAGTAAGATATTCCATGGTAATACTTAAACAGTTTAACGTCTACAACACTTTAATTGAAGTAGTTGTTTGTTTCTAAATTTCATACTAAAACACTAGAGCATCTGCATTATTTCTGTGTACTGCAGTTTGCTGAAGTTGATATTGATCTCAAACGAAACTAGAACGAAATACAGCCAAAAACGTGAATAGATTATGCAACTTCAAAGAATTTCCGTATTCGATTCTACAGTTCCTAAGACCACCTTTCTCGTCCAAACTAACAGTTCTATCCTCATAGTATTTGTATAGATTACCTTTCTATTTATCAAACGTATCATCTATCAATACAAAACAAACATTGACAAATTACAGCTAAACAATCCTTTCACTTTCCACATTAATCCCATTAGTATTCAATTTATTATTGACACTAATCGTTCAAACATTATGTCAACAAGCGTCTCTGACATCACCTGTACGACCCACAAAAACACAAAAGGGTTAAACGAGACAGACGACGAAATTTAAAGGCATTCATTAGTCAATCACAATAGTTTTGTAACCTACAGACAAAACGGACAATGGCCGATTTGTTCCGTTACGTCATTGTACTGCAAGTCGCATAGGCGGTCTCACTTTCACTCGTCCAATAGCGAATTATTGTTACGAATATAGAAAATTTGATTTTAAAGATTTTGAGTTCAGCACAAGCTTTAAAATGTTCGTAACATTCTGGCAAAAGCAGTATAGGAAGCCTCCCAATTAAGTGAATATATGATCTTTTATGGGTCTTGGGAAGTCGATGTATGCAGAGTTCGTGTGATCGGTCGTTGTGGAAGTCAATAGGGCTTATGTTCAGCAGTGGACAAAAATCGTGGCTGATATGATGATGAGCTTCAAATATACGCCAATTTATGCAAGTTTAATATTCAACCAGACATCTGCAATCTACATATAATTAAAACCCGAGTGTTTGGCATAAATATTTTTTGGATTCACCATATTAACCTTCAGCTTTTTTTACTCAATTTGATATCGTTTGCATTTTAAAAGACCTTCATTATAATATGTGTCATTTACGTTTTTAATTTATCACTTGTAATGTGTTCATCACGAGCGTTTTAAGAGGAAGCGCAATTTCGTTTACCATATTTGGGAATTGGTAATAATTCATTAAAGGTCATTTAATTGTGACCTTACTCTTGCGTTGGCTGTGAATGATAAATTTGTTACCGCAAATCACCTTGTTGCTTCAATTCACTGTCAGTTTTTTTCCCTTTAGACGCGGAAATATCATCATCTTATTTTTCTTTAGTATTAAGATTTCAATGTCATTTTAGTTACTTATTTTATGAAACAGCTTATGTAAAGTAGAATGTAAATCTGTATGATCCCATTACAAGTCAAAGACTGATGTCTCTTATCATATTTATGGTAGTTAAAGCAATTTTTTATCGACCAACCAAAAATGCATGTCAAGGGAAATAAATATTTACCATTCAATTTTTTTTATAATAAATTAAATTCTTAAATCGAAATCGGTAATTCAGAACTTGCTACTGAGAAGATCTGACAAGAAACCTCATTCTTTTTTCGAGCAAAATGATTGATTTCATGCTATAATTTGAGATCTTTATTACGCTACCTTCAATACTTTTGTCAAAGTAATAACAAAAAAGAAATTACAAACCGGATCCAAATAAACATAAAACTCACCAGTGAAAGTGAATAAAAATATCCAGATTGTCGGTTAATCCGTTTTTATAAAGTGAGTAAGTAAAAAAACACCTCAAGCAACTTAAAAACGTTGATTTCACTCACGAAAAAAGAATTAAATGTATCTATTCCTTACGCGAAGCTTCGAAACATTTGATGGTCCCACCGAGAGTATAAGTGAACAGAACATCTCATTAAACTGTCTACATCACAACTCTCTTCTTATATAATTCATAGAACGTTCAGATTCAACCTGAAAAATCGTATTATACGCTACATTTATGTTTCTAACACATTTTTATGTTATTTACGCAACCAACCATGTAATCTACACTTTCAAATATTTAAATAAAACATTAACATTGATGTTAAGAAGTCAATTAGTTTTCATCAAAACAAGTTCTTTATTCGTACTTAATTTGCTTCGCAAGGACCATCATTTGGGCCCGTTCTTCTTCAAATACATACTAATGACGCTATTACCAATTTTGAATGTTTATATTCAACAGGTGTATAAAAAGTACAAATAAAAATATTTCAGTATTATTGCATAATGTTTGAGAAAGCAAATAACATCAGTATTACAAGTTTAATGTAAAAATAAGTATCCACGCGGATGTGCCCGAGGTCACTGTCGTTGCGACCTACCAGACGACCTCAGCCGCCGAACTTCGAAACTGGTTCCATGACAAACCCAGCCTAGCGTGCGTTGTTAGTAATCTTATTGTCATCTGTTTATTTGTTAAGGATATTGTTTACGATTTTGTTATTTAACGAAAGTGATATAATATCTTCTATTACTTCCTTTGTGCAGACGTCTTCCATCTTAATCTTCTGTGATCACGGGTTCTGTAAAAAATCCGAAACGTCAGAAAATGTAAAACAAAATATAACCACGACAATAATCCGTTTTAGTGTTTTATTTCAATGATATAATATCGTTTTCATAATGAACATATATAAATTAACTACCTAAATAATAAGTTATAGGAATATTTGGAATTGTTTGAGGGATACTTTGCCCAGCATTGGGATAATATGAGTTAACAAAACTGTGTCTCCTCTTGAAGGAAGGCAGGGATTTGTGATCCATGTTTAGAAGTTGTTTCTCTCAAAATCAAAGACAGAAAAATGCTCATCCAAGTTTATTTTCGGCATCTACTAAGAATTATAAATGGTTTGCTGTCAATTTACGGATCATAAATTAAGTGTGGTTATATGAATTTTTGAAGATACTTTTATGGCGTTCCCTCGTTTTATATCGTGGAGTTATTTTATTGAGTTTAGTTAATTTATTTTATGATCCTCGTATGAGCTTTGAATCTATTTCACTTGTCTTTTTTCTAATATTTTAGTATGTGAATAATTTCATTTTTCAAACCAAATCCATAACTATTCGTTACTTAAGAATTGATAAATTGTGATGCTAACAATATCGTTCCACATAAATACAATATTTTGCGACATATTATATCTATTTATTATAGGAAACATAGTTCTATATCAACATTCCCTTTGACAAGAAGATGCCCCAAATCTGTCTACATATCAAGATATGTATTTATCACTATGTCAATGATTACATTTCATACTGTCTCACCGATTTCTGGTGTTACGTGAGCAATCACAGATACGAGTAGTAGGCGCAAGCAGGAAAGATGAATTTGAATTTGTGAATTTATTATAATTGTTATGTCATTCAAAAATATTTCCTGATAATTTGCATATGTTAGGAGATTGGATTAGAATGTTTTATTAACCGAATTCTTTTTATTTGCTTTTGTTATTAATATAATAACAATTTCTACTAAGTTTATAATTTACAACACCGAAAACTTTGCTAAAAGTAAAAACTATGACACTTCCTGATGTGCCACAAAGATTAACAAAGTTACAATCAAAGTGCTCCGAATCACGACTATTTACGTAAAACTTGTGGTTTCTTTTGATATCTTCTACGGCGACTGTTTTTATTAGTGTTTTTTGTTCCCAAACATAGTAAATAACTTTTGTGAGTGAAAGTTTTGGAAGGCTCTCGCACTATTTGATCTCTGCCACTATCGGATCAGTATACGACCTCGATTTGTTTGAGTATATTCGTATTTCCCCTGATTCTTTTCTCCGAACGCAAACAGTCCACTGATTTCTTATATTATGTTAAAGCTGACATGTTTTATTTGAATGGTGTAACTTGTACAAGGGATTTCGCTTCATATTTCGTTTTGATTGATGTTCGGGAGCCGGATTTTTCTGAAATTCCAAATGTTTATACGTACATTACTTGATTAATAATAATATCTTTTTCGTAATATTTTTAAAATATATCTGTTTTTTGCAGAGACGTTTCCTGTTATTCTTTGTCTTGTTATATGTAAGCAACATGGGACCAAAGTTTTAATTGTGAAAGCCTGGAGGCTACATTTATTTTGCGAAAATGTAATGCCGTATACGGATTCTTTATAAGCTTTTGCTCTCTGTACATGACTGTGACTTTGTAACGGTTAATCTAATATTAATATAATTTTGCTTACGCTATATTTATTCCAAGTGTTATTAGATTTTCGAGTTATTTTCTTTCTGGTCTTCTTCCTCATGTTACATAATATCGTTCCAGATACTCCGTGCATATTTTTAAGATTTCTACACTCTGTCTACTGTTCCGTAAACTTGTTTATCTCAATCAACACTAAACATCTGCTAATTGACTTTTCTTTATTATGAATTTTGTTTCATCTTTCTTTTAAACTTGTTTTTGTAATTATGTTGTAGATAGGTTCAATTTATCTTCTTCAGAGTTAGTTAGAATGTTCTTTTATTCGAAAGTTATCACAACAAGCTTTGTGTCTATAGGCGTCAACTATATATCACTATCCTGTTTTCATTTGGTGGTATAAATATACCAACGTATAAAACCCGAAATCAAATGTCTTTCCATAAATACTTGACCCCTTCAGGGATTATATCTGAAACGCATTGCACCCAATACGACGTGTTTATCGCTTCTCAAAAGAGGTGGTCAATTGATTAAATATTAACTTGCTTATACCTTCATGTTTTACCTTTGTAGAATTGCTTCGTCCGATTAAACTTAGCATGAATTTCGTTATCACCAACACCAACCTTGTCCATTTATATTTCCAATACTATAAGTTACAAATCATATACTATTACAACTATTTCATAACCTACCATTTTAATTATTACTATACAACAATGGAAAATATTACCAAACTCTATATTAAGCATGTCTATAATATTCTTTCATAATCATATTATAGATACGTTCAAATAAAATGGCCCAGTTTCGTACTGTTATTAAGGCTTAATATTGTGTAATTTTTCATCTGATTACACTGTTTTGATTTGTGTTAGTAGTTTAAGTTTTTTGTTTGGTACTTCATCTTCACACGGTGTTACAGCACAGTTTGTAGTGTCAAGTGTGAACAGTGGTATGGTGAGAGGATTCCGTTGTTCTGCTTACACCACTCTCACTATTATTTGTTTATATGAAAGTAACTAAGTGTTTGTAAACACCATATTTGAATTTAATTATTTTTGATTACAGTATTGTTTTAGGTGTTTATTACTTTGGGATAACACTTGTTTTAATTGCTTCTGTTTTTTAATGTTCCGATAAAATCTTTAGTTGTGTTGTAAATGATTGCTTAAATTTTTCGGTCCATTGTCTGGTTGAAAAGGAAAGAACATTGGAGCTATTCTTGTAATGTAATGTTATGTAAAGCAGCCGACAGATATATGTAAAGAGATGTGTTATTTATTATTATTGCTCCGTTCGTTTCATCGTTCCAACTCAATATGTTTGATTATTCCTTTCTTTGATTGAATTTCCTTTGTGTTTGCATTGGAGCTAAAAGAATTTCAATTTTAACTGCCTCGAGATGTTTGTTTTTTCTTTATTAAAAATCAGTAGGATTAATTTTATTATCATCGCTTGTAAGATTTTCTTATGATGAAAGTAATTCTTTCTATTATTTTAGTTTCGATTTTAGCTAGGAGTCAGTTACTTTAATGAACTCACAGATCAGAGAGTCAGCTTACATCAGTAACATTCAATCACAATTACATACTCAAATCACAATTTCACGCTCGAAAATCGAAGTTCAACCAAACCTTACGTTTGTCAACAATCGTTTAATAATCACAAATCAATCAAGCACAGTTTGCTTAATCATGCTACACAATAGTTACATCATATCTGTTCTCAAGCTATACTTACTTAACCAATATAGTGCGGGTATTAGCTATTAATATTCACAATGGGTCGGTAGGTAGTCAGAGGTCGGCAGTCTGCTTGAGGTCACTTAGTTCGCATGATTGACTGCTGCAGTAACTAGTATCGAACTGTTCGATGTTGGTCTAGATTATGTTTAGTTGAGGGTTTTTAGTTGGTTGGTTCTTTTTAGTATTGTTTCGGGGATTGGTTTTTTATTGTTGTTCTTAGTTTTATATTTGTGTTCTCTATAAACCTGTCTTGATTCTTCTTTTTTACACTCCTAGCGGAATTATCCATATCTTATTTGTGGCACTGGCAGTCATTTATTTCACGGTTAAAAAAATCAAATTATGGTATGGCGCGGCGTACCTCGTGTAAGCTCCATATAAGATCTACAGCTACAGAACTACAGATCATAATTATAATTTGAAACCACAATCAAAACTTCCAATTCCGAACTAGTATTTCTATGGGTTCTAAGATTCTAGAAACTCCTAGAAGGTTCTCGATCGTAACAATAATTCCAACTAACTATACAATGCTCCAAGTTAAATCACTTACCAAATGGAGTTACAGAGTAATGTAGCTGTGTGCCGGTTCTAAATACAAAGTGCAGTTTACCTGTGTGCCAAAACTTCGGAATCGGCAATGGGCGAGTTTGAATAACTAATTTAATCCTATTTCTAGCTAATAGTGATTCTGGAAATGGCTTTGATTTATATGGCTAGCTTTGGTTTCGGATGGGTCCAATTTTTTGATCATCCAAAATCTTTCTTGTCATCACAGTAACGAACACAAAGAAAAATATCGAATATGAACCAGGCGTCTTGAAGTATTGAAGTGACTAAGGGAAACATGAATTCATTTTTATATAATATCTGTGTAGATATAGATATTTTAAATACCTTAATCGGAAAAACCTTTTTTAATTACGACTCATAAGATAGTTTCTAAAAGTAACTAATATAGAAGCTACATGGAAAAAGTACTATCAATGAACTTTGAACCTACAAAATTCCAGTTTTTGCCCATGGCATGGGAGTTTCCGCACCGAAATTCATCGTATATCGCTCGCCAACTTTCTGCATGCAAAAAGTACTAATAAATCTATCCGGTTCGCACCGTTTTAGGAGAAAAAAGAACTAGGATAGGAAGTTCTTTATGCTTTTACAAAGTAAATCAAATATTTTAAAGTATTTTTCGGAGCTAGCACTTCTAGCGCTTTAATTTATTGCCATTCTAGCTTTGCGTTTATAATACACTAGCGGCGCCCCGCGGTTTTACCGACGTGGTTACCGCTCCCGTGAGAATTCGGGGATAAAATTGTGCTCAAAACCTTCTCCTTGAATCAATCTATCTATTAAAATAAACTATATTACAATCTGTTGCGTAGTTTTAAAGATTTAAGAATACATAGAGACAGACAGCGGAAAGCGACTTTGTTTTATACTATGTAGTGAAGTAGAATCGTCTTAGCCAGTCTGTAAATGAATATTACTAGATAGTACATATTGAAATAAATATTAACATTCCGTTGCTATGATAACACATAAATTAAATACGTGACTTACTTTACATTAAAATATGTACTATCTGAAAGGTCTATGTTAGACGACTTTCGTAACAAAATTCTATGCAGTACTCTTTTACTATCTAGGGATTTCTGTACTACGATGAGCTGAAAGGGCTAGCGAAAATCATATATAAAACTGTTTGTGAACTTCCTCGATGGCAGAGCTGTCACCATGCCATCCGTACAGTTGCGGGTTCGATTACCATGTGGGGTGAATATTTGTGTGAACCACAAATATTTGCCTCGGTCTGGTGTGTGTGTGAGTTTGTGCGTAGTTTCTGATACCCTAGATACAAGTTTAGAACTTAATTAGGTCAGTTACTGTAATGAGATGTAGTGAATGATTATGTTATGTTTGTGAACTTCCTCGACTGTACCTTACATAAGAAAGAAAATAGTTATCATATTAAACTGACTTGTTCCAGAACCAAGTTTCTCGTTATCATCAGCTCATATTCATGACTCTACATTCTCAAGTCTTCCCTGATCGACTTCACACAAAACGTTAGAATTTCTTCCCTGGTGTGTGCAGATTTCCGCACGATGTTTTCTTTCTAGAACCTGATATCTATCATCATAAAATTAACCAATATGATGGACTCTAGTTATCGTATCCTAGTTAGTACATAGTATGCATTTATAAAAGTGTGTTTGTTTTTACGCTTTCTCGTCTTAACTACTCAACCGATCAGCATAAAATATTGCATACACGGTTTCTTAATTACATATACAGAAACAAATGATCCAGAAAATCCTTTTTCTTTGTCATTTTATACTATTAATTCCAAAATTCCTACAGAATTGAGATTTACGCAGATTAGAAAATAAAACTGCTAGGCGCAGTGTTTAACCATATTAATAAAATGTCTCAATCACGCGGTACTAAATTTTAATCTAACTGACGTGCCACTTGTCCAAATACAAATACGGAAACAGTATCCACACTCAAACAGTCTATCTCATCATAATAATTAGCAATTGTATTCATCAGGCGTGTTATTGTAACCGGCACTCCATTAAATAATTATTGGGCACGTTTTCACTGCGCGTGCGGCGAGATATGAACACACTCGGCTATTTACACTGGTCTGATAATGACGTTTTTAACGTTTGTAGAAGAATTTAAGGTTGTTAATTTAAGGTTGTTGTTACACAAGCGAACAAATGTATTATTGGTTTAGTACATAATTAATTAGATAATTTATCGTAATAGCTTCGGTCTGTAAGATCCCACTGCAGGGGAAAGACTGTATCTCCCTGTTGATATCGGTACAATACCTATAGTGGGGTGAAATAGATGGTACCACTACGCTTGCCTAATGCGTTTCGGTGATATTGATATCAAACTCGAGCTATGTTTGGAAAACTAGCTACCGTCCAGGTATTGAACTTGGAATCTCTGCTATTAGTACTCGTGACATTTAGTACAGCGTCATATTAAAAACAAAAAAAAACGTGTGGCACTCGGGGACTGCCGCGGTAAAGCTATTGCATAGCAATTTTATCAACTAATTGTTTTTTTTATTTTAGTATTGCAATCCTAACCTTAGAAATTTTGATGTCGTTGGGACTTCATACAATAAAAACTTTGTCTACACTACTATAAAAACTTTTTGGAAAATTTACAAAAAAAGTTTTCCATAAAAAAAATAATGAAAACGTGAGGTTTTTTTCGTTACGGAATTTCTGGATTCGGTCCCCGCGCTCAAGGCCCTCGATAGAAGCTATGCAATAGCTTAAAAAGAAACAAGGCATTGCTGGCCTTTTAAAATAAAGCTGTAAATAAAATAACTAGAACCGTGACTATGAAGAGTGATGTGTCAAGTTATATGCGGTTTTATGCCCTAACTGACAATAAAGTTACATTTAGAACCATTATTGTCGTTCTTTCTTAAGACATCAAAGAGGTTTTCTCAAGTTAATTATAGATTTAAATTTAAAATGCTTTTAGGAACAACTTTTGTTGTAGGGGCAGATTGGTTTATGGGGATTCGTTAGAGACAATAATGAAAATAAAATCCTATGAGTTTCCAAAAACTGAGCAAGATAACATTTTTGATTTATTTCAATAATTACGTATATGATCATTTAATTTACAAATTCAAAAGTGTTTTATAATTTCTTTATTTCTATATTTTTGATCAGATGTATTTAAACACTTAGAAGAACGCTTCTTTTTAGACAAAGTCTATGCATTATTTTGTATTTGGAATCCCTGTCTGTCTGTCTGTTACCTTTTCACGGCTAAACTACTGGACCGATTAACTTGAAATTTGGTACTGGGGTAGCTTATGGTCCGGGAACGGACATAGGCTATGTTTTATCCCGAAATTACCACGGGAACGGGAACTACGTGGGTGAAACCGCGGGGCACAGCTAGTTTTTAATAAGTCTTGCTTTTGTTACGTTTTTAATTCCTTGTTTTAAAATTTTGCCCAAAAAACAACCGTCCAACGTATAACATTAATGTCAAACCAATTTAATCGGATACGTTTTTAAGGTTACAATGTATAAACACGGAAACGCGTTTTTTTATCGCTCGTGTGTGCCCCGCCTAATCGAGCGTGTCGCATCGCGTGGACTCGTAACGTGCGCCCGCGCAGACCGATCCGCTCTACTTGTTACTTTCATATGTTTATGACCCTGTGTATTTATGTTTGTAGTTCTGACTGTGGTGTGTATGTGTGTTGTATGTGGTTTTAATTTATGTGGGTTGGGTTTCTGTTTTACGAAAAATGTTTAAAAAGTATGTTTTTATTGATTTTTAGTACCCGTAGCAAAAGTTTCGCGTCGTTAAGATCTAGGTGGCGTTGTGTGATAAGTATGTGTCCGGAGATATACCCTGCTATTTTTTTTATTTAGGTATGAGTTTCCAAATTTAAATTCTTCTCAAACCCCTTATGTGGTTAGCAAACTGGAATCGCCCTATTTCAGTGGGGATCATGCGAGTGAGGACACAAATGACCTGATGATGAAGATGATAGGTGTTAAGATTTGTTTATCATCCGTATTATTATTCAATATCACCAACGTCACAAGTAAATAACGATATCAGATAAAAGCCATTAATTTCTTTGCGATAAATTATTATTTTATTTATTATTTATTTATTTATTAACAAATATTACAAATTATAAAGATCACCAGTAAGATGCCTCATAAACTCATTGGAGTTTTTCCGTGCATCAGTGTCATCGACATTAGACAGGTATATACTAAATAACATTCAATAATGAGTATCTACCTACTTATACAAAAGGTTACAAATAAATCTTACTTAAATATAACAACATAACATAATAATCTACTGCTTAAAAAATACTCATAATTATAAATCAATTCAATAAAAAATAACTAAAAATACAAATATTGTGTACGGTAGTTGTGCATCGAGATGCCACTGCGCCGCGCCGTAAGGTGCAATACGTCACCGCTACGTCACATTCGGTGCATACCGGCCGATTGCCCGGCCGCTGCAGGTTTTGTGTGCAGAGATAAGAAATTGTATACAGCGTGTTATGTTTTTATACTAGTGCAGACTGAATTTTTGATATATATATTTTGTTTTTTGTATTATATGTAATACAAATAAGTAGGTAATGAAATAATTATAGTACATAAGTAAATATATACATATACTGAATTATTATTATTATATGTGTGTGAGTTTCTATTTGTGTGAATGTTAAGAAATTGCGAGACTGAAAATGTGCAAGTAAAATCATTACTAATAATATTAATGCAAAAGTAACTCTGTCTGTCTGTAACCATTGAATCGATAAACTTAAAATTTAGTGCAGGTATAAATTCCCACGGGATCGCGAACTATGCAGGTAAAAAACGTTTTGTGGCTTCATTCTACATAGATAAAAATAAAACCACAAAACGCTTCACGGATTTGTTAAGAAGTATTGTTTTAGTTTGTATTTTATGTTTTTTGGAGATAATTCTTCCCTAATGGACACCGGCAGATTGTTAATCAGATGTGGAATGACATAAGTTAATTTTCTTTTCCCATATAAGTTAGTGTATTTAGGTATTAATAATATAGTTTTTAAGAGCTGACGCGTTTGCATTGTATTACTATTGTATATTCTTCTATTTTTGAGCTGTTCATTGAAAAATTCTTCATGTAATAAGGTATATTTAATTTTTTCCTGTATAGGTAATACTTTACACAATTTAAATAAAGCATGGTAATCATTTTCATAGTTCTTTCTAATATTAAAGGGGACAACTTCTTTTAATAACCTTAATTGTAGTGTATAAATGGGGTCAAGATGGGTTTTAAAAGTTCTTCCATAGCTAGAGAGACCATAACCGATTATCGATTCAGCCAATGCATTGTATAATTGTAGCCGGATTTGATATGGTATTTTATTCTTAATAAGAGTAAATTTTGCCAAAATACCCCTCAATTTATCGCAAACTTCGTTTATGTGACTTTTCCACGACAATCGGTTGTCTATCACGAGACCAAGATATTTTTGCTCATCGACTACCTCTATAGACCTACAGTTACAATTGATGAGTGTGACACGATTATTATTACTATGTAAACATTTATGGTTGTGTGCAGTGAGAATCGGTTCGATGGTATCTCTATTCTGGCTAGAACTAATGTACATCATTTTAGTTTTATTTTCATTTAGTACAAGGCCCACATCGTGAGACCATTTAACTAATAAATCAAAGTCCCCTTGAAGTTTGTTTAGTGCGTCTCTTGGTGAGTCACTTGCTGCTACGAGACAAGTGTCATCCGCAAATTGGAAGATTTCACATTTAGTGATTAGGTTATGCAGGTTATTGACATAAGTAAGGAAGTGCAAAGGCCCTAATACCGATCCTTGTGCTGTACCGCTTGTCACTTGCATGAGGCTGCTATCTTCACCATCAACTCTCGCCACAAAAGCTCTATTTTTTAGATAGCTACTACACCATTTCAGAAGATTGCCTTTGATACCACATTCTTCTAAGCTGTTAAGTAGGGTAGAGTGTCTTAGAGTATCAAAAGCACTGCTGTAGTCTATAAAAACCACCATTACATGTCTTTTCTTGTCAAGATGGTCATAAATGCGATCTGTGAATTTGGTGAGGAGCTGAGATGTATTTTTTCGGGGCTGGAAGCCAAATTGATTGTTGAAGAGAATGTTGTTCTTTTCCAAAAATGCGTATATTTCTTTGCTTATATACTTTTCGACCATTTTATCTATGATTGGAAGGATGGTTATTGGTCTGTAATTCGAGTAATCACTTCGGCTGCCTTTTTTATGTAAAGGTCTAACTATTCCAGTTTTTAAAGCATCCGGATATACACCACATGATACGCTTGTATTGATTAAATTAGTAATAATGGATGTTATTTTACTACATAGTTTTTTTATATCCATTGCTCTTATACCGTCTAACCCAGGCGATTTCTTAGCGTTAGTTAATTTTATAATACTTTCTGTACATTTATTAGTAGCAGGCCTAAATCTCATAGATACATTAGCTGGTTTTATGTACGCGGACTTATTTAGTAGAGGATTGGAACAATACGGGGTAATTGCCTTAACGTTGTTAATAAAATTATGCGCAAACTTGTTCGCCACATCCTTCTTAGTTTCACCATTATTTACTAACGCGGTAGTTATGACGGTGTCTATTGACTGTTTAATTCTACCAGTTATATTGTTGAGAATTTGCCACAGTTTACGTGGATTGTGCCGGTTCTGTGATATTTCCGTTTTTAAGCTTTTATTTTTCGCTTTATGTAAAATTTTATTTGCGTAATTTCTAGCTTTATTATAAGAATGCTTTAGATTTACATTATTTGCGTCTTTTATCCATTTAATAAATTTGTTATCTCTATATTGGCAAGAATTTATTACCTTCTTATTTAACCAACTGTTATTATTTCGTGTGATATTATTTTTTAATTTTATATTGTAAGATGATTTTGAGTAACAATCTTTAAAATTATTTTCAATAAATTTATTTATTTTTAATGGACATACTAATTCACACCCTTTATCCCAATCAATTTCATTAAGAAGTTTCAGAACTTTTTGATTATCTATACACGTTTTAAAAATCGGAACATCCTGTATTGGTGCGCCGACACAAGCGAGTACCACAGCGCGGTGGTCGGCCAGTGTCGTACCGATCGCCGATGTGTATAGGTCTTTTGTGCGGGAACGAGCGTATATGTGATCAATACAAGTTTTACTTAGTAAACCTTTAGCAAATTCTATTCTAGTGTGTGCCGTGATCCCACACAAAAGGCCCAAATTGTGCATCGTGTTATTATATGTATGACTTACAGTATTAATGTGTTTTAGGTCTATATTTATGTCTCCTAGCAGATAAAGATCTGAGTTGTTGGATAAGTATTTGAGTGTCCATTGAAGTTCGTGTATAAAGAGGTGTTTACTATAACCCGGCGGCCGGTAAACGGCGCACAAGTTTGCGGTATAGTTCGACTGGGTAGTGACGGTACATATTATACTCTCAAAATATTGAGTCTTACATTGTTTTAAGCTGGTTTTATGTGAATTTTTTACATACAACAAGATACCACCGCCCCTTCGTCCTTTCCGCAAACTTGTAAACATTTGATAGCCTTTTAAATTGTACATACATCTAATCGAATCAGATATATTAGCTTCAGATAATATAATTACATCAATATTTCTTTTAGAGGTATAAATACATTGTTCGAGAGCGGGAAAGTTTTTAATTATAGATCTAATGTTTATATGCATACACAGTAAACTTATACAGGAATAAGGTATTTGATTTAAAAAATCATTGATGTTTATACAATCGGTCAATTCAGTAATATCGTTTGTACGTAGTGTATTAACCATAATGATTTTGTATAATTTGATAGTTAAAGTACTTATAAGTATAAATATTGAGAGATAATATTATTTACGATTTTTCCTTGGTGATTAGAGCTTGAATGTCTTCCATGTTTCTAATTGTGTAAATCTTTTCGTTCTCATCTTTTCTTGCCTTTACGCATCCATTTTTGAACCATACGTATTTATAGTTATTGTTAAGTTTTAGGTCTTGTTTTGCATTCCAAAGTAGTTTCTTGTTTAGCTGCGTCATAGCCTCCCTCACATAAACAACGTCTTTGGTACTCTTGCGGGTAGGATGAATGTCTGCTACACATAGTTTAGTACTTTTCGCCTCCGTGATCCATTTCTCCTGTGTGTCTCCATCGCGTAACTCCACCAGTATTTTAGATGGTAGGTCCTTGCGGTATTGCAGCCTCTTCATACTCTTGATACCGTCCTTCGGTTGTTTCATTATAGTTGCTATGTTTTCTACAACCTTCTTAGCCTCATCATTAGTTTCGGTAGGAACGTTAGCGATCTCCAGGAACTTACACAGCTTCTCTTGCTCCATTTCTTGAATGCGCTGTTCCATTGCTCCCACACGGATTTCCAAATTGGTATTTTTGTTGGTGAGGGCTTTATTTTTTTGTTCTAAATCCTTAATTGATTTTTTAAAGACTTCAATGCACTCCAACACTTCATCCATCTTTGAGCTATGAAACTGCAGAGCGTCATTCAATTCCCTCATTTCCTTTCTCATCGCCTTTTCTACTTCTTTGGAGATGTTGTTGAGTAGTTTTTTTGAGTTTATTTCTACCGTAGTATTATCGTCGTCGTCATCTTCGTCACTTGGTACAACGATTGATGAGTTCCTTCTAGGCAATTCACTCTGACAGTGTAGACAGGTCCACTCCAGGCTGGGTGCAGCTTTAACTGCCGCAATTTGTTTGTTATTCAAACCTGTACATTTAGTGTTTAAGTGAACTAAGCGCTCGCATTTGCTACATTCTACACCCGGTATAGCCTTCGTAATATTTTTCTCACAATTATCACATAACTTTTTCGACATCGTGGGTAGTTAGAAAACAAAGGTGCGTATAATAGTGACGTGTTGCTCTAACGACAGATTGTCGGTGACTGACTAAATAATACATCATAACAATGATATTAATAGTTAACTTATCAAACATATTAATAGAAATGTTATCGAATAAGCTGTCATATTTAATTATTGTTGATATAAATTATAAATAGTGTTAATTAAATTATTTAATTAACGATTTAAAGTGCAATAACCTTTTAAGGAAATATGACCTTTATGTGGACTGGTTAGCGGTTATTTTATTACTGTGGAAAAGTTTAATTGTATTTAGCTTCTGTATATACCTAGGTACAAATAGTATTTTTAATTTGAAAGCGTTGTCATGTTGGTACCTATATTTAAGGGGTGTAAAATCGGGAATAATGCGGTCAAAACTACGATGAATAGATATCATGTATTATTTATTATACGAATACATAATATTTGAATCGAACCCGGTATCTCTAGTTTGACCGGCAGGTACAAATGAAACTAGATCACCGAGAGACGCATCCTTTGCTTCCGAAGTTTGAGTTAGGATAGACATTTCATGAAATACGATGATACTATGTCGGGTTAACATAGAATATCAGATTTCGGGAAATCCTTACTAATAGGTATTATAAATGCGAAATTAACTCTGTCTGTCTGTTACCTTTTCACGGCTAAACTACTCAACCAATTGACTTGAAATTTGGTACAGGGGTAGCTTATGGTCCGGGGAAGGACATAGGCTATCCCGAAATTCCCACGGAATCGAGAACTATGCGGGTGAAACCGCGGGTACAGCTAGGACCTGATATTCTCAATTGTCTGCAATGTAATATGTATTGTGATTCGCTACCCCCGGTTGTCTATCATCTTCGTTTAGAATCTGACCCCTAACTAGGTTCATAACCTGTATATACGAGGGGGGGTCAAAAAGTTCGCGGAACGGAGGGGAAGGGGGGTGAAATAAAATACTGTACTATTTTTCTTTTTCAATATATTCCCCCTTAAGTCGAATACATTTTTCAGATCTCTCTATTAACTTATTAATACCGTCGAAAAAAAATGATTTGTCTTTGTCCTCAAAATAGGCCGAAATCGCCGACTTGACTTCTTCATCATCGGAAAATTTCTTCCCCCGAAGCTCTTTTTTTAATTTGGGAAATAAAAAATAATCACAGGGGGCTAAGTCTGGACTATAGGGAGGATGGTTTAACATTTCGAAGCCACAGTGATGAAGGGCAGCCATCGCAACGCGGCTCTTGTGTACCGGTGCGTTGTCATGCAAAAGCAGCACACCCTTTGTCAACTTTCCCCGCCTTTTCTCCTTGATTGCTTCTTTTAATTGTCTTAGTAGATTAGCGTAGTATTCTCCCGTTATAGAAACACCCTTATCTTTATAATCTATTAATAAAATACCCTCTGTATCCCAAAAAACAGTTGCCATGATTTTTCCAGCCGATTGTGACACCCTGTATTTCTTAGGGGGGGGCTGACCCTTTTTATGCCACTGCATAGACTCTTGCTTCGACTCAGGCTCATAATGATGAACCCAAGTTTCATCTGCAGTAACAAGTCTTGCAAAAATTCCTTCCTTGTCGGCGCTACAGAGGTCTAAAAACTCCTTTGAATACTCGACGCGCAGCTGTTTCTGTGGTGGTGTGAGCATTCTTGGCACCCATCTTGCGCTGACTTTTGACATCCCAAGATTGTCGTGTAGAATATTTAAAATGGTTGTAGGTGATACTCCAACCATTTCTGCAAGTTGTTTCTTCTTCAAACGAGTATCCTCCAGTATAAGATTCTCCACTTTTTCAACGATGTTTGAGGTGGTGGCCTCAATCGGCCGTCCTGAGCGAGGGTCGTCTTCAAGAGACTCTCTGCCTTGCTTGAAAAGGCTATTCCACTTGTACACCATGGTTTTCCCAGGGCAAGAGTCCCCGTATACTGATAACATTTCTTCCAAAATTTTCTGAGGTGGTTTTCCTTGCTTAGTGAGGAACTTTATGACGGCACGAAACTCGATTTTTTCCATGTTCAAGTTTTTCTTCCGGATTCACTTGTTTGATCGACGACAGGTCAAAGGTTATTGACACAATCAGGTTCAAACTTGGCATATATACTCACAAAGAGTTGCTCATTAGTTACTACCTGCGGCAGGTCCCCCACCCCCCGCTATCCCCTCCATTCCGCGAACTTTTTGACCCCCCCTCGTAGAGTATCAGATATTTGTGTGATTAGCATATTACATTAGTTTCATTCTAATAGCTATAACAGTCTTTTTTAAAATGTTTGTCGAAGAAAATTAATTAAAAGTTCCGCAAAATTTGAATTTGTTACTACAAACTGTTGTGTTACTATGGAAATCAACTCTTTTACAGGGAAATAGAGTTCAAAATATACCAAACTTTCAGTGTATTTGTTAGTCTATACTTCTATACTAATATTATAAAGAGGAAAGATTTGTTTGTTTGTAATGAATAGGCTCCGAAACTACTGGACCGATTTCAAAAATTCTTTCACTAATGGAAAGCTAATTTATCAGTGCGTGACATAGGCTATATTTTATCCCCGTAATCCCACGGGAACGGGAACTACGCGGGTGAAACTGCGGAGAACTAATAGTTAATAATATACCAAGACAGACCAAGAGCATTATAAGCAATCCACACCATTCTCAATACTCGATAGAGCGTTAAGTAATTTTACACCCTAACACGATACTCTTTGAGTATCAAATTGTATGTCAGCTAGTGATAGGTGGCACTAGAGTCAATGTTTGCACATAAAACTTGTGTCAATATGTGTACATATGTAACAATGTGTAAATAACTTCTGTATCTTTGATAGGAAGTCTGTATTTGACTTTGATTTTTATTATTTTTTATCTGGATTACTCATATATATTATAGGTACTGAGCTGATGATTTCTGAGTAAATATCACGTTTTTGTTTAGTAGGTATATTTGATTTTACTCGTCTAATAAATCTTTGCTTATAAATATCCTATTTGCTATGCCTAATTTTATCTTATATATAAAATTCCCGTGTCACAATGTTCGATCCCGTACTCCTTTGAAACGGCTTGACCGATTCTCATGAAATTTTGTGACCATATTCAGTAGGTCTGAATATCGGCCAACATCTATTTTTCATCCCGAAATTTCCACGGGAACGGGAACTACGCGTGTGAAACCGCGGGGCGCAGCTAGTAACTTATATGATCCACAATCTTACTAATTTTCAATTCAGTTAGCATCTGGACAGATTTTACCAAAAATCTGCCATCATCAGAAACTTAATTTTATGATTTTACTACTATTATATTATTTTAGAAATCAATTCCTACGCTTGCTTGTTTGATCTTCAGTTAACAAAATACTCTAAAACCCCAAAGAAAAAGGCGATTTTGGTTTCTTTTCTAGTGTTGTTATTCTCCCTTTGATGCACAAAACCTGTACTATACATACATCCCAACTTTATTGATTGACTTATTTATAATTGTGACTGAGTTGTTGCTAGTCTAGTTTGTTTAATCGTGGCATTATCTCTGTTGGCTTTTAAATAAAATGCCAGTTGCTCCGACTGCTATGAATACGATTTCCGTCATATTTATTTAATGTTCCTATTTAATTTGGTCTGATACGTGAATGTGTTGGCGTTTAGTGGCAATCCTTTGAGTTGGGTTGTTTTCTTTTACGTCAAATTGTACTTAAAAAATAATGGTTTGTTTAATATCTATTTCTACATTAAAATACTCCCGATAAATACTCCTGTAACATTTAAACGGAATAATATTTCAATCATTTCTACAACTCATTAATTTGCCTTTAAATTAAGTGTTGACGTAAAATTACGTTTACGATTTTAGTTTCTATTTCTAAAGCAATAAAGTTTATTTTAGATTGGGTAATGGTCTGTATAAGGCTGCGATATCTCCAATATGACCAGTGTATAGGTTTGATTACGTTCGAGTGTTTATTTTGTACGAGTTACAACCGCATAGCGATCACATTTTTAATATTATTTAACAGGAAGAGTTTTGAGATGATCTCATAGTGTTTTATCAGCTATATCTATTTTATCATCTTTAACATATTTTAGTCAATCAAGAGATCTTTATAGACAATATAAAAATACTAGAAAAGGTGTATTTAAAAACGTAAATGAAAAAGGGAATGTCATTCAAAGGTTTTAGGATTGATTTTGACTAGCTTGATGATGGACAAGATGAGAAAGTAATCAAAGATTCTATTGTATAAAAGGAACCAGTATCTAAAGCAACGATAACGTTTAAAAAGCATAATAAATATATCTGTAAGTAATGGTTATTATATCTCTTAAACATCCTCAATTATCCAAAACATAAAACACCCAAATAGGTCATAATCCTTCTACAACGTGCCAAGTTAAAGCAAACAAAATTGGCGCTCGCTCGTCGCATTCACCTTGGACCCGACCAAGCCTTGATTGGCTGCCAAGGCCGTTGGTAAACCTTACAGTCTAACCTTTCAGTTAAGCATAGTATCTTTGTCGTGTAATTACTTGTGGACATTGACTGATATTTCTTTAAAAAGTTGTAGAGACGTGTTTAGATCTATAAAAAGTGTGAGTGTTCAAGTGAGCGTGTTCTTCCAATTTTTTTGGGCAGGTGCAATAATTTTGTGGATTTTGTTAGATATTTTTTTATAAAAGTGCCTAATTTTTGTAGCTAGTGCAATTATTTCGTGGACATTCATAGATATTTCTTCAAATTATACTTGCAAGGTTCTTAATTTTTTAAGAAAGTGCCTTATTTTATCAGCAAATCCAAAAAAAATTGTGGAATTTAATAAATATTTTTTCAAGAAGTGCTAGAGATATTTATAATTCTATAAGAAAGTGCATACGCTTAATTTTTTCAGCAGGTGCAATATTTTCTATGAATATTTTATCGTATTCAAGTTCTTTCTTCGTGTTTTAGTGGTGTTATGTTAGTTTTGAATTTAAGATCAAAGTTTGGTGTGAGTTTCTGGTTTACGTGTTTAAGTTTGTTTTCGGTAAGTTTGGAAGACGTTCAAATTTGAGTTATCTAAGTAGGTTTTATTTTATGTGTGGCTAGCTCCCGCCTTTGCTAGTTTCCCGTGGATTTTAAAAAATATTTTCGTACAATGATTTTTTCAAAAATTGTTAATGAAAGAATTGGCCAATAAAGTGTAATCGTTCTGATACATGAACTGTATTGTATTAGTAAGTGTGGATTTGGTTTTCATAATTAACAATATTTTGAGTGATCAACATTATTTTCTTTTCATATTTCTATAGTTCCTTAAAACCTTATTTCCAGGGGGAAACGATTAGAAGTCCTCTTTGTAAATATAGCAATTATAATTGCAACTATTTCTCATTCAATGAAATCTTAAATGATTTCATTATAATCACAATCATGATCATCTAGTTAACCTCTAGCGTTAATACAATGTAATTATTCTCTAATACCAAGTTCAATCATTTGTCTGATATTATTGTCTTCGCATTTCATCACACTTAGTATAATTATAGGTTTTTCTAATAATTCTTCATTATCTATTGTTTATTACTTAATGGATTACAAAGATTTAATTCCCACGGGCAACCGAATGATGAATTGATGTGAATTTGATTTTAAAAATTGATTTTTGTGTGATTCTTTTAAAAGTAATGAAAGTATTTTTACGGGTTTCATTTTGCTTGTTACGTAAGTTAACTTTGAAATCAAAATTTTACCATTGAGAAATTTACTATAACGGTTTTTTTATTTTTGTTTTACATTTCTAAAGTTCAACGTCTATCCCTCAAATGTGAGGATATCTTATAAATATTTCACTTAAATAATTTTGTTCGATGACTGATGTAAATGATCTAGATTAAGAAGATCAATTATTTCACTAAAATAGAGATCGGTTAATCGGGTAAACACAATTAAATACGACACATTTATATCCGTCACGTTTGTGGATTCTGGATAATCACTAACATCTCAATTAGGATTATTTACTGCTATTCATCCATCTTCTAATATTGTGGTTCTCTGTTAGACCCGTAGTTATGTGTGATTTAGCCATAATAATGGTAACGTAAAATATGTGGCTCTTTTGATAAGTGTTTTCATGGAAAATCTTGCGTCTCAATCTAGCTAGTTCATCTATTAATTATATCTTTGTAGTTATCAAATTATTAGTGAGGTGCCAAAATTGTGACTTTTTTAAATTAAGTTTTGTCTCCGTATGTAAAAAACCACTATACCTTATGCCATTAATTTTCGTTTTCTTCTCATATTCATGTTCTGTATCCGACAATCTTATAATTATTCCAATACAGTTAACCATTTTGTAAGCATTACCATTTTCATCGTATTTATCCGCACCAAAATTGTCCCCGAACTCCCTTGCCATATCTCTATATTATCTCAATTCTGGGACTTCAATAAAAATCCCCGAAGCGTATTATCAATGCTATCATTTAAAGTATTTTATTAAGGTTCAAAAATTCCTCAGCTTATTTATACAATATTGTCTTCTTTGTAATGCTGTTTATTATATTATTTTGATTTTTATACCTTTTGATGTTGTACGATTTCTTTGGAATACCAAAGAATTTAATAAGATTTAATCTTATTAAATTGTATTGGCTTATTATTGTATTGAGGGATTAAGGTTCGATCACTTTCAGCTTTAATTCTAGAGTTAACAATTTGAGTGTTTTGTTGGACGGAAGTCCTAAGGTGACTCCCTGATCTGTGGTTTTTTTTAAATAGTTTGTAATTGATTCTGCTGTCATAATTTATTAGAGTTTTATTAGATTTTAAATCCGTTTCAGCAATGGTTTTATCCTTTAAATTATGAAATTATCACCATTTAAAATTTCCTTGTATGTTAATTTGATTTGGTTAAATTTGTTCCGTCCAGAGCTCATAATTTAAAATACTGTTTTCCATAAGCCATGGTCCAAATTTAGTCATGGTTTACCAAAATTATGACCATTTGCCATATTTCGACTGTCCCTACGTATACTATCGAAACTAGAAAACAGCATTTTACAGGGGAGCGGTTAGAAGTATTTTTGGGTAAATTTTTCGCAATATCTCATTAATTATACATCGTAAGAGAGTAGTTTTTTAGCAGTCTTGATAGTTTCTAGACCGGTTTAGGTAGTGTTAATCACATTGTAATAAATATGTGTAGTTCTTTAGAAAATAAAGATTCGATTGTCTACATCGAATTTTAAGTGAACATTTGGATCGAAACTGACACTTTCGATTATTTTCATGGGAATTTTGATATAAAACTATATCGAATGTGACACATTCAATAGTTTACATCGTACGTGAAGTAATATTTTGTTCATAATGTGCCTATCGAAATCTTTATAAAAGATCCGAATCTATGTGAGATTTTATTTTTTATTCCTAATAATTGAAAGATCAGGTAATAATATGACACAAGAAAAGAATATTTCATAGAGAGAATGCTTTTATTTTATAATTCGAAATTTTATTACTAAAAATTGTTATTTACCTTACCAACCGATGCTCTTAATAACATCATAATTAATAATAAAGTGAGTTATCTATTATCTATTCTATGGAATGTACCATAAAATATCACTAATAATCTCAATCAAATTTTATTACTAACACATTATAATAATGAAACATTTGTCTGCCTACATCCTACATCGGTTTCAGTCTCAAATATTATCTTAAGATATGTCAGTCTGAAATGTTATTTTGGTACTTGTTATTAATAATATGGCTATAACCACTTTTTAGGAACATTATTTGGAATCTTATGACACTTATATTGTACTAAGTACCTACTAGTTAAATTTTAAACAGTCCCTATGTTATACAAAATCACAGTACCTACTTGTTATCTAAATAAACCTTTCTTGTATGTAACGTTATGTTGTAATTTATTACACTACGCTTATAATTATTAATCATTTTAGAGCGTACTCTAAGAGAATACATTTTGCCAGATACCAATATTGCAAAAAGCTTAATAAAAAGATGTTAATAAATTACTGAAGTTATATTTATTGTAGCAGCTAAATTTTAATTTAAAAAATCTGGTTCAAGTGATCAGATTTGCTTTATAATGCAATAATTATGGTAGTTGTCAAACGCGCTCTCTCAGTGTCCGCACTTTAACACTAGTTCACAAGTAGCAATATGGCACAAAGTAACTTAAAAGATTTGATTAATTGGAACTACTTACACTTTTGTTGAGTGTAGTTCCAATTAATCAAAATCGTCTACTACATCAGATGTATCGGCACTGTGTTTCAGTTCTTTGAAGAAACGATGATACTCTCGCGGTATCACCCCCGTATCACACAACGACACCAAATCTTTATGTTTTGCTTCAGTAACGGGAAGCATGCCTGAATATGCTACCTTTAATTCTTCGTTGGCAGCAGGTATTCTCTGGCCTCTTCTTCTGGTGCCTAAAATAGTTTTTAAGCAGTGGTATTCTCCTTTCAAGTCGTATTTGAAATAGATACAGTCAGCTTCCTCTTTTCTTACTGATATTTCTTTGATGCAGTTCCATTTTACGTTCTCATTGGCCGTATCCTTTTTCCAATTTCTGTTCTCTAAAAGTGGTTTGTAGTCAATAATATGGCTTTGGTCTATTTCAATTACCCTGTAAGGTTTTCCATTGGTCTTAGCCCATCGAACTAATGCATACCACTGATCAGGGGTATAAACCATTTTTCGTTTAGACTCTTTTTCAATGAGAGCATGGACACTGTCGCCCTCATTTTGTGTATGTCCCTGCTCTAGAAATCTGTGAGTAATATCTACTTTTAGTTCCCTGGAAATATCCATATACATAGAGTAAACTACTCTGTTCCTATTTTGGCCAGAGCAATTGTCGGACCAAAACCGAAATTGTTTAGACCCCTTGTCGATATTTTCTTTCATAAACAGTCTCAAACAGCTGCTTACCTCATTAGCTCCTCTTTTAGCGGTAATCTCTGTCCACATGTAACAGAACCCTTCTAGCTTAGCTACATCAAAAACAGTGAAGTTAAAAACGGATAGTTTTCTTTTGTAATAAAGGAGTCCAACGTCACCGTGAGGAGCGTTGAGAATCTTCTGGAAATCAAATGTTGCACATAAAATTTCAGGGCATTCATTAGCCATTTTTTTATCCTCATTTTTTAATTCTCTAGCTACAGTTTTATTATTTATATGTCTGTTGTGAGCTTCTATCTGTTCCTCTGTTGGCATGTTTTCATTAGAAAAAGCATGACATTTGTCACATATATCCTTTTTAGGTGTAAAGAACTCAATGTTCATGTGTTTGTTTACTACGTCCCGATACTGGCGTAGAGCCTTGTTTTCATAACTACCAAGTTGGTCCCAATCTTTATACAATTTAAACATCTTGGTCATGTTTAAGTCATTGCTGAGATACAATTTACTGCTATTTTTTCTAGTATAATGGGATTCTACAGGCTGAAATGAAGCCACGTGATCACATACGCTTTTAGTCACGGCACTATTGACTATCACAGGATGATTTTCGTGTTTTCCTCTGTTGTCAGATACAGTAGAGCCTTCTAGATTCAACTTATTGTGGGCTGTTCGTACAAACTGGTCACTGATACAAAGGGTATTAAGAAAAGTTTTCATACAAACATTTTCTTCTACAAATTTGTTTTCAGAAGGCAGTGGAAGATAATACTGAGTCGTGTAATCTCGACGAGATTCTCCTTCTGTGGTTCGAGATTTCTTGTTAACTTTTTTTGTGAACGTGTTGATATAGTCCCACTGTTTTGCATGATCTCCAAGATGCCAGAAATTGTTTTTTATGTTTCCACGGATGTTTAAATCGAATTTTTTATAGCATTCTTTTTTACAAGTGCTACTGCATGTTGGACCTAATTCTTTCGCTTTCATTTCCTTTCCTTTTCTGGTCGTATATTGCTGTCCCGTATTAAGCAATAGTTTTCGTTTGTTGTCAATCCATGTCTGTTCTTCTCTAGCTCTTTTTTTGCCTGAATTACTTTTGAAGCTAGATTTGCGTTTTTTATTGATTTGTGGTGAATAAGGAGATTCACAATCTGAAATAGTTACGAGGGAGCTAATACTGGGAATCGGAGCAGAGTTGTCTGTTTCTAAATCTTGTGGAGAATTTTCTAGTGGTGTATTTACTATTGGATCTAATGTTTTTTCAGGTATTGTCTGTGCAATATAATTTGGTGGTGTAGGAGATTCCACTATACTTTCTTCATTGCTATCGAGAATCGGAGCAGAGTCGTCTATTTCCGAAATTATCTGGGAATCATTTAGATCTCTCGGTAAAATGTTGTTTTTATCTGTAGCGCTACTGCCAGTACTGGATTCACTCGTTTCGCAAGCATTTGAATTTTCAGAGCGAGTGGGAAAAGTATTCTGTAAAGAAACATGACTCAGGTGGTTTGTAGATACATCTTGTGGAGAATTAACAAGTGGTGTATTTACTAATGGACGTAATGCTTTTTTTGGTATTGTCAGTGCAACACAATTTGGTGCTGTAGGAGAATCTACTAGACTATCTTCATTGCTATCGGGAATTTCATCGGTATCACTGTTAACTTTATCTGCAGGTGCCTCAAAAGTTGCAAAACTTATACAGTTTTGGCTAGGCGTCCAAGGTCTGTCTGATGATAGTTCGTCATCTACTAGTGCTTCTAAAGCCTTAAAATCCGATTCACTCATTCGTACTGGTGAATCTGAAATGAAATAAATTAGTGCCAATTTATTATTATTTACTACAATAATATTAACATATAGTTTATTTCATTAATGCCCAGCCCATACAAAAATGCATAGTAGATAGATACAAACATAATAGATTCATTCAAACATACAACATACTATCGAAAACATAACTTAATATAGCGCAGTCGGGCAAAAATCGACGTAAATAATCGGAACTAACATTTTCGATGGTAAAAATACATATGTTGCGATGTACACAATGGAAACTAACACTTTCGATAAAACGCATAGTAAGATTTTGTACTAAAGTTCGTAGTAAAGTATTGTAACTACCACTTTCGATTGACGGACGGAATAAAACTACGCTGTATAACATCGAATCTACAAGTTTCGATAGTTTACTTGGGTAATGCATAAAAAAATATTAAAACAAGTTATTTATATGAAAAGCATCAATAATCATTTGGGGACATATTTCGTTTTGCTATACAATATTAAAATAATACATATAAGGGTTGATAACAGTGAATTAACATTGAGTTTTCATAACAAAAACTTACCTGGAACATTGTTTTCATTTTCTCGTATTTGGTTGGAGCTTATTTCATTCCTGGCTAGATCTAATATGTAAGATGATCGTGAACGCCTTCTATGCATTATAAACTATTCTATACAAGAACTTCTGTCACTAAAATAACAATTATTCGCATAGTTTTATAGTAATAAACATCCACTGACAAGTAGCGCGCGCGCGTGATGAATGATGAGCGAGGTATGCGACGTAAACAAACGATAGTCGTAGTTGCGTCTCGCTCACTTGTTTTCTTACGACGTATGTTCCCGCGTAAGATGACGAAATTTGAGTTTCGTGATTATACGACGAATTAGTGATGTCACATTCGATACTTTACGTCTTGCTAAAACAAAAACTAATAATAATTTTGCTTTGATATTTTCCCAGTTGAAATATACTAAGATAAATAACAAATTGCGCTAATAAAAAAAAAATTAAAAATTTTGAGATTCGATACTCTACGCAGGGACAGTCGATTTATCTCTAAATTTGTTACAAAGCTAACGATTTCTTTGTGTATTTTTCTCATTAGTTATTCCGTAACACCAACAAAGAAACAATAAAATTTCATATACCATTAAATTAAGAACAAATGGCGCCTATGTCGTGAGCGAAATTATGAAAAAAAAAGCAATTAATTTCCTCTATTAGTCACACTTACTTGATTTCAAAAATATTTTGTGTGAGAATTTTGTTTTTGATTTTTTGGGTAACGGTTTGTTATTTAGATTTTACTTCATCGTTGTAATATATTGTCTGATACACTTTGGTAGATATTCATATTTGCATGTTTTGCCCATATCTAAAATGCCATTCCTCAGCATGCAATCTTCAACTGTATAAACTATAATTTAGGATTCAATTTAAATTGTTATAGTCAGTCTCTTCACTAAGAGTATTTTACTCACACTGAATGAGTTTCCTGACGGCTTATTTAGAGGACTGGAGCCTGGATTCAGAATGTCCAATTTATTTTTATTGTTGTGTAAAGATCCTACAATATTCCGATCCGATACCTAGATACAAGCTTCGAGCTTAGTTAGGGGTCAGTTACTATAGTGAGATGATGTAGTGATATAATATTATGAAAGTTATATCAACACTTAACAAGGCAACCACAAGAAGAAAGAAAACTAAAAATACCACAACAAGAGGAAAAAGCTAAAATATTTTTATGATCATAACATCGCACTCTTTTGGTGACATTTATTGTGTGAATTTGTTGTGTAAACAAAATTTCATACGAATATAAAGAGGAGAAAATGTAGTTATTCAAACTTGAGGTCGTTGAACTGATACCGACGGAGGAATGTGAAAAGTTAGACGAAGAATGAGATTCAGATAAGGGGCGAAATGGTTTTAGGAAGTTTCCAAACGTCGATAAGTTATGAAAACTTAAAAAATCAAATGATCTTTTTAGCTATCGAACCCACATTTTCTTAAGAATAATCATAATTGTAGAATTGACTTATGAGATTTCAGACCAAAACATTCCATGTTCAAGCCCTCTGTTTCACTCATATTATATTAGTACATTGATAAAATATTAATGAGCACGTTTGCCTATTGTTTATCTCAAATCCATAATATATTTGGATTTGAGATAAACATCTACATCAGGAGTTGAATTTAGAATCTAGTAGACCACCCAAGTTTTAAAATATTAGGCAATAATTTGCCTGAGAAACCGTAGCGTCTTCCATTTATGTTAGCTTATCTAACAGTAATGTTTATAACTTAATATCATCAATTTCCTAATGGTATCAAACCGTATTAGCACATCATCTAAAAGCCAATCAAATTCACGTACCAATTAAATAGTAAGATCAATAAAATATTATATCCGGCTTAAATTGTATCGAACCGTTGTAAGGTTTGAGGTTAATATGCTTTCCGTTACTTAGTTTTCAACGTAATCGAATTCTAATACGAAAATCAGTAAAACTTCGTCCGAAATTTCTATACAATCCGAAATATTCAGCATTGAAACTAATTTGCAAAGCTTATTAATCCACAAGGATCAATTAGCAATCCCGCCTGGTATTACGAATATATAATCTCTTTGTTTACGATACTGCCTAATATTTAAAACTTGTGCTCAATATTTCGAAATTTGGGATATAATTAACATTTAAAATGAATATTTTATTCGATTTTTAGAATGTTTTTGTTTTATGTTTTAAACATGGCGAATATTTTATTATTCATGTGTATGAATACAGAAAATATGTTGATCAGTGTTATAATCGAATTTTAATGCGAATTTAAGATCGGATTGCTTAAGTTTGTCGATTTTGGTATAGAATTATGAATCTGTCTTCCAACTTATATCAGTTGATGCTTCAGTATCATTTATATCTCTTATTTCTTTGTTTATCTGTAATAAGATATTTCATATCGTTATTACATTAATTTTATTTCTCATTTTCTCGTCATTGTCTTAACAATCAAGTTGTTAATCGTCTACATTAATTACGTTCTCTGTAGCTATGTCCATTACATCAAAACCACTAATGGTTACTGGTATTTGGTCACAACGATTCTCGTTAACGAAACATCGTTTTATCGTCTCCAATACCGAATTATGATTGCCGTACTGTTGACGTTGTAAACTCAGCCGATACTGTTTTATAACCCCTTTTATATTTTATTAGGTTGGCAACCAGAAACCGTAACATTGCAACCATTACATTAACCAGAACTGCTACTGATACTATTAATGATACAGATGAAATTATTGATGTTGTAACTCAAGTGAACAGTGCTAAAGTGTAATTCGATGATAGTGTGACAATTGAAGAGGTTTTCAAAGTGGCGAAGTCAGATTCGCGTATTGTGCTAGTGGGCGAAGGGGAAGGGGATGGATGCTGCTCATGCGCTGGTATGAGGATCGGTGATATTGGTGGAGTATTACTCGAGGCTGCGAAGCTGACCAGGTCCTGGTTCTGTCAAAAACCTGACTACGGGTAAGTTTCTTAATTGTGTAACAAAGTTGGTTGAGGTGGATTTAAATGCAAAAATATGGTTTTACTTGGCTGTGTCCACTGTCCAGTGGTTACACGCGTCAATCCTAAATCCGTGGTAACTTTGGGGTAAAAAATATTGTATTTGAAATTCCTGGTAATAAAAAATGGAACAGATACTTATTCCTCTGCACTGCACCCTTTTTTCCTCCAAGTACGGTAGTATTTACGTAAGAAGTACTTAATAAATTTTCACGGTTATAACATTATTATTAAGATTTTATAAACTCGAATTACTGTAATAATGAAAAGTACTTAATTCCTTTTCTTTCTCTTCACCTATTCCTTTGACAAAGTTGATATTAAAATTGTGAAATCTAGATTATATTTCAAAGTTATTAATCAAAAAGTTTTCAACACTTCACAGCAATTTATCACGGATCACACTGAGAGACTTATTCAGGGAGCACCTTTTTGCTAAGTTTAATTAAACTTGTATTCCTTTGAGCGGAGAACTGTTAAAAGGGATATGAATTTTGAATTTGTTTTTTTTCTTTTCATAAATACTATTTCTTTATTAAATTTTAATTAGTTTTGTGACAAATTTTATTTATTTTATGTCTCCACTATCTTAGCGTGTAAAGCCTGCCTCTTAGGCATCCAGGTTCTATCCTAGGTCAAGCAATACACGTTTGTTATTAAAAAACCGGGTGATTGAGATCACCAAGACGCATGAACCATGCCTAGTCTGGTCAGTGGTCACTGATATTTCTCCTAAATGTCTAAATCTCATGAGAAATAGGGGCATTTCACTATCCAGCATTTTAAACGTAGTGATAACAAGTCTCCTTCCTTACTGCACTCAAATTAGTTTTTGGTATTTTAAAGGATGATGTAAGTAATACATTTTTCTTACATTAGAAGAATTGTAGGCATGAGGTTTTCCTTCCATTCACATGGTATATGTTCAAATTCAAATGTATACCTGCATTAGTAGAGACTTTGCTTTACTTATGATTTATATTACATTTCTTGTGTCCGTTTACGTCTGTGATAGAGAAAGTAGTATGTGCAATTAGAAATGGACATGTTGAATTAGTTTTATTCAATTCACCGATTTTACTTTAATATTTTTTATACTTACAAGTTTTTGTATGACTCTTGATGTTTATCTATTAATCACATTATACACTAATGTAGAGCGAAAGTTTTTATGTATGTTTGTTACTCCTTCGAAACGTCTGAACTGGATTGAAACTAAGAAATTTGATATAAAGACATTATACTTTTCATCCCGAAATTTCCGCAAAATCAGGCTAAAATATAGTCCAAAAGTCTTCAATATAAAAGTATTCGTCCAAATAGGGTGTCTGATTGTATGATTGATCGTGTGAAATCAAGTTACTGAAACAATGGAGAGAAATGAAAATGTTTATTTACATCATCAACGTGTTATTAATTCATTGTTTTCATTGCTCTGTATTTTATTATTATTTATTGTTGATTTTTTTTGGCTTAATATGTACAAAAGATACCAAGTTAAAATCTTTAAATGTGAACCACAAATGTTTGTCTCGGTCTGGGTGTGTGTGAATGAGTGTGTGCGTAGTTTCTGATACCCTAGATACAAGTCACGAACTTAGTTAGGGGTCAGTTACTATAATGAGATGATGTAGTAAATGATTATGTTATGTTAAATGTAAAAAACCTCGTAATACTTGTAAGTGGAATTACGATTAGGAGAGGTTTTCATAGTCAAAACAATATTATCATTTTATATAAATAAAATTTTGGATATTTTTCCGAAAAAAATGAATGTGTTTTAAACGTGTTAATAATAACTTTCTTTTCTCACTGCACTTAAATTAGTTTTTGGTATTTTAAAGGATGGTGTAAGAAATATTTTTCTTGCATAAGAAGAATTGTAGGTATGAGGTTTTCCTTCCATTCCCATGTTAAATGTTCAAATTCAAATGTATACTTTAATAATAATCTGTCATAACACGACGACCTAGTTACTACTCCAGCCTAGTTCTAGTTATTAGGTTCAATGCAGATGCGGGCTTAGAAAAGTAGGTTTTAATGCATATAAACTTATTTATGTTAAAATATTCAGATATGTCTTAGACTTTAATAACTGTGTTTTAATAAGTGCATTCGACTGGCTAGACGGTTGTGTTTTGCAATATAAAGTTGTCTATAAATGATAAAGATGAAGACAAATTTTAAGAATGGTTCAGAAGGGGATTCGCGTTTTAGTTTTCGATTTAATAAGTGTGAAAAGAACGATAGCGCTGAGTGTTGTTGGGTTGTAAGATGCTACCAAACTAGTTCATCATTCGACGCAGGAGTCGAGCCCAAGATATGCGGCTAGACCACAGATGCCACTTTAACTTTTGTTCTGTCAAAAATCTGACCTTCGGGTTACTAGACCTACGAAGTATAACATTAAATTAAAAAATTAAAAAACCCCCAACACAATTACTTTCAAACCCCTATAACTTTTAAACGGGTCAACCGATTTTCATCAAACATGTCTAAGAACACTCGCACGTAAGTCCCCTTTAATACAAAAAAAAACTAAATTGAAATCGGTTCATCCGTTCAGGAGCTATGATGCCACAGACAGACAGATACACACAAACACACACACACACAGACACGTCCAACTTATAACACCCCTCTTTTTGCGTCGGGGGTTAAAAATAAATGATCTCCAACACAAAAAATACTACAACATTTAAAGTAGCAACGTTTACAATTTCAAAAACTAAGCAACATGACTTAAACTCTCGACCTGGAAAGAGACAGTTCGCAATCGTTTCTAGACTCTTGGCAAAAGACCCCCCAACTTGGACACATGCCAGGAGACACAAGTGATGTTTCAAAATTTTAGATTAAACCACACTGTAAGGGGTATAACGCAAACTAACCCTGCAGTTCGTAGTATAGTTTATAGGAATCACAGGATCTGATCGTGTAGGTATATCTATACTATCTATAATGATGATGATGCTTTCATAGCCGATTTCGGCCTCAGCGACTGTTTATTGTTTTTTTTCCAATACGCGGCCCGCCCCGGCTTCGCACGCGTCCAATTTTCCGGTTGATTTTCCAGATTTTCTTACATAAGAACCTTCTACTAATTATAACAAATACAACAAAAAAAGAATTAGTGAAATCGGTCCAGCCATTCCATGATGACGTGACCAAGGAAAACGGGTTACATTTTTATATATACTCGTATAGATAAATTATTAACTCGAGCTCTATGTCTCGTCCCAGATGTATACCATCTATACCAATATTATAAAGAGGAAAGATATGCTTGTTTGTAACGGATAGGCTCCGAAACTACTGAACCGATTTCAAAAATTCTTTCACTAGTGGCAAGCTACATTATCAACGGTTGACATAGGCTATATTGGGAACTACGCGAGTGAAACCACAGAGCGCTGCTAGTGACTATTAAAATTACCGTTTTATTATTTACCTCGAAATTTCACCAGTACCAGTCAGTGTAATCTATAAATTCAGTTCGCGAAACTGTTTTAACACTTCAGTTAATTGACAAATTGTTATTTGCAAAGCTCTACTGATGTTTGTATTTTTAAAATGTATTTAATTGTGCTACTGTTTCCCTTTATTTTATCGTTCAAATATAATTTTGTGACCTTTTTGTTTACTAAGTGCCAACCGGTTTAACTCCGATATAAGGAAAATTATTGAGAAAAATGTTAAAAGTGCCTGATTGGTCATTACACCCGACCTTACCCAATAGAAGGTTGCAGGTTTGATATAATTTTGCGCCTTTGTCACGGTTTTGTGTATGAATAAGAATGTATACATATACATGTACGGTCAGCGTCAGATAATAAATGTATCCCTTAGTTGGCAATACCATGACCGTAGAGTCAGAATATAAGCACACTAGCGGCGTCTCGCTGTTTCACCCGCGTGGTTCCCGTTCCCGTGGGAATACGGGGATAAAATATAGCCTATGTTACTCAGGGTGAATGTAGCTTTCTAATGAAAAAAGAATTATTAAAATCGGTCCAGTACTTTTTGAGTTTATTCGTTACATACAAAAATACAAATCTTTCCTCTTTATTAGATTAATGTAGATTTAAATATATATTAGTAGGCTTTTCGCAAATTACTACGTTTACATTATTATAAAGATGATAAAGAGGTTGATTATGCTGTAACAAGTGTTCTTTAAAAACATCCGTAATATCCATAACAATTTTGCAAGACTCCAAGTTTATCTTGACGGAAATAATAAACACTAACGAAACTGAGTCATATATTATTATCTTGTCAATGGATAATTAGTTGAAATACCGAGTTTGTGTATATTTTATTTCAAAATCCATTGTAATTTTTATTTTTCTGTTTCGTATTACATGGATGATGTGAACGTACGATAGATGATCTCTCACGGGGTTTTTTTTAAATAATTAGCATTAGGATTGTTGAGAAATGTTATAGTTTTTTGTTTTTAATAATGGTTATTATTACAAAGATTAAGACTTACAATAGACAAGTTTGAATTTGAATAAGTAAATATTATTCTTCTTGTGGTGTTGTTTTTAAAATATGGACGCACAAAGGACCAAAACTGAGGTTTAATTTCGACAAATTGCCCACGTACGAGTAATTTTCAACTTATTATACTCCCCGTGTGTTGAACAAATTACCGTCCTTCAAAATTTACCATATTTAAAAGAAACTTGAAAAAGGACAATACAATTCTTCAAGTATCAAGACAAAACAGACTACTGTTTAGAGTATTTAGCTTTTCCACTGGTCAGCTAGGACAACATTAATTAGCAAAACTACTATTTGTAATAAACAACAGAATCCACAACGTAAATAATGATTAAAGCAACAGTCAGCCTTTGTTTTTAAGCCCACAATCACGGCCTCTGCAATGCATTTGCCCAGTTTAATAACCTACAATTTTTCGTTGAATGTGGAAAACTGGGTCAGTTGCAGCGAGTTGGGTCCATTCAACTGTATTTATCAAGTCGGTACTGCCGAATGGGGGTACCCCACTCCCCTTCCAAACGACAATAGGGGATGTCTCGCTCCATTTGACAAATAAACTAAGATCTTTAACTCTGGAGCTAGTTTTCCAACTTTTATTTTAATAGCTCGTTATTTGGCCTTTATCCTGCAAGCGATATTTTATTATTTGACTAGCTGTGCAGTTTTGCCCGATAAATAGCGATAGAATTTTCGGATAAAAAGAGTCCTATATGTTATTTCTGGCTACAAGTGCCATCTACACTAAATTTCATATCAATCAATTCATCTAAAGCGCCTAAGCTTTTACATGAAACACTAAGAAACATAACATAATCATTCACTAAATCATCTCATTATAGTAACTGACCCCTAACTAAGCTCGAAGCTTGTATCTAGGGTACCAGAAACTACGCACACACTCATTCACACACACACCCAGACCGAGACGATTATCCATTCTTGCAAATATTCGCATTTATAACATCAGTAGGATCTGCATATTGATTGCTTCCTTCCCATATTTTCCGGTCTGATTGCATTCTCTTCACGTAAAATACTATAATTCTGCTAAATCTGGTTAAACTAAAAACCGACTCCTATTAGATATAGGATAAAGTTTCAGAAGATGATGATATTGCATGCTTTTTGTTAGAAACTTTGAGAAAACTATCTTGTTGAAGACCCAATTGCGATTTGCACTCAAAGTGGGATCAGCTTGCCCATTCGCCACCTACTTCTAGTCAAGTGTTTTGAACTTTAAGATAGAGAAAACTAGGAAGGTTTTCATGGATCAGTGAAATATCGTTACAAATCTTTAGTATAAAAATTTGCTCCCGTTATTTGTCGGCTTAAAACTTTTAAACTAGACCACGGGTTTTAATGCAGTTACTTAAAAGATAGACTGATTGGAATGGAAGGTTTATTTGTTACAAAATAATGGATTAAAGCATGGACCACAGCTAATAAAAGAATAAATTATCCATTCCAAAATTGGAAAAATAAATAGCTAAAACATAATCGGATGATTTCCATAAAACAACACAGAAATCAAGCGCTGCTGACATCGAAACGCAGCAGTTTCAGTTTTCTGGCGTCAGTCCAACAAAACAAGAGTCTAACGAGTTAATTGGTTGGCTCCTCAGACGTGGAATATGCTGCTTCGGTCACGGATCACTGGAACGGGAATAACAAGCAAATATCCCCCCAATAAAGTTATTGTGATGTCTTGTTTGACTACTGTTTTGCTTACTTTAGGCTTTGATATGATAACTGCTTGGGTAGGTAACTGTATTGTAGTATTTTGTGTTCTAAATGTTCTTCTCTCATATGTTAAAGCGACCGATGCTGACTGACTGACTGATATATCAAATCATTGATCGGATTGCGCTGAAATGGGCTATTCTTCAAGAAAATATTGTTTTTCAATTCGAACTACTAATCCTTGATATAAACTCTTTAAACTAACTCTTCAGATTTATAATATTAGGATAGATGCAATTTTAAAAACTTTAACGTTCCGTTGATTTACATATGTCTATTTATTCCGTGTATCTCTTCCTTGTCGCCATTTAAATTTAAATTTATCACAAGTTTAAATCTGCGACCGACACAATTTTCGCAAATTTGCAATTTGAAATTGTAAACATCTCGATTTCACAAGCGTTAGCGTCCCACGTTTCGTTTGCAGAAGTTTCAGTAACTAAGTCGTATGCATATGAGTACTTTCGGGGAAATAATTTTCTATCACATTTCGTATGCTAATGTTGAATAGGTATTCGAAATGTTTGAAAATTCATTCCGTTTTACTGGCTTAAATTTTAATCAGTTAACGTGTTACGCAGACTGTATTTATAATTGTTTTAAAAAGGACTGTATTAATATTTTTTTAATATGACTTTACTCAATCGTTTTAAAGCAACGAAGTCTGAATTTGACTCTATTTTTTTTATTTATTTAAATCGACGATATCTTTGTCGTTTCTAAACAGATTTCGCTAAACCCTTTTTTGGTATATGCAATCACAAAAACCGCGAATCCTTTAAAATTAATTTCATTATATCACAACGTTCGCGTCAAAATAAAAAATAAGTAAAATGTTAAATGGAAGAGATAAGTTGGCTAATGTTTGGTTAAAGGGTTGACACTTGACGGAAGGAGGGAAAAGGTTTCAAGGGTTAAGTCAAAACGGAAGCGGATGATAAAAAATGAATGATAATTTGGTTGAAACAAAACAATTTACTGTATGCTTATTTGCTGCTTGAGATAACATTAACATTTATCCTTGAAGTGTTCTTGTATTCTTTCTTTTCCGAACCTTTAGTCTATTTGGGGTCGGTTTTCAGTTTAACCAAATTTGGCGGAATGTCAGTATTTTACGTGAAGCGACTGCCATCAGACCTTCACAACCCAGAGGGCTATACGACATTCTTGGTTAAACTGAATGTTAGACTTTTGAGGGCTCTAACTACCCGTAACGACTGTCGAAGATGTTAGTACGACAACCGGGACCGACGGCTTTACGTGCCCTCCGAAGCACGGAACGTGCCCTCCGAAGCACGGAAGTGAAGTGTTCTTGTATATAAACTTTATTAAAAGAGGGTTTTTTAAAGCGTCTCTGTGTTGTTATTTTTTGTGTGTATCTTAATTGGTTTGCAATAGCAGAATTAATTATAAAACATTTTTTAAATTGATATTTTTATAAAAAATTTGTTTCACAAAACAATTGACTTTACTAATGTCATAAGTAACAGAAAGGTCGTTGTCCTGCCGTGGGATTTTAAACGATGATTTTTTTCTTTTACTTATTACAAAACGGTCTTCTAAACTCTAGCTAGAGTATACATATGTTGTATATTCTAAATACAAAACTTTTAGAAATCAATATCTGTTAGAGAAATATTTGGAATACCTATGCTAATTAATTTTCTCGCTAATATAATTTTCTCCACGACCAATATAGTTTTTTTCCTGCTAGTACCCACCCTATCTACGTTTATTTCGATTTTGCATCTACAGTGATTCGTTGCGTGAGGGCATGTGAAGCCAAATTTAGGTGTATCGTTTGCACATATTTTCTTTCCTTGTATATGTTTGAGGTATATTTTATTGGAATCCATTTTAATGAGAATATATTTCTTATATTGAAATTTATATTTAGCAGATTTTTCTAAGAATCTTATATGAAATGAATTTTATGTAATTAATAGTACATTTCTGCAAAACGGCTATACCTATTTGGCTGATTCTTTGTTGTATTTGTAATTGTCAGATTGACAAAGTGACATTAGTCTGTACAATAATATTAACAGGAAAGATTAGATTTTTGTTTGTTCGTTTGTCTCTGATACTACTGGATCTATTTAGAAACTTTATCGAATTTGTCACGGTATTCAAACGGGTAAAACCACGAAAGCACTGCTAGTTTAATTTAATTTACAGGTACTCTATCTAAATAATCATTTAGTAAAAGCTTTTGTAACAACAAACAAAATGTAACAACAGTTGAAATTGAAACTTTAATACATCTCCAACAGTTATTGCGCTGAAAATGTCACAAAGCATTATTAGCACGTTGCAGTTGTCGAGTTTGATGTTATTGAAGTTATGAGAAAATTGAAACTGAACTAAGTACCAACTCTTGGTTTCTTAGTTCTGTAGGTTACAATGCAAAGTTTGTAACGTCTTCACCTTTTTAGGAGTTACGAAGAAGTTTGTCTGTTGTATTTGCATCAACGTTGCTCTTGTAAAGTTAGTTTGTACAAATATTACGTTTTATAGTTCAAGTTTAATTATTTATTTATTTCTTCGCCACCTTATTATTATCTGTATACAAAGGTTCCTGGAAGTGATCGCTGTTAGCCCATTGTACAACTTTGTGACTAAGGGCCTATTTCACCGTCTTCAAGTAACGTTCCGAGTAGTTACTCACATGTGTTGTCTTTATCACTTGATATAAATTAAGAAAGAGACAAAACTAACTTTACTTGGTTAGTAAATTTACTTGAAGGTCGTGAAATAGGCCCTTAATATTTTCCTATATATATTTTCTTATACTTGTATGTGTTTTACAGTAAAGTAGTATGTATCTCAATTGATGATGATCGTGTTAAAGTCCTTGTTAGTTAAAAACATCTAAGCTTACAAACACCGGTAAACAATTTGTTATCTATCTATCTTCTATATATATAAAACTCTTCTGTTACTGAGTGATGTACTGACTGACTGTCAGACAACGCACAGCCGAAACGACTGGTCTTAGGGAGCTGAAATTTAGCACGTGTGTTTGTTGGAGGGAGTAGCTAACACTAAGAGGATTTTTTAAAATTCCCTCCCTAGGGGAAGAAAAGGAGGAAAATTGAAAACTACGCGGGTGAAACCGCGAGGCCCTGCTAGTTTACCTATAAAACTAAATTTCTCTCAACAATAACAACAAAACATCAATTGACACAGGATGTATAACTGCACCCATATCCCTTTAGCTTTACAAACTCAACTTGACAAATATCACTTTCACCCAAATGTAGACTCGGTAACAGTTCTATGTAAATGTATTATAATAATGTTTTAGTATGTGCATATGAAACGTTAGCGTAATTTAGGATAACATCATTTACATACACCATGTTCTTTGATCTCGGCTTATTTTAACAGTAAACATTATTGGATCCATTTTCTTCGTTGATTTAATTTATGGTAGTTTTTCGTTTTGGTTTGAATATGCGATTGGTAATGATGTTTTTGTAAGTAGAGATATTTATGAAGAGATTTATGGAGTTACCTAGCTGTGCCCCGCGGTTTCACACGCGTATATCATCCCAATCCCGTGGGAATCCTTTCTTAGAGGATGCCTACGTCATAACATCTACCTGCATGACAAATTTTAGCTCGATCCGCCCAATGGTTTGGGCTGTGCGTTGATAGATCACTATGTCAGTCAGTCACCTTCGAGTTATATATACTTATTTAGAGATAATGTTTATGTAGATTAAGGCTTTAGCTTGCGATGATCAACTAAGCATTCAAGGGATTGTATGAAACTCATGTTGCTTTTTAGCATCAGGGTAGTAATAAGAATGAGAACTATGGGACTGACAACTCAAATTACACAATGAATAATCAAAATATCATAGCTATTGTCTTTGAAATAGATAGATAGATAGATAGAAAATACTTTATTGCTCATAATACACACACAAAGATACAGAAAATAGGAAAATATAACAACAAACGGTACATGGGCAAAGGCGGCCTTATCGCTAGGAGCGATCTCTTCCAGACAACCTTTGACAATGGGTATGGATAGAAGAATAGCGGGAGTGTGCCTAAGAATAGACTACATATATATTAATAAACCTAAATATATATACATCCAAGAATATATAAATAAATATATATATAAAATACATACAGATATATATTATATATATATATATATATAAATAACATAAAATACTAATGCTTATGCTACTTAAGGAAGTTGCAAGAGATGTTGATGAAGCTTCGACTTGAAGATGGCAAGCGACTGGGAATGGCGTATTTCCGGCGGCAGTTTGTTCCATAAATGAACAGATTTTAGTGTGAAGGACTCCTTATAATAGCCAGAACGAGTCAGCGGCATTCTGAGCAAGTTGTCAGACTTGGAACGCAGAGGGCGACTGTGATCATAACCGAGGGACTGGAAACGTTCTTTTAGGTAAGAAGGAGTACGAGGGTCGTAGAGCACTTTGAAGAGGAGCAAGAGAGCATGTTCGTCACGACGCAGTCTGATAGGGAGCCAACCCAACTTCCTCCTGAATTCAGACACATGATCGTACTTACGCAGGCCGAAGATGAATCGAATGCAGAGATTCTGCAGACGCTGGAGCTTATTAAGTAGGTCTTCATTGAGATCAATGAGACAGACGTCAGCGTAGTCGATGATAGACAGGAGGAGAGATTGCGCAAGTTCGATCTTTGTCTTCACAGGAAGTAGGTTTTTCCACCTCCTCAATGCACCGGCAGCAGCAAACACCTTCCGACTGGTTTCAGTAATATGTGGTCTCCAGGAGAGATTGGAGTCAAAGAGAACACCAAGGTTTTTGACCACATTACTGAAAGGAAGGGGAATGCCAGCGAAAGATATCGGTGGAAAAATTACGTCCGCCAATTTCGCTGTTTGCTTAGAACCACCTATAACGATGACCTGTGATTTATTAGGATTGACGGCTAAGCCGTGAGAAAGACTCCAAGAATGGACAGTAGCAAGGTCACCGTTAATGTCGGTAATAAGCTTACCGATATCAGTTATAGGAGCCTGAGCGTAGATTTGCAGGTCATCAGCGTAAAGATGGTATTGGCAGGACAATAAGGGAGTGAGGAAATTAATAAAGATGGAAAAAAGGAGAGGAGAGAGCACCCCGCCCTGGGGCACGCCGGAGGAAACGTCACAAAAGTTGGAAACCCTTTGGTCAGCACGAATACACTGCCTACGCCCAAAGAGGTATTCACGAAACCAATTCACTACCGGATCAGAGACAAAGACGGACTTTAACATGGCTAGTAAAATGTCATAATCAACTGTATTGAAGGCATTCGAAAAATCGAGTAGTACTAACACAGTTAAATGTTGATTTGACATGCCATGCCTTATGTCATCCGATATCTTTGTAAGGGCAGTCGCAGTGCTGTGTCCAGGTCGAAATCCTGACTGAAAAGGGCTGAGAATATTATTGGCGGTGATGAATGTATTAATTTGGTGGTGAACAAGACGTTCGAGGACTTTAGAGAGGAAAGGAAGAATGGAAATGGGTCTAAAGTGAGCAGGTAGAGAAGGATTAGAGGTTTTAGGTATAGGGATAACTGCTGCCTGTCGCCAGCAGTCAGGGAAGGAACAGGTATTGAGAGAGAAGTTAAATATATGCTGGAGGATAGGGATAAGGATATCAGAGCCCAGAAGGATCATCCTACGGCTGATCCCATCAAGACCCTCGGCATTGGAGTGGATAGCGTGGATGTTTTTCGTGACTTCTGCTAAAGAGACAGGTGAGAAGGAGAAAGAAGGACGATCTGAGGGGATAAGAGTAGCTAAGGAAGACAGTGTACTTAACTTTGTACTAGGATCAAGAAGGGAAGGAGCTGTAAAAAAGAGATTTAAGGAGTCAAGATTGAGGTTGTGAGAGATAGAGGATTTGGATTTGCCAATACCAAGGGAATTAAGAAAGGACCATACCTTTGCGGGATTACCGTTCTGGACAGAGGAATGTATGTGACGACGCTGCGCATCCCTGCACAACCTGCTACACTGGTTACGTAAACTCCTATAGCGACGCCGATTCTCATCTGAGGGATTCTTTCTAAAACTGACCTTAGCAGCATTCCGCTTATTCATAAGAGCTTTGATGTCTTCAGTAAGCCACGGTGCAGGAAGATGCTTAAGTTTAACAGGCCTAAGCGGAGCGTGAACGTCGAAAAGCTCAATCAATAAGGAGTTGAAAACCTCCAGCTTCAGGTCGATCGTGGGGGCCTCGAATACCGCATCCCAATCAATCCTGCTAAGGTCAGACATAAAGCGACTGGCGTCGATATTTTGATAGGAGCGCTGCATGACCACTCGGGGCTTAGGTTTGGGACATCGGATTTTATAGGAGAGGAAAATTAGGTCATGATAGGAAAAGGCTTCAGCAGGAAGTTGGCCATGGGAGGCGACGTGATCAGGAGAGGAAGTTATGAGGAGATCTAATAAGGAGGGCTGGCATCCTGGGAAGTGATGAGTAGGAGATAGAGGAAGTAGGTTTAGATTTGTGGAATCTATTATTGAGCATAAGCGAGAGGAACGTGAATCTTGTTTAAGGATACAGGTATTGAAATCACCCATAATGACAGAATGGTCAGTTAAGGGAACAAGGGTTTCAAGGAGAGATTCGAATTTTGCAAAGTAGTCAGTGTGGAGATTCGGACTGTAAAGTACCCCAAGAAGAAGTTTTATATGACCAAAAAGGACTTCAATGAATAAATGCTCCGAAGAGGAAGAGTAAAGAGAAGGAGATTTGTCAACGATATTGAATGGTAGGTGACTTCTGAGATAAATAGCCACACCACCACCGCCCTTGCCAGTTCTGTCATTACGGATGAGATGGAAACCAGGGAGGGAGTAAGACGTGGAGGGGAGACAGGGTTTCAAGAACGTTTCCGAAACCAATATAGCATGAATTTTCTGGTTATTAGAAAAAGTGGACAGTAGATCGCCATAATGCGCCGGAATACTTTGCGCATTAATATGCACTACATTGAAGTTCTTGGCGAACTGGGAAAAACACGATTCAAGAGACTCGTCTAATGTTAAAGGCAGACTGTGAAAGCTATCATCTGAGGATGAAATCACAGACTGAAAGTCGGACGAATCATTAGTGTCGCTGCCATCATCATACAAATTTTGTAGCATAGATAGATAATAATAAATAATAATATACTATAATATACTTATGAATATATAATATAATGTATGAAAATATATATAAAATATAGACTTGTAAAATAATAATATGTAATATACAATTAAAAAAATAATAATAATAATAATCAAAAATAAAATATAGGTATATCAATGCAAAAACTACGTGCCAACAGTGTTGTATCTGAAGAGATCGCTTGAATATGCTAACATATCTGAAAGATAGTTTTTACGAACATTAAAGAGAAAAAACACCAAAACAAAGTACAAAACACAAATAAATTAAATAAGAAGCTATTATAAATGGAACATAATTTTAACAAAAAGAGAAATGGAACGTATTTGTAGCAAGTTTGACAGTTTCAACACAGAATATGATCAACTTCAACTTTTATTAATGGCTTCTGGAGGGCATTAGCCACAACTCGCCAATGTCACGTGTATGCAAAGCAAATAATGCGGATTCTGATTGGTCGGTGTATCAAAAGTGTGATCGGTGATCAATAAAATTTTGAATCCCAGGCAGTATTGTCGCTAAAACAAAAAGAGACAAAGACAAATATATACATCATATAGTAACAGACAAGTTCACAATTATGTATATATATATAATAATAATTAATAAAATAGCACAATAAGGATAAACAATCACAATTTAATTTTGTTTACACAAATATATCTACATATATATTTACATAAAGGAGAGTCTATGAGTGAAAGGAGGGATTGCATGGATATAGGACGAGGAATGTCGGGAGGGAGGATGTCATATAAGGACCGTTGATGTTTTAGGCAATTGAAGAATATGTGGTCTATAGTTCCTTCTTCTAGTCCACATTCACATATGGAGTGGTCCCTTATCCTAATTTTCGCTAAATGTACAGGAGAGCAAACGTGACCAAGGCGGAGGCGACATACAGTGGATGTAGTCTTTTTATCAAAGTTTCTGAATTTAAAAAACCAAGGGCGCTGGGGAATGTCTTCTTGTATTTGGCCGTAGAATCTTCCCTTTACTTTCCTTGTATTCCTCCAATCATGAGTCCAGGATGTTCGCAAAAGAGATGAGGATAAAGAGCATAGGTCATGTGTAAAAATCCTATTGTACTCCAATGAGCCCATATGTATTGCTTGTTTGGCGCAATTGTCCGCAGACTCATTACCAGCAATGCCAGAATGGCTGGGAATCCAAGCCAACAATATTTTAATTCCAGCTCTGTGGCATTCGAATAACGATTGTTTAATTTTTAATATTATGGGAAATTTATGTTTAGAGCGAAAAGGGTTTGAAATTATTGATTGAAGACAGCTTTTAGAGTCAGAGAAAATAATAGTTTTGGAAAGATTATGAGACTTAGCGTAGAGGATTGCTTCAAGAATGGCGATGGCTTCTCCAGTAAATACTGAAGTACCTGGGGGGCATTTAAAACTTAAAATTATATTATAAGAGGGGATCCATACTGCCGCTCCCACTGGGCCATTAAGTATTAGTTTGGAAGCATCAGTATACATCGTTTCCCATTCGGGAAAATCGGAGTTCATTTTCAAGTTAAATAATGTTTGAGAACCAACAGAGTTTTTTACAATACCAAAGTCAAGGAGCACATCTGGACGAAAGGTTAAAGAAAGATAGTTGACAAAATACAGAGGACAAGAAAAATTATAGGAAATGGGAACTGGGAGATGTCTCAATTTAAAAAAACTTCGAACTATGCAAGGGGCGGAATCGGGAGTGAAATTTGGAGAAGTATTTAGGAGATCCGATAAAAGGAAAACTTTCATTATCAGAGGATGGTTAGAATTTTGTATGGTTTTAAAATAAAATCGATCAGAAAGGAACTGTCTACGTAAGTAAAGAGGGGGTTCACCACATTCCACTTGCATAGCGTTAATTGGGGACGATTTCATAGCTCCTAGAATGATTCGCAAGCATTTGGACTGTATTTTATTTAATTTGTCAGAGGCAGCCTTATTGCATGGATCTAGTAAAAAGGAAGCATAATCCATATGACTTCGTATAATTGCATTATATAACATTTTTTGACATAGAGGGTGAGATCCCCACCAGACTCCCGAGAGAGATCGGAGAATATTTATATTTTTTTCGCATTTTTGGGCAACATATTCAAAATGGGGAACACCAGATAGGCGTGAGTCTAAAATAACTCCTAAAAATTTTGCAACATTTTTAATAGGAATTGGAATAGATTTAATGTGAATGTTAGTGGGAGGGATAACACGCTTCTTAGTGAAGATCACAACCGAGCTCTTTTCCACAGCAAGGGATAATCCGTGATCATCTAGCCAATTGCAGAGGTTAGAAAGAGCTGTATTTAAAGAGATTGATGCGTCTTCAGAAGCTTGAGCAGAAGCATAAAGCACTAGGTCATCAGCATATTGGAGTATGCTGCAGTGTGGGAGAACAACATTTTCTAAATCATATGTATAAATGCTATACAATAGGGGACTTAATACTGATCCCTGGGGGAGACCTCTCCAAACTGTCTTAGCGGGTAAAAGAGAGTTTTGAGCTTTAATTAGTATGACTCTTTCTAAAAGAAAATTAAGCACAAATCGAACTAACTTCACGGGAATACTCAGCTCAATGAGTTTCCTCCTGAGTACTGGAAGTAGGACACAGTCGTATGCCGAAGATACGTCTAAGAATGCTCCGATGAGGTAATTTTTCTTAATAAATGAAATGCGTATATCAGATGTAAGAATGCTCAGACTGTCCAAAGTGCCCATACCCTTTCTGAATCCGAATTGAGTCTTAGCCAATAACCCACGGCTCTCTATATACCAATCGATCCGGTTTTTGATCATGTGCTCCGTAACTTTGGCTAGAGTGGAAGACAAGGCAATAGGTCTTCGGCTGTATGGGTCAGAAGGGTCTTTACCGGATTTTAAAGTAGGGATTATGACTTGAGTTTTCCAGGATTTAGGAATTACCCCGAAGTCAAAAAAGTTATTTATTAAACTAAGATAAAATAATTTGGTTTTTTCGGTACTGTTAATCAAAAAGGAGTATGGAATGTTATCAATACCCGGAGTTGAATCTTTAAGGCCGTCAAGTGCAAGTTCTAACTCTTGAAATGTGAAATTGGAAGACAAGATGTGCTCGTCGGATGGAATATAAGAAGAAGATGAAGGTAAAGAGTCAGAAGTGGGTACATATGGGGGAGAAAGGATGTCAGAAAAGGGATCAATCCAGGAGTCGACGTCGTTGGAAGTATTGTCAGTAGTAAAAGAACCTCTGAATTTTTTGATTTGTTTCCAAATAACAGACGATGCAGTTCTAGGCGATAGACTTTCGCAAAATGATTTCCATCCTTGTTTCTTTTTGGTCGAAAGTATTCTTCGGCACTTTGCTGCTTTTTGTTGAAAATCAAGGAGGTTATCTACTGTCATATTACTATTGTAAACTAGTTCAGACTCATTCCTCTCTCTTATAATAAAAGAACAATCCGCATCCCACCAGGGGGTGGAGATGAAATGGTTCTTGTTTTTCTTAAGAGGAACATGTTTACTGGCCGAATCTGAAATTGATTCTATGAAAGCGTCGTATGTAAGGGAAAGGTTATCTTCAGTAATTTGGGGAAGATTTTCTATGTGAGCATCAAGGGTGGCAGCGAATTGATACCAGTTAGCTCTGGCTACACAAAATTTGAAAGAGGGAGAAGGGTTTGAAGGAGGGGAAACTCTGCTAGGAAGAGAAATCACAATGGGGAAATGGTCACTACCATAAGTAACAGGTAGTATTTCCCACGAAAGAAGGGAGGATAAAGAGGAAGAACAAAAAGTTAGATCGACAGCACTTTTCGGATTTTGATTTGGGAGAACTCTACGAGTAGGAGAACCATCGTTTAAAATACATAAGTTGACTTCGTCAATAATTTCGAGAAGAGAATAGGCAAATAAATCATTATGATTAGAACCCCAAGAGAGGTGGTGAGCGTTGAAATCTCCCATTATTACAATAGGAGGAGGAACTGAAGAAAATAGCAATAATAAATCGGGGATAAGACGAGAGTTAGGATGGGGAATATATATTGATAAGAAAGTTATGTTTAAGGTCCTAATGGCAACTGCATTTATATAAGGGGAAAGGACAGGAAGTGGGATTTGGGAAAAGGAAAGAGTGCGCTTTACAAGTAAAGCGCAGCCCGCATATCCATCTGCTCTATCATCCCGGAGACACGAATAAGCAGAGACCCGGAAATGGGATCCCGGTACTAACCACGTCTCCGAGACAGCTATAACTGATGGATTATATTTGTTGATTAAAAGGAACAGTTCAGCTTTTCTAGGCCGGATGCTCTTCGTGTTCCATTGCACGATTTTGATTGGATCCATTATGAGAAGCTAAAATCTGGGTAAGTTTTTGGGCAACGTTGGACGGTAAGGTACAATCATTTTGAGAAATTATTGTCATTAAAATATTAATCAGAATTTCAACTAAGTTAAAATTCTGTGAGTTCTGTGTATAATTTATTCCTGGGTTTGTGGTAGGGAAAGCACACCCATTTGACATAGAGGAAATTGGTTCAGAAATTATTGACTGATGTGCTGACCTATCATAAGATTTACCTAAGGGAGCTTTTGGTCGGGGGTTGATAAATACTGTTTTCCTGTATGATTGGGATGCTGGAGAGGGTGATGGTCTAGATTTGGAGGTGGAGGGATGGAATGTGCAGGGTTGAGTGTGTGAGACCCTAGTATGAGAAGTAACTTCAGAAAAGAGTTTGGTTACCTTAGGAAAGTGGGAACAAGCTTCATCATAAGATATGCCCTCTTGGGACATTAAAATTTTGATAGACTTTTGTCTCTCCTGCTCCGGACAGACTCTACTATTGGCGAAATGACTACCAGAACAGTACAGACAAGATGCCTCTGTTTCTTGGACTTCACAACTATCACCGGAGTGTGGTTGAGCACACCGGAAGCATCTCGGCTTTGATCGACACTGAGATTTAATGTGACCGAACCTACAACAGTTCAAACACTGAATAGTAGGGAATTGATATGTTTCAACTGGAAGAGAGTTATAAAAGGAGTAAACATGTTTTGGGAGCTTTTGTCCTTGAAATGTAGCAACTACGGATTGTGTAGGGACCCATGAAATATTCCCATCAATGTTGGTTTTGCGGTTCAGCCTGCGGACTTTTAAAACTAGTCCACAACCTTCAGGGATAATCAGAGTGTCTACAAACTCATCTAATGATATATCCACAGGGACATCTCTTATTACACCCATCCTGGAAACATTATATGAGGGGATGTATGCCTCAAAATTATTAGATGACAGTATCGGGTTTACAAGAAAGTTATTAGCGTCTTCAGCAGTTAGAAATGAAACTGATACCTTGTTACGACCTACTTTCTTAATACCATCTGGGCATATATTTTTGATGTTATGTTTGAAAAGGAACTGTCCTATTTTCATTGGTCGAATGGTTGTGCCGGCTGATGGATCAGCTTCAGTTCTAGACATTATAACAATAAACGGGCCTTGGTCAGTAGTCCTGTAAGATTTAATCCCGACAACTAAGATTGGGTGAACCCAAACAGTTTGGATTGACGCTGAAGCCAACTCTGGACTAGTTACTGTTTTTTTCGGATTATGCACCACATCTTCGTCGATACGATGTCTTTTCTGTCCAGCGGATTGAGGTGGAGGGTCCGGCGGATCCGGAGGATCGGGAGGTCTGGTTTCCATTTGGAGGTTAGATTAAAATAAAAGTAATCTTACCCAAGACTTTGTTAGTAAATATGTTGTTAGTAACACAAAGACTAAAACTGCAAGGAAAATTTAAACTTATAACATAAATTCACCACACAAAACCAAGAAAAAAACCGAAATGTAAACAACACGGTTATTCACTTGCAAGGTGACGGCAGAGTCCCAGAATATGATCAATGACAGAAAAATTGATTTGACATTTGACAATTACTGAAGGATGACAAATAATTAAACCAAAACAAAAACAAAATAATCACAGTGACAGAAATTGTGCACAAAGATGGGTAATTTGAACGGAGTTGACATTTTAAATTACTAAATATTACAAATTTACAATTCATTTTATAATTCAGATGCTAGTGGGTAGATGAAAAAATGTGAACAATGTGTACGTACGTTACAAAATTTAAAATAGTTTAAACATCAATTACAAGCGGTTAAAATCGGACAAAGTTTCAATCTTGTGCCGCTTGCCATCCTGCGTTTTGATGTGGATGTTGCCGTCCATAGTCCAACAGTTGGTTACGCCAAACTTTTTCCTTGCAGCCATAAAAACATCATGTCGAGACTTTGTCACTTTCACTTCAGATTAATCCATATAATACTCTACTTTATACATCGTTACGCTAACGAAACATACTCCAATAACATCTAATTTCAATTCAACTATATCAGGCATTTACGAATTTACATAATGCTTTACTATCTTCGGATTTCTAATACATTTCGAATATATACAATTTCTTCATTCACTTATATGTATAGCTTCGCAGATCGCTAACTATACTAAATTGATGTCTTTCACAGACTTTCTCCTGTCTTGAACGTGGATATCATTTTGCACTCGTGTTAATTTTGAATCCACGTATTGTTAAAGTCTGTTAGTAATTGATCACGATTTATTTTCTAAAGTATACTTGTTGTAATAACTGTTATTTCCATTTTTAGATGTAATACTTATACTGCTTTCTTTAACATTGTCGTAAAGCCGGTTTAAGGCTTTATTTTGTTCAACGTTTTCAGTCCCACTCACTGCTAGACAAACGTCTCCTACAATTCTTTCTATTTGCCCCTGTCCTTGGTCTTAAAAACCACAGTTATTAAACCTATTCATGATATTACAAGTCTGACATTGCAAACATTCTGACTCTATTAATAAATTATCCACAAAAACTAGTAGCTTCATCGTTTAAACTGTTAATAATACAATTTCACACAGCGTATAACTGGCTTATACTACCTGTTTGTGAAGCAGACGTCACGTCATGGTCATTAGGATTGTATGCTCTACGGTTGACTGCGTTCGGTCAGTCATTGTCAAGGAGCTCATTCACGTGTCTCCGTGGTGGGTTTTGAACAGTTTTTATGATTATTTTGATGTTTCTGATATGTGGTGTATATGAGTGATCTATAAGGTTGGTGTTTGTATCATTGATTCAAAGTGTTTGTTGATCCAAATGTTGCAGGTTTCATGTTTTAATGGGGTGTTCTTAACTTTTCGTGTTTTTGCTGATCCGTCACTACTCTTTTTCTAATTGAATTAATTTAATAATTAATATATCCAATAAAAATGTGTTGTTATGTATCTGCGGCTAAGGATCTTTTTGATAATTTCTACTGTAACCTTGATTTTTTTCTTAAATGTGGACATTTATTTTTATTGTATACTATAGTATTTGTAACGTTTTAAATAGAATTGGTTCAAACTAGATACTTTAAATGGATAAGAAGATGAACATAAAATGAAGGCGGACCAAGAATAAAGGTTTTAATTGGTCCTCTAACTCCATAAAGGGAACGTAACATCTCTGTATACTGACTAGGTCTACGATTAAAAAGAAGTTTACAAGTATAATGTGTGCTATTAAGAGAAACTAGGCCGTTTGCCAACTACTTGGTGTCCCAGTTATCCTGAGTTTAGCTAATATTTAAGTAAGATTACTGATGCAATGTTAAGATTAGAGAATTTGGATTTTCTTTATCATAGTTGTCTTTCAAATATTATTCTTTAACAGAATCCTAACATTTAATTTAACCTAATCTTTGGCAGTTAGGACGGAAATCCTAAGGTGACCCCGTGTACTATGGTTTGTCATAACAAAAATGAGAATGCAGTCGCTTCACATAAAATCCTGATATTCCATCAAATCTGGTAAACTAATAGCCGACTATACTTAGAAATCTGATTAAGGTTAGAAGACAATTCTTTAAAAAAACAAAATCTTCCTGCCCTTTTTGCTCGTAGAGTCATCACGTCACAAGTATTCTTAAAAAAATGATATATGAATTCCACTTCCTAACATATCTCTATCTATTGTCCACAGCTTCTCCCATAAAGTAGACGAGGAGGAGGGGGGTGGTGGGGTGCCGTTACACCCGCCGGACGGGTTCTACACCCACCAGCACGGCATCCATAGTCACCATGCGCACACAGCGGAGCCTGATCGGGGGTACATGGACGGCAACAGATACGTCACTTCTGTAAATAGACCTTTGCCTGGTAAGATTTTTTGTATGATTGGTTTTGTGTACATTGAATATGAGATGAGATGCATTTCAATTTTTCCTAAATGAACACGAAACTTTACTGTCTGAACCCGTGACCCATAATATGGTATGATAATTGTTGCCATCAAAACCGCTTCATAGCAGATAATTATGGGAAATAATCTCGTGTAGTTGGCACTTATTGTACCACTACAAGGACGAGATTATTTCCCATAATTGAGAATTGGACGTGACTTGAAAAGTTAATCCGATCTGTATCATTTAACACCACACATGGTTATTGATTAGTTAGAGAAATATCTGTTTCTTGATCCCCTACTTCAATTATATAATCCCTTCTTCAGCCTTCATCATCCAATTTATTAACAGCATAAAATTTTCCAGCATTAAACCATTCAAACTCGTCATGCTCATCGACGTCGAATGCTTCGACTGGCGCTGGCCTGTGTCCAGGGTCTGGGGAACCGGCGCCACCGCTGTTCATTGCTGCCCCGCCAGAAGGGTTTGGCATGGCGGTGCATACCAACAGATCAGTGGAAAGGTTAGTCTTTGATATTACATGTTTTAGTTAGGAAGACTTATCAAGAAGTTATTAGTGAATCAATTATGTGAGCAGTAATGGCTTCTAGGCGTGCGAGATCTTAGACCGTATCATCGCTTACCATCAGGCGTGTTACAGTCAAGTGCAAGCCTATAAAATAATGTTTATTGAAGGTTTAGATTCTTAGTAATTGCTGAGTCAGAGATATTGTTATCAAGAACTTGATTAAATTGTTTAGAGTCAATTAGAAAATGGTTTTAAGATTTTTTTGCAGTTGGATTTGTATTCTAATTTTGGACTACCATTACATGATTCTTAAAACAAACACTCGTAACATAAATTAGTTAATTTTGAATATATATTATTATGTATTTTCTTTTGAATTTTCTTTTCTGTACATCTCCATAGGCGTGGCACGGACGTGTCTATGATTGGCACAACAGGACTTACACAAAAAGATCCAACACTACCCCAAAAAAGGGGTAAACTTACACGAGGGTACGTCCCCAATACAATACGGAATGCGTGTCATGTGTACCCTGTTCGATTCTTAGTTAACACTTAACTGTCCAGCTATTAACTCAAATTTACTCAAACCTACTTATTCATCTTACGATTACCTAAATTTACCTACACCTACTCATCTACTTTGTTATCTATTTAACGATTTGTCTCTTGATGCATTGTACTATTATTAGTATTTTGAAATACATCCTCAATTTTGACTATCAAATCTAAAATTGATTGAAGTTTTTCAATTTTTACTTCATCTAGTACAAGCATTGCATCAGTTGTGAAAAATGCTGCTTATCAAAGCATGTTAATGACGCTACCAGGACCCATAAACCCACCACGCATGTAGTTAATTAAAAAAAATATCATGAAAAAATCCTCTACCCATTAATCTGATAAACTTACACATTTTTCTTAATTTTGCTCTCTAAATACGCATGTTTTATTAAAAATTTGTCTAGGTAAACAATTTTGAACGCTATTCTTACGCAACTAAGTACTGATATTGAATTTTCATCTGGAACATAAATTGCCACTTACACACTACCTTCGCAAAATAGAAGTTCACTTATTCCGATACTTTTCTGGTAGGCACTTTAGAAAATTAGAAAAAATACTCCTACGTACAAACATTTGTATATTTACGGGAGCTTTCTTTTAGTGTTTGTAATTTTGTAAGGTTTTCTATTTAATAGTAAATGTGGATTACGAAAATTACTAAGTTTCTGCCGGATTGAATGAAAAAGAGGATATTCTCAATTTGGTTTCTTTTATATAGGTTTTCTCTTATCTCCGTCATGTATTAACCGATTTGATTATATTTTTCTGAAAGGATTTTTTCCGATTGGTTTTATTTTTCTTAATTGAAGGGTTTTGTTCCAAATTTTTAATTATTGACAGACCACGTGATTAGCTAATCTTGTCCTGGACGGTTTCTAAGATTAATGTTTTCGAGTAATTAATATTGATAATCATGATCTTGAATAATGATACTTTAACAAGGAAAAAGGTATGGAAAATTTGTAGTTTCCACGAACCGTTCAATGTAATCTATGTAAAATAACAAAACGTATGTAAATCAAACAAAACTGAGCGAAAACTAATATTTAACGAAGAAATAACATTGAAATTATTTATCTGACATTGTAACAACAAGTTTGGAACTAGAATTCCCAAAAGCAAACGTTCAAACAACTAAAAGTTGAAATATGTTTTTGTTTGTATGAAATTTTCTCGGTAACTATTTGACTGATGTTGATATGAATTTTGTATGTGGATACTCTAAATTCTATGGAAAGATACGACTTATTTATTATTCGCGTTGTCCTGCTAGATAACAATAACGAAGTTCAGGTCTCAAAAACGAAATTACAGCCATCATAATATTTTTGAAGTTTCCTTGAATAAAAGGGAGCTGATAAATTATTAAATTGCAAAATAAACATCACGTATGCCAAGTACCAAGCTATTCCAAACGCCATAATCACATTTCGATAACCACTAATGACCCGCCCTGGCTTCGCATCGTTACAAATTACAGCCCTTTTAGATAACCCCCTTAATTCAAGCGATGAAAATCTTCTAAAAATCCATACAGTAATTTTTGAATTAACCCAAGCTCCGAAGCAACCACAAACTAAAATTTAGTTTTGAAACATTTTAATGAAGATAATTACAAAAACCTATACAATTTCAGCCGTTATGAAATGTCACAAGATTTGCTGGACAAGCAAGTTGAGATACTAGAGAGAAGATACGGTGGTCTTCGAGCGAGACGAGCTGCTGTGACGATACAGCGCGCCTTCAGACGACGACAGTTGTTGAAGAAGTTTAGTGCTATCACTGCTATGGCGAAAGCTGCTGACTCCACTACTAGACGGTATCAAGATGGGCCTGAACATGGTCAACTAGTCAATGGTAAGAATTTGATTGTTCTCATCATTTCTTTGAAAACTTGCTAATAATGTGGATTCGTACACCCTTATTCAGGGTAGGTTCGAGTCCCTCAGTATGGGCATATATGAGCTGATAATGATGATGATGAATGTGGTTTGCACAATATACTCGTAGTAACGTGGTGAGGGTTTCCAACTAAGCTGCTCTGCTAAGTAGGCATGCTTGTGTCTGGAGTAGGTTCACGTCAATAGTACAATATCTCTGGATCGTAATCATCATTCATATTTATCCGGATTCTTAGTTTTTATCGTTACTTGTTCTTACTTTTGAGACATCAAACAGTGCTAAGCCTTGATCCCAGTACGAATTGGATGAATGTTTTCTTCTATAGTAGAAGCAAGTGCACCCGTCGCAAAGGCGTGTGTAAATATGGTTTATTCACAACTGTCCCCGAGTATTTGTCCTCAAATTGCGATAAATTGAAATTTTTATGTCATACATGTCAAAAGTTTTATCTGATTCCCAAGTATTTATCATTTCAAGTCTGTATGATCAAGTGGTCAGATGGGTATTTTCGTGTCATGTATCAGACTTAATGTTTTTTTTCTTTATTCTAGGTACAGATATATACGCAAACGCATTGCTGCAGAAGAGTCCAGCTGGTACCGAGAAGATGCTCGCATTAACGAGACCAATGAGGTCCATGTCGCTCAGGGAACGCCATGATATGGATATGAGGTTTGTAGTTTGACTTTGACATTAGCTGGCCGCCATTTTGAAATATACGTAATAGATGACAAGCTAGCAGCTGGTTTAGTTACAAGACTGTTGTAGCCATTTTAAGTATTTCCAATCATTTTAGACTCATGTCAAATAAACTGTTGCAGGTTCGATTCCTGTAAACTACTGTTAAGAAATATCATATGTATTGTAGTTTTCGATAGAATTACAACAGTTATCTAGCTAATAGCAATAGGAGATAGAGATAGAGCTACGTATGTCATATATGTATTAAAATTAAACCTTAGTGCATTTAAAATGTTCACCTCAGTCGGGTTTTAAACTCATGGGGTCAAAACAAAGGAATACATTTCGCGATTCCGATTTTTATTGTTATAGACGTCCTATTTTTACAACTAACAGCCAATCGAGCTATTCAAGATCCTTGATAATTTCGGTTGTAATCCCAGCTGAGGTGAAAATCATAATTGACATAGGTGTATTCAAATTTTATAAACAATTTAATTCTAATCGACAATTTGACTTGTCATCTCAAAATAGAGGATTATATAACGTCTATAATTAGAATGTACCATTATATTTATTAATATCTTTATGCAGCTTTCAACACATGTGCGACTTTATGTATGTATTTAAATATGTAATGGATATATTTATCACGTAGTTTTGTGGAATAAGTAAAGCACTTTATTTATCTATATTGTCGTATGTATTTATGTTGTATTAAAATAAAAGTATGATTATAAGCGTTAAATTATTATAAGTGTCTGAGCACCGTAGTTTTACTCACATTAAATTATTATAAGTGCCTGTGAACCGTAGTTTTACTCGCGTTAAATTATTATAAGTGTCTGTGCACTGTAGTTTTACTCGCGTTAAATTATTATAAGTGTCTGTGCATCTTAGTATTACTGGCGTTAAATTATTATAAGTGTCTGTACACCGTAGTTTTACTCGCGTCAAGTTATTATAAGTGTCTGTGCACCGTAGTTTTACTCGCGTTAAATTATTATAAGTGTCTGTACACCGTAGTTTTACTCGCGTTAAATTATTATAAGTGTCTGTACACCGTAGTTTTACTCGCGTCAAGTTATTATAAGTGTCTGTGCACCGTAGTTTTACTCGCGTTAAATTATTATAAGTGTCTGTACACCGTAGTTTTACTCGCGTCAAGTTATTATAAGTGTCTGTGCACCGTAGTTTTACTCGCGTTAAATTATTATAAGTGTCTGTACACCGTAGTTTTACTCGCGTTAAATTATTATAAGTGTCTGTACACCGTAGTTTTACTCGCGTTAAATTATTATAAGTGTCTGTACGCCGTAGTTTTACTCGCGTTAAATTATTATAAGTGTCTGTGCACCGTAGTTTTACTCGCGCGAAAATTTGTTTCTCATGATGAAATTATTATATTGTGTCTTTGTACTGTTCGATTTTTGGGTGTTTATGTAATCGCGTTCCAATAATACTTGACTATCAATGCACTGTAGTTTTAGTCACATTAAAATTATGAAAAACTACTTTATTATAAACACCATCAATTAAAAACCTTTTAAATATTGCTTGTAATAAAAAGATGTTTAGATCAACCGATTATTTCCAAATTCTATTACCTAAAATTCGTAGTAAATTTTTATTCGAAATTTCAACTTGTAAACGATACTTTCGACGCAAAGCTAGTTATCGATAAAATGTTAAACCTAAATGGATTTTTTATTGAATGAAATCTAATAATATAAAAGAAATCGTGAACTCGCCGGTACTTACTGAGATGTATCGGTTTACTTTCGGGCAATCTTTCGGGAAATCCCGTGGGATTTCCAGGGAATAGAGTACCTTAATACCTGTTTAAGGAAATGTATAAATAGTTTGATATAATTTTACAATGTTTTGAGTTTTTTTTATTGAATGTTTCGTTGATTTTTTTACGGGGGTTTTCGGGGTTTGTGCGCAATCTTGCCTAATAGAATATAATTATGAAATCTAAGGAGGTTACGCTTTCTGAAAAATAAACAAAATTCCGTATATTTTCGTTTCGTAAACTTAAATTTAAAATATTTAATGTGGATCCTGCTAAAGTTCAGCTATATCGCACCCCATTTAGAACACTAAACGAACACACTAAATTGTTAACTTGACCTAAATCGATCCAATTTCGAAACAATTCTAGTACCTACAATAGAATTGTATCGAAGTTGGACTACTTACATTCCATTAAAAAAAACCAACATTTTTTATATGTACATTACATAAGTTTTAAACTTACAACTACATAGTACGCGTATGGTGTTCTACGCCATTTTACAATGCTAAATTATAGATAGTTCTGTAATATTACGACCAAACGTGACGGTAACAGGTTAATGACTCGTAATGCTATCGTCATTTGTGTACATAAAGATATGTACATTTTTATTTAGTAGTAGCCGACTCGGCTTCGCGAAATTTCGATACATTTTTCTTAATAATAGATGTAGGTAACTATGTATAATAAATTCTATGTATATACACGGGGGTGGCTGAAAACCAGCACAACTCGGAGTACACTATTCCGGGTAGCATAAAGCTGAGCCATCACCGTTTGCTTATATGTATATAAGCAATAAATGTTTTGTTTTTTATTTGTAGGAATAATTTGGGATTTGATAAATATTTTATTTTTTTATTTACTGTGTTTTTGTAAAAATTTATCTAAATCTCGAATGCCCATTTTTATGTTCAGATTCAGAGCAACGAAAATTGATCAACTGATTAGTTCAGTTCAGCTGATCACTTTCGTTTCCCTTATATTAATTAACGAGTATTAGTGAGTAGTATTAATATATTCTCTTCTTTTAATACGCGTGTAGCTGTATTTGTGTGTAATTTTTGTGTACCAGCTAGGCTAGCATGACTTCGAAAACGCGATAGATACAGCAATTTATTGACATCCAACTGTCAAAATATAATAAACATAGCCGCCATATTTAATTTTTCATATCGTACCACGCCATAATTCATTTGGTTTAGATATTATTTCGTGGTGTCTATATATTTTATCACGCACAGTCATGCTAGGGGGGCTGGATGTTATATTACATTTTTTTATCTATACCTATTAAAATATTACCTCATTTTCAGCAACCACATGCAATGCGACCCCCAAAGTGAAGTGGAAGCGATGGTGGCTCGTGTCCAGCAGTCAGCTCATCAGATACACATGATAGCGTCCGATATACCGCATCACAGGGCTGATACTGATAGTGGGGTGAGTACAATATTAGAAGTCCTTTTAACGCAACCATTTATACAGTTTTGTGGTACATTTTTTCATTTATACAGTTTTGTATTTCATTTTTTCATTTATACAGTTTTGTATTACATTTTTCATTTATACAGTTTTGTATTTCATTTTTCATTTATACAGTTTTGTATTACATTTTTTCATTTATACAGTTTTGTGGTACATTTTTCATTTATACAGTTTTGTATTTCATTTTTCATTTATACAGTTTTGTATTACATTTTTTCATTTATACAGTTTTGTGGTACATTTTTCATTTATACAGTTTTGTATTACATCTTTCATTTATACAGTTTTGTATTACAGTTTACGGAAAAACTACAACAAGCTAGATTTAATATTTATATTTGACATAGTTATTTCATTTATTTCTATATCTGCAAACAATCGTTTAAATATTATTTTGTTCAAAATTAAAATATAAAAAGATATTTTTATATGTCACGCTTTTATCTTCCTAGTTATAATTACTTTAAGAACGGTACTCTTGTCGGTGTATTTTGATGAAATTTGGGACAGATATTCCTTATTATAACTAAGGACAACTATAATTTTTATCCCAAAATTCCCACGGTATTTTGACCACTGGGCTCAGTTACTTAGTTCATGTGTCTCACTAAAGAGCTTGAACCCAACGCGTAATTTGATATTTTCTACGCAGTTTTCCGAGTTGATCCTTAGCTCTACAATCAAAAATATATAGGAAAAAATAGCACGCAACCAAAAACATAACAAATTTTCTTATCAAACTTATCATGATAAAATTCCATACGTAGTCCGATGATGAAATTAAAACGTCAACATAATTTAACAATGATTCTACTCTACTAATATTAAGGCATAATAACCTTTATTACCGTGACACAAAGTTCAAAATAGAAAAAAACAAATTCGTCACACTAATTTAGCATCCTGCTATCAATTCTTATCAGTCGCTCAAATGCAATCGTTGAGGTGTAACGTTATAAATAATTAATTAATATGTATCGTTTCAAAGCGCGAAATGTATTGAAAACAATTATTAAGTCCAAAAATGTTAGTGGTCTTAAGAAAATGAAGAAAATTAAACTTTGGCGCGAGAGTAGGGGTAGTGTAAGTGGATTAAACGTTGTTTAGAACTTACAATTACTATAAAGTGTGGCCACGATAATCACTACATAGTATAAAACAAAGTCGCTTTCTCTGTCCCTATGTGCCTATGTAAGCTTAGATCTTTTAAACTACGCAACGGATTTTGATGCGGTTTGTTTTAATAGATAGAGTGATTCAGTGGGAAGGAATTTTAGCATAATTTTATCCCCATATTCCTTCGGGAACGGGAACTATGCGGGTGAAACCGCGGGGCGCCGCTAGTGTGAAATAATTTTAACCGATGAAAGTGATCGTTCATAGAAATACAAGTTGTTATGATAGCATAATGTAGTCCTATGAATTAGTACTACCAGTGAGAGAAAAATATTTTGATTAAGAAGACTATTTAAAAAAAAATCTACTTTAAAAATTTCATAGCTGTCAAAATATTTTCAGTTAGTTGGAACAGTCAGACAAAAATAGTGTTAATTTCTAAATGAAAATCATTTATCTTGAATTGAAAACCTACTTGTGATAAACGAATTAACAAATATATTAATTTCAACAGACATCCACAAAACATCAACATTAAAAAAAAACAAATTCAAATATTCAGTGTTTCACAATTGTCAATCAAATTTGAACCCTATCCCCATACAATTACAGGTGTGCAGTTGCTCAGTGAGTGGGTCCGTGACCAACATATCGACGTCGTCGTCACACAATGAATCTCTACACAATCACCAGCTGTTGAATAATACTGGTAAGTGGAATTTGTATTGTATTTCTTAAATATTGTTATTCATTTTTATGTACTTACATGAAAATCATGACTGTGATTCTGTCTGTTATTTTTGTTATAAAATTTAGTAGTTTTTTCATTAAAATTAATGAAATCTCATATGATACTAGCTGTGCCCCGCGGCTTTACCCGCATATTTCCCGCTCCCGTGGGAATTTCGGGATAAAATGGGTGTTCTTCCTCGGACCATAAGCTACCCTTGTACCAAATTTCAAGTCAATCGGTTCAGTAGTTTCGCCGTGAGAAGGTAACAGACAGACAGACAGAGTTACTTTCGCATTTATAATATTAGTAAGGAGAAGTATTAATAAGGATTAGTAAGGATAAGGATATCCTAAAAAAAATATGATCTATTATCGACTTTGAGCCTCCTTTGGGCATCTTATTCTATATCTTAAGAAGGGTTAAGGCCGAATAAAATTTAGGCTTTTTGCAGTTTTCTGCATCTTTGGATTTTTTAAATAACATTCCTCCACAGAAATAGAAAAAAGAAATCGCACTACCTAAGTCTAGTTTTGCCAATCCATTTTTGTTGTAGGTATAATAACTTGTACTTATTTTATCATTGCAGGCCCTATATACGGCAACTTGCTCTCATCTGGTGGCAAGCCCCTATCTTCGCCCACAGCGAGACAACAACAACAGCTGGCCGCGATACAGGCGGCGAACGCGAGGCGAATGCCACCTGAAGTGCCTAAACGCACCAGCAGTATTACGCTTAAGTGAGTTAGGATGTGGTTTAGATTTTAATGTAGATTTAATTGTAATGTTTCTACAACTAAAATTTGAAAATTGTTGTTCATTAGACTCTAAAACCTGTCTTATAAAGGGCTGTCTTCCCAGAAAACGTTAATCGAAGAATAATTTTGAAATTTTGACAGGTATTACAAAAAGTTAAACATCAATTTTATTCCTCGAATAAAAGTTTTCTGGCGATGGGAAAATAGCCCTAAGACACGTGGAAGAACTAAACTACGGTATTGCTAAGCCAATTTTAGTCTCTTTCGATTGCACACGTATGAAAGAGAGAAAAAATTGAATAACTATACTATTATTATACCTTGTCTATTTATAAGATTGTATATTTAGTATATAATTATTCTTAAGGTTTACCCCACTTAAAAGCATGTAAGAAAAGCCAATATAGCATTATATTTCTAAAAGATAGCAGAATTGACTTGTATTGAATGCTAATCTAAAATAACCCTTATCTCCAGTGCGGAGAGTCCAGTATCCCTGCGCCGCGCGGAATGCGGCGGGGCTGTGGTCCGCGGCGGTTCCATGTCTTCAGTACAATCCTCGTCATCGTCATCGTCACAGGAGCACCGGCATCACTACCATCAGCCTTACGCGCCTAGAGCACCGGTGGGTACTTTTATATGTATTTATATTGTTTTTAAGGTTAAAATGTTGGGGAAGGCTATAAAATATTCAAGGGTTTGTAGCCCAAGTGTTTAACCGTTTTGTATCCTAAAATATTCAAGTTTAATGAACATTTGCAGTGAAGATATATCGAATACAAACTCGAAAAATCGACGGTAGACTAGTTTCACTAAGCATTTACTCACGAAAGAATTGTTAAGCCGGATCCATACCGGACGATCCACCTCGCTTTGATCGCGAACAGGCAGCAACGCGATGCGCGCGTGTGGACGGCGCCGCGCGCGGCCAGTACAGCGCCGCCTGGAGCGTTTGGAGCGCGCTCCGCACGCGCTCGATCGGAGTATCGTCCGGTGTAGATCCGGCTAAACAAATCTCAATTAGGCTTGTTTTTTTTAACACATTAGCTGCTTCTTCATGCCACCCTTCTCGTACAACAGGAGCCCCACGTGCACCTCCCGGACGCGCACTTCGGCCACCAGCGCACGGCGTCAGCATCAGGCCCGCTGTACGAGGCGGCGGGCGCGGGGGGCGCGGGGGGCGCGGGCGGCGCGGGCGCGTACAGCGTGTGGCAGCGCCAGGACGCGCCGCCCTACTACGACCCGCCCGCCGTGTGCTGCCGCCCGCAGCGGGACCCGCATCCGCCGCACGCGCCCGCCAAGGTACGAGGGGGGTCGAATATCGTATAGTATGGTGGAACTTTCATAAGCCATTAACTGGGTCCTAATCGGACGACACACCGCGCGCTAACACGAGTCGCGTTCGCTTGCGCGCGGTTGGACCTAGGTGGACCCAGCTAATGGTATCTGCTGAATAGTACAGTCAGCGTCAGAGAAAAAAAGAGGTACCAAGAAAAAAAGACGGTTCTTGGTAATGCTCTCGTTGACATGCCAACCAAGCGTGGTACGTTTTCTTCCACGTTGACTACATAATACTAAGGGATACAAAATATGATATTTATTTATGGCCTAATTTGTCGTCCCTTTATTGTTAGCTGCCCTAAAAATTTCCACGCGCGCCTGGTAGTATCTTTGCGCGCCTAGGCACACGCCTAATTCTCCTTAGCCTGACATAAACATCCTTAGTCGCGACTAGACTGTCAGTTTTTCAGATTGACTGATGATAGTTTAAATATTGTTATAGGAATTATACCATCACATATAAGTTTTTACTACCGTGGTTATCTAAACTCATTTTAAGTGTACCCAATTTATTGGCTTCTAGAATATATTGATTTTATATCATATTCTGCTACACATGCATTTCTCGATTCTTCTGTACAGATTTGTATTCAAGTCTGTTAACTTATATTGGTCATTTCTCCAAAGCTGGCACGAGCAACACATAGACATTTTACACACGTACATATATTGTCTGAGAACGTCACTCAAAGTGATGTCGCACGTCTCAGTCATCATGACAAGTCAGTCCGTCCGCGCGCGGTCAAGCTTATGAGTAGGAACGGGATAGTGTAATATGTTTTGTTTTTGGAACTTAAAAATACAGGGTTATTTCATTTCATTCAACTTGAAAACTGGTTATTGTCTATTAGTATAAAACAAATACTCTTAATTAATTTTTGAAACATACTGTTTAAGAAAATTGCATTAGTGTATTTTGATGGCGCCAGGTCTGGAGAAATTACCAATAATATACATAAATACTAATCATAACTTTCAGGTATCAGAAACAGTCCGCAAACGTCAATACCGAGTGGGTCTCAACCTGTTCAACAAGAAGCCCGAGCGTGGCATAGCGTACCTGATGGCGCGAGGGTTCCTGGAGAACTCCCCGCGGGGCGTCGCCAGGTTCCTCATCACCAGGAAGGGACTGAGCAAGCAGATGATTGGGGAGTATCTGGGGAATCTGCAGAGTCAGTTCAATATGGCGGTTTTGGAGTGAGTATTTTGTATTTATAATATAATTTTAATAGAATATTTCGTTTTGATTGATTGGTAGAGTGGTCAGTATGAATGGACGCTGAAGTAACTGGTGTTGGGTTCGATTCCCGTGCGATGTTAATGTGTGTGTGATCTAAAAATGTTTAATTCGGTCTGGGTGTGTATAATGTGAATGTGTGTGCATACAATTTAGTTGCTATGATAATAGACTGTCTCAGGAACTATACTGGTCCAATTCGAAAAAATATTTCTATGTTAGATAGCCCATTTTATAAGCAAAGCCAAGATAGGGCTTTGTATAACATCACACTCCAGCTAATGAAATCATAGTTAACATGTAAATATGGTAGTTTCCTGGGTAAACAAAATTAAATTCTAATTAGTCCGTCAGATAGATTTCGAAAAAATATTAGACACGTATTTTTTTGTTTCATCAAATTAATAAAACTGACTTAGTTATAACGCTTTAATGTTTAGGAGTGGGGGCTTGTGACGTCAACTGTTGCTTTATTGCATCTTCTTAATTATTTGTTTACATAAAAATTCAATAAAAGTGTCCAATATTTTTTGGAAATCTATAAGATGGTTTAATAAATCTTTTAGTCAATTACACTATTGTATAAGCATAGCTAACTTTAAACACACCTACAATTACAAACTATTTCACCCACAGATGTTTCGTAAACGAGCTAGACCTATCCGGCATGGCTGTAGACGTAGCCCTCCGCCGCTACCAAGCACACTTCCGCCTGCCGGGCGAGGCGCAGAAGATCGAGCGACTGGTGGAGGCGTTCGCCAGGCGATACTGCGTGTGCAACCCCGACTTCGTGCAGAGGTTACGGACTCAGGATACGGTTAGTTAACAGAATTATTTTTTAAATCAATCAATTAATTTTTTTAAACCCATATCGCCCCACTGCTGGGCAAAGATCTTCCCCCAAACGTAACATTTTATTTAAAAAAATCTAATGATGCAGGTTCACTTTTTCTCAAAATCGCCTTCGAGACTACTTTCAAAATGTTTTGCTTTTCAAATTCTATTTGGTTTTGGATTTTTTTCACCACGAACAATTGTAGAATTCACCCAAGATAATTACGTATTATACGTATTAGTGGTATTTATTTATAACTAGCTGTGCCCCGCGGTTTCACCCGCGCAGTAGTTCCCGATCCCGTGGGAATTTTGGGATAAAAAGTATCCTATGTTCTTTCATGGACCATAAGCTACTGTACCAAATTTCAAGTCAATCGGTTCAGTAGTTTAGCCGTGAAAAGGTAACAGACAGACAGACAGAGTTACTTTCGCATTTATAATATTAGTAGGGATATACTTAAAATTATTTCTCATATGTTTCAGATATTCGTCCTAGCGTTTGCCATAATAATGTTAAACACGGATCTTCACACACCAAACCTCAAGCCTGAAGCGCGGATGTCTCTGGATGACTTTGTGCGAAATCTCCGCGGGATTGACGACTGTGGGGATATAGACCGGGATATGCTCGCCGGGATATATGATAGAGTGAAGTCCAGCGAGTTTAGACCGGGCAGTGATCATGTTACACAGGTGGGTTTTACGTTAAGTTCATTTAGGACACTGAAGTTCGTTTTGAACAAGTTCGTCTCCAACAAACTAAATTTATCAAGAACAAATTCTGGTCTTAGAATATCACAGCAGAGTATGTTTTAAGTATATAAACATGTTCTTGTTTTTGAATATTTTCATAATGCAACATATTTTGACTCTCTATCTGTTTGATTTTACAATCATTTTAAATATACGTAAATCTTCTCTAAAAATATAATTTCCCTAATATTTACCAGCAAAAATGCATTCTTTTTTCAATATTATTATAAAACTGCCTTTCTATCCAGGTGATGAAAGTGCAAGCCACAATAGTGGGTAAGAAGCCGCACTTGGCCCTCCCACACCGCCGGCTCGTGTGCTACTGCCGCCTCTACGAGATACCTGATATACATAAGAAGGAACGGCCCGGTGTTCATCAGAGAGAGGTATGTAATAATGACCCTTATGATATTGGTTTTAGGCTTAATATGCTTTGCAGTCTGTTTCGTGTATGTTAGCGTAGTAATTTCAAGGCTACATTGACGAGTTCGCGTAGCGACTTCTACGTGTTGTCGTAGCGACTTCAACGTGTTGTCGTAGCGACTTTAACGTGTTGACGTAGTGACTTCAACGTGTTGTCGTAGCGACTTCAATGCGTTGTCGTAGCGACTTCAACGTGTTTCCGTAGCAACTTCAATGCGTTGTTTTTGAAAGTTCAATATCATATCGTAGCGAGATCCATGATTGACGTAGCAACTTCAACGTATTGACGAAGCGACTTCAACGTATCGACGTAGCGACTTCAAAACGTTGGCGTAGTAACTACACTACGTGACACATTTAAGTCGTTGCTACACTTCATAGGTTAAGTTATTCATGCAAATCGGGTTTGCTTGAATTGTACGCCTTTGAGACTAGAGCAGATTTTGATTTTTTATAAGGTAATTCATGAAATTTCCAACATCTTAATACGTAATTTGCATTACAGGTGTTCCTATTCAACGATCTGCTGGTGATCACCAAGATATTCAGCAAGAAGAAGTCGTCTGTGACGTACACGTTCAGACAATCGTTCCCGCTCTGTGGAATGTTGGTTAACCTATTCTCTGTGCCACGTGAGTTTATTTACTTGTTATTTGATTAGTTATAAAAAGAGTTTTGACGACCTCGATGGCAGAGCTGTCACCATGCCGGACTGACATCCAATATTTGTGTGAACCACAAATGTTTATCTCGGTCTGGGTGTGTGTGAGAATGAGTGTGCGCTTAGTTTCTGATACTCTAGATACAACTTCTGAACTTAGTTAGGGGTCAGTTACTATAATAAGATGATGTAGTGAATGTAGCGAATGCATTTTTTTTAATATTGGTAGGTTTTTCGTTTAAATTTATTTGAATTGAGGTGATTAAATTCGCTTAGTTGACTTACTATAGTATTATTATTTGCCGACGAAATGGCAAAGTATGCGTGCGAAGTTTCTTATACCTTAGATAAAAGTAGGTCAGTTACTCTATAAAGATGATAGAGTAGTTGATTAATTGAAAAATGCGCCATTCGCTCAAAATACATATATTAGACGTGTATTTAGTGTATTTCTACTAAGCTATGTGGAGTAGAGGGACAAACCTTTGAACCTGATCATCAAGCAGAGCATCCACTAACTTCGCGAAGCTCGTGAGCTTTGCGTTCATGCTGCTCCACTTAGCTTCATGTTGCATACATTCGCTTCAGGAGCGCGAATGTATTCTGAAGCGTGCAATAGTGTGTGCTCCACGCTCAGCACTCCAATCGGTGACGGTTTTTGAGCATTATCATTGGTCAACTCACGGTCTGTTCCGCTTCTCTCCGCACAGCTCAATGAAAATACATCTTAATCTCGAGAAACTAGCTACTTCAAGTATTCCTATGATCAACCCAACTTATAATAACCATTATTTGTACAGACTACCCATTCGGCATCCGGCTGTCGCGGCGCGTGGACGGGCGGCGGCTGGCGACGTTCAACGCCCGTAACGAGCACGACCGCTGCAAGTTCGCCGAGGACCTGCGCGAGAGCATCGCCGAGATGGACGACATGGAGGCCATGCGCATCGAGGGCGAGCTCAACAGGGGCAAGGGCCGGGCTACCGGCGGGAATCGGAACGGTAATACCTTGTGACTTATATATACCTCTACATTAATATTATAAAGAATTAAAGTTTGTGTGTTTGTTAAATTGCAAGGGGTAATCTCTGAACGGATTTCAAAAATTCTTTCACTAATGGGAAGATATTGTTTATTGTCAGCGAGTGACATAGGCTATAGTTTATCCCTGTATTCTCACGGGAATAGGAACTACGCGAGTGAAACCGCGGGACTCTGCTACTCTTAATATAATATTATTGGAAAAAAATACTTAAAATGTTATAATACCTTATTGATATAAATGTAATATTATTTCAGTAATGGAGAACAGAGACAGCGGCGTGGCAGATGTCGAGATTGACCACCAACAATGTCTAGATCATGCAATGCACGTCCACGGGTAAGTAGATCACATATTTATATCAAACCGAGCGAGAAAAGCAAGCGAAAAGTCATAATTTTGACAAGATAAGCTTATTTCGCTTTTGTCTGTGTGGATTATGTATTATGTGTGTTTGTCTGTGTCCCTTTTCATAACAGTTCCGGGCTATGTTTTTGACCAATCTAGCCTGGAAGCCATGTTTTTTACCGATCTTGGCGAAACTTGGCACATGTGTTCCTTCAAGTGTAAAGATATTAGAAAAAGAATAGTTATTTAAGCTAAGGTGTCTATGAAATATTCTTGAAACCTATCTCACACCTAAGATGTTTTGATCTATAATATTTTGTTTTATAAAATTTATTATACTCAACTTAAAAGAAAACAGAACTCTTATAAAACATTGAGTCTATATTATCCACACATTTTACTTAATCATACTTTCCTCTCCCGTAGCGTGGTGGTGCCCCCGCCGCCGTCGTGCCCGGCGCCGGCGGCGCCCGCGCGGCACGCGCAGAACCCGCCGCCCACCACCATCATCAAGCGGAACGTGCTCAGCAACTCGCTCGTCGATATTAACGATCCAGGTTAGTATGTGTATTGTGCAATGTTATTGGGGATTCTGAATCTCTGACTTGTATACTGACATTTTAATATGAGACTGGGTTTATAATCATGTTGTAAGTTTGTGATGAGATGGCAAATAATAACTTCAAAAGTTATTTTAATAATATCTGGGTTTTCACCATATTTAAAGCAATAAAACTCATTTGAGATCCGGATGAAATTTTTGTGCATTGACGTTGATGTATGCTATATGTTTGAATTGTGTCACATGTGTGTCCAACTATTAACTAGTTTGGCACCCAAAAATGAGCGATGATGCCACCGGATCAGATAAGTTTGTGTCGCTGTAGCGTAAAACCTGTGTATTTATCCGGTATCTGTGAGAGACAAGTGGATCTATCTACTATCACTGGTATAACATCTCGTGACAATGACATGTCTAACCTACAATTCCCCACTCCGCAGTAGCCCTGGCGGCCGAGCGGCTCCAGCGGCGCGGGTCGGTGGGCTCGCTGGACAGCGGCATGTCGGTGTCGTTCGCGGCGTCGAGCCGCTCGGCGCTGGCCGCGTCGCCGCGCCACCCGCACGACCAGCGCTCGCCCGGTAAACTCTACCCCTAGCAGGTCACACATCTCATCTTATACTGCGCGTTTCTTAACCTTTGTTCGGTGTGGCTTTTTGGGTTTTTGGCGCGTTTCCACCGCCACGTACGCTACGCACGCGGTGCTGCCATACAGATGCAATGTCTATTGTACGGCAGTGCCGTAGAGTGTGTAGCGTGCGTGACGGTGCAAACGCGCCCTGCGGCTGGTAACTTGCGGTGTGAATAATACGGCTTTAAGGTTTTGGTAATAATGTGATATGGCTTTGTAACTAACACGGCTGTTTGTTAATTTGATGTCATAAATGACAAAATAAGGCTTAGCAACTAATTGCAATTGTTTTTAATAAATTTTAATATGGATAAATGATGATGAATGTCGGGGAATTTGCGATACGGTGTGACAGAAGATTTTTTGCGTGAGAAATAGAAATATGTCGTAACAGAATTGTCAAAGGTTGTCAGCTGTCATTGATATATCGACTTTATTTTTAGACTGTTATGGTTTATTTCTATTTGTCTCAGTCTGCAATCTAACAATTGCTTACTTATAATTTTAACGCAAAATATAATAAAGACAAAATATAACAAAATACAAAAGAAATAAAGAAACAATTTACAAATTGGATTTTTAATAACGTTTTACACATACAAAGCTTCATTTATTGAAATGCATATAAACGTATTTAACGTTAGTATATTTTTTTGGCTTGCAATGAAGCAATACGTTTGTTGCGCATGTAATAATCTTAACAAAACTGAAAGGTTCAGAAACGCTTTGCATGCATCTTTTTCATATCATTACTATGTAGTTTTAGATTCTATTACTTTATCTTATAACCCCTATCCTTTAAAATTTCAAAATCTTCTTGATAAATCTATATTCAGTCACAATCTTTTCTGTGCCGGTGACAGCGCCGCTGTAATCGCATCTTTTGGTTGTCAGTTTAATAATGACATTAGAATCAGAATGACAACAGGAGCTTCCAACTTTGGCCGCCGGCACAGAAAAGATTGTGACTTAATACGCCAAAAGTCAATTTAATGTCAGTTTCTACTATTAGTAATTTGTCAAATCTATAAGTAGTGTCCAAGAGAATTAATTTCATACTATAAAGACTTCTTGACAATCTATAAATAGTACTCCAAAATTTCATTAAAAAAATCAAATCTTCTTGAGAAATCTATTAGTTCTTAACAATCTATAAGGTACTTACCCCAAAAGTGTCAATTTCAATCTCAATTTTCATCAATTCACATAATTTTCGACTCTCATTAATACATCTAAATCATGACTCGTCTAATATAAAATAGCATAAATTTTAATAATTGAATACTAAACCTATTTTGATGTAAGTAACTAAATGTGAACTAACAAATCATACTTACTCGGTCTTATTTGCGTTACATTTTAAACCTAGTTTAACAAAATCTGGTTTAAGCATTTGACACTTGTCAGTCAAATCTGTCACTTTTGTCTTTTGACAGTATTCAAAATTGTACATAGATTAGGTTGTAAAACCTGGTTTAGTGCTAAACCAGACTAAAAATGCAACGCAAAAAAGGCAGACTGTGTTTTATCTCGCATTTATAATGCTTTGATTAATGTTTAACTGAAATGTTTGTGATTAAAAGCAATTTATTTGAAACTATTTTTGCAAACAGAGATTATTTTAGCTCAAAATTGTTTGACTTTGATGAGGAACTTAATGTATATGTATATGAATAAAGGAAATACCTTTTAAAAAACTTTGAATTAAAAAAACTATTATTAACTCCAGTAAATAAAACAGTCTATATTACATGTTTAAAACTAATTTTCATTTTTTTTCAGGTCGAATTTTCAGCGGTATAGGAGGTATATTCCCAAGTCGTACTCGCAAGTTGAGCGCTGCAGGAGTGCCGGACACTAAACACGGTCAAGTTGGCAAAAGTACAGAAGTTTAAACAACATTTCAACCGAAAACCGGTCGAAAATATCATAAAAAACCATTTTTATCCGGTTTCAACTGGTTTTGATCCGCATTATACCAGTTTGAACCGGTTTTGTGTCAAATTTTAAGTTAATCGTTACTTAACGGTTTTCTTCTTAATTTAAATCGGAAATGGTTCTTAATTTGAATCGTAGTCGATTACGAATGTATTAATCGAATAACTGGCAAATTTTGAAAATCGAACGCTCGATTTTTTTATATCTTGATTTGATTTGACAAGGTGCCATCTTGTATTTTAATATAATACTTTGGAAATTGTAACAGTTCTTTAAATCTACAAAAATATATGAAAAAATATTATAATCGTTAAGACACATATTATCAACGAATTCATTCGTGATTCTTCGTATATACGAAAATAACCGAACGATAAATGTTCTTTATATATTCAAAAAGTCTTATTTAGATCTTTATACGAAATTATACCGTATTATAATGCTACTAAGGTTTAAATTTCGGTCACGGATAGTAAAGTATGTTTACAAAAAATTGGCCTTTGATAAAATTCAAGCACATGATTGGTTGACGTCAAGCGATGACGTTGTGTGTGAGTGAGAAAGATATATAAATTGAATAAGTGGAACAAGGACAAAGATATTCGGATTTTATTAATTTGATTAATATTCGATTTTTTTTCTGAATGGATATAAGATAGCTTTTATTCCGTTTTTCTTAGGGATATGCGGATAAAATGGTAAAGCGCAATAAATATAAAATTATTTTGTGAGCAAAGTCAGGGTTAACGGTACGAGAATTTGAAGGAAAATGGTTTTCGGTGTAATTATTTTAATGCTTTATACACCCTTATTTTGAAATTGCGATACCTTATCTCACAGCTAATGTAAACCACGGGTGACAATATCATAGTGAAGTTAGTTTTTTTCTTTTGCTTTTATTTAAAAAGTTATGATAAGTTAAAGATTTTCAAAATTCCACCGAATTTTATTGTTATTCTACAACGAACAACAGGCGAACGCTGCGATACACAGCTGAGCGCGGTCATCGACCCGAGCCGTCACAGAATACTTGATAGCTAGTGTGCCGTCTGGTAATACGACATTTATTTTGTATTTTTTAAAGATAAGTAATCGACTATCATTTTTGATATTTTTATTGGATATATGAATTCAGTTACTGCTAAAGATATTCTGATTTTAATAAGTCCCATATTTTCAAAATAGGGGTGTATATTTAAAAAAGGTGCATAAACATAAACGTACAACTACTTAAACATCACAAATATGAAATATTGCTATCTCACTTTAACTCGAATGAAAGAAAGAGATGAACAACTCTCCAACAAATACTTTGACAATTTAAATTAAACATTTTAATGAGAATAATGTGTAATGTTATATGAATCGAAATAAAAAATGTCGGTCCATGTGATGTAGATTGTAGGGGGTTAAATGGAGGTAAATAGGTTTTGTTTCATGTATAAATATTGAGTATATCAAGAACTAGCGGCGACCCTCGGTTTCACCCGCGTAGTTCCCGTTCCCGTAGGAATATTTGGATAAAATTATGCTAAAAACCTTCTCACTGAATCACTCTATCTATTAAAACAAACGCATCAAAATCCGTTGCGTAGTTTTAAAGATCTAAGCATACATAGGGACAGAGAAAGCGACTTTGTTTTATACTATGTAGTGATACGCTAATTAATATCCAGGACTGTTGAAAATTTACCGCCGTTTCCAATAATCAATCAATCTATGGTCTTACATGTCGACGGATACAAAACTCTGTATAACCACACCTCAGATACTAGCGCTAAAATGTATGAAACAAATCCGTTGCTACGCACACAGTCTAAGCTCGTGTAAGTAAACGCGTGCAAGCTTGTGTGAGTGAGATAAGGACACGCTAGGGTTGCTCAGCAGCGAGCTTAAACAACCGTTTGTTGTCAGTTTATCTGTCTGTCAGTTCATTTCATAGAAGAATCGTTATGATTGATTATATTCTGTTTGCGCCAGCCTACAACTATGTACAACTACAAGTGACGCCGCGAGGGGTGAGGGGCAGTTTCAGCGGGAGACAGCGAGTGAACATACTGTACGCTAGTATAGGTAGCGGCACGTAAGTTTAGCGCTGAGCGAAATGTAGAGTAGCATGTGTACAGTAGCGAACAAAATACAATTACGTTTAACTCAATTACAATTACTATAACTACATAAACAAATATTTTTAACAACATATTTTATTTAAATAAATAGTAAATCTTTCATGCACGAAATGTGGATGATATTAGGTACTGTGGCGCGCGCTAACATTAATAATTACTTAATATTTAACTTTATTTTTTTTAATTATTGATCATCTACTAAAAATACACAAATAACCAAAAATATCAACCAAACTTAAACCTAAAAAAAAAAACTATATTCATGAACGACAATAACATTTAATATACTTACTTTAGAACGCGACTGTTCATTCAGATGTCCGCGGAGTGTGCTATCGTGGCGGGGGACGGAGTGCGGCAGACTAGCCAACCGGCGTTAGGCACACACTCCCCTCGTTCCTCTAGCCCCCATGTGATACCTTATTTTTGACTTCTGCGCAATAACGGTCAGCGCTAGAGTTTCGTGCCGCTACTTACACTCATTATTATACCATTTCTACATCTAATACAAAATAAAAAAATACAAAATAAATGTTATAATATAAAACAGTTTACGATGTAGTGGAGCAGACTCAGTGTGCGCTGTGACGCCGCTGGTGCGACACAGCACTGGTTTTCAGTCTGTCCGTTAACAAAACAAGTATTTCTTAAAAATATAATGGCGTCTAGTGCGCAATACAACTATACTGTGGTATAACTGACAGTTTACCGTCACAATAACCATATCAATGGTGGACACAATCATAAAATAAGCCTACACCTTTAATATGGTTATTGAGACGGTAAAATAACGCACAGAGTTTTGTAACCGTCGATAAGCTAGATTATAAATATCGAATTTTGAGAACGGCTGTTAGTCGATCTTGTCAGGTAATTTAACCGCTTGCTATAACGTAAAAGAAATAAACAAAATATCTATGGTACAAAAACGACATTTCGGAGAATCCATGTCACTGCGAATGTTTCTTTGTCCAAGTTAATAGCTCTTACACGAGTATAATTAAATAACAAGCAGTAACGTTTAAGTAAGTTTTCCTTGCTTTAAAACGGAAAAACGGTTTTTTCCTTTTTGAAGCACGGAAAATATACTTAAATTTTACTAGTTGTATTTTAAGTATACTCGTTTAAGAGCTATTAGCTTAGATAATGGACAAGCTTCCGAAGTGATGTGGCATCGCCAAAATGCGGTTGTTTTGTAACTATTTCCAGGCAGATATCTATTGATATGGTTATCGGGACGGTAAAATGACAGATTTATTCGCCCTAATAACTATGTATATCTATGGTACGTATCTGTCAATTAGCATGATCATAGATAGAATATCCAGACCATGAATATAAAATAGATACTTACTCAATAACGAATTTTCAAAATACCTTAATTACATTCAAAATTGGGAAGGTTATTTGTAATTATTGAGACAGCAAAATTAACACCCATTTTTATTATTGGGTGTGTAAAGTCACCCATTTTAATTTACGAATTTGTCAGTTGACACAAGTTGACTTTGACGTTGAAGTTTTTTTGATTTATAACAAGTAATGGTTTGCACACCCTTATTCGGTGTAAATCGTAAGGACCTACTGTGCATTATATTGAAACATATAGAGATTTTCAAAATTATTTTTGGGCTATGACTTTTTATTATGAGAACTAAGTTGGATTTGAACAGTTGAAATAATAAATGTCAAAAAGTCTTACAAGATTTTACCGTTCAAGATTAGTCTTGTCAAAAATCGAAATACCTAAACAATATTTAAAATAAATATAAACAAAAATAACTGCATTTAAAATAGTAGTTTCCAATTCACGTTACCACGCAAAGTATTAAATAAGTTATATTTATTAATAAAATAAAAATTTATGAAAAAAAAATATTCGCTGATTTTTTTAGATATAATTGTAAATACGTTTATAAATTAGACAGTTTAAAAAATAATATTTTTGTCCATGCACGAGCAATAATGTTTTTTATTAGTTTCTTAAAACGTTTTTATTCTTAAATTAAATAGAGGTCATAATGAAGCACTTCAAATTTATTGTCCAAAAGTTAGCGGATGATTAGTACATCGCAAAAAATATTTTTAAAGTTTAATATTTAAATAAAATATATACGAATTTATTCATCATTGTTGACAAGTTTTATTAGAATATAGAAAGTTTGAGATTACATACGTAGATGGTTAAAACACCTAACTTCCTAATGAAAGACTTTCTGATTTCTCTGCGTCCGTTACTTTAATGATGTCCAATTATTTTTAATATGAGATAATAGTATTTAGTAGTTTTGCGACGATAATACATACCCTATGTAATATTATGTTCTTTCGGGGGAAAAATACATACATTATACACAAAAATTAACTTCATGGGCTTAGTCCTAAGTTCACATGTATGCTCAAAGATATTACTCAAAAGATTTAAAAATTTCTTAGAGAGAAAAAAAACAGTTTATCATTAAACTTGTTCGTTTGGGGGAGAAAATACATACATTATATAAAAATGTACGCTTTCCTAGGTTCATATCTCATTTGAGACGTTTTTGAAAGAATATTTTTAACTTTGTCTGTCAATTTATGCATTTACGTACTGGCAATCCATCATGCAGATTTTTATTTTTTGTCGTAGGTGTAATAAAATCTCTCATGTTAGTTACTATTGTCTCGTATTAGAAATAAATATATATAAACACAAACTTCCACTATAACTATGTCTGATTTTTTAGAACTGTCTTATTATATATACCTTAACATTTTTTATTGCGACTTTGTATTGTGCAGAACAATTTGAGCCTTATCTTGTTGAAGTTAAGATTCAAATTGTTATAGCAAATCCCTGGATATTACTTATAACTTATAGTATTAAGCAGTTTTGGTTGGTCTTGTTTCAGAATGATATTTAAGAAAATATTGTTTTATAATTAGGACATTATTTTTATTTTGCAAAAAAGTCTAATTCAATCTTATGTAGACAGTTCAAAATGTATTGTCAAAGTGACGTTGACAGTACTTTAGCCGCCGGTCCGATGTTTGTGACACAGCGTGATTTCAAAATATGAAAAACCACATAAAATGAAAATTCGTTGGGGTAAAAAGCAAAATACACCAAACTAAAAAATCACTTATTTATTTACTACTAGCGCTCCGCCCCGGCTTCGCACGGGTGTAATTTTCCCGTTGATTTCCAGTTTTTTTACATAAGAACCTTCTACAGATTATGAGAAAACTACAAACGAAAAAAAACAGCCAAATCGGTCTAGCCGTTCTCAAGTTATGGTGTGACAAAGGAAAACTGGTTTCATTTTTATATATATAGACTAGCGGCCCGCCCCGGCTTCGCACGGGTCCAATTTTCCCGTTGATTTTCCAGTTTTTTTACATAAGAACCTTCTCCTAATAATAACAAATACAACAAAAAAAGAATTAGTGAAATCGGTCCAGCCATTCACGCGTGATGCCGTGACCAAGGAAAACGGGTTTCATTTTTATATATATAGATTATACATAGCACAAAATCATTAACAAGGCCAACCCAAAACTTAATATACATATAAAAATGTTGACTAATATTACGTAGCCTGTTGACTATACACAATTCGTTGTTTCTACCTATTTGATACGAGTAGATAGATGAAAAGAAATGTTTTATTATAAACATTTTTATATACATATAACATTTTAATAATATATATGAATACTCCTTCCAATCAAAGCCTATATTTGCATCTCTTTTCATTGCAAGTAATTGATCTGTCTATCTCTGTCTATTTTTTTTGACAGGTGACGTTTTGTACAAGTTCGAAACTCAATATATTTGACGTTTGACAGTTCATGATTTTTATTTCGATTCTTGTTAATTTGTATTTGCTTTGTCCGGGAATCGAATACGCTACTATTTATTTGGTAGTCTGGCTTCAACATAAGTGTGGATATTGAGTTTCGTACTAAAGTACCTTTTAACTGTCAAATTAATTTTAAAACGTCATCTTAAAACTTGAAGCACCAAATTTTGAAAATTATTTTTTGATTGATTTTTAATTAATTAAATAACTGTTGTATTATTACAAGTATGGTACAATTCATATATTTTTATAATTTAATTTTTTTGTTGTATAATTTGATCTGATTATTTTGTATTTTTTTGAAAAACCTAGTTCCCTTAAAAATTGTATATCCCTAATCATTCGCATAAGTACTTAATGAAGGAATTGAATTTTGTGTTTTGTCATTAAATTTTGAATCTTATGTATATTGAAATACATAACATAATTGTATCTAAAGAAAATAAAATATTTATATAATTATATCCCTAATGTTTGTCTATGAAACTCGAATGTAATTTCTTGTACGTATTTCAAGCGAAATGCGTTCTTATTTTGTTAGAAGTATGATATGATTTTGTGTAACATTGTATTTTGATTGGGAAAATTAAGGAAGAAAATTCAATTTTTTTAACTCTTCTTTTTTCGGTCAATTTAACGTGTTTTGAAATAAAAACCTGTATTTTTTAACCAACATTAGCTTAACCGCGTTTTTAATTTTTTACTAGACTTGGAACGAACGGGTTTAAAAATCCCCGTAGATTATTAAAATTTTTCATCACACAGTCTTAATATTACAAAATATTAAGTAATTAATTAATAATATAATTTTAACCAATCAAAATACAACATAACGAGTGTGAAAAAAAATGCTTTTGTAAATTTCGCTTGAAGCCAAAGATGTAATATTATCTTGTGTTCAATTTTAATACCAACTTAATAAAAAAAAATGTTTTTAAACTCTTTTTGTGAAATTTCGTGTTTGTCACTTATTTTTAGAAGTTATAATAGTTGAAATGGTGTACTATGTAATTTTTAGTTTTTAATTTTCTTTTTCTGTAACATACACTAACTTATTTAACTTTCTTCTATCTCTATATGTATATGAAAGAATTCTAATATATATTCGTTTAGTTATATAACTGTTATATAAATAGTATAAGCAATAATGCGCATACGCAGCCCAAATGCGCTGTATTATATTAATAACGTTGTTAAAGGTTGATGTAACTAAGTCACTTACAATAGTTTTATTTAAATAAAAAATAATAATTAATTAAACACGAAAAATGTATTTATTTATTAAATATGAATTAACATTCATGATTTATTGTTGTTTTATTTTTTCACCTAATTACCAAGTTTACCTGTAAGATACCTCTGCAAGGCAAACACCTCTCTTAGTACAGGAGTAATAGGCGTAAAAGACGGGCATAGTACGACGGCTTATATCAAACCGAGCCATGTTTAAAAAATATTTGTTTTTCTACGATAACATAGGACAATATTATTTATATTTTATATTATTTGGGTGGCTTACAGCTATCCTTAAGAATTAAATTATTAACAAAAAATAGTAATGCAAGCCTCCACATGTAGCATTTCTAAATAACATAGGATTCTCTAAGTAACATAGGAGACAAATGAGCAGACCTGTAGCCTAATGAATCATAAGTCCATTGGCAACTTAAAGGGATAGCACGACGTTAGGAGAAGAAAGAGTTAAGGCTCAACACACACCGAAAGAGCTACGAAAGGCAACGAAGGGAAACGAATTTTCAGTTTCATACGCATTTTAACTTTATTTTCATAACTATAATACTTATTATCGCATGAGAACCGCGCGGATGCATGCGGTGTCGCGGGAATCCCGGCGAATTCCGTTCGTTCAAGTTTCTGCTGCGAAACGCAGTAGCTCTCACTACTGCTTGATGCCGACATTCTGGGAGACTGGTGGTACTTCCGTGCTTCAAGCATATCCGTGTTCTTTACCTATGTACTTCAAATTTAACTAACTACGAACCAGTAAAATAATACACAAGTATTATGAAAATTAAATACTTAGCTTATATGCATGTTGAGTACTTGTTTTTATAATACAGGTCTAAAACTTTCGGTCAAAATGGTAAGTATAAAACTAATAACATACATCATTACAAAGAAAGTAAAAATAAGATCTGAATTCATGAATTTATAAACAAACTTTTATTCAGTACTGGAATCGAACCCGGAAGTTTTAAAAAACAAAACGTACCCTATTTCTAGATTTCATTTGTGTATGTAAATGTCTGAAGCTGTAAATCTTACAGTCCGAAGTTTCAGTTGTGTTTAATTTAAAGGATTAATTAAATTAAGGGGGCAATTTTCTGTTCTATTCATTACTAGCGCCCCGCGGTTTCTCCCGCTAGTTCCCGAACCCGTGAGAATGAAATTTATGTAAATAAAATTATGTTCAAAATCGGTCTCTGGAATCACTCCTATCTATTAAAAAATAAAATAAACCACATCAAAATCCGTTACGTAGTTTTACAATAAAAAAACTAAGCATACATAGGGATGGACAGACAACAACTTTGTTCTATACTTTGTAGTGATTATGGCTTTGTAGTAATATATATTATATATTTTTTCCCAAAACACCCTTCAAATATACATTCCATAACAAAATTTTCAAACAACAATTCCATCTCTTTTCCATATTACTAAGTACAGACGGCTTCTAAAGCCGCAATGCTATGTCAGTTGTCTTTTATGGCTTCCCCCCTCCCTCCCCCCTATAAGCCCTGCTTAGTGTAACATAACTATAGATATAACGTATTTGGTAGGTAATAGTACGCGTCACAAGTATCCTAGGCAAGGGAAAAATAAATGGAGTAGTCAATTTTATTTATTTTAATAAAATATAATTTTCTTAGAATGATTTCCAGGGCAAATTACTTATAATAAAAACGAACAAAATTCAAACACATATCAAAATAAAGGTTCAAAATGTGCTCTAATACTATACCACTTATACAACAATACTCATACTAAGAACATATCAGTAAAATTACATCAACTGTTTTTAAATCTTTATTATTGTTACAAGAATGTATCCACGAAGTACCGTTACATTATTTTTTTGTAACTTTAAAATAAGTTTATTTTGGATAAATTATAGATTATCAACTACAAACTAATATTACATATTCTACTGAATAAAATATGAAATGGTGTTACTATAATAAATATTCGACGATATACAAAAGCAAGTATTAATTAACATAAGCGCAAAAATATGAACTAAAAAGTTACAGCCTTACCAATAAAAAATACCCACAGTGTATATTCTTGATATAACAAATTATTAATATGCTTCACACTCGTTATATCAAGAATATACACAGTGGGTATTTTTTATTAGTAAGGCTGTTAATGTTTAGAGAAAAACAACATTTTGTATATTTAATATTAGGAACAAAAAGTTACCGCATAGGAAAAATCTAAAACAATATCCACTCCAAGTATGTCTCTGTTCCAATAGAGTCATCGGATCGGGCCCGCGCCGCTTCAGTACTACTAACCACGTGACAATAGATAGCACCTTCATAAACAACTAACAAATAATAAAAAAAACCGAAAAGTTACAAAAAAAAACATAAAAAAGTTAAAAAAAATACCAAAAAAAAAACTTCCAACAAGGTAAGTGGAGATTTGTTATTATTAATTAGATTAAATTAGGAATTATTAAATTAAGTGTTAGATAATTGAATTATCTAATTATTTCAATTATGGGTATGTTAATTTGATTTTCTGTTTTAATTTAATTATTCTTAATTTAGTATCATACTAGCCACCTTGGATTAACACAGGTAGAATTTTCCGATGGATTTTCGAAAATTTTCTTGTTCTAGCATATATATTCGTATGAATACAAATAATTAGCCAATTAAGTACTTAATGCGATATTCAACAAAAGTTTTTAATTTAATAATTTAGGAAAAGTTAGTTCGTAAATATATCTCGTACTAGTTACTCTTTAAAGTACATATCTATTAAAAATATTTATAAAAATTCAAAAGATTTTATTGGTTATTATGGCAATTTTAATTCTTACTGCTCACATTTTTTAATTTATCAAAAAACTAAGTCTACGACCATGGAAATACATTTAGACCAACAAATAAGAAGGCTTCATGAAACTTATGTTCCAAGTCTGTCTATGTGTTACACAAATATCACGAAACTACTAATCTGATTTTCATATCATTTACACCGAGTATAAATAGGCAATTATTTAGTGGTTTTTGTTACTCGAATAAGATCGCAGTACACACATAGTAAATTACAATACAAACATTATAATATTACATTATAACATAACATAATCATTCACTACATCATCTCATTATACATACTAACTGATTACTGACCCCTAACTAAGTTCGAAACTTGTATCTAGGGTACCTAGATACAAATTTCGAACTTAGGTATCAGAAACTACGCACACACTCACAAGTAAGTACTTTAAATATCTAAAAGGTTTTACTTAAATCATTTTGGTAAGCCTAGTTACACTAAGGTACTTACAAAAGCACAATTTCGATTACCTAAATATTACAGTATTTGTAAAGGTTTCATAATTAAACTTTTTAATAAATTTTTTTCATACTATCATCACAGCAAATTGATCATATTTTAGTATTTTTAAAATGCCATTAAGTATATATTATAGTAAGTAAAAAAAAACAAAATCACAATTTACTTAAATCTATTTACTTACTTAATTATGATAAGGTCCGAAAAGAGAAAGTAAGGTAGTGAAACAAAACAAACGTTTTCATATTTCCTTATTGTTCCTACTATTTTTACCCTTAAACCATATTAAGCAGGCAGTAAAATTTTCACAAAAATATTGATTTTTTGTCTTGGTTAACGGATTATTGTCATGGTTATAATTTTCTTTTACATTATCTGACGATCACTACAGAATCCGAAACGTCAGAAAATGTCAAACAGTCTATAGAAAATGTAAATGATAAGTAAAACCTCGACAATAATCCGTCAAAGTAGTTTTAAATCATTAAAATTATTACAAACAATTAAATCCATCCACCCCTTTACATGTAAGTATGTAAGTACTACCTATACCTAGGTATAACCACACACTTTCGAACAAACACTACTTTGAAGTTTAACACAAAAACATGTAAGTCATAAAATTTTTCACAATCACAAAAACATAATTCGCGAAAATATATCTACTAAAGAAACTTATTCTTATTTAATTTTTAATTGCACGAAAAATACACACAAATATTTTCCCGCTAAAACAAATGTCACAATAAAAAGATGGCGCTATATCAAAGATCACCACAGATTAAACAATATAAAAAAGAAACAAAATTAAACTAAGTGTTTACACTAATAGAAGAGGTTGTAAAATGACAAAATACACTCATTTAGTGATAATTTAATAAAGTTAACTAAATTATAGTCATTTAATTCAATTTAAACGTCGCAGGTAAACTAACTAGTACCGATATAATGTCAATGACCTCGGTGTGAAACTGTTTATTTAATAAGCGGAATCATAATATGAGCACACAAATTGGATTTTATGTTTAATTTTGGGGATTAGTGAAAGATTTTTACCATTATCGAAAGTACCAAAATAAAATTCCGTTACACATGTTTTAATTAAATAGGTGATGTTCCTGAGAAATCTCTACTTTTCCAAAAATAGCATCCCAGCCCTAGATTCATATGTATTGGATTTAAATTATACTTAGATAGGATTAATGAACTTGTTGTATAATTTCGCAAATTAAGCTCTGCTATTCTAAACGACGGATTATAATTACTTGGGATGCTGAAATTTTCTTTTTTTTGTCTAACCCACCACATAGTCGTAAGCTCTTAGCTTAAATTATCCTTTCTTATAAACTAAGTAAGTGAGCAGCATCAATAAGTCAATTATAACTTTACTTAATGAAAAATGGTTAAAGAAATAATCTTGGAGGTTCTTGTCCCTGCAGCTCAAACCAACGCACCTGTAGCTTGCGCCTTGGACCGCAAAAGATAGCATTCATAAGTTTTTACTTCTTTTTTTACTTGAAAACTAAGAAAAAGGTAATATATTTTAAATTAAATAAACAGATGGAAGAATCCCTAGACGGTCGGGAGAGCGGCGCGGGAGCGACAGGCTTTGATTCGGCGGCCATTTTGAACGATGACGTATCACCTACAACCAGCTTCTGTTATAATATACCTAATTTATTTAACGGGTAAGGCACAAAGGTTAAAAATACACACATCAAAAGTGTCTAGGGATCAAGCATTTTTATGCGGATTTCTTGAGATTGAGATGTGGCTTTGTAATAAATTTATGATTTTATAAATTTATATGGATCCTTTTTGGTGCATTTCATAATTTGAATCAGGAACTGTGAATCAAATTCGAGTAAAAGATGAAAATCAGCTGTCAATATTTTCCCTATAAAAACATACAACGCATTGAAGACATTATTAGTGCTACTGTTTCCCTACTACTGATTAAAACCAACGTTATTATGGAGCGGCGACGTCATTTAAGCAGGGAAGAAATGCTCAGAGCCGTGGGAATGATAGAAGCTGGTTCCCGGCAACGTACTGTGGCTTTAGCTCTGAATACAAGTCAGAGTGTTATCAGTCGACTTTGGACACGTTACCGAAGCACTGGTACCGTGGCTGAGCGCCATGGAGGACGGTATCGCTGCACCACACGGAGACAAGACCGATACATTCAAATCTTAACTCGAAGAGCTCCAACAATAACCGCCATGATGTTAGCCGTGCGGCTTCATCACTCTTCAGGGAACTTAATTAGCGACCAAACAGTCAGAAACCGCTTGCATGAAGTGAACCTTCATTCCCGAAGACCGCTACGGGTACCACCTATAGCAATGCACAATCGTAGGATTCGATATCAATGGGCTCTTGAACACAGAAATTGGGCAGAAGAACAATGGCGTTTCGTGTGCTTTTCTGATGAGTCTCGTTTTGGTATGAGACCGGATACAAGACGTATACGACACTGGAGAACCCCTGGACGCCAACAGCGATTAAAATCCTGCCAGGAAGTCCATCCTTATAGTGGTGGAACCATCATGGTATGGGCGGGTATTTGGATCGGCGGAAGAACTGAGTTGATTTGGATCAGAGGCAACCTCAACGCTCAAATTTATGCTGAGACGATTGTATCAGACGTCATCGTTCCTCTACAAGTGCAAATCGGTCCCTTATTTCAGTTAATGCATGATAATGCACGACCGCACACCGCAAGAGTTGTAAGACAGACTCTCGCCGCAGCTAACATCAATGTCCTGCCCTGGCCTGCTCAGTCGCCAGACTTGAACCCGATTGAGCATGCATGGGATATGCTACAGAGAAGAGCTCTGCCGAATATGGAGGGTATCCAGTCGCAAGAAGACCTTTTTTTGTTGTTGCAACGAACATGGGCGGCCATTCCACAGCGTGATTTGGATGAACTCATTTTGAGTATGCCAAACCGATGTTCTTGTGTTGTTAGTGTTCGCGGTAGAAACACGGATTATTAATTGTTTAAGTTACCCAATAAAATTTTAAAGAAAACTGTTATTTCAGTCTTTTTTTCGAACTTTAATGTTAGTGGTTCAAATGTCAAAAATCCCTTTATTAGGAAAATGGCAAATTTCTTTATTAATGCAAAGGTGACTTGGTTTATCGTTACTGTGACAAACGAAAACACTTTATTTGATGAATCCTTAAAGAAAATTTTAATTAATATCAATCAGGAGAAAAGTTATTGCAAAAATATATGTTGATCCCTAGACACTTTTGATGTGTGTAGTTAAATTAAGCACATTTTAGTCTATTAAGCACATTTTAGTCGGCAATCAAAAGGCGTATATGACAGTGACTAAGACTACGGTTTCGATTACCGCTTAAGGCAAATTGAATGTATAGTAGAAATGTTTTGATGTAGTGATTTCAAACCTTCAAACTTAGTACTTATGTCCCTTTAAAAAAAAAGGATAATTTTGCAGTTGTCATTAAATATGCCATAAATCCATAGTAACATTACTAATTTATTTATTTAGTTAGACACTTCAACAATATCTTCACTTATAATACTAATAATAAAACTAATTATATGTAACATTCCCATGTGAGATATCTTTACAGAAGAGTACATTCTTCTCTTAAAAAAAAAACAACAAATATAAATTAGTTATGAAACAATAAATAGATATCTACGCTAAACAAATACATAATAATTAACATTTATTGAGTTTATGTTTTAAACCTCTAAGTGAGATTGAGTGAAACACAAAAAATTGTCCACTAAAAATTAAGTATCCAAATATTATAATTAAAAAATCTTCGTCCGTTAATACTGGTTCATACTTTTAGACTAGGCCCTGGATCAGTGCTATGTGAGCGGCCAGACACGGAAACCAGCGAGACATACACCTCAGTAGAGCCGGAGGAAACACCAGAACATCACTTTGAAGATGATGAAGAGTATTCACCGAGATCTAGTGAGTGGAAATTTAAGTTCATTTCATCGATTACTTTGACAAATCTGTTTAAAAAAAATCTACGTTCTATCTTCACAGTTGCTCCTGATGATGAATAAAAGATATTATTATATCTAAGCACAGTCTTAGTAATACGAGTGAACCGCTTGGGCACAGTTAGTATTTCGAGATGACAATTCATTTATTTTAAGATAGATGGTACTACACTACTACGAAATTATTTTGCCGTAGCGGTGGCGTAGCAGAAAACGTATGTACGCTAATACACTTTTTAAACTTTCGCGATCGGAATTCATCGAAGTGCGAAAAATATTGTTAAAGCAAGCTTTGAATTTCGGAAGAAGCCGGTTCAATTTAATTTTGAATTCCTAATTTATGCTTTTCCGATCGTAAAAAGTATCGTGAGGAAACCTGCACACATTTGCAAATAATTTCGTCGTGGGGATGTATAATGTGCTCCAAGTGCTTATTTATATAATTTAACTAGCTGCGCCCCGCGGTTTCACACGCGTAGTTCCCGTTCCCGTTCCCGTAGGAATTTTGGGATGAAAAATAGATGTTGGCCGATTCTCAGACCTACTGAATATGCTCACAAAATTTCATGAGAATCGGTCGAGCCGTTTCGGAGGAGTATGGCAACGAAAATTGTGACACGAGAATTTTATATATTAGATTATTCTAATAAAAATTTAACCCAATTCATGCGTTATATTGTTATTATATTAGTTTAAAATAGCTAACACCTACCCGTTTTCGTTGATGCAGAAAATCTACCAATAACATTAGGGTAACTTCAAGTGGAAATTTTGAGTTACGCGTAGGTTTATCTTAACCTCAACGAACGTGGGAAGACGTTAATATTCATCATAATTTGATATATAATAAGTGTTTTCAATTATCATAATTTAAAGTTAATTTATAAATTAAGGGGCTTATTATTAAATTAGGTGCCAATATTTATTACCTTGCCTATTGATTTATAAGTACTTATGATTTATGCTTCATTAGTTTCAAATTTTTGTAGGCTTTTTGAAGGACGAAATTATGTTTTTCAATGAAAACACAAGATAACCTCATATCACCCATCCCTACTAATATTATAAATGCGAAAGTAACACTGTCTGTCTGTTACCTTTTCACGGCTAAACCGATTGACTTGAAATTTGGTACAGTGGTAGCTTATGGTCCGGGAAAGAACATAGGCTACGTTTTATACAGAAATTCCCACGGGATCGGGAACTGCGCGAGGCACAGCTTATTTTATAATGTGTTTATTGTATTATTTAAATATAAAATTAAATAAATAATACTGTCTTTTACCAGTAAATAGGTTCTTTTAGGAAAAAAAAGTTAAATGTTTGTTCTTTTTTACAGATACAAAAGGAGATAATATACCAAAGCGCAAACAAAGACGATACAGGTACTTACAAATCACTACATAGTATAAAACAAAGTAACTTTCTCTGTCCTTATGTATGCTTAGATCTTTAAAACTACGCAACGGATTTTGATGCGGTTTGTTCTGATAGGTAGAGTGATTCAGTGGGAAGGTTTTTAGCATAATCTTATTCCCATATTACTACGGGAACGGGAACTACGCGGGTGAAACCGCGGGGCGCCGCTAATACCAAATAATTTATTTTATCCTAAAATATTTCCATAGAAAAGTCCTTGTTTCAATTCTAGACAACCAATTCTCGTTTCTACTAACATACATGTAAAAGCTTTTTCCCTTTCCATTTCTTTCCAGAACTACGTTTTCGAACGTTCAACTAGAGCAGCTGGAATCTGCGTTCCACAAAACTCATTATCCAGATGTATTCTTCAGAGAGGAACTGGCATTGAGGATCGATCTTACGGAGGCGAGAGTTCAGGTATATTAATCTTAGATTCTAGAACTAATATAACATAACATAATCATTCACTCGAATCCATCTTCTCATTATAGTAACTGACCCCTAACTAAGTTCGTAACTTGTATCTAGGGTATCAGAAACTACGCACACACTCATTCACATACACCCAGGTCGAGATAAACATTTCTGATTCACACAAATATTCACCCCGCACGGGAAACGAACCCGCAATCTTACGGATCGTAGTCTGACCCATTTAGTCGTCATCTTTTAAGTAATACCTGGAAAAAAAAACTGCCAGAATTCAAGACACTATCAAGTCCACCTAAAATTTGAATGAGTAGGAATATTTCAGATTAACATCATAAAATAAACTTTAAGAAGGAGCCATTTTTAGATATTAATCTATAAACTTTAATCTCTTAATCAGTTGATATGATTATCCGAAACCTTGGTAGAAGACAGTATTTATTAAAAGAAACCACATCTATATATATTTTTTTATCATTTTATTTTAAATCATATATGAACGGTTTAAATTATTCTGGGGTTCTCTTTTACAATCAAAATATAAGTCGACACGAAAAGAAGATGACAAGCTCTTTGATATCCACTTCTTTATAACCCAAAGTAAAAAAGACTAAAAGTTTAAACATTTTAAACTTGGTGTTCCCAGGTGTGGTTCCAGAATCGCAGAGCCAAGTGGCGTAAACAGCAGAAGGCTGGATGCAGCGAGCCTTACCCGACCAGACCTCGCTCCCCTGAACGGTCACCATCAGCTTTAGCGCTGGAGATGAGGGATTTCATCACTATACCAGGTATATTTCCCTAAAACATAATTTTTTTGTCTTTTTAAGTCACGATTAATCGGTATCTTCTAGGTGAGCACGCTCCATCTTAGGCTGTATCATCGCTTTCCATCAGGCGAGTTACAGTCAAGTGTTAGTAGATATTTTGTCAACTTGCCATCACTCTCACCTAAAACCTTAAAGAGGGGGCCGTCTGAAAACCAGTGACGAGAAGACGGCTCCCATTGCTACATGTTTTTCTTTTCCTAGTTTTAAGTTTTTTTTTATTATGTTTTCTTATTAATGTAGCAATAAATGTTTTTTTTTTATTTATTTATTTAAGTGCAAGACTATTTAAAGTTAAAAAGTGTAGCATTTCATCGTAAACGAAACGTACAATATAGACTTTTATACGGGTTAAATGAATATTCAGGTTTTAACTGATGATAATTATGATACGCTTAGGCTGCTCACATGATTTAGTACGAAATCAAGTATAATGAAAAACCATAGACTCTCAATAAATATTGTCTTAATTAACTCTGTACTGATATTTTTTTATTTTTCCTTCCAGTTTCATCAACACAGATGATAAACTTACCAGAAACGAGCCAAAGTTCATACACGTCCAAGACTAAGCTGCCAACCCCAGCCATTCACATCGCTGCACTCCCAACGAGGCCAAACCAGGTGGAACTTCCATCCTTCTCAATCCCACTACAGTACAACCTTGGAACCTTCAAGAAAATAGGCGAAGAAGTCCAACTAGACCTCGAATCAAGCGAAAATCAAAATTGGGATGCTAGAGTGATACCAAACTTCAGTTTAATGAATCTCAAACCTCTGATCGGTGACAGAGAAAGCATTGACATCACTGATCTAAAATACGAAGTGAAAAACGAAGTAGCAAGAGTCAATTTTAGCGATATAGGTAACGCTGTTCAAAGCATTGAAGCAGATGATATTCTGGGCAAAGAAACAGTGAACGAAGGTCAGACTATATCGCCTGATTTTGAAATTCAAAGATACCAGAATTTCAATGAAGATAAAAGTTACAGAGAAAGTTTTAATGAAACCATGATTGACGATGGTAGAAATGATTTTGTCTGCGATAGCGACTTTTTATGCAAAAACAATTTTGGTAAAGTTGATGAAAAGAGGGAGTTTGAAGAATGTCACTTAATGGACTCTGATAGTAATGTGATCAGTAATTTTAATAGTAACATGTAAAAGTTTAGCGTTGAAGAAAAATTGTTGTATCGCCTTCTGGGTTGTGGAGGTCTGATGGCAGTCGCTCCACGTAAAATACTGAGGTTCTGTCATATCTAGTCATTTTGGACCCGGGACTAAAGTTTGGAAGAAGATGTAAATATACATTATTTTTATTTGACTTATTGGGAACAAAACTTGTAATATTAGTTAATTAAAAATAATATATAAAGTGATTTGTTTCTTTGTTTTTTTCATACAACCTACACAAATAACTATTTAGGTTCCATCCAGTCAACAATACAGTCAACGTATAAAGAAATTAATCAATAAAATATGTATATACACATGCATATTTTTAAATTAGTCAGTAAGCTTACCTCACCAAAATCAATAATGAGAATTTACTGAGACCACGGATTCTGTAAAGAATTCAAAAAGTATTGCAAAACAAAAATTCCAAATAACTTGGAAAATCTTTCGAAAATATATTCAACATAACATAATCATTCACTACATCATCTCATTATATGTTACTACATATCACACCAGACTTGCTTGATGTGAGGAGGTGAATACATATATTCCTTAGTATGTTATATATCAAGCAAGCCTGGTGATTACGCTTATTGCCTCTCAATGAACTAATAACATCAGAGAAAGAAATGCCTTTGGTTCACTGTAGGATTTTTCAGGACATTTAATTCAAATTATTCATTATAATGGCAAATTGTTTAGTAGCATTTATCGACTTTTGCGGTCGAAGGCCATCGGCGTAACACCCTTTACGTACCTAAGTTGCGTTCACACTGTAGCCTGAAAATAGCTAATAATAGCTAAAAGTGTGGCTTTGAATATTTTTTATAATAATAATATTTTTATAATATTAATAATACTTTGGAAAATAATATTTTAAAGATTGTGTGCCCATACAAGGTCAGAGTCAGGTCAGGATCAGTGCCAGGGTTTGTCGGGTTCATCGGAGACAAAGCCGAGAAGTCGAAAAGGGAGGGAACGAGTGTCAAACCGATGTGGTCAGGTGTCAAATCGATTTGATCGTGTGTCAGAACAATGTAGTCTGGTGTCAGTCCTATGTGGTCAAGTTTCAGATCGATTTGGTCGGGTATCAGACTGATTTGGTCGTGTGTCAGACCAATGTAGTCTGGTGTCAGATCAACATGGTCGGGTGTCAGATCAATGTATCAACTGAACTCGACACCTCGAACCTCGAAAACTCGAACCTCAAGAACTCAAACCTCGAGAACTTGAGACCTCAAGAACTCGAACCTCGAGAACTCAAACTTTGAGAACTCGAGACCTCGAACCTCGAGAACTTGAGACCTCAAAAACTCGAACCTCGAGAACTCGAACCTCGAGAACTCAAACCTCGAGAACTCGAGACCTAAAGAACTCGAACCTCGATAACTCGAACCCCGAGAACTCGAGACCTCGAACCTCGAAAACTCGAACCTCAAGAACTTGAACCTCGAGAATTTAAGACCTCAAGAACAAGAACCTCGAGAACTCGAGACCTCAAGAACTCGAACCTCGAGATCGTAAAAACTCGAGAACTCGACACTCGATAACTCAAGAACCAGAGACCTCGAGAATTCGAGACCTCGAACCTCGAGAACTCGAACCTCAAGAACTCGAACCTCGAGCACTCGAACCTCAAGAACTCGAGACCTTAAGAACTCGAACCTCGAGAACTCGAACCTCAAGAACTCGAACCCCAAAAACTCGAGACCTCGAGAACTTGAACCTCGACATTTCGAACCTTGAAAATTCGGGATCTCAAGAACTCGAACCTCGAGAACTCGAGACCTCAAACCTCGAGAGCTCGAACCTCAAGAACTTGAACCTCGAGAACTCGAGATGGTAAGAACTCGAACCTCGAGAACTCGAGACCTCAAACCTCGAGAACTCGAACCTCAAGAACTCGAACCTCAGGAACTCGAACCCCAAATATTCGAGACCTCAAGAACTCGAACCTCGAAAACTCGAGACCTCGAACCTCGAGAACTCGAACCTCGAGAACTCGAACCCTCAAGAACTTGAACCTCGAGAAATCGAACCTCAAGAACTCAAACCCCAAAAACTCGAGACCACAAGAACTCGAACCTCGAAAACTCGAGACCTTAAACCTCGAGAACTCGAAACTCAAGAACTCGAACATCAAGAACTCGAACCTTGAGAACTCGAACCTCGAGCACTCGAGACCTCAAGACCTCATACCTCGAGATCGTAAGAACTCGAGAACTGGACACTCGAGAACTCAAGAACCAGAGACCTCGAGAACTCGAACCTCGAGAACTCGAGACCTCGAACCTCGAGACCTCGAACCTCGAGAACTCGAACCCTCAAGAACTCGGACCTCGAGAACTCGAACCCCGAGAACTCGAACCTCAAGAACTCAAACCCCAAAAAATCGAGATCTCAAGAACTCGAACCTCAAGAACTCGAACCTCGACATTTCGAACCTCGAGAACTCGAGACCTCAAACCTCGAGAACTCGAGACCTCAAGAACTCGAACCTCAAAAACGTGCGAACTCGACACTCGAGAACTAAAGAACCAGTCACCTCGAGAACTCGAACCTCGAGAACTCGAACCTTGATAACGTGAGAACTCAAGAACTCGGAACCTTTAACCTCGAGATCTCGAACCTCAAGAACTCGAGCCTTCAAGAACTCGAACCTTGAGAACTCGAAACCTCAAGAACTTGAGTACTAGATACCTCGAACCTCAAGTACTCGAACCTCGAGAACTTGAGACCTGAAGAACATTTTGAGATGTCGAGATTTCGAGATTTCAGGATTTCGAGATTTCAGGATTTCGAGATTTTGTAATTTCGGGATTTCAAGATATTGGGATTTCAGAATTTCGGTTTCTTGGGATTTCGACATATAACGAGACATTCCGACACTTCGCCACTTCAACATTTCGAGATTTCGGGATTTCGGAATTTCGGGATTTCGTTATTTCGGGATTTCGAGATATCGGGATTTCGAGAATTCGAGATTTCGGTTTTCGGGATCCCGACACCAGGTGGCCCAAGCCCCCTCCCGACACCAGGTGGCCCAAGCCCCCTCCCGACCCCAAGTGGCTTTTCTCCCCTCCCGACCCCAAGTTGCTCGTCCCCCCTCCCGAACCCAAGTGGCTCATTTCCCTTCCCGACCCCAAGTGGCTCAACCCCCTTTCGCCCTTAAGTGGCTCAACCCCCACAAACCCAGGTGACCCTACACCCATCTCGACCCCAAGTGGCTCAACCCCCCTCCCGACCCCAGGTGGCTCAACATCCTTCCCGAGCCCAGGTGGCTTATCCTCCCGATCCATAGTGGCTCAACACCCCTCCTGAACCCAGTTGGCTCAACCCCCCTCCTGAACTCAGGTGGTGAGATGTCGAGATGTCGAGATTTTGAGATTACGAGATTTCGAGTTTTGGAGATTTGGAGATTTTGTGATTTCGGGATTTCGAGATTTCGGAATTTCGGAATATCGGGATTTCAAGATATCGGGATTTCAGGATTTCGAGATTTCGCGTGATATCGGGATTTTGGGATTTCGAGATATCGGGATTTTAGGATTTCGAGACTTCGTGAGATTTCGGGATTTCGGAATAACGAGATATCGGGATTTCGAGATTTCGGGATTTCAGGATTTCAGGATTTCGGGATTTCGAGATTTCAGGATTTCGGGATTTAAGGATTTCAGGATTTCGAGATTTTACGATTCCAGGATTTCGGGATTTCGAGATATCGGGATTTCAGGATTTCAAGATTTCGGGATTTCGGAATAACGAGATATTGGGATTTCGAGATTTCGGGATTTCTAGATTTCGGTTTTTCGGGATTTCGACATATCACGAGACACTCCGACACTTCGCCACTTCAACATTTTGAGATTTCGGGATATCGGGATTTCGTTATTTCGGGATTTCGAGAATTCGAGATTTCGGTTTTCGAGATCCCGACCCAGGGTGGCTCATCCCCCCTCCCGACACCATGTGGCCCAAGACCCCTCCCGACCCCAAGTTGCTCAACCCCTCTCCCGACCCCAGGTGGCTCATCGCCCCTCGAACCCAGGTGACTCATCCTCCCGACCCCAGGTGGCTTGTCCCCCCTTCCGACCCCAAGTGGCTCGTCCCCCCTTCTGACCCAATAGGGCTCGTCCCCCCTCCCGACCCCATGTGGCTCATCCCCCTCCCGCCCCTAAGTGGCTCAACCCCCTCGAACCCAGGTGACCCTACACCCATCACGACCCCAAGTGGCTCAACCCCCCTCCCGACCCCAGGTGGCTTATCTTCCCGATCCCAAGTGGCTCAACCCCCCTCCTGAACCCAGTTGGCTCAACCCCCCTCCCGAACCCAGGTGGCGAGATGTCGAGATGTCGAGATTTTGAGATTACGAGATTTCGAGTTTTGGAGTTTTGGAGATTTTGTGATTTTGGGATTTCGAGATTTCGGGATTTTGGAATTTCGGAATATCGGGATTTCAAGATATCGGAATTTCAGGATTTCGAGATTTCGCGTGATTTTGGGATTTTAGGATTTCAGGATTTCGAGATTTTAGGATTAAGGAATTTCAGGATTTTGAGATTTCGGGATTTCGGGATTTCGGAATTACGAGATATCGGGATTTCGAGATTTCGAGATTTCGGTTTTTCGGGATTTCGACATATCACGAGACACTCCAACACTTCGCTACTTCAACATTTTGAGATGTCGAGATTTCGAGATTTCAGGATTTCAAGATTTCGGGATTTCGAGATTTTGTAATTCCGGGATTTCGGGATTTCAAGATATTGGGATTTCAGGATTTCGGTTTTTCGGGATTTCGACATAACGAGACATTCCGACACTTCGCCACTTTAACATTTCGAGATTTCGGGATTTCTTAATTTCGGGATTTCGTTATTTCGGGATTTCGAGATATCGGGATTTTGAGATTTTGGGATTTCAGGATTTCAGGATTTCGAGATTTTAGGATTTAGAGATTTCAGGATTTCGATGTTTCGGGATTTCGGAATTACGAGATATCGGGATTTCGAGATTTCGAGATTTCAGGATTAGAGATTTCAGGATTTCGGGATTTCGAGATTTCGTAATTCCGGGATTTCGGGATTTCAAGATATTGGGATTTCAGGATTTCGGTTTTTCGGGATTTCGATATATAACGAGACATTCCGACACTTCGCCACTTCAACATTTCGAGATTTCGGGATTTCGAGAATTCGAGATTTCGGTTTTCGAGATCCCGACCCAGGGTGGCTCATCCCCCCTCCCGACACCAGGTGGCCCAAGACCCCTCCCGACCCCAAGTTGCTCAACCCCTCTCCCGACCCCAGGTGGCTCATCGCCCCTCGAACCCAGGTGGCTCATCCTCCCGACCCCAGGTGGCTTGTCCCCCCTTCCGACCCCAAGTGGCTCGTCCCCCCTTCTGACCCAATAGGGCTCGTCCCCCCTCCCGCCCCTAAGTGGCTCAACCCCCACGAACTCAGGTGACTCAACATCCTACCCGACCCCAGGTGGCTTATCCTCCCGATCCCAAGTGGCTCAACCCCCCTCCTGAACCCAGTTGGCTCAACCCCCCTCCCGAACCCAGGTGGCGAGATGTCGAGATGTCGAGATTTTGAGATTACGAGTTTTGGAGATTTGGAGATTTTGTGATTTAAGGATTTCGAGATTTCGAGATTTTGGAATTTTGGAATATCGGGATTTCAAGATATCGGAATTTCAGGATTTCGAGATTTCGCGTGATTTTGGGATTTCGGGATTTCGACATATCGGGATTTCGAGAATTCGAGATTTCGGTTTTCGGGATCCCGACCCAGGGTGGCTCATCCCCCCTCCCGACACCAGGTGGCCCAAGCCCCCTCCCGACACCAGGTGGCCCAAGCCCCCTCCCGACCCCAAGTGGCTTTTCTCCCCTCCCGAACCCAAGTGGCTCATTTCCCTTCCCGAACCCAAGTGGCTCATTTCCCTTCCCGACCCCAAGTGGCTCAACCCCCTTTCGCCCTTAAGTGGCTCAACCCCCACGAACCCAGGTGACCCTACACCCATCTCGACCCCAAGTGGCTCAACATCCTTCCCGAGCCCAGGTGGCTTATCCTCCCGATCCATAGTGGCTCAACACCCCTCCTGAACCCAGTTGGCTCAACCCTCCTCCTGAACTCAGGTGGTGAGATGTCGAGATGTCGAGATTTTGAGATTACGAGATTTCGAGTTTTGGAGATTTGGAGATTTTGTGATTTCGGGATTTCGAGATTTCGGAATATCGGGATTTCAAGATGTCGGGATTTCAGGATTTCGAGATTTCGCGTGATATCGGGATTTTGGGATTTCGAGATATCGGGATTTTAGGATTTCGAGACTTCGTGAGATTTCGGGATTTCGGAATAACGAGATATCGGGATTTCGAGATTTTGGGATTTCAGGATTTCAGGATTTCGAGATTTCAGGATTTCGGGATTTAAGGATTTCAGGATTTCGAGATTTTATGATTCCAGGATTTCGGGATTTCGAGATATCGGGATTTCAGGATTTCAAGATTTCGGGATTTCGGAATAACGAGATATTGGGATTTCGAGATTTCGGGATTTCGAGATTTCGGTTTTTTGGGATTTCGACATATCACGAGACACTCCGACACTTCGCCACTTCAACATTTTGAGATGTCGAGATGTCGAGAATTCAGGATAAGAGATTTCGGGATTTCGGTATTTCGAGATTTAGTAATTCCGGGATTTCGGGATTTCAAGATATTGGGATTTCAGGATTTCGGTTTTTCGGGATTTCGATATATAACGAGACATTCCGACACTTCGCCACTTCAACATTTCGAGATTTCGGGATTTCGGGATTTCATTATTTCGGGATTTCGAGAATTCGGGATTTCGAGAATTCGACATTTCGGTTTTCAGGATCCCGACCCAGGGTGGCTCATCCCCAAATTCCGAAATCCTGAAATCCCGAAATCTCGATATCCCGAAATCACAAAATCTCCAAAACTCGAAATCTCGTAATCTCAAAATCTCGACATCTCGACATCTCGCCACCTGAGGTCAGGAGGGGGGTTGAGCCAACTGGGTTCAGGAGGGGTGTTGAGCCACTATGGATCGGGAGGATAAGCCACCTGGGCTCGGGAAGTATGTTGAGCCATCTGGGGTCGGGAAGGGGGTTGAGCCACTTGGGGTCGAGATGGGTGTAGGGTCACCTGGGTTCGTGGGGGTTGAGCCACTTAAGGGCGAAAGGGGGTTGAGCCACTTGGGGTCGGGAAGGGAAATGAGCCACTTGGGTTCGGGAGAGGGGTTGAGCCACTTGGGGTCGGGAAGGGGCTTGGGCCACCTGGTGTCGGGAGGGGGGATGAGCCACCCTGGGTCGGGATCCCGAAAACCGAAATCTCGAATTTTCGAAATCCCGATATCTTGAAATCCCGAAATAACGAAATCCCGAAATACCGAAATCTCGAAATCTCGAAAAGTTGAAGTGGCGAAGTGTCGGAATGTCTCGTTATGTCGAAATCCCGAAAAACCGAAATCCTGAAATCCCAATATCTTGAAATCCCGAAATCCTGGAATTACAAAATCTCGAAATCCCGAAATCACGAAATCCTGAAATCTCGAAATCTCGACATCTCAAAATGTTGAAGTGGCGAAGTGTCGGAGTGTCTCGTGATATGTCGAAATCCCGAAAAACGGAAATCTCGAAATCCCGATATCTCGTAATTCCGAAATCCCGAAATCTCGAAATCCTGAAATCCCTAAATCCTAAAATCTCGAAATCCTGAAATACTGAAATCCCAAAATTTTGAAATCCCGATATCTCGAAATCCCAAAATCCCAAAATCACGCGACATCTCGAAATCCTGAAATTCCGATATCTTGAAATCCCGATATTCTGAAATTCCAAAATCCCGAAATCTCGAAATCTCAAAATCTCGACAACTCGACATCTCGCCACCTGGGTTCGGGAGGGGGGTTGAGCCACTTGGGATTGGGGGGGGGTTGAGCCACTTGGGGTCGAGATGGGTGTAGGGTCACCTGGGTATGTGGGGGTTGAGCCACTTAGGGGCGGGAGGGGGATAAGCCACATGGGGGAGCCCTATTGGGTCAGAAGGGGGGACGAGCCACTTGGGGTCGGAAGGGGGGACAAGCCACCTGGGGTCGGGAGGATGAGCCACCTGGGTTCGAGGGGCGATGAGCCACCTGGGGTCGGGAGAGGGGTTGAGCAGGGGATGAGCCACATGGGGTCGGGAGGGGGGACGAGCCCTATTGGGTCAGAAGGGGGGACGAGCCACTTGGGGTCGGAAGGGGGGACAAGCCACCTGGGGTCGGGAGGATGAGCTACCTGGGTTCGAGGGGCGATGAGCCACCTGGGGTCGGGAGAGGGGTTGAGAAACTTGGGGTCGGGAGGGGTCTTGGGCCACCTGGTGTCGGGAGGGGGGATGAGCCACCCTGGGTCGGGATCTCGAAAACCGAAATCTCGAATTCTCGAAATCCCGATATAACGAAATCCCGAAATCCTGAAATCTCGAAATGTTGAAGTGGCGAAGTGTCGGAATGTCTCGTTATATATCGAAATCCCGAAAAACCGAAATCCTGAAATCCCAATATCTTGAAATCCCGAAATTACTAAATCTCGAAATCCCGAAATCCCGAAATCTCTAATCCTGAAATCTTGACATCTCGACATCTCAAAATGTTGAAGTGGCGAAGTGTCGGAGTGTCTCCTGATATGTCGAAATCCCGAAAAACCGAAATCTCGTTATTCCGAAATCCCGAAATCTCGAAATCCTGAAATCCCGATATCTCGAAATCCCGAAATCCTGGAATCACTAAATCTCGAAATCCTGAAATCCTGAAATCCTTTAATCCCGAAATCTCGAAATCCTGAAATCCTGAAATCCTGAAACCCTGAAATCCCGAAATCTCGAAATCCCGATATCTCGTTATTCCGAAATCCCGAAATCTTGCGAAGTCTCGAAATCCTGAAATCCCGATATCTCGAAATCCCAAAATCCCGATATCACGCGAAATCTCGAAATCCTGAAATCCCGATATCTTGAAATTCCGATATTCCGAAATTCCAAAATCCCGAAATCTCGAAATCCTGAAATCCCGATATCTCGAAATCCCAAAATCCCGAAATAACGCGAAATCTCGAAATCCTGAAATCCCGATATCTTGAAATCCCGATATTCCGAAATCTCGAAATCCCGAAATCACAAAATCTCCAATCTCCAAAACTCGAAATCTCGTAATCTCAAAATCTCGACATCTCGACATCTCACCACCTGGGTTCAGGAGGGGGGTTGAGCCAACTGGGTTCAGGAGGGGGGTTGAGCCACTTGGGATTGGGAGGGGGGTTGAGCCACTATGGATCGGGAGGATAAGCCACCTGGGGTCGGGAAGGATGTTGAGCCACCTGGGGTCGGGAGGGGGGTTGAGCCACTTAAGGGCGAAAGGGAGTTGAGCCACTTGGGGTCGGGAAGGGAAATGAGCCACTTGGGTTCGGGAGGGGGGTTGAGTCACTTGGGGTCGGAAGGGGGGACGAGCCACCTGGAGTCGGGAGGGATGTTGAGCCACATGGGGTCGGGAGGGGGGGGATGAGCAACTTGGCGTCAGGAGGGGGGGTGAGCCACTTGGGGTCGGGAGGGGGGATGAGCCACTTGTGCTCGGGAGGGGGGATGAGCCACTTGGGGTCGGGAGGGGGGATGAGCCACTTGGGGTCGGGAGGGGGGATGAGCCACTTGGGGTCGGGAGGGGGGATGAGCCACCTGGGTTCGGGAGGGGGATGAGTCACATGGGGTCGGGAGAGGGGATGAGCCACCTGGGGTCGGGAGGGATGTTGAGCCACTTGGGGTCGGGAGGGGGGATGATCCACTTGGGGTCGGGAGGGGGATGAGCCACATGGGATCGGGAGGGGGGATGAGCCACCTGGGTTCGGGAGGGGGATGGGCCACATGGGATCGGGAGGGGGGATGAGCCACCTGGGGTCGGGAGGGGGGTTGAGCCACTTGGGGTTGGGAGGGGGCTTGAGCCACCTGGGTTCGGGAGGGGGGATGAGCCACATGGGGTCCGGAGGGGGGATGAGTTACCTGGGGTCGGGAGTGTTGTTGAGCCACTTGGGGTCGGGAGGGGGGTTGAGCCACTTGGGGTCAGGTAGGGGGATGAGCCACTTTTAGCCAGGAGGGGGATGAGCCACCTGGGGTCGGGAGGGGGGATGAGCCACTTGGGGGTCGGGAGGGATGTTGAGCCACTTGGGGTCGGGAGGGGGATGAGCCACATGGGGTCGGGAGGGGGGATGAGCCACCTGGGGTCGGGAGGGGGGTTGAGCCACTTGGGGTTGGGAGAGGGCTTGAGCCACCTGGGTTCGGGAGGGGGGATGAGCCACATGGGGTCCGGAGGGGGGATGAGTTACCTGGGGTCGGGAGTGTTGTTGAGCCACTTGGGGTCGGGAGGGGGGTTGAGCCACTTGGGGTCGGGTAGGGGGATGAGCCACTTTTAGTCAGGAGGGGGATGAGCCACCTGGGTTCGGGAGGGGGATGAGCCACCTGGGGTCGGGAGGGGGGTTGAGCCACTTGGGGTCGGGAGGGGGGATGAGCCATTTTAAGTCAGGAGGGGGATGAGCCACCTGGGTTCGGGAGGGGGATGAGTCACATGGGGTCGGGAGGGGGGATGACCCACCTGGGGTCGGGAGGGATGTTGAGCCACTTGGGGTCGGGAGGGGGGATGAGCCACTTGGGGTCGGGAGGGGGGATCAGCCACTTGGGGTCGGGAGGGGGGACGAGCCACTTGGGGTCGGGAGGGGGGATGAGCCACTTGGGTTCGGGAGGGGGGATGAGCCACTTGGGGTCCGGAGGGGGCTTGCGCCACCTGGGGTCGGGAGGGGGGTTGAGGCGCTTGGGGTCGGGAGGGGGTTGAGCCACTTGGGGTCGGGAGGGGGGACGAGCCACTTGGGGTCGGGAGGGGGGATGAGCCACTTGGGGTCGGGAGGGGGGATGAGCCACTTGGGGTCGGGAGGGGGCTGGAGCAACCTGGGGTCGGGAGGGGGGTTGAGGCACTTGGGGTCGGGAGGGGGTTTAGCCACTTGGGGTCGGGAGGGGGCTTGAGCCACCTGGGGTCGGGAGGGGGGTTGAGGCACTTGGGGTCGGGAGGGGGTTGAGCCACTTGGGGTCGGGAGGGGGGACGAGCCACTTGGGGTCGGGAGGGGGGATGAGCCACTTGGGGTCCGGAGGGGGCTTGAGCCACCTGGGGTCGGGAGGGGGGTTGAGGCACTTGGGGTCGGGAGGGGGTTGAGCCACTTGGGATCGGGAGGGGGGACGAGCCACTTGGGGTCGGGAGGGGGGATGAGCCACTTGGGGTCGGGAGGGGGGATGAGCCACTTGGGTTCGGGAGGGGGGATGAGCCACTTGGGGTCCGGAGGGGGCTTGCGCCACCTGGGGTCGGGAGGGGGGTTGAGGCGCTTGGGGTCGGGAGGGGGTTGAGCCACTTGGGGTCGGGAGGGGGGACGAGCCACTTGGGGTCGGGAGGGGGGATGAGCCACTTGGGGTCGGGAGGGGGGATGAGCCACTTGGGGTCGGGAGGGGGCTGGAGCAACCTGGGGTCGGGAGGGGGGTTGAGGCACTTGGGGTCGGGAGGGGGGACGAGCCACTTGGGGTCGGGAGGGGGGGGGGCTGGAGCAACCTGGGGTCGGGAGGGGGGTTGAGGCACTTGGGGTCGGGAGGGGGTTTAGCCACTTGGGGTCGGGAGGGGGATTGAGCCACCTGAGGTCGGGAGGGGGGTTGAGGCACTTGGGGTCGGGAGGGGGTTGAGCCACTTGGGGTCGGGAGGGGGGACGAGCCACTTGGGGTCGGGAGGGGGGATGAGCCACTTGGGGTCGGGAGGGGGCTGGAGCCACCTGGGTCGGGAGGGGGGTTGAGGCACTTGGGGTCGGGAGGGGGTTTAGCCACTTGGGGTCGGGAGGGGGCTTGAGCCACCTGGGGTCGGGAGGGGGGTTGAGGCACTTGGGGTCGGGAGGGGGTTGAGCCACTTGGGGTCGGGAGGGGGGATGAGCCACTTGGGGTCGGGAGGGGGTTTAGCCACTTGGGGTCGGGAGGGGGCTTGAGCCACCTGGGGTCGGGAGGGGGGTTGAGGCACTTGGGGTCGGGAGGGGGGATGATCCACTTGGGGTCGGGAGGGGGCTTGGGCCACCTGGTGTCGGGAGGGGGGATGAGCCACCTGGGGTCGGGATCCCGAAAACCGAAATCTTGAATTCTCGAAATCCCGATATCTCGAGACCTCGAACCTCGAGAACTCGAACCTCGAGAACTCGAGACCTCAAGAACTCGAGACCTCATGAACTTGAACCTCGACACTCGAGAACTCAAGAACCAGATTATTTGAGAAATTAAGAACTCGACACTTGAGAACTTGAAATCTCGGAAAATCAGGAAAACTCGAAATCTCGAAAGCTCGAAAGTTCGAAAACTCGAGTACTCGAGAACTCGAGACTTCAAAAACTCGAATCTCGAGAACTCGAGTACTCGACACTCTAGAACTCGAGTACTCGATAACTCGAAAACTCGATAACTTGACACTCGAGAACTCAAGAACCAGAGAACTTGAGAAATCGAGAACTCAAGAACTCGAACTTCGAGAACTCGAGACCTCAAGAACTCGAACTTCGAGAATACGAAAACAAGAGAATTCGAGAACTCGACACTCGAGAACTTAAGAACTCGAAAACATGAGAATTTGACGTTCTAGAACTCGCTAAATTGAGAACTTGAGAACCCGAAAACTTAAGAACTCAAAAACTCGAAAACTCGAGAACTTGACACTCGAGAACTCAAGAACCAGAGAACTCGAGAAATCAAGAACTCAAGAACTCAAATACTCGAAAATCATTGACAATCATTGACTTGAAATCTCGGAAAATCAGGAAAACTCGATAACTCGGAAAATCGGGAAAACTCGATAACTCGAAAACTCGAGAACTCGACACTCCAGAACTCGAGAACTGGAGAACTCAAGAACTTGAGAACCCGAGAACTCAAATACTCGAGAACTCGAGACCTCAAGAACCCGAGAACTCGAGAACTCAAGAACCAGAGAACTCGAGAAATTAAGAACTCGAGAACTCGAGAAATCGAGAACTCGATAACTCGAAAACTTGAAAAGTCTCGTGTAACGGACAGTGAAATTATACTCACCATTTGATATCTCGGGGTGATAAGCGCAGTACAGTGTTGTATACTGTTCCTGTAAAGGATCCAGTGGCAAGCTGACGAGCTTTTGTATGCGTGTTACTTCTCATCTAGTGACCATCTTGCTCGTCTTATCACTCGCAATAAAAAAACCAGCAACCAATATAAACCAGGCTTTACACTAAAACATTTAGCCAACAATAAAAATAGTGGCACAAACATAAGCATTTATATTATAATATGGTTCTTTATGTAATCACGCCATGGCGAGTGACGGGTTAATGAGGTCACCACGCCATTCGATTTAACGTTTAAAATAATATATTCATAACCACAAAATTGGGTTACAATAACTATGGGACTTTTTTTTTGAATAAGTTGGTGGAGATTTGTCAGACTTAACAAATTATCATCCCTTGCTTACCTTGACGCCCTCGATGGCATAGTGGTCACCATGCCGGACTGCCATCTGTAAGGTTGCGTGTTCGATTCCCGTGCGGGGTGAATATTTGTGTGAACCACTAATGTTTATCTCGGTCTGGGTGTGTGTGAGAATAAGTGTGTGCGTAGTTTAGTAATTGTTGCAAAGAAATTCTAAGGTTGTATGTGAAGTTGACCAACCAGCACTTGGCCAGCGTGGTTGACTAAGGCTTAATCACCCTAATTCAGGGTAGGCTCGAGCCCCCCGGTGGGGACGTATATGAGCTGATGATGCTATGTTATTGTTAGCGGGTAGTTTATCTGCAATTATACCTGGCTTATATAGGTCTCTTTGCTGCGGTATTATTGGGTTAAACTTTTGAGGGTTCTAACTACCCCTATAGACTGATCGATGATGTTAATTATATTTTTCAATAACGACCCTTACTTTATTGCAATTTCATAATGAATTTTCCACAATTTTCTTTCACAGAAACCTTGTCCTGGCAATAACAAACAAAAAAAAATTAATCAACCGTTTTGAAGTGTCACATGAACATACATACAGGAATTGATTTTTGTTTATAGCCCGCGGTTTCACTAGCGTTAATTACTACTGCTATTGATCGTAGCGGGTTATAAAACCTTGCTCGATAAATGAGCTGTACGACACCTCAATATTTTTTTCAATACTAGTGGTTCTTGAAATACGCTTATTTTATTAGTATTTTATTACTAGTGGCCCGCCCCGGCTTCGCAAGGGTCCAAGATTCCCGTTTGCTTTTCCAGATTTTTTACATAAGAACCTTCTCCTGACAATAACAAACACAGCAAAAAAAGAATTAGCCAAATCGGTCTAGCCGTTCTCAAGTTATGGCCTGACAACGGGAAACGGGTTTCAATAGACGAAATAGATGTAAATTGACGTGTTGATATATGAAAAGAATTATGAACGTAATAGAGAGTCTTTTTTCGAGATGCAAGCTATCGTTTTGACAAAATAATTGCCGTGCTGGACTGCAAACCAAAGAGACTTGGGTTCGTTTTTCGTGCAATATAAATATTTGTGTGATACATTATTATTTCATTGGAGGGTGCAATAAACGTGTCTATAGTTTCAGATAACATCGATGCGGTTAATAAACCTAGATTGGGATTGCAGGCAGGCCAGTTGCTATAAATAAAACGAAAGATAGAGTTAGTTCTTGATAAAAATAACTACATTATATCCAAAAGTTATAATTTATCCCAAAATGTCAAGAATCTATCCCAAATAACATTTATATAACAACAAAACCACACAATAACATACCTATAGGTATAAATATATATAAATATAGGTAAGTATAAATATCTATAAATCTAATATATAAAATTCTCGTGTCACAGTTTTCGATGCCATACTCCTCCGAAACGGCTTGACCGATTCTCATGAAATTTTGTGAGCATATTCAGTAGGTCTGACAATCGGCCAACATCTATTTTTCATCCCGAAATTCCTACGGGAATGGGAACGGGAACTACGCGTGTAACCGCGGGGCGCAGCTAGTATAGGTATAAATATCTTGTATGGTTTTGTTTATAAACTTATACCACCAAGCATTAAATAAAATCACTCGCTCCGCGTAACTGGCCGCCATATTGTTTTAATATTTTGACCGTGTTACCCTCTTTGCGTGTTCATTGTGCATTCGGTTCACTTCAGGTCACACTGTTATATACCTTATGTAATAATAAGTAAAGCTTTGAGAACTGTGATTATAATTTGACGGCCATCTTGGGGCTGTTTTGTGCAACTACCCTCTTTTAAGTTTTTGTTTTATTTATACTTAGATAGGTTGAAATAAGTTTTAATTTTGGGATTGATGGGATGAACGCAGGATGCAGTAAATTATTGTTATGCTTAAGGTTGTAGGTTCGATTTCCGACCAGAACGTGGTATAATAAAATCATGTACCTACCAGTCAAGTTGTTATTGTATTTAGTATTTTTACCGTAACATATATGCCAGGGCAGTTTTTTTTTCACATAGAATATCTTAGAAAAATCACAACTTTCGATTAAAAAGGTAAGTTCCCACATAAAGTGTTTAAGAATCTCTAAAAATCACGTTCCACTGCCATACGATTATAAACTTTATTCCGTATCTAATTAAGGGCGTTTTCTGGATAATTTGACAGAGATACCATGATGTTTAATTAAGTAGGACTCACTGCTTCATACCAAAGGCACGCTTTAAAAGATTACTCGATTGTTAACATCTGAATTTACCCAATCCTGTTTTAGTAGTTACGTAAGTCTGGAGTACAAATAAAAGTGCAGGGATGTACTCTGGATTTTAAGGGTATTTAAAATGGGCGAGAGATTTGAGGGCGTAGTAAGAGTTGTAAATAAAATGTTTGTTGGATTATGAAGAAGAAAAATAGGTTTTGTAACTATTTGTAAAGATCAGTAATGTAATGCGGATACTAAAAAATTGATAAAAATGGTAGAATACACCCAGATAAAGACAAGCAGACATGTGCTTACAATTTTTTTTTTTGTAGTATAGGATAGGGTAAGCTAATAATTAATAACCATTGGATCTAAACTTTGTAATAAATTAAATCTATGGAAATAGGGGTACGTTTTTTACAATCAAAAGGATATTGGGCAAAACGTCCCAAGTGCTGTAGCACTTCGTGTGATACATCATTCGATAGCTATCGTTAAAAGGAACAAATGATTCTTCGGGAGCGAAGCCGAATTCCCTGGCAGAAAAAAGTTATAGCCATTTAAAAAAATATATATGCCTACTTTATGCGAGGAGTTCCAAGTGCTGTAGCACTTAGTGTGGTATATCATTCGATAGGTATCGTTAAGAAAAACAAATGACTCTAGGGGAGTGAAGCCGAATTCCCCGGCAGAAAAAAGTTACAGCCATTTAAAAAAAAATATATGGCTACTTTATGCAAGGAGTTCCAAGTGCTGTAGCACTTAGTGTGGTATATCATTCGATAGGTATCGTTAAGAAAAACAAATGACTCTAGGGGAGTGAAGAATTCCCCGGCAGAAAAAAGTTACAGCCATTTAAAAAAAAAAATATGGCTACTTTATGCAAGGAGTTCCAAGTGCTGTAGCACTTAGTGTGGTATATCATTCGATAGGTATCGTTAAGAAAAACAAATGACTCTAGGGGAGTGAAGCCGAATTCCCCGGCAGAAAAAAGTTACAGCCATTTAAAAAAAAAAATATGGCTACTTTATGCAAGGAGTTCCAAGTGCTGTAGCACTTAGTGTGGTATACCATTCGATAGGTATTGTTAAGAGGAACAAATGATTCTTCCGGAGTGAAGCCGAATTCCTCGGCTGAAAAAAGATACAGCCATTTAAAAAAAAACTCGGATGTGTTAAACTGATTCAAGGAGTCCGTGTAAATGGCCTTTGAGGGAACAAAAATGAGCTATGCTCGGTTGTGTTACATTAAACTGATTCAAGGAGTCCATTACTCATAGCCTTACTGAAAAAAACAGACAAAGTTCTTGGGAAGTTGGAGAGTGGAGCTTCAAAATGATTTAGAATGATATGATAGTGATTAAGACGCACAAAATCTTACAAATTATTTTTATTTTATTTCTTATATTATGTACTTACCTATTCCTTTACCATTACTTCATCATAATTTATAAAAAATAGCGAAATATAGTGTTTAAATATGTTTAGTAGCTTAGCCAAATAGCTAGCTCCTTGCATAAAGTAGCCATATATATTTTTTAAATGGCTGTAACTTTTTTGTGCCGGGGAATTTGGCTTCACTCCCGTAGACTCATTTGTTTTTCTTAACGATACCTATCGAATGATATACCACACTAAGTGCTACAGCACTTGGAACTCCTTGCATAAAGTAGGCATATATATTTTTTTAAATGGCTGTAACTTTTTTCTGCCGGGGAATTCGGCTTCACTCCTGAAGAATCATTTGTTCCTCTTAACGATACCTATCGAATGATATACGACACTAAGTGCTACAGCATTTGGAATTCCTTGCATAAAGTAGGCATATATATATTTTTAAATGGCTGTGACTTTTTTGTGCCGGGGAATTCGGCTTCACTCCCGTAGAGTCATTTGTTCTTCTTAACGATACCTATCGAATGATATACCACACTAAGTGCTACAGCACTTGGAACTCCTTGCATAAAGTAGGCATATATCTTTTTTTAAATGGCTGTAACTTTTTTCTGCCGGGGAATTCGGCTTCACTCCTCAAGAATCATTTGTTCCTCTTAACGATACCTATCGAATGATGTACCACACGAAGTGCTACAGCACTTGGGACACACTCCATACAAATCTGCCCATTGTCCTTTAAGTTTTCTTGTCCACAAAATCTATTCGTAATTTTATAAATATCTGATTAAGCTTGCTAAGGCGTAGTGATTGTAACCGTCCTTGTCCGCATTTCTTAATACATCCCTGTTTCAGACGGTCCGTTAAGTCAGCGCGAATTGTAGTGCTAAAATAGCATGGGCCGGATTTAGTACAGAATCGATATGTACCGTGATTTCGTTGGAAAATTCTATACATTTTGCATAGAATTTGTTACCATTTTTGTCTTGCGGAGATGTAACTTTAGCCCTTTTTATGGGGGTGAAATGAGGGGATGTTATTTGTGGGATGTTATATGTGGTGGGGAGTGGCAAGTACAGCAAGACGATTAAAGAACCAGTGTCGAATAGTAAAATAAGTAGATAATAAGTGTAAACATATTTAAGTTTTAGTTTTATACTTACCTTAGTTATTACAAAAAAATTAAAAAATGTATATGAAGGCTATCTTTATCTTTATCTATATGTGATGAGAAAGAGCATGTTTTGGATATCATTGATTTCTTTCTTTGTTTATGGCTATCCAAAAAAAAAAACATAAAATATTGGTAGAACGTTCGCTATAAACTAAGGGCATATTTCACCATGTTCAAGTAACGTTTCGAGTACTCACATGTTTTGTCTTTGTCACTTGATATAAAGTAAGAAAGAGACGACACTCACTTTACTTGCTGAGTAACTTTACTTGAAGGTCGTGAAATAGGCCCTGAGTAAAACATTGTAAAACTAATAAATCAGCTTGTAAGATCCCGCTTTTGAGAGAAGACCTACCTAGCGTACCTCATGTTGATGCTACATATTTAATTAAAGCAAGTGATTGGGAACACTCTACCCAGGATACGAATCTAGGACTGCTAGTTTGGTAGGCACATGCTTTTGTTTGTACTGACTGTTGCATTGATAAAATGATGAAGCTATTACATAATAAAATATAAGGTCTACCATTTTTCAGAAATGATTGCCTAACTGGGTTCATTACATAGATTAAGAGTAAGTATTCTCTATTAGAGATCTAGGTCTAATTGCGGAAACTTCCTACTTACAAATACAATACAAAAGGTCTATGATTCGCTATTATAACGCGTACTGGGCAAGCGAGGTGATTAAGCTTATTTCTTGAGTACAATTATCATTGAAATAAAACACTTAAACGGATTTTTGTCGTGGTTGTATTTTGTTTTACATTTTCTGACGTTTCGGATTCTTTACAGAACCAATGATCACAGAAGACTAAGATGGAAGACGTCTGTACAAAGTAATGTAAAAAGTTTACTACCTTCAATATTTTTTAATATAATTTTCGACCAACCCACACTTGGCCAGCGTGGTTGACTAAGGCCTAATCACCCTAATTCAGTGTAGACTCGAGCCCCTCGGTGGGGACATATATGAGTTGATGAAAAAAAAAAAAATTTCACGACAAAAATCCGTTTAATTGTTTTATTTCAATGTGTAGTGTTCGTGTAAATCAAAGATATCAATACTAATATCATCTCTGAGAGAGACATAGGGAAAGAAAGAGAGCTTTTGTCGAGCAGTGGTATCTTAGAGGACGATAATTCATTTAAGTTTTAAAAGAAAATGGTTGAAAATGATGAGGTAATGCCTGTGTAATAGTGACATAATAATAACTATGAACGATAATAAATAAGTACTTATTTATTTATTATATAATTTAATATATTTTTAATATATGAATTCTTTTTTTTAATGGCACCTAAAGAAAGTGCATTTAATTTAGTTATTTAAGTAATACAGACTGCCATCGTTAAGGTTGCGGGTTCGATTCCTATGCGGGGTGAATATTTGCGTGAACCACAAATGTTTGTTTCGGTCTGGGTGAGTGTGTGAATGAGTGTGTGCGTAGTTTCTGGTACCCTAGATACAAGTTTCAAGCTTAGTTAGGTCAGTTACTATAATGAGATGATGGAGTGAATGATAATGTTATGTTATGTTCTCTTTCTCATTCAGACTTCCAGTGAATTCGTTTTTCTATGTATTAATTACTCTTTATTACATTATTGATTTCATCTAAATTTAAGATTTTAATGAAATCGGGTCACCGCGTCTGGGCTGCACTAAAATACATTTGTCCACCGTTCAGAAATACACTTTTAACACCTATAAATAAAGTTTAAATTTGATTAAAAACTCATTTGAGGAAATTACATCTTTCTATTTTAATTAAGTAACCAAAAATGCTTCAGTTGAACTTATTCGAATACGCTACCTGTGTCCTACTGTTTCACCCGTAATTTATTTATTAGATAGAATACTAGAAATTCTAAACAATGTATATATTTTCCCGCCAAAGAAGCTTTTCAAGTAAAAATATATTCACAAACCGACCTACAAACATTTTAAATATTACACTGAAGACATAAAAACATAAATCTTCATAAATACTGCACAAAATTATGTTAGAATATGCATTTCCCAAACTGCTCATTTGACAAAATCAAGTCGGGCATTAATATCAATCCCAGGGCATTAAAATTCGATTTTTCGTCCTCAAATACACAAGCAAATATCTACTTTATACTCAACTAAATAAGGTATCAAATACAATGCAAATATCTCCTTACCTTTACATAAAATTATGAATTGTGGAACAATCAAAGTAATTATTCTTGTTAATAGAATCTGTAACTTATAATTAGTATTATAAGAATAATTTTTAATCACTTATACATTAATATTACCATTTTGGTACAGAACACACATTTGCACCTGATTCTACTCATAATTGCTTTTTAATCGAAAATAACACTTACTATTAAACCAATTAAGTCGAGAATCGATTATGATTACTATAAATTTTACTACCTATTGACTCGAGGGATGTCGTGCATTCGCTTTTCTGACACACAATCTTACCGATGGAAAATCTTTAAACATTCATTTTAAAACCAACTTTATAACAGTCTAAATAGGGATTAAAATGCAATGCTCCAGCTTAGTGTTATAAGTCGTTTGCAAGGTGCGCAGGTAGCCGCGGCCGAGGGCTGAAAGGGGTAGTGGGGGGCGTGGGAGGGGGGGCAGGGGCAGCTAAAGCCTTTCCAGGTCTTACTACGTTAGTAGAATACCGGCCGCCGAGCAGAGCGCACGAATGGCGCGCACAAAATCGCGCGTGCGTTTTTCGATTTTTTTAAAACGTAATACACTTCATTCTTCCTTTTCTAACGATTATTATTTTTATTGCTCCCCAATGTTGTGTTCGAGTGCGTGCTGTGGACGTTCCTTGTGATCTGTGGTATGCTATGGATTGTGATGACTAAAATAGAGGCGATCATACAATCATATAATGTATGACCTACTTATGAATTGATCGACGGATGTGCAGGTATTTTTATATTTGAGGATGTATATCAATGATGATTGTTATAATCTGTGTCGATGACGAAAAAAATTTAAAAAAGTATATGTCAAAAAAGCGCGGGAAATGGGGATACGTAACGTAATGGCGGGAAGAGGTGCGCTCAGAAAATACTTATTAAAATTTCAAGTTGAATTTAAAATGGAAATCGTTGTTGTAATCCTTATTCTCTTGATTCACTTTGAGTGGGGAAATTGGAAAATAAAATATTTAGATGAACGTTTCTCACTTGAAATTATTTTGTATTGAATGGGAAAGTTTTATTGTACACTAGCAGCGCCCCGCGGTTTCACCCGCGTAGTACCCGTTCCCGTGGGAATTTCGGGATAAAAAGTATCCTATGTTCTTTCCCGGACCATAAGCTACCCCTGTACCAAATTTCAAGTCAATCGGTCCAGTAGTTTAGCCGTGAAAAGGTAACAGACAGACAGACAGACAGACAGACAGAGTTACTTTCGCATTTATAATATTAGTTAGGATTTCGAGGTTTTTGTAACTTCTTGTTTGAAAAAAAAAACGCGATAGTATTATTTACTTTAGATATTTATATTAGTTTGATGTGTAATATTTGAGGTCGTATGTTACGTAATTCTATAATAATGATTTATTATAAAAATAAGAGGAAATACTCATTTTAACGGCCATTTTATTAACAAATTTTTGCTTAGCAATAGAATCACGAAAAATATCTTAACATATAATATTAATAAGCTTAATTTTGTAATAATTCAAGCTAATATATCCAAACAATAATTTTAAAGAAAAATGTACTTATACCTTAAAAAAATAAATTACTAAATTTGAAGATATTAATATTCTTCTCGTGATTTTGCAAAGTCAGATTCGGCGCTAGTATATGTCACTGCACATTTTAAACTGTATACTTTAACTTAATAGTTGACTTAAGTATTATTTTTGTTATTTTATTAGCTACACGAGTACTTTTTCTCTTTAACCATGCTTCCCTATACACGGTTCTCTCAAACCTTAACTAAAACCTTTTCGGAGATAAAAAACATGCATGTCTCGATAGCTTGAAACAGGATCGAGTCGAACATAAGACCGTCAGCCATGATATTGTTAACCATACTCATTTTGAAAATGACATAGTGATCACATAGCTTGAAACTGGAGTCGAATTAAAGACCGCTTAGTTTGATGAACAATTAAGCCAGTATAACATTTTAAGGGTAAATAAATTGGCTGAAAGAAATTCTTAGAAATCTCAATTAATGTTACTAAAGCATGCTTATCAAGAAATTACCATTACGAGATTAGTACTCAGACTTTGATATTGAATAATGAAACTAATATACATATAAATAAGGTTTCAAATTGAATGAAATTTGAGTGTCTTTGATAAATAATATTGAGGAAAATAAATGTTGGTTTCTTACTAAAAGTCAAAAAGTATTTTTTTAATATATAATATTGTTGTAGTTAAAAGTTTTTTTGACAACATGTAATTTTTGTATTGAGTTATAATAAACTGGCAGTGGCCTACGGTTTCACCCGAGTAGTTCCCGTTCCCGTGATAATACGGGAATAAAATATAGATGATACAAATAATGTAGCTTTCTATTGGTTTAAGAATTTTCCAAATTAGTTCCCTTCCTCCTCCTAATAAATTCACAAACTATGGATATATATCTACACTAATATTATAAAGCGGATAGATTTGTTTTTTTGTAACGAATAAACTCAAAAAGTACTGTACCGATTTTAATAATTCTTTTTTCATTAGAAAGCTACATTCACCCTGAGTAACAAAGGCTTTATTTTATCTCCGTATTCTCACGGGAACGGGAACCACGCGGGTGAAACCGCGAGACGCCGCTAGTAGTTTTTAAAACAAGCTTGTTGATATATTGATCTTTAACTTAGCTTATTTTACTAAGTGATAATATGGCTTTTAATTCGTAAAATAATGACTATATCAGTCTAGTAATTTTCACAAACAAACAAACAGTTTCTCTTAATAATATTAACATGAAAGTTAATTCAGAAATCATAAAATACGAATTTAATTTTAAAATTCGTTTCATTCGTAGTATCGTAGTACAAATACTACGGCGTAGTAAGCCATATTGTGTAGTATTTTTCACAGTTTATTTTATCTTGTAATACTCGTACATGTATATCAGAGATTTTTATTTCATACAAGCTTTGTCCCGCGGTTTCACCCACGTAGTACCCGTTCCCGCGTTCCCGGCAATTATTCGATTTTTTCTCACCTTTTAAACTTTCCCTAGACCTCTTAATATTAATAGGATATATACTACTAACTTGTTACCCAATTAATATCCCGGAGATAATATAACTATACATTTCAACCGATGATTAATCAAATGTGGGCGTGATTAGTCAAACTAATTATATTAAATGGAGCATTGATAATTTAATAGGTCTAAGTGTCTGTAAGCTCTTCTGGTGTTATGTTACTATCGATATATTGTTATTTATACTAATACTAGCGGCGCTCCGCGGTTTCACCCGCGTAGATCCCGTTCCCGTAAGAATATGGGGATAAAATGATGCTAAAAACTTTCCAACTGAATCACTCTGTGTTTTAAAACAAACCGCATCAAATCCTCCAAAATTTGAAGATAGAGACAGAGAGTGGAAAGCTACTTTGTATTATACTATGTAGTGATACTTATCTATACTATAAAAAGGTACTATACTAGGTCTATACTATAAAATACTTATCTATACTATATAATATATTATAAAAAGGCAAGTCGTGATTGTTTTGCTTTGAATAGGCTTTAAAATTACTAGATACAATGGAGAAATTCTTTCACTATTAGATAGTTTACTTTTTCGGGAATATTATTATATTTTATTACGCGAAAGAAAACCATGCGTGTGAAATGAAAGTAAAGATATAAAGTAAGTAAATTTGTGAGTTTGTAGGGAGTAATTTACGGATGTACTAAAGTGATTTTGAAAATTATTTTACCAAAAGTTAGAAACATTACATGCGGCTGCTACAATTTTTTAAAACCATTTAAAAAAGTAGCCTAAACTCTCTATGACATAAAATAACCAGTGAATTTATCTTCAAAATAGGTGCAGCCGTTTCAGAAACTAGACGAAACAAACAAACAGAAAGACAAAGCTTAAAAATATTTTGTTTTGGTAACATGTATGAAATATATCCATGGTATTTATTATGCATGGTATACCATGCATAATAAATACCATGAACTATGCATACTAAGCCATGCTTAATAAAAACCGGTTATTTCAATACAAACAAACTACCATTTCATTTATTTATACATATAGATAAGGGTCGGTATTCAAAATCAATAAGTAGTAGTTTATGTGTATTTCTCCACTTGCCTTTACGGGTACCTATAAATAATAGAACACCGGATTTTCGGCCGGGGCACGTATCTGTTACCCTTCATCTAACTCTAGGGGTTAGCCTATTTATTTTAATAAATAGTATTTATCCGACTATCGATTTGCGAAACGATACTGTTAATAATTGAGATGGTTTTGAAAAAAGGAGTAAGTATTTGTAAAGTTGTTTTTGGTATATTTTTTTTATTATTTGAGATCTTGCTAAGTGTGATAATAGCTTATTGAGAAGGAGTTAAGGATTCCACGTTGAAACGTGTTGGCTATAAAATATGTTTTCTTTAAACAATATTGCTTTTTTTATATTATTATTTTTTAGTTTCTTCTATTATATCCTCGTACTTGAAATGGGATAAAACATATCTCCTTGTTATAAAATGAATCTGTATCAAATTTCAGTTAAATCGATTCAGTTTTTGTATTAAATAGTAATAAATTGTCTATCATTTTCGTAAATCTAACTTTCACATTTAATAAAAAATTAAAAGGATTTCAAGTCAACAATATTTCAAAATTGGAATCAACCAGTCTTCTAAATTCAAAACAAAATTGAACATGTTAACAAAACACAGACAAATAAATTATTTAAATTTCGAATGTTTCGTATTACATGCTAGTATTGAAAGTGCAATGGCCGATCTATCGTTCTATTTACAAAATGATTCGATTATCTCAAATCGAGTTATCGATGTTTAGGGACTAACTACACTATAATTCATGCAATTTATGAAAGAAAATTTGAATTTGTTTCAACTTTTATTATTTTTAGTTCAACGAGTTTATTTATGCATAGTCGTGTGTATATTTTTAACTTAATTAATATATGAATTTAAAACTCATAGATAGTAAAAAAAATAATGTTTAATATATGTACACGCGATATACAGACAAACTATATGTATACGCGAATAAAATATATGTGTTTCAATAAAATTCCACATTAAAACTATCATACATTATTAAAAATGGTCTAAAAATCAAAAACTTTTTGAATCTAAACAAACATCCAGACAGACACAATCAAATAAACGAAATAATCAATATATAAAACGTTCCGTTACCCAATTTATTTCTGTTTCACATTGTTAGTACAGACTCGATCGATCGTTTGTCCATCAACTTATAAGTGACAAGGCCAAGTGTGTTTACGCCTTTATTTATATAATAATCGATATTGTTCCGAATGGGTGCTTATTTGGTTTGATTTTGTCAATTTTGATGTTTTTACATTGACTGGGATTTGAATCTACTAACTGAAATATCGATTTTATTGAACACAATTTGTTAGGTGATAATTATGAATAGATCAAAAAATTATTATGTATGTATTTATTTTTATATTGTCAGGGTTTGGCGGAGACCTGGGTTCAAATTCCAGTTTGAGTGAAAATTTTCGAAAGCCGCAGTTGTGTAATATAAACTCAAAAATCTTCATTTTAATAATATTGGAGAAACATTAATACCAATTCCAAAGAAAAAAGAACTCAAAAATGATTTCAATAAAAAGTTCTATATTTAAAAATATACAATCTTTTTTCGAATACTTATTTTTTTTAATCTATGCTCTTTCAAATTTCGAATTGAAGTTAAACAATGCAATTAATTTGACTAAAACATTCATTAAATTAAAAAGAAACAGATTTATTTTCATAATTTAAAATCCTAGACAGAGTTCTAAGTAGTTAATATTTTAATTGATTGCAATGAAATATTTTAATTAAAAATCATTTGCAATTTTACAGACAAATTGTATTAAACTTAAAAGTTATTAGAATAAAATTTTAAAATATTGTCTAATTTAACTTAAGTAAGTATACATAACTAACTTAGCTAGCTGTAATACTTTTAATCCAATTTTATTAAAGTACACATTAACTTACTACTTGAATCATGTTAAAAAATGGCCATATCGGTGGCCGAGTTCTGGTCCTCAAAAATATGACAACACGCAAAGAAGAAGAATATGTTTAAAAATAGCTAACATTTATAGCTCGATTCGGGAATTGAATCCAGGATTTCGGACTTGACAGACAAATGCATAAGCCGAAGCGAAAATAATTTTAAAATAAAATAATTAAAAAAATAAAATTATTTTTTAATAAACAAAAAGGTTTTTTCAAACGAATAACTCATTAAATTGTAATCAAATTCATTACTTTTTAACGCCGACTTCAAAACAAAACAAAAACTCATCAAGAAAAGAATAAAAGAAAAAAACAGAACATTTATTAAACAAAAAACAATTTCCAAAAGGCAATAAATTAGTTTTTTTTCGTTTTCGAGAAAAGAAAACGGTACAATGATAACAGTAAATATTGCAATTAATTTGAATTATCACTTTTCGGCGTCATTGTACGGTCAGCAGCGAAAACACACATTTCTAAACAACTTCTATTTATCTTCTTTACATTCAAGAAAGTATTACTTTCTTTACTACATAGTATAAAATAAATTCAATGCTTCTTTACTTTATAATTTGTATGCTTAGATATATAAAATTTTATAACGGGTTTAAGTGCAGTTTTCAAATTAAAAAACAGATAATTCAAACCCAAATGTTTTGTACATCTATACTAATATTATAAAGATGAAAGATTTGTTTGTTTGTTTGTTTGTAATGAATAGGCTCCGAAACTACTGGACCGATTTCAAAAATTCTTTCACTAATGGAAAGTTAATTTATCAGTGCGTGACATAGGCTATATTTTATCCCCGTAATCCCACGGGAACGGGAACTACGCGGGTGAAACCGCGGAGAGCTACTAGTAAAAAATAAAAACGCGCGTGAAACTGCAGGGCACAGCTTGCAGTCTTCGATTTTATTAATCAAGTGGTGTTGATCGAAGCTATATAGCTTTTTTGTTTTAATATTTTACTGATTTGTCAAAATACATCAAATTTGACGTAATTATTGAGATAACCTCCTGTGTGTGTTAAGTGCTACTTAGAAAATTGAAAAATCGTTTCCGAGAATTTTATTTGTCAATTTTTTTGCTAACAGTACAATAGAAACGGAATTTCTTGGACATTTTAATGTTATTATAAGTAAATACAACAAGTTTGGAAGTAAAAGTAATATACGTTAAGATTTCTGAGCTAAAAGTTAAATAACGCATTAAGAATTCAATTTATTTAATGTCTTTCTAAGAATTTAATATTCTGTGTCGTTCTTGGGAGTTAACATTATATTTTGTTGTAATTATATACATTATAAGCTTGTGAAGTTGTTTTTAATTTTGTAATTCTTTTACATTTACAAATTTTTAAGCTGTAACATGGTTTTCCATCTAGCGAGACAGTTAAGTGCAGCCTATTCTGGGTAAAAAAAAAATATTTTATTAAAAATAAGTTAAAATCAGTCATTAGTCAGGGAGAGACTTTTGGTCTGCTGTCTAGTTACAAATTATATGACACAACTCGACAAGAATTAGTAAACACTAGCAGCGCCCCGCGACTTCGTCCGCGTGGAATAATTACTTCCGGCAGCTCTTAGCAGATGCCTACATCATAACATCTACCAGCATGCTAAATTTCAGCCTGATCCGTCCAGTGGTTTGGTCTGTGCGTTGATAGTCAGTCATAATATATAATTAGAGTAATAAAAGGAAATCAAAATATGTAGATATTTTTCTCTACCATTTTTAAATGATGTGAATTGAAGCCTCATTATTTTAAATATATTTAGAGGGAGAGAAAGTGATAGTGTGAACTAAAAATGTTTAGAGTGAAGATATATGTGTGAAAGTGTGAGAAATAGTTTATAGTAGTTGATACTATTTTTGTGACTAAATTTTTTGTTGATAATTGAGTAACCAGAATGATACTAAGTTATTTTATTTTATTTTTTAAAAAGTTAGTTATTTTATTTATACCTTTAAATCCTTTACAGGTTTAATCAAATACAAAAATTTATTAAAACATATACAATTAAAAACGGCATAATAAAGTACAGAGGCGTCAATTACTGTGCGACAAAAAGTGAAAAACAAAAAAATATTGGAAAAAGTGTCATGTGAAGTAAATTTTGACAGATGACAGAAAGAATTGACAGTTGCGATGACAAAAATAAAACAAACGAGAACGTTTTTAAAAGACAGTTTCAAATACGAACTGGGCTAGTCAAAATATTGACAACACATACATCAACGTTAATAAAAAAATCGAAGGTCACTTTGTCACCAATTCTCGGTTCGTCACAACCGATTCCCAGTCTGTCACAGTTGTCACTCGCGATTTTCATTTTGGTACAAGTTTTAAACGCGTTTTTCGGGTGTATTTTGATGGGTGTCAGTAAAATTGCGTCCATGTATCGCGAGTGTTCGAGATTATGGTATGCTTTAGTGGTTTTTGTGGTTGTGGTGGGGTTGGTGGGGGGGAGCGAGTTCCCGGAGCGAGAATGCTGCGATCCTGTGTACCCTACGAACACGGCGACGACGGCCGCCGCGCCTGTCACTCAGCCGCTACCGCCCAAGATTATTCCTGGTAAGTTATTTTATGTACCTATGATCACTTTGGGATAGTAATGTAATGAATGGATGGATAAAATTTCGAGAACTATGGGCTTGGGGTTGAATGGAATAAGCCGATTTATGTTACAAATGACTGAGTACCTATTTCACCATCTTCAAGTAACATTCCGAGTAACGACTGACATGTTTTGTCTTTGTCACTTAATATCAAGTAAGAATGAGACAAAACTAACTTTACTTGGTGAGTAATTTTGCTTGAAGGTCGTGAAATAGGCCCTTAGTCTTTCATGTTGGTTTCTGTGTCAAAATATGTGACTGCTTAGGAAATTAACGCATTACATTTTCGTCACATATACGTCGCCTATTTCAATATTAATATACATGTATTGTATTATTATAGACATTCATAATAACAGTTCAAAAATCATATCAGTTACATAGACCAATAAAATGCTTATTTATATAACGGTCACAACGAAACTGTCAATAACTTTCATTGCACAGTTTATCATCCCATTTTATATGATATCCGCCGAATTAAAATACGACAAACTTGGGAATGTTTTCATTGTTGAAATTCGAGTTTTAAATTGTGTATTTCGTTATCGATATTGCAGTTTGGTTAATGCTTTTCAGATATTTTATTTACTCTACAATTTTTTTGGACAATGTTTGCTATTTTAATGAGTCACAATCTTTTCTGTGCCAGTGGCCAAAATTGAAAGCTCCTCTTGTCATTTTGACTCTAATGTCATTTGGATACATAGAAGAAGAATCACAACCAAGATTCTCTTTGGTCTCTTTGGATACATTTTCAATAAACTGACAACCAAAATATGCAATACAGCGACGCTATCACCGGCATAGACAAGATTACGACTCAATACTAACATGGTTCGGGGCTGGGATCACCAACATCTTTTGGGCAGGCGTGGTGATAATGTCTGATTTTCCTCATTTACTCAGTCTCAGTGTAAAAAAAACCTTCGAGATATGTTTGCTATTGACTAAACATGTTTGGGATTGGAGTGTACGTAACGGGACGCTGAGGAAAAAAGAAAGAAAATTATGCTGTTTGCTTAGGGTAAAAAAAATCACTAGGACCTATGTTAGGTTATGTTAGAACTGCGACAACACATCAAATTCAAATATTTATTGTTACCATAATGTTGTACAAAGGTGATAATATAATTAAAGTATCAATTATGGACCCTGTTGGGTATTACAATATTTAAAATCTAAGAATTTTAGGTAGAGAGGACACGTCCAAATAGGCGCGAGTCGAGCGAGCGAAGCGAGCGTGCTGCGGCAGCGGCCGGCGAAACGCCAAAAAAATTTAAAAATAAATGTCTTTTGACCCTAATGTTGACCCTAGGAGTCTATTTATAACTCAAGAACGGTTAAACTGATTTGGCCTGAAATTGGTTGGGAAGTAGCTTAGAACCATTCGAAGGACATAGGACTTTTTATCCCAAAATTCCCTCGGGAACGGTAAATACGCGAGTGAAACTGTGGGTCACAGCTAGTTATATAAGTATAAAATATATCATTAAAATGTCTTATATTTAAAGAAGTTAGTGGTTTACCCTTTAATTATCATTTAAATAGCAAAATTAAATAACGTTTTACTCAAGGCGTGGTGTGAAATTAATTAATGTTGTTATCAAATAGTTTATCGCCCTTATTACAGAGTAAATAAGGGTTATTATTGCTCGTGTTTTGTGCGAAAACAAACCGTGTTACATTCTAATGAAGATTGATTTGTTGGTTTAATTATTAGTTTTGATGAATAAGGAGAAGTTGGAATAAAATATAGCCTATGTCACGCACTGATAAATTAGCTTTCCATTTGTGAAAGAATTTTCGAAATCGGTTCAGTAGTTTTGGAGCCTGTTCGTTACAAACAAACAATCAATCTTCAAAAAATAAAATGATTTCAAAAATCTCTCTCAAACATGAAATGTCTCTTTAAAATCTAGTTAAAAAAACTATTTACTAAAGAATCTTAAGAAATAAGTCTTTTCTATATCGTGTTTACATAAATCTGTATTGATATTCCAACTCGAGTATTCAACAAAGGTCTAGACATAATATTTATGGTAATTCGAGATAAAGAGACGATCTTATCAAAATACAAGAGTTCAAAACGAACAATCGTAAAGTCATCAGGTTTTGAATGAAATATTATTATTTTAAACGCTTTTTGGTGAATGCAATGCAATGCTAAAACTAATATTATGAATGCGAAAGTAACTATGTCTGTCTGTCTGTCTATCTGTTACCTTTTCACGGCTAAACTACTGAACCGATTGACTTGAAATTTGGTACAGGGGTAGCTTATGGTCTGGGAAAGAACATAGACTACGTTTTATCCCGAAATTCCCACGGGATCGGGAACTACGCGGGTGAAACCGCGGGACACAGCTAGTAAGATATAATACCTTGGTTTGGTACTGTGAGCTGTGTGATACAATAAATTATTAATACTACATTTTCATACTAAAATACTACATATATACTCCTTTAAACAAAAGTTAGTTTAGCTGGAGTTTGAACCCAGGTCTGTCCCAAACAGTGGCGCTAGGTTCCTTCTCCTCTAACATACATAGGTAAACGTCACGATTAGCCAATGTCCTCAGTTCAAATCGTTGTTAAGGTAAAAAAAAATGTCTTAGTATTTACTTACTCATCATACATTAAGATTTCAAGTGTTATATAACACGTATATAAAACTATTACATATTAAGTAAAAAAAAAAAAATTCAAATCATTTATTACACTTAATTTTTTTTACAAAAAGTGCTGACTGTTAAATACCTCCACATTAATAAACTTTTAACTTAATGTGTCAATTTGAGTTTGTAAAAAAAACTCGTGCCGTGTTCCCGTAGACAACCCACAATACTTTTATTCAAGGACGCATAAATATGGTAACAGACTGAATTAATTTGATTACGCCGACTGGAAAGTTTTAATGGGTAATTGATTTTATTTTCAACCAGCGGCGCCCCGCGGTTTCACCCGCGTATTTCCCGTTCCCGTAGGAATATGGGGATAAAATTATGCTAAAAACCTTCCTACTGAATCAGTCTATCTATTAAAACAAAGCGCATCAAAATCCGTTGCGTAGTTTTAAAGATCTAAGCATACATAGGGACAGAGAAAGCGACTTTGTTTTATACTATGTAGTGATTTTTTTTAATGCTGACTGCGTTAAATTTGTGTTTCTTCATCTATTGATACTAAGTTTAATTTTTGTAAGTGAATATTTGTGTGAACCACAAATGTTTGTCTCGGTCTGGATGTGTGTGTGAATGAGTGTGTGCGTAGTTTCTGGTACCCTAGATACAAGTTTCGAACTTAGTTAGGGGTCAGTTACTATAATGAGATGATGTAGTGAATGATTATGTTATGTGTAAGACTGTGATATTATACTTTTAGGCAGACAAGTTTCAACATACAGAGCTGTCTTGTTTGAGTCCTTTGAGTGTGTGTTATATTTATTTTAGTCGAACCAACTGTTAGACTTTTGAGTCTATAGTTTACCCGTTACGACTTTCGGTTATGTTAGTATCTAGGCAAACATAAGGTAAGTACTAACTGAGTATTTGCTGAAAAATGTTTCAATGAATCAATAGTTTTACGTTATCATGGTTATTAGCACTCAAATTATTATATTTAACGGTATATTTTGATGCTGAAATAAAACACTTAAACGGATTTTTGTCGTGGTTGTATTTTGTTTTACATTCTCTGACGTTTCGAAAATACAACCACGACAAAAATCCGTTTAAGCGTTTTATTTCAATGTGTAGTGTTCGTGTAAATCAAAGATATCAATATATTTTGATGCTGTTGCAAGCGCGATGATTACGGATGATCAGTTCATAAAGTTCAAAAATAAATAATTTATTATCCCGTTAATCATAATAATTTTAATGAGTAGTTCTTGGGAGTGTGTTCAAACAAAGAAACAAACAATGTCTTCTCTTTGATTAATTAGTATTGTCGATATTGGTATAGTTATAATGTCTTTACAATACAGTTAGACCATAGAATTAGATTACAAAGTACCAAAATTGGTTATCACAAGTACAATGAATTTTGAACCTTCAATTCTATGTAAATAGGTATAAATTATATATCGAACAATTTGAAAGCTACTGATAAGGGGAGTTCGCGGCGGGCAAAGTTCAGCGTTATCAAAGTAAGAAATTATGTCAAACTTCTGAACGGTGGAAACTTGGTTGATGTATGGACAGGTTGTTATATATTACATATATTATGTACCTATATTGTACGAGTATTCGAGTATATCATTAGCTATGAATATACAAGGGATCCTTGATATTTCTCCGCAGATATTAATATATTTGATACTAGCTGCGCCCCGCGGTTTTACCCGCTTGAATCTCAATCCCATGGGAATTTGGGGATAAAAAGTATCCTATGTGTTATTCTTAGTTATAAGGAATATCTGTTCCAAATTTAATGTAAATCGATGCAGTAGTTTTTTCATGAAAGAGTAACAAACGTCCAAACTCACAAACATTCTCATATTTATTTTATTAGTAGGATTTAACAAATACTTTTGATGAAATTATGTTTATAGAATTAAAATCGCATATAAATCTAGCTGTTTTATTAATGAAATGTCTGATTTTCTGCCATTTTTTCAAGTGACCTTTTTCTAATTTTCATGCAACTGCGACGCATAGCTGAGAAACCTCAGATCCCTTCAAAACTTACTACAATCAATCCTCGAACCCAGGAACACAGGTTCAATACAAGGACAAGGGCAAATCAATACACTAAATTAACCTAAAAGAACAATATACACGCATGTCCTCTATAACCCGGTCAATTGGAACAACACGCAAGACCTAGGTTGTATTACTATTTTTATTACTATTGATTTTTTCCGGGTAATACTTAGTTGAACTAGTGGATCCCTCAATTGTATAAGGGCTTATTTCACCATCTTTAAGTAAAGTTCCGAGTATCTACTCACAAGTTTTGTCTTTGTAACTTGATATAAAGTAAGAAAGAGACAAAACTAACTTTTTGTATGGAGACGATTCAGCTGAATGGATGCGTACGCGTCTCCATACAAAATCGTTGTTTTGTATGGAAAAACGCTGAATGGAGCTGAATAAATGTGTCTAGTAAGTCCTTAAGTAAGGAAAAATATCCCCACCTTATTAAATCAATCAAAGCTTTCATAAAGTTAAGTAACTAATAGAAAAAACTTTCAAATAATACACGTCACAGTAAGTAACAAGTTCCTAGGTATGTGACATTTTTGGCGCGCTTCACTAAACTGGGAACTCGGATTATGGTTGTCAACCTTCATCTAGTTGGCCGCGGATCTTTATTTGATGTACCAACTGACATTAGGACATAGAGACATATATATTTCGTAATATTTTTTCCTTGTTTTCTTTGGGATGGCTTTGGTTGCGTTTTGGTAATTGTGTCTGTTATAGATTCTGCTTATATTTCAAGGAGGTCATTTGAAGTGTCCCAATAAATAGCGAATAGTCCTGCAAGAATTATTGATGAATGTATGCCTAGCCAGGAATCGAATGTATACCTAGCCAGGAATCGAATGTATACCTAGCCAGGAATCGAACCAGTGTGTTTTGAAACAATGTGTGTTATTTTTTATTAACCAATTTTATTATTCTCTCATAGATTTTGATGCGGTTTCTTTTTAATAGATAGAGTGATTCAGTGGGAAGGTTTTTAGCATAATTTTATCCCCATATTCCTACGGGAACGGGAACTACGCGAATGAAACCGCGGGGCGCCTCTAGTATAGTATATTTTACAATAATTCTATCGTTTTTTCTATAATCTGACAGACTTAGGATAAAAAAATACTAATACACTGTGGTCATTGAAAATATGTTATCTACATGGGTCATGATATGACATTAAATCGGTTTTTACAAACACATACTCAAATTATAGGCTAAGGGACTATCGTGATTGTAAAGTGTTTTTATCTATTTCAATTCTTCATAATAATATCGATATAAAAAATTACCCTATTCGCATAAATTAATTACATTAGCATAAAACCTTTTCCACAGCTAGCGTTCAGTTTTCTTTGCACTAGAACAACTAGAAATAATCAATAACTCAATTAAATAATAACAAACAGAAGGAAGTAAGTAATTATATATAATAATGGAGTATTTGTATTTACTTGCCAAGGATACTTCGCTCGTTGGTAAAGGTGTGGTCAGACTGCGAGCGGGGCGGGTCGGGACAAGACGGGGCGACGGGACACGCTGGCTTTGTCATCGCTCCGGGCGGGACGTCTCTGAATGGCGTGTACAGTATTATCTAGTTTGACAATGACGACCGAATGATGTAGTTGATAGTGACTCGGTTCGTGATTAAACATGTTTGTGTGTCTTAGTCTGGGTGTTTTCTATCTATTTTATTAGTATGCATTTACAAATGAAAAGTACAAAAATATGAATATCCGTTGTCTAGTATCCACAGTACAAACTTTACTTAGTTTGGGGCTAGATGGCAAATGTGTTGATGTATCTATTATTTAGTACGTCACAACTCTACAGTGTCCCTTCCCCGTCCCGCTACGCCCCGCCGGTAGTGTGACGAGACCTTAAAGACATCTTAACTGAATAATTAATAGAGGTCATCGTTCCGTATATCATAGGCGGTTTCTCTAATATTTTATGACCCCCTAACTTTGTCATTGAGCCTAATGCTGTTAGGAAATATTTAATTGGATACAAAAAAGGTTTGGATTAAATAAAACTAATATAAACGGATTTTTTTACTCTAATTTACATAATCTCTATAAATTAATGAATGAATCATCAAATTTGATGCTAGGCATGGTCGAGATTTACGTGAAAAGAAAAATGTTGGGAATTCATGTTGAAATTACGAAAACGGGGTAATGGCCTGTGCACATATATCGCAACGCAGCGCATTTTCCACTGTCAAACTATTATTGACGTTCTACGCGTTGAAATAAGATCGAAAATCAATTAACACAACAACTAGCACACGACTATAGACGAAAGGTAGCGCGCAAGAGTTTATTCGAACAAAAATAAATTATTTTTGCAAATTGCCCAAAAACCTAGACAAGTTAAAAGTGTCTACACCTCACTTAACTAAGGTAAAGTAGAAGAGATCTCTATTACTTATTGTAACACCTTTATCTCAATACATTTGAATGTTGGTATTACGTATGCATTGCGAGGGATCGCTTCGACGATTTAATGAGATCTGTCGATCTTGTGTCCATCTTGTGATCGGTCTCGGAGACGATGGCCTTATATATACTACTTCGTAGTGAAATCAAGTGTTTCTAAGAGCTTTTGTGTTGATAGTCTATTGATTGGACTAGGTTACGTATTATCTCAAATCTAGCTGTTCCCCGCGGTTTTATCTGCATAGTTCCCGATCCCGTGGGTATTTCGGGATAAAGCATAGCCTATGTCCTTCCCCAGACCATAAGCTACCCCTGTACCAAATTTCAAGTCAATCAGTCCAGACGTTCACGCGTGATGCCGTGACTAAGGGAAATAGGGATTCATTTTTATATATAGAAGATTCGTACGCAATCAGAATTAAGCAAGTAATACAACAAATACATAAAATAAGCAACAACTTTTAGAAAGACTTTATAGCCAGGACGAACACAGAATACTTATATCCCAAAATTACCACGGAATCAGTTTTTTTGCGAGTAAAATTTGCGGCATATTTGTGGACCGACACATAAGATTATTATATTATTTTTATCCCAAACCTCCTATGGGACAAGGTTTATGCGTGTGGTATTATGTGGAAATTTTCTGATACAGGATTGGGGTTACGCGTGAAGCTCTAAGCGATAACTTTCAGATAGACACTTTGCTCGTACCTCATAGGATATACCTACTTGCAAGCGGGTGATTTTCAACAACTATACCTCTCCAGTTTGGGTCCTTTATAGGTCCAGTATACAGGATACTTTTTATTCCAAACCTCCTTCAAAATACGCCTGTATCTGTTTGTCTCGGTCTGGGTGTGTGTGAATGTGTGTGTGCGTAGTTTCTGATACCCTAGACACAAGTTTCGAACTAAGTTAGGGGTCAGTTACTTCTTCTTTCCGTATCGACTCAAATTTTTGAGGACCAAAACTCGGCCACCGATATAGCGCTATCAGTGGCCTTGTAAAGGTCCTCGCGTTTATAGTTACTATAATGAGATGATGAAGTGAATGATTGTGTTATGTTATATAGGATACTTTTTATCCTCCCTTTCAAAAGTACGTCTAAAAGCAAGCCAAAAACCTGTACAATAAATTGCGAGTACCATCTCACAACCGTGCAGATACAAAAACATAATTCAGCTCAATGTCGCATTGACATCGCGTGTTTAGGGGCAGTTCCGTCCGCGGCCCACATTTTATTTGTTTGCCCCTGAATTTTGGAGCATTCGAAGATACGAAGGGCTATGTGTGTGTTTCTTGGGGTATTAAGTTGCGTTCGTATTATTACGGTATACTAGCGGCGTCTCATGGTTTCTAATGGAAAAATAAATTTTGAAATCGGTTTAGTAGTTTCGGAGCGTTATAAACAAGCAAATCTTTCCTCTTAATTATATAGACTAATGGTTTGCTACGGCTTTGAACGGAGGCTTTCCAGTGGATTTTCAGTAATTTTCTGTCAAACTGCCAAATTACACTCTAAAAAAAGTTTTTTTTAAGAAGGTAGAATAAAAGTTCATTAAGCTGTTAGTTAATACAAAGTTTTTTTGGAAAAAAAAAGTAACGAATCAGCAAAGTTTTTTGCGAAATTAACCAAATTACAAAAACCTTTAAATTATGACTGATATCACCCGTCCAAAAAGTATATTTAAACAAAAATTACATCCAAATAAATCGGTTACATCCTCTCCATACAAATCTAAATGAGGAAATAAATCAACCGCGTAGAAAAGTGGCAGGCAATTGCTTTTCTCAACCGTCCAAGTCAGGTTCGGAAACCACCGACTTAACTTGATCCTTTTCAAAAACAGCGCCCCTCTTATTAAGTATGAGACTTTGTAAGGCTTGGGGGAGTGAAGTAGCTCAAGTTATACTGGTGTGTTCTCTGCGGCCTATCTCGGAGACCTCCGTTGAGTCTTGATGTAGTGATCCACTCCTTTATTACGTATTCTTAGTTTGGTATTGTCATTTTTCATTGTAAGGTTTAACCTAGTGGATGGATTGAACAAGTGGATATTGTCTGTAGTTAACTTTATTTGAATTGTGGTTAGCATGCGAACGTATCAAGTGTGTTTTAGATGTATGGCTTGTGGAAGTTTTTCTGTGTCAAACTGTTGTTTTTGAGTTGTTTATCGGTCGTTTATTTGTCGATTTATAAGGCTTTGTTTGTTTTTGAATTTGGATGTTTTGTGATCTGCTAAAAATGATATGTTTCCAGATGTCTTCCCTTTTTCTTTCTTGTGTTATTATACGACTTATTAGTTTTATCGAAATCAGTACAGTAGTTTTGCGTGAAGAAGTAACGAACATACATTCAACTTCACATACATATTTTATTATTAAAGAGAGTGCCTTTGTTTTGTCTATTATCCACTATTCAGAAAACTATTCTTTAAATTAAAAAATAAACAATACATTCAAAGCTTTTAAATGAAAAAAAAAAAAGAAAATAATATAATTAGTCAAACAATTACAACCCTTTTCCCATAACTTTAAAGACCAATTTTCTTTAACACTTTAATAACCTATCCTTTAACCAAAAGATTGATTGTACAATATAGAAAAGGGTGTTCATCCCTAAATTATTGCAAAGATCGTTCATTTCTAATAATTTATTGATATCATGGTTTATAGTTTGGGTTCGGGAACACGTATCGAATATTTGGGGAATATTGACGGTATTTATTATAGTATTTTATCGATTTTATTCTATTAAATGTATAAGAAAAATGGCGTTAAATAATTGTTAGTTTTGGCTTGAGTTGGGTAATTCTACTTTAGTTAATAAGTATTGTGTATGAGGCCTATGTTCACCAGTTTAGCAGAACGAATTACGTGAGATCCTATATTTTTTCCTTTTCTAACTGTGCCCCACGGTTTTACCCGCATAGTTCCCAATACCGTGGGAATTTCAGGATAATACATGCCTATGTCCTTTCCCGGACCATAAGCTACCCCTGTATCAAATTTTAAGTGAATCGGTTTAGTAGTTTAGTCATACAGACAGAGTTACTTTTGTACCTATTTATAATATTAGTAAGGATAAGTGCACTATTTTAAATAACCCTTCTCTTCTGGTATCTGCTAATTAGTCACTCCATTAAATTATACTGGCATTTAAGGTACAATATTAAAAGCACCTGAAGCCCTACTGTTCATCCTTTAGAAAATAACTTAATTCTAGGACCATACTACCAATACTAGAACCTAGGGCTCTCTTATACAAAACTTGAAAACTACAAAACATATCTCAGGAAAATTTTAGACACTAGAAAAAGTATTCAAGTCTGGAATATTCCAGAAAAAAATACTCCCAAGAAAAAATAATTTACACGTACCCGAAAAGATGGTATTGTACAATAAAGGTGGCTTGACGAGTCAGTTTAACTGATCAGTTGAACTGGCGTCCATCCAAAACTGGTCGTCAATCACCGGAGCGATTCCAGATTCCAGTAGGGAAATTTAGTTGGCCTAAAACTTTTGGAGTGACGTACAGTTTAAAAAAAAATAAAAATCATTTATTTTTACTTTCTTACAAGTTTTGTCAATAAATAATTAGTTAGTTACAGGGACATTATTTTAAGTAAGTAATAGTTTTATTTCTGGACTGATCAGTTCAACTGACTCGTCAAAAGCGATAAAAACCTACGGATTTATATACTAACTAGCAGCGTCCCGCGGTTTTACCCGCGTAGTTACCGTTCCCGTGGGATTACGGGGATAAAATATAGCCTATGTCACGCACTGATAAATTAGCTTTCCATTAGTGAAAGAATTTTTGAAATCGGTCCAGTAGTTTCGGAGCCTATTTATTAATAATAATAATAATAATAAAATTCTCTTTATTTGTTCCTTAATATCTAATACATAATAACAACTTACAATATTACAAACAAACAAATCTTTCCTCTTTATAATATTATAGTATAGACAACGTTCAGTACATATGTATTGTGGGTATATAATAATAATGTATTGTGTGGACAAACAATATGTACTTCGGTTCTCGTTAGCCGTTTCGAGGACTCTTAGAGTACAACCCTTCTTTACTATTGTCATCATATGATTTACGAAATCATTATTTGAGGATATACTTTAGTTGACTTTAGTATTTGTGTTCGTGAAGAATACAAAAGTTTGAATAGATTTTTATGATACAGAGGGCAAGTGAGTTGGTTACCTAATAGTAAGTGAATACTTGCAACTCATGTGCCATAAGTGTTTTTGACGATGGCAGAGTGGTCACCATGCCGGAGTGCCATCCGTAAGGTTGCGGGTTCGATTCCCGTGCGGGGTGAATATTTGTGTTAGCCACAAATGTTTGTCTCGGTCTAGGTGTGTGTGTGCGTAGTTTCTGATACCCTAGATACAAGCTTCGATTTTAGTTTGGGAAAGTTACTATGATGAGATGATGGAGTGAATGATTATGTTATGTTATTGCAGTGCACGCGAGTGTTGTTAAGTCATATGTGCCTCACACCGAAATCTCGTGTGTGCCACAAGTCATACTTGAGTGACCCACGACCCCACGTAAGTCATCTGCAATAAGAGCGCGTTTCCACCGCCACGCACGCTACGCACACGGCCCACGGCCACGCAGTAAAGAAATTTCATACAGATGAAATTTCAATTATAAGACAGCGTCGGCGACGCTTGGCCGTGGGCCGTGGGCCGTGTGCATGGCGTGCGTGGCAGTGAGCCCGCGCCCTTATTGTAGTGTGGTGCACGTAAGCTTTGCAATCTCGCGTGCGCCACACAACGAAGTCAAACTTGGGTGACCCACGATCCCACACAGGTAACTTAGATAATGTGTACAGCGTACAGCAGTGAGTTTGCAGCCTAATACTCCTATGTATTCATATCTTTATACTAAGCCCTAGTTCATACTATTACTACATAATACACCACTCACTTAGACAGCGATAAACAAGATATTTTTAGCAACATTACGCCAACAAACAGGTCTTAGGTCATAACACTGCACCATAAACTCTAACAAAATTACAAAACCATCATCCCCTACAGAAACTAATGAAAATTCTTCGAAACACTTCACTTTAACGCGTCACACGACTTTTTACCTAACCTACCTTGAAATAAGGTAACGATTCTTTTGTATGTGTCCAAGTCCAATGCATGCTATATTCACATTAAGTGCAATTACGTCATAGTGGTATATAAAAATTGCTATATTAGGAATGGTTTACAATGGTCACTTTTTAAGTGACTGATCGAAATTAAAATTGGATTGCTATCCTTCATTTATATTGGTCTACAACCGTTAAAATGTGTCTAATGAAAATTTGAAAGAACGAAATCACTTTTGTGTCCATTTAAAGACTTGAACGTGTAATTAGACCTTGGAGGTGATCAACTCAGCGGCGTGGTACCTGGTTGAACTCCGCCACAGTAAGCGAAGGCGTATGGTGACACGCAGGCGACGCAGGCCGCGCAGGGCAGAGCAGGCACGTGCGACGCAGACATGTGTCTGTCCTGCTCTCTCTCGCTACGTTCCATGCTTTTATAAAATCTGCTCTGCTCTGCCCTTTTTTATGGTATGCAGTTCTATTCATTTTAACGCAGTGAAAATGAATAGAATTGCATACCACCGTGAGCCGATATTGGGAGGACCCACGGGGCATGTAAGGCTCTCTCAGCCAGAAGGGCTGGGCCTACCCACTAAAAACACAGCGACTTCCGTCCGCTTTACATTGGGGCGCTGTAGGATCCCGAGGGGGATTTCTACTACGGCGCTCTGCTCTGCCCTGCGAGGCCTGAGTCGCCTGCTTGTCAACATACGCTAGCGCTTATAATAATGAGTACTAGAATCTTCGATTGAGCGATTTATGTTTGCTTTCGTCTCAAACGCATTTGAGATCACCTACACGCTTTGGGCAAGCGTTGTGCCAATTCTTTATCAATTCGCCGTAGTTTCGAATTTAGGGGTCAGTTACTATAATGAGATGATGTAGTGAATGCTTAATGTTATGTTATGTAGTCGGGTTAAATTAAAAAGCTTATTTAATTTATTTTAGGGCTAAGAATAACTCAAGTCTATCTCTGTAAGTCAGTTTTTTGTGCTTTACAAGAACGTAACATCCTAATCCTAACTAATATTATAAATGTATGTAAACCAGTATGTAAACAATACTTTGAGATTAATTTATTATAACTTAGGTACTTGCTTATAAAATAACATTTCAATATAAAATTCATTATTAATAACTTGTCTCTCCACTGATCTCAGTAGATCATAAGCTACCTATTGTTATTATTGATACCTACATATAAGTTTTACTATAAGTACTACTGTTGTGAAGAGTAAATATAATAAATAAATAAAAGATTTATTTATTTATTATTTATTTAAATGCGAAAGTAACTCTGTCTGTCTGTTACCTTTTCACGGCTAAACTACTGAACCGATTGACTTGAAATTTGGTACAGGGGTAGCTTATGGTCCGGGAAAGAACATAGGACTTTTTATCCCGAAATTCCCAAGGGAACGGGAACTACGCGGGGCGCAGCTAGTAGGTACATAATTTTGTTGCCCAGATCCTTTAAACTACGCCAGTATATTTGTAGTTGCAACGTTATATTGAATTAAAAAGCTAATTTCGTTTGAGGGTTATTCTCCAGTACAGGTAGGTTTTATACACACGTTTGGGACAGGTCGGCGCCTTACTGGTTATCGATCATACTCAGTAATTACGGCGTCTCGGGCTGTGGTAGTACGGACCGATACTTACGTTGTAAGGGTTAGATTTTGTAAAGAGTGAATGGATATGGGTTCTTTGTGAGAGGGTTATTTTTGTTTTGTTTGGATGTTATTACCACAAATGTTTGTCTCGGTCTGGGTGTGTGTGTGAATGTGTGTGTGCGTAGTTTCTGATACCATAGATACAAGTTTCTAACTTAGGGGTCAGTTACTATAATGAGATGGTGTAGTGAATGATTATGTTATGTTATTATAATTAGTTTTTTTAATGTCTTGTTAGTTAGAGGATAGTTTTTGAATAAGTTTTTCTTCATTTTGTTGATTTCGTTTTGTTATATAAATATGCCATAAAAACGTCATCAAATAATCAATTAAGTTAATTTACATTTTCTCTCTATTTTTTTGTGGCACACACAAATATTCACCCCGCACGGGAATCGAACCCGCAACCTTACGGATGGTAGTTCGGCATAGTGACCACTTTGCCATCGAGGTCGTCGATTGTAGTTTTTATTAAGATATTACGGCTTATATTTTAACACTAAAACTACTTGTAACAAAAACCGATAAATCCATATTTTTTTGTATTTAAACTACGACAGAGCCGACAAAGATACGCGGTTTGATTGGAAAAAACAGTTTTTATTTTTGTACTATTTTCTAAACCGAACTGCAGTTTTGTCGTTTTTAAACGTTCAAATAACAGTTATCAGTTTTGTTGACAATTGACAATATATTATATTATTGGGTCTGATCTGTTATATTTAAGTATCTGATTTTAGTATCGTAAGATTTAAGTAGTAGTAATAGTATAGTAAGATTGAAGTATCTGTTAAATAGTTTAGTTTGAATTATTATTTTTAACCGACTTCCAAAAAAACAGGAGGAGGTTCTCTATTCGACGTGTATATTTTTTTTTTGTGTGTTTGTTACGCGATTTCTTTGTAATCATGAATGGAGCTTTTTAAAATTCTTGTTTCATTAGAAAGCGGATATTCGCGAAGTAGTCCCATGTCAAGGAAAACAGGATCTGATGATGGGATCCAGGAAAAATCGAGGAAAAACCCGCAACAATGTAGGCTGGGGTGTCGATTGACATTATTAAAAGTAAAACTACCTGTGACCCGTGGTTTTGCTCGCGATATTCTTGATACCATAAAAATTTCTGGACGAAAATTATTTGGCTGTATTCTTTCGTATTTAAATCAAATGCTGTTCACAATTCATGGGTTTTAGATATAAAAATATCCTGTTTTTTAATTCGGTAACACACTGAAATAAACCCGAACCTACAACATTTTTTAAAAATGTTTTTTTATGCTATTATACACTATGTACCTATTACACATATATCTACAGAGCGTTTTCATAAAACTTTTCGTAAAAAAAAATATTTAGATATTACAAACAAACACTGCACCAGATTAGATTGTATATATTATTTTAATTCATAAATAGACAGTATAAACGTCAGCCTCTATTTTCGTTTTTATTTTGACTTTGGTTAATTTTCTAAAAAGTTCTTATACCTCTGTGGTTATAAAGAAGTTTTGTAATAAAATGATTGTTTAATTGGGATGATGAAGTTAAAACGAAGTAATAAAATGCAGGGTTGTGTTAGATTATGAATCATGTGTAACATCAGCTCATGGGACAGGATTCAAGCGGTACCCGTTGAGGTTGAACTGCTCGACACTTATAGAGCAGCGAAAAAGTCCCTGCAAGAGGCTATTGCCCCTCGCTCACCATACCAGAGACTACAGTCTCTGGTATGGTGAGCGAGGAGAGGTCTTGGATTGGAGTGTCCACCTTTTGTAAGGTCGTACTCTCGCAAAAAAAAGCTGCGGAGAGAGAGCGCGAAGCCCTCTCCACTAATACTATCCGCAGCAGAAGGTTGGGCAGACGGAAGCGGGACTACCACTTTGTCCTGCAACCGCCATACGCCCGACCTGCGGCAGTGATCCCCAGGGGGAGATCCACTGCCGCCATATAGGCCTCGAGGTGGCGCGCGATACTTTCGGAAGGGGGTAACTCAACATCTATCGCCTAGAGCTACATTCTAGCTCGGAGGAGAAACCCTTAACAGGGTAGAGGCGCTGTCCGGGATCGTAGCAGCGTGCAGCCGCGTTTCTTCCGGTTTCGGCCATAAGCGCAGAGGTGGCACACCAAGGGGTTTTAGTCGGTAAACGCGTCGCCGCTCTATCTTTGCGGCGCGGAGTCCGACATACCCCGTCGTTCCCCTGGACAGAGGAAAGACGTAAAGTCTTCCACCCACAAAAAAGGATTCAAGTGATCCACGAGTCAAAAGCTCTTCTGGAGGAAAATTTAAGCGTCTTTTGTAGAAGGAGACTTGCTTTCCACTAAAAAATTTAAAATAAAGTTAATTTAAAAAAATAAGAAACCGACTTCAGCACTAAAAAGTAAGAAAATAATTTAAAATAAACGATATTATTAATACATATTTACAATTTATAATTAGTTACTTTTGAAGTCGGTGACAGCCAAAGCCTTCATGAATATTATAGGCGCGTCTCGTGCTATCTTATAAGGAAAAAAAACTATCCTGGGCTGGCACTGACTCCAAAAGTAACTAATTATAAATTGTAAATATGTATTAATAATATCGTTTATTTTAAATTATTTTCTTACTTTTTAGTGCTGAAGTCGGTTTCTTATTTTTTTAAATTAACTTTATTTCTAATGTATTACTTGGAAACTAATGTTTTTAATATGTAATGAGGAAGGCGCTCTCACTGCAACACAGTTTCACATTAACTTTAGCAGATGAGAACGTTTCATTTGTTAAAATTGTACCTGTAACATTGTTCCAAATAAACTTTATTTTATTTTATTTTTTATTTTTATTAATATAGTAATGCTCCGCGGTTTTGACTGCGTTTTTATTGATTATCTGGTTTTTCAACCAAGTCCCGTTTTCGTCTTCTAGGAATTTCAGGATCTTAGATGCTGTTCCTGCTTAAAAGTAACATCAGTACCAAACATTTAAAACAGTGAGAATAACCCAACTTTATTTTATGTGTGTGTATAAACTCTACAGCTTTTTAAGCTATTGCATAGCTTCTATCGAGGGCCTTGAGCGCGGGGACCGAATCCAGAAATTATTATTTTTTATCGAAAACTTTTTTTTGTCAATTTTTCAAAAAGTTTTTATAGTAATGTAGACAAAGTTTTTATTGTATGAAGTCCCAAGTACGACATCAAAATTTCTAAGGTTAGGATTGCAATACAAAAATTAAAAAAACAATTAGTTGATAAAATTGCTATGCAATAGCTTTACCGCGGCAGTCCCCGAGTGCCACACGTATAATTTATACTTACTCATAAGTATTAAAATTTCCGAGATTTCCGCCAAAAGAAATTCTTTAATATGAGTCTTTGGGAGTACTAACTGTTTATCTTTTATTCTTTTTTTTTCTAGTATCTTATGCTCTAAATAACACCAAAAACTTAAACCTAAACCACAAAACTTACACAAAACCCTTCCACCAAGCAATCGCATCACGTGTCCCGTAATATTAATTTTAAAAGGTGTTCATCCCGTATTGAGGGGACTATGTTCCCGGGGGACGTTCTTTGTTAATACCTTAACAGGTTCCATTAGGGAAACGTGACGTTTTAACGCTAAGGTGTAGGCACATTGTTGTTTTGGTATCTGATTGTCGGCCTGTGATGTTTGAGATTTCTTTCTATTTTTTTTGTGTTTAAAATTATACAGTAGTGACGCCCTACAAATTCACTCGCGTAGTTCTTTTATGTGAATAGAGGGATAAAATATAGTCTACTAGCAGCGCCCCGCGGTTTCACCCGCGTAGTTCCCGATCTCGTGGTAATTTCGGGATAAAAAGTATCCTATGATCTTTCCCGGACAATAACCCCTGTACCAAATTTCAAGTCAATCGGTTCAGTAGTTTAGCCGTGAAAAGGTAACAGACACACAGTTACTTTCGCATTTATAATATTAGTTAGGAAGTTAGGATGGTAAATAAATAACACACAAATAATGTTGCTTTCTATTGTTAAAATACTTTTCAAAATCGGTTCAGTAGCAGAGATTACGCTCTAAAACCTCACAAACTTTACCCATTTTATTCTTTTTTTTCTCGCTGTGAAAATGTATAGAGCTGCATACCACCGAGAACCGAGAACGGGAGGACTCCCGGTGATTATGTGGGGCTCTCCCAGCTAGAAGGGCTGGGCCTACCCACTAAAACACAGCGACTTCCGTCTGCGTTACATTGGGGTGCCGTAGGATCACCACGGGGGATTACTACCACGGCACCCCAACGCCGGGCCCGCACTAAAGGCGGCAACCCGTCCCTAAAAGGACATCCCCGGAAGTTCAAAAACTTTACCCTGGCACCAAATTGATATGTTTTTATGTAAAGAAATCGTATAAAAAATCCCTCTCCTAACAGATAACGAATAAACGCTAAAACGTTTAACCCAATGAAGTAAATTCGCTAATAATATTATACAAACGCCCTTATATTATACAGGAGCACATACTTGAAATATAATGTACTTTCAACATCACAATTTAATGGCGGGTTACATAATATTATTCAACTTTTTGGTCTAAAACTTAGGATTTAACAACCCATGCCGGCTTTTGTAGCTTTGTTTAATACCTTTTAGCATTTAATACTGTTATTTTACTTTGAATTTTGTTTATGTTTATAGTTTGTTTTCTTGTGTACAAACTTTGCTATCGTTTCGTATATTGATATGTTTATTAACTGTGTGTGAGTTGTTATAATAATCATTCACTACATTGTCTCATTATAGTAACTGACCCCTAACTAAGCTCGAAGCTTGTATCTAGGGTATCAGAAACAACGCACACACTCATTCATAATAATAATTCTTTATTGCGAAAAACAGGTGATCAGGTAACAAAGTACATGTTGGTGTTATACATTTATACATATAGTTTCTCTGTTTTCTACGATTAAGGCATGCAAAATCTACAATTATGGTTTAATTGATGGAGTGGAGTTTTAATGTATCTAATATTTTGTTGGTAAATGCTAAGTATAAGAAAGCGTATATTAATGACTCAATCATATTACTTACCCCAAACTAGGTTTCATAACTGTATCTAGGGTATCAGAAACATTACTACATAATCATACGTACTCTTTTATACGCATATCAATAGATGAAATTTATTGATCAAAATTTACCTCTTAAGGGAATCGAACCTATAATCGTTTGTCTGTCAACATGTTTTAGTTCTTAAATATGAAATTGAAAGAATATAATTATACTCGATATATTTACATACAAATACATAAGAATATAATATTACATACTGAAGAAAGAAAATACGAGAAGGAGCGGCTGAATTCCGAAGCGAATCGGACAAAATTACTTCGGTATTGTCCAACGAAATGATTACAGGTTATCATCATCAACTTGACATGGCGGAACGGAATATTTTTATATTTCATTTGTTAATGCCATAGTATTATGGAAAGTGATGACCTCGATGGCAGAGTGGTCACCATGCCGGACTGCCATACGTAGTGTTGCGGGTTCGATTCCCGTGCGGGGTGAATATTTGTGTGAACCACAAATGTTTGTCTCGGTCTGGGTGTGTGTGTGAATGACTGTGTGTGTATAGTTTCTGATTCCCTAGATACAAGTTTCGAACTTAGTTAGAGGTCAGTTACTATAATGAGATGGAGTGAATTATTATTATTACTAGCTGTGCCCCGCGGTTTCACCCGCGTAGTTCCCGATCCCGTGGGAATTTCAGGATAAAACGTAACCTATGTTCTTTCCCGGACCATAAGCTACCCCTGTACCAAATTTCAAGTCAATCGGTTCAGTAGTTTAGCCGTGAAAAAGAATTAGTTAGGATTATAATCGAAGTCACAACCCTGCGTTTAGCAGCCCGGTAAAGCCTACCACTCCGCAGCCTGCCACTACGATCATTAAGATAATGTACCGATTTATCCAAACGTACTCAACATCAAAACAAGGTAACCGTACCTGAGACAGACAAGGGCAACAAAATAAACTAAAATAGTACATTAAACGCGGTATTCGTCCGCAAAGCATTAAGTTCAGTTAGCGGGCCAAAGGGGCAATCTGTTGGCTAATTTGATAGCACCAGACAAACGGGCGAACGGACTTGCTGGTGTAAGTTGTAGAGGGTAGCGGGAGTTTTGTAATATTATTTTATAAGAACTAACAGCTATTGAGACTGTGCTAATATATTCAAGATTTTTTAGGTCCAAAACTTGTTAACAGACTATTTTTTTAGAAGCTAGTTAATCGAAATTCAAAAGAGTGACTTGTTGGTCCTGTTTCCTACCTTTAACAGATAACAAAATATAAAGATAAAAAAGACAAGGGTAGAGCTCCAGAAACCTTACACTTACCTCCCGAAATGCAATAGCTCTCATGCTGATATTCTGTGATGGTATTTTATGGAGTGAATTCTTCACTAGTCGTGGTCGAGACAGTCCATGTTAACAAAACCTGGTAAGCATTTGACACCTTGTCTGTCAAATCTGTCACTTTGACAGTATTCAAAATTGATTGTAAAACCTGGTTTAGTGCTGAACCAAACTAAAAATGCAACGCAAATAAGGCAGTGGCAGTCGCAGTTTTACTCTCCTTCTTAACTTTTGTAACACGTCTAATTAAGGCTGGTTTTGGTCTACCAACAAATAAATAAAACCATTTTAAATTGTGGTCTAAAGTTCTGAATACCCGCTTTCTTTTAAACTTTCATTTAACTTTTGATTGACTTTTAGCTATTTTGTTCTTACAGTATTTCTTATTTCTAATTATTCAACTATTTTGTTCTAGAAGATAATTTTAAACTCGCCTTAATTCAATAGTTTACACCACCCCCAAACATTATGCCCGTGACACACCCAGCATGTCATACGGTTGTGTCACTCCTGTCACATTATATGGTCCCATGGCCTCACACAATGACGAAACATGACATAATATGGCTAGGTGTTATGTGGCCGTATTTTGGGAGTTTTAAGAGATTATAAAGTTATACGGTTTGTTGGTTTCACTTGATTTTTGTGTAGGAAGGTGTGTGAAAAGGAAGGAAAAACTTGAATTCTGTAATTTCAGTGATATATCTTGGAAACTTTTCTATATTAAAATGATCCAATTTTTTTTAATAAAAATACATACACATAAACTGCTTACTGTATTGTACTGTGTTCCAAGGTTTTGCCCGCGTTTCCCATCCCGTAAGAATTTCGACAAAAAGTTATTTTATTTTAATCCAAGAAATAAAATATGAGAAAGTACCCAATTCCATGCAAATCTGTGCAGTCATTGAACATGAAGGATTAACAGACACACACATTAACAAACTTTTGCCTTTCAAATTCAAGTCATATATTATGTACTAGCTGTGCCCCGCGGTTTTACCCGAGTGGAACCTTATCCCGTGGGAATTTTGGGATAAAAGTATCCTATGTGTTATCCCTAGGTATGAGGAACATCTGTACCAAATTTCATTAAAATCCATTCAGTAGTTTTTGCGTGAAAGAGGAACAAACATCGACACTCACAAACATTCGGCTTTATAATTTTAGTAAGGTAGTCCTCAAAGAAGCCCTTAAAAGTATGTTAAAAAGAGTAAAATTGATTTTATTCTCGTCAAAAACCAAAACCAAAATTCACTTTTAACAAAATTATTTACTAGAAGCCCATAAAAGCTCCGATAAAGCATCTATACCAAAGCTCTTTCAATAATGCTCTTTAAAATAAAAACCGAGTGAGGTTTTCGTGAATTAGTCATATCATGACATTCGGTATAATTTTCGACCTTTTGTCGTATGTAATAAAGATGCTTTTTGTACAAAATACATATATTAATGTAGGTAGGATCCCCTGTGTGAATTTTACGAGAACAATTTGATGTTTCAGTCTTTTGTGCGAAAGTTTATTGAATATATTTTTTTATTTATATAAAGATGGTTTGTATGTTTGTTACCGTTTAAACGTCGAAATGGTTTAAAGGTTTTAAGATGAAAATTGGTTCACATAGAGTTAAAAAATTATGCAAAATTACTCTTAACACAAGAATAAAAAAAAACCTCTTTAAAAAGCAAGCTTCTTTAAATTTTACTGCATTAAAAATGTGCCAAATTTCAGCTCAATCGGATAACCAGAAGTGGTCAAAAAATTGCTTGCAAGATTTGATTACAGACAACGGGACAGGTGAAACTAAATAAAAACTCTTATAAAGACAAATATGAAATCAAATCTTCGCACATTATAATCAATCACCTATCACCTTCATAATAGCAAATAACCCATTACTTAAGACTCTTATTACTTGTATCTATGGTATCACACACACACACACACATACATACACCACACACACTCATACACACCCAGACCAAAACAAAACAAACATTTCATCACACAATGTACCCTCTCATCACACAATCATCACCCAACACGAGAATCGAACCCGCAACCTCATACAATATATCCTAAACTAAGAGTAAATAGGTGAAAAATATCATTACTATTTTAGTAGGTACTTCGGTATTAAAGGCGGGATAATGTTAGTTTAACCATTTCTACATAGATGTAAGTTACGGGGAGTAATGAAAACAATAGACATTTTGTGAAATGACTAGAATATATTAAGTTTAATCAGCATAAAAAAATGTAGAGGACAAACATATTTTCTAAAAGCTTATTTAAACAATTGCTAAAGTATAATAAAGTAAATAAATTAAAGGTACAATACCGGTTTATATACAAACAGCATCTTATTTTAGCTGTACCACGTAAAGTTATCCGATTTCAAATGTAGCTTATAGACCTTCTCATTGTTCTTTCACAAAAATACTTTTTTTCAATTCAAACTAGAACATATAGTTTATAACATAACATAACATAGTAATTTACTACATCATCTCATTATAGTAACTGACCCCTAACTAAGTTCGTGACTTGTATCTATCAGAAACTACGCACACACTCATTCACACACACACACACACACACACACACCCAGACCGAGATAAACGTTTGTGGTTCCCACAAATATTCACCCCGCATGGGAATAGATCCTGCAACCTTACGGATGGCAGTCCGGCATGGTGACCACTCTGCCATCTAGGTCGTCAAAAGATTAACACATTCAACCAAACAAAAAAGTCAGCATCTCATTTAAATCTACATTAATACTAGCTGTACCCCGCGGATTCACCCGCGTAGTTCCTGATCCCGTGGGAATTTCGAGATAAAACATAGTCTATGTTCTTTCCCGGACCATAAGCTACCCCTGTACAAAATTTCAAGTCAATCTGCCGTGAAAAAGTAGTAATATTAAAGTAGGGATTATTAGTCTACATTAAAACAGTCAGTTTCAACAACATAACTACAACACGGTACTTACATAGTCAAACTTTACAAAATTTATGTGTTCTCGTAAAACTGGTATGTCGTGGAGTTATAAAATACCGACCTTTGACCGTTATGTAACGCGGCGTGGCTCCCTCTGACGGTTTGCGGCCAAATTAATTTATACAGATGTTTTTAGTTCAACTGTAACAGTTTGTGTGGATGTGTGAGTGCTAACTATGTATTGAGTTGTCTGTTTTGTTATTAACTTATTTTCAAATGTGTTGTTAATGTGTATTTTTATTTTAAAACTAGCGGCGTATCACTGTTTCACCCGCGTGGTTCCCGTTCCCCGTTCCCGAGGATAAAATATAGCCTATGTTACTCAGGGTGAATGTAGCTTTCTAATGAAAAAAAATTTATTAGAATCAGTCCAGTACTTTTTGAGTTAATTCGTTACATACAAAAATACAAATCTTTCCTCTTTATAATATTAGTGTAGTTGTCTATTTTGTTTGAAATGTTATAGACGAAGTTAAGAGCTGTTCTTTATATAATATAATCGAGTGAGGTGGTCACCTGGTGGTAAGCAACACGCCTGCCCATTACAGACACAGTGTACAACACTGTGTTGCGCTCATCGCTCCGAGACATCACTTGGTGAGTCTCCTGTATCTCTGAAGTGGCAGAAGGCTGGCCACATCTGTAGGAGAACCGATGGCCGTTGCAGCAGACGAGTTCTCAAGTGGAGACCGCGACTCGGCAAATGTAGTGTAGGACGTCCTGTGGTTAGGTGGAGCGATGATCTGCGCAGGGTAGCCGGCCAAACTACTGAACCGATTGACTTGAAATTTGGTACAGGGGTAGCTTATGGTCCGGAAATTCTCACGGGATCGGGTACTACGCGGGTGAAACCGCGGGGCATAGCTAGTAACTACATAAACAGATATAATTATGAATAGTCTAGCCTTCATTCATAAAAAATCAAAGACCTAATTAAAACAATTTTCGAATTCAGCTTTAAAGTCTTTAAATACATATTTAAAACAGAAGCTCCAATTTTAGAGACAAATATTTACGTACAAAAATTAAGTTTGTATTATTAGTTATAATTGTATGATGTTATTTATATCTTTATATTTACGGAGTATTTTATTGAAACAAGTTTCTAATCGACACATGTTTAATTCTCACGATACCAATCAAATTTATTATTTATTTAACAGTCCTCTGTCCCTTCTTTGTACTCGCATTTTAATGTACTAAGTATGTATATAATGTATAATGTTCTGACGTCAGTAAAATCATAAATAAAACCAATGAAAATGATATAAAAATTCTCGCTTAGACGCTCTTACGGTGAAGGAAAACATCGTGAGGAAACCTGCACACACCTGGGAAGAAATTCTAAGGTTGTGGGGTTGTGTGAAGTCGACCAACCCGCACTTGGTCAGCGTCCAGAGATGGGGACATACATACTCGTAATATGAGCTGATGATGATGATTAAAGACTTGAAAATTATTTTTTGACAAATATGGAGTCGAATCCATGATTTTTAAGTTGGTTTATTAGACTACTAGTAGCTCCCCGCGGTTTCACCCGCGTAGTTCCCGTTCCCGTGGGATTACGGGGATAAAATATAGCCTATGTCACGCACTGATAAATTAGCTTTCCATTAGTGAAAGAATTTTTGAAATCGGTCCAGTAGTTTCGGAGCCTATTCATTACAAACAAACAAACAAATCTTTCCTCTTTATAATATTAGTATAGATTAGTTTTAGTAAGTAAGTTTTGTTATAAAATAAAATAAGTTAAGATTATTACAAAAAAAAACAACGACCAAATTTTATTCAACGAAAACACGCTTAGTAAAAATACAAAGGTAAGTCATGTCAATAATTTCTATGAAGTAGTTGTAACAAAAATAATATTTCTCCACGATAAGATTGGATCACGCGACTTTCCTTCAAAAAGTACTTGAAAACGTATAATTACAATGACCTCACGCGATTATATCACGCTATTTATTATTATTAACCACTGGACGGATTATTCGATTATGTGTGTACAATTATAATAAATAGGGCTTTGGTATTGATTTTTTGGGTTAGGTACTTTTTGGCCTAAATAAGTTTCTGGTATTAGCTCGTTCAATGAAACGAACAAACTCTTCAGTTTATAGATGTTGTTTGTTTTTTTATTTCTTTTGACTTTCAAGTTTATATAACTTGCTTTTGCCCGCGACTTCATCCGCGTGGAATAATGAATTCCGTCATACAAACTTTCATCGCCTATTTTATCTCCTTGGGCGTAGAATTAATCATAATCCTTTCTTAGTGGATGGCTACGTCATAACATCTACCTGCATGCCAAATTTCAGCCCGATCCGTCCAGTGATTTGGGCTGTGCGTTGATAGATGTCTGTTAGTCAGTCACCTTTGAGTTTTATTATACTCGTATTTAGATAGATTTTAATTGACTTTGACATTACTGTTGCATTATAATATTATAATACTATGTCTAGCTAATTTACCTATTCAATTGAACCTAGATTTTTCCGAGCACTTCCAAATTTTTCTTTCCAATCAACCAAAAAATTCAAACATGAAAAAAAAAACAAAAACGTAAAATCATTTTCGAATTTTTGCAACCCCCAACAATTGCTTTGCGTATAGACATTTCAAATGTACCCAATATCATCCCGTTCCTAAGGGTTGAAAATGAAACACATCATAAAACGTTAGGTGTACAAAACCGGGTGTCGAGTTAGTTTTTTGGGTCGCGACGGCGCCACAGTGGGGCCCAGGGGAAATTTGGAGGCAGGTCTAATAGATAGGGCGGGGCGCAAGGTATGAGAGGCGATTTGTGGGTATGTTTTAGTATTAGTAAATAGGAATTAAATTAACGTACATGTTTGGAAGAAATACATGTTTTAAAGAAAATTGTTTATTGGAGATACACAAAGAAATAAAAAGGACTTTCAGAGTCTTCCGTCTCCTGTGACAAGAGATTTTGTATAAAATCTGAAACGTCAACGTAATGCCGATACGGGTTTTATTATGATGTACAAATTTTGTTCCGCCATGGGTCTTACTTTACTACTTAATTTTAATTTTACACAAAATATCGAACTAAATATTTTTACCTTTAAAGTTTTTTTTAGCAAATAAGTACTTAATAAATATCAGTTCCTAACAACAAGGTCTTATTGCGTCGATGAATACCCCACCCTTGTAGCCGCTTGCCCACAAAGCAATATTGCATAGAGCACGCATGACTGTTTCAAGCATAAGTCATAGCAGATAAAATCAATAACACTATTTAGCGTATTCTTTACTATTTTAACCAGTTTATACCCATTAAAAAGTGTTTCTAAATTTCCTAACAAACTTTTACTACATTTTTGTAATAAATCGCTTCAATTCTATACCTTGTTACCTGTACATAGAAACCTATTTGCCGTAAACAGATAATGAACTCAGAAATCTTCGTTGAGGCTTCCATTCATATGATACTTTATTATGGTTTTCATTTCACGATAATTGTTTGTGGATTTCTTATTTTTTTATGATTGGTTATCGTTTTTTCCTCGAAATTGGTTTAATTTGTCTTCTATTGGTTTTTACAATTGATTGATGATTTGTGTTTGTGATACTGTTCTTTTTTTCAATAAATGTTATAAGATATTTATCTGAATTCTTTATTTCTTAACGGTAGTTATGATTTAACGATTATGAAGTATGTTAGCAGAAATCACTCAAAGTAAGACAGAAAAGTTTATGTACACAAATGTTTGCCTGAAACGGACATTGAACCTGTAACCCAAGGGTTATCAATTACAACACTTAATCGGCAACTTCTTGGTGTATTTTACTTAGTACATCTAAATAAACATATTAACAAGTTTTTTTATATACACCCTTATTTTGAAATTGCGATACCTTATCTCACAGCTAATGTAAACGACGGGTGACAATATAATAGTGAAGTTAGTTTTTTTCTTTTGCTTTTATTTAAAAAGTTATGATAAGTCAAAGATTTTCAAAATCCCGCCGAATTTTATTGTTATTCTACACCGAACGCTGCGATACACAGCTGAGCGCGGTCATCGACCCGAGCCGTCACAGAATACTTGATAGCTAGTGTGCCGTCTGGTAATACGACATTTATTTTGTATTTTTTAAAGATAAGTAATCGACTATCATTTTTGATATTTTTATTGGATATATGGATTCAGTTACTGCTACAGATATTCTGATTTTAATAAGTCCCATATTTTCAAAATAGGGGTGTATATTGGATACATATTTGAATATTATAAATGGCTGTTGCTAGGCGTCCGCTAGAATGGACGTTTAATATAATGTCATTCGTTCGCTAGTCGGATGAATAACATTATATTAGTCGTCCGTAAATTAATTTCAAATATGAATTAAATATAAAGTGTTTTGGCATTAAACTCATATTTTTAACCGACTTCCAAAAAGGATTTATGTATGTACACCGATGTCTCCGTCAATTGTGAACCGATTTTCAAAATTCTAAGAGAGTGGACTTGCCATTTGGTCCCATGTCAAGGAAACCAGGATCTGATGATGGCATACTAGGGAAACCGAGAGGAACTCTCGAAAATCGTAGTGGTGACTAGTTCGTTCGTCAAGGTTTTGGTTAAATATCTTACAGCATCATAATTTAATGGAGGTTCCGAGTCGATCTGATGATGGAACTGGTATACAATTAAATCGAATTCGCGACCCTCCAAAGAACAATCCACATCCACAGAAAGACCTCTCAAAATACTTTTTTATAAATATATGTTTAAAAACACCAATTTTACCAAAAGTGTAATGTTCTTTTACAAATACAAACGTAATATTGTTCGCGTTTGATCTCACCATGTCAAAGTGAAGGCTTTCCTTTGTTTTTTCAATTTGTTTCCTTTTCTGGTACAATTCTGTAAGATCAATGGTCTGGTACACATTGAGATTTGGACAAGTTGACATTTCCTATGGATAACATGCTTTGGTAATGTCGTTTTCTTGTAATGTTTTTCGTGAGTTTTTCTAGCGGCTTGGTTATGTGGTGTATAAAATAATATTTAGTTAATATTTTAATATAGATAATTATGTAATAAATTTTAACATGATGTATTAGAATAATCCTTACAATCCTTATTTTTAAGAATTTTTGTCGTGGTCATATTTAAACATAGAATAGAAAAACTGTATTTATAAAAAAAAATCACAGCAAAAGTAGAACTTAAATTTATTGTTTTGTTTATTTACATAAAAAAATATTTCATTATTAATACTTATAAACGTTTTACTGTAATATTTTCGTATATAAGTACACATATTGTTAAAATACTCGCCCCAATAGCCACTCGATAAGGGATTATGGTTGTTAAACAAACATCCAACTGATTTTATCGGGAAAATGTTATTACATCGCTTGACCTGTAATGTGTATTTTGAACATCATTTTTTATTTTGATATTAGCTGTGCGGTTTTACCCACGTGGAACCTTATCCCGTGGGAATTTTGGGATAAAAAGTATTCTATGTGTTATTCCTAGGTATGAGGAATATCTGTACCAAATTTCATTAAAATCCCTTCAGCAGTTTTTGCGTGAAAGAGGACAAACATCCACACTCACAAACATTCGGCTTTATAATATTAGTAGGATTGTGTGTTGTGCTAAAAATTGGAAGTTAATGCTGAAGAATTAAGGATTAAATGGTGTTGTGATATTTTTAAATCAAAATTGGTCTAGTGGTCACAATATACTTTGTCAATTTGATATTCTTAAAATATGGATTTGCCTCGAATACGCTTAGGTGTAAATAGCAGTTTTAAAAATTTTGGATTAATTTTCTTTGTCCTGACAACCAAAAAATACCAAATAGGTGCATCCGTAATAAAATTCAAATATATGTTCGGTAATTGATTTTTAAACTTTATAAATATTGGATAACATAAGTTTATTAAAAGATATAGCTACGCTACGACAACGTATGCTACAGCTACGTTTCGCTACAACTGCTACGAATCTACTATGACACTACTACGAGTATTATTTAAATACTTAGGTATCACTACATAGTATAAAACAAAGTCGCTTTTTCTGTCCCTATGTATGTTTGGATCTTTGAAACTACGCAACGGATTTTGATGCGGTTCGTTTTAATAGATAGAGTGATTCAGTGGGAAGGTTTTTAGCATAATTTTATCCCCATATTCCTACGGGAATAGGAACTACGCGGGTAAAACCGCGGGGCACCACTAGTATTATTATAAATTAAGTTTGTTTTAAAAAGTTTTAAAAGGTAATCTAACACACACAGAAACCAATAACTCATATAAGAAAACAATACACAAACGTTAGTAAACAAGTAATAAAGTTAGTGTACAAATACAAACAGAGAAATAAGATTAAAATTCCTGCCTTTTCTCGCGTCACAAACGTTGTATGTAGCTATGTTTATGCCTCATTGTGCTGGGACGAAGTGCATTTGTGTTCGTTCTTGCTATGCAATTTTGTATTCCTTGTAGTGATGGGAAAGGGGGTTATCGATAAAATTTTGAGCGGCGTTTTTTCTGAGTGTGGGCATGTTTTGCTTTTAAAAAATACTTATATGTAAGTATACACTAAAATTGTAGTGGTTCGTCATCATTATTAAAATCATAATAATATTAAAATTTATACCAAGCAAAATACAAGTGCTGGACCTAGTAAAGTATATTAACTAATCCTTGCTAATATTATAAATGCGAAAGTAACTCTGCCTATCTGTCTGTCTGTTACCTTTTTACGGCTAACTTACTGACCTGATTGACTTGAAATTTGGTACAGAGGTAGCTTATGGTCCGGGAAAGGACATAGGTTATCACATATAATTGAGAATCTGTTATTTTCAAGTCTGTTAAAAATGGCAGCAATTTATGAGAATTTTAGTAAATACTCTTTAATAATTACGTAACTTAATCACGCCGCCTGCGATAATTAATTATCCTTAACGAGTTATTTAGTTGGTCAGGTTATTTTGGGATATTAAAATATAAATTTAAATTTTATTGTACAGCGATTTGTTATATATGTTGGATAATATATTGTTATGTGTATTTTGGTTGCTTTATCAGTAGTGGTTTAGTAAATTATGGCATTATTGTAGTAAGGATATTATGACGATCCCTTTCCGCATTTATATAAATACATAAGCTACAACTTATATACCTATTAAAATATGTCAATGTAATGTAATAAATATAAATAACTTGTAAACAAAAACAAAAGCTGCGTTGTATTTTGGAATAATGTGACAAGTGCTAGAATCAACATTAATTAATTACTATATAATTTGAGTTAAATATCGATAAAACAATATATCGATACGTGCACATCACTACAGCGCCTGAAGAGCGCTCAGCCGGGTCGCGGGGTCGTACGATTCATTTGTCTCGGCTTTGAATTGTCTAGTCCTAGCACAAACCACTATGCCTAGTTTATTTAGGGTCTGTATAACACCTAATATACGAGTATACCTTTGTAAGATCTAGATCTTTTTGACTACTATATATTTCTGTATATATCTGGATCTGTAGAATATAATTTTGAGGTCCCTCGTACATCTAGATCTTTATATTTATTTATTTTATTTGGGAGGCTTACAGCTATATTAACACAATTGTTTTATAATCTAGATAACAAACTGTCAATAACAAGCCACCATATACAAGTGTTTAAAGTCTTATGATTAAGATTCAATTCCTAGTTTGATTACCTAAAGTTTTTTAACCCCCGACGCAAAAAGAGGGGTGTTATAAGTTTGACGTGTCTGTGTGTGTGTGTGTGTATCTGTCTGTCTGTGGCATCATAGCTCCCGAACGGATGAACCGATTTCAATTTAGTTTTTTTTTGTATTAAAGGGGACTTACGTGCGAGTGTTCTTAGATATTTTTGATGAAAATCGGTTGACCCGTTTAAAAGTTATGGGGGTTTGAAAGTAATTGTGTTGGGGGTTTTTAAATTTTTTAATATTTTTTATTTGCGATTTCTATATTGACCAAAATATACGCAATGAGTGATGAGACTTATTGGTGGTGATTAGACTTATTTCTCATCACTGAACAAAAATTTTACTACTGTTTTTTGTCAAGGTTTTAATTGTATTTAACAATACAATTCTACAGAATTCAATGGTCTGTAGATCAAAATCAGATAATAGTAATTTATGGTACAAGCGAGGTAAGTTGGTGATTACTTCCGAGGCGCTATTGAGGCCCGAGCCATGAGGCGAGGGTCAGAAGATAGCCGAGGATAGTAATCATCAATACACGCGTGTACTATACAACGTTTTTCAACACATTTGCGAAGAAATTATCATTTTTCGCTAATAAATAAACAGTTTTTCTATTCGCGCGCATCCAACACAACAATGGTGATCGGCCAAAGACTAAAAGAATATACTTATTAAAAAAAAATCGATTGAATGAGTGAATGGAATCGACCATAGACCTACCAAAAGTAAGGAAACATAGTTGAAGTTTGTTTTTAAAATGTATGGACACCATTTTTTTGGTATCGAAACTTTTTTAAAATGAAAGCAATTTAAAAAAACAAACTATAACTCACTAGTGAATAAAAAGTGTCATTATTCAACTGTTTTTGCACAAATAAGAGACCCTTTATGAGCAAGTGTGTTGAAAAGAAGTTTTATTTCTATAATTATACAACATTTTTTGCTTAAATAATCCATTTTTAATATCATCGTTATTTTCCTTTTTAATATAATTGGTTATTATTGAAATTGTATTGGTCCAATATTTTTAGAACCGCTGTCCGCCATTTTGTGACCGTTATTCCAACGTTCCAACGTTGGAATAACGGTCACAAAATGGCGGACAAAAGATATAAAAGATATGTGGTAACAATACTGTTGTTTTTGTTGTCATCGATTTATTTCTACGGAAATCTCTGTTTGTTTTCCTCCTTATGATAAAATAGTATGCAAAATATTACTAACTAGCAGTGCCCCGCAGTTTCACCCGCGTAGAACCCGTTCCCGTGGGAATTTCTGGATAAAAAGTATCCTATGTCCTTTCCCGGACTATAAGCTACCCCTGTACTAAATTTCAAGTCAATCGGTTCAGTAGTTTAGCCGTGAAAAGGGAACAGACAGACAGAGTTACTTTCGCATTTATAATATTAGTAGGGAAGTAGGGTTAGAAACAACTGATATCTGATCTGATTAGCTCATACTATTGAACCGATTTCGCTGAAAGACTCGCAGATAGTTACAATGTCATCCTTCAAGCAATCACCAAGAAACAAAAATAAAAAAACGCGGGAACCACAGTTGGTTTGTACATAAACTTACCCATAACTTTGCAGGGAATCAAACTCACAACCACCAATCTTATAACCACTTATCAAAAACATACAAAATCATAAATACTGGAATTGTTATATACCAAACACACAATTCACCTGAACACAGTACATACAAACAGTTTAAATCTGTATAGAGTTAGTTAGGTCTCTGTTAGTACTCGTATTGTGACCTAGGTGACCTGTATCGACTGGGTATTCAACGACGATACTGGCAAAGTGAGGGTAGGTAAACGTGGCGAATTCGATTCTGGATTTTGTTTGTTTGGGTGTTAAGTTGTGTTTTTTGTAAATACGTAATAATTTCGAAAACGTAGCATTGTTCTAACCGACTAAAGTATAAACAATTATTGTTTTGTAAATTTTTAACCCCCGACGCAAAAAGAGGGGTGTTATAAGTTTGACGTGTCTGTGTGTGTATCTGTCTGTCTGTGGCATCATAGCTCCCGAACGGATAAACTGATTTTAATTTAGTTTTTTTTGTATTTAAAGGGACTTACGTGCAAGTGTTCTTAGACATGTTTGATGAAAATCGGTTGACCCGTTTAAAAGTTATGGGGGTTTGAAAGTAATTGTGTTGGGGGTTTTTTAAATTTTTAATTTAATGTTTTTATCCATTACTTTTGTCCCAACATTGGTACGGAATTAAGATTGACGCGAGTAAAACTGCGGCCGCAAAACATGCTAAACTATACATACCCAATATTATAATATTGTACTAGAAGCTGAAGACCTTGATTTGAACGAGTTCATCTCAGAAACGTATTCGTATTGAAAAATCTTATAGTTTTGTACAGCTCATTCATCGAAGAAGATTATAGGCGGAGCGCGTACGAGCGAGCTTGTACTCGCTCGTACGCGCTCCGCGGTTTTACCCGCGTAGTACCCGCTCCCGTGAGAATGCGTAGCTCGTAGTATCATACAATCTCGGCACAATTCACAATAGTGTGTTAAAAAATTAACTAACAGCGCCATCTATTCGTAGGATTTGTGACTACAAAAAGTTACAATAAAACATACGATTACTTATACACAATCCCATGGGAATTTCGGGATTAAAAGTATCCTATGTGTTATTCCTAATTATAAGGAACATCTGTACCAAATTTAATCGAAATCGATACAGTAGTTTTTGCGTGAAAGTGGAACAAACATCCAAACATACAAACTTTCGCATTTATAATATTAGTCGGATAGAACATCGCGCTACGACCAGAAAGAGAGGAGCTTATATGAACCACGAAGCACAGCTAGTTAACAATAAAAATCTAAGGTCAGATATAAATAGACCGAAAAATAAATAACAAAACATTTTATTGCTAACTCAACCTAGTTACAAGATCGTAAAATCAAATTGCATTTGAACAAAGCAGGTCTTTATCTCATAATTTTATAGATTCAATCTCGAGTTATAAAGTTGGATTTTTATGGGAAAAACGGTTAGTCTAAACCTCTGTTGCTTTTATGTCTAGTGCTTAACTTGACCTAAATTGTTGTAGGTAAACTAGAAACGTTTACTTTGCGTAATAGATTACCTATTATACTATAATGTAATAATTTTGCATCAAGAAAATCTATAAAATTTAATATACCTCGGAATAAAATGGCCTTTCTCTCACTGATGATATTAGGACAGTGAGGAGAAATAACCTTTATAATCACGCTTGATTCATTATGTTGATGAGTCTAAACCTTGGTTAAAATGGTCGCTATTCCATACACCATTGAGGCCATAACTGAATATATAGAACTGAAGGGTGGCGGGTTCGGTTCTTGAGTGATGTCAATATTTATGTGATAAATATATGATATTTTGAGGTGGATAATAAGAATACGTTCTTATTTTTTTTTTGTCAACCTGTAGTGTCCCACAGCTGGGCAAAGGTCTCTCCCAAACATTTCTAACCATCCCTATCCTTCGCAGTGTCCCACCAGCTACTGTCGAAGGTGGTAAGATCATCCCGCCAACGCTTTCTCAACGTTCTTATTAATGTGTTTTTTATATTAAAGGTTCAGAGAAAGAAATGGATCCTAGTCTATAAGACAAAAAAAAACTAGTAGGTACCATCACAAATATCCTTTAAAAACAGTCTCATTATCCTTATTTATCTTCAATCGTCTCCAAAAACAGACATTGAAATGATAAAATCACAAAATCTCTAGCCGAATCAAGTTAAACACGATATCAGATAACGAACATTCTAAAACACCACTTATTACAACCGCCTAAGGTGTATAATTGCTTAACGTTTATTCTGTCTATGGAAAATATGATTGTAATTTTGTAACGAACTTAATTAGTTAGATTACGTTAAGTTCGTAATAAAGATGTTTAAGGTGCGTTTACATTGTTTTTGATGTATTTATTTTACTATTTAAAATATCTATAAAATTCTTGCATTTATAACCAAACTGTTTCGAAACATTTTGACCGATTTTTGTGCTTTTTTATGTTGTAAATTAGATAATAACTCATAAATTACTATTTACCCCTTAGTGGTTCACCCTAAAAATGTGTAATTGCTTAATTTTTGCATGTATGCTGTTCACCAAACATGGCTTGAGTAAATCATCGCCAAAAACATTTGAAAACCGTGGAGTACCTACACCTATTCCTCTTTACTGTACTAACATCATCAATGAGACAGAATCTTGTAGTAGGATTGTAAATGTCGATACTTTACTTATAGATTAAGCACATATGTCTTAATATCAACAATTAGAGAGAGATACGTCTTTGTTCTGCAGTGAGATATTCTTCTTCACTGTCCTAACCCCTCATTTATACTATGCTGCAATGAGCAGGAAAGTGACGAGGAAAATGGGCAGCGGCATAGTGTAAACGGTTACTCGTGCTGCTACTCGTCATGCCGCTGCTCCTGCCCGACGCTCCCGCGAGTGTCGGTTTTTCGTGCGGAAGTCAAAGGAGGGAGAGCGAGAGAGAACATATACGCTATTTCACTCAGTCCTCACGTACCAAGTGTACCAAGTGACGAGTAACTGTTTACACTATGCCGCTGCCCACTTCCCTCGTCACTTTTCTGCTCATTGCAGCATAGTGTAGATAGCGTACTGCCGCGGAAGTATTTTGGGAAATATTTCCGGCAGCGCGAGAAGCAGGAGCAGGAGCATAGTAAATGAGGGGTAACATCATCAGACAGAGAGGGCTTTGCTCAACAGTGGTATTTTACAGACCGATACTTTCAAACCTCCATTTCCCTGCGGTGGAATCTAACAGACTCTAAGCTTAACATTTCGATTTAGTTCTCCTAGTAAGATGGCATCGAATGTTGGTCGTGTTCTGTGGACAAATCCTTAACTCGATGTCTTATAGTCAAGGGACGTGATGTGAATTAAATGAGACCAAAATTCTTAGGGTAGGTGTACGAATATTATTTTTTGTGATTATATTGTTTGGATAGAATTGGTGAAGTATTTAATGCAGTTTGAGGCCTAAATAATAGTGGTTATGATAGCTAAAGAGATTGCAAAAGACAAATTAAAGTACTTACTTAAAAGCCCCCAACACAACTTTCAAACCCCCAAACCTTTTGAACGGGTCAACCGATTTTCATCAAACATGTCTAAGAACACTCACACGTAAGTCCCCTTTAATACAAAAACATACTAAATTGAAATCGGTTCATCCGTTCGGGAGCTATGATGCCACAGACAGACAGATACACACACGCACACACACACACAGGCACGTCAAACTTATAACACCCCTCTTTTTGCGTCGGGGGTTAAAAATGATATAAAATAATCAATTTAGTACTCATCTAATCTTATAACTACTCTCTACTAGATTCATTATCTGTATCCAGGATACCAGAGTCATATAAGACCATACCCACACCTAGAGTAGAGTTAAACAATACAAACATCTGTGGCTCACACAAAAAAATACTTTACATAGAAATCAAATCCGCAACCACGTGGAGCCAGATCAAGTAACCATTTTTGTAAGTCAATAAAAAACTTTTTGTAGTTTTTGTAAACCTTTTGTAAACTTAAATATATAATTTATCCAAAAAGTTTTACAAGCATAAAATATATCTACACACAGTTGTTTTCCACCATTAAATCCCAATAAAATTAAATAAACAAGTAAATAAATAAAAGTTCCCAAGTGAGTACAACACTTAAACAAGGCAGATCTTTTTGTTAAAAGGTTTGTAATAAAAAAGCGAGGACATCTCCGCGACTAATTTTCAGAGGCTATTTCACGATCTTACTTCATACAAAGATAGAAAATTATGGATGTGATTTTTGTGTTTTAACATTTATTAATATGTTCAAATAAAAATCATTATATTATTAAAATAATAACATAATATTTCAAGAAATCTTTTACAAAAATATCTGATCCAGCCGGGTTAGCATAACTTCGAAAACGCGATATTATATAGTGATTTATTGACATCTAACTGTCAAATTAAGATAAAAATACCCGCCATATTTAATTTTACCATTTTATAGAACGTGATAATTCATTTGGCCATGCTCGCGAAATCGACACAGTTGTTTTCCACCATTAAATCCCAATAAAATTAAATAAACAAGTAAATAAATAAAAGTTCCCAACTGAGTACAACACTTAAACAAGGCAGATCTTTTTGTTAAAAGGTTTGTAATAAAAAAGCGAGGACATCTCCGCGACTAATTTTCAGAGGCTATTTCACGATCTTACTTCATACAAAGATAGAAAATTCTGGATGTGATTTTTGTGTTTTAACATTTATTAAGATGTTCAAATAAAAAACATTATATTATTAAAATAATAACATAATATTTCAAGAAATCTTTTACAAAAATATCTGATCCAGCCGGGTTAGCATAACTTCGAAAACGCGATATTATATAGTGATTTATTGACATCTAACTGTCAAATTAAGATAAAAATACCCGCCATATTTAATTTTACCATTTTATAGAACGTGATAATTCATTTGGCCATGCTCGCGAAATCGATTATATCGTGTGGTCGAAATATTTTATCATGCATGCTAGGGGGGCAGGTGGTTTTTTCTAAATATTTTTTTCTATATATTGTAGGTATTGGTCGTTTCTATCTACAAACTACCTGCCCTGATGAAAGTAGTGCAGCATCAACATTACTATTTTCCAATTTGAAGGATAATGTAGTCAGTAAATGACTTGGCACACGAGACTCACCAACTGATGTGTCGGGGTGAAGAGCGCAGTACAGTCTTGTGTCTCGAGTTTCTTGTCGATTCGTCTCGGCTGATGTAATTTCCGAATTGGCGGTGGTAGATTCACATTCGACGTTCGTAAGTGTATCATTATGGTCATAACTGAATAAATGATTTTGACTTTTTGTGTTTTGTATACTGTCTTTAATGGGCGTGTTGCGCTCCATCAGGGTGACCACCTCGTTCGTTTCGTCACTTGATCGCAATAAAAAAGTATTATGAATTCCTTCCATGACAGTTGGTTGCTATATCCGTGTATAAAGACAGTAGCACCATGTCATTCATATGCGACTCGCGGCCGAGGTATAGAGTGGGTCCTATTAGCCCTTCCTATTGTGTTCTACACTTTTTACACGCAACTACGCATGCCATGTGTATTTTATACGGGATTCAATGTGGATTTTATACAGTTTCGTTTTACGTTATCTTATATTGTATTTTTTATGGTTATTTAGATTATATTATGTAGAGTTAATTAGGTTTTTACCATATTTTATTAGGGGTTTTTGTAAAAATATTTTCATAATCTCAATAGCGTGGTCATCACTAAAAACTATGAAAATTTAAGAGTTCGTTTTCCGCGTGATTTTTTTAATAGTTTCATTCATAACACATATTTTAATGAAGTTTATGAACAAAACGTTTACTTATGTAAAATATCTTTTGACTAGCTAAACAGCGGAGTGGTCACATAGTGACTGCCAAAACGTTACTGGAACAAAACGAATATAATATTCGATGCTTTTCCAAAATCATCATTTTGTGTGTCGCAAAACTTGAAAAAAAAAAACAAGAAATCATGACTCAAGTGTAAGTACTAGTTTAGTACTCTGCTTAGTTAAGTACTCTCTAAATTTAAAACACAGATTTACCCACAAATTAAACTACAAAACTTAGCATCTACTACTGCACTTTCTAACCAACATATACATATAATTACAGACACACATACCTACAGACAAACTACATCAAAAGCAGGTAAAGTTACTAGTTAAGTAACGTGTCTTTGCCAACTTACTCGTGAATAACAGTAGTTTGAATAATGTTATGTTCATCAAAGAAACTTTGTTAAGATGAGGTTTAAATAGGTACCTTCTGGTGTAGGTTGGATGGTGTATTTTGTTTTATAATTTAGTTAGGATGAGTAGTTTTTGAAATAGTCTTGTTACTTGAAAATTGTGATCAGTAGGTTTTTTTATGGTCAGATGGAAATGATTAAGAGAAGGTTCATATCTGACGGAACATGCGTCGCGTATTATTGGTCGCGTAACGCCAGAACAGACAAATGTATAGACAACACTTGACCATTCACACTCAACCGATTACTTATACGTAAGTGCGCTGAGTGTGAACGGTCAAGTGTTTTTCTATACATTTGTCTGTTCTGACGTTACGCGACCGATAATAAGCGACGCATGTTCCGTCAGATATGAACCTTCTCTTAAATGCCAAAATTGTAGTTGAGTAGTGTTTTTTTACAAGAGTAAATAGTTGTGTAATCATTCAGTAACGGATGCCTATTACAGGTATGTAAGTACAGAATATTTGTACCCCGCGTTTTTTTATATTTGACTAGCGGTTCCGTCAGATACGAACCTTCCCTTAAGCTGCAAATATCTACATACATATATTTCACACGAAGATATTCTAAGTACTTACTTATATTACACACTAGTAGCTCCCCGCGGTTTCACCAGCGCAGTTCCCGTTATCGTGGGATTACGGGGATAAAATATAGCCTATATCACGCACTGATAAATTAGCTTTCCATTAGTGAAAGAATTTTTGAAATCGGTCCAGTAGTTTCGGAGCCTATTCATTACAAACAAACAAATCTTTCCTCTTTATAATATTAGTATAGATATTTCTAGACACACTAACATAACCTCTATATTTTAATAAAGTGTTATTAAGTACATTCCTAAGCTGTGTCCCCAAATTCAAATATCTGATTACTTTGTAGCAATCTGATAAAGTGAACTAGGCCACGTCGAGTAGTGATTATATCTATATGTTATTATTTAATAATGAAGTTACCTTCGTTTTACGGACCGCCATGAATTTTAAGGTATTTTATGTGTTGTAAATGTATTATTTTTTAATGTTTACGTTAGGATGCTGGTTGAACTATTTTATTTTATTAAGGTTTTTGCATGTACGAACTTTAGAAATATCAAATATTTTGATCGTTTTACTGTCATATTTTTTTGTTTTAGATGTTTTTAAAATAACTTCTCTAATTGGTCGGGTTATAGGCTGCTAGATAATGGCTGCCAACTTCACACCGGTGGTGTAATGTCTATTAATGGTTTATTTTGATTAACATGGTTTAGTAAATTAGTACCCATCTGGATTCTGAGTAAGCTGTTTCAATTAATAATTCTGAGATGACTGATGCAAAAATAATCAATATATTTTTAAAATTATTTGCAGAATTAAATTGAAAATCTTTGACTATATTGCGTATATAAGTATACTCTAACAACGTTTACATTTTTATGCATGTACATAAATTCTAATCCTGAAGAAGTTTAAGGATAAATTAGCCTAGGTGCTAGTACTCATAATTATACTGTGACTGTGTTTTTTTACTTTATTAACAAACCATTACCTTTAAAACCCTTAATCATATCCCAAACATTGACCAGTAAAACACAAAATATTTGTCACCATCGATTAGAACTAACCAGGTCAGACCTCGCACTAATGTATTCAAAATAACCACACAAACGAAATAACCCAAATACATTACCGAGCTTACACGTCTTTTATTCAAAAACTACTATACATCAACCGCAATGGTTGTTGAAAAGGCGATTCAGTCGACATTTTGTAATGGACATAGGAATAACGTTGCGTGATTTGTCCCTAAGGAAACACGGGAACATGTTATTACGTAAATAATGTTTTTTCTTACATACAATGATGTTTTTACGTTGGTATAATATTGAGAAATGATGGGCTATGTGAAGTTAGATGTTATGAATGAGTTGAGGGTAGATATAAATTGTGTTATGTGTATTGATCAATGGTAGGGTTGAGTTTTAAGGGTGTATGTATGTTGCTCGAAGTTTTGGTTATGTAATCGTACCTATACTAACATTAGAGGCAAGAGTGTGTATAGTGTATGTGTACGTTTTTAATTCTTCACTTTTTATTTATTTATTTATTTTAAAACAGGCACACCAACAGAAAGTACATAAAACATTCTTAAAAATATAGTGTCTATATGTAACAAAATTCAGATGTTCAATTTGTTCAAAATTCAATTACAGGTGTATACAACGTTCACTTCTTAATTATTAGATATATTTGTGTAATATTGTTTTATATTCTACTCTATTCTAGTGAATAATTTACTTGTATTATTTAGCATAGATTCTAATCTATTCACATATAAATGTTATTGTAAAACTCTGTAACATAAGTATTGTGTAACATTTGACAACTCACTGGTGCGCGGAAAAATTCATTTGAGTTTATGTTTGCACCTTTCTGTATATCTTTGTAAACATGTATTTTTTTAATGAATAAACAAATAAAAAACATAATAAACGGCTGTACAGTTTGAGATAAAATTTAGTGTAAGTAGATACATAAATATGTATGTAGTTTAGGAGATCTTATATCTTGACGGAAATTTTGGATATTTATTCAAAATACGTATCAGGACCGGAATATAAGCAAGTAATATCGTACGACACTAATAAGATGTTTTTATTAAATTCATTAAGTATATTTGTTTACTTTACACGGAAATCGAACCCGCAACACTTTAGCAGTCATGGCATGGTAACCAGTCTGTCAGTTAGGTCATAAAATATAATTAACTAGTAGCGCCCCGCAGTTTTACCCGCGTAGTTCCCGCTTCCATGAGAATGCGATAAATTACATTAAAAATCTTCTTCTTGAATCACTTTATCTATTAAAAAACCGCATCAAAATCTGTTGCGTAGTTTTAAAGATCTAAGCATACATAGGGACAGACAGCGGGAAGCGACTTTATATACTACAACGAGTATGTAGTCGTAATAAATAGTTAAATAAATTTTCCAAGAAAAAAAAATAGAGTTTCAGTCAATTTATTACCTTATTCCTAGATCTGTATAGAGTCCTTAGGGATTGACGATTGACGGTAAATAAGGAGGACAAACTTCTCAGATTTGTTTTTCTTTTGTCTACAACTTCGGAGGATTATTATTTATTTTAACGGTGAACTAAAAGTTTTGGGATAATAATGATTTTGTAAATAAATAATCTTAAGAATTAGTTTAGGCTTTGTTTTGTAAGAAGGTGGCATCATCATTGCGTATGGCATTAATCCTGCGAGGATCAGATTTGAATGTCCAGGTTATGAATCCAGCTTATAGCGGCAGGTGTAAGGTTATGGACCTCCGATATTCCGCCAGGGAAACAGCGAAGCGGGCATTCGTTTACCACATGGGACAGGGTCTGGTCAAGTGCTCCGCAATCGCACTGTGGTGACTCCCTTAAACCCCATTTATGGAGGTGGTGGTTGGTTTTTCCGTGGTTGGAACGAAATCTGTTCAGTCGGGTCCAACATTTACGGTCTAAATCAAAACCAGGCAACTTTTTAGTGGGGTCTGAAACGAGATTCTTGTTGATGTGGTCAAAATTGCCCCATTCCGCACGCCATGCTTCGTTAAGATCGAACTGGTTTTTAATTCGCTCGTCTGTCCAGATTGGAGACCTTGAGCTTAGGCGAGAATATGGAAGGTTATCCAGTGTCGTCCAGATGGGCATAGGTTTGGAGTAGTTTTGTTGGGAACCTTTTTTCCACTCGTTGGCAGCCAATCTACATCTACGGAGCTCTGGTGGTGGGATGTGTGTTAGTACTGGAAGCCATGGAAGTGGAGTTGATTTTATTACTCCTGATATTAGGCGCATGACTTCGTTCAACTGGGTATCGACCTTATGTCTGTGGATACTGCGATACCATGCAGGTGCACAGTACTCCGCGGTTGAGTATACTAGCGCCAGAGCGGATGTACGAAGGACGGTTGCAGAAGCTCCCCAGCTTGTCCCTGCTAGTCTGCGGATGATGTTAGTCCTCGTTTTTACCTTCTGTTTGACGTTTTCTAGGTGAGGCCTAAAAGTCAGAGAACGATCGAATATTACGCCTAAGTATTTTGGTGTGAAATTGTGTTTTACTGTTTCATCGCAGAAGGTCACTTTGAGTTTTCTTTTGGCTAAGTGGTTGGTGAGATGGAATGATGAGACTTCAGTTTTCGATGGATTAGGACATAGACGCCATTTTGTGTAATATTCTCCCATAGTACTCAGATCCTCAGTTAGAGCCCGTTCACCCTGTTCAAAACTTTTTGACTGGTAAGCCAATGCTAGGTCATCAGCATAGGCGAATTTGCTTGATCTTGTGTTTGGCATATCACGAGTGTATATGTTGAACAGTAGTGGTGCCAGGACGGAACCCTGTGGAAGGCCATTTTTTAAGAGACGATAGTGGCTGCTTTTTTCGCCTAGATGTACCTTGATGTAGCGAGGACTGAGTAAAGTTTTAATAAGGCCGAGCATTCTCTTGCAGGGGATGACGTCACTGATTTTACTTAGCAGTCCATCTATCCACACAGTGTCGTAGGCTGCGCTTAAGTCAACAAAGGCCACGGAAGTTTTAAGGCCTCGTTGAAAGCCCGCTTCAATGTAGGACGATAGAGCTAGTACTTGGTCAGCGCAACTTCTATTTCCCCTAAAACCAGCCTGCTCCGATGGGATAGCTTCATCAACTGTAGGATATATTCTGCTGTATACTAATCGTTCCAACAATTTGTATGTAACTGATAAAAGTGAGATGGGTCGGTAGCTAGATGCTTCATTGGGTGATTTACCTGGTTTTAGTAGGGCTATAACTTTTGATAGCTTAAAAGAGCTAGGGGTGATTTGAGTTTCTAAAATACTATTGTAGAATTGAAGCAGCCACTGTTTGGCGACTTTTCCAAGATGGAGAAGGAATTCAGGGTAAATTCCATCTGGTCCTGCTGCTTTATTAATTTTGATACATTTGAGTGAAATGTCTAGCTCGGTAGAGGAAAATGGTTTGCTGAAATAATCGATAGCACCCGATGTTTTAAAGAAATGTGATAATTTATATCGGGTTTCTTTTGCAAATTGTTTACCAGTTTTTGCGCTTTTTGTGAGATCTTGCATCCTTTTTGCGATCATCCCGGGGTTTATATGTGGCGTTTGCTTCTGGTGGGTTGAGGCACCATCTAGTTTACGAAGTACATCCCAGCTCCTTCTACTAGAATGAGTAAAGTCCATACTTTCGACACATGATTCCCATTTTGCTTTCCGAGACGCATCCAAAGACGCTAATAACTTTTGGGCAGCTAGAGGGTCACTTGTGGAAAGGTATTCTACGTAGGCTTCTTCAGTGTCCTTATTCCAGCCTGGCGCATACTCCTTACGATAGCCCCTCGGAATGGTGCGTTTGGCAGTGGCTAATACTGCTCCAACAAATCGGTCATAGTTTTTAGTTGTTGGTTGGATAAATCTTACCGTTGCGTCAAGTTTTTCTGTAAAGGTATTCCAATCCGCTTTCGCAAAGTTCCATCGGGGTCTGGGTGTAGATTTCAACAGGGGAATTTCTAGTCCTATAGTGATAAGTGCTGGTTTATGTTGGCTTCGAGGAAAGCTCTTGAGGATAGTTCTTTTAATTGGGAGTACACAGCCATTCGTATCTTCGGAGGCAAAACACAGATCAGGGTTGGTGTGGGTTTTCCATCTAGCAGAAGTAAACGAGTGACGTCCTTTAGGATCAAAGATTAGGTGTAAGTCATTTCTTTCAGCCCACGCTAAGAGTTCGTCTCCATTTTTATCATTTTTTGTGTATCCCCACGCTGTGTGGTGACAGTTGAAATCTCCCAGAAATAGAACGGGGTGCGATATGTTGGGTAGAGTGGAACCACCCAAAGGAGTGGCGGGAGGCTTATAGACTGATACGAGATTTAATGAACCGAAGTGTGCGACAATTATTTCTATGTTATCTGTATCGGTGACTTGTGATACAGTACAGTCATTAAGTGAACATCTTTGATAGACTGCGGAGCCATAGACGGATGATAAAGTGTAGCCTAGTATTTTAAAACCTTCAATTTGGGCTCTCCGGGTTAGATCTCTTTCATTATCTATGTGATGTTCCTGAACGCATATTACGTCAAGTTTGTGCTCGTGCGCCAGTCTCGCCAGATATTCGCATTTGGATTGCGATGAACCTTCTATGTTGATTTGCATTATGCGGATGGAAGGTCCGATGGTTCTAGTTGTGGTATTCCGAGAGTCCTTAAAAGGACTGTTTGTAGGTGGTGAGCCCTGAAAAGGGCTGTTGGAAGTTGAGAAGTCCTGAAAAGGACTGTTTTGATCCATGATGGTATCGCAGGTAGAGCACCGAGAGATTCGCTAGGAACAGTTCGGTGAGCCGATGATAGTCGAGAACGTTTAGCCGGCATAGGCCGTTGCCCGGGGTGGACCGCGAGGAGGTAGTTCTAGACCAATTCCCACCCCTCTAGACCAATTCCCACCCCAAGAAGGTGGCTTAGAATTTAGTTGCTAAGCTTTATTTATCTACATTAATATTATAAAGAGGAAAGATTTGTATTTTTGTATGTAACAAATAAACTCAAAAAGTACTGGACCGATTTCAAAATTCTTTCACCATTAGAAAGTTATATTCACCCTGAGTAACATAGGCTTTATTTTATCTCCGTATTCCCACGGGAACGGAAACCACGCTGGTGAAACCGCGAGACGCCGCTAGTTATAGATAAACAAGATAGACTTTTTTATTTTTATTTTTTAATAGAGATTTTTACCTACTCTTAGTCTGAAAGAAGATAAGAAGTTGTCTAACATGATTCGGATATTAACCATGTTCAAAATTCAAAAATTATTTATTCAATTAATCCTCAATGAGGCACTTATGAACGTCACTGAATCTACCATGTAAAGTAGATATATCATTTTTCCTAAGTATAAGTATCTTGATGCAGTCGAAAACACCATGATTGCCGAAACTCTAAACAAGTTATAAAATTTTACAAATTATACTTATGGTAAATATCCCGATATGAACTTGATGATTTTAGCAACAATTAGCCACAACCTGCTGTCCTTGAACTTTCAGTGTTTTCACTTATTCTCCTGCATATTAACCCGCATAAATCTCAATCCCGTGGGAATTTCGTTGTAAAAAGTATCCTATTTGTTTATCCAGAGTATAAACAGTGGGTATATGGTACCAAATATAATACAAATCCGTTCAGGCTTTAGATTTTGCCCTACAAAATATACAGTTAATCCTACCAATTTATTTGCAAAACAAATTCCAACATCTCACAATGAAAACTGTTAAATTTTTAATTAAAATGCCAGTATTTATCTATCAGTATAATTTCCTCAAATAAACCCAAAAAACGCGAAATCTTTCCATCGCATTAACAACCTTAACGCGTAAGACATAAAGTCGTGATTCGGAACGACTTGGCCCAAATGTCTCTATTTGTTCCTGCTTGGTTCCCATTTTCTTGATTACATTGATGTACTGCTCCTATACCACTGTAACTCAATTTGACTCTTAATTTATTAGTGTCAAGGTCTCAATTTGCGTAACTTTGGTGTTCCTATTTCTAAGCTCAGGGTTGTCACGATCAATATATGAGTATTTTGATTTTGGTTAATGGTTGTTCTTTAAATTGGTTTAGTTGAGGTTATAGTGTTGGACTATTTGTGGAAGTGGATCGTAGAAGTTATACACCCTTATTTTGAAATTGCGATACCTTATCTCACAGCTAATGTAAATTAGGGTTAACAATATAATAGCGAAATTAGTTTTTTTCTTTTGCTTTTATTTAAAAAGTTATGATAAGTCAAAGTTTTTCAAAATCCCGCCGAATTTTATTGTTATTCTACACCGAACAACCGGCGAGCGCTGCGATACACAGCTGAGCGCGGTCATCGACCCGAGCCGTCACAGAATACTTGATAGCTAGTGTGCCGTCTGGTAATACGACGATTCCCGAGCGGGGTGAATATTTGTGTGAACCACAAATGTTTGTCTCGGTCTCGGTGTGTGTGTGAATGAGTGTGTGCGTAGTTTCTGATACCCTAGATACAAGTTTCGAACTTAGTTAGGGGTCAGTTACTATAATAAGATGATGTAGTGAATGTTATGTTATGTATTTTTGTAACATGAACATAATTAACATATTTTTTGTTGATGTTAGTTAGGTGTATGTTTATTGTGTTAGTAATAAAACTATGACTTTCTGACTATTTGTAAATACAGCAACTGACCTGTAACTAGGTTTATTACCCATGTCATGGGTATCAAAACTGTTTACTATGTGCTTCAAGGAAAGAATGCTGAAAATGTTGTTTATATTTTTTGTATAATTTAGTGATATCTGTTTATTATTAATTCTTCTTATTGATTTCTTTTATTTACATGAACACACTGAAACACATTGAAATAAAACTTCTTGTCGAAAATGTAAAACAAAATATAATCACGACACCAAATCCGTTTAAGTAGTATAAGTTTAATATTATGTCTTCTTTTGCATGCTACCTCAATTTACTTTAGTAAGTGCTTGATTTAAAAAAAAAATGATTTACTCATCATTCATCTCCCTGCCCTTGTCCCACTTAAGTGGGGTCGGCACTATATGTTTTTCTCTTCCACTCGCTTCTATCACTCGTCATGCTCTCATTCACTCCTTTATTTATTTCCAAAATATTGATTTACTAAAAACTTTTAAATTTGAACCCTATACTGCCAACCCTACGCACTGCCACTGGCAGCACGGCAATAGCGACATCACTAGCCCTGATTAGCAAACATGGCGTCCCTCGAAGCGACAATTCGTCCCGATGATTAGAGATGTCAACATTCCCTGATTGTCCTGCCTATTCCTGTTCCACATACAAATTATGTTAACTACACTTCTCTTGGTGGTTTAGATAACAAGGTGCAGTAAGGAAGAAAGTTATTAAGTAAAGTTTAAGAGAGAGGAGTTTTGTTAAGGTTTTTGTTTGCATAAAAAAGTAAGTGAGTTTTGGAGGTATTTGTAGATAGGTAGGATAATAGGGGTTAGTGATTTAAAAGGACTATAATAATGTCACTACATTGTGGCCACACAATACAACACTTACACTGGTTGCGAGTTTGACTATCAATTGTAACAAAAATACTGTAGACTCAATAGCTAGAAACATTCAGAGACACATTACATGTATTGCTAACTCCAGATATCGAACTTGCTACCTCTTTTTCTTTAACAGGATCACGACCTCTAAGACCTCTCCGTCACAATCATAAGACCTCATTCATCACCATCATAAGCTCTCCGTGGCATCATGATCTTCCATTGGAATTTATAGCCTCTATCACAACATATAACATAATCATTCACTCCATCATGTCATTATAGTAACTGACCCCTAACTAAGTTCGAAACTTGTATCTAGAGTATCAGAAACTACGCACACACTCATTCACACACACATTATCCTGACCATGGTAAATACTTGTGGTTCACACAAATATTCACCTCGCACGGGAATCGAACCCGTAACCTTACGGGTGGCAGTCCGGCATGGTGACCACTCTGCCATCGAGGTCGTCAATAAAGCATAGACTATTTAGCATTTCTAAGCTCATACCCAATTGCCTCCCTATATCATAGAAATGTAATTGCCTCCCTACAAATTGCATTACAACTGATCAAACAATCGGCCTTGAGTGATGAGCGCTTCGATTAAGCAATAAATAAATACCTAAAGTATCTTTACTCTAGTCCATAATGGTATACAGGGAGATGTTTCAAGTGGGCGTGGTAGATCAAAACTATATGGTATATAAAAAATATTTTAAAAGAGTCTCGAAGCTGATTTTGATAAAACCTAAAACTGCATTAGAAAACCTCAGAGCCAGGAATCGAACCTGTTGGTTTTACAAAAAACATACTTTGATTATTACTGGACCAAGAGCCCGCAACTGCCTGACCTTCGTTATATTAAAAAAGCTGAAAGTTTGTCTACGTGTGTCCCTAGTACAGGTAAGAATGATCCCCACCCATGAAGCTGAGGCAGCGGTGGCTTTGGCAGATAACAGGTAACAAAGGTGTATGAAATTCCATCTCAATTTCGTCATAGTATAAAACTATTTTTTTATATTTGATGCATAATGATATCAAAAATCACGTTGCTCAATGCCGGACAGCTAGTATGGTTCCAACCCTCTGCCGGACACCCTTAAACTATGGTAATTTATAATTATACTTACGTCATTTTATAAAACCTAAATTTTATATATAATTTTTAGGGGGCCTATTAATCTATGTTTCCATAATTGCCGGACAGCTTCGACGGTTCCATCATCTTGCCAGACGCATTCAAAGTGATGAGCAATAGCCCGTGAGTGCCTGACTTTCGTTATTATATAAAAGCTGAACGTTTGTCTACGTATGTTCCTAGTACAGGCAAGAATGATCCCCACCCATGAAGCTGAGGCAACGGTGGCTTTGGCAGATAACAGGTAACAAAGGTGTATGAAATTCCATCTCAATTTCGTCATAGTATAAAACTCTATTTTTTTATATTAGATGCATAATGATATCAAAACTCACGTTGCTCAATGCCGGACAGCTAGTATGGTTCCAACCCTCTGCCGGACACCCTTAAACTATTATAATTTATAATTATACTTACGTTATTTTATAAAACCTAAATTTTATATATAATTTTTAGCGGGCCTATTAATCTATGTTTCCATAATTGCCGGACAGCTTCGACGGTTCCATCATCTTGCCAGACGCATTCAAAGTGATGAGCAATGATCCCCACCCATGAAGCTGAGGCAGCGAGCATTTTTTTTATATTGAATCAACAAAACTATGCTAGGTGGAGCGTCAAATATTATGATAATCTATTGGAGTTGACAAAACTCATCCTGATTTGTATGAAGGATTCCTAAATGGCTGTTTTGGAATTAAAAGAACTACCAAGCCATTTTCAAGACAACCTATTGACCTGGTTCTAGAGCAAACTATAAATGCAGAAGCTGCAAGAAGGCTGACAGGTGTTATACACTTCACTAACTCAATTTAAAAAAAAATGTAGGAAATGCAATGTTTATAATAATAAAAAACCTAAAATAACCTTATACCATTACACTGTTTTGTTTTAACAATCTACGTGGATGATATTATGATAAATTGATATGTTTAGTACTGCATAACTCTGTTTGGACTAAGATTTGGACCTTGACTCCTTAGGAACCTTTTGTCAGCTCAACTATGGCTATCCAACGACATATTACACATAGCTATTGGAGAGGGTAACAGAGTCCAAACATATTCTGGCATCATCCATAATAGTTTAAGGGTGTCCGGCAGAGGGTTGGAACCATACTAGCTGTCCGGCATTGAGCAACGTGAGTTATAATATGATTATGCATCAAATATCAAAAAATAGAGTTTTATACTATGACGAAATTGAGATGGAATTTCATACACCTTTGTTACCTGTTATCTGCCAAAGCCACCGCTGCCTCAGCTTCATGGGTGGGGATCATTCTTACCTGTACTAGGGACACACGTAGACAAACTTTCAGCTTTTATAAAATAACGAAGGTCAGGCACTCGCGGGCTCTTACTCTTGCTTATAATGGAGTAAGAGCCAGCGAGTGCCTGACCTTCGTCATTTTATAAAAGCTGAAAGTTTGTCTACGTGTGTCCCTAGTACAGGTAAGAATGATCCCCACCCATGAAGCTGAGGCAGCGGTGGCTTTGGCAGATAACAGGTAACAAAGGTGTATGAAATTCCATCTCAATTTCGTCATAGTATAAAACTCTATTTTTTGATATTTGATGCATAATGATATCAAAAATCACGTTGCTCAATGCCGGACAGCTAGTATGGTTCCAACCCTCTGCCGGACACCCTTAAACTATGGTAATTTATAATTAAACTTACGTCATTTTATAAAACCTAAATTTTATATATAATTTTTAGGGGGCCTATTAATCTATGTTTCCATAATTGCCGGACAGCTTCGACGGTTCCATCATCTTGCCAGACGCATTCAAAGTGATGAGCAATAGCCCGTGAGTGCCTGACTTTCGTTATTATATAAAAGCTGAAAGTTTGTCTACGTGTGTCCCTAGTACAGGTAAGAATGATCCCCACCCATGAAGCTGAGGCAGCGGTGGCTTTGGCAGATAACAGGTAACAAAGGTGTATGAAATTCCATCTCAATTTCGTCATAGTATAAAACTCTATTTTTTTATATTTGATGCATAATGATATCAAAAATCACGTTGCTCAATGCCGGACAGCTAGTATGGTTCCAACCCTCTGCCGGACACCCTTAAACTATGGTAATTTATAATTAAACTTACGTCATTTTATAAAACCTAAATTTTATATATAGTTTTTAGGGGGCCTATTAATCTATGTTTCCATAATTGCCGGACAGCTTCGACGGTTCCATCATCTTGCCAGACGCATTCAAAGTGATGAGCAATAGCCCGTGAGTGCCTGACTTTCGTTATTATATAAAAGCTGAAAGTTTGTCTACGTGTGTCCCTAGTACAGGTAAGAATGATCCCCACCCATGAAGCTGAGGCAGCGGTGGCTTTGGCAGATAACAGGTAACAAAGGTGTATGAAATTCCATCTCAATTTCGTCATAGTATAAAACTCTATTTTTTTATATTTGATGCATAATCATATTATAACTCACGTTGCTCAATGCCGGACAGCTAGTATGGTTCCAACCCTCTGCCGGACACCCTTAAACTATTATGGATGACGCCAGAATATGTTTGGACTCTGTTACCCTCTCCAATAGCTATGTGTAATATGTCGTTGGATAGCCATAGTTGAGCTGACAAAAGGTTCCTAAGGAGTCAAGGTCCAAATCTTAGTCCAAACAGAGTTATGCAGTACTAAACATATCAATTTATCATAATATCATCCACGTAGATTGTTAAAACAAAACAGTGTAATGGTATAAGGTTATTTTAGGTTTTTTATTATTACAAACATTGCATTTCCTACATTTTGGGTCCATTATGACCTCATTTAAAAATATGATATATACATGGGCCTCAAAATCGTTGAAAAATTGATATTTCGTTTGGTACTGCATAACTCTGATCGGACCAAGATTTGGACCTTGACTCCTTAGGAACCTTTTGTCAGCTCAACTATGGCTATCCAACGACATATTACACATAGCTATTGGAGAGGGTAACGGAGTCCAAACATATTCTGGCATCATCCATAATAGTTTAAGGATGTCCGGCAGAGGGTTGGAACCATACTAGCTGTCCGGCATTGAGCAACGTGAGTTATAATATGATTATGCATCAAATATAAAAAAATAGAGTTTTATACTATGACGAAATTGAGATGGAATTTCATACACCTTTGTTACCTGTTATCTGCCAAAGCCACCGCTGCCTCAGCTTCATGGGTGGGGATCATTCTTACCTGTACTAGGGACACACGTAGACAAACTTTCAGCTTTTATATAATAACGAAAGTCAGGCACTCACGGGCTATTGCTCATCACTTTGAATGCGTCTGGCAAGATGATGGAACCGTCGAAGCTGTCCGGCAATTATGGAAACATAGATTAATAGGCCCCCTAAAAATTATATATAAAATTTAGGTTTTATAAAATGACGTAAGTTTAATTATAAATTACCATAGTTTAAGGGTGTCCGGCAGAGGGTTGGAACCATACTAGCTGTCCGGCATTGAGCAACGTGATTTTTGATATCATTATGCATCAAATATCAAAAAATAGAGTTTTATACTATGACGAAATTGAGATGGAATTTCATACACCTTTGTTACCTGTTATCTGCCAAAGCCACCGCTGCCTCAGCTTCATGGGTGGGGATCATTCTTACCTGTACTAGGGACACACGTAGACAAACTTTCAGCTTTTATAAAATAACGAAGGTCAGGCAGTTGCGGGCTCTTGGTCCATAAGCATCAAAATCTGGAAAGTAATGCTATACATATGCCAAACATAAGGAAGTTTTTTTATTGCAACGAGCGAGGTGGTTACCTGATGCAGACACAGTGTATAACACTGTACAGCGCTCATCACCCCGAGACATCAGTTGGTGAGTCTCCCATTACAGACACAGTGTACAACACTGTACTGCGCTCATCACCCCGAGACATCAGTTGGTGAGTCTCCCATCACAGACACAGTGTACAACACTGTACTGCGCTCATCACCTCGAGACATCAGTCGGTGAGGCCCGTGTGCACAGTCATTTCATGAATTCCCTTATAGGTTAGGTTTGGGTTTACCACACCCACATTATAAATCCACCCTGTATACCTAAACATTCTGTTCGTCAGTTAATTTGATGTGTTAGTTACATCAGGTATTCATTTGTGATCGATACTAGCTAGCTAGACTAGATATTAGTTAGGTAACTTGTTATATTCATTTACTAATGAATCTTGGGAACTTTGATTCGCGTTCGCCCCGTCAACACGAGCAGTCGTGTCGCAACAGCTGCCTCGATGTTCGGCCGAATCGACGTTTTTGCCACCTTTATTTAAAATGGAAAGTGCAAAGCGAACGGACACTCTTCCCGGCGAGACCCTGCGCGATGTCGACATAAAGATCTTGCTGCAGGATTTTTCGTTGCTGAAGGCGGAAGTCTCTTTCTTACGAGCTAAGTTGGAAGTTTCAGAACGTGTGGTTGCTGATTTGAAGACCGAGCTCGCGGTATTGAGCAATAAATCAGTGACGTCAGTATCACCGCAGTCAGCACAAAATGTGTGTGTGCGACGCGGTGCGAGGAATGTGCAAACTTCGCCCGTCAGCATTTTTGCATTCGCGACGAACAACAACAACGATGCACAGGTGAATGAACGCCCGGCTCCGATGACCTCGATCGCCGCGGCGTGTGCACCGACACCCGTGCCAGCTGCGCCCTCTTCTGCTACACGTGTCTCCAAGCAGAAGAGCTACGCGCACGTCTCGCGCCAGCTACAAAAACATAATAAGAATGTGGCGGCCCCGAAGGAACCCGGCAATGGAGCGAGGAAAGTCTACGTGGATGGCTTCACCCTGGTGGAGAAGAAACGTCGACCTAAGCCGTCCCGCAATCGTCGTGGTACCGCCGACGCCGCAGCAACAGAGAGCACCCTCCGTGTTGTAGAGCCGTCCATTTCAATTTACATATCGCGGCTAGACCCCGACACTAAAGGTGAAGAGGTCCTGCGGTATGTCAAGCAGAGGGTCTGTTTCTGGACCAAGGAACATATACGGCTCAACCTGAGGCGCCTCGAGTCGGCGAGGGACACGTCCTTTAAATCGTATGTGCTTCAAGTACCTGCGATGTATAGGGACATGTTCCTCAATGCCGACTTTTGGCCTACAGGAGTCATATATCGACGTTATAGGGAAGCGTTCCTGAAGAAAAGTCCCTAAACTGTAGTTGTAGTTTTATAATTTAATATGTATGTTAGTCAATAAGGTATATATGTAAATTATTATATATAAGTATTTATGTGTTTGTTATGATATTTTATATGTGCGCGTAATTTGAGAGGCCTTACCTTACTGTAACACAGTTTCTAACTAGCACAGGAGGTAATGTCTCGATAATTGCGTCAAATGTATTATTATTGTAACAAAAAGTTATATAAATAAATTTGATTTGATTTGATTTGATTTGTGCTTCGCGACTTTATTCGCGTAGTTTATCTGGGGTATGAGAAATTCTTCGCTTTTCAGGCGTTTATTTGAGAGCCTCATATTACCTCCTGGAATCCTTTCTCAAGTCATAGTAGGTTTACACTTTTATGCATTTTCCCAATGACAAAAAATGGAATAAGAAATTTTGCATAAACTTATTTTATTTATTACAAAATCCACAGACCTTAACATAATTAACAATATATAATTTAAATCTTACGTCCAATCACGGATTTACAGCACTTTTTACCTTGCTTGGATCAAACAAACATTTACCATGCACGGGATCCGAACCTACAGCCCTTATGTGATCATTACAAGGCTAGTTTAATCAAATCCATAGTCCATTTTATATCATTTTAAGGTTCTCAGCATACATACAGCAAAGTCTTAACTGTTTTTCAAGACAAAATAAAAGGAATTGTGACCTACTTATCCTTATTAACCTCCAAGGGTAGACACAAATATAAAATTAAATGTTTGCGTGTACAAACATTCGATAACAGACATTTGTATTGCAGTCATTAGCACGATCTTAGTAACAACGAGTCAAATCAGACGGAATGCATAGTGTAATGAAATATGTGTAGACGGATTTTTTTGTTACTTGTTTCTATTTCTATACTATTACTAGATAGTATAAAACAAAGTCGCTTTCTCTGTCCCTATGTCTCTATGTCCTTATGTCCCTATGTATGCTTAGATCTTTAAATCTACGCAACGGATTTTGATACGGTTTGTTTTAAAGGGTGATTCAGTGGAAAGATTTTTAGCATAATTTTATCCCCATATTCCTACGGGAACGGGAACTACGTGGGTGAAACCGCGGGGCGTCGCTAGTAATATTATAAAGAGGAAAGATTTGATTGTTTGTTTGTTTATAACGAATAGACTCTGAACCTACTAAACGTGTTTATGTCAAAAATGCTTTTACTAATATAAAGCCAATTTATCAGCGAGTGACATAGGACATTTTATCCCCGTATTCCCACGGGAATGGGAACTACGCGAGTGAAACCGCGGGGTGCTGCTAGTGACTAATATTTGCATAGCGGTAAGTAACGTACCTAATAAAGTGATTTTCAGTTGAAATGTCGGTTTCTCCAATTTTTACACGGCAGTAACTAAAGGGATAAACTTTTTTTATTAAAATTAATAATCATGTAACAAAAACGTCATTTACTATGTCCTGTTTTTTCACTGTATAAGTACGAACAAAAAGAACGCAATTTCTAGCTTTTAACGTGTAACGTTATCTTTTTTTGCAAGCATAACAAGGTTATTGGGCTTTATAAAAGCTTAGTAAACGTACACATAATTAAAAATAACATAAAAACCACTTGGTATTTAGAAAAGGCATACATTATTAAAAACTCCACACAATCCGATTGTTACAGAGTCCCTTGCAATTAAAAAAGAAATAAACAGATAATACAATTCAATTTGTGGTTAAGCCCGATGCGTCTGTTAATTTTATTTATTCTATGTTAAACCTCAGACTCATTGTTTGGTATTTTTATAAATCGTTCAGAACACGCAATCTTTCAGGATTTAATTATAGTATAATGTATGAAAGAATTATACTGTAAACTGAGTTTTTACAACAAAAATATTGCGGGTAATATAAATAAATATGGGGAGTTAAGGTTTAGATTTTTAAATAGTATTACAAGTTGCTGCCAATGAGTAAGTCGCGGGTTCAGTTTCTGAGCCACTTGACCCAAGAGATGTATATTTCAAATTTTCTCAGAGCACGTTAAAGCCGTCTCGTCGTCGGTCCCGGTTGTCGTACTTACATCATCGACAGTTACAGAGGATTCTACCCTCAAAATTGTCACCAAATCAATCACAGCACGCAACTCAAGTTCCTAAATCAAAATTATAACCGAAAATAACTTAAGTACACATTAAATTGGATATTTAGAAAATCACTCACTACGAATAATTTTTTTCTTGATCTCAGATTTGGGAAGCAAATAAATGTTCTTATATTTTTAGACTTACCCCCACTGATCTTTCTATTTGGGTCACCCTGTATATAGAAAGCTAACATCACGAAAAAGGCAACTATCCACGAATAATAATAGTCAGGTCATACGAGTTATTTTATAGAAATCTATACTATCATTACTAATCCCTACTAATATTATAAATGCGAAAGTAACTCTGTCTGTCTGTCTGTTACCTTTTCACGGCTAAACTACAGAACCGATTGAATTGAAATTTGGTACAGGGGTAGCTTATGGTCCGGGAAAGAACATAGGCTACGTTTTATCCCGAAAATCCCACGGGATCGGGAACCACGCGGGTGAAACCGCGGGGCACATCTAGTACCATATATATTTCATCCGTACAATGACGTAGATAAACACAGTTTACTTGGCGAATTCATAGAGAGACAAAGCGCAAGTTCCCGTTTAAAATTGGATTCTTTTGTTAACATTGTGACACATTTTTGTTCTGCACCTTTGTGTGACGCAGCGGGAGGTAATTTTGGATGTGCTCGAAATAGGATTAGGTTGTATTGTTTTTTAATTGTCTTTGGATATATAGATGTGGGTTAGTTTTGTTTCTTTTACTGTTTTGTTTGAAAATGTGGCCGCCATTACAGTGCTAGTTTTAAAATAAATGTTCAGTTTTCCTGAATTTTTGATTAAGTACTAGAATTATTAACTGGCTATTTTTACTGTTTTGTTTTTAGAAAATGTGGTCGCCATTGCTAGTTTTAAAATAAATGTCCAGTTTTCCTGAGTTTGAAATTTTTAATTACAAGACTTATTTAACTAGGTATTTCTTCCGAAACATTTCTTATTCCATTTCTAATTGAGTCGGTCTTTATTTTGATTTCTATCTAGATTTTGACGGTATGTCAACAAACGTGAAGCTACTATGGTAGTCGCTACATGTAGGTTTTTTTAAACGAAAAGCTGCTGACTAAACAGTGGTTCAATTTATATGAAATAAATATGTATTTCTTCGATCTGTAAATGTTTATCTCAGTCTGGGTGTATGAAAGAATGAGTATAGCAGTATAAAAGCTATGTTTATTTATTTCATCAAAGTCAGAATCATATCAAACATACATCCATTCAACCAACATCACTGCACTACATAATATAAAACAAAGTCGCTTTCTCTGTCCCTATGTATGCTTAGATCTTTAAAACTACGCAACGGATTTTGATGCGGTTTGTTTTAATAGATAGAGTGATTCAGTGGAAAGGTTTTTAGTATAATTTTATCCCCATATTCCTACGGGAACGGGAACTACGCGGGTGTAACCGCGGGGCGCCGCTAGTCGCACATAAATTCTCACTCCATTGTAACTCAAAAGAGAAATCCTTATTTCATTCTGTATTTTTACCGCCTATTTCACGGTACATTTAAAAGTAGTTCTCAATTTGTCCGCTAGCAGCGACACCTGTGCTATATTTTACAACTCGGTACAACCTTTATACTCTTAAACTATTCATGAAAAGTGTCCTTTTATAAACCGGCCAAGTAAGAGTCAGACTCGCGCGTTAAGGGTTCTGTACTACCTAAACATAACCTAACATAATCATTCACTACATCATCTCATTAGAGTAACTAACCCCTAACTAGATTTATCATTTGTATCTAGGGTTTCAGAAACTAGGCGTACACTCATTCACACACACACCCAGACCGAGACAAACATTTGTGGTTCGCATAAAATTTTTACCTCACACGGGAATCGAACTCACAGCCTTACGGATAGCAGTCAGATATAGTGATCTCTGCTATCTAGATCGTCAATCATCAACATTAGAAGAAACAGAAAAAAACACGTTTGTTGTACGAGAGCCCCATTTTCATTGCTCGTTTTAAGTATTTATTTTTATAGCGGCAAGAGATACATCATCAGTGACTTCAACTGTCTAGCTATCACCGTTCAAGACATACAGCCTGGTGACTGACTGTCAGACTGACAGCGAAGTCTTGAATACTTAAAGGTCTTAAGGCCTATTTCACGACCTTCAAGTAAAGATACTCACCAAATTAGCTTTGTCTCTCTCTTACTCTATATCAAGTGACAAAGACAAAACATGTGAGTCACTACTCGGAACGTTACTTGCAGATGGTGTGAAATAGGCCCTTAAAGTTAGCACGGTTCATGAGACGCAGCCTGGTGACAGATAAACAGACAGACAAACAACGGAGTCTTGGTTCCGTTTTAACCCATTGACTACGGAACCCCAAAAATATACACTCAACGCCGCCGATAACTTTTATAAAGTACACTTTTAAAATGTATTGTAATATTATAGCCATAAAGTTAGTTTTAGTTTGTCATTATTTTTTATGCGTTATGATACAGCGTGCTATAAAATAAAATGAGGTTTTAAAATAGATCGGTCGGACGTTTATAGTGCATTATTTTTTAAATTTATTACTTTGATAAGTTGGTTTAATGATGGTCAAGTATTGTATTTTTGGAGATGGGATATATATATATTGTTTGTTATAGTTTTGATAAACAGTGGTAGTGAGACAAATGAAAAATATTAAGGGATTTTATTTTTATAGTGTATAACAAAATTTTTAGTATTTTGAAAAATGCATTCAAAATTTTCATCAATTGGAAGAGCGGTGCTACGGTTCAGCATGGTTCTAAGTTCAAGTCCTGGCTCAGGCGAAAATTCAAAATAAAATATTAAGCGTTTGATTTTTGAAAGGAAACCTTTAAATATTTATTTTGATCTGGTTGTTTTTTATTAAATTTACATCGATTTAATAAAAAAAAACATGATTTTACACCAGTTGAGTCGGTTTATTGAACCCAGGATAGCTGCCCTTGCTGCCTGCTTAACTTGAGTTCCCAGGTTCAACTCTTAGGTCGAACGTTGCTTTACAAAACATAGGGTTTGACATTACTAATACGCATTGTGTCACCATGGTAACTAAGTCTTGCAGTGGAGTCCTACAGGCTGATGCTATTTACCTTTTAAAATGTATATTTAGTGTCAAAACCAAATATTAAAAAGAAAAATATAATAAAATGTACTTAAAAACAAATATATAAAAAAAAAATACTTACCAAAATTTCACAAACATTTTTCAAAATTAAACACCTCATACAGTCCACAATACATAATCATAAAAACACCTAACAAAACGGCATCACCCTGTACACAGTGTCCACAAACAAACACTCTGTACACAATCAACAAATATTCATCCGGGTGTACGTTTTGCGTATGTCACAGATGGTTGTCACGAACGGATAATCTCAAGTGGTCTTGCGCCGTGCCACCCCTGCAGACCTTAGATTTTTAAATATTATATTAAAGAAAATAATTAAAAAACTTACCAAAAGTTACAATTTAAACTTCCAAACATCCTATGACATTTTACACATAAAAAAAAACGACAAAACTGAATCACCCTGTACAAAAACAACACTTTATTCTCATTTGATTACTTGTGTTATGTCATTTAGGTGAAATTATTTCACCATCAAACTTCACATTAATATAACAATTTATAGTATGCAGTATACAACACACAAAATAATAATTAAAAAAAACCGTCAAAATTTAAACACGCTGTACAAAAAACTTCATTCCAATTTGATCACATATGTAATTAAACACCATGTTATTTTATTATTTTAAAGTACTACACATAACAATAATTAAAAAAAAAACACCTAACCAAACCGAATCACCCTGTACACAATCAACAAATATTCAACCGGGTGTACGTTTTGCGTATGAATGTATGTCACAGATGGTTGTCACGAACGGATAAATATCTCAAGTGGTCTTGCGCCGTGCCACCCCTGCAGACCTTAGGGTATATACATACAGCAAAAAAGTGTAATTGTATTAGTGATATTGAATTTTATATATATTAATATAAAAGAAAATAATTTAAAAAACTTACCAAAAGTTATACGTTACAATTTAAACTTAAAAACACCGAATTGAAACACACTTCACTCACATTATTATAAAAATACAAAACTACAAAATTGAAACACCCTGTATAAAAAACTTCATTCCAATTTATCACTTGGGTCATATCACATTACGAGTATGTAATCAAACACCATGTTATTTTATTATTTCAAAGTACACTACACTTTTTTTTTTTTTTAAAAAAAACACCTAACAAAACCGAATCACCCTGTAAACAATCAACAAATATTCAACCGGGTATACGTTTTGCGTATGAATGTATGTCACAGATGGTTGTCACGAACGGATAAATATCTCAAGTGGTCTTGCGCCGTGCCACCCCTGCAGACCTTAGGGTATATACATACAGAAAAAAAGTGTAATTATATTAGTGATTTTTGAATTTTTATTAAAAAGAATTTGACAATAGATTTTACGTAATTTTTTTCTATTACATCATTTGTAGGAGTAATGTGACTCCTGCGCAGGTTTTATTAAAATTACAGTGAGGTTATTTTTTTAAACATTTTTTTTATAATTATATTTTATACTGATAATTTTTGCACCCAATTTATCAGTTAAATGTTTTACCAGTATAATAAAATACCCAGGAATAAAAAAAAATGTGTTCAATTTTTAATTAATAGACTTACATTTATTTATAAATCTAATGCTAAAAATACCAATTGCTATACAAATATACTAAAATAACACACAATTTATAAATCATATTACTTATACAATATCTATATAATATAAACAACTATATAAATAAAAGAATGTCTATCCCACTATCACATAAAAATAACCGCGAAACTTAAATATTTTATGATATAATTTTATTAGGCACCGACCGTAATTCTTAACATAAAAATGAATTTTACTACCAACTTGACAAGCTAACTACTTTTTTCCACTTTGCTTGCGTCATACTTTTGACATTTAAAAAAATATACAAAAAAAATGTTAATATAAAAACTTTTCTTATTTATTTTACGAGGCCTACCAGAGTTCAGTAACCACAGCTTAATATTATACGCATACGGCATTGCTCACTGCGCATGTGCGAAGTTCACTCATTCCGGACTATTTGTTTTGTCGTTACACTATCAAAAAGCATCGGTTTGCCTTGAAAGTAGCATCTTCATGCTTTATTAAAGGCTATCTGTGCCCTCAATAGTGTCTATAAAGTGTTTTCAGTCATATAAAAGTGTAAAAAACATTAATAACCTAAATATTGCACCAATCGCTCATCTGTCAAGTGTTCGCGCCAATTATTTTGACGTTTGACCGCGCGCGTTTGGACGTTCGAACTTCAATATAATCGAGTGTTAACGGCCAGTGTTTTACTAACGTGATTCATAATTAGAATACACTAATTAGTATGTGAAACTTTTGTGGACAAGTTTAACTTTACTTATCTGCAATACGGCAGGACCGCAGTGATCCGTGCGGCGAAAGTGGACGCGTTCCCTATACATTTTCGCAAGCAATAAGGATCAGTTTTGCGTGAACATTGATCTCGGTAGCGTCTCTGCATTCGGAACTACTAACATTTAAATTTAGAAGCACTGGCCAGTGAATCCTTTTGAAAAAAGAACTCATCATGAATATAACATCGACGGACGGTAAGATATTCAAATTTAGAACATCTGCAATGTAAAAATTGCTTAATTGATTGCATTAACCAGATGCGCCTCTGATGCGGATTTGAGCTAACATTCTATTTCCATCCTTATTGTTGAGGTTATAAGGTTCAAAATCATCAGCATCACCTTCTAGTAGTGCCTCGAATAACATTAGCTCTTATTTCTATATGTATAAGGTATATTTTTCCTTGAAATTAAATACAAACCTATGCGTATATCCGCTGTTAAGTGAATGTTTGCGTGCAATTAATAGTGTTCGTAGACAATATGGCGGTTTTGATTGTTGTTTTTTGGTATAAAATTGGTTACGTCAGGCGAGAATTAACGTATTTAATATGTAGTATTGTAATAATTTGTCTTTGTTTTTATAATGACACATTTTTAATGAATGTTAACAGTTTTTTATTTTTATTGTAAGGGACATTTGAATTTTAAGTGCACTACATACGTTCATATTTTTTTTCTAAACTAGATGTTTAGCGACTTCGCACACGCCATACTTGAATTATTTTCAATTTTATTTTGTACTTCGTTTTTTTTCTTCTCTTCATAGGATATCAAATAAACTTTTATTAAAATTTTCATCAATTATGGGGTTAAACATTTTATTTCGAGACCCAGGAATTTGGACTATATTTATTTTTTTATATAATATACCATTTTTTTAATATAAGTACCTACTACCAATCTAATCTAGCTTAACAAAGTTAGTTCATAGTTTTTTTTGGGTCATAAACATGCCTTATGTAAAGTCCCTTATTATAAATAATGATCTTAATAAATTTTCAACAACACCACTTTGTACTTGCGCCCCATCTATTTTCGTCACCCACGTTGTAAACCTTTTTATGACATGCCCTATATTACGTTAATACCTGTGTCACTTACGTAGGTAAAACGTACAGAGACAAAGCTTCTTAAGAACGTGCAAATTGTTACCTATTTTAGCAGTTCTTGATTCAAATTTTTCATTCTACACATGGTTGTCAAATTATAAAAGTACTCTATGACAACTAGAACCAATATTAGGAAAAAGAAGAAAAAAATAATGCGACGCATTGCCAGCCCTGAAATTGTCCACTGGCTGTGTCGGCATCAACCAGTTGTTTCCAGTGGCACTGCTTTCACGACAGGCCAGTGGTCACTCACACGTTCTCTGCGTGCCTGTAGCAGTAGTGTAACCCACACACGGAAGCAGCAAATTGTTTCCAGGCAACAAATGTGGCGATAAACAATTATTGCCCCCATATATTTATCTACATGTGCCGCACACAGAAGAGACATTTGCTTCTCGACAAATGTATGAAAAAAATTATTGCTTGGAAACATTTGGTACCAGGAAACATTTGTTGCATCGGTGTGCGGCTGGGTTAGCTGAATCGCGCGGTTGTATCAAGCTTTGTCTCTGTACGGTTTTTACTCAAGTACTTGTCTCATGTCTCAAGCACGTGTGAATACACCTTTACGATGTAATACTCAAAGATGATTAAATTTGAGTTTAATAATTTCGCTTATGTGTTCTTAGCTAAGCTGATTTAAGGGATGGTTGTTGATGATGTGTTTTTGAATTTCGAACGCTTTTCTTTTTTCTCTTTAATTTTTTCTGTGTATTTTTAAATTTCGAACATTTTTTTGCTGCTGTTGTTTTTTGTTTGGCGTGTATTTTTTAAATTTGGAACGCACTTATTCTTTTTTGTTTAATAAATTTTAATGCATGGTCCATGTTCAAATTGTTTTCGAATTCGAATTTCAAATATAATTTCGTTTGTTTTCATCATGCTAATTTACTCAGAATTTGTTTTCTAAGACATTTTTTTCAAGTGATATTTTGTTTCTTTTCCTGTACAGTCAGTCGTCTTTTTCTATTTATTTGACAAGGGCGGTACTTTTAGCTTCAATAATAAATTAGTGAAAATAAAACACGTGACTGTTTCCTGGTGTTAATATTATATGAGCCCTTCACTTTAAATTTTTTTTCTTTTTATAATTAGGTACAAGTTGTGTCTCGCTTTTTTATTTGGGCAAAATTCTATTACAAAAAAACTATAACGGGTTAAGTTCTATCACAAATATAAAATAAGCTTTGGTTGCACTATTTATTGTTGAAAATGGCATTTAACATAACATTCACTACATCATCTCATTATAGTAACTGACCCCTAACTAAGTTCGAAACTTGTATCTAGGGTATCAGAAACTACGCATACACTCATTCACACACACACCCAGACCGAGACAAATATTTGTGGTTCACACAAATATTCACCCCGCACGGGAATCGAACCTGCAACCTTACGGATAGCAGTCCGGCATATGACCACTCTGCCATCGAGGTTAAACTTTTGGTTTAACTAAAAATATTAGATAACTTAATGGTTTTTAATAGACAGGTATAGTATAAAATGCGTGTTTGTTTGTTTCTTACTTTTTTCCTCGCCTTCAAGTACTTATAGTATACTTATATAAAGAATATATCAAACTTATAGTTATACTTTGCATGGCAAAAAGTACTGCACTGCGCTCAATATAAGTACTAAGATACAAAATAGTCATCCAAAAATCGACTCTAACATCAACAACTTACACTAAACAGTTTTCGTAACACTTCTTCCTAACTATCACCACACATTAAAGTCCAATTTCGTTTAACAACTTAACTATGAACATATGAATGGACATTTATTTCATCATAATCTCGTAGTTACTACGTGCTACGCGAGGTACGGTCGTAGCGCTACGCATGCGTGTTTTCTTACTTGAAAGGGACCTCCTATCCTTTTATTATGCCCTGGTACTTTGTCATTAAAATGAGAGTTTAATGCTTGGAGACATGATATTTTTTACCCTACTTTATTGAGGGGAAACGAGGTGTTATGTTTTTGTTTTATTTATGTGCAAGTTTTTTTTTCTTGATTTATAAGAACTTTTGTGTGGTTTTAGTTGAGTTTTTGTCATATTCAGTGTGATTCAATTGTTAGTTTTTGATTAAAACATTCGCGCACATATTTGTCTAGAATATCGTTTTTACTAATTTGAACTTACTTCTCTGTTTTGTGATTTTGAAAAATGCAGTCATGTTTGCCTTAGCCGGGACTTGAACCCGGAACCATCCTGAACTGTAGCATTTTCTATCCAATTTAGCTACCAAGGCTTCGTTTTTACTATATTTTAATACTTTGTATTCATTATGATATGCATAATAAAATATTACTACAATAATCTTTATTCAAAAACTATTATTGCTAGACACTAGCGCCACCTACTGGTAAAACATAGGCTAGGAAAAGCCTATCCTTATAAGCTCCTTCCTTCGTACATCTTAATATTTAATAATATGGTAGACTAACGAAACCACATAGCACGTGTATCTTGGTATAGTAAATGAATTTTGGCAAATATATTTAGTAATAATGGTTAATGTATGGTTTATTATGTTTATAATGTAATCTTTGAGTAAGGTTTTAGTGTAGACTAACTGTTTGCTGTTGGTTTGACAGTTTTTATAAAAATGTTAAGTTAAATTTATCTTCTTCTTGTAGTGCCTCTCCATTACTAAAGCTTTAATAAACTATATACAAAGTTTGTTTGTATTTTTTTATTAGTGAAAGAATTTTGCAAATCGGTTAAGTAGTTTCGATTTAGTGTAAGTACAAAAAATATCAAGAATGCAATAACCAATAATTTTAACTTATTTTGAAATCGGATAATTAACAATACCAACCATTTAGTTATAATACTCGTATTAGAGTAAAAAATAATTTCCGTAAAAATATAGCTTTCCATTAATTTCAGTAGTAAAATATTTTTTGCGTTTATTCATTTCAGGATAAGTACAAAATTATTATTCTAACATTGTTTCAATCCATTAAACACACAAATCCAACCCTTCTACGAGTAGATACATAATAATTTCGCTACCAAATATTTGTTTATTGAGTAAAATCTCACAAAAAATTAAATGAACCAGGTGAACAAAAATCAGTTCTAATATTGTCCAATTTTAAATAAATCAGGCGAACAACATTTGATTCATAATCAGACAGACACTTCAGGTTATTTACTCGTGAAAGTATTTCATGCATTGTTTACGTAACAAAGCCCAAGGGTTATACAAGTTTTGTATACAGGGACGTATTAAGGACTAAAGGGAACGGGGGCTTGTAATGAGAGGCGTAAAAATTTAAGCTTGTTTTGAGGGGGCAAAATGTTAGCATGTTGTAATAAGGGGCTGAAAATATAAAGTAGATATTGTTGGATGTACCTTTGGAAGGATGAAATGTATCGTTATATGAATTTTAGGTAGGGGTAGGGTAAATGGGTTTAGAGTAGTATCTTTTTATAGAAACTCTTTTTAACTATAGGAAAATTAAAATGGTTATTGCTGCGTATGAGATATTTTGAGCCATTAATAGTAGATAGATTTATCGTTAACACTTTTGTAAAAAGAGTTCATGGTTTGTTAAAACAATCAACCCACCATTTTATTATTTAAATGGTGACACCAATGAAATGTCTTTTAGATCTAAATTATCAAAATTTTCACGACAAAATTGTAGAAAATTCCAGAAAAAAACATCATCTATGGCATCATTAATGTGAATATACATATACTTACTTAGCTCTAAAAATGGTATACATATTTATCAAGCAAACAATAATGGATTGTCTTACAAAACCTAACCATGAAACAAACCTTGCCCTCCTATATCTCACTTAATACATCCCTGGACAGAACTTGTGACATACGTGGTGTGAATAAAAATACGATATTAGGTTTCTTGTTTTGTTAAGGGTCAACGTGTGATGGTTTGAAATACAAATTGTTATAGCAAATTTTATATGTTGGTCCCTAGTTTTGGGTTTTACAAGTGATATGTTTATAATAAACCAGTAAGAGATAGTGGTGTCCACATGTTTTCTTTTAAATATGTATCTTGGAAGTAAATCAGAACGAATAGTCTATTATAATCTGTATTTTTCTTCACCTAATTCTGTGTTATCCTTAATTATAGTCTAGCAAAGGACTTGTAACCCTTTGACGTAGCAAATGTCCATGGTAGACGATAGTATTTTTTGGTTAAACTGAGAAAATAATGTACAATTAATTAATCATGCTGGTTTTACTTAAATAAATAAATAAATTTACCTTTACAACAATAAATACTATATTAGGATCAATAAAGGTTTTATGAAGTAAAATTTAACTATATAATACAACGGGATGTTTGTACGTACTTATTTAAGTCGAATCCCTCGACTAGTTTCAGCCACGTCCGGTGGCCATCATCAGGAGGATGAGTGCGATACGCCCGCGCCGACGGCGTCTCGATCTGTACTGAAACAAACATCCCGTTGTATTATATAGTTATATATAATGACGTACGTTTCGTTTAATAATAAAGTAAAACTTAAGTTTATCACTAGTTTAAAATATTATAAACTCGCGGCGTCTCGCGGTTTCACCCGTGCGGTTCCCGTCCCCGTGGGAACACGGGGATAAAATATAGCCTATGTTACTCAGTGATAATGTAGCTTTCTAATGAAAAAAATTTATTAAAATCGGTCCAGTACTTTTTGAGTTTATTCGTTACATACAAAATAACGAATCTTTCCTCTTTATAATATTAGTGTAGAATTGTAGATACCCACCTACGTATAAAAAATATCTTTATTTCAAATTTTTTTAAAAAAAACAGAGAATGCCCAAAAAAAGACCTTAGCTTTTTGTTTTAATAAATCTTATTCCGATTTCAAATCAAACATCCACTCAAAAAGGGTTTCAACACTAAAACAAAACAAAGAACTAAGATCTAGTTATCTAGGTCATAAACAACAATAGCGTCCAATACCTAGGTACAAAAGAAAGAAAGTCTAGATCGTATAAAGTTCAGACAATACCTAGGTCTTCAGGAAACTTAGTTTTATAGCTACTTACACTTTATTTGTACTTTCAAATGCCAGATGTGTTTGTTTGTATAGGAGTTAAGTTGGTCGAGATTTTAGTTTATTTATTTAGCTTTTTTTCTCTTTTTGAAGAAGGTTGTAAATAATATTATAGGATTTTGAGATTTTAGTTTATTTATTTAGCTTTTTTTCTCATTTTGAAGAAGGGTGTAAAGAATATTTAAATATGTTTCGTAAAATAACCTTTAAAGATTAATCATTTTAAATGTTTCTTGAGTAGTAAAAATAAAAATAATGTTAACATTTATCATGGTTTTCACGGGATAAAAATACAAGATTCAGAATGACTACAATTTGAGAATTACTCAAAACAACAGAGTCGAGTTGCTGTCTTGTCCCAGTTATAGAAAAAAAAATGTTGTAACGTGTAATAATTAGTTTACTCTAAAAATATGATTAACAAGATTTTTAATTATTACCAGGAATAGCATGTTTAAGATGCTGAAATGTCTATGGATTATGGTATAGAAAAATCGAAACGAAAAATAATAAAGAGATGACCATCCTATTCTTGTATATTCAAAACTAGCTGTGCCCGGCGGTTTTACCCGCGTGGAACCTTATCCCGTGGGGTTTTTGGATAAAAAGTAACGTATGTGTTATTCCTAGGTATGAGAAACATCTGTACCAAATTTCATTAAAATCCATTCAGTAGTTGGAATGAGAAACATCTGTACCAAATTTCATTAAAATCCATTCAGTAGTTGGAATGAGAAACATCTGTACCAAATTTCATTAAAATCCATTGAGTAGTTTTTGCGTGAAAGAGCAACAAACATCCACACTCACAAACATTCGGCTTTATAATATTAGTAGGATGCAATATCTAACTAGCTTAAATAAAACCTTACTAGAATTCCATCCAAAACGCATAACTCACTTATATTTCCCCGGCAAACTAACCTACTTCATCCCAAACTTAACCCATTAGAAGTGATTGCGTTACGAATCCACTTTATTAAGATTAACCGGGCTCGATATTAAATAATTACATCGACCTTATTACAGGGGAATTAGGTTCAAATTTCTACAGCTACAGGTAGATAAATTTGTTCGTAGATGGGTGATAATCTGCCTATGATGGGCGCCGAGAAAATTATTGTAATTAGGTTGTTAATGTTTGAGAGATTTTTTAATGAATTAAATATTTGTAGTTCAGAGGTAGGGTTACTAACTGACTGACTGACTGACCTATCATAGAAAATAGATTAGAGAAAGAAACAAGAAAACAACGCGAAAAAAGCAATCTTTTTTTTACTTAGTATATCCTTACTAATATTTTTGCGAAAGTAACTCTGTCTGTTACCTTTTCAAGGCTAAACTACTGAACCGATTGACTTGAAATTTGGTACAGGGGTAGCTTATAGTCTATGCTAACTATGTTTTATCCCGAAATTCCCTTGGGATAGGGAACTATGCGGGTATAATTGCGGGGCACAGCTAGTATAGTATATGAGTCAAAGTGCATACAAAAATTTGACGTTACTCAACACCCAAAAACAACTGGATTTTAGACAAAATTTTACCAACAGATTCACAAACATTAATAATTAAGTTACATAAACGAAACCTTTAACAATTCAAAGTAAACTAGAATTCAAGGAAATCAATTTAACTTATCCTTGAAGATATAGGAAAAAGTTTCGCTTAAATTATTTGACTTATCAACCGATCTATTGCTAAGTAGTTCTGTGGTAAGTGGGAGAGGGATGGCTTAATACAGATAGAGGAATGAGTGAGTGAGATGGATGATGGACGAAGTACGGCACCGCCACCGTATTAATACGTTCAATCTAATTGCAAAGTTGACAGTCTTCCTTCAGATGAATATTTTATGTGGGGCATGGATTTATGTGTCTTTTTTGCTGAAAATTGAGGACGTGCACCAATTTTTCTTTATTTGTTTTAATGTTGAGAGATGGGCTTTTAAAGTGTAAAGATGGCTGCTGTTTTGATGTTTGTGTTTGTATGTCTTTTGTAGGACTGTTGCTTGCAATGCATGATTGACCGATTTTTATTTTAGTATTTTTTTGTATGATTGATTGATAGGATTTATGAAAAAAACATATAGTAAATTATCTTTTTTTGATAGTAAATTACAAGCAAAGAAGGTTACATTTGAACGTAAGCAAGGAAGACAATTAGGTACTTACTGATCGATAACCTAACCATGAAGAGTGTGGAACGTAATATAGAAACACGCTTGTACGATATGTCTACACAGAGAAAGCACAGCTAATAGAACTACGAGTATATAGGAAATGAGACATATAATACTCATAACGACCTGAAACATACATATATATTTTATGTAAGCCACAACCTCAGTACCTATACTCATTATATTAATAAAAGTCCCCGACCAAGGTTTATCTGTTTGCCGAACAATTACTAAATTGATTTATGTCAAGTTCTTAGTGAGTCTACATTTTCCAAGAAAAACATATAATCACTACATCATCTCATTATAGTAACTGATCCCTAACTAAGTTCGAAACTTGTATCTAGGGTATCAGAAACTACGCATACACTCATTCACACACACCCAGACCGAGACAAACATTTATGGATCGAAAGATCTGCGCCAAACAAGAGTCAGTTCGCTAATTAAACAAGTTAGTTCTAAGAAGAAATTACATAATAATAAAGCCTATTAAAGTAACTATTAGCTTTCTTAAACAAACGGACAATATTATACAGAAGGAATTTTTAAATGGATAGTGGTAGTTTTCCGAGAGGAAAGCGCTTAAAATTCTTTCGTTTTCAGTATTTTTTAAAGTTATTTGACCACATACTTTTCATCTTCAATGCGTTGCTATGGATGGACTTTATTTATATCATAACTAGCGGCGCCCCGCGGTTTCACCGGCGTAGTTCCCGTTTCCGTAGGAGTATGGAGATAAAATTATGCTAAAACCTTCCCACTTAATCACTCTATCTATTAAAACAAACCGCATCAAAATCCGTTGAATATAGTTTTAAAGTTCTAAGCATACATAGGGACAAGGGGACAGAGAAAGCGACTTTGTTTTATACTATGTAGTGATATGATTGCTCTATCATCTTCATTTATATTACCTAATTAACGTAACACAATAATAACATAATCATTCACTACATCATCTCATTTCAATAACTGACCCCTAAGTTTGAAACTTGTATCTAGGATATCAGAAACTACGCACACACTCATTCACACACTCACCCAGACCGAGAAAAACCTTTGTGGTTCACACAAATATTCGACCTGCATGGGAATCGAACTTGCAACCTTGGGGATGGCAGTCCGGCATGGTGACCACTCTGCCATCGAGTAATGTAGTTTTCACTAAAGAACTAGTCGAAAAACGATACCTTTTTCCTTTGTCGAATGTCCACAGCGATCCCACGTTAGTAGAAACTCGTATATATCTGTACCACTTCTCCCGATCACTCCCGCGGGATTGTGCGTTCTTTTATCTACCTGAATTCGGGAATAATCTCTGGTTTCGATAGTTCACTGTTCCGTAAGTGATTGTTATTGATTTGTTTTTAACGTTTTCAAAGTTTTTGGATTGGATTTTAGCCGCGTTTTTGTTGGGAATTGGGGTGAATTTTAGCTTTTTTTACTCAGAGATTGTATAATGATAAAAACTAGCGATTCGGTTTAGTAGTTTTTAAGCTTATTTATGAAATATTTCTCTTTCAAAGGATAGAGAGATATAATTGCAGAAAGAGTATATTCATATAAAAACATACAGTACCTACCTGTGCCCCGCGATTACGACAAAAATTATAACAAATTTAAAAAATGATTATTTTTAAGTTAAAAATAGCTTAATTCATAATATAACATATTACTTCTGTTCGATTGGAAAATGTACAATGTAGCAACACTAACTCAATCAGGTTCACATACAGGGTCTTAATCTAGATCTTTGGCTATAATATTACTAACATAAAACTTTGTAAAGGATTTTGATCTGCTTTGTGATCTTTATTAATAAAATAAATAAATAGATTTGACTACCGTCCATATATTATAGCCTATTACTACATAAACTTTATTGATTTCTTTGATTCACATAAACTTTTCTCAGCAAACAGGCTTTTTAATGCAGAAAAATCATTGTGCAAATCAAACCACTAATTCCTTAGAATACCACCTTCAAACAAAGTAACTATTCTTCTTCACAATATCAGAATAGGGATGTTGACTAAAAAAATCTAATTAGTCCGTCAGATAGATTTCGCAAAAATATTGGACACGTATTTTCTCTTTTTTGATACAAACAAATAATTAAGACGATATAGTGCATAGAAAACTCGTGCGACGTCACAGCTACGTACATTTTTTACCAAGAGTTATCGTCACAAGCCCCCATTCCTGAACTTTAATGCATTATAACTAAGTCAGTTTTATAAATTTGATAAAACAAAAAATACGTGACTAATAATTATTCGAAATCTATCTGACGGACTAATTAGAATTTCCTTTTGTTTATCCAGTCGACATCCCTATTACGACCCCAAAAAAACTACACCTAAATCGAAAGCAATCAGCGAGAAAACCCTTGAATAAATCAATATCAATTTTATTACAAATTGGTTAACACCATATCAGGGAAGCCTTCCCGGTTGATTGCTACACTATATGAGATTTTGTTTTACGGCCGACCTTCGGGAACCGGTCATCTGTCCGGCCATCAAATCTGAGTAAGGCGGAAACCTTTTGACGTAATGCGTAAGAATTGACGTCGCGTGTTGGGGTTTTGACGTTTTGTGTCGTATATATTTATGTATATAATATATGTTTTGTGTCGTTAGTATATATTTATGTATATAATATATGTTTTATGTCGTATGTATTTATGTATATTTTACGTAGCTGAATAAATAGGGAATTTGTTTTAAATCTGGTATTGTTGAACGCTTAGATTGATCTCAAATGAACGGAATATCTCTATATTAATGTTCTTAATTCGTATTACTAATAAAATTATGTTCTACATACTTATATTAAAACTGTGAACGTTTGTAAACAGGTTTTGTCATTTTTATAGTATGTACCTATATGCCAACATGTATGTCATATGTATGAATATAGAGTCACAATCTTTCCTGTACCGGTGACAGCGTCGCTGTAATCGCATCTTTTGGTTGTCAATTAATTGATTATGTATCCAAATGACATTAGAGTCAATATGACAATAGTAGCTTCCAATTTTGGCCGCCGGCACAGAAAAGATTGTGACTCAATACCTTTTATGCATTTCAAATCTTTGGTCTATGTTTTGTAAATATCATGGCCAATTTTCTTAGATATCCTAAAATGCCTAAGAATTTCATGAGATTTTATGAAAACTACTACATATTTGTACTATTCTTTTTCATTTTTTCACTCACACTCCTTCACTCACTTCACTTCAATCACACATCTCACTCACTCATACTTTTCTACACTCCACACGCATTTTCAACATTCACTTAAAAGTTAAAAAAATCAGTTCATCTACCTATCAAACCAGACCACTTACTCAAATACCGAAGGTCATTTTCTAAAACACTTTATACTCAAATTTTATAAAAAAAAACCTATTTTATTCATTCTTTTGTTACAGGTAAGTGCTGAATTTATAAAAACAGCATATTTACAAGTACTCTGCATTGTTGTAAGTATGTACTTACTTATTAAAGTTTTTCAGCTGAACTCTTCAGTTTTACAAGTGGGTACACTATTAAGAATACCCTTGAAAATATTGTTTTTAAAATTGTCTATTAATATTTAAGTTTTCGTGCTTTACAGGGCACGATAAGCCGTCGTCTTTGATTTAACCAAAGAATGTTCTAAGTATTAATTACTAGCTGTGCCCCATGGTTTCACCCGCGTAGTTCCCGATCCCGTGAGAATTTCAATCGGTTCAGTAGTTTGGCCGTGAAAAGGTAACAGACAGACAGAGTTATTTTCGCATTTATAATATTAGTAATAGTAATTAGTAACAGAGAGACAGAGTTACTTTCGCATTTATAATATTAGTAAGGATTAGTAAGGATTATTGCCTTCTGGTTATGAAGTTCTGATGGCAGTCGCTTAACGTTAAGTACTGAAATTCTTCCAAATCTGGTTTAACTTAAAACCGATTCCAATTAGAAAAGAGAAGTTCGATTTTTAAGTTTATTTTTATATCATAAAAAAATTCCTGGAATTTTGTTTATTAACCCCCGACGCAAAAAGAGGGGTGTTATAAGTTTGACGTGACTGTGTGTGTATGTGTGTGTGTGTATGTGTATGTATCTGTCAGTCTGTGGCATCATAGCTTCCGAACGGATGAATCGATTTCAATTTTTTTGTATTAAAGGGGACTTACGTGCGAGTGTTCTTAGACATGTTTGATGAAAATCAGTTGACCCGTTTAAAAGTTATGGGGGTTTGAAAGTAATTGTGTTGGGGGTTTTTAATTTTTTTAATTTAATGTTATTAAGGTTATTTTGTGCACAAATAAGATAATATAGGTATGTTTATCTAACAAATATATGTATTTTATTTAAATCAGAATAAACTTTGTCTCTTTTCTTGCTAATATTGAGAGACAGTTTCTAGACTTTTTTTCATATAAATGACTGTTTCTTTTCATATTTTGTTTTTCAAAGCTTTATCTTGTCATAAAATGTTATTCAATTATCTTTGCGAGATTTTTCTCGTACCTTGATTCAATATTTGTGAAATGTAATAAACAAAATATCTGTTTATTTACTTTATTTTACATAACACTAGTGACTCACCCTACAATATAATTATCCCTTTTTTTCCTACGAAACTGTCCGCCTATAAATATAATCATTTAAACGGATTTTTGTCGTGGTTGTATTTTTCTTCACACAGAAGACTCCTGTGATCACTGGTTCTGTAAAGAATCCGAAACGTCAGAAAATGTAAATCAAAATACAACCACGACATAAATCCGTTTAAGTGTTTTATTTCAATGTGTAGTGTTCGTGTAAATCAAAGACATCAATATAATCACTTACTTTCGGTCTTGTAATATTGACTAGCGGCGCCCCAAGGATTTGCCCACGTAAAATCCAAGTGACTGTATGAATATGTTACCTTTCTATCTATCTATTACTGAAAAATACCTTAAAAACAATTGAATAGCTTCTTTTCACACTATGATAAACATTAATAGGATTAACCCTTCTTGAATTAAATCAACTTATCATAAAACAATATAAATGATCCACCCACTTATAAACCCCTAATTTACCCCTAACTATATTATAGACAAACTAACTTACATCCATAATTCCTCATTAGAATGCTCCTCGAGTACTCGGGACATCCTCCACATTCCCAGGATCCTGATTTATAGATCCTGATTACCTCTCTACCTTGGTTTAACTCTGACAAATTGGGGTACCATCGACGAGATATTCTTGTTTTTTAACCACATACAAAGGGGTTTAAAATTTACTTTTGTGGTTTTGGTTTAGCTATAAAAAAATGAATTTAAATTTTACTAGCTGTGCCCCGCGGTTTCACCCGCATATATCACAATCCCGTGGGAATCCTTTCTTAGCGGATGCCTACGTCGTAACATCTACCTGCATACCAAATTTCAGCCCGATCCGTCCAGTGTTTTGGGCTGGCGTTTATAGATCACTATGTCAGTCAGTCATTCACCTTTGAGTTATATATATTTAGAATCCAAAATTTTGCAATATTGTATTAAATCTGAATAAGTATCAAAGAATACAATTATGATTTTGACATAACATAACATAATCATTCACTACATCATCTCATTATAGTAACTGATCCCTAACTAAGTTTTAAAATTGTATCTAGGGATTCTAGGGTATCATAAGCTACGCACACACTCATTCACACACACCCAGACCGACACAAACTTTGTGGTTCACACAAAAATTCACCTCGCGCGGGAATCAAACCCGCAACCTTACGGATGTAAGTAAGCAGTCCGGCATGGTGACCACTCTGCCATCGAGATCGTCAAAACTGGACTTTAATAATCTTTCAGTTTATAAAAAGAAAGTGTTACTGACTTTCTTCTGAAACCTATAATTAAAAGAAAATAAAAAGCAATACCTTTTAAGAATACACGCTATTGAAATCGAGAAAAACCTTATTTGGTACCATTTGAAAATTTTCCCCTACTAATTGTCTTTCTCGATTAAAACGATTATATTTGCGAGAAAATCTCACGTTTACGTAATTTGTGTTGATGATTTCAAGATGTTTTTAAAGCTATATCATGGTTGGAAAACATCAAATATACTATTTCGTCTCACGAATCGAACTCCGGAGATTCGATTAGTAGAACGAAAAGCATAAATAGATTCAAGTTATTATGATTAACGGGGTATTATTTTTCCACCGTGTATATTATTTATCTCGAGTTTCCGATATTTTGACGCTGTAGCAAGCAAAAAGGATAATTGATATCATCTCATACCAATATAATCATCATCATCATCATTGGCCTATACATCTACATAAGATGATTTAGGTGGGGTCAGGTGATTGAACTGAAATGTTCAATCACCAATATAATGTACACTCAATTTTAAACACATCAACGACATGAAATATCAACTTCAAAATAAAAACTTTCAAAAACTTCACTGTATTTAGTTTATACTACGGATCAACAGTTTTTAACTTCTTCATTCTAATAATATTCTTGTTAATACTAAACAAAATTGTAATTAAGCACTAATCGAATTTAACTCGAAAACAACTAGTAGGGGCCATCCCTCCTCGCCCCACCGTTATTTATTGAAAGTCATGAATACAAAACAGACTCAACTTGCACATTTTATTTTTCTTTTTTTTCAATGTTTATTGTTTTTTTTGCTCATAACCTGAGAGCCGGTGGCACATCGACCTTCACCGATCTGTTACGATTAAATATGTTGATGAAACATTGTTAACCTATATCGTACCACTGGGCGAAGGTCTTTCCAAGCATTTCTAACTCTCTCTATTCTTCACAGACTCCCATACTCATAAAAACGTAGGAGGGCAGTACTGTGATCTAGAAAATAGAAGACAAGTGTACATTGGCATATATTTATATTATTTATTGTCGGTTAGAATAAAAATCGCTGGCTAACAGAACGACAAAAAATATTATGTAGTTTAAAAATAGCTTGGTCAAGATTTTGATAGGAAAGCTGTTATATTTTATGCTTTATTTATCTAATAAAACTTTACAAAAATATGTTTCATCTACTTAACAAATCGGTGAAAATCGATGTTCCACTAGCTCTTAGCCTATTATGGCACCGGCATTAAACGTCTTTATTTGAAGGTCAACATCGATTTGGAATCTTAAACTTTCCGACTACTAAAGTCACTTTGGCAATTTCAGTTTTATTACAAGGGCAGAGAGTACACTATTTAATAACTATTAGTGGTTGCCTAAAGTCGAAATCAGACTGTCAATTAAATATAAAGTTTTCTTAATTAAAATTGTAATTTTACTAAAATTATGAATGAGAAAGTTTTTGAGGTTAGATAGATGTTAAAATAATTAATGAATGCGAATGATTGTGAGGATAGATTAATGTTTGACTAACTTTCAGTCAAAAACTATCAGACTAATTAGGATGAATTTTTTGTCCTTTATGTACCACTTTGAGTACTTCAAAAAATTGCCATATAGCCATATTAAGGCTAATAAGCAATTTCACTTTAACTTAAACTAATAAAATGTTGATGAATGAAATGAGGATGAAATTGAGTAAGTATAGATGTTCTTTATACTTAACCAGAAAGCACATACGATAATTATTACCTCTGAGATATTAAAGATACCTAAATCATTGCATAAATATTTAAATTACAAGATTAAACCAAATCAATTCAAATTTAAACCACCTAATACAATTTCAAACATACCATTACAAGAAAATTTAAACTCAAAACTACATTTTCGACGCTGAAAGTCAGTAAATTCGTGTAAGAAGAAATTCTCAAAAGAAAAAGTCAGAGATAGGTGTAAAACACGACCCCCCACCCCCTATTGGTCGGTGATTTATCAACCCCCTCTTCTTATTGGCTCCTATAAACACTGGTTCGGACGCAGATATAAAGTAACTGAATAGGCCTAATTTTCTTTTGAATTTTCGAAAAAATATATTTTTAAAAAGGTTTTATAAGGTGATTTGAAGTTAAGTAATAAGAATTTAAGGTCTTTGGTTGGTTTGGGCAGAGAATTATACTTAATATTTAAAGAAAATAAGATTTATTTTTTATATCTGTATATTGACGTAACTGTGTATGTATATTAGATTAGGGCGATGAAAACAAATATATTAAAATGTATGAAGTCCCGGGATTTAGGTAAATAAGTATAAGATTTTGTTTACTTCCTTAATTGTTCAACTAAAACTTATTCTTCCTTTACCCTAAACTTAGTTCACAGTTATTGTAGTATACTTTAAACAAGCTCGTTTTTAACCTGTGAGATTTACCCCATCCACACCCCCTAACTCCCTGTTCACCTCCAATAAACATCCCCTGGTTTCCCGTAACGTACCTGGGTGGTGGATTAAGGTATTTTTTAGGAATCAATAGTTCTCCAGACCGAACGTTATCACTAACTTTGATAACGATTTCAAAGGGAAAACGGGTTTCTGGAACGGTTTTTGTAAAAGATTTTGTAAATCTTAATGTAAGGTATAGTACTCGTAGTATCCTACTAATATTATAAAGGCGAAAGTTTGTATGTATGGATGTTTGTTACTCTTTCACGCAAAAACTACTGAATGGATTTTAATGAAACTTTACAATAATCTTGCTTATACATCAGAATAACACATAGGATACTTTTTATCCCAAAATTCCCACGGGAACGGGAACTACGCGGGTGAAGCCGCGGGGCGCTGCTAGTGTTGTAATAAAAATGTGAAACTAAGTCTCTTATTTTTTCACACTAAATTGATTAAAGCGATTAAGAAACCATACCTTGTGAGTGAATAAATATTGTGAGGAATCCCTACTTCCTTACTAGTCCTTATCCTTACTAATATTATAAATGCGAAAGTAACTCTGTCTGTCTATCTGTCTGTCTGTTACCTTTTCACGGCTAAACTACTGAACCGATTGACTTGAAATTTTGTACAGGGCTTGCTTATGATCCGGGAAAGAACATAGGCTACGTTTTATCCCGAAATTCCCACGGGATCGGGAACTACGCGCGTGAAACCGCGAGGCACAGCTAGTATTAAATACGAATGCAAGTTATATATTTGGTATCCTTTTAAAACTAAACAAATAAAGCGATGATCGTGTCACTTGTCATACAGGCTGTTTAAGTTACAGAAAATAATACAGGTTAACTTTTCATCCCTATTCCTTAAGGATCAGTATTAATAGTTAACATTAGGCAAAACCGGCTAGTTTTTGACAATTCATATTATTAATCATTATTTAAACAAACCCTGTCTCATTATAATATTAGTACATCATTTTCATCCAATACACAAAAAGTCATTATAAAAAACAAATATCAAAAAAGAAAAATATTTTATTACAATTTCTTTATACTTGATTTCAAATGTAATTTATTAAAGAACACAAAAATATATTCAAAGTATCTCAAGGTGTCTTTAAAGAAAAGAAAAAATCACATAAATAAAGTAATATTTTATCTCTGAAAACCCTTTTTAAGGCAATTTTACATTATTTGAATTGACATGTCGCCGGCGAGTCATTAGTGTAAAAGCACCTTAACTATTGTGCCCTCGATGTAGGTCATTTTAAATTGGATAGACGGAGATAATGATTTGAATTTCTTTTTTTTTTTTTTGTAAAAACTACATTCAAGATTTTTAAATATAATGCTTATTTAATAGTTGAAATAATTAATATACCTGTAATGTTCATATATATTTGTTTTCTTTATTTGAAAGTTTTTATATTACCTATAGATTATAAAAAAAAAATTGAAAAGAAACTTAAAAAAGCAGGACCCAAGCTATTAATGGTTAGGGCTGCAGAGACAGGAACCTCCTCACGATACGTGCCGTGTCCAAAATCACTGCCTCCTGTATCTGACCCTTGATCCAACCGTCGAGCGGAAGCCTCTTAAGATGTTGGTCGAGGCTTTTTGCTATCAACCTATTATATTATCGGTATAATAATTGTTGAATCAACGTCCCACATGGCGGTAATCTCGTGAGATAAGTCTAAGTTATTATAATTAGGTAAGCGTGATTTCGATTATTTCTTCTCACTGTACTAATATTATCAGTGAGAGAGAAGCATTTGCCATACATTGAGATATAGATACTATTCAATATTTTTTCTCCTACTTTTTGTTATTAGAACATTGTTTATTTTCATGTTTGCGTAATTTTTGTCCTATATAATATATATGTTAATGTGTTTGTAAATAATGTTTTTCTTATTATGTACCTTTTTCTAAAATGACTGATCCTAACACATATACCGAATTTTAATTTTTTTTATCATCCGTCTACATTTTTCACATAGACTTTAATAGCTTTTAGATAAAATTTGATGTATTCTGAGAAATTCAAATGCATATTGAATTGATGGCTTGATTTATACGGCTATAAAGATTTATTCTTACGAAAGCTATTTCATAAATCATAGGTTTTTACATAATAATTATAGGTACAAGATATTAAATTAGGGGGGAGGGGAGGTTTATGCATTGTAGAAGTTTTCTGTTAAAAAGTAACCATTACTAACTGACTGACTGATATATCAACACAGCTTAAACTACAGAACGGATTGCGCAAAAAGACACACAGATAGATTTATTATGACGTAAGTTAAATAAGCATCCACTAAAAAGGTAAAAAAAATGCGGGTAAAACCTCGTATCACAGCTAGTTTTATATAAATTTGTTATTCTATACTTAATTAAAGGTTAAAATAAGTGAATTATAACGATTCTAGCTGTGCCCCGCGGTTTTACCCCCGTGGAACCTTATCCCGTGGGATTTTTAGGATAAAAAGTGTCCAATGTGTTATTCCTAGGTATGAAGAACATCTGTGCCAAATGCTTTGTGAGCTTTATTAAATAAATAAATTTCATTAAAATCAATTCAGTAGTTTTTGCGTGAAAGAGGAACAAACATCCACACTCACAAACATTCGGCTTTATAATATTAGTAGGATATAATATTATTACATACATATTACAACATCTTATAACCACATAACGACTTAAAAATTATATGCACGTTTTCCACAATGTACCTAAAATATACAAAGATGGCGCACTTATATGTAAATGTGTACGATTTGAAAAATTGCCAGGCTCAGTCCCGGTTGTACCGCGTGATGGGAATGACAAGTCCGCGGGATCCCGGGATATTACGGGATTACACTAAGGCGGTGTAATATTGGTGGCTATAAGTCATTTTGTGAAACGTGGCGAGTTGCGCTTCTGGGAATGGCATGTGTGTTGATTTTTAATTAGGGGATGATTTGGGGTGGTTATGGGGGTTTTATTTATTGGTATTTGGTAGTTTATTTATACTCTGCTATAGTCAGATAAATTACTGAGCACACGAGACTCACCAACTGATGTCTCGGGCTGACGAGCGCAGTACAGTGTTGTACACTGTGTCTGTAATGGGCAGGCGTGTTGCGCTCCATCAGGAGACCACCTCGGGTGTCTCGTCACTTATAAAAAAAACAATAAAAACTATGTGTATTAACAATGGCGAAGGCTCTACCTTACAAGACAATTCCGTCTGTTTTTGTTTTTAAGACAGCTCTTACTTACACATACCTACAAATTTTAATAAATTCCCTTTTACCACGGCACCACGGGAAAATGACTGGACTGTGTTTGATATTCTCAGGAAAATCAGACCCGTGCCAAACCAATATAAGCCGCTATTGTACAATAAAAATGCACTGAATTGCAAATTGTAACTTCGAAAATCATCGACAACTATTGATCAACATTATCAGCTCATATATTATTATGTCCCCATTATCAGCTCATATATGATTATGTCCCCATTATCAGCTCATATATTATTATGTCCCCACTATCAGCTCATATATTATTATGTCCCCATTATCAGCTCATATATTATTATGTCCCCACTATCAGCTTATATATTATTATGTCCCCACTATCAGCTCATATATTATTATGTCCCCATTATCAGCTCATATATTATTATGTCCCCACTATCAGCTTATATATTATTATGTCCCCACTATCAGCTCATAAATGTCCCCACCCCGGGGCGACAACTATTGATAGTTTTATTTAATTACTAATCAAAACAAGTAAAGACACAAATAAAACATGTATTTATTAGAACACTACGTTGTACGTTTAACTTTTTATTTTATAAACCGTAGCTCGTTGTGTTCACAAGTGGCAGTCTCGATTGCATTAAAGAAATAACTAGGTTCTATTAAACGAAACTTCCAATCGTTTTCGTCTAGGATCTTAATTTTATTTTGAACTTGAATCTTTGTACGATAAAGTTTATTTTTAACTGGCTTTTCTGAGTTTTTACTAGTGATGATATTGTAGATAGATCATTGAAATCATTGAATGAGTAGTCACAGGCCGATTAGCAAATATCGTAGCTTTAAGCCTTCACTACACTTTTTGATCTCGTATCAAATAGCATAAATCTAAGACATTACAAAATTGAATCGATTTTTACAAATTGTGAAGGTTGGCCATAGACGAGTCAGTTGAACTGATCTGTCCAGACATAAAACTGTGGCTTCACTCCAAAAGTCAACTAAATTTCCCCACTAGAATCTGGAATCGCTCCATTGATGATCATTTTTGGAAGGACGCCAGAAAGGTGACTATGGCGAGTCACTTTAACTGAGCAGTTGAATCCATCAAAATTGACGATTATTTTTGGATGGACGCCAGTTCAAGAGAAAACAAAAAAGTAGCTTAAAAATACTCTCAAAAAATACCTATAAACAGTATTTACCCCAAATACCAATCTACACAAACTTAACTAAGTAAAACCGTTAGCCGAAACTATCTATACAAAATAAATGAACCAAACACAAGCCAAGTACAGTATGAACGGTAAACTAGGTTGAGAACTTTAGAATTACATTACAAGATAAATAATCTTGCTTCAACTTATTCCTATCATTGGATGTTACCTTCAGAAGTTCGATACTTTGTGAGGATAGAGATGCCTACAGGCAATTGTTTTTGCATGATAATTTTGGGATGTTGTCGATTATTTGTGTGAAATAGTTGTAATGTTAAATCAAGAAGTGCTACCCGCGTATCACTTGTGATCTGCGTGGTTAAGCAACGTCTGGCACCGTCATGACTCTGATAGGTCATAACTTTGAATTTTATGAGCGTTTCCGTGCTTCGGAGGGCACGTAAAGCCGTCGGTCCCGGTTGTCGTACTAACATCATCGATAATCGTTATGGGTAGTTAGAGCCCTCAAAAGTAACATTTGGTTTAACCAAAAAATGTCGTATAGCCTTCTGGGTTGTGAAGGTCTGATGGCAGTCGCTTCACGTAAAATACTGACGTTCCGCCAAATCTGGTTAAAACTGAAAACTGACCCCAAATAGACATGGGAAAGGTTCGGAAAAGAGAGATAATGTTAAATTGATTTGGTTTCGTTCACGAGGTTTGCTCCCTCTGACACTCCACCCAGAAACCTCACTTTTGTAGACGTTGTTACACTGATCATCGCCCATGATCTAACTAACACAAAAAAAATATCTTTCAAATCCGAAAAGTAATACCTCAGGTTAATAAGTTCACTTCTATAAGTAAAGCAATTACATACTTATTATACCCACAGTTTTACCACAATTTTCCTGCCGTTTCTACAACAGATTTCCGCGTAAATTTCGGCATTACATCTGTAATACTTATTACCTACTTAGTCCACGTTCCCTCTCATTTCTTAACTGAATAATAAAAGAGAGAACGTGGAACTATACGTAGTTTATAACGAAACTATACCATGTTTATTCCTCGTGTAGTTATACTAGGTTTAAATACTAGAGTTGGTGCAACATGCATTGTAAATAACATTAAATTAAAAATTTAAAAAACCCCTAACACAATTACTTTCAAACCCCCGTCACTTTTAAACGGGTCAACCGATTTTTATCATACATGTCTAAGAACAGTCGCACGTAAGTCCCCTTTAATACAAAAAAAAACTAAATTGAAATCGGTTCATCAGTTCGGGAGCTATGATGCCACAGACAGACAGATACACACACACACACACAGACATGTCAAACTTATAACACCACTTTTTTGCGTCGGGAGTTAAAAAAAAGTGGTACTTAGAATTAGCATAGTTTTTCTAGACACAAGTTACGAACTAAGTTAGGGATCATCAGTAACTATAATGAGATGATGTAGTGAATGATTATGTTATGAAAAAAAATCTATTACTCTAACGTTAAAATAACCACATTCAACCCACTGCTTTTAAAAATTCTCATCTCTCTCAATTTTCAACACGAAAATCTTAACTCAAATTGTCCCATCCCTACACTGAATTGAGTAAAACACAATCCTATAAGTTTCAGATGAAACTACTTCACGGTGTGTATTGTTCAGTAAGTTGTATGTAATATGTTTATGTACTGGATATATTATGTAATGTACACAACTTTGTAGTGTAGTGGCAAATTGTGTGACTTTGTTTTTTAATTAGTTTTGTTATGTTTTCATCATCATGGGCAATTTACATCTATGTGAGATGATTTTTTATGTAGCGTCCGTTGGAGTTGTAGGGTTTGAAACGCACCTACGAAAGTGACTGGTTAGTCCAATGCGGGACAGACAAACTCGACCACAGTTCGAGCACGTGAAACCTGTGCCAGGTGGTAATGGCGGTGGGGGTAGAAAGGCTTTCTCATGTCGAGCTGTGCGCTTCTGGGCTAGTTGCTCAAGCCAGGTTTTGTCGTGCGCAGAGATACCTTCAGCGACATATTTGCGCCAGCCATCACGATCGACTGCCTCCTCCTCCCATGGGTATGTTTTGGATGGCATGTTTATGACCTACTAATATTATAAAGCTGAATGTTTGTGAGTATGGATGTTTGTTCCTCTTTCGCGCAAAAACTACCGAATGGATTTTAATGAAACTTTACAATAATTTAGCTTATACATCATAGGATGTTATCCCGAAATTCCCACGGGAACGGGAACTACGCGGGGCGCTGCTAGTATTAAATAAATATAACTAATGGCCATCCAAATAGCTAGATAATCAAGTTTTAAATATTTTATAACGGCATGGATAGCTAAGTTGGCTAAAGCAGTAAATAAAAAGCACGGTTCTGAGTTCGAATTCCAACTGAGGTGATTATTTTAAAATTGTATTTTTTTATCAAAACAAAATCCTATGTTAGTAAGTGACTGATGTTATTTTCATTATATCTAGCCTCTATAAGTGCTTAACTTATGTAACCAAAGTTGGGTTTTAACACTAAGATTAAGCAGAAAATTCGCTCAGACTAATAATGACCTTAAAACAGAGATATACGTTTCAAAATCCACATAAGCCTTCAAGCAAAACAAACTCGAACAAAAGTTGTTGAAAAGTTCACCTTTTTCGAAAATTATCAAGTAACTACTTTCAAGGTATGCTAATGTAATCCGACCCGTGTTCTGTCTACGTGATCAAATGAATTTGAATCTAAATTAGATTGCATTAGAGTCGATTTTTAAGTATTTTTTTAGATTTTTTTCTGAAATTGTCTTTGGGGTTTTTTATTTAGTTGCCAACTTAATCTGGTCCTAATTACGCAATAATATAAAGAAGAAAATGATTTTTCTTGTATTTTTCCTCTTTTGACTAAGCGGGTAGCATAAAAAAATAGATTCTGAGTGAACATCGTCGTAATAGCAAAAGTATTTGCTAAAATTTTACATAAAAAACCGGCCGAATTAAGAACCTCCTCTTTTTGGAAATCGGTTAAAAATAGTGATGTATACTAGCTATCTGGAAGAGCTGGTGAGCAGAACCGGGCTAGTCCTCTATAATTCAAAATATGTTTTTTTTTCGAATCGTGATGACTTGACCAAGTTTCATCGATCATATTTTCAATCAAAACCAGCTCTCCATCGTGACTTCACACGATGGAGCTATAGCTGAGACAAAACCATTTCAGCACACCTTTTATTTGTTTCCTTTTTATTTTTTTTATTTGTTTTTTTGTGTTTTGGTGTCTGAATAAATGTTTTCTTTCTTTCTTTCTAAGAAGACAAAAAAAGACTCTGAAAAGTTCATTCTCAAACGAAACCGGACCAGTCCAATATCCAACATACAGTGATTTTAGTTTTTTAGCCATTGTGTTAAAAATATTTTCGTGAACTAGTCCGGTTCTGTTCTCCAGCTCCTTCGCTATCTCCTCCGCTATCCGTAATAAAACTAAATTAAAAATAAAAAAAAAACCCCAACACAATTACTTTCAAACCCCCATTTTTTCAACTTTTAAATGGGTCAACTGATTTTCATCAAACATGTCTATGTCTAAGAACACTCGCACGTAAGTCCCCTTTAATACAAAAAAAAAACTAAACTGAAATCGGTTCATCCATTCAGGATCTATGATGCCACAGACAGACAGATACACACACACACATACACGTCAAACTTATAACACCCCTCTTTTTGCGTCGGGGGTTAAAAAATATGTAGCCTACGTTTGATATTTAGTGACAATACCTTTATCATTGGTGTAAAGATTAGGTTCATGTTGTAGCCTATTTACTATATCATAACATACAGACAGATGGATAGCATATTTTTTATTCTTACTGTAAAATATATATATTTCCAACCACAAATATTTTACTAGAACAAAATCCGTACATACAAATTCGTATGTTACAGTTGATGTAAACGAATCAGAGTTTTATTGGGTACCATTGTATGATACATCCGGGTTTCGCCCGGGTCACGGCAAATCCGGAATTTAAGAGGAGTCTCCAGGATTGGGGGCCTACTGAGAATGTGGGGCGATTTGCTTTTTTATGAAGTATTTTTTTGTGAAATGTTTAAGGTGTATTTTGGTGATATTATAAAAGAGTGTTAGTGTGTTTCTTTTACTTCTAAATAATATTATCTTTTGCTAATATTATAGGTGTTGAAATCTTTGTGGCTTTTGTTTTTGTTGTTACTAGAGGAATGAATTCAATGATTTTGATGGAATGTCTATTAAAACCAACCAGTAACTGAAATTAAATAAATATTTATATATAGTTTATTTTATTTAATTTATTTTTTTGATTTGGGGGAGACCTTTGCCCAGGAGTGGGACAATACAGGTTGATTAAAAAAAAAAAATTCAATAGAATATTACACATTTTTTTTGTTTATTCTAGTAGAAAAAAATGCATGAGATATCAAACGCATGAGTACACCCTATAACCTAGTTTACAAAAAAAAACCCAAAATACCACTTTTTTTTATCAAAAAGCCATTTTGTAGTAGCACCCCCACGATAGCGAGTAATGTAGCAAAACTTCCCGGATTTGTCTTCAAGGGATGAAAAGACCCCGCTAATGTGAATAGTTCGCCTGAATCGTCTGCGAGGGAGACGGCTTAGTTTAAACTCAGACTTAAAATAACTGATGTAATAGGAGGTGACTTTGTTTCTTTGGGTTTTGTAATACTGGTTTTTGTAGGTTATTTTTAAGTAGAGATTTTTCGTGTGATTATCGTTGTATTTCCGTGTCTATACTAATATTATAAAGACGATAGATTTTGATGTTACGATTTAACTCAAAAAAATCTGAAACAATTTCTAAAATTCTTTCACTAATGTTAAGTTCACCATCAGCGAGTACCATGTTTTATCCCCGTATTCTCACGGGAACGGGAACTACGCGGGTGAAACCGCGGGGCGTTGCTTATAAACTAAGGAATAACAAAGGTATAGCTAATTTATTTAATTCACAGTTTTTCTCATAAAATGCGTAATAATTTAATAAAAATTGACAAATCCATATGAGCATAATCAACCGGACCAATTTTTTGTACCGTAAATAATTTTTAAAGCAAGTTTGCGTATAAAAGAATGATTTTTAAAAACTTAAAAAAAATGCACCCATGCAACGCTAGCAAATCGCATGTACTCGTATAAACAAATAGTATATAAGTACGTATATACTTATATTATTTTTCCATAACTAAAGAAGTATGTAAAATATTACACATTCACAACATTTCTAAAACATACCATTAATTAAAAGTTTTCAATACCAACCGCGACCTTGACCTAATAACCCGTTTTCATAATACGACGACGCCTTAAGACGTAGAAAAGTAACTTTATGAATATTTGATGCTTCTCTGATTGTGTGTGACCTAGGTCGCTGTTACGTCACTGGTTGTGCGAGATATGAATATATAGATATGTTGAAGATATGTGTGTGTATTTGGGTATAATCATAACGTATTTGAGAACTTAAATTATATCGCGGGCTTCAAACTAAAGGGGCGTATAGCCTATGTTCTTTCCCGGACCATAAGCTACTCCTGTACCAAATTTCAAGTCAATCGGTTCAGTAGTTTAGCCGTGAAAAGGTAACAGAGAGACAGACCTATTGTTAAAATAAATACCTTTTCTTTCTTTCTTTCAGACAGAGTTACTTTCGTTTTTTATTAGTAAGGATTTATCAAATTCCTTCAACCCAAGTGTATTTCTGTCTATCGAGATTTTTTCTATAAAAAACAGCAGTGTCCATGACTCAAAACTGGCCATACACATACGTTTATAGAAAGGTGGCCGTGAATATAATAGGTGGCCGTGTGTCAGTTGGTTCACTATACAGAGATAAAAGCGAGGTTAACGTGAGATAAAATAATGTTTAGACTGATGAAAACTTAGGCAATAATGGTGGAAACTATCTTTGTATACAAAACTGTTATAAAATACTAGCGGCCCGCCCCGGCTTCGCACGGGTCCAATTTTCCCGTTGATATTCTAGTTTTTTTATTAGACTATAAGACTTATTAATACTACTTTATAAGAACCTTCTCCTTATAATAACAAATACAACAAAAAAAGAATTAGTGAAATCGGTCCAGCCATTCACGCGTGATGCCGTGACCAAGGAAAACGGGTTTCATTTATATATATATATATTAGATATTACTTACAAAATATTAATATACATAGTTTTAAATATAGTTAACCAATTAACAATGACTTCGCAGGGCACAATAAACCATCGGTGCCGACTTTTTTCCTAACAACATTGATAGTCTTATTATTAAACGAATCGTACGTCATTATATATAACTATATAATACAACGGGATGTTTGTACGTACTTATTTAAGTCTGTTCCCTCGACTAGTTTCAGCCACGCAGGAACTACGCAGGTGAAACCGCAGGGTGCTGTTATATGTTACAAACTGACACCATCTGTTTGTTCTTAGCGCTCAAACCTCAACCAACATACGAACGCTAATTAATTCCAAGATTAAAGTTCCCTTTCAAAAGTAAACACATTATAACATATTAATTTAACGAGGTGCTATTTGTAATCAGTTTATAATCAAACTTAGTTATTATAAAGTATATATGAATGAGTATGTTTGTGAGTGGGTGTGTTTGTTATTCCTTCACTCTGGAGCGGTTGGATGGATTTGAATGAATTTTATAACATAACATAATTATTCTCTACATCATCTCATTATAGTAACTGACCCCTAAGTTGAAAACTTGTATCTAGATACCCTAGGGTATCAGAAACTTAAAACTGCCAGCGAGTAGCTATTATCATATTATTATGCATCTATTTCGTTTACACGGAATGTACATTCATTGTCCTTTTCTTGGCGAGAACTCGTCGATAGTTCATCGCTCACTCGCTCGCGGTCAGACCACTGCCAAAACATACTTGCTCAAAATTCCAAAATTCTTTTGTTTACACATTCTCAAATCAACATTCGATTAGATCATACATAATACAATATTTCCTATGAATCTCGATATTGTTCTAAATACACGGAATAGCTTTTTGATCCCCAAAGCCTTTCCCACCCTCAGAATTAGGGCATTATACAACACACCCCTAAGAATACGTGGCAAAGAGGGTTGAATTCGGACGACAAAAATATTATATAAAATGTTTTAGTATTTTTATGTTACAACCTACTATTTTGTTTATGTAACGGGTATACGTGACTGCGTTTTATATTTTGGTTGTAGTTTCTTGCGTTAGGTTCAAGTAATTTTCAACGGGTTTTGTTGTTTTTATTTGATTGTATTATACTGTTTATTGGTAACTTAAGTTGGTAAGTATAACACCTTTTTGTTTTATTTATTAACGAGTTGGCTGTATAGTGGCATTACGTACTTGCCAAGCCAAGGTTCAATTGACGTTCAATTGAGTGACTTATGGGACTTCTATACTAATATTATAAAGAGGAAAGATTTGTTTGTTTGTAATGAATAGGCTCCGAAACTACTGGACCAATTTCAAAAATTCTTTCACTAATGGAAAGCTAATTTATCAGTGCGTGATATAGGCTATATTTTATCCCCGTAATCCCACGGGAACGGGAACTACGCGGGTGAAACCGCGGGAAGCTACTAGTATGGTATAAGTTGGTAGCCGACTGCAGACAGCAGCAGCAGACCACACGTTCGCCGCGCCATTACTGTTTTGTATGTATTTCTAGGAAATTGCATTCGCATTGGGCGACATGGATCTAGCTTCGCGTCGCCGAGCAACATACGGCAAATAAATTAAAAACAAACTTACTTTAAGCCAGACAAGCCTTATTACCATTACTAATTAAAACTACGAATCATAGAAATACATTAGGAATAGAGTTGGCACTGTCGAACTTTGAGGTACACCACACACTCACACATACACACTCACACACAGACACATACTCACTCACTCAGTCACTCACACACTCACCCTCACTCACTCAAATAGTCACATTTATAATTAATTCAGAACTAAAACACGTGAAACAATGACTAACAGTTAGGAAGATGGATGCGAAACTTATAGCAACAAACTGTGGTATAAAGGTGGGGTTACATGTGAAAATGTATTATAATTTAACTAACGGCGCCCCGTATTACACGCGTAGTTCCCGCTCCCATGAGGATAAAATTATGCTAAAAACCTTCCTGTCGAATAACTCTATCTATTTAAAAAAAAACACATCAAAATCCGTTGCGTAGTTTTGAAGATATAAGCATACAGAGGGATTGAGAGACGTGGAAGCGACTGTTTGTTTTATACTCAAGAAAGAATTAGTCAAAAGAATCCTTAAGTTGAATTATTACTGGATTATTATGTTCATTACAAAATTAACAAAAATATAAGTCTTTAACATGACCAACTAATCACATTATGATCAGACCTGGTCTTCAGTCAAAACGAAATTTAATAGAACCTTTTAGCCACTATACAACCTTACAGTCTAAATTATGTAATACTACTGCCCCGCGGTTTTACCCGCGTAGTACCCGCTCCCGTGAAAATGCGTAGCTCGTAGTATGCGTAACCTCGGCACAATTCACCATCGTGTGTTAAAAAATTAAGTAACAGCGCCATCTATTGGTAGGATTTGTGACTACAAAAAGTTACAATAAAACATACGATAACTTAAACACAATCCCATGGGAATTTCGGGATAAAAAGTATCCTATATGTTATTCCTAGTTATAAGGAACATCTGTACCAAATTTAATCAAATCGATACAGTAGTTTTTGCGTAAAAGTGGAACAAACATACAAACTTTCGCATTTATAATATTAGTAGGATAATACTTTTTTCAACACACTTGCTCATAAAGGGGCTCTTATTTGTGCAAAAACAGTTGAATAATGACACGTTTTATTCACTAGTGAGTTATAGATTGTTTTTTTAAATTTCTTTGTTTTTAAAAAAGTTTCGACACTAAAAAAATGATGTCCATACATTTTAAAAACAAACTTCAACTATGTTGCCTTACTTTTGGTAGGTCTATGGTCGATTCCATTCATTCATTCATTCGTTTTTTTTTAAATATGTATATTCTTTTAGTCTTTGGTGATCACCATTGTTGTGTTGGATGCGCGCGAATAGAAAAACTGTTTATTTATTAGCGAAAAATTATAATTTCTTCGCAAATGTGTTGAAAAACGTTGTATGGTACACGCGAGTATTGATGATTACTATCCTCGGCTATCTTCAGACCCTCGCCTGACGGCTCGGGCCTCAATAGCGCCTCGGAAGTAATCACCAACTTACCTCGCTTGTACCATAAATAACTATTTTATCCAGAATAGGCTTGCACTTTGTAACTCGCCTGATAGAAAGCGATGATACAATCTAAGATGGAGCGTGTCGCCTAGAAGAATCCAATTCACTAATTTTAACTCTGATAGTCACACACATTAATTCCTAACTATTCAAAGAAACGTCACATGTAAACCCAGCCTTACGAGACCTCGCAACTCGAAAGATCAAAGAGCCCTTAGAACAAACATTCAAGTGTTGAGATATGTGTACACACACATATATGTACACACATGTATAATGAAACATGTGTGTTATGTATTGAAACACACAGAAACTGGGCCTTGCAAGCAATTAAGAAAACTATGTTGTTGCTAAGTTTGAGTGTGCTTAGCTAAACAATGTATTGTTGCTATTCTATTTGATAAATTATTTTCTTAATGTTTTGTTTTGTTAAATTCGAAGTCATTTGGTTGGCTTTAAGGACATAGAATTATTTGTTTGGCAAAACACTTGTAGGAACTTACATTTGTAAACTAACTAGCGGCGCCCCGCGGTTTCACCCGCGTAGTTCTCGTTCCCGTAGAAATATGTGGATAAAATTATGCTAAAAACCTTCCCACTGAATCACTATCTATTAAAATAAATCGCATCAAAATCCGTTGCGTAGTTTAGGCATACATAGGGACTCGACATAGGGACAGAGAAAGCGACTTTGTTTTATACTATTTAGTGATACTATAATTAATTGGCAAACTACTGTAAATAATTTATTTATTTATTTAAAGTAATGATAATTTAAAATAATGCCTAAACAGTGCCTCACCCTTTTCATAATTTATGTTTCTATGCCGTAACTATCTGTGATCTGGCGCTAGTTGGCCTATATCCAACGTGGTATTATATCGAAGCTCTGGTCTGACCCCGCGCGGTCGGGCGCCCTGCCAAACTAGTCATAGTCCCGGCAATTAAAGAAAAATAACTACTTTCTGTATTGTTTGTTTAAATTTAGATATGGATTGGTGTATGATGTATGAAGACTGTTACATCATTTGCAAAATTTGTTATACGTTTAAGCTAAACTATCTTAACCTATTTGTCTACTTGAACTCTTGACCTAAACCATAACATGACCTCAATGTCAAGGGTTCGATTCCCATCGTCACTAAGTACCGAGAGATACATAAAGATTCAATAATTATTTTTAGTAACTATATATTGCAAGGATTGTGCACTTACAGAAAATGCATTTAGCATTTCGAAAATAATGTTAAACACCCTTTTGGTGCAGTTTATCTCACTACTTGTCCTCGTTGTCCACGATGTTGCTTGGCTCGATGACTTAGCAAACAAACGGACTAGACATCACCAACGTGCCGCAAACCCCGTAACAACCCCGTGGTCCTTCATTTGTATAAAATGTGGTCGCGGCTGTCACTCCCGCATAGAACTCTTTAGTCATGAAATGTTCTATCACAATATGTTCAATCACCTGACGCCACCTAAATCATCTTATGTAGATGTAAAGGCAAATGATGCTGATGATGTCCTTAAATAAATTAACCCTCAGGAGGCCATTGAAGAGTTAGTTGAACTGATCAGTCCAGACATAAAACTATGGCGTCACTCAAAAGTTTTAGGCTAGATTTCTCCACTAGAATCTGTAATCGCTCCGGTGATTGACGACCATTTTTGGATGGACGCCAGTTCTACTGATCAGTTAAACTGACTTTTCAATGTTCACCTTTAAGGAAAATAATCCTTTATCAGTACGTGGTGAGACGCAAATAATGTTAACATCCCGGTAAATCCATAATTAGTCATTGACAATAGGGATGTCGACAGGGTAAACAAAATTAAATTCTTCATTAGTCCGTCAGATAGATTTCGGAAAAATATTAGACACGTATTTTTTTTTGTTTTATTAAATTAATAAAACTGACTTAGTTATAACCCATTAAAGTTCAGGAGTGGGGGCTTGTAACGATAACTCTTGCTAAAAAATGTATGTAGCTGTGACGTCACACGAGTTTTCTATGCACTATATCGTCTTAATTATTTGTTTGTATCAAAAAAGAGAAAATACGTGTCCAATACTTTTGCGAAATCTATCTGACGGACTAATAAGATTTTTTTAGTCGACATCCCTATTGTTCGTGAATTTGTGTCGAAAGTTACATACATAAAGAATGATGCTTTCGTTTCATCGATTGCGCGGCCGATTACGTCATATCATGTCCAACCAAACCTGACATTGCATAACGTCGATGCATGTCTACTATTTACCAACATAGCTCGAGTTTGGGATCACCAACACACGTGGTGATAACGCCTATTCTTCATTACTGTACTAATATTATTAGTAAGAGTGAGAGAGATATAGAGAGAGAGAAAGAGAGAGGGATCTTAGCTCTGTAGTGGAATCTTACAAGCCGACACTAGTAGAAAATGTAATATCCTAGCTTTTCTTTTTTTACATACCGGACTGCCATCCGTAAGGTTACGGGTTTGATTTCCGTGTGGGGTGAATATTTGTGTGAACCACAAATGTTTGTCTGGGTCTGGGTGTGTGTGTGTGAATGAGTGTGTGCGTAGTTTCTGATACCCTAGATACAAGTGATGTTTAACAACTTAGTTAGGGGTCAGTTACTATAATGAGATGATGGAGTGAATCATTATTATCATTAGTTTTAATATAAGATAATGTTAATATATCTTTATTTTAGGCAACGTAAGAATTATAACTAGACGTTAAGCCCTCAATCTTACTAACATTTAACCTTACTTTGAAGAGTTTGAATATGTTTGAATTTTCAGGCAACTTAAGAATAGTTACAAGATTTTTAGACATCAAGAAAAAGCTATTGCATCTCTTGGTAAATAAGCATAAGCATAATCATTCACTACATCATCTTATTATAGTAACTGACCCCTAACTAAATAATAAAAAGATAGTTAACTTTTAAGCCTTTAATAGTTAGTTACCCACATCAAACTAACATAAAAACTAAACAAACTAATTGTTTCAAAAATTCTAACCCACAAACACGTCATGACGCGTGACTTAACCTTTTTCTTAAAGACGTTTTCACAGCCACTCGACAACCTTATTTTCTTACTAATAAAGTTTATTTTGTAACGGCTTCTTTGGAACCGCATTGCGGGTGCTATTAAGTGGTATGACAGAAACCTTAATAGGTAAGTAATGGGGTTTTAAAAAATAACCAAGAAAAAGTAAATAGATGGAAAACAGCTTAAATGTAAAGAGGATGATTTTGCATATTGAAACGTCTTGTTAGTTAAGTGATTATCTTTTTATGACGAACCAAGTGGTCGATTGGTTAACATGATGGTCTGCTTAAATGAGGGGCTGTGGGTTCGATTCCCGTGCGGGGTAGATATTTGTGTGATGCACATGTTTAGCTCTGTCTGGGTGTGTGTGAATGAGTGTGTGCGTAGTTACTTATACTCTAGACACAGGGGATATACTTAGGGGTCTGTTGCTTCAAAATACCAAAAATGGTTTATGGTCACTATTTGGCGTCGCAAAGCTTCTTCTTTACATAGACAATGGATAAACAAAAGCATACGAGTACATTTAAAATAAAGTTTTTTTTCATCCCACATCGTCCCACTTCTGGACTAAGGTCTTCCCCAAACATCCCCAACTATCCCTATCCTTCGCAGCCTCCAAAAAGAGTACTTATTCAAAATACGACGACCTAGATGGCAGAGTGGTCACCATGCCGGACTGCCATCCGTTGCCAAGATTGCGGGATCAATTCCCGTGCGGGGTGAATATTTGTGTAAACCACAAATGTTTGTCTCGGTCTGGGTGTGTGTGTGAATGAGTGTGTGCGTAGTTTCTGATACCCTAGATACAAGCTCCGAGCTTAGTTAGGGGTCAGTTACTATAATGAGATGATGTAGTGAATGATTATTATGATTATAAAAAAAATACAAAGACAACATACAAACTAAAAACAAACAGTTGTCCAGTCCTTAATTCAATAAAACCGAATATCTATCGGCCATTAAATCACTCACTACAAGTAATCGTATCAAAATTATGAGATCGATCGCAAATTGGCAATCGGCAAAGTTTTAACGAACCGAACATTGGTAAGTCAATCGGGAACAATTTGTGTTTCTATGCATTTTTAACTAGTTTACAATTAAATTTCAGCGCCTGCGTAATGTGGGGTCGGATATAAAAATAATAAAGATATATTTTTTTCTAAGAAAATTATTATTTTTCATATTGATATCTTTGATTTGTACAAACGTCTTCCATCTTAGTCTACTGTGATCACGGGTTCTGTAAAGAATCCGAAACGTCAGAAAATGTAAAACAAAATACAACCACGACAAAAATCCGTTTAAGTGTTTTATTTCAATGATTATTTTTCGTTATTTGGTTTATCTTCTTGGTTAGTTATACTGTTAGTGTTGGTTACCGTACTAACATCATCATTGGTTGTTAGAGCTATCACAAGTTAGCATATAGGCTCGTATACATATAGCTTCAGTTCTTACGTGTTGTTAGAGTCGTCAAAAATCACCATTTGGTTTAGCCAAAAATGTTGTATCGCCCTCTGGGTTGTGAAGGTCTGATGGCAGTCGCTTCACGTAAAATACTGTCATTCCGAGAAATTATAACTTCTTCTTCTTCTTCTATCGTGTCAATGGCCACAAAACAGGTAAAAAAAATAAATAAATAATACTAGATTAGATTTTCCCGGACCAAAATTCAGCTACTTCCACACCAGCGCAATTTGCCTCCATCAGGTCTTCTAGTGTGCAGGTGGAAGGACACAACGGGCACGACAGTAAGTGGGTCATATCCTGCTTTGGGGCACCACAGTCGCAGTTAGACTCACTGGAATAACCCCATTTCACCAAGTTAGACCTGCAACGACCCACACCGGTACGGAGACGAAATTATAACAAAACATAATCATTCACTAAACTACATCATCTCATTTTAGTAACTGACCCCTAACTAAGTTCGAAATTTGAATCTCAGGTATCAGAAACTACGCACACACTCATTCGCACACACACCCAGACCGAGACGAACATTTGTGGTTCACACAAATATTCACCCATGGTGGCAGTCCGGCATGGTGACCACTCTGCCAGCGAGGTCGTCAAACCCAGTAATTTAACATAATAAAACATCATTTTCCTTACCCAGACATAACTTCGCCATTTGCGACCTCATCTTAGCATATCCAACACAGTCACCATTTAGCCTTTCAAGTCTAGAGTCAAACTAGTATTCTCAACAATCACCACGTAGTACGTAGATAAGTACTATAGTATCTTAATTGCGTTACGTAACGTAGTATCAGTTGATCGAAACGTACCGTAGATATAGTCTGTGACTCGATATTACTAGCGGCGCCCCACGGTTTAACACGTGTTAGCTCCGCTCCTGTCGGTCCTAGCGTGATGTTAGATAACTTATAGCCTTCGTCGATAAATGGGCTATATAACTCTAAAAGATTTCTTTCAAATCGGACCAGTAGTTCTTGAGATTAGTGCGCTCAAACAAACAAACTCCAGCTAGGCTAGCATGACTTCGAAAACGCGATAGATACAGCGATTTATTGACATCCAACTGTCAAAATTTGATAAAAACGCCCGCCATATTTAATTTTTCCACATGATTAATTTTATGACATTTGGTCATGCTCGCAAAATCGATATAGCTATTTATTGACATTCAACTGTCAAAATATAATAAATATAGCCGCCATATTAAATTTTATCAAATCGTACTACGCCATATTCATTTGGTCATGCTCGCGAAATCAATATTATTTCGTGGTGTCTATATCATTTATCACGAACAGTCATGCTAGGCAGGCTAGTATTCTTAACTATTACCAGGTATATACCTAGTATCTTAATTGCGTAAGTACGTAACGTAGTATCAGTTGATCGAAACGTACCCGTAGATATAGTCTGTGACTCGATTCGTATCCAATTGCACGTTCATGCATATGTAAATAGCTTCTGTTAAGGGCTAGTGTAACTACTTATATTATTTAAATAAATACTGTTTTCTTTTACAGATTACGAAAATTTAATTTTTAACACATTTGCTCATAAAGGGGCTCTTATTTGTGCAAAAACAGTTGAATAATGACACGTTTTATTCACTAGTGAGTTATAGATTGTTTTTTTAAATTGCTTTCATTTAAAAAAAGTTTCGATACCAAAAAAATGTGTCCATTCATTTTAAAACAAACTTCAACTATGTTTCCTTACTTTTGGTAGGTCTATGGTCGATTCCATTCATTCATTCATTCGATTTTAATAAGTATATTCTTTTAGTCTTTTCCCGATCACCATTCATGTGTTGGATGCGCGCGAATAGAAAAACTGATTTTTTATAAGCGAAAAATGATAATTTCTTCGCAAACGTTGTATGGTACACGCGGGTATTGATGATTACTATCCTCGGCTATCTTCAGACCCTCGCCTGACGGCTCGGGCCTCAATAGCGCCTCGGAAGTAATCACCAACTTACCTCGCTTGTACCATAAATAACTATTAATGATCTTGTGTAAAAAATCTCGATATTTATCTTATTATAATTCTCTTCATTTTCGTGAAATAAACAAATAAAAATTTCCCTCATTAATAAACCACTTCGTATTGTAGTTGCTACAAATATTTTTCATATTTTTCTATTGCAGTTGAAAACGGGAATGAAAATTTGCAAAAATATATTTATTTTTAGGCAAATTTGAGGAAACCTGCACACACCTGGGAAGAAATTCTAAGGTTGTGTGTGAAGTCGATCAACCCGCACTTGGCCAGCGTGGTTGACTATGGCCTAATCACCCTAATTCAGGGTAGGCTCGAGCCCCTCGGTGGGGACATTATATGAGCTAATGATGATGATTTATTTTTAGAGGTCGCGTTTGTACGATGATGACAATTTTTTCAAAGAATTTTATGATTATACTAGCAGGGACCCGAGGTTAAATAGACTTTGAAGAAAACTATGAAAATATTCAGAAAGAACTTAAAAAATATTTTATTAAACACAAAAAATATCTCGCATGACAGTCCTACCCTTAACTCTGTAATTGAACTTAATACGTAAACGCAAACGTTTTCCAACTTATCAGCACTGCACGAAATTAATGGTTTTTGTATTTAATGGATTGCATTAACTTGACACTTATATTGTGACGTGTTTAATTAAAAACGTATCGATTAACAGAATTTCTCATCTATGTATATAGATAACTAGAAAGGCCACGATTTCACCCGCGTAGTTCCCGTTCCCGTGTGAATATGGGATAAAACCTTCCCACTGAATCACTCTATCTATTAAAACAAACCGCATCAAAATCCGTTGCGTAGTTTTAAAGATCTAAGCATATAAAGGAACATAGGGATATAGGGACATAGGGACAGAGAAAGCGACTTTGTTTTATACTATGTAGTGAAGAATACATAAAACAAATAGTGACAGATAGAATGTGGAATGGTTCAAACTTAAATCACTACATAGTATAAAACAAAGTCGCTTTCTCTGTCTCTATGTCCCTATATATGCTTAGATCTTTAAAACTACGCAACGGATTTTGATGCGGTTTGTTTTAATAGATAAAGTGATTCAGTGAGAAGGTTTTGTACCATAATTTTATCCCCATATTAATAACGGACGAACGGGAACTACGCCGATGAAACCGCGGGGCACCGTTAGTTAACTATAATTTAGATAAAGCTGCAAGACATTTTTCTTAGTTACAAATACTAAATTTCTTCAGAACAAAACGTCTTGTCTTCAGAACGTTTTTCAGGAATAAATTTTGGAAAGAAAACATCTATTAATTTTGGGTAATAAAAGAGAATCTAGAAAAAAATACAATTATATTATTCCAGCAAAGATTGTTAGCGCTTAAGGCTAGAGCCAAATTGAAATTATAAGGAATATTCTTTAAGATAATAATGAAAATACTTGTATAATACAATTACGCTCGCTATAACACGTTATAATACTAATATTACAATCTAACGTAGTACCCTGATTTCTTCTTCTTAGCGTGTCGACTCATATTTTTGCGCTGTCTGTCCCTATGTATGCTACGAGTAATATCTTCAAAACTACGCAACGGATTTTGATGTGTTTTTTTTTATAGGAAGAATGATTAAAGGGTCAGGTTTTAGCATAGTTTTATCCACGTATTCCCATGGGAGCAGGAACTACTTGGGTAAAGTCGCGGGGCACTGCTAGTTTTTAATTAAATATTATAAAGAAAGATAATGAAATATATTTACTTTACAAGAATTCTGCAAAACAGTTTGAATGTACCTGTATTTTCAACACAGATATGATTTTCAGTGTACCTGAATATTAAGCTAAAATATTGAAATACGACGGATTTTGAACTACATTTTGAATTCTCGTTTTCATATTTGTTTTGTAGTTTATGCTTATTTATTGTTTGAATTTTGTTCGTGTAACTTGAGGGTGTATTTATAATTGTTTGTTATAGGATTTGTAGTAAATTATATCGTAGTTCTGATATTAAAGGTAAGGCAATTAGGATGACTGAAAACCAGTAGTGCCTGGACTGTTCTATTTTTCAATGTTTTCAATTTAATAGCTTAATCTTTACAACGCCACCGGCTAATGTCTGCAACGTCTGAACCAATTTAGACGAGACATTTAATCGCAGGTTGCTAATAAAAAGTAGTAACTTAGAGGAGACCTTTACCCAGCAGTAGAACGATATTGCTTAACAGATAGACTATTTTTGTTTTAGAAAATCCCACGGGATCGTTATTAGCGCGTGTGAAACCACGGTGCATAACTAGCTTAAACATCAATTAACAATAATCAACACGCATTGATTTCTATTTATTTACTCACATTTAAGCAAGTACAAATACATTTACTTCCAAAAAATCTTTCACAATTCCTATAAACAAGTAAAAATCAGTACAAAGTCACGGTTGGAAAATCGACAGGTAACACCAAAAGCATGACTTACTGAGTTCAGTCGACCGTCCCTACCATTTAGCGAGGCCTGCCTGAGTCCTGAGGGAGGTGTCGGACAAACCGCACTACTGGTAGTGTAATTCAACTTGTGTTCTGTTATTGAAATGTTATTGAACTTTATTGGGGTAGTACTGGATTTATTGGTACGGATTTTGGAGGTTTGGTTACGATATTATAATATTGAATTTGGAGTATTATGTCTTTATATAGTTATCCGTAAGATTCTCTAATTGGCTTTCTATTTTTTATTTTATTAATGTATGTGTTATATTGTTAAATTAGACCCTAATTCAGGGTAGGCTCGTGCCCCTCAGTGGGGACATTGTAATGAGCTGATGATGATCATGATGTGTTATATTGGCTGTTGAATCTCCTAACAATAAATAAATAAAAAAAATAACTCTACTCTTTGGATTTCTGCGTTAAAAATAACGCCATTGATGTTTAATGTACAGCATTTTAAATAGAAGAGTAGAAAATAGCATGTACTCTTTTCAGAGATTGAAAACAAAATTAGTGATAAATTGGTGTAATAGCAAGCAATCTAATCTTTTAAAAATGTGATAAAAATGATCTATTTTAGCCACAGATCATGGAGTCAGATGGACATCCTAATATTCTAGCATTGCTTCATAACTTGCCGTGCGTGTCCCTACACCCCTGTACACACGAGGACCTTGATAGCGCTAGATCGGTGGCCGAGTTTTGGTCCTCAAAAATATGAGTCGATACGCGAAGAAGAAGCTTTGCTTCAAGCCTATTTACCTAGATACAAAAAATACCCTAATCCGTCTCTCTGTTTGGATCAATCTATTTGAGGATGAAGTTCTGAAACTAAATAATGCCTTAACACTAAAATAGATTCAAACCTGTGCTTTACAGTTTAAACTCAGTTATATAATTGACTAGCTTTTGCTCACGACATCGTCCGCGTGGAATAATGACTTCGGGCAGAATTTTGGTTATCCCCCTTTCTCCTTTTGAGGGTAGAATTACTCAAAATCCTTTCTTAGCGGATGCCTACGTTATAACATCTACCTGCATGCCAAATTTTAGCCAGTGGTTTGGGCTGTGCGTGGATAGATCACTATGTCAGTCAGTCAGTCAGTCAGTCACCTTTGAGTATATAAGTATACTTAGATAGAAGTTGCTATGTAAATGCTATAAAAAGGCAATTCAGTTACATAAGTTTGAAGAATCAATACTGTTATTCTGAGAACCTGCTCTTTATACGGAAAAAGAACTTTTAATTGATCAATTGGCATAGTTTATAGTGATGCTACGAAAAAGGTTAGGGGTTCGATTACCGTTTAGGACAAAAGTTTGTGTGTGTGTGTGTGTGTGTGTGTGTGTGTGTGAACGCTGTTTTTCTTGGTCTGGGTATATTCTTGATTTATATGTAGTATGGTTTTGTAAAATAAAGGATTTGAGTACATTTATCTTTTGTATAATACCCGCTAGTACAAACTTTAAACCAGCACCTCTTGGTTTTTACCCGCTCGATCCTGTGGAAATTTTTGAATAAAAAACATTATTAATTAATAACTCCTAATATAACAATTAAATTAAAAATTTAAAAAACCCCCAACTCAATTAACTTTCAAATCCCCATAACTTTTAAACGGGTCCACCGATTTTCATCAAACATGTCTAAGAACACTCGCACGTAAGTTCTCTTTAATACAAATAAAACTAAATTTAAATCGGTTCATCCGTTCGAGAACTATGATGCCACAGACACACACACACAGACACGTCAAACTGATTACACCCCTCTTTTTGCGTCGGGGGTTAAAAAATATAATTCATAAATTCAGTAGTTTAAACGTAAATGAGTAACAAACACAAACACAACCATTCAAACTTTCGCATTTATAATACTCAACGTAAAGATTACTCCAATTTATATAAATACCATTTAAAGCAAAGTTTTTAAGAATTCTACCTCCATCCATAAGTTCTAAGTTTTGTTAATAAAGTAATATTATATTCATAAGAATATACGTACGTTATAAAATCGTCTGATATACGATTTCATAACCTCGGCTAGCAGACTTCCCTCAGATAGATAAATTTGGTTACATTTTATAGTTTGCGGAATCTAGACTAGAATAGAAATTTCAACTGCCAGTAACAAGTTTGGTGTAAGTTATAAGAAATATGATAATTTATTTTATTCTAGCAGCGCCCGCGGTTTCACCCGCGTAGTTCCTGTTCCCGTGTGAATATAGGGATAAAATATAGCCTATGTCACGCACTGATAAATTAGCTTTCCATGAGTGAAAGAGTTTTTGAAATCGGTTCTGTAGATCCCGAGATTACCCCTTACAATTTAACAAACACACAAACTTTACTTCTTTATAATTATAGATTAGTATAGATAACATGTTGCAGAAATTATTTATTGATTTTCTCAAGTAGGTACAAAATACATTGAAAAACTGACTTTAAGCTTATTTAAGTCGAATCCTTCGACTAGTTTCAGCCACATTCGGTGCCTTCATCAGGAGGATGAGTGCGATGCGCTCGCGACAGCGGCGTCTCGCTCTGCACCGTTATTTTAATTTAATTAAACATAATGTCGTACGTTTCGTTTAATAATAAAAATGACTTTAAGCTGTTTTATAAACAAACAGTCCAACACTTCACATCCATAGTTTCCCTACACACAAAGACACACTAATAAACAGTACTCTCTCATAACTTGTCCCCCAATATCTCTCCGTCCAGCTCGCTCTGTCCAGAGCCAAATTGCAGCCAGATACCTAACGTACCCGACCTACTTACTAACCCTCTAGTAACCTAGAATTATGTTACCTCGCTATTGGTCCGATATAAGATATACCTATACATTGTGAATGCAATTTAAGATCTCTTATATTTCACGATTTTCTGGCTTTATTTAGCGGTCGAGTTGGGTAGTTATTACGTCTGCTATGGTTGCTAAAGTTATATTTGATTGCAGGTCAGGATTTGCCTTCGTCATATGTCCTTACCAGGGTTTTAGTCAGTAGTTATTCTGCTTTGCCTGCTGTGTTAATGGTTTCGGGTTCGATTCCAGCTCTAGATTTATGCCTTCATCATCATCAGCTTTTATTATGTCCCCACCGGGGAATTAAGATCCGTTGCGTAGTTTTAAGATTTAAGCATACATAGGGACGGACAGACAGCGGCTTTGTTTTATACTATGTAGTGATAGTGATGTATTGTTAGCTATACCTATTGTTTTATACATACGTAATAGTATTATTACATTTTTTATTCTATAAACGAGAACAAAACATTTTACGATCCATCGGAACCCAATTTATGGACGCAGGAAATATTTTTTTGATAAGTCTTAATAAAAGAGGATATAAAATTGCGTTATCATTTAAGTTGGGTGGTTGAATACTGAGTAAGGAGATATATTTTGTGGTGGAAATATTCAAGTTTCATCCCTTGTTTCACCTCTATATCTAATATATAAAATTCTCGTGTCACAGTTTTCGTTGCCATACTCCTCCGAAACGGCTTGACCGATTCTCATGAAATTTTGTGAGCATATTCAGTAGGTCTGAGAATCGGCCAACATCTATTTTTCATCCCAAAATTCCCACGGAAACGGGAACTACGCGTGTGAAACCGCGGGGCACAGCTAGTTTTTATATATTACTAGCGATTTGAGCCGGCTTCGATGCATTTTGAAGAGATGATCGAACACTAAAATTAGTTGGTTTTTTAGACATTGTATTTCTTTTCGCGTACGATTTACAATCGCGTTAACTCGGCTATGGGTCGTAGAGTTTTGTATAGCGTTCCTTGATAAATAATTCCAATTCTAAACGAACAAACAAACCTTATAAAAGTAGTATAGATACTTAAAATAATTATCATTTCGATGTTTCGATCAAGTTATACTGACCATGGTCACAAGGAATCAACGTAATAATTTCTTATTGATTATTTATGAATAAATAAAGTCCTTACAATCGATTTACAATTTGTATACGTAAACATAATTTGAATAACACAATGTAAACGTTTCTCTTTGATTGATAACTAAGTAATTATGAAGGTTTTGATGTAAGATAAGGTAAATTCGGTGGTGGCGTGTTGTTACCCACGCACTCGTTTTGAAAGAATAAGAAATAATGACCAAATGGGTCACCTGAGCAATGTAGAGCGTCGATAGTTTAGTGGGTAAGATTTTTGATTGTCATTTGAGAGGCTCTGGTTTGATTTCGCCATGTAATAATGTGTTTTCGAATTCCTATTCGACGCTCTTTTGGTGAAAGAAAACATCGAGAGAAAATCTGCGAAGAAATTCTTCTTCTTCTTCTTTGCGTATCGACTCAAATTTTTGAGGACCAAAACTCGGCCACCGATATAGCGCTATCAGTTAAGAAATTCTAAGGTTGTATGTGAAGTCGACCAACCCGCCCCCGGCCTGTGGTCGACTAAGTCCTTATCGCCCTCATATAGGGTAAGTTCGACCCCCGCAGTGGGGATATAAGCTGTTGATGATGGTGAGTTACCTTCAATCAACTATAAGTACTTGATATTATCGTCCATCATCCATGGACAGGACTTTTACGACTCAAAACAGTGCGTTGTCAGTTACAACTAAGTATATAAACTCCTTTATAAATTTTATAATATAGCATCTGAAAACTTACTCCAAATACGAAACCTAATAACATTAACAACAAAAGAAACAGAGAAAAATTACAATTTACTTAATTACCTTCTCATGGTTTTAATCCAAGGATTTTGAGTAAATTTGTCGTATTCAGAACGAAAACAACTTTGAATAGAATATGAGAGTCCGTTGCGAGAAAACCTTTTGACTATGCCGTCATTTTTATTATTTATATAGAGTTGATAATACCTAAGTAAGTCGACACTGAAAACGTCAGATGTCTTAAGAAGAGCGCTTTGATAGGTAACCCACTAATTTACTCAAGTAAATTTGGTAAAGATTTTGTTCTTTGATATTTTTAGACACAGAGCGGGCGGTGACTGGCTATATTTATATCTATGTACCTACTTAAAAATGTCGGGTGGGTTATACTACTTAGTTATAGGTCAAGAATTGGTCGATCGATTTAAGTGAAATTTGGTACAGATGTTCTTTGTAATTAGGAATAGCTTATAATCTTTATCTTGATATTACAACTGATCGGAAAAACGCATCGAACAAAACAGCGGGATTCGACTATTATAAAAATGAATTCTTATTTCCCTTGGCCATCCCATAACTAGAAAAGAACTTAGTTTGAAAGAAACCATTAGAAAATCCGTATACCATACCTGTTTGCTATTTTTCAAAGATGACCGACCATAGTCTAAAATTTTCAACACACAATGGGCAAGCGTGGTAATTGAACTTATTCTTCCTCACTGTACTAATATTATCATAAGTGAGAGAAATTCTTGATCTAGGATTTAAATTTATTGTGAAGAGACTTATCTTAGAGAAACCTCGCATATAACTTAACACTGAAACGCATATTATTGCATATAACAGGTGGTATCATCATCTCAATAAAAATCCTCAATTATTCGAGTGGACAATTTGAACCTTGCTGAAAGTCAGCGAGGCTTCGTTCAAAGCTACTCAGTTGATGTGTAAATGATGTGTCAAGTGGTTCTTTCTCTGTCTTTCGTGTGGACACTCGTATACAGCCGTCCCTTTCCCACGTTAGCCACACAACCTTTTAGCAAGGGTCACGTTTTATAATGAGGTAATTGTGATAGTAGTCTTCTAAGAGAATCATTTAGTTCAATCTTCGTGTAAGTTTGTAATGCTGGGTGTCACGAATGTTTTACGGTTGAAATTTAGGATTCGTATGTGAGTGCTGTGAAATGGTATTAATTATTAGGTTTAGGAAAGTTTTGAAAGGGTGTGGAAGAAATTGCTTGGAATATTATTTAGCATGTTATGTTATATTTTTATATTTAAATTAAAAAGTTAATAAGATTTTATGCCAGTTGTGTTTTTTTTTAATATTAAAAGTTTAATTAATTACTACTACTACGCTTAGTTTGATCGTAGCGGGATATTATATAGCCTATAGCCATCCTCGACGATGGGCTATCCAACACTACTATAAAAAGGACATAGTTATTTCGAAAATTATCGTTGAAGGCGCTATATACATATAAACAAACAAACTCTAACTCTTTGTGGGAGGTCAACGAACGTAGACGTCCAGGTCGCCCTCCCACACGCTGGAGGAGAGACTTAGATGTTTTTGACGGAGATTGGAGAGAGCTGGCTCACGTTAGAGACAGATGGAGGGATTTGGGGGAGACCTTTGCCCAGAAGTGGGACGATTCAGGTTACTAAAAAAAAAAAAAAAAATTAATATAGATATCAACGCGAGTAACCTACAGAACACAGCTAGTATAAACAAACCACATCACCCACACAACATGTAACAGTACTGCGCTTAAATTAAGCTCTCAAAAGCTTAGATCAAATGATAAAAGATATCTGTTCAATTAGAGTAATGTACTACACTAGTACTGTGAATGAAATGTTTTACATTTTCAATAGAGAAACGTACCTAGCTCTAACTAATGTATCACTACATAGTATAAAACAAAGTCGCTTTCTCTGTCCCCGTATCCCTATGCTTACATCTTTAAAACTACGCAACGGATTTTAATGCAGTTTGTTTTAATAGATAGAATGATTCAGTGGGAAGGTTTATAGCATATTCCTACGGGAACGGGAACTATGCGGGTGAAACCGCGGGGCGCCGCTAGTTTTTACTAATTAAAACTTCAACAAAAATCCTTTCAAACTAGTTTTATTTCAATGTCTTTAATTCACAAAAGAAAACCAGCCAAACATTTTCTTCAAAGCATTTAAATTACCAACATCTTTTGCATTATTAATTGTATTAAAATTTAATTAAACTCTTTAATAACCTTTTAAAAAACTTAGCGTATCCATTTATTAAATTACTCTTAAATAAAGTACGGTATTAAATCCCATCGCTTCATCCATTTTAACTTTGTTATAACAAAATCAATAATTAAGCTGTAATTATTACGAAGAATACAATCTCATTAAACTTAATCAAGTAACTTAGGAACGTGGAATTACTTATAATTTTAACTTCATTAGCATATTAATTGACTTGTTTAACAGTATTTGAATTAAGTAACAGGCCAGATTTGGGAAAAAAGAACGAAAACCATATACATACTTAGACATAGAAGTGAAAGTATAGATGGATAGAAAGATATATTATACTAGCTGCGCCCCGCGGTTTCACACGCGTAGTTCCCGTTCCCGTTCCCGTAGGAATTTCGGGATGAAAAATAGATGTTGGCTGATTCTCAGACCTACTGAATATGCTCACAAAATTTCTCGACCGATTCCTTGCATAAAGTAGGCATATATATATTTTTAAATGGCTGTAACTTATTTCTGCCGGGGAATTCGGCTTCACTCCCGAAGAATCATTTGTTTCTCTTAACGATAGCTATCGAATGATGTACCACACTAAGTGCTACAGCACTTAGAACTCCTTGCATAAAGTAGCCATATATATTTGTTTAAATGGCTGTAACTTTTTTCTGCCGGGGAATTCGGCTTTACTTCCGTAGAGTCATTTATTTTTCTTAACGATACCTATCGAATGATGTACCACACTAAGTGCTACAGCACTTAGAACTCCTTGCATAAAGTAGCCATATATATTTGTTTAAATGGCTGTAACTTTTTTCTGCCGGGGAATTCGGCTTCACTTCCGTAGAGTCATTTGTTCTTCTTAACGATACCTATCGGATGATGTACCACACTAAGTGCTACAGCACTTAGAACTCCTTGCATAAAGTAGGCATATTTTTTTTTTTAATGGCTGTAACTTTTTTCTGCCGGGGAATTCGGCTTCACTCCCGAAGAATCATTTGTTCCTCTTAACGATAGCTATCGAATGATGTATCACACGAAGTGCTACAGCACTTGGGACACACTCCATACAAATCTGCCCATTGTCCATTTGTCGTGGTTGTATTTTGTTTTACATTGTCTGACGTTTCGGATTCTTTACAGAACCCGTGATCACAGGAGACTGTGATCACGAAAAAACTGTAACAAAAATGTTTCGCATTTACTGAAAGAATCTTTGCTTTGTATGAAAAATACTAGGAAGGTGCGTTTTAAAGTGACAGAAGATAGAACAAATCTGTGAATATCATAGTTTTTCACATCGATCTTGAAAGAGAATCTTGGTCGTGATTCTAATTCTATGGATTTTCGACAGAAACAGTGTTCGATCGGTCCACTATCGTGTCTTGAGCTTGTAATCACTCTCATACTCTACGGCCACACTGTCGTGCGAAACTGTCGCGACAAAATCCTTGACTTATTACTGAGAACGAAGGGCATTCGGTTCGCGGAACTGATTGAACTGCGAGGTGTCAGGGGTTGGCTGAAAATCAGCTTTGAATACAGCTTCAACACATGCTGAGCCAATACCTTTTCGACACAAAGCACTATAAAACAAAGCTACGTGCATTACTTTTTTAGTTATCAAAATTTATATTGTGTATTGTTTTGTGTTTGTGTCGAATAAACGATTTTTCTTTCTTTTTTTCTTTTCTTTCTTTCTTTTCTTTCTTATTTTTCTTTCTTTCTTTTCTTTCTTTCTGATTCGCGATAGGACGAATTCTTGGCCAGACGTGTCGCGACCACGTAAATGTTCGTGTTATTGCGATAAGTGTGGCCGGAGGGTTAAAGTATAGACGTCAAAAAGTAACTCATGCTACTGCGTATCACATAGTTAATGAAAGGTTTCCTTTAGCCAAAACTCCTCATCCATACTACTAAGAGAAGAGGGCTATTTTTTTAATCCCCGACGCTAAAAGGGGGGTGTTATAAGTTTGACGTGTCTGTGTGTGTGTGTGTGTGTGTATCTGTCTGTCTGTGGCATCATAGCTCCCGAACGTAGAACCGATTTCAATTTAGTTTTTTTTTTGTATCAAAGGGGACTTACGTGCGAGTGTTCTTAGACATGTTTGATGAAAATCGGTTGTCTCGTTTAAAAGTTATGGGGGTTTGAGAGTAATTGTGTTGGGGGTTTTTTAAATTTTAAATTTAATGTTTTTAATCACTAGTTATCTTTGAAAGACTGGTCAATGTTTGGCGGGAGTTACTTACCATACATTCTGCTCGTTTTTCCTAAAAAAATAAGTAAATAGTAGTTTAGAAATAGCAAATGGAATGAAAATAGAGGTACCAGTATGCAATATCAAAACTGTTCATGTATGAAAATACGGACAGACAACACAAACAGTTTGTTTTCCATAATACATTATACCCTGTTTTCAGTACGAAACAGCATTGCTTTTATCAAAATAACGTTTCGAATTAATTATAAACTGATATTGCAAATGAACTCCGCATTGGACGCGTTCTAATTATGTTTCCATTCAATGAAATAGATTTTCAAAGTAATTTTATTCGGTTTTTTTTCGATAAATCTAAAGTATGTATAATCCCATTTGTTTTTGAAAACCTTGGGGCAAAGTTTAAGTGTTGTAGGTTCGATTTCCATGTAATATGGACGTTTGACATTAATTTTGTTGTTTTGCTATTTGTTAGGACAAGGTTTATGAGCAGAAAAGTTTGAAAAATCTACAAGAAAATTTCACCCACGCGAAGCCTCAGCGATTGCTAGCTTTTCATAAAATACTTCATCCACGGAATTCATCGATAAAGTTGTGGTCAAATCTCTTTTATCACCAAAAAGTATTTATTAATAAAAGAACTCGCCACCCGCAAACAATTCAAAAATAAAAAGTCAATTTTCAAACCTTTATTTCGAATTGTTGTTCGGTATCATTTGTTTTGTGTCAGTCTTTCGAGAAGGTCACGCCTTCTATATAGTGTATCAAGTAAAACTTATATTTAATAAAAGTCTAAGTAAATAAATATGAGGGAAATAGTACATATACAAGCCGGACAGTGTGGCAACCAAATCGGCGCTAAGGTAAGGAGAAATGACATTTTTTTAATACCAAGACGTTATTTTAGAAACCGCTCACAACCACAATACAAATAGTGTATAAAATGCAAAATTAACGAACCCACGATTTCCGAAGCAATTCTGATAATTACTCAGTTAGAAAAAAATAAAAATGTTGTTTTACTTTATCTTCCGTAAATTTAAAGTCATCGAAAAGACGTAAGATCCGCGTTATAGTTCCACATAATAAGTAATTTTTTCATTTTTCCAGTTCTGGGAGGTAATATCAGACGAGCATGGCATCGATCCCACGGGAACCTACCATGGAGACTCCGATCTACAGTTGGAGCGCATCAACGTGTACTACAATGAAGCCACTGGTGGGAAATACGTGCCCAGAGCTATCCTCGTGGACCTCGAGCCGGGAACCATGGACTCCGTCCGTTCGGGCCCCTTCGGACAAATATTCCGCCCAGACAACTTCGTCTTTGGACAGTCTGGAGCCGGCAACAACTGGGCCAAGGGGCACTACACCGAAGGAGCAGAGCTGGTTGACTCGGTCCTTGACGTTGTGAGGAAAGAAGCGGAAGGCTGCGACTGCCTCCAAGGGTTCCAGCTGACACACTCGCTCGGCGGAGGCACTGGCGCCGGCCTGGGAACGCTACTCATCTCGAAGATTCGAGAAGAATACCCGGACCGTATCATGAACACGTTCAGCGTTGTACCATCTCCGAAAGTATCTGACACTGTTGTAGAGCCATACAATGCCACTCTTTCAGTTCACCAGCTAGTGGAAAATACTGATGAATCCTACTGTATTGATAATGAAGCACTTTACGACATCTGCTTCCGTACGTTGAAGCTTACTACCCCAACGTATGGAGACTTGAACCATTTGGTATCAGCAACAATGTCTGGAGTTACCACCTGTCTCAGATTCCCTGGTCAGTTGAACGCGGATTTGAGGAAACTGGCTGTCAACATGGTGCCGTTCCCTCGTCTGCATTTCTTCATTCCTGGCTTCGCGCCTTTGACTTCCAGAGGAAGTCAACAGTACAGAGCTCTGACTGTACCAGAGCTGACCCAGCAGATGTTTGATGCTAAGAACATGATGGCGGCGTGCGACCCGCGTCACGGGCGCTACCTGACTGTAGCTGCAGTATTCAGAGGACGCATGTCGATGAAGGAGGTGGATGAGCAAATGATGAACATCCAGAACAAGAATTCGTCTTACTTCGTCGAATGGATTCCGAACAACGTGAAGACCGCTGTGTGCGACATCCCGCCCCGTGGTTTGAAGATGTCTGCTACTTTTATTGGGAATTCTACTGCGATCCAGGAGTTGTTTAAGCGTATATCTGAGCAGTTCACGGCTATGTTTAGACGCAAAGCTTTCCTCCATTGGTATACTGGAGAGGGTATGGATGAGATGGAGTTCACTGAGGCGGAGAGCAACATGAACGACCTGGTGTCTGAGTACCAGCAGTACCAGGATGCTACTGCCGAGGAGGAAGGCGAGTTCGACGAGGAGGAAGAGGGTGGTGACGAAGGAGACTAGACTATTGTGCTTTAAGATTTGCATTGTATTTTATTTTATTTGATAGTTTTATTACATGGTTCGATGAAAATACTTGTTTTATTTTTGATAGGTTTATAACATATAGGTGGAACAGGTTATATCAACTAACTTAAGACTCTAGGGTACATGTCGCCATAGTATTCGGCTTTGAACTACAAGCGATACTACGGACGACTGTGACGACGTGACACACAAGTCGGTGCTTGTCCATGCTAGCGAGTCATAGCAGTAATAGTTGCTATAAAATAAAAAATAGCCGATTGGTTTATTAACAAAATCCGCCCATAATAGGTCATAACATAGAAAAAGGACATAAAAAGGATCACGACCAAGATTCTCTCTGGTCTTGATCCTTTTTATGTCCTTTTTCTGGCCTAATAGTTAACAAAAATCTGTAAACTAACGACTGCTATAACGGAAATTTGAATATTAAGCGCACTTCACACCGGCTTACAAATAGCACTGGCTAAATTATTCAGGGTTCGTCCACACGAAGTGGTGGAATAAAGCCACTTATTTCGAGTTCGTCTGTACGAAACGTAATACGTTCGGACGTGCCTCGTAGTTCGCGAGATAACTAATGAATATCTGTCTGCATGTGTAAGTTTTAGCATGTTTACACATATTTTATGCGACTTTTGAAGTTTCGTCTTACACTATTTAGAAATAGGGATAGCTTTTGAATAGATAGAAGGATCGCTTTACACTTTTGAAGTGAAAACTTCTTTAGCGGCGCTGAGCACTTTTTTTGTATGGGTAAAAACTTTCAAACTCGCGTCAGGGTCACGTGATGCTGATCGAAAAAGCGTAAGATCGAGGGGAAGGGAGAGGAACTAGTATCTCCCACTCTTTCTACCGTGCCTGAGTGTGCTGCTCTGTTTAGGCGACACAGGGCGCTTGCGCGAATGACCGTGTGTGTTTATGTACAGCGTCCTACCTCATAAATGATAGTACTTTTATACTTATAATTAAACACAACGTTAATATTGAAGTTTTCACTTCTGCCGGCGCTCCCGGAGTGCTACCTTTTTTTTTTATAAAGTAGATGCTAGCTAAATGGCTGGGTCCATACCGGACGATCCACCGCGCTGCGACCGCGCGCGGCAGGAGCGCAAAACAAATATAGGCGTTGTATGGGCCGCGCGCGATCCACGATAAACGTCAAGATGGCGGGATCACTGTTTGTTTTAAACATACTTTATCATCGTTATATAGTACTCATTTGATACCATTTGATACCTAGAATCTTAGATTTTGTACCTGCTTAGGTTAAGCAACAATGTAAGTTAAAGTTGATCCCGCCACTATGACGCGTCATAATGACGGGATCATGGAATTCATACAAACTACAACTCATTTTATTAAACTGATTACTCAGGGTTATACTACCTGATTTGGTACCTCCAAAAACCAAATGGTACCAAATGAGTACTATATAGGGATGGTAAAGTATGTTTAAAACAAACAGTGATCTCGCCATCTTGACGTTTATGATCCACGCCGTCCACACGTTTGTAAAAGCAAAGCCGATTCTACGAAATTATAAATCGATTTACCAAAATATAGAATCAATCATCAATTGTTAAATACTTTAGCCAATCAAAAAAAAACATTATAGTATCTTCTACAAATAAATACTCAATCACAAAGCAATTTCTCTTGATTTTTTAAAAGCGTGGCGATCATTCAGTTAAAATACTTAAGGTGGCCATTGACGAAACAGTTTAACTGATCAGTTGAACTGGCGTTCATCCGAAAGAGGTCGTCAATCACCGTTATCCAGATTCCAGTGGAGAAATCTGGTTGGTCTAAAACTTTTGGGAGTGACGCCACAGTTTTATGTCTGGACTGATCAGTTTAACTTACTCGTCAATGGCCACCTTTATTCCAAATCGTTTATAAATAACATCGCAATTTTATTTACTTCAGTAACGAGTTTGACAGTTTGACGCGGCTCCGATTTTCGTGTCAAAAATTATGAATTTCTTTGAGTACCTAATTACTTAAAGAGGGCCTGAAGCAGTTACATTCAATAAGTTAATAAACTATTAAATTGTAAAAGTTTTATAAAGGTTAACAAGAGTTATCAAGCATTTTTGTAAGTATAGAATATTAGAGTTGAAATTATGAGTAACTATAAATAATATTATAGTTACTCGCCTGTTCACACCGCCGGTGAGTACTCGCTTTACTAGTTTTGTCGCTGAGCTACAAAAAATTACTCGCCGACTCGAGTTGGCGAATGATTTTTACTCGCTCAGTGAGTCAGCGAGTAAATTTTTGTATCTCAGCGAGTTGGCGAGTACTCGCTCACTCGCACACTCGCCCGGCGAGTACTCGCTACTCACTCATGGCCCGCGGCGGGACCACAGCTTACCTAAAAAAAAAAGATTTTACAATGCCTTACATAATGCTTCTAACAAACCTAGCTCATATTACCTAAGTCAAATGCTCTCATAACACGAATATGCCCTCAATCGAATGCGCTCTGCCTTTTGACCTTTGCTGGGACCTTGGGAATTATGTTGCTCTCAAGGTGAACGTGCAAATATTGACCCGACTGACCGTTACAACCGTCTGAACGGTAAATCGATCGTAACAGACTTTATTGCACTATACACGATCCACAAGTATAGGTATTGGTGGGGTAGGTGTCCATAGACGAGTCAATTTAACTGATCAGTCCAGCCGGGCTAGCATGACTTCGAAAACGCGATAAATATAGTGATTTATCGACATCCAACTGTCAAAATATAATAAAAATACCTGCCATATTTAATTTTACCACGGGATAAATTTTATCACATTTGGTCATGCTCGCGAAACCGATATAGCTATTTTTCAACATCCAACTATAGAAATATAATAAATTTAGCCGACATATGTATTTAATTTTATCAATCGAAACAAGCCATAATTCATTTGGTCATGCTCGCGAAATTGATATTATATCGGCGTGTCGATATATTTTATCACGCACAGTCATGCTAGGGGAGCAGATATAAAACTGTGGTGTCACTCCAAAAGTTTTAAGGCCAACTAGATTTTCTCACTGGAATCTGGAATCGCTCCTGTGATTGACGACCATTTTTAGATGGACCCCAGTTCAACTGATCAGTTAAACTGATTCGTTAATGGCCACCTTGCTATATTTACACTTGTATATACTCTCTAATTTTTGTAAATTAACTTACAATTTTGTTAATGTTAACTGGGTAGGCCTCGCCCTTCTGGCGGGGAGAGCCCCACATAACTTCGGGAGTCCGCCTCCATTTCTCGACTCAGTATGCAGTTTAATGCATTTTCTCAGCGGAAAAAAAAGGTACTCACATGTTTTGTCTTTGTCACTTGATATATAGTAAGAAAGAGACAAAACTAACTTTACTTGGTGAGTAACGTTACTTGAAGGTCGTGAAATAGGCCCAATACTAACAAATAAGTGCTAGGCCATTTCATATGATTATACGGACGTTTTAAACCGAATTAAAAAATATTTTTTATTATATGTAGTATATTATGTGTTCAAAATTTGATTTATAAAAATAACACAGCACCTAAAAGGTCATGTATAAACAAACAAAACATGAGTCAAGATTTTAATATGACAAAATGCTTTAGTACAAAAGGTATCGAAAACGTCTCATGGGTCATATCTATAGTGGGATCAAACTCATGTGTTACAAACTTAGTTGTATAAATCTTTAAGTAAACAATAGAAATAGAAATAAAAGAGAACACTAAACGTCCCGCGGATTATTCGCGTTATTCCTTTTTTATGTTTAACCCCCGACGCAAAAAGATGGGTGTTATACGTTTATTATATAAGTTTGACGTGTCTGTGTGTGTGTGTGTGTGCGTGTGTGTATCTGTCTGTCTGTGGCATCATAGCTCACGAACGGATAAACCGATTTCAATTTAGATTTTTTTTTGTATTAAAGTGGACTTACGTGCGAGTGTTCTTAGACATGTTTGATGAAAATCGGTTTACCTGTTTAAAAGTTATGGGGGTTTGAAAGTAATTGTGTTGGGGGTTTTTAAATTTTTAATTTATTTGTTCGATCTTCTGAGCATTTTGGAGATATTTTGAAATCTATGCAAAATTGCGAAAAAAAACTTGGGATTTTTGGGAGTTCATGCTGATTTTAATAAAAACTAAAACTGCTCAATAGGAATATCTTCTTATATATACAATTCTCGTGTTGCAATGTCGTTCCCGTACTCCTCCGAAACGGCTTGACCGATTCTCATGAAATTTTGTGATCATATTCAGTACGTCTGAGAATCGGCCAACATCTATTTTTCATCCCGAAATTCCCACGGGAACGGGAACAACGCGTGTGAAACCGTGGGGCACAGCTAGTCTATATATAGAAATTGAAATTGATTGACCGATGAAATTAAATAGACGAATCTATTAGACCCTTGTAAACTTCACTAACTGTATTTTTTATGTAAATCTACAAAAAATAAAATAATAAATAAAAATTAATATTAAATAATAAAACATCATCATTGAATATAGTTTATAGTTAAAGAAATTTTCAGTTCGATTAATAAATCAACTCAAAGTAATTTATACAAATAATGATAGCCTTATTCGGGTTTCGACAACTTGGGTTTGAAAATTACAATAATTAGAACCAATATTCTTGTAAATTCATAAAAAATTCAAGATGTTTTTGGACATTAGGGTTTGTCGTTACCCCTTTTATTGATGGAAATTATCGATATCAATACCTTAGTTTATAACGTTAGAAAAAATACTGTAACGATTTTTCGTTGAAAAGCTTACTTGCTCGTGTCGAATAAAAAATATTTTTATTTATGAATATATTATTATTCTTAATATTAGTATTCTTAATAGAGGCAGTTTGTTTATTTGTTTGATTGCGTTAGCACAGGAACTCCTAATCTTCATCATCATCAGCTCGTATTATACTATGTCCCCACCGAGGGGCTCGAGTGCGGGAGGCCCTTAGTCAATCACGCTTGCTAAGTGCGGGTTGGTCGACTTCACTCATAACCTTAGAATTCTTCGCAGATGCGTGCAGGCCTCGCGATTTTATTCTTCACTGTAACAGAAACATCCTTTTTCAATACTTTTAATTAAATTAAAACATATCAAAATCTTGATTAATGTAAACGTTAATGATACAACCACATAATAACCAATTACGAATATAAATAGTGAAATGATTCTTGATCTTTTTGATCTGGTTCGCTGCGGTTTTGAATGTTGGTAACAGGCACCGCAACATTTAATGCAAACTTCACAACAGTTGCTTTACTTGTGACGGTAATTTCGATTGGATGAAATATAGAAATAGGACTTAGCCATCGTCCAAATTGGTAATGAACATCGTGCAATGAAAATTATATTACCGTGGTCGTGCGATGGCTTGCAAGCACTGTAAGACACTGAGGAATCTGTATGTTTCAACATTACGACTTATCGTACGACTAGAACGCATACTGCTATATATCGTACGATCATTGACTATAAGAGCAACACCTTAGGTTGTCTTAAAATCGGTGAAAGATTTTTTGTAGGAGATAAGTACATAATACAGGCGTTCAATATATTTGTTTCATAAACTTACTTATCAACGGTCATAAAATATCTCATTCACTTTTCTTCTGGATTTCAGTTGTGCGTTTTAGCCCATATATTTTTCATTAATTTTATTCTAACCAATTTTTTTTTCAACCCGCATTGTCCCACTGCTGGGCAAAGCTCTCCCCCAAACATCTCCAACTCTCCCTCTCCTTCGTAGCCTCCCACCAGCTACTGTCGAAGGCGACGCTGCCAACGCTTTCTCGGCTGACCCCACCGACGCCCTCCTTCGGGAACCCATACCGTTATTATGTGGGCCCACTTCTCAAGTACCATCCGACTTACGTGGCGCGCCCATTCCCACTAACCAATATCCATACTAACCAATATAACATAACATAACATAACATAATCATTCACTACATCATCTCATTACAGTAACTGACCCCTAACTAAGTTCGAAACTTGTATCTAGGGTATCAGAAACTACGCACACATTCATTTACACACACACCCAGAACGAGACAAGCATTTGTGGTTCACACAAATATTCACCCCGCACGGGAATCGAACCCGTAACCTTACTAATATCGATTGCTAATCAAGTCTATTTCAGTAGTTACTCCGTTTGACACATTTTATTGTATCCACAGTTTATTTTACTAATGTTAGATGGACGGTTAACCATCCATGCTTTTAAAATGTTATTTTTAACAAATCTGCAACAAAGTATTCTAATGGATTTTATTTTTAAAGCCTTTATGGTCTTTGATAGTTCTTTATTACTTTACTAGTAGCTGGGTGGTGTCGAGCTTTGCTCGGTAGATTTTTATAATTATATGATAAGGTTTTTCGTAATAAACTATTTAGTAGGTATTTGTATTAAGACTATCAATGCCATCTATTAGGAATGGTGATAAGTAGCTGCAAGTTTGTAACTATCGTAGAAAACTAAAATCTTGTCAAAAACAATAAGGTTAATTTAAAAAAATAAAAAACCGACTTCAGCACTAAAAAGTAAGAAAATAACTTAAAATAAACGATATTATTAATCTGGGGGCACGGCAGTGCCCCCCGCCAAGTCGAGCGCGAAGCAAACACTGCCGTACCATCCTTTACAGGAACCCTTTCGCCGCATTTTCAGGCCCCTATTTGAGAATCTCTGGATAAGCCCAGAACGCTGAAATTTTCGTCATCCAGTAAGCTATACAATCACATACTTAAAATAAAATTTCAAGTCTGTAGGTCATTTAGTTCCCAAGTTAAGCGAAAGCAAAGTTTCGCATTTTAGACACTCACTCACTCACTCACTCACTCACTCACTCACTCACTCACTCATGATCATCAAAATAGAACTAGTACTTCCCATAAACCTAGAGAACTGAAATTTGGTACAGAGTTAGGGTTTAATGGCCACATAAAGGGAAAACTATAAAAACTAGGATAATCGAACGGGAACGGGAATTATACGGGAATGGGAACGGGAATTGTAACTCAAGAACGGCTGAACTGATTTGGCAGAAAATTGGAGGGGAGGTAGCTTAAAACCAGGAAAAGGACATAGGATACTTTTAATCCCGAAATTCCCACGGGATTGGGAACGGGAATTTAAAAATCAAGAACGGCTGAATTGATTTGTCTGAAAATTGGTATGGAGGTAGCTTAGAACCAGAAAAAGGACATAGGATACTTTTAATCCCGAAATTCCCACGGGATTGGGAACGGGAATTTAAAAATCAAGAACGGCTGAACTGATTTGGCTGAAAATTGGTATGGAGGTAGCTTAGAACCAGAAAAAGGACATAGGATACTTTTAATCCCGAAATTCCCACGGAATTGGGAACGGGAATTTAAAAATCAAGAGCGGCTGAACTGATTTGGCTGAAAATTGGTGGGGAGGTAGCTTAAAACCAGGAAAAGGACATAGGATACTTTTAATCCCGAAATTCCCACGGGATTGGGAACGGGAATTTAAAAATCAAGAACGGCTGAATTGATTTGGCTGAAAATTGGTGGGGAGGTAGCTTAGAACCAGGACAAGAACATAGAACACTTTAATCCCGAAAATCCCACGGGAATGGGAACGGGAATTTATTACTCAAGAACGGCTGAACTGATTTGGCTGAAAATTGGTGGGGAGGTAGCTTAGAACCAGGAGAAGCACATAGAATACTTTTAATCCCGAAATTCCCACGGGATTGGGAACGGGAATTTATTACTCAAGAACGGCTGAATTGATTTGGCTGAAAATTGGTGGGGAGGTAGCTTAGAACCAGGAGAAGCACATAGAATACTTTTAATCCCGAAATTCCCACGGGATTGGGAACGGGAATTTATTACTCAAGAACGGCTGAATTGATTTGGCTGAAAATTGGTGGGGAGGTAGCTTAGAACCAGGAGAAGCACATAGAAAACCTTTAATCCCGAAATTCCCACGGGAATGGGAACGGGAATTATAATTCTAGAACAGCTGAACTGATTTGGCTGACAATTTGTGGGGAGGTAGCTTAAAAACTATTTATGTATAGATACTTTTTATCCCGAAATTCCCACGGAAACGCGAACGGGAACTACGCGGGTGAAACCGCGGGGCGCTTAATAATATAATACTACTCCTAAAAAATAAGTGTGTCAAATAAGAAAATCTAATAAAATAAATCAATATAAACAAGTTTTAACAAAAAGAAATGAAATCCCACCAAAAACATTCTGTAAAAAACTAGCCAAGTCTCGATGGAGCTGCTTGTTTAACTCTAAAAAGTAATGAAATCTAGACAGACTCGTGCCAAGTCTAAGGTTCCTTACTGCGATTTATTTATTATTATAGTTAATGTTGTGTGACTTGGCCGTTGAAGGGTACACATGTATGTACACAAGGGTACAAAACTAGGTGCTCCATGACGCTATTGCACCAATCTTAAAAAATCCAGAACCTATCCATTGACGATAGAAAATTTGCTAAATTATAGCCACTTGAAAAATGTTGATTCAATATCCAGTCAATTGTAGGCTTGATAAAGCTGCGTATTTTAATAATGTTATAACATTACGTGTAAACAAAATTGACATGTACCCACTACTAACGTTTTAAACAATGTTCAACGGCCAAGTCACACAACATTAACTATAATAATAAATAAATCGCAGTAAGGAACCTTAGACTTGGCACGAGTCTGTCTAGATTTCATTACTTTTTAGAGTTAAACAAGCAGCTCCATCGAGACTTGGCTAGTTTTTTACAGAATGTTTTTGGTGGGATACATATTTACAATTTATAATTAGTTACTTTTGGAGTCAGTGCCAGCCCAGGATAGTTTTTTCTTCTTATAAGATAGCACGAGACGCGCCTACAATATTAATGAAGGCTTTGGCTGTCACCGACTTCAAAAGTAACTAATTATAAATTGTAAATATGTATTAATAATATCGTTTATTTTAAATTATTTTCTTACTTTTTAGTGCTGAAGTCGGTTTTTTATTTTTTTAAATTAACCTTATTTTAAACTTTTTAGTGGGAAGCAAGTCTCCTTCTACAAAAGACGCTTAAATTTTCCTCCAGAAGAGCTTTTGACTCGTGGATCACTTGAATCCTTTTTTTGTGGGAGGAAGACTTTACGTCTTTCCTCTGTCTAGGGGAACGACGGGGCATGTCGGACTCCGCGCCGCAAAGATAGAGCGGCGATGCGCTTACCGACTAAAACCCCTTGGTGTGCCACCTCTGCGCTTATGGCCGAAACCAGAAGAAACGCGGCTGCACGCTACTACGATCCCGGACGCGCCTCTACCCTGTTAAGGGTTTCTCCTCCGAGCTAGAATGTAGCTCTAGGTGACAGATGTTGAGTTACCCCCTTCCGAAAGTACCGCGCGCCACCTCGAGGCCTATATGGCGGCAGTGGATCTCCCCCCGGGGATCACTGCCGCAGGTCGGGCGTATGGCGGTCGCAGGACAAAGTGGTAGTCCCGCTTCCGTCTGCCCAACCTTCTGCTGCGGATAGTATTAGTGGAGAGGGCTTCGCACTCAATCCAAGACCTCTCCTCGCTCACCATAGCAGAGACTACATTTGGCAAGGAGAGGTCGTTTCCCAAGATTGCCGCGAGAGTTGCGAGGGCAATAGCTTCTTGCAGGGATTTTTTCGCTGCTCTATAAGTGTCGAGTAGTTCAACCTCATCGGGTACCGCTTGAATCCTGTCCCATGAGCTGATGTTACTCATGATTCATAATCTAACACAACCCTGCATTTTATTACTTCTTTTTAACTTCATCATCCCAATTAAACCATCATTTTATTATAAAACTTCTTTATAACCACAAAGGTATAAGAACTTTTTAGAAAATTAACCAAAGTCAAAATAAAAACGAAAATAGAGGATGACGTTTATACTGTCTATTTATTAATTAAAATAATATATACAATATAATCTGGTGCAGTGTTTGTTTGTAATATCTAAATATTTTTTTTTACGAAAAGTTTTATGAAAACGCTCTGAAGATATATGTGTAATAGGTACCTATAATAGTATAATTTTTTTTTTTTTTTAAATGTTGTAGGTTCGGGTTTATTTCAGTCTGTGTTAACGAATTAAAAAACAGGACATTTTTATATCTAAAACCCATGAATTGTGAACAGCATTTGATTTAAATACGAAAGAATACAGCCAAAAAAAATTCATCCAGAAATTCTTATGGTATCAAGAATATCGCGAGCAAAACCACGGGTCACAGGTAGTTTTACTTTTAATAATGTCAATCGACACCCCAGCCTACATTGTTGCGGGTTTTTCCTCGATTTTTCCTGGATCCCATCATCAGATCCTGATTTCCTTGACATGGGACCACTTCGCGAATATCCGCTTTCTAATGAAACAAGAATTTTAAAATGCTCCATTCATGATCACAAAGAAATCGCGTAACAAACACACAAAAAAAAAACATACGCGTCGAATAGAGAACCTCCTCCTGTTTTTTTGGAAGTCGGTTAAAAAGAAACCACAATGTGATTTAGTTATTTAAAAAATTATAGATGGCGCTAATTTTATGAAACATGTTGTTTTTTGAGAAAAAAATGCGTTTTTAGAGTAAGTGCAAGTATGCAGTTGAATCGTTAGGGCCGTTTTCGAGATAGCCGGTAGATACATACATAGATAGATACAAGATATCCATTGATAGCTAAGTTTATAACTAATTAGCATGTGATCACTATGTTCCTGTATAACAATAGTTTTGTTTTTTCTTGAAATAAGGTTGCACTACACTGCAACTCGTCTGATTTAAAGCAATGATACAGTCTAAGATGGAACGTGCTCGCTTAGAAGATACCTGTTCCCTCGTGTCTTAAATCCCGTTATATTAAAATCCCATGTTTCCTTGTCAGCAGGTCCCGGGATCAAAGGGACGATGGCGATCCTGAACTGTCTCCTGGCGAGGCAGCTCTGTTTCGAAGACGCGTCCTGTTCTGCTATCCTGGAGATTATACCAAGGGTCTGCGGGTCTGAACTTGGTAAGCATCTAAACTAAAATTTATACTAATAATTTTTCAATTTAATTCTACAAATTGATATGAATTGGTAACTAAAAAGTAAAAACTTATTATCTTAGTATACAAAAAGAATTTTTCAAATTATTCGTCTTTTTTTGTGTTTTATTAATCGAGCGAGCAAAGCGAGCGGTTCGTTAATAGGTATTTTGACAAGATGTGTAGTTTATGTGAACTATATATGGCTGTGTCGCTTTTTATATGACTTGCGAGCTAAAAGTTAAATTTTTGAATATTTGACAGAGATTTTAAAACGTAAAGTAATTTAAATTTTACAAAAATAAAGCTTACAGATTAGACTTCTTTCTAAAACAGCAGACTAAGAAAATTAAATTACTAACCAAACAGAAGAGATAAATAATTGAAAAAGAATAGGGAAACACAATGTAAGCAATCAAAAACATGTACACAAACTTGTTCAAACAAAATGTTACAATACCTCATGAGGTATCTTTGTAATAACAAAAATTCTTTTGTCAAAGTATTATTATCTTATGCATGAAAACATATCATGAGTTTACGACATCTTTCCCTAGTGTAATACGGGACTGCACGTTACACTGTTACGTAATAATTATATTTTTATTTCTCACTAGTAGCTCCCCGCGGTTTCACCCGCGTTGTTCCCGTTCCCGTGGGATTACGGGGATAAAATATAGCCTATGTCACGCACTGATAAATTAGCTTTCCATTAGTGAAAGAATTTTTGAAATCGGTCCAGTAGTTTCGGAGCCTATTCATTACAAACAAACAAACAAACAAATCTTTCCTCTTTATAATATTAGTATAGATAAAATGGTGAATAGGTAAAAAGCTAATAACTGACAAAAAAGTACATATAAGATTTTTTTAATGGAAAAAACGTGGGATTTTATAAAAAAAAATTGCTGTAATATTAAGGAAAGACAAGATAAGGTTATTCTGTAAAAAATACTTTTAGAACAAAAGTTATTATTGATATAGATTTATCTATGCTGAAAAAAAAATTAAAAGAATTTTAGAAAATCTTCAAAGTACAAAAAAGTTTTATTTTCTCTAACTGTAATCCCTACTAATATTATAAATGCGAAAGAAACTCTGTCTGTCTGTTACCTTTTCACGGCTAAACTACTGAACCGATTGACTTGAAATTTTGTACAGATACCTCTGTCTTATGTTCCGGGGAAGAACATAGGCTATGTTTTATCCCGAAATTCCTACAGGAACAGGAACTACTCGGGTGAAACCGCGGGACACAGCTAGTACATAATAAAATCACGATTTCACTACAACCAAAAAATACCTGCCAAATAAACTTCTCCGAGTTTTCGGTGTAAATGTATCCATTGAGATTTTTGACCTTTCGCCGCTAAACCGCGCAAGGCTCCGAATAATACATTATAAGCTTCGCCTGCAAACATATTACGAGCTCGTCAACTCGCCACATTTACTGAAAACAACTGAAATATACATCACATCATATTTACCTTAACTGAAAAGATTTGAAACGGAAAGAAGATTATCTTTTTTATATTTTCTTTATTTTTAACCCCCGACGCAAAAAGAGGGGTGTTATAAGTTTGACGTGTCTGTGTGTGTATGAACGGATGAATGGATTTCAATTTAGTTTTTTTTTTTGTACTTAAGGGGACTTACGTGCGAGTGTTCTTAGACATGTTTGATGAAAATCGGTTGACCCGTTTAAAAGTTATGGGGGTTTGAAAGTAATTATGTTGGGGTTTTTTAAATTTTTAATTTATTTGTTTATTAATTTAATGTGTAGTAGTTATTCTTGGTTGTAATGTTATACTGTCGTTGGTTTGATAAAACATAATATTACATCAAAAACCTTAACGCGAGAGATATGTTGATGAAAACTTACAAGTAAATAAACACTTGCATAGCAAAGAATTGTCCCTCACTGAAGATTTAAATACAGTGAGGTATAGTGAACATAATCACCACACTGTGCCAAAATGTAGACACTCAAACCATAGGCACGTTTATAATAAAGTTAATCTTTCTTTTCTTTGCGTGTCGACTCATATTTTTGAGGACCAGAACTTGGCCACCGATATGGCACTATCAGTGGCCTTGTAAAGGTCCTCGCGTTTGCAGGTGTAGGGACACGCACGTTAATCTAAAAAAATAAGAAACCGACTTCAGCACTAACAAGTAAGAATTCTATCAAGACCTGCTTTATTCATCATCATCAGCTCATATATTGTCCCCACCGAGGGGCTCGAGCCTACCCTGAATTAGGGTGATTAGGCCTTAGTCAACCACGCTGGCCAAGTGCGGGTTGGTCACGGAGCACACAACCTTACCATACACTTACTTACTAAAACATTGTAACGTCACAAACATGACAACCAATTGTGGGGCGTTCACAGTCACGTGAGATCTATTTAAATTTTATCAATTTTTAATTAGTTCAATAATATATTATTAAAGTTTCTCACATTGAATATCGATATAACTAAATCTAATATATAAAATCCCACCAAAAACATTCTGTAAAAAACTAGCCAAGTCTCGATGGAGCTGCTTGTTTAACTCTAAAAAGTAATGAAATCTAGACAGACTCGTGCCAAGTCTAAGGTTCCTTACTGCGATTTCTTTATTATTATAGTTAATGTTGTGTGACTTGGCCGTTGAACATTGTTTAAAAGGTTAGTAGTGGGTACATGTCAATTTTGTTTACACGTAATGTTATAACATTATTAAAATACGCAGCTTTATCAAGCCTACAATTGACTGGATATTGAATCAACATTTTTCAAGTGGCTATAATTAAGCAAATTTTCTATCGTCAATGGATAGGTTCTGGATTTTTTAAGATTGGTGCAATAGCGTCATGGAGCACCTAGTTTTGTACCCTTGTGTACATACATGTGTACCCTTCAACGGCCAAGTCACACAACATTAACTATAATAATAAAGAAATCGCAGTAAGGAACCTTAGACTTGGCACGAGTCTGTCTAGATTTCATTACTTTTTAGAGTTAAACAAGCAGCTCCATCGAGACTTGGCTAGTTTTTTACAGAATGTTTTTGGTGGGATTTCATTTCTTTTTGTTAAAACTTGTTTATATTGATTTATTTTATTAGATTTTCTTATTTGACACACTTATTTTTTAGGAGTAGTATTATATTATTAAGCGCCCCGCGGTTTCACCCGCGTAGTTCCCGTTCGCGTTTCCGTGGGAATTTCGGGATAAAAAGTATCTATACATAAATAGTTTTTAAGCTACCTCCCCACAAATTGTCAGCCAAATCAGTTCAGCTGTTCTAGAATTATAATTCCCGTTCCCATTCCCGTGGGAATTTCGGGATTAAAAGTTTTCTATGTGCTACTCCTGGTTCTAAGCTACCTCCCCACCAATTTTCAGCCAAATCAATTCAGCCGTTCTTGAGTAATAAATTCCCGTTCCCAATCCCGTGGGATTTTCGGGATTAAAGTGTTCTATGTTCTTGTCCTGGTTCTAAGCTACCTCCCCACCAATTTTCAGCCAAATCAATTCAGCCGTTCTTGATTTTTAAATTCCCGTTCCCAATCCCGTGGGAATTTCGGGATTAAAAGTATCGTATGTCCTTTTCCTGGTTCTAAGCTACCTCCCCACCAATTTTCAGCCAAATCAATTCAGCCGTTCTTGATTTTTAAATTCCCGTTCCCAATCCCGTGGGAATTTCGGGATTAAAAGTATCCTATGTCCTTTTCCTGGTTCTAAGCTACCTCCCCACCAATTTTCAGCCAAATCAATTCAGCCGTTCTTGATTTTTAAATTCCCGTTCCCAATCCCGTGGGAATTTCGGGATTAAAAGTATCCTATGTCCTTTTCCTGGTTTTAAGCTACCTCCCCACCAATTTTCAGCCAAATCAGTTCAGCCGTTCTTGATTTTTAAATTCCCGTTCCCAATCCCGTGGGAATTTCGGGATTAAAAGTATCCTATGTCCTTTTCCTGGTTCTAAGCTACCTCCCCACCAATTTTCAGCCAAATCAATTCAGCCGTTCTTGATTTTTAAATTCCCGTTCCCAATCCCGTGGGAATTTCGGGATTAAAAGTATCCTATGTCCTTTTCCTGGTTCTAAGCTACCTCCCCACCAATTTTCAGCCAAATCAGTTCAGCCGTTCTTGAGTTACAATTCCCGTTCCCATTCCCGTATAATTCCCGTTCCCGTTCGATTATCCTAGTTTTTATAGTTTTCCCTTTATGTGGCCATTAAACCCTAACTCTGTACCAAATTTCAGCTCTCTAGGTTTATGGGAAGTACTAGTTCTATTTTGATGATCATGAGTGAGTGAGTGAGTGAGTGAGTGAGTGAGTGAGTGAGTGAGTGAGTGTCTAAAATGCGAAACTTTGCTTTCGCTTAACTTGGGAACTAAATGACCTACAGACTTGAAATTTTATTTTAAGTATGTGATTGTATAGCTTACTGGATGACGAAAATTTCAGCGTTCTGGGCTCATCCGGAGGTTGTCAAATAGGGGCCTGAAAATGCGGCGAAAGGGTTCCTGTAAAGGATGGTACGGCAGTGTTTGCTTCGCGCTCGACTTGGCGGGGGGCACTGCCGTGCCCCCAGATTCTCGTGTCACAGTTTTCGTTGCCATACTCCTCCGAAACGGCTTGACCGATTCTCATGAAATTTTGTGAGCATATTCAGTAGGTCTGAGAATCGGCCAACATCTATTTTTCATCCCGAAATTCCTACGGGAACGGGAACTACGCGTGTGAAACCGCGGGGCGCAGCTAGTATAAAGTATAAAAATACATCAAAAAATCAGCAGTTCTTTTTTCAAATACTAATTAGCACCATGAGGCAATTACGTGGAACGACTCAAGGTCAAATACTTACTGTTTTGCTTTTTATCAAAGTAACTCAATCATTATTACATAACAACTCAGTAGATTCCCGAAGGAGGGCGTCGTCGGGGTCGGCCGAGAGAGCGTTGGTGAGACGATCTCACCACCTTCGACAGTAGCTGGTGGGAGACTGCAAAGGATAGGGATGGTTGGAAATGTTTGGGGGAGACCTTTGCCCAGCAGTGGGACACTATAGGTTGAAAAAAACTCAATCATTATATTTTATCTTTGTGTGAGTTATGAGGATAATGACTTATTTTAATTATTATTTAACAAAAATCGATAGTCAATTCAACGAAATAGACTCCTAGAGTACTTGTATCCATGCATGCCGCGTAATTGTAGCACGCGTTTAACTAAACAAACAAAGCACTGCTAGTTATATCAATTAGAATCATCAAAACGTACTTATCAACATAAATCAGACAAAAGCAAACTTTAAGAGTTAAAAATGAATATTAGAGTATTATTTCATGTTTGAAATCAGAATCCAAACAGAACTGAAACCCAAGAAAAAAAATATCGACTGATGTAATGTGTTTGTCCAAGGAATTACAGCGAAAGCAATAGATAGAACTCGCATCGTATATGCACCAGGTGGTCCTGGACACGAGGGGTTAAACATCGCAATGTCAGAAGACCGCGATCAACAAGGACAACCGATAAACCAAATGATTGCAAGAACTTATTCGGAGGGCAACAGTTTTCAAGGCCCACCTTGCAGCAATGTTAACATGGGATCGTACATAGAAAATAATGATAATAATGGAGGTAACACCAGACTAACAGCTGATAGTATAATGAATGGCAACACTGTTCAAACGACGGGTGGTATGGAAATAAATGTAGGGGCATCTATAACTTATGGCCATAATACCAGAATGCCGCGTAATTGTAGCACGCGTTCACAAATGGAAATGAACGCACAAGACAACGAGGAAAAAGAAGCATACGCAGAGAAGCACAGCGGACCTAACGGACAAACGCGTTTGTCACCTAACGTATTTACATACTCGTATTTTTTAATAATGTTCATAAAATTATAAGTTTTGAACTGAAACTCTTAGAGTTATTTTATACTTTATTAAATAAAGCAAAGTAAAACTAATTTGAAATTTGTATACATAATTATGTGATTGCTAGCAAGGTGTTTGATACCTACCAAGTAACATAACATAATCATTCACTACATCATCTCATTACAGTAACTGACCCCTAACTAAGTTCGAAACTTGTATCTAGGGTATCAGAAACTACGCACACACTCATTTACATACACACCCAGACCGAGACAAACATTTGCGGTACATACAAATATTCATCCCGCACGGGAATCGAACCCGCAAACTTAGGGATCCGGCATGGTGACCACTCTGCCATCGAGGTCGTCATATTATGTGGTGATATTGTCATATTATCAGAATGTCGGTGGCGTTGTTACATTAACATGTCCAAGAAAGTCACATTGGAAAGCTAAAGAGTCAGTTACCTTTGCATGTCAGTGACGCGAAACTTTAAATATTGTCCTTAGCACCGCTCCCAAGTTTTCACTTAAAAAATAATTACATACACTTACATGAAAGTTTTACCAAAGTCAAAATGTTGTTGGACTCAAAACTTTTTCGTTAAAAGCTTTTAAATCTTATAAAGTTTAATCGTAACAAGTTCAAAAGTCGTATGAATGTTTAATTTTAGTAAAAAAACCTTTCAAACTTGTTTTTGATTTATCATTTTTGATAATAGATATGCATGCGAGAGCTTTTAGAGAAACTTTTGATAACTAATTATTAAGTTATTTTTTTGTTTTGCGGCGTTTTGCGTTTAGTTTTAATCTGATAGTAAAGAAATAAGGTAAGTATTTAATATGTGTACCAATGAAACGGGAATCATATATGTAAAATCGCGAGTTAGTCAATGTATACAATGTACTATGTATTTGTTTGTAAATAGAAAATTATTTTATATATATAAGTGAAAGGGTTGATATAATTGATTTAGGACAAGTAAAGCCGCCGGCACACGTGAGTAGGCTGTCAAAGTATCGTGTGTAGAAACCTTAACAATAAATTATTTATATTTTTACTCATTAACACAGGGCAACTCTAATAGCTACATTTTTTACAATGTTGCCAGTAATTTTCACTTTATTTACTAAAGACATGCAAAAATTAATTCTAAAATAAGGTTTTCGCTACTATTTTACAAAGTACTTAGTAAATGGCTTGAAATATCTTACTACATGGTAAATACTCTTACGGTGAAGGAAAACATCGTAAGGAAACCTGCACACACCTGCCGGGCTAGCATGACTTCGAAAACGCGATAGACAAAGTGATTTATCAACATCCAAGTGAAGAAGAAAAAGTGTAATTGCCACATTTGTCTAATGTGTGTACAATCTCAAAACTTAATTATATTGTAGAAATCAGTAAATATGAATCACTTGACACAGGAATCAAATCGGCATGCTTCAGCACTGTCGAGGTAAACGCAATGGAATTTAGCTATTTAAATCTATTTAATATGTATAAAACTCTTCCGTTACTGAGTGATCTACTGACTGACAGACAACGCACAGCCGAAACTACTGGTCGTAGAGGGCTGAAATTTGGCACGTGTGTTTGTTGGGGGGAGTAGGCCACTAAAAGAGGATTTTTGGAAATTGCCCCCCCCCTTTAGGGAGAGAAAAGGCGGGGTAAATTAAAAACTACGCGGGTGAAACCGCGGGGCGCTGCTAGTGTCCTATAAAAAAGTTACTCTTAAATACTTTTGCTAGTTACAAAATATTTTCTTAATACACACACCTACTTGAGTGCAAAGTTGTACAAATGACCACTTAGACCCTACTTCACGACCTTCAAGTAAAGTTACTCACCAAGTAAAGTTAGTTTTGTCTCTTTCTTACTCTATATCAAGTGACAAAGACAAAACATGTGAGTACTAAACCAACTCGGAACGGTACTTGAGATGGTGAAATAGGCCCATAGGGAAGGTTCATATCTGACGGAACATGGGTCGCATATTATCGGTCGCGTAACGCCAGAACTTGCTTGACCGTTCACACCATGAAGTTGTAAGTAAAAAATGGAGCCCACACTTGGAACAACAGCTTGAGTCAAATACCTACGTCACTGTGGGCCGATCTCTCTTTTTAGCGTGGACTCTCTCTTTCTAGAGGTTACCTTAGTTAGAAAGAGAGAGCCTGCCCACAGAGAGCGCGATAGTGATACATATAGGTATGCTTCAAGTACGTATTCGAAGTTTGGACTCCAATTTAACCTTTAACTTCATGGTTCACACTCAGCGCACTAACGTATAATCGGTTGAGTGTGAACGGTCAAGTGTTTTTTTTGTATACATTTGTCTGTTCTGCCGTTACGCGACTGATAACACTGGTCAACACGGTTTTTGCCACACGAAGTTTGATAGCTAATTTTGTTTTATCAATCTACCCTCATTATTAAATCACAGTTGCCATATGTCAATTAGCCTCATATATGTTGTGATACGGTAATACTCATAACTACTACTACGGCAGTTAATTAACAGAAACGCTTACAAGTAAATCGTTATAAAAAGATTTGTCGTTGAATTTGAACACTTTTTTTGTGATTTATTAACCCTGTGAACATGTCAAGGAAGTATAATAATGATCCTCACTCTTTTTTTATGTATGCGAAGAACTTACATTCAAAAAACAACGACGAAATTTTACGAATCTTGTGTTGGGAGTATACTTGACAAATTTGAAAGAAACTTAAGAAAATATGAAACTTTTACATAAAAAATAAATTACAGTACATATTCCTTCAAAATCTGCGGTGATCTTAAAGTTGTTGCATTATTACTTGGACTTCAGCTGGGTTATACTGCTGTTTTTTATGTGAATGGGATAGCCGAGACAGAACTAATCACTATATAAAAAAAACATGGCCTAGGCGTGTATCGTTAGTTCCTGGGCAAAAAACGTAAAGTATTTACCCTTTGTACAGCCAAATAATGTGCTTCTACCACCATTGCATATCAAATTAGGATTAATAAAAAAAAATGTGAAGGCAATGGATCGCAATGGGAGTGGATTTTTGTATGTTAAAGAAAAATTCCCTAAAATAAGTGATGCAAAGATAAAACAGGGTATTTTTGTTGGCCCTCAAATTAGAGAGTTAATAAAAGATTGAAGATTTGAAGAAAATTTAAGCGACTTTATTTTTAAAAATGTTGTTGCAAAATTTATGGGTAACCACAAGAGTGACAGCTACAGAGAGTTGGTTAGCGGGCTATTATTGTCATATCAAGCAATGGGTTGCAACATGTCACTTAAGATCCATTTTTTAGACTCGCATCTGGTTTTTTTCCTGACAATTTAGGGGCTGTCAGTGACGAGCACGGTGAGAGGTTCCATCAGGACATTTCTAATATGGAAAAGCGGTACCAGGGCAAATGGAGCCCAAATATGTTAGCAGATTACTGCTGGACAATTAAAAGGGACCAACCAGAAGCTAAATATGCTAGAAAATGTTAGATTATTAAGTCATTTATAAAAAAAAATAACTTTTGATTTACGCGATCTGTATTTTTTCTTAATATTTTAAATTACTACTAGAATAAAATCCTTGTCTAGAATTTGTTTTTAAATGTTTACGTTCTCTTACAATCACCAATTAAAGTAAAAAAATATCAAAAAAGTCCGTGTGGCACGACAAAGTTAAAATTTTGTTGACCAGTGTAATACGCGACGCATGTTCCGTCAGATATGAACCTTCTCTAAGTGTTATAAGTACTCTATCAATCAAGCAGTAACAAATACCCTAGAATAAAACCTATTTCTCTCAACAACACAAAGACTCATAATTACTAAAGCATAGGCTTCAAAAAGGTCTGATACCCCAAATAGAACAGGTACAGACATAAGCAATATATCACAAAAAAATAACACTTGAAAGGCCTTCACAAAGGGGAGGCAACAAAGGACTAGCGTGTACCTGCCTTAGGCTAAGTCTCGTGTGGACCTAACAATAGAATCAGGTCAGTAGGTGCGATATTTCTTAGGAAAAATCGATTTTATTACTATAAAGTACTGAACGAAATTAACCTTCGATGTTCGGCTTTGGTGTGGGCTATTTTTAAGTGGCTAGCTACGAGTATTTTAGTCGACCAACCCGCACTTGGCCAGCGTGGTTGACTAAGGCCTAATTACCCTAATTCAGGGTAGGCTCGAGCCCCTCGGTGGGGACATTATATGAGCTGATGATGATGATTTTTAAGTGAACTTACTGTGCCTATAGAAATAAAGATTGTTTGAAATTATTTTTTGACATCCTCGATGGCTGAGTGGTCAATGCCGGACTGCCATCCATAGGTTGCGGGTTTGATTCCCATGCGGGGTGAATATTTGTGTGAACCACAAATGTTTGTCTCGGTCTGCGTGTGTGTATGAATGATTGTGTGCGTAGTATCATCTGAAAGGGTATCTACCCTAGATACAAGTTTCGAACTTAGTTAGGGGTCAGTTACTATAATGAGATAATGTAGTGAATGATTATGTTATTTTTATGTGTAGTATTAATTTCGTTTCATATTCCTGACGTTTCGGATTCTTTACAGAAGACGTGGTCGAAGAATACTGGGTTTATTCCCGATGCAGCATATTCCCATATCAGTGACATCTATATTAGGTGTAAGACTATACAAAGTATTTTTAACCTACCTTGAATATTCTTTAATACTTGTAACAAGACGTCTTCACCTTAGTTTTCTGTGACCACGAATATCCTGTATATACGGTCTGGGTGTGTGTGTGAATAAGTGTGTGCGTAGTTTCTGATACCCTAGATACAAGTTTCGAACTTAGTTAGGGGTCAGTAACTATAATGAGATGATGTAGTGAATGATTATGTTATAATACTTTGTTAGATTAAAAGACGTAGCTCAGGTTTTAATCACTATTTAATTAAAAATATTAAAGATTAACAATGTGAAAATGCCGGTCGCTTGATGTTACAAAGTAGAAAGAGACGGTTATATATTAGAGCGAACAAACAAACAACTGCACAAATAGGCGCGAAATTCAGATATAGAACATTATGTTGAAATTACTTACATAAGAATCTCTTTAACATGACTGTGCGTGATAAATTATATAGACACCACGAAATAATATCGATTTCGCGAGCATGACCAAATGAATATGGCGTAGTACGATTTGATAAAATTAAATATGGCGGCTATATTTATTATATTTTGACAGTTGGATGTCAATAAATAGCTATATCGATTTCGCGAGCATGACCAAATGTCATAAAATTAATCATGTGGTAAAATTAAATATGGCGGGCATTTTTATAAAATTTTGACAGTTGGATGTCAATAAATCGCTGTATCTATCGCGTTTTCGAAGTCATGCTAGCCTAGCAGGTATCACTAGCAGCTGAATAAAGGTCAATGCACATCTAACACTAACATATAGGAACTAAACGATGACGGACAATAATTATAATATAATAGGTTTTAAATAGCATGATAACACACGACTTTTTTATACATATACAGGGTGTCCGGGCATCGATGTCGGATACTTTAAGGGGGTAAAATATGGTATTTTTTATCGACAAATCACGGTTCTAATTTTCTCTAGCTACCTCCATTACAAAATGGCAGCCATTTTGTTTTTTTCAACTCGACGCGCGGGTGCTTGTTACTGATTTAGTCATTGCTATCCATGTAAACGTCCTAGGAAGATGAAATATTTCTCATTTGAAAGTAAATAATGTAGGCTTTTATTAAATGTAATATTTTATTCCATATAATAATTATAAAATAACAAAAAATCATTACAAAAATAAAAATCATCATTTTTTTTCAGACATTTTCTGCATTTTTTTATTTTTTGTTAAAATTTGACCTATTAACCTACATTTTTCATCTTGTTTTTTGATAGTACAGAATATTTACTTAAAAAAGAATCAATCATATCATCAACTATCATACATATGCCTTATGTATGATAGTTCTAAAGTTACGATGGTTTGAATATGATCCTTAGCCAAGAAAATCGTCTCGTATTGCGAGGAGTGCTCGACGTGCTCGTCCATGGGACTGCGTTGTTGGGATTATCTGACTTGGACTTTTATTTAGTCCGTCTAAGTGAAGGTAATTGATAAAAAAATGCTACATTTTACTCCATATCTTTATCATAAAATAACAAAAGAGGATGAATACAAAAACCATTATGTGTTTTCGTATATTTTTTAGATTATTTGTCTTTTTCTTAAAAACTGACCCATTAGGCTACTAAAGCAGAATGAATATTATTTTAACCTATATCATCCACAAAATTAATATAAGAAAAGATTTCCGCAAAATCATCCCCTAAGAGGATAAACAAGGGATGAAAGTTTGACGTTTGTTTGTATATTATATTTTTTTATTTGATTTTGCAATATTACTTTGACGTTAAGTCTCGTCTGTGTGGGTTACAATCGCGGCCCTAAATAAAATTGAGAGGGTACTTGTCTAAAGTTCAAGGGTCCTTTAGACCTCGAGGGTACTTCTCATCAGATCCATCCATAAAATTTGAACCATGACCCATATCGACCGGTTGATAACTTTTAACAACACCAGCTATTTTGTTTTGATTATACTTTTTTGTATTGATTCAAAAAGTTGTCGAAATAAGAGGTGTCTATTTATTCTGAAGGAAGGTATCTTTTCCTGAGTTTGTTTATTGTAATAATACATACCTACGTATATTAGATCGACTCAAATTGTAAAGTTGCAAATCAGGTGCTCCTTCACCGGGAGCATTCGCGTGTAATGTAACGTTACAGTTTCGAGCATTGCGTCAGTGAAGGAGGAGAACCGAGCATTACAATGCGCACCTTGTAATTTATTAATTGTAATTTGTAATTATTACACGCGATCGCTCGTTAGTCAGGGAGGTATTATTGTAATGTATTGCACAAAGACGAATGTGTAACGTTACATTACACGCGAATGCTCCCGGTAAAGGAGCATCTTTAGGAAATACTTAAAATGGATCCCTATTGTATTTTTTAAAAAGGCAGTCAAAAATAAAAACCGTTTAGAGTTTTTTGCCGCTTCTATTCTTTTGATGATAGATCGAGCTAAGACGCCTAAGCTTAAGCTACTCTGTCTCTACTTCTCTGGTCTCTCTGGATACTTCTCTCTCTGAGTGTGTGCGTAGTTTCTGATACCCTAGATACAAGTTTTGAACTTAGAGGTCAGTTATTATAATGAGATGATGGAGTAAATGAATGATATTCGAACAGCCATAATTACATTTTGTCTACTAAAATCGGAACATCGTTAGTTACCAATACGACAATGATTCTTCAAAAAATTCTAATTCTGTTCTCTCTAATTAATCTAAATGAATATGACTTATTACTTTCTCAGCGCCAAAAGATTTGTAAGACAATTAAATTCGAGTTTCCTGAAGGCAACGTTCTATTGTTGCTACTCCTATTGTTCCACGAAGGTCGGCCATTTTGGATTTAAGAGCTCAATTCACCGCAAAAATATTTCAACTAGGTATAACATTAAATTGTTTTAGAACTGTATTTTCTTTGGAATTAGCTTTTGTTTTTAATGTCGTGTTTTTGACTTTTTTTTTTTTTAATTATTTACGATATGAACAAATATGGAAAGTATTATTTGGCAGGACTTCATTAGTAATCCTACTAATATTATAATTGCGAAAGTTTGGGGGTTTGGATGTTTGTTGCTCTTTTACGCAAAAACTACTGTATCAATTTAGATTAAATTTGGTACAGATGTTCCTTATAACTAGGAATAACACATTGAATATTTTTTATCCCGAAATCCCTATGACATTGGGATTCACGTGGGTAAAACCGCGGAGCGCAGCTAGTTTCTACTAAAGTGGTCATGGTTAAGGTCAGTTCATGTAAATAAGAGGACTTAGTTCATACTCACCTGTAACCACTTAAACAAATTTAAAATTCAAATAAAACAGAATAATCCTACACATTAAAACTAAAAACTATCCAATCCAAAATAAACTTTAAAACCTTACAAAATAAAACACAAAATCGTACAAAAAACCATTTCTACTCACGTACAAAACAGCACTTAAAAACAAATTTTATTACATCCAACTGACCTTTTAAAGGATAATCGAATCAGTGCTTGTCCCTTCCAACTTCGATCATAATACACCGAGTATAAAGGCCGTTATCCACTTGCGAGAATCTGTCAACTCCGACAATACCCGAGGATTCGCGACAAGTGACAGCGACCCGACCTTTGACATGCGGCCATTTTGTCAGCGGTAATTCACATTAAAATGGCGCCTCGCACACGAAAAAGGTTCCATTGATGTAAACAATACCGAATTCACTCGCTTCCCTAACCACATTCATCTTAATTAACGGTGTTTCAAGCTTTAAGACGACTTATCATTGTCAAAGAGAAAATTGGTACCTTTACGATATTGGGCAGCTCGTTGCGCGGATTAATGTCTGTTTAAGGGGGGCTGTGATCGTGTGGGATTTATATACGGTGTGTTGTTATGTTTGAGAGTTATGGTGTTTATTTTTGAACGAAATCCATTAATTCAGGAACGCTGCAGCTGAACCATTTACTATTATTATTTGTATCAGCCTATAATGTTCCTCATAGTTCATTATAGGCTGCAAATATAATAATTATAGTACGTTTGCTCTTTGAGTAAATACTTATAAAATTACGGCCTTATTTATATTAGCTTAATGTAGAGTGCTTGTTTTTTTTTTGTTGTAAGATTATGAAATGTTTTAGATACATTTTGATTGGCTGCCGGTATTCTATAAGGCTGCTGCTAGACGTCCGCTAGAATGGATGATTAATATAATGTTATTCGGTCGCTAGTCGGATGAATAAGATTATATTAGTCGTCCGCAAACTTTTTAATTTCAAATATGAATTAAAAAACTGTCTAGTCGTCGGTCTTAGCGAACGAATCAAATAATTTTATTCGTCCGAATTACTGGACGACTAGATACTTCGATTCTATAATTTCAACCTACGAGTATAAGTACCTAACGCGAGTAGCTTATCTACCAGGAAAGTGTTATCATAATTTACATCCGCATTCGTTCCAAATGTATGTGCAGGTAAAAATACTCATACCAGGAAAATAACCTTAAAACACTCATAATGTACAAAAATGAAATCTCCCAAAGATATAATCTATAGCGCACTACAGGAGTAAATGTATAAAGTTTTGCACTCTGACGTCTGCCCCCGGGGGAAAAGCGAATTGGTCTCAATCACAGCGTTTCTTTATCTTCCAAACTTAGGGATATACTCCATTTTATTACCAGACTGCGTTGGATTTAACGCGGTATTCATGATTAAGTTTGTAAGTTTATCTCGAGCCTGTGGTAAAATGGGATGCAAGTCATTATTTTAATTAGTTTGAAACTAACTGTATTGTGAAGTTTTAGACATGCTGTTTCGCTCATAGAAAAAGTTAGAATATAAATTTTTCACAAAAATTTTAGGACGATGTATACATATATTTTACTGCTTCAGCTGACTGCTTGTGTACTGTCTACTAAGCCAGAGATCCTGAGTTCTATTACTGTGTCAAGCGATGCATTTCTATTTTATAGACATGACTTGAGTTTGACATCACACGTATAAGACAAGTCTGATAATAACGTTTAGTTCCTTCTCACTGTACTAATATCATCAGTGAGAATTAAGACTTAACAAGCATATTGACGATCTCGATGGCAGATTGGTCACCATGCCGGACTGCCATCCGTAAGGTTGCGGGTTCGATTCCCGTGCGTCATGAATATTTGTGTGATCCACGAATGTTTGTCTCGGTCTGGGTGTGAGTGAATGAGTGTATGCGTAGTTTCTGATACCCTAGATACAAGTTTCAAGCTTAGTTGAGGGTCAGTTACTATAATGAGATGATGTAGTGAATGATTATGTTACGTTAATAAGACCGTCCGATCTCTTAAAAATCTCCATCAAAAGACAATAATTACTCAAAAATATATAAAAATCATATCCGATATTCATACTTAAAACGAAATTGATGTTAGAAGGGAGAGTAAATTTGAAAATGACAAATTACAGGCAATATTTCAGTAGCTTAAAAGGGCATGAGTCAAATTAGAAGGAATATTTTGAGAGATTTTTTTTAATGTTATCGTCGATAAGCGGCGACCCTCGTCAAGTGCCTGGTGTGCATACCGCTTAACGTTTTGTGATATTTTGTAAGTGATTGTAGTATCATACGAGTATTTATTCTACAAACACGGTTGTCTCCGTTTATCTACTCATGGGTTATGAATGAAGATTTTGGGCGTGGCAATGATTTATAATAACTAAACTTTAAATGTGTTGTACAGGTTGTACTGTAAAATGGTAAAAAATAGACATTTATTGCAAGCGTAGGTATAAGTTGGTAGCCGACTGCAGACAGCAGCAGCAGACCACACGTCGCCGCCTAACGTCATCATGACACTTCGCCGTCTGCTGCTCGGCGACGCGAAGCTAGATTCATGTCGCCCACTACGAATGTAATTTCATAGAAAAACATACAAACAAGTAGTGGTGCGTGTGGTCTGCTGCTGCTGTCTGCAGTCGGCTACCAACTTATACCTTAATAGCAACGCCTAAAAATCCTCCAAATTGCACTAAAACATCATTGAAAAAGACTTTTGCCCTGCAGCGTTACTTTATCAAATAAATTTATTTATCAATGAAAAATAATGTCTATTTTCGGGAAGTCACAAAAAACATTTGAATATTGTATTAACACTCAATATTGACCATACAATAATATCATTATACCTAAACAAAATCCACAGTAACAAGTATTTAAGATTTTCATAGGTATAATAATAAAATCCTTTTTACTTAGTGGGCCGATGAGATCACGTACCGTCTAACCATTTCTTACATCGGCAAATTTCCAGAGCACTTATATGAGTTCTATAGTGTTCTGAATGTAGGCTTACTTATATTTTTTATTTAATATCTTGTCCTAATGATTGTGGTAGATTCATTGACGTTTTGCCTCATTGAGGCCTTAATTGAATAACTGATTTTTTATTTGATTTGATTTAATATTAAGCGGTAATAATCACAATAGCGTGGCGATCGGGAGGTTCTAAGTTCAATTTTCATTAATTGCACTATTAGCGATAATGCAGTTAACAGCAATATATTGAGTAATTCAAGAGGAAACCTTATAGGTAAGGTTCATATCTTACGGAACATGCGTCGCGTATTATCGGTCGCGTAACGCCAGTCCCCCTAGACAAATGGCAATTACGTTAGACGTATAAAACAGAAAGTTCCTTTTTATGAATGAAATTGATATTTGCGACTTGTAATTTTGCCGCGTTACGAAACGTGAAGTTGGAAGACAAGTGGTCAATTATCTATTCGTCGGATTTCGTCGCAAGGAAACTTCAAGGAAATGCCACAGTAGTACATTTTTCATTAAAAATGGTGAATGATTGATTTATTTGATACAAATTGTTCACGTTTTTGTCAATATTGTTGTAATAAATATACTAAAAAAATAATTTAATTTCATAAAAATGAATAATCTACATTTATTTTCCGTTTTTTTTTTTTACTATTGATACACTTGACGCACTAACGTATAATCGGTTGAGTGTGAACGGTCAAGTGTTTTTATATACATTTGTTTGGTCATTTCTCCTTCCCATAAGCAGTATGTTTCCAAAAGCTTGGGATTTTAGGCGGGTAAAACTGCTAGTGTTATCTAATGTATGTAATGTACTTATAGGTACCTTCTAATTTCAGCTTTGTGATAATTTTTACGGAAAATCTACAACACCTACATATTTGATATTTAGCATAGTTATTTCAATTCATGTCTAGGTTTACCGACAACCGTTAAATTAATATTTTGTGATAAAAAAGAGATATCCACAATTTATATGCTGCGGCCAAAAATAAGGGTTTGAAAAACTTGCGAGCTCCCATAAAGCCTCACTTTTGGATACCTAATTTAAAAGATCCTAATCCTAACTAATATCATAAATGCGAAAGTAACTCTGTCTGTCTGTTACCTTTTCACGGCTAAACTAATGACCCGATTGACTAGAAAGGTACAGGGGTAGCTTATGGTCCGGGAAAGAACATAAGATACTTTTTATCCCGAAATTCCCACGGGAACGGGAACTACGTGGGTGAACCGCGGGGCGCTGCTAGTTTTTAATAAAACCCGATCACCACACAAAACAACACATCTATAAATTATAAAACAACCCACTCAAATTCAAATTAATTATAGTACACTGACTTTTGGGACGTTCAACACACATTAAAGACAAAAAAATCCAATTCATTCTCTCGGTCACACGGTAATGTCGGCCCACACAAAAACCTATCTAATTCCTGTGATAATCCTCTATGAGGTTTTCCCTTTTTCCCTGACTACTTTTTATACGACCGTTGTAAGGCAAGGGTACCAATCTTATTGTTAATGGTTTTTCACAGTTAATGTTGTAAACGCCGATTGTAACAGGAGGAAATTGGATAAAACAATTATGGTAGTAATAAATAATTGGGCGGGAAACAAAACTTAATTAATGTTTTTGGGAATTCTTCTTATTTTATGGGTTCCTAGTTTTAGTATTTGTTCAATATTTTGAACGTCGCGAGGAACTGGTGGTGTTATTTATGAAACCCGTCATCGCTGTCCAATAGATTTATTTAAAAGTTTACGTCTTTTTTCTTCATTTTGGACATTTCGACTGTTGTGTTGTGCTCTTAAATAGTTATTTATGGTACAAGCGAGGTAATCATCAATACTCGCGTGTACCATACAACGTTTTTCAACACATTTGCGAAGAAATTAACATTTTTCGCTAATAAATAAACAGTTTTTCTATTCGCGCGCATCCAACACAACAATGGTGATCGCCAAAGACTAAAAGAATATACTTTTTAAAAAAAATCGAATGAATGAATGAATGGAATCGACCATAGACCTACCAAAAGTAAGGCAACATCTTAGATAATCTATGTATGGATAGAATCTGCGCTATCAACCGCGTGTCCATTTTATGTAAAGTGTCAGTGTCTACCACTGCTACTAGGGAAGTGCTTAGTAGTATAGAGCATATCGATAAAAACTTGCTCATAACTATATAAATGAGAACTTTTTAATAATAAAAAATAATTTATGATTAAATTATATGCTTTATTGAAGATGGACATAAGTATATAATATTTTTAATGAAGTATATTAATGATCTTTCGAAAATAAAAAAATAATAATCAAAACAACAGTGAAAATAAATCCAACGAACATATTAATACAACATAATATAAAACAATAACAAAATGGCTCGAAAAACTTGGAAATTAATAAAATCAAAACAAAAATGCAATTCTAATCTTACAAAATATTGACTTAGGGCCTATTTCACGATCTTCAAGTAAAGTTACTCACCAAGTAAAGTCAATCTTGTCTCTTTCTTACTTTATACAGGGTTACTGGTTAAGTCGACCTATTCCCGCCAAGGGCGTGTAGTGTACATCGTTTCTGACTGATTTCCCCATGAAACACCCTACACTAAACCTTACCGTTTTCGAGATATTTCAATTTATTTGTTTTTAAAAAAATCACCGGATCTTCGGCTATAAGCTTAGATATTTTCAAATGCGTATGTCTTATTATTACTATTACTTGATTTTAACGTTTAAAATAAGGTGCTTTGTGACCCCAATAACAAATATTGTACCTAAAATGAATAAATAAGTAGTTGTAGACGATTAAAACTTATAAAAAATAATACAAATCAGAAAGTTTATTTCTCGTTCAAGGATATCTAGAGAAAAAAATATGGCACCTGTTTGGCAGATATACCTAAAAATATCTACGTTTCATCAGCTATCCATCGAGGTATAACAATCTAGGGTTTTCAATCAATCAACAATCGAAATTTTGTACAAAACATGTAGTTTTATAGGCTACTGGGGAGGATAAATAAAACAATAGGTCAGCATACAGAACAAGATACTAAACTTATTAAACTTTTAAGAACTACACACACCATTTTTGAGTCTAAATTTCGTGTTCGACATGTCCACCCCTGCGTTGCACACATCTTCGCATTATTTTGCGAAGACCAGTTTTCACTACTCCAGTAGTTAATTTTGTTCTTATTTCATTGGCCGCACTAATGATTCTGTCTATCAGTACTTCAATCGATGAAATTGGGGTAGGTATACTTCAAGTAGGTATTCGAAGTGTGGACTCCATTTTCACCTTAAACTTCATGGATTTGACGACATAATCTGTGATCTATGGCAATATTTGTCAAAATTGCTTGATTTTTCACGTATTTCCATTGGATTTTATTTTTGTCGTAATTAATTAATAATGCATTTCTTTACACTAAAAACAGTTTATATGGGTTATAATGAGCTCCTAAAACACCCCTAAATAAACAGCATCATTAAATTCAGGTACCGGAGATCTATAGTCTTACCATGTTCAAAGTATCGACCATATTTATCGACACATTTGTTGTACATCACTAACTGCTTGGTATAAAACAGTACATTAAATATAACTAAATTAAACCTTTGAAATCACAACTATGTACCACCGGTTGAAAGTGATATGATGAAAAGTGTTTATTCTACAAGAGAAATGGATATTTTGCTTTAAAATGAGTTATTTCAGATAAAAAATGCCAACAAAGACTAACATGTGAAAAGATAATTCTGGATTCTTTACTCCTCCTATAGTTGTTCTGGATTTGCAAAACACAGCACAACACGACATAGTTTTAGTATCTCACAAGATTTTAAGGCTTTACGATGATATTTTATAACAATTTTATTTTCAAGTATTATACGTCGCAATGTTGTGGCCGGCTAACATGTGAAAATTGGTGTTGACGCAGCGTTGACAAGCTTACATTAGCCTTCTCGTTTGCTCTATATGACGATCCGTGTAATAGAAAGAGAAGCTCGATAATGTTGACAGATGAACGTCAGCTCTAAGGCGGCTTCTTCAGAGACCAGAGAGAATCTTGGTCGTGATCCTTATTCTATGGGCAACATAGTTGAAGTTTGTTTTTAAAATGTATGGACACGATGTTTTTGATGTCGAAACTTTTTTAAAAACAAAGCAATTTAAAAAAACAATCTATAACTCACTAGTGAATAAAACGTGTCTTTATTCAACTGTTTTTGCACAAATAAGAGCCCCTTTATGAGCAAGTGTGTTGAAAAATATATTGTTTAAAGACTGCATTATCTAAATGCTCCTAGTCGCATACGATTTTTTATAATCAAACTGGTTTTCGAGGTTTTATCTACGTTTTTCATTTTTAAGCTATTGCATAGCTTCTATCGAGGGCCTTGAGCGCGGGGACCGAATCCAGAAATTCCGTAACGAAAAAAACCTCACGTTTTTATTATTTTTTTCTCGAAAACTTTTTTTTTTGTAAATATTCCAAAAAGTTTTTTAGTAGACAAAGTTTTTATTGTATGAAGTCCCAAGTACGACATCAAAATTTCTAAGGTTAGGATTGCAATACAAAAATAAAAAAAAACAATTAGTTGATAAAATTGCTATGCAATAGCTTTACCGCGGCAGTCCCCGAGTGCCACACGTTTTTTTTTTCTTAAGGTAGGTCATAACCAGCTGCGAGCCAGATAATCCTTAAGACTATGGTATTTTGTTACAGTGGCCTGTTCTACTGTGACGGTGACGAAATGTCAAGCCGCTCTGAAGACCCTGCAAGCGTTCCCGTTTTTCAAACCAACCTGCCTCTGTCGGGAACCGAACGTCGATCCTGAATGTAACTCCTTCCGGGACTTCCTGTTTGACCATCCTTGCGTTTTCGTCATGAAGAAGGGTAAGGATATTGTCTAAAACTACGAGTATAATGGTAGAGTAGTTTTGCAGAAATAGAACCAACCTATATTAACTGTGAGACAAAATAATCATAGAATTTTTATTTTAATAATGGAGAACTTTTTGGTTTTTTGCTCAAAATGTTTATTATTCTCAAACTACTATAGTGAACTTTGAGTGGGGGACTGTCTAATTCTTGGGTTCCACTTTTGCATAAGCTCCATTATCTTAATCTATTAAAGCGAAAGTGAGTTTGCTTGTTCGTTACGGTCTTCTTTCTTTGCGTGTCGACTCATATTTTTGAGGACCAGAACTTGGCCACCGATATGGCACTATCAGTGGCCTTGTAAAGGTCCTCGCGTGTGCAGGCGTAGGGACACGCACGGCAAGTTATTTGCCGTTGAGTCGTGGTGGAAGGATCGGCTAGTCTGCGTTACCGACTTGCCGTCCGCAGACCATTGCCCAGGGTGCGCCGGGAGCATGCTTGTTATGCGCCACTCGGGGAGGCTCACGGTAAACTAACTAAACCGATCATCATGAAAATTTCCACACGTGAAAGATAGAGACAAAACTATATGACAATTTAAATCCCAAAATTCCCACAAAGACGCCGGTAAAACCACCGGGCGCATCTAGTTTAACTATAATGCTCTTTTATTTGCGAAGTCACTTTGAGACTAACATGCTTAACTTCACCGGTTCATGTGAGTTCTCCTAATTCAGTTCAGTCAAAAGTTAGTTTACAAATATGTAGTTCCCTGTTTAGAAAAGTCGATGTTTAGAGAGCAAAATAAGTTGAGTATCAAGAACTGTAGAACTTTAAAGTGCTACTTTTAATTAATTTAAACTATTAAATTGTGCAATTAAAATTTTCTTCTCAGGATTTGAACCCAAGATTATAGCATAAACCCCAGTTAATAATATCCTTGAATGCTAAATAAAATTTAATTTACATAAAGTATAGTTCAATTGCTGGAGGTTCCAGGTACAAATCCTGGATAGAGTGATGAATGTTTCCTATTTTCAAACATGGCTCGGGTTTGCCTTCAACCCACAGCCAAAATTGGTGATTGCGCCTATACCCCTTCAATGTACTTATATCATCATTTTGAGGTACTTATATCTGCTTTTGGTTTGCAGTGAAAAGTACTTAAAGGCAGGTAGTTTAGTTAATTAGTACCTTACTTCTTCCTCATCATTTTACGTCCCATGTCTATTGCAGTCGGTTTTTTATCCAACCAGATTTGACGGAATTACAGCATTTATTTCTACATTATTTTTGTATATACCTAACAATAAAACTTTCTCTCTTGTTAGAAAAAGACCCGTACCCAGTGGAGACGCTGCCGACCTGCACCTACGCTCTGAGTGTGTGCCACAACGAGAAGGCCTGCTCCGTGCTCTTCGACCGGTTCAAGAACGCCTGCAAGGCTCGCGACGGGGAATGTCGGATGGATGACAGGTACGGCTGAACTAGGAATAAAATAACAATAATAAAAACCATTTATCCTCTCATTTACCAAGGAAACATTTTATCGACATTGCTGATACGGTGTGGCTGAAAATCAGCTCTAATTTGGGACTTGCCAGGCTGAACTGTCTTCTTTTGCTAGGGTTTTAATTTTAAGTAGTGATCCCTCCGCAGGCTATAAGCGAGTAGCGAGTACTCGCTTATCGCCCGCCAATATCACTCGCCAACTCGCCGATCTACAAAAATTTTATCGCCGACTCGCTGAGCTAGTAAAAATAAACTAGCCAACTCGCTGAGCGAGTAAAAATCACTCGCCAACGCGCTAAACGAGTACTCGCTCAGCGAGTCAGCGAGTAAATTTTTGTAGCTCAGCGACAAAACTAGTAGGGCCAGTTCTCGCCGGCGGTGTGAACAGACGAGAAACTATAAATAATATGTGCATCTCTTTCGTTCACACGGAATGTATGTTCACTGTCCGATAAGTTGAAAATCGCCGATAGTTCATCGCTCACTCGCCCGCGGTCGGACCACTGCCATAATTTATATTTTTTTTAATTGGCTTAAAATCAGCGACGCCTGAGACTCTAGCGTTACATGAAGTTGCACGAACATAATCAATTACCGATTGTAATGTTCGCCCATCACTTCAACACGGCTGCGCTTATTCTCTCTTTGCTGTGTTCTTATTAATTAGGGCACTATGTCCTGGGATGGGTTGCCAGTAACATATAGATTTAAAAAGGATATAATGCAGTTTAAACGTTAACTAATCTTACCTTATCTATAATCCTCCACAACTACTAAAACCACCTCTCTCAGGGAGTCATGTCGCGAAGCCTGGGCGGGCCTCCGTCTATCCCCGCTCTTCGGCTGCATCTGCCCCAACACCCACATGAAGAAGCGATGCGACAGGATCTTCTCGGTAGTAAACCACAACCCGTGCGTTGGTAAGTTAACCTCTTTTTATGCTCTGGCTAAGGCGTCGGTTCTGAGTGAAAACATATCAAAGATTTGTAGGATATACTATACTATACTTACCCCTAAGAACTTTAATATCATGTATACGCCTAACAGGCTTAAAATGTTGTAACTAAAATAATCTAAACCTACCACCTAACCTACTCTTGTTATTAAAAATAAACGATTTAATTTAATTTGAATTTAAATTCTAAAAAAATTAAGGTAGGTTCTTAATTCAATACTTAACATTTATAAGTATTTTTATTTGAATGTTCTCGGTGGTTTTGACTTTATAATCTACGTTAAAAATATGGACCCATGCGAAACCCGGTTATAGGTAAATTTTAGTATGAAGATATAGTGACTTAGACTGATGTGCTAGCCCGGTAGTTCCGGATTCGACTGATACAAGTTTGCAATTTCACAACCATGCCTTGTGTTTGAGATCACCAACACGCTCCAAGCGTGGTGGTTACGCCTATTTCTCAGCACTGTACTAATATCATCAGTGAGACATAGTCCAAAATTGTATTGTATAAGCAGATACATAAATCTTTTTACGATAGGCAGGCGACATTGAGAATTATTTTACAAATATAGTTTTTCAACTTAAATAGTTGGTTTCCAATTCTAAGAAAAATCTCTAAAAAGATTTATTTTCGTCCGTTAAAAATAACCCTCCAAAAAGTATATAACAAGAACATTTTCTTTATAGTAAAATGGAGATAACCAAGGACGATGGACGTACGACACCCACGTTATTACTAACACCCATTGTAAAAAAACATACATAAGGCCACGGCGCATTTTAAACGCGCAGACGACGCGCGTTTCAGGGACGCGTCTCAACGGCGCCGTAGACGCTGATTGTTGCGTTTGCATTGATGATACAAGTGCACGTATGAAGCGCGTATACGCGTGTTTAAAGCGATACAAACGCGCGTACAATGAAGCGGAGTAGGGGCAGGGGGGCGCTCGGGCCTCAGACTACAGCGTATATACGTGCTGTATCTGCGCGTATACGTGTTAGAGGCGCATTTCACGATCACCCCGTGTGCTTAGGTTACAAGGTTGCGATTGAATCTCGTTTGAATCGCATATACGCGAACAATCTGCGCGTCGTCTGCGCGTTTAAAAAACGCCCTAAGATTTGGATTTATACACCCACTATCTCTTCAAAAACTCCATACTATTTATAACCTCTATATACCTTACTCCTTTGAATCCACAACAAAAGGCCCAAAACCCTTATTAATATAAGTAACAAAAGATAAATAAAATTGGAAGTCAATACCTTTTCAAGGATTGAAAGTTGACGGGCTCCGATTGATCCAACGGATTACAGATGGATTGATCCAAGGATTATAGATGGATCAATGTGATCCTAGCGTTGGGTCTCACAATAAGAACTCCTTGGGGATTATGAGAAATGAAATCAAACTGACTTAGGGATCTATGATTAAATCTTATAAGTTTATATTAGATGTTGAAGTTAGGTATTTATTAGTTCTATATACTTACCTATGTTTTTGTATATAATGTTTATATTGTGAGATAATTGGAACAATACGTAAACATTTTTTCTTGGGATTAATTATATAGGTAGTTAGTCATTTGATATGTATTAATGTTTATACCTGTAGGATATAAGTTAAACTGTTATTTTCCTTTGTTGCTATGTTGATTTTTCATCAAATAATATCTGTTTAATATTAAGTATTATGTTGAAACAAATCGTTTACATTTACGCGATTAAGAATGAGGTGAGGAGGTAATGAGGTATATTTTATAAACTTTGTAATCTATAAACTACTAGCGGCGCCCCGCGTAGTTCCCGTTCCCGTAGGAATATGGGGCTAAAAACCTTCCCACTGAATCACTCTATCTATTAAAACAAACCGCATCAAAATCCGTTGCGTAGTTTTAAAGATCTAAGCATACATAGGGACATAAGGACATAGGGACAGAGAAAGCGACTTTGTTTTGTACTATGTAGTGATAAAACTCTTCCGTTACTGAGTGAGCTGAAATTTGGCACGTGTGTTTGTTGGGGCAGAATGCTACCACTAAGAGATGATTTTTGAAAATTCCCCTCCTGAGGGGAGAAAAGGAGGGAAATCCTAAATTCTGCCGGAAGTCATTATTCCACGTGGACGAAATCACGGGCAAAAGTTAGTATCCAATAAACATTGTATCATAAAATCAATATGGGCTTACTTTAACGGAATTAAAAACCAATTTTAATTAATCTTACATTAATTAACTTTAACTCCCCTCGCACAGGGTCGTAATTAAAATTTTACCAAAAAAAAGATCATTAAAAAATATAATGGTCCAATCGGAAAGTATATTCTTTCAGATAAAAAACCTTAAAATTACGGAGGTTATAAATATAATTATATGTATGAAGAATACAATCAAATGAAGATCCCAGTGTTTAGAAATCATTTAATCCTAATCCTAACTAATATTATAAATGCGGAAGTAACTCTGTCTATCTGTTACTTTTTCACGGCTAAACTACTGAACCTATTGACTTGAAATTTGGTACAGGGATAGCTTATGATCCGAGAAAGAACATAGGATACTTTTTATCCCAAAATTCTGACGGGAACGGGAACTGTGCGGGTGAAACCGCGGGGCGCTGCCAGTATTGAAATAAATTATTGATTTCCTTGATTTAAGCGAAACACTACACATTGATTTTTGTGTCATTTTTTTCTTTCGTATCTGTAAATACATAACGAAATGTATTTTGTTGTACATTTCTTATGTAAAACATATTATTATTATCGTAATGAAAAATTTAAAAAAAATATATTTATTATAAGCCATAGCTGTCCCACAGCTGGGCAATGGTCTCTCCCTCCTTCTTCCATGACTCTCGATGTTGGGCCAAATAACAAATATCTAACAAATAAATAGCCGTTAATCCTCATCACAAAATTACATCATCATGAACATTTACATCCAAAATTGGATATGCAAGTCACCTTTGAGCACACCTGCGACGAGCTGAACAGCAAAGCTCGAGTTGATAATATAATTAATATCGAAAAAAAACAACAAACAGTCGCTGAGGCCGAAATCGGTTAAGAAAGCTTCATCATCATCATTCGTTAATATATTAAACTGAAATAAAATTCAGTTTTCAACTCCCCTTAAACTACATACACCATCTCGGGTCATAGATTAAGTTAGGTACCCAAATTGAGTGTCCCTTCTCCTAATAACTAATCTATGTCACGTCAGTACCAGGCAGGTCCAATCAGGCCCATTATACAAGTTCGTGGACCGCTTATCGAATGATCCCTAGTAAATGGCCGTATTGATATCTACTAATGGAAATAGTTTGGTTTTTGGAAAAAGGTTCCTAATCTCTACTTGATATAAGGTATATATTTGTATGTATGTTGTTGCTATGTTGTAAGTTTTAAGATCTTGGTTTTTGGGATTGATACTCTTCGTGCAGTAAACGATATCGTCTATATTACGTTTAGTTTTCCTAGTATGAAACAAGTCGTTTCTACGTTTTCAATTAAACTAGCTGTGCCCCGCGGTTTCACCCGCGTAGTTCCCGATCCCGTGGGCATTTCGGGATAAAACATAGCCTATGTCCTTTCCCGGACCATAAGCTACCCGTGCCCCAAATTTCAAGTCAATCGGTTCAGTAGTTTAGCCGTGAAAAGGTAACAGACAGACTTTAGACAGAGTTACTTTCGCAGTTATAATATTAGTTAGGATTAGGATTTAATAGAAATTTGAGATAATCGCCATCTCAAAAGTCAAAAAGAGAGTAGGTAATCATTTAAAGAGAAAAAAAGGTTTTATAACTTTTTTGTATAAACTATAAAGTAGTGGTATTAAACAAACAACATGCCGTGTTCATATAATAAGGTTATCATTGGAAAGCACTAAATAATATAAAATAAATAGAATCTAAAATGTTAAGGGGCTTAGTTATAAGAAACTGAAATATTACTCAAATTTTCACTCGCTATACATTTTTGATTTGTGGTAAAACTCATAGACTTATAGCGATTTATGTTATCAGTGAGAATAGGCAGACGATTTAGTAGTTAGATCTAGCAAAAAACTTAGGCAGGTAATGAAGAGTAAAGTAGCGATTATACTATACAATAATTAGGACCCTAACATTCAGTTAGGCCCATTAGGCAAATGTAATCGCTCGCAAATAAGCAGTTAGTGCCTTACTTATCAGAGATGAGTGAGAAACTCGCCCTCTCTCTTTTCCGAACCTTTATCCCATGTCTATTTGGGGTCGGTTTTTAGTTTTAACCAGATTTGACGGAATGTCAGTATTTTACATGAAGCGACTGCCATCAGACCTTCACAACCCAGGCTATACGTCATTTTTTGGTTAAACCAAATGTAAGATTTTTGAGGACTCTAACTACCCGTAACGATTGTCGATGATGTTAGTACGACAACCGGGACCGATGGCTTTACCTGCCCTCCGAAGCAAGGAAACGCTCAAGAGAGAGACAACAGGGGCCTAAGTCTGCAATTTGAAATTATTGATCAGACAATATGTTGATATTGAGGCACCATAACGAGAGTGTCAGAAATTTGGTATTCTGCTAAAATTTATTCATATGGCTATGGTGTCTCAGTGGTGTTTGTTGCGAATCAAATTTTTGTCAAATAAACGTCAGAATACTGTTTCCATGACAACCATCTAAGTTTTATGGAGCCATTGAGTCAGCGGAGTAGTTTTCACTAAGAGAATACCAAAATAACAACAAATGACAAAAAAACGGCCATAATGTCGATATTAAAATACATTTGAGTAGCATTATCACAGCTTAATAGTTTAGAGAATCGGGGCCCTGCTCTACTTTCTTGACATTGGCAGGCCATTATGTAGTGTACACAGAATGCCCTGAATCCAATTCGTAAGGTCCTACAAACCTACTAAAAAGAACTGACATAAAACTCAGAAACTTCTGAACCCTTCAGGTAAGAAATGTAACTACATAATCATTAAAATGTTTTAATTCTTTAAAACAATTTAAAAAGCCACAACCTTACGCCTTGTACCACACCCCAAGGAGTTTTGATTGTAACAAGAAGAAGCGGATTAAGGATTAGTAAGATTCAACAAACAAATACAAATAGAAGCCGTAATTCAAATCTTTCTACTTTCCCGCGGGATCCGGGAATTTGTGAGAAACACGAGATTTCTCTCAGACCGCTAAAAATGGGAATAACGGGGATAACCGGCTCTAAATGGGGAGAAATAGGGGAGTGTAATTGGACAAGAGTTATGGTTAATGAGTTTTCTTGTTAAATTCTTTGATTGATGGAAGTTTTTTTAGTATTTATAGGAAGGGAATAATAACATTTTTTTTTGGAAATATAATTCGAGTTTTTTTCTAATATTCATTATAATTGTACATTGAATTTGGGTTTGTTTCTCGGAATCTGTTTCGAATTCTGATAAGTTTTTTTTACTGTAAGATTAGCCTAGTGATTACGACTATTCTTTCTCGTTGTACATATTAACTCCGCTCTGTAGATTGACCTTAAGGCTCAAACCCACCGAAGTACACCCACACGCTACGCACGTGTACTCAGCTTCGCTATCTATGAAAATGTATGAGGTAAAACCCACCGAAGTACACGTACACGCTACGCACGAAAATGACGTCATTGATACATTCGTGGCTGACTCGGCTATAGCTCAACGTAGCTGAGCAGCGTGGCCGTGGACCGTGGGCGTAGCGTGGGTTCGCGGCTTTACAAGTAGATAAACCTACTCACCAATAGATAGATCTAGGATATAGGTCAGGCGTTGTAATCAACTTTTCTCTTCTTAAACGAGTACTATCGATTAAGTTTATAAATATTTCGAACAAACATCCTTTTCACGTAGGCCGTAAGTGACACATAATTACAGGGTTTCTTGAGGGGGTGGGTCCATGAATAGGTATACGATGTTAACTCTATTTTGGTGCTGTTGACGTAATTTAACTGTTAAATTGATACTATATTCAAACCTCAAATAGTTTGCCTTCCACATAATGATATACCGTTTTAGTGATGGAATAATTAACAGTATTAGTACCGTTTCAATATTTAAACATGAATTGATATTACTTTTAGTTCTGAATCGTTTTTGGGAATTAGTTTTAGATTTCAACTAGGTTTTATTGTTACTTATATATATTTTATGTGTCAAATGTCATTTGTTTTTTTTTAATTTGATTATTTAAATATAAAATGACTTATGACTTCTAAGAAGCGTTAAAGTAGTTTTATTGCAATACTAGCTGTGCCACGCGGTTTTACCCGCGTGGAACCTCATCCCGTGGGAATTTTGGGATAAAAAGTATCCTATGTGTTATTCCTAGGTATGAGGAACTGTACCAAATTTCATTAAAATCCATTCAGTAGTTATTGCGTGAAAGAGGAACAAACATCCTACAACCATCCACACTCACACACATTCGGCTTTATAATATTAGTACAGGTGCAAGGGGCCAATCAGCCTAGGCTTGTTGAAAAAATATCGATACATCGATATTATTTTTTCAATATATCGATATTTTTGAGCGATATTTAATAGTTCGATATATCGATGCATCGATATAAAATTCTAAGTATCGAAAAGGTATAAAAATCGATATTTTTTTCAGACCAATAAACATTTATAAGTTTTAAGATTAAAAAATCCCAAAAAGAAAATACTTTTTTTATACTAACATCTTTTAACAAATTATATTTTATGTATTTTTTGTTTTTGGTCGACTTGATTTGCTGTTTTATAATTTGGTTTTTAAGTTGGCAACTCTGTTAGTCAATTTCAATTTCAACTGCCCGTCCGTATTAATATTCTCTGTCAAATCATACCGATATATCGATATTTTTTAATAAAAATATCAATATTGATATTTTAAAAAAACAACGATACGATATATATCGATACTTTATTGCATTTCCGACATCCCTAAATCAGCCAGCGAGGAAATAAACTAGTGTTGTATTGAATTCCGGAACGCATTAAAAATTATCAAATGACCTCACTCAGCTCCGGTATAAAACGTTAGCGTGTGCTAATTTTTCCTGTGGCGCCATCTAGTTAACGGAGATGGCACTATACTAATTTATTGCTAAACAAGTACGATTCCCCTGAAAAACAAAGTAGTAATAATAAATATCCGATTTTAAAACAACAGTAAGGAAACATAAACCTTTATTACTTCACTTATGACCTTGCAACTCAAGTACACCAAAAAAAAAAGTGTGGCACTCGGGGACTGCCGCGGTAAAGCTATTGCATAGCAATTTTATCAACTAATTGTTTTTTTTTTATTTTTGTATTGCAATCCTAACCTTAGAAATTTTGATGTCGTACTTGGGACTTCATACAATAAAAACTTTGTCTACATTACTATAAAAACTTTTTGGAAAATTTACAAAAAAAAGTTTTCGATAAAAATAATAATAAAAACGTGAGGTTTTTTTTCGTTACGGAATTTCTGGATTCGGTCCCCGCGCTCAAGGCCCTCGATAGAAGCTATGCTTAAAAATAGTTATACCCATACCAGTGTCGACTAACCTCAGTTTATTACCCGTATCTAGGGCATCAGAAACTGCATACATTCGTAGTATCTAAATCGAATCAATACAGGCAACGCACAACCTAAATGGGTGGCACAGATGTTGCATAGATACATATAACGGAAGGTTATGTACTGAGAGGCATTATGTTTCATCTTTTAAAGGAAAAAGATTAAATCTTATATATAAAATTTTCGTGTCACAGTTTTCGTTGCCATACTCCTCCGAAACGGCTTGACCGATTCTCATGAATTTTTGTGAGCATATTCAGTAGGTCTGAGAATCGGCCAACATTTATTTTTCATCCCGAAATTCCTACGGGAACGGGTACGGGAACTACGCGTGTGAAACCGCGGGGCGCAGCTATAAGAATATACACCCTTATTTTGAAATGATGGGATTTATTAAAATCAGAATATCTGTAGCAGTAACTGAATCCATATATCCAATAAAAATATCAAAAATGATAGTCAATTACTTATCTTTAAAAAATACTAAATAAATGTCGTATTACCAGACGGCACACTAGCTATCAAGTATTCTGCGACGGCTCGGGTCGATGACCGCACTTAGCTGTGTATCGCAGCGTTCGCCTGTTGTTCGGTGTACATTAACAATAAAATTCGGCGGGATTTTGAAAAACTTTGACTTATCATAACTTTTTAAATAAAAGCAAAAGAAAAAAACTAACTTCACTATTATATTGTCACCCGTCGTTTACATTAGCTGTGTGATTAAGTATCTCGAATTCAAAATAGGGGTGTATATTTAAGAATAAGAATATCATCATCACTATCACTACATAGTATAAAACAAAGTCGCTTTCTCTGTCCCTATGTCGCAATGTATGCTTAAATCTTTAAAACTACGCAACGGATTTTGATGCGGTTTGTTTTAATAGATAGAGTAATTCAGTGGGAAGGTTTTTAGCATAATTTTATCCCCATATTCTTACGGAAACGGGAAGTACGCGGGGCGCCGCTAGTCATAATATAAAACAAAGTCGCTGTCACTGTCTGTCCCTATGTATGCTTAAATCTTTAAAACTATGCAACGGCTTTTGATGCGGTTTTAGCAATAATTGCTATAATTCAAGGAAAAGGTTTTTAGCATAATTTTGTCCCCGTATTCTCGCGGGAGCGGGAACTACGCGGGTGAAAGCGCGGAGCGCTAGTATTTATATACATTCACATAAAAAATATTGTTCTTTTACATAAGACTTAAAAGTACATGTATATATATTTTTTTTAATAACCAGGATCGTCCCACTTCTGGGCAAAGGTCTCCCCCAAATCCCTCCATCTGTCGCTATCGTGAGCCAACTCTCTTCTAGTACAAAGTACATATATAGATAACCTAATTAATTAGTACAATAATTTTATTATATGTTGTTATTGCAATCACAATCTCATGAGAATTTTAAGTAAGGATTAAATTATATTTGTAAAATGAGGAAGAGTAGGTATTTGTAATCAACATGCCTGTTTAAGGTATACTATTAACCTTAAAGGTGTGTTTGACAAAAATCAATTGCTTGTTACTATTTATTTATTTAGGCATCGCCAACAACACACACAAATAAAATTTACAAAAGTATCACTTATGCACCCCTATTTTTAATTCGAGATACTTAATCACACAGCTAATGTAAACGACTGGTGGCAATATAATAGTGAAGTTAGTTTTTTTCTTTTGCTTTTACTTAAAAAGTTATGATGAGTCAAAGTTTTTCAAAATCCCGCCGATTATTCTACACCGAACAACAGGCGAACGCTGCGATACACAGCTGAGCGCAGTCATCGACTGAGCCGTCACAGAATACTTGATAGCTAGTGTGCCGTCTGGTAATACGATATTTATTTATTATTTTTTAAAGATAAGTAATCGACTATCATTTTTGATATTTTTATTGGATATATGGATTCGGTTACTGCTACAGATATTCTGATTTTAATAAGTCCCCTAATTTCAAAATAGTGATGTATACTAGTTCTGGTGTGTGTGTGCCAATTACAGGCATGCACAACACTCAAGAAAGCTTAACCCAAGATTTGAAGCATGCACCTCTCACACCCAAACAATAAACCTAAGACAACAATTGACTAGCAAATTCACAACCCGCTTAACTGCGAAGATTTTAACGTAAGAATAAACGCAAAAAAACAACTGATTAACCCGTAAATAAAAGAATAACGAACTGAGAATTCCCACCTCATTTCTGAGAATTCCCACCAAATTTCCATACCGATTCTGTTCTTGGTAAACAATACCTTTCCAATATAAATCCAAGTGTTTGGCAAAGCTTCGTAAAATAAACTTTATGTTAATTAACTTATAAATAAATTATTTATTACAATCACTACATAGTATAAAACAAAGTTGCTTCCACTGTCTGTCTGTCTCTATGTATGCTTAGATCTGTAAAACTATGCAACGGATTTTGAAGCGGTTTTTTAATAGATAGAGTGATTCAAGCGGAACGTTTTTAGAATAGTTTTTCCCTTCATTATCACAGGAGCGGGAACTACGCGAATAAAACCGCAGGGCGCGGCAAGTATTCTTTAAAATAATTAACATAAAAAGATAACTTATTTATATATTAATTTTTTTCGGTTTAATTATTTCTTGTATCTTTAATTTTGTTTGTAAATTTTAAATTGTATTTTATACCTTATTAGCAGCGCCCCGCGGTTTTACACGCGTAGTTCCCGTTCCCGCGAGAATGCGGGGATAAAATTATACTTAAACCTTTATCTTGAATCACTCTATCTATTAAAACAAACCGCACCAAAATCCGTTGCGTAGTTTTAAAGATCTAAGCATACATAGGGACAGACAGCGGGAAGCGACTTTGTTTTATACTACTCGTAGTATAGTATAAAAGACACATTATCGAAACTCGACTCAAAGAAAGAAAATGCAAATGAAGTGTCATAATCAATGAATTATGACACTGATATTGATAAACATAAATCAGATGATCAACAAAAAAATACGAACAATACACAGAAACGTCGTAAATGTCTAAAAACAATGGCACTTACTTGAAGATACTTCCTATAAAATTCCAAGAAAAATCTCGCGCATTAGCTACTATAATATTTAAATCAAACACGCCATATATAAAACCTCCATTCTTCGAAGCTCGCCAATTACGTAACGCCAAATATTTGTTGAGTAAATTCTGGCCGTAATTGAGTGTTCGTATGGAAAAAAGCGGCTAAGGGCGAGTCGGGTTCGTGGATGATGGGTTCCGTACCAAAGAACGCTAAAAAAGTTACTTATACAAACAAACTCATACTGATAACTTATAGTCGTGTATAGAAAACTAGCAGCGCCCCGCGGTTTCACCCGCGTAGTTCCCGTTCCCGTAGGGATTTCGGGATAAAACATAATCTATGTTCTTCCCCGGATCATAAGCAACCCCTGTTCCAAATTTCAAGTCAATCGGTTCGGTAGTTTAGCCGTAAAAAGGTAACAGACAGACAGAGTGACAGAGTTACTTTCGCATTTATAATTATTAAGTAAGGATAGATAATTGAACTGGACAACTGAACTAATGGGAACGGAAAATTGTGGGGGGCTCTCCCCTTAAAAAATATTCTGCTTATTGATATCTTTGATTTACACGAACACTACACATTGAAATAAAACACTTAAACGGATTTTTGTCGTGGAGTATTCTGTGATCACGGGTTCTGTAAAGAATCCGAAACGTCAGAAAATGTAAAACAAAATACAACCACGACAAAAATCCTTTTAAGTGTTTTATTTAAAAATATTCTGCTTTACTACTTATTTGTTGTTGTAGCTACAAAAGTACATTAGCTGTGACCAACTGGAAATTTCAACTGTCTAGCTATCACGGTTCATGAGATACAGCATGGTATGTAGTTTTGTCTTATGATTGTGTCCACCATTGATATGGTTATTTGGAAGATAAAATGACAGATATTACATAACACAACATAATAACATAATCATTCACTACATCATCTCATTATAGTAACTGACCCCTAACTAAGCTTGTATCTAGGGTATCAGAAACTATGCACACACTCATTCACACATACACCCAGACCGAGACAAACATTTGTGGTTTACACAAATATTACCCCGCACGGGAATCGAACCCGCAACCTTATGGATGGCAGTCCGGCATGGTGACCACTCTGCCATCGAGGTCGTCAAAAATATACTTACAGAGTAACCCGTCGACCAGCAAGATCATAGAAAGATTGAAAATTACGAACGTTAGTTATAGGTAATAACACCCCGTAACAACCCCGGGGTGCTTCATTTGTGGAAAATGTGGTCGCGGCTGTCACTCCCGCATAGGGCTCTTTAGCCATGAACAGAAATGTTCTATCATGAATTGTTCAATCACCTGACGCCACCTAAATCATCTTATGTATATGTATAGGCCAATGATGATGATGAGTGATAGGGTCCCGTTTTTACCCTTCCCACACGGAACCCTAGAAAGTATTTTATAACTGCTCTAAGACAACATAGCAATTTGTTCGAACTGAGTTTCTGCTGGCAAATATGTTTACTGAGACAACGGAAGTGTTTTGCGTAGATTACTTGAATTTGCCTGACGTATTATGGTATTGTGATTAATTGTTTATCTTTAGGATTTAATTCTTATAAATAAATACATTTTTATAATAAAATATGCGTAGTTTCTGATAACCTAGATACAAGTTTCGAACTTAGTTAGGGGTCAGTTACTATAAAGAGATGTTGTAGGGAATGATTATGTTATGTGTAGTGTTTTACTCTCTTACGTGTTCTGAAGTATATACACTTTGAAATTAGGTTTTGAACCTAGGTTCTTGCTGACTAAAGCAACGCTCTAAAGTCTTAAACTAACTGAGGAACCTAAGCGATATTTCAGCTGTCGAAAATTTGGAAACTGAATGCAAGTTCAGCTTCTTTTTCTTAAAATATAACATTTTAACAATAGAAGCCAAAAAACTCCTTAAAGATCCCAAGATCAAGTCACAAAATCTAAAAGCCATTCTACTACCACATATCCTTCACAACAACCCACCACCATTCCCACAAAACCATTTCCCATTTACTTAGAAAAAACAATTTCGTGGTACCAATGGAGAAGCAATCATTAACATAGCAGGAATTACAAGGGTACGGTACGCAATGCGTCAAACACAAGGAGCAATTCTTCAAAACCGTTTACCTTACTGGTACGTACCCACACCTGCTAATGTTGAGACGTACCCACAAAAGGTCGGGACGAATGACCCTTTTTGTTTCAAAAGCTCGATTTACGACAATATTCGATTGATCTTATTGCTTTCAGCTAGTTTTGTGTGATGTATCGTTTTTAGTTAAGCCTACCGCTGGCTACGTCCAATAAATTGGTGATAATTCAATGAATTAAATTAAATATTAAAAAAACCCCAACACAATTCCATACAAGGTCTGTGGTTGTATTATAACTATATTGCCTTATTTAGGATTGGCTAGAGCATCAGTAGGAACATAAGCTGCCTTATTTGCGTTGCATTTTTAGTCCGGTTTAGTACTAAACCAGGTTTTACAATCAATTTTGAATACTGTCAAAGTGACAGATTTGACTGACAAGGTGTCAAATGCTTACCAGATTTTGTTAAACCAGACTAAGAATGCAACGCAAATAAGGCAGAATGAGTTGATGATGGTAGATTTCCTAGCGTGGTTTTAACTAAGGTCAGATCGCCATAATTCAAAGTAAGCTCGAGCCCCTCGGTGAGGACATACGAGAATAGGTACGAACTGTTATCGATAGTTTCCCAAACATTTCCAGAAAAGTGACCAGATTTTTGCGCTTGAAATATTCCAACAGTTTCCGTTTAAAAGGAACAAAAATAAACACTGTCTCTATAGATATAAAGTTCAATTTCAAAATTGTTAGTTGAAACAAAAACCTAACAATGAAGTTGGATTGTGTTGTCGCTAACAGTTACTGTGTGAGTTAGTTTCCAACAATACGTTGAAATATTGAACAACCATTTTGAAACTAAGCTTTCATTTGGACTAAAAGGAAAATTGTGATGTTATACTTCCATATTTTGTGTAGCCAATGTGTAATAGAAAAGTGAAAGGATGATATGTGTTATTCTACAAATTCTATACTTAAAAGAAGCTGAAAAGTTAGTCTTTATGTTTAGTTGACATGCTAATGTCTGGAACTGTTAAGTTCAATAAAAAAATTACATACTTGTATATCAGTGTCCGACTCACGAGACTATACTGTACTAGTAATGTAAAAAATGTAGCAATAAATGTTTTTTACTTTACTTACTTTACTAGCTGTGCCCCGCGGTTACACCCGCGTAGTTTTCGATCCCGTGGGAATTTCGGGATAAAACATAGCCTATATCCTTTCCCGGACCATAAGCTACCACTGTACCAAATTTCAAGTCAATCGGTTCAGTAGTTTAGCCGTGAAAAGATAACAAACAGACATAGTTACTTTCGCATTTATAATACGAGTATTAGTAAGGATAAGAGTCCCGGTCTTTTGGAAGGCTAGTATGGGGCCAAATCCAACACACGGAAACCCTTTGACATTTTTAATCTTTTTTAAATTACATATATTATTGTTGAATATGTCAATTATCGAGACTGTATTACATCTATTACTCGCTCGCGACACGAAATAGCATCGAAACTAACGCATGTTAAAACGTGGGGCAAACCTAGTTTTATAATAGTAAATATAAAAGTTTGTATGGATGTTAGTAACTCTATCATCCAAAACTACAGGTCAAATTGAGGTGTTTGGCACAGATGCAACTCCATTGAATCTCTCGTTATAACTAGATTTAACACATAAAAACTTTTAATGCCAAACACAAACAAACCAGCACAACACAAAAATTTTACATTTTAAAATATAAATTATCAAGAAAATAGTGTTTTTGGTCCGTTAAAATCCAAAATGGCTGCCCTATAGATCGTTTCCGATACGTGGGAACACACATCTGTTCAAATTACTTTCTCTAACTTAGAAGCTCGGAAAATATCCGACACGGAACGTTTTACTGAAAAATACCTTCAAAATACACTTCTTTTTAATAGTAAAACGTTTGTACCAAAATAGAATCTAAAACTGTTATTGTGATGTATTTTTACTATTTTTATTGTAGTGAGAGTTTTAAGAGATATTGAAATAAAACACTTAAACGGATTTTTGTCGTGGTTATATTTTGTTTTACATTTTCTGACGTTTCGGATTCTTTACAGAACCCGTGATCACAGAAGAGTCTTCTTCGACAAAAATCCGTTTAAGTGTTTTATTTCAATGTGTAGTTTTAAGATAGTTTTATTTGAAATAATACCTACTCCAATTGTTTGTGAAATTCCTTTCTACACGAGTCTATGCTCGGAAAGATGCTCGGTTACTCAGAGTACTCGCCCTGAGACCCTCAAGGAAGAGATAACTCTGTTTCCCTATGAAGTGCGTTTATTTCCCCAGGAAGTGCGTTTGAAACCTACTCCAATTATTATGATTAACAAGATATTTACCATGTATATCATTTATTTCGAGTTTCCGATATATCGACGCCGTTGCAAGCGCCATGATCACGGGTGAACTGACTTGCAGCAGCATTGAAATATCGGTTACCCGAAATAAATAATATACATGATAATCCCGTTTATCATAATATTTGAGTGCTAATAACCATGATAACTATAAAAAAATACCTACTCCAGATAGATTCTATGTTTAAATGGATTGATAAATGTTGGCAATTGTTTCGTACATGGCTCGGCTTTGGGATCAACAACACTCATGACGATAATGATTTCTTCTCTATTCCTCATTTCATTGAGGTTATTTTTTACTAGTTCTACTTATTAGAATTTTACAGACATATTTTTAAATCCCTACTAATCCCTACTAATATTATAAATGCGAAAGTAACTCTGTCTGTCTGTTACCTTTTCACGGCTAAACTACTGAACCGATTGACTTGAAATTATGTACAGGGGTAGCTTATGTTCCGGGAAAGAACATAGGCTATGTCTTATCCCGAAATTCCTACGGGAACGGGAACTACGTGGGTGAAACCGCGGGGCACAGCTAGTGAATTGATAAATGCTGGCAATTGTTTCGTACATGGCTCGCATTTGGGATCACCAACACTCATGATGATAATGATTACTTCCTCATTTCAATGAGGTTATTTTTTACAAGTGCTACTTCTAAGAATTTAACAGACATATTTTTAAATACTTTATGACTCTATCTTAGTCCTACATTGTTATTTGTTGTTTTAAATATTATATTAACCACCTGACCTGCTTCAGTATAGTTCACCCTAACCCTCTTAGGGGTGAAATTGTTTTCTATTTTGGTATTGAGCTCATGCGTACATTTTAAGCTAGTTTTATAGTTCCTGGAACCGTTTTGTCAATCAGTAAGGACTTTTACTTCGGGGTAGAGCCTCTCTCTCATTGATAATATTAGTTACACATAGGTACATTAAGTATGAATAGTTGTAATTACTGTTTATTTTTAACTGGCGGCGCCCCGCGGTTCCACCCGCGAAGTTCCTGCTCCCGTAGGAATATGGGCATAAAATTATGCTAAAAGCCTTTCCACTGAATCACCCTATCTATTAAAACAAACCGCATCAAAATCCGTTGCGTAGTTTTAAAGATCTATACATAGGTTTTATACATAGGGACATGGGGACAGAGAAAGCGACTTTGTTTTATACTATGTAGTGATAGTGAAGTGATGAATCAATCTTCAACCGTATTCTCATGGATTTATTATATTTAAGGCCTATTTCACGATCTTCAAGTAAAATTACTGACCAAGTAAAGTCAGTGTTGTCTCTTTCTTACTTTATATCAAGTGACAAAGATAAATTGTGAGTAGATACTCGGAACGTTACTTGAAGATGGTGAAATAGGCCCTTAGTGTTAACTATTATTATTTTAAAAACTATTTATGTGTCATTTCATTAAAAAGTATTGAGTCAAGTCGTCGTCAGGTCTATGTCCAGCAACTAGCAATGACTTGAGATAGGTTGATTAAGATGAAAGAGTTCGTTTTCATAATGTAAATGTAAAAAATGATAAGCTTTTAAATGATTTAACTCATGTTTTCACTCAGAAATTGATGTATTATATATAACAAAGAATAGCAGTAGCTTTAAGTGTCTAAACTGGCAATGCATAAGTACACGCGTGACACTAAACATACTATTACGTAATCTAGGATACTTAAAGGACCTAGCAACATACCCTGCGGAACACCACTACAAAAACTTATAAATACTTGTGTTCTTATACAAACGTTTACTAAAAGAGCAATTATATACCAAGATAAATACATAGGCTTATGTTAACCGGACCAAAATGTAGACAATCCAAACCATTAAAGAATACCCCGACACATACACTGTCAAACGCTTCTCAAGAGTACTAGACTCACTTGAAATAGCCGTCAACGTGTTAAAATTAGTTGTTTTACGTATTTTTTGTTTCAATTATTTTATGTTCATTATACGTGCCTATTTTATTTATACACAGATTAGATGCCTAGGCCTTAGGATTGACTTAGATCACGAGTTTACCACACAAGGCTGTACCTTTATGTTTCACCGGACACCGAGCTTCTTTTTAGTGTACTCCTGACCTACACACCATACAGATGCCCGCAGTTACCTCAACTCTTGGCTTCACACCTTCGACCTTCGGTGATCTGATCGAGGCAATACATTGCCCTAACCTTGTCTAAGGGAGTACTCTCAAAGGAAAGGTTTCCATTGAGGGTATTCTGTGCGCGTGGCGTAACGTGGTTATGGGGCAGCGGTGGCGTGGGGCGATTGTCCGCCGGGAGTGCGGGCCCTGTTCGAGGCTCCACGCAGGGACAGGCCGAGGGCCCCCGCGCCCGCCGTCACGCGGTACGCGGCCCCCGACGGCACCCTGCTCCTCCTCACCGAGAACGGCACCCGGCTGATGACGCGCGCCGCCGCCGCCAGCCTCCTGCGCGCCGCCCTCCTCTCCCCGCGCCCCCCTCGGCCCCGCCACGGTAACCGCCGCCGCACCCTCTTCTCTCTTTATCTTCTCTCTATTCTGTGTGTCTCTGTCGGATTCCATCGCCTCTTGCACTGCACGCTTTGATACGCTTCGTAAGGTAGGAGCGCGGCTTCCGTTACTACTTCGAATACTCCTTTTCGATTTATTAATTACATCATTTTATATTGGTTAAAACTTTATTATTACGGTAGTTACACAAAATACTCATAAAACAAAACGTGACTAAGCTTTTTAAAATATAACGACCGGCTTTATAGGTACTCTTTAAACTTTTAAAAGTCCAACAATGATTTTAATATTTAATGTATAACGGCTAACCCGATTTTAATTTATAATGATACTGACTCAGATTTTACTTACGTATTTTAATAGTTGAGGACTCAGCTTAGGCCTGAGTTTCGTTACATTGTCTATTAATATTTAATGAGTGTTCGCTCCTACTTTATGCTTGCATGTTTAAATCTTTGCTGTTTCCTTTTCCATTCAACACTTTAGACATTCACTCGAACGTCTCTAAAAAGTATATTGGGATCTCTTGAATTGTGCATGCTTGCATGTTCCTTGCATCTCCAATCTTTTCTACGATCTCTATGGTTACTGCGCGGCATAGACTTGGCTTGATAGTTCGAATGAGAACCATCCGTGGGCTTTGTCTCGAACCGGACTTGTTTTGCCCGATGAATTTCGTATCGTCTGCCGATATTGTTGTTATGTCTTTTTTTAATGTAGGGTCAGTATTTTTTTTATTACTTGATGTGTGCTCGATCGGCCGGCGCGATGGTCTCTGGTGTAATCGTCGGGGTCCGGTCGCATCGGTTTGGTCGTGGAAGTAGCCCCCTCCTAAGTCGATGGATGACATTCCAGTAAAGCTGATGTCGGACGGATGGACGGCAAATCGGAACGGATCGGGAGCGTCGACCTGGATCGGCGGTATGTCCATTACACAGGACGGGAACCTGATTGCCCCGGACAAAATTATGAGTCACGTACACCGGTACGCGAGTCCCCACTTCAAACCCCACGGGCATCATTACCACCGGTGGAATCATGAGCCGGGAGGGAGCGAAGATCCCTTGTACGCGACCAAGACAGTCTACGGACTTGGATACATTGATGAGAACCGTACGTATGGTTGGTCTTGTCGTCTAATCTTTCTCAAACTTTACAACCTCTGCAATCAAAATCGATACTATTTTGATTTGAGACATCATTATTTTCTTATCACTTTAAAATAAAAGTAAAGAGGAAGATTAGATGACGACAAATGAATCTAGAAAACACAACAAACCTAAAATAGGTACAACTAACCATAGATATCGTAAGACACTCAAATTATGCTTAATACTCGTATTGTACAAATAGAGTGAGCTCTTCATGTCTCATTCACGACCCCCTAATCTTAAATCCAAGTGCTCCTATCCCCCTTTCTGACATCTGAGCACAATAGTCACAACCCCATAGTTCTTATTACCGTTAGTAAGAATAAACACAGTTAGCTTGGCATAGATTGTTGTCATAAACAAGTAGACCCCGATCATAGTATCCTTTTCCTTGACGATAAAATTTACTTAAAATAAATATTGATACTAATAAAGATACAACGCAAAATCTTGAAGAAAGCAAAGCTTTTAATGAAGAATTCATCAATAAAGTACTTAAATGCGTTAAAGGATTTAAAATTGATATCACTGCATGTCTCCGATTTAAAACACGATATAAAACGTTTAAAATTGTAGCATGTTGAGAGATAGCTTATCCTATAAATGAGAATCATAAACGAAATCATTGGCAATATCATTGTATTTTATATAAAATTGAACATTTTTATTATAATTACTCGTATTAATGCAATTCCACACGTCATTTGAAGTTATATCACACAATTTGTATATTATTCAATATGTTTTATGTCATGGCATGAGCAGATATTTGTAATTTTGGAGTAATTACACCGTTTTCAGTATTTATTTTCATATATTATGTATTATATTTTTATTTCTATTATATATGATTTTGTTTTATGTAATATTACAAGTATACGATGATTTTACGTGCTTTAAATGTTATTTTATGGTGTAGGTACGGAGTAGGATTGTTTTATTAATGCCAATGAGTTAGTCAGGAATATTGAAGTAACAATGTTGAGGGTAATTTTGGAACAAACGAAATGAACCGTAAAAATTAACTAGTTTGTAAATATTTAAAAGTTATTACACGCTTTAATGAAATTGGTGTTTCACGCAAAATAATGGATGATGGTAACGGTTTTTAAAATGACTATGTTAAAGACATTTAAAACAAGAATTAATGTCTTCACGAAAATTTTCTAACCAACATGCCTAAAATAATCTTCAAAATTAACAACCAATTAGTATCAAAATACAAATGATGAAAACAAAAAACCAGACCAAAAATTCACTAACCCACAAAACTAATAAGACCAAGAAATTAAGTAGAACTTAACCTACAAAACCGTTACCACAGTCCAAAAAACTGACACAGCAGTACACCAACTAACACAACTAAAAACCAAACCAACAGAGAGGATTGGGAAAGAGAACGGTAAATCAGGTGATGACAAGGTGGCTCTGCAGTCGACCTGCCACGTGGCCTTGGACTCGTGCATCAAGAATTCCGAGTGCGTCATATCTTTGACTCCCGTCCTCCAGAAGTGTCATTCCACCGACTGTGATCGCGAAGGTTGTATGGCAGCTCTTCGGGGTTTCTATAGAAAATCTGGTGTCCATTGGAATACTGAAATCGCTTTCTGTTTGTGCAAGTAAGTATATTGATAAGATATTATTAGTAAAATAGTATTTTTTAGAATAAATTAAAGTGATGCGCATAACGTTATTCAGGAAGACATAACAATCACAGATACCAGTTTAGGGACTATATGTTTTATTATTACCACGTTTTACTATCCTCCCAATAAAAAATATAATGTTATTCATTAGCGTTACATAATTACGTATAGTTTTTAGGATTAAAATTGTGTTACCACAACATCAGCAACTGTCCAATAGCTGAGACGTCGATCTTGCCCTACAAAAATCCACTCCAGAAACTAAGAAAACTAAGCCCAGTTAGATGATTTAACAAGACCATACTAATGTACAGATCACATTGTAAATAAACTTTAAAAAAAATCTTGCAGGAAAACTGACAACCGTGAAGATTCATGCATGAACGCTCAAGAACGTCTTCACCCGTCTTGTGCCCAACGTCCACCTGTGGGATCGCCTCTCCCAGCGTGCCATACTCTAGCCCATGCTTGCCGTGAAGAACCGGAGTGCAGGTTTGATTCTTTTTTCTATAAATAATAATAGTGAATACATATTTTATGATTTCAAAATATATATAATTTACCAACGGTGACGTAAACCCCGCGTAATTTTCTGTCCCGTAGGTATACCGGGACATAATTTATTGGTCATTGGTCTTGATCTTTCAAGACCAATGACCGATCCCGAGCGAGCGACACAGACATTTTTCACACGTATAGTGTCTGTCAATGTCACTCAAAGTGATGTCACTCATACTGTATAAGAAAATTGCATAAGTGTGAGTATTTTGCTCCAGGCATAGACAAAATGGTGCCAAGTCTGGAAAAATGACCAATATTTATGTTATTCTCCGAAATGTTATCTAATAATGAAAGAATTGTTCAAATCAGTTTAGTAGTTTTGTAGTAGTTTCGTATTCAATCCTATTCAATGCAAACAAACCATCAAATCTTTCCTGTTTATAATATTAATATTATACCGGTATATAAAATATCTGTTAAAATCACAGTAAAGTTATTCTTATGGTACCCACGCAAAAAACTGTTAAACTGATAAAGGTCAAAATAATACGCTACAACTTTTTTGATTTTATATAAAACTAAGACCTTTCCTCAAAAGGTACTTGTGATACCAATTGACATTTGGTAAAAATAGAAAATCATAACTTAAAAGGAAGGGTCACTGGTTATTGTAAAGGGTAGTCAAGTGAAATCAATATTGACTACACTTCTGAAATTTATTTATATTTAAAACTCTGATGTGATTTACTATTTTAAACACTTTACTTTTTGAAATTGTCAATTGGGGCCTAAGTAACTACTACTTAGGCCCATTATTGATCAGACAATATGGTGATATTGTGGCACCATAACGAGAGTGTCAGCAATTTGGTATTCTGCTAACATTTTTCATATGGCTATGGTGTCTCAGTGGTCTTTGTTGCATATAAAAATTTTGACAAATAAATGTCAGAATATAGTAGAAACTACGCACACACTCATTCACACACACTAAGACCGAGATAATATCATCTCGACTTTCGATACTGCTGCTTGTAATAGCCACTGGTGGTCTATAAATAATACCTTTGTAACATGTTTAAGTTAAGAATTCAGTCTCTATCCGGGTTTCCTTCTGTTCGAGATAAACCATTGTAAAATACTTTTCTGTCCTAAAACGTTAGATTATCATCATCAATATTAAAAGCGTTGCTTTTTTCGGTGTAACAGGTGCAAATCCTTCCATCTGCTTCTATCCAACGCAGACATAAAAGCAGACGTTAGATATCGTTTTAATATTCCATCAACCAGTCATCCTAACTAATATTATAAATGCGAAAGTAACTCTATCTGTCTGTTACCTTTTCACGGCTTAACTACTGAACCGATTGATTTGAAATTTGGTATAGGGGTAGCTTATGGTCCGGGAAAGAACATATTCTATGTTTTATCTCGAAATTCCCACGGGTTCGGGAACTACGCGGGTGATACCGCAGGGCAAAGCTAGTCATCTATAAAATGCCTTTGATCTGCCGTAGGCTGCAGCCGAGTCATATAATAACAAGCCAATACTTTACTTAACTAAAACAAATCAAATCAAAACTTTCGCGAGAATACACTATCACATATAACTTCTAGAATTATAGTGATTTCATTAGTATTCTGCGTGTAAGCAAACGTGCAAATATCATTATTGAACATGTACCAATATTATAGTTGTTATTAGTTATATGATTGCTAAAGTTCGATCACGAGCGATGTTGAATATCTGGAGTTTAATATTAGAAACTATATGAGAAATTGACTTTTGCCCGCGACTTCGTTAGTGTGGAATAATGACTTCCGGCAGAATTTGGGTTTCCCCCCTTTTACCCCCTTGGGAGTAGAATTAATCAAAATCCTTTCTTAGCGGATACCTAACGTCATAACATCTATCTGCATGCCAAATTTCAACCCGATCCGTCTAGTGGTTTGGGCTGAGCGTTGATAGATTACTATGCCAGTCATATATAAATATTGAGATAAAGATAATAATAACATAATCTGTAATGTAGCTAATGGAGTGCACCTTTCTGTTACTCTTTGAAGCTTTGGGTTCCATTCCTGGGCCAATCGATTCCTTTTTTGGTATTTAACAAACATGGCTCTCATTTGCGAACATTAACACGCATTAGTCAAGCGTGGTAACTACATCACTCCTTATCACTGTACCAATTTTCGTAAGGTTTAGTAGCGAATTGCCTACTATCGTACTTGGTTAACTTTTTAAATGTACCATCAGTAAGTTAGACAACTTTGCCTGTAGAAATGTTACATGCCGATCCTTTACTACAAATGTAACGATTTTTCTTCTTTTCACAGGATCCGTCTTGAAAACTACGAGCAATGGTGTGCAGTTGATGCAGTTACCCAAGGATGTGCTGGTTCTCCTGCAGCTTGCCGCGCTGCCGTGGTTGCTGTACTAGGAACCCAGCTCCGTGCTGCATGCGCTTGTAGGGGAACTGATTTCGCACAACTGTATGACTGTCTCGGCTGGCAACGGCTGTTGTGGTTGAACCCTTGTGTTGGTGAGTTTAGAACCTTCTTTATTTTAGTTCTGTTTCTGAATGTTTATGTTCTTTTTCTAAAGGTATGTTTATGTTCTTTACTACCAATGTGGATTGACTTTAAATCACTCCTATTATAGAGTCACCAAGTTTTCTGTTCTCAAACTTTCATCCCAGGTGTTTTACCATGGGGTATTCTTTTATAATTCTTTTAGTATATTTTTTGTCAGCTGGTGATGGCAAATCATTCTTAAAAGTTTCATCAATATTTTTGATTTGATATGATTGACAATAAGGCCTCCTTTGTCCATGTACCAAATATTTATGTCCAACTTTTTCATCCTTGTGTATGTATGAAAAATGAAGATTATATCTTAATATCCAATCTTTGAAGCTTATTTTAGACGGCTTCCACAGCTCATAAGATTGAAATTGTCTCGGTCTGGGTGCATGTGTGAATGAGTGTGTGCGTAGTTTCTGATACCCTAGATACAAGTTTCGAACTTAGTTAGGGGTCAGTTACTATAATAAGATGATGTAGTGAATGATTATGTTATGTTATAGTTTGTTAAATCATGTAAGTAATATAAATTAATATGCAGAACCCGAACTAAAATAACTACAATACTTTTCCAGTGGAATCCCAAAGCGACTACCACATTAAGACCTACGGCTCGGTCCTGACGACTACTCCCTTCGACAACGGGATCCGGTACATCACCGTCGCTCCGGAGACGCCCATCTACCATCGGACTACCATACACCACAAGCATAGCACTCAGCATGGACATTCGCATTATCCTTTGCAGGTGAGATTGAGCCATTTTTAATTACGTAACCTATGTTTGTGAGATAAATTCACAGAGCAGGGATCTCGCCCGTGGAAGGGTACCCCACCCCACCCACGCAAGCTTTTGCAGCTGACGTTAGAAGTTAGCAGAAACAGAAGCATATCCTACTAATATTATAAATGCGAAAGTTTGTATATTTGGATGTTTGTGAGTTTGGATGTTTGTACCACTTTCACGCAAAAACTACTGAATCGATTTTGATTAAATTTGGTACAGATGTTCCTTATAACTAGGAATAACACATAGGATACTGTTTATCCCGAAATTCCCATGGGATTGTGTATGAGTAATCGTATGTTTTATTGTAAATTTTTGTAGTCACAAATCCTACCAATAGATGGCGCTGTTACTTAATTTTTTTAACACACAAAGGTGAATTTTGCCGAGATTGCATGACACTACGAGCTACGCATTCTCACGGGAGCGGGTACTACGCGGGTAAAACCGCGGGGCGCTGCTAGTTTAGATTAAAAGCAATGTATGATCCTTTACCAAAAAAAAATCTTGTTTAAACATAAAGATTTTGTTTTACTTAAGAAGAGAGTAACAGCACATATTACTAAATAGGGTAACAGCTGTTTCTCAATGTCCTTATAAAGTTAAATTTTCATTATATTCAAATATTAATCAATTATATTCAGGAAACCCGCGAGGAACCAAGCCCGATCACAACAATGTCAGAACAAACAGTTGGTCCTAATGAAGTAGCACAAATCTCCGAACCAGTTGTTGAAACTACACCCGAAACTACAACCAAAGCAACAACAACAACTACTTCAACTACAACTACGACTACAACTACGACTACAACCCCGAAACCAACAACTACACTGGAACCGACAAAGTATTGTATTGTAAAGAAGCCGGAAAATGATGATCAGGCGCAGTATATTAAAATGGGAGAGACGAGGAGGGTAAGAAAAGATGAATCACTATTTTGCTATTCTGAAAAAAATATGGCAATTTGCTACATCTGTTTTTGTTGTTCTTACACTAATACTAATTATTTACTTATCGACTATCAATGCTCTAACAAGAGAACTAGGGTGAAATCCTGGCGAAATTGAAACAAAGGTATTTGTTCGGATAAACCCCACAGGACTGTTTTATCAAATTACGTAGCTGAATCCAAGGATACGGATTTACAAAACTCAGATTTTAAATAATTTCTCAAGTGTCCTTTAAAATCTTTCGAATAGCGAATCTATAATGCATAAGTAAATAATAATCCAAATCCCTTCAAATTCCAGCTATACCGCTCGGCAGAGCTAGCAGAATGTACCGACCTATGCGTCTGCGAGGCTTCCCTCCAAGTTTCCTGCAAGGTGGCCTGCGTCCCTCGCGCTCCGTGCTCCTCCAGACTGGCTCACTACTCTCATGCTGCACCGGCTTACCAGGCGTATAGAGGACGGTGTTACTGCTACTCAGGGTCTTTCATCTGCATGAGGCCTAATCCAGGTAATGGTTGTAGGGATAGAGGAGAAATAATAATCCACATAATGTTTAGGCAACCTTAAATTCGGGCTGATTGATAGTTATTGCCAACTTTATTTTGAGATTTCTTTTTTTTAACTTGTTAGCCACAAACTGGTGAAAAAATCAGACTACACTCGATGGAATAACTTAGAAATACCCAAGAAACGCCAAAAAATCAATCATTATAAGTACTTGTTATTGAAATTTCTTAGATATAAATCAAGTGTTTTACTTATTAGCCTCAGTAGTAGGAACAAGAACACCAGAAAACATTTCTATGTTTAAAAACTTCTTTAGATAAATGTTTGTCCAGGAGAATACCGACTGCCTGAAGGCGTCTACCTGCTTCTCGGCTTCAGCGCCGTAGATGAGGCGCTGCTTAGACCACACACTGGATTAGGAGCTGAAGACGCAGTGAGACTACTGCAGCAGTACTTGTATACTGTCAGCCGTGATGGGGTAAGTGGTTGAAGCTTCGATGAACACTTCTGTCTGCTTTATATTTTTTTCAATAAAGCGCTCAATATTTATCATAGTAAAGCCAATAACAGACGTCTAAGTATCATAAATTATGCACGCATTCAATAACATACCTACATCCCAAAAAACCTGGCACGGAAATTGAATCCGCAGCCTTTTTAACAAATTACACTTGAAGATTCTTGAGCCTTTACAGTATGCCAAATAGTGGTGGGACTTGGGACTTGTCTTGTGGGAAAAATGTTAGTATTAGCTTTAATAGTTTCTTCATAAAAAAGATTCCATAACATTATTATTTCCATTTTCCAGACTAACTGCACTCTAACCCTGTTTAACATCAGTAATGAGAACGTGATCATATCTGCGAGTGTTCCACCGAAGGAACAGGAGATGCTTCGAGAGGCTGGAGAAGCATTGCTTGATAAAGAAAAAGTAAGTGTTATATTCAAGGACCTCGATGATTATAAAATATACGACATGTAAATTTTGTAACTCTCCTACACTATTTATACGAGCAAAGATTACCAGCGTCAACAATTTTTTCAACTAGGAGAATTAGAATTTGCTTCCTAATATTTTGTAATTTGGTGGCCTTTAATTTTTCAGGAGGAATGCATCGACGTCCTCAAAATTGTGAAGTCTCGCATCAATTCTCAACACGAAGATATCTCTTCCCATCTTCTTTTGTCCATCTTTAAGATTGCTGAAGTTGATGTCGTCTACCCCACGCCTCCCAGCAGCGCCATCACCAACCACGGACCTAACAGGAACCTGTACATCCTAATCATCATCATCACCCTTATTTATAACTTTAAAAACATTTTCAATATCAACACCCTCATCAATAAACTTAAAAATATCATCTTCCAAAACTTTTGCCTATTTACAAATATCTACAATAACTACATCAACAATTTTATAAAATATTTTGTAAACAATACCAAATCTTTCATCACCTTCCTCCACAAAAACATAGTCAATTTCAAATCGAATTTATTCGATAAAAAAACTAATACTTTAGTCGTTCCTTACACAAAAGAGAGATATTTTTTAAACTTCAATTTTGTATCTATATTGAAAGATTACTATGAATTTATTGAAAAATTTAATATCGTTGTAAAATACTTGATGCACGACGCACTCGCTTTAAATAATATAGCACTAGTCACCGATGATATTGTACTAGACTCGATCGACGTTAATGTAAATAATGATAAAGTAACGAAACATATCAAAAATGCTGTGAATATTACAATATTTGATAATTTTAATGATATTGTTGCTGATACTGTTGTAACTAAATATTTTTCTAGTGATGTGTATAATAATATGAGGCTTTTCGACGGTGTTTGTTTTGGAATATTCGCGTCCTTTTCTTATGAGATTGTAAAATCTGTTAGTCTAGATCTAACTATAGCAGTAGTATAAAGACTGAATTGAAACTTATCATATCATAGTTGGTACGTCTATTTGTTTTCTATTAGATTGGTGCTTGTAGGATTGATCTTTAAAGGCTGGGTCTCGTAATAAGTGTGTTACGCCTTTTACACTATTACAGTGTAACTCATCAAGCAAAGTAACAATGATTGGTGTCTTGTTGTCTCTTTCATTCATAAGGAAAAATTCATGTGTGTGAAAGAGGGGACAGGCTGAATTGTTGTTAAACTTTGTTTGTGTAGTTACATCGTTAGGGTTCAGTTTCTTCGTTAGAGTAATGATCGCAGACATTTCTTTTTGGGTGTTGAGTATTAATTTATTGGATTGAATATTAACTGACTATCTAATGCAAAAATATTTGTTCTAATAGGACTAGTAAGTTCCATCGCTCATGGACATTAAAGTCACCAAAAGCTGTTTGATAAAATAGGAGAACTGATAAATTACCTAAAAAGGCATATTTATAAGACAGACATTGCAGAAATCCAACCTTAAAACCAAAAATGTTTTGGCACAAAAAACTAATTGGAATTTATAGATGGCGAGGTATTTTTTTACTACTAAACTTCCGAGAATTATCGTGTTTTCCACAAAAAAACTCGGACAAGGGGACATCCGGATGAAACTAAGTTCCTTTTAAAAAAAGTTTTTACTCGAAATAGTTATCCATAGGTACAGTCACGGAATGAAAAGGTTCGTCACCTTAAAGTTGGTTTTCACTTGCACTAGTATTGCAAGAAACAATTATACCAACATACAAGTCTAAGAAACAGTGATGCTAACATTTAAATAAATAGAATGACGTTTGCTATCGAATAAGGTTTTGCTTGATTTTTCTATCCTTTTTTAAACACTGTCTTGTGCGTGCGGTGCGGCATATAAAAACCTCTTTGATATTTTGCAATGATGACATTGACCGATTGACAATAGTTTAAACAAAAATAATAATGGCAGTTTGAACCAACAAGAAGGTTTTAGTTAATCAAAAATCTTGTTGACAAAATATTTATCCTGTCAAACAACACTGATCTGAATAATTTTGAACTTTATTATCGAGCAGTAGAACATTATTTTCCCTAACCCGAGTCTATTCTTTACCATAGTTTCAAAAGGTAATATGTTTTCGCGACACATTATACGAATCAATTTGAAAATTGACGAACCTTTTCATCCCGAGACTGTACCTAATTACAAAATAAATGCGCTGTTCGAAATTTGAAAAGTATCGGTTTGTTTTTTTTTCCGTCTAGCACCCTTTCGCAACGCGCGAAAGGAAACTTTGTTCCAAAAACTTATTCAAGAATTAAATAAAGAATCAAAAGTCTCAACATCAAAAAAAAATGTCTGCGATATTAAATGATTAAAGAAAGTTAATTTCTTCGAGGGTTAGTGTAGAATAATAATGACTCGTATGTGTAGAAAAGCGCCTTTCCATTAGACGGAACGCTAAGTAAATAAATAAGTAGCTCGTAGCTATTCTAAATGTGGACGCACTAATAGAAATAATGTTCGAAATGGGTGAAATTTTATTATATTACCAATTTTTTTTTTCTCTAATATTTTTTATTTTTATCCAAAATATTATAATGGAATTTAAAAAATAATAGTGACATTTTTTAACACCGAAATTTAAACATTTTTTTTATCTAATGACAAGTTTTTTTTTATATTTATCCAAAATTAAAAAATTATATGTGTAATTTTTAAGAAATATTAAAGCTATCGTATTTTTTGAGAATACACTATTTTACTTGCATTGAAATAAAAAATCACGTACCTACAAAAAATCACACTTTCATAATAAACAAAGGAAAAGTTTCTGTTAACAAAACACCGCTCTTAAACCAAATAAGTACATATTACTTCATAAAAGTATAATAGAATTTCATCCATAAAATACCTTAATGTTAGGTGACACATACCTGTTTTTTAAATTAATATCATAGTATATAAAATAATGGATTTATGTAATTGTTAAATGGTAATGATGGAAGCTTTAATTTGGAGTAGCGTAGAAACAGAGATCGGAATCTCGTCCCGGTTTCGGATTCTCCGCCCCAACGGCCGCTCCGCGCGGAGCGAGATTTTAAACTCTGCGAGCGTAGATCATTGTGTTCTGAATGTTTGAAAGTGTTTGAAGTGAAAATAATATTGTCTGTTTTGTTATACAAGGTGTTTAAGAAAATGTAGTGTGTGTATTTTTTCTATATTTTTATTTTTAGATAGTTGGTTTCTTATCCCTTACGAAAAACAAGATAAAAATAAAGTAAACTAAACTACAAATATTCTCTTTACTATTTACATTTACATTATATTCAAAACACATGCACCCACTCTAAAATATGTACATAATATTTTACGAGTAATGTATAATTATTTAAAATACATACCTACACTATCTGGAACACCTTGTATATTAATTAGAGAATTAAAACTGAAACTACGCTTTATAGTCTGACATTTCAGTAATAAAACTTGATACGAAAATCACTTTAATATCTGCAAAAGATATAATATTTACTCAATTTAAAAATTATCACTCACATGCTGAAAACCAATTATTTACATTAAACAATGTTATTAAATTATTACTTTGACAAAATATTTATGATTTTTTTTTTAATAAGTTTATATCATATCATGTTTTGTGTTCGTTATAAATATGATTATAATATATTTTGCTGTTGGAAAAAATATGTAACATTATTCAATGTTAAAAATATTTATTTAAATAAATTTCAACGGAATTTTCCTAGCTGGGAATATGTGAAAATTTCCCAACTCATAAAAGTAGAAATACAACTAATGCATATCAACATGTCTGATTATAAATATGTATTTTATAAATGTTAAAAATATATTTTAAAATTCCCATCTTTTTTTCGATTTGGGAATTAGTAAAGGTTTTGTAGGTCATAAAAGTATTTAAATATACAGAAACTAATACATATCAACGTTTGTCTGACTATTATTATCTATTTTATAAACGTTAAAAATACTTACATATATTTAAAAAATTCCCACCAAATTTTCTCGAGTTGGGAACATGTGAAAATTTCCCATCTCTCAAAAGTATTTAAATATACAAAAACTAATACATATCAATGTGTCTGATAATTATATCTATTTTATAAATTATAATATTTAGTAAAAGTGTGCAATTACTAAAAAACTAAGATACTTACATAATTTTAATGTGATTTCGATACACGTACAAACAAAAATATGTATTTATATAAAGTCCTATAATGTTATAATATAAACTCCTTTTTATTGATCGACAATTTATAAATTTTATCACTTATTTATTTTATATTACAAAAGCAATTTGTTAGTATAATATTCCCAAAATAAAAATTGCATTATTAAAGTTGAAATTAATGGGAAAGCGTTATCCCTTCAAACCAAAAAATCCTTTACTCTGACTATCATTCCTCAGAGAAAAAAGAAAATATAGAAGCAAAAATATTTTGTGGTAGGAATAAATTATAAAAATATAATTTCCAAACTAGGTGAAGCTTTTAAAAACAAAACGATACATATCAATAAAGCTCAATTTTTACCTATTGTATATCTAGCATACTTAGTGTTATTGTTGCAAAGCAAATTCCTTGTACAAAGATGTTTAGTGAATCTATTGGGAAATTTATACTTGATGGGAATTCCCATTCGGTGTAAATTATCACAATTTTTTTTTTTATTCACAGTTTTAGCTTACAGTCAGCTTATAGTCAATGTCATAAGCGAAATAAATGTAGCATATTATTAGAAATTATTTTAGATTTTTGTGTAAGTTTATTTCATTTTATTTATTAATAATAAAGAAGCAGTGAAAGAATCTTTCCTGCTTTAACCCGATGGGAAAACTAAACATTTTTGCACAATATTACATAATGTTTGTCAAACTTTAAACTGTTTTAAACGTACAGAAAAAGCTTTGTTTCTAGATTTAAGAGTAAAATGTAAATAGAAAAGTATTAAAAGATTTATTTACAATATTTTTCCCATCGTACCATCTTATTATACAGTTGTATAACTGTTATACAAAATGGTATAAAGTTTGGCAAACAGTTTAAATAACATCTTTACTTAGCCTAGTGTTTAGCGTAGGTAGTAAATAATAGATACAAATGTTTCTAAGTAAAACTAATATAAGTTAGAACGTTGTAACTTAAATATTTTTTGTTAATTATTTTATGATCAATAGTATTTTGAATGTTTTTTATCATAAAACGTCCTTTTTATTATTGAATATTGGGAAACTGCACACGCCTCATGCCTTCCATGTAAATAAAATATTAAATATAACACTGAAAATGAAATAAATGTATTAATCTCTATAATAAAGCACTGTTCATCGAATTTTATTCCCCGACAATACCGAAAGCGTTTCTTCGATCTATCTGTCTCACTTTTGCAACATGATAAGAAAGAGACACAACATATCAATTGGTAAGGTACTATAAGGGGACAAAATTTATTGTATAATTTACAAATTGTTAAGAAATCTTAAAAAGAAGACACATATTGTCATATTATCTAGTCTTGTTATTAAATTATTTAGTTTTAAATTTTATTAATAAATTTGATCAGAAATGGTATATTAATTATAAATAGAAATAAAATTATCAAAGAAGTATGTTTTTATTAAAAGTTTGTTTTGAAAAGAAATCGCTTAAAGTTGTGTGTTAGAATAATAATGATATTTTTGGCAAATTAATGTAGAATAAATGTATAGCAATACTAAATTATTGTAGACGTTTAGTATCGGTTTAGGATAATATTAAATTCACAATGATTGGGAAATTCAATCAAGAATAATGCCCAAAGATTGGAAAAATATTTTTTTTTAATCAGAGTGGGCAAACATTCATATCTGTTTTAAATTATTAAATGAAAAAAAAAATATGGAGCCAATTTACCAATCGTACAATTAAATAACATTACTGGGTGTTGTTACTATTAAAACTATCGGCCTATTTGTGAATGTTTAAGCTCACAAAACCATTTATGAAGGATTAATTTAATTTTCTACCATATTTCATCATAAAAATACTGAATAATAATGTCTACTACATTCACATATGAGAACATTCTAATTGGTTTATTTTTTGATGGAAATAATTTTCTTTTTAATGGGAAATTTGGCATACAAAATTCCCGAAACTATTTACTCATAGTTTTACTATTATCATAAAATATTCTCACAAAATACAAATGACAATTGATTGATGGTTTTTTTTTCAATTAATAGGAAATATAAGTAAAAGAAATCCTTTATAATTTTAACAATTTCAACATAGTTTTAATTCAATTCATTGATGGGAATATTTTTCCTACAACTGGGAATTTTATAAAAAAAACCCAAAACATTTTTTATATTTTTTTTCTTCTTTTTTATATTTTATCATTTAAACATTTTTTTTTTCTTTCTTAAATTTTTTCTATTATATTGTATCCTAAACCGATACAGAACAACGGTAACATTGTGAATACACTTGCACGTAGTGATGCATACCAGAGCTTCTAAGTATTGTAATATGAGATTGTTTTATACACCTATATTATAAAGTAATGGATTATTTGTGTCACCTCCAGCGAGGCGGCTTATGTCATTTTGTTGTAGCTAAATAAAAGATTCGTAAAAAAATAATTATTGTTGTTTTATTTTAGTTTCGTATTTAAGAGCTAAAATGTAACTATAGAGGAAAATAATTATTACATACATAAATATACGGGATTTGCACAATAAACCAATTTAAGTCGAATTACTTTGACTACGTCTGCAAATCCTGTATATCTATAATATAAAAATGAATCGCAAAATGTGTTGGTAAGCGCATAGCTCAACAACGCCTGGACCAATTTGGCCAATTCTTTTTTTGTTGTGTTTGTTATTGTCAGGAGATGGTTCTTATGTAAAAAAATTTGGAAAATCAACGGGAAAATTGGTCCCGTGCGAAGCCGGGGCGGGCCGCTAGTTTAATATAAAATTACTTCACACGTTTTTAATAACATAACATAATCATTCTCTACATCATCTCATTATACTAACTGACCCCTAACTAAGTTCGAGACTATCTAGATCTAGGGTATCAGAAACTACGCACACACACCCAGACCGAGACAAACATTTCACACAAATATTCACCCCGCACGGGAATCGAACCCACAACCTTACCAACCTAATAAAATATGGCATTACGTATTATTACAATTAAAATTGATAATACTATTCTTAATCGAAGATCCTTATTTCAGACACTAACAAGTTTTATTAAATCGATCCTTTTCGGCAACAATAATGCTTTATTTCTACATATTTTTGGAGATGACGATTCGCACGTCAACAAATTGACTTCGTGCGAATCATCTTAAAAGTCTTAGGGAAGGTTCATATCTGACGGAACATGCGTCGCGTATTATCGGTCGCGTAACGCCAGAACAGAGAAATGTATAGAAAAACACTTCTCAACGCACTAACGTATAATCGGTTGAGTGTGAACGGTCAAGTGTTTTTCTATACATTTGTCTGTTCTGGCGTTACGCGACCGTTAATACGCGACGCATGTTCCGTCAGATATGAACGTTCCCTTATCATCCATAACAATGGCGATCAAGTTATACTTACTGACAGTAATTAATGATTCAAATCACATAGGAAATCCATAACAATCACAATAGTTAATCCTTAGGGAACTGTTCAGTATTTCTTGAATTATAGTTCCTTTAGCAAACATTAATATACGATTAAGAGTTTGTGTGTTCGTCCATATCAAATCTCGCAACTGATTTATCTTCAACTACTTTACATAAGTATCATGAAGTTGTAGGTAAAAATGTAGCCCACACTTAGAACAACAGCTTGAGGCAAATACCTACGTCTCTGTGGGCCGATCTCTCTTTTTAGCGTAGACTCTCTCTTTCTAGAGGTTACCTTAGAAAGAGAGAGCCTGCCCACAAAGAGCGCGATAGTGATACACAGGTTATGCTTCAAGTAGGTATACGAAGTGTGGACTCCATTTTTACCTACAACTTCATGATAAGTATCTACAAAAATGGAATAAAAGAATATTATTAAAAGAAAATAAAAAAAATATACCTACAGGTGAAACGGAAAGCGCTCATGGCCCAGCGCTACCCGCGGATCACTTGTGATCAGTGCGGTTAAGCAACGTCTGACACCGTCATGACTATGATGGGTCATTACTAAAAATGACTTTTTCAACACACTTGCTCATAAAGGGGCTCTTATTTGTGCAAAAACAGTTGAATAATGACACGCTTGATTCACTAGTGAGTTATAGATTGTTTTTTTAAATTGCTTTGTTTTTAAATAAGTTTCGACACCAAAAAAATTGTGTCCATACATTTTAAAAACAAACTTCAACTATGTTGTCATTCATTCATTCGATTTTTTTTAATAAGTATGTTCTTTTAGTCTTTGGCCGATCACCATTGTTGTGTTGGATGCGCGCGAATAGAAAAACTGTTTATTTATTAGCGAAAAATGATAATTTCTTCGCAAATGTGTTGAAAAACGTTGTATGGTACTCGCGTGTATTGATGATTTCTATCCTCGGCTATCTTCAGACCCTCGCCTGACGGCTCGGGCCTCAATAGCGCCTCGGAAGTAATCACCAACTTACCTCGCTTGTACCATAAATAACTATTTCAACACACTTGCTCATAAAGGGGCTCTTATTTGTGCAAGAACAGTTGAATAATGACACGTTTTATTCACTAGTGAGTTATAGATTGTTTTTTTTTTTTTTTTTAATTTAAATGAAAGCCATTTAAAAAAAAATTGTTACCAAAAAAATTATGTCCATACATTTTAAAAACAAACTTCAACTATGTTTCCTTACTTTTGGTAGGTCTATGGTCGATTCCATTCATTCATTCATTCGTTTTTTTTTTAATAAGTATATTCTTTTATTCTTTGGCCGATCACCATTGTTGTGTTGGATGCGCGCGAATAGAAAAACTGTTTATTTATTAGCGAAAAATGATAATTTCTTCGCAAATGTGTTGAAAAACGTTGTATGGTACACGCGTGTATTGATGATTACTATCCTCGGCTATCTTCAGACCCTCGCCTGACGGCTCGGGCCTCAATAGCGCCTCGGAAGTAATCACCAACTTACCTCGCTTGTACCATAAATAACTATTAATTTCATGAGCGTTTCCGTGCTTTGGAGGGCACGTAAAGCCGTCGGTCCCGGCTGTCGTACTATCATCCTCGACAGTCGTTACGGGTAGTATGTCTCTGGGTTGTGAAGGTCTGATGGCAGTCGCTTCACGTAAAATACTGACATTCCGCCGATTCTGGTTAAACTGAAAACCGACCCCAAATAGACATGGGATAAAGGTTCGGAAAAGAGAGGTGAAGCCGAAAGGCGCTACTAGAACTGAGAGAATTGTACACTCAGTTACAGTAAATAAGTACATACAGTTAATTTTAAATGTAAATAAGTATACCTATTCATAATTAGATTAATTAGCATATCTAGTCTACCAGGATACATTACAGACTCAGTAATAATCGTCATTTGTTATTGATAATACATATCGACTGTGGTATTTCACTTTGTGAAACGGTTGTTTGGGCTAGTTTCAAGTTTACTCGCGCCGGTGTGTGTGAACGGAGCCTTCAAAATATTCTTATTTTACATTCGGGTCTTCGCCAAGAAGATTGGCTCCATAAGCCATATGAGGGCACACGACAGACAGTCGTAGCCGGAGGTGAAGTAGTCGCCGTGGCCGGAAACGGTCGGATTCCTATATATAACTAGCTGCGCCCCGCGGTTTCACACGCGTAGTTCCCGTTCCCGTTCCCGTAGGAATTTCGAGATGAAAAATAGATGTTGGCCGATTCTCAGACCTACTGAATATGCTTACAAAATTTCATGAGAATCGGTCAAGCCGTTTCGGAGGAGTATGGCAACGAAAACTGTGGCACGAGAATTTTATATATTACATTTTACATTAAAAAATTTCAAATAAAATAGGACTTTAACCTATACCATCACCATTTAAAATCATTTATTCAATGGCCACCATCACATTTATGACTGTACTAAACGTTGCTTAACCAAAACGATCGCAAGTAATCTGCTATATGCACAGAATAGATCAAGTACTTACTCTTAATCCGCTGTTAGCACAGTTTTATAAACACTAAGGTTTAAATCCTATTTATTTGTTTAAAAACTTATCTTTGTCTGTAACATCATTAAAGGACACAAGTTCTTTCCCCTTAAAGCAGTTTTATGCGTAAACAATATGCGTTGTTTTGTAAACGATCCCTGATTCATAATCTTGACATCTTTCCAAGTCTTTATAGTTTACGTTGGTAGAATCCGCGGAAAATTTGGCTTAGATGCGTGTTGAGTTTGGCTAACAATTATATACGCAAAGTCATTCCGTACAAATATCTTGTGAAGGAAATTCGCGTTGGACTAATTTATTTTTTAGTAATTGTGATATTATCATTTCGTATAAATATTTTTAACAGTTACTTGTGGAAATTTGCGTTGAAAATTGTGATTATATTTTAGTGCCTATGTATTAATATTGGTATTGTGTGAACAGTGAATTTAGAAGTCTTATAAAAGTGTTGTGAAGTGTTGTTGTGTTGTAAGGAAGTGTTTTTATTTTAAATATAGGTAATTTTAAATCACTGTTTCTAAAAAGTTTACCTCTTACAAATGTTAATTTGGTTATTACTCAAATTTAAAATGTAAGATTTATTTGTGTGATTGCTTAAAAACATAATAAGTCAAAAGTTGTTTATTAACAATTCATGTTTAAAAATAGCTCTCGTGCATATGCGTTGCGATGCAATAAAACAAATAAGACTCAGTACTTGTAAATGTAAAAATATATAAAAATAGTTATATGTATAATTATAATAGTGATTCATATGTGATGTGATATAAACAAACAAACAGACTGTTTTACGTATTCTTACGGTGAAGGAAAACATCGTGAGGAAACCTGCGCACACTTGCGAAGAATTTCTAAAGTTGTGTGTGAGTCGACCAACCCGCATTCGGCCTGTGGTTGACTAAGGCCTTATCGCCTTCATTCAAGGTAGGCTCGAGCCCCTCAGTGGGGACGTATATGAGCTGATGATGATGATTAGATATACATAATGGAAATACATATAATAGGCTTGTAAGACTTGTATACACAACATAACATAATCATTCACTACATCATCTCATTATAGTAACTGACCCCTAAGTTCGAATCTTGTATCTAGGGTATCAGAAACTACGCACACACTCATTCACACACACCCAGACCGAGATAAACATTTGTGGTTCACTTCACACAAATATTTACCCCGCACGGGAATCAAACCCGCAACCTTATGGATGGCAGTCCGGCATGGTGACCACTCAGCCATCAAGGTTGTCAAAAATAGTATCTTTATAGTTAATGATAGTATCTTTTTTCGTCAGCCTACAATCTGTGTCTATCTATACCAGATTTATTCATTATAATCCGTTCAGCCGATAAGTCGTAAAAGATAACAATCAAATAGAGATATTTTCGCATTTGTAACTATGGACTTAAACCAAAGATAATAAGTATTATCAAAGAGTACAAAGCAAAAACAAAACTAAATTCTTAGAATAAGGATCAAGACCAAGATTCTCTCTGGACTAAATTAAACATAGAATAAGGATCACGACCAGGATTCTCTCTGGTCTCTGTTTGATAGACAAGAAAAAATATCATAAATCAATGTCATAAACAATAACATTATCATCTTAGATAATAGAGAATCTTGGCCGTGATCCTTATTCTATGATTATCATACATACATAAAAATATATAGACAGGTTTTACTTTTATGCGATCCACAAAGGGTACTTTAAAAATAAGCTCACTGCTAACAAGCACACAATTGGTTTTGTTTGAAAATATATTCATTTTTTTACCTTAGCTGGAATTTGAGCTTAGGACCGTACCGAACCATGGCACTGCTTTAACCAAGTGAACTATGGAGACCATTCTCGAGCTCCAAAGTCTAATTTTGTTCAAGTAATTTAAAAGAATTCCACATTTTTTCAGCGTACATATGTAAGAAATACTAGAAAACTCGGTCCTAACTAGTATACTGGTCTCTTTCGCTCAAAAAACAATGACATGCTATCCTTTTTACACTTCTGTTTCTTGTGCTGTTTTTGAAAGAACTAAACCATTCTATCAATTTTGACTTCTAATGTCATTGTTTATGACTCTTCTTTGAGATACAAAGTAAACAGAAAATACAAAGAATGATAAAATAACGTAAATAAAGAACATGATATGTTTTAATATTTCAAAAACGTATTATTATTAAAACTGTTGTCGTACAATATGAATTGAAGGCAGTTCTTCCAGTTTTTTATCAGTTCCACAAAAACGATGAAGGATATTTGAGGTGAAGTGTTGTTCAATAATTTGAAATATGGAAAATGCTCCAACCCTTGATTCCAGTGCTCCAGGAAAATGGAAATCTATTTTTAGACAGGTAAGTTTTTTTTTTACTGATGTTAAGTCTCTCCTCCAAAGATATGCTCGCCCCAAGCATTGATAGTAATATTTCGCTAGACGGTCTATGTATTGTGTATCTGTGTGTCAAATAAACGTTTATTTATTTATTTATGTGAATACTTCGGCACACTTCACGGACTCTTCTGCAGTATTCGTTAATTTTGGTCACCACTCGATATACCAAGATGTTGTTCTAGCTTTATTAAGACATAGAACTCGTCACAAATCTGGTACGTATCTTGGAACAGTTGTGATTCAAGATTGCTTCCCTGAGCACTGTGTATTTGCAAGGGAACTCGTACTCCAAACCGACAGAATACTTCGTTGATCAATTTATCTAGGAGAGTCATAGCATCTTAATTTAGAATATCAAAACCTTGGTTCCAGTGCTTTCTGACTGCCAGTGTTGCTTTCAACATTATCGGCCATGGATGCGTCATGGGTTTTCCAGCTGTTCTCATACCTAACTTGAGGGAACCGGACTCAGATATCCAAGTTACCCCAGCTGAAGAATCATGGATAGGTGAGATCGTTTTCTTTCTAGAAATATCTACTGCATAAAACTATTTTGTACTAAATTTGGATGATGATGATAATGATACTTAGATTACAACAGAGTTTCTTGAGTTTCTTTTCCCGTCTTAGTATATAACCGAGTGCTTTATCCCATCGCCACATCTCTTCGAATCTTCCAATTGAGGTTGAGTTGTTTAACCAGAATGATAGCATTTTTTAACTCTTAATTTCTTCTAGTAGTTGAAAGTATTCATTTAAAATCTAAAGTATAAAAAAGAAATTTCATTTTCAGCGTCTGTTGTGGGATTCGCATTGATCGCTGGCAATATAACCATTATGTTGCTGATGGACACAATTGGAAGAAAGAAGTCTCATTTTGCTACGATTTTACCAGTACTTGTTGGCTGGTACCTGTTCCTTTTGGTCAACAACGTGGCTGGTTTGATAGCTGTGAGATTCCTTCAAGGAATACCCATGGGCATGCTCGGCTGTTTAGGATCAATCATAATTGGAGAAATGACTGATCCCAAATACAGAGGAATGTTCCTTACCTGTGTGTCTCTATCTCTAACTACCGGTGTTCTGTTTGTACATACTCTAGGAGTTTTTTTCAAATGGCGTCATATCGCTATAATAAGTTCCGTCGCCACATTCACCAGCTTTGTACTCATTTTCTTCACAAAAGAATCGCCATCATGGCTTATAGCAAAAGAGCGATTCGATGAAGCGAAACAGATATTCTTTTGGATGAGAGGCTTCGGACCAGAGCAGGAACGTGAACTAGAAAGCATGATAACAGCAAAATCACTAGCAAGAAAATCCAGCATAGCTGGAATGAATCTACCTTTTCGCAAACGTTTAAGACACTACTTTAGATACTTTGTCAGAGCCTGGAAAAAGCCAGAATTCTACAAGCCCATTATAATAATGATATTAATGTATATAACTTTTCAATTTGCTGGTATTAATGTCATAAGTTCGTATGCCACAGATATAATAAGTCAAGTTGTTGGAGAAGAAGCAAATGCTGAGTTGTTGATGGTCGCTCTGGACATTGAAAGGTTAATAGGCAACTTATTTGCCGTTTTCTTGATGAGGACATTAAAAAGAAGAACCTTATTGTTTGCTAGTGGTTCAGTTTGTGTATTAACATATTTTGGAAAAGCAACATATGTTTACTTAAGACAGCAGAAAAAATTGCCTTATGAAAATCAATGGATACCAATCGTCTTAATAAGTATGTACATGTTTTCATTGACAATAGGTATAGTTCCGATACCGTTTGCGTTATCAGGAGAATTGTTCCCGTTAGAATACCGAGGATTAGGAAGTGGATTAAGTATACTAGGTTTGTCTGTAAATTTCTTTTTGGCAGTGAAGTGCTTCCCAGTATTGACTGCAGAAATAGGTTTACCATTGACTTATATTATCTACGCTAGTGTTGTTACGGTGTGTCTTTCGGTTGTCTGGTTTATGTTACCAGAAACTAAAGACAAAACTCTTCAAGAAATTGAAGATCACTTCAAAGGATTGTCATCTGGAAGAAGGTCCAGAGCTCGTAACAGAAGTGATGATATGAGACGAGTTAGTTCGATAATTATGTATTGAATTTGTCTATTTAATAGTGTGATAACTTGTATAATTATAGGATTACTTTATGAGTAAAGTAAATAAAAGAGTTGTCGGAACAAAGCAGGTACGATCGTTCGCGTCAAATGAGTGTCTTGTCTGGATACCTTTGAGCTAAGTGCTTCTATATTAAGCAAGGTTTATACGAAGCCAGCCCTGACAATAACAGCCGACACTAGCCAGTGCGGACTTGTTATTGACCTCGTGTAAGGCCGGCTCCACACGTTGTCCCCAATATTGGCCCCAACGCTACTCTTCCAACGTATAGATCTAGAAAATGGCATTGGACCCAACGTTGGGGCGAGCGTTTCCATGCCATTTTCTAGATCCACGCACGAGTAGCGTTGGGGCTAATATTGGGGCCAACGTGTGGAGCCGGCTTAAAGAGTTTTCCTGACAAGCCAGCGCTGTGCTGTGTTGGTTACCAGATCTGGCGGCATATTTGTCCAGCCAGTGACTTCCACTCGCGTATCCTCTGTATAAAATATGTTATACAAAAGCGTATGTTAAACTACCAATAACAAAAGCATAGCTATGTAAAGGATATTGTATTATAATCTCAAACGTAATAAAACTATTTATATTAGTGTTAATTATTGTTTCATTTCCAACTAGCTGTGCTCCACGGTTTTACCCGCATAGTTCCCGTGGGAATTTCTAAGATAAACCTAGCCTATGTCCATAAGCTACCCCTGTACCAAATTTCAAGTCAATCGAATCAGTCGTTCACCCGTGATGCCGTGACCAAGGGGAATAGGGATTCATGTGTGTGAATGAGTGTGTGCGTAGTTTCTGATACCCTAGCTAGATACAAGTTTCGAACGAAGGGGTCAGTTACTATAATGAGATGATGTAGTGAATGATTATGTTATGTTGTATATACAAGCCTTACAAGCCTATTATATGTATTTACATTATGTATACCTAATCATCATCATCATCAGTTCATATCACGTCCCCACCGAGGGGCTCGAACCTACCCTGAATTAGGGTGATTAGGTCTTTGTCAACTACAGTCCGCGAGCAGGTTGGTCATGGAGCACACCGCTTAGAATTTCATCGCAAGTGTGTGCAGGTTTATTATGTATAGTTATTACTATAAAAAGTTAACAATTATAAACAGCAAGATTTAATATCAAATACTATAGCACGGTCGTAATTCACATGAAATATCGTACGTTGACCTGTAGCTATGTATCTCTGTCGCACCTGTGTAAATAATAATGCGTCCCGCTCGCCATTGCATCCGTGCGAACGGGACGCATTATAATTTACGAATTACGACCGTGCTTTACAAAAAAAACTGTTTATTTGTGATACTTATATATTTATTTTTTTACTAAGAACTACAAATGAAACATTATTTAAGTTAAATATTTTAAACCCCCGACGCAAAAAGAGGGGTGTTATAAGTTTGACGTGTCTGTGTGTGTGTGTCTGTCTGTCTGTGGCATCATAGCTCCCGAACGAACGAACCGATTTCAATTTAGTTTTTTGTATTAAAGGGGACTTACGTGCGAGTGTTCTTAGACATGTTTGATGAAAATCGGTTAACCCGTTTAAAAGTTATGGGGGTTTGAAAGTAATTGTGTTGGGGGTTTTTTATTTTTTTATTTTATTTTTGATTTGATGTGTTAGTTTTTAACAACTTTTGACTTATAATCACACACAGCTCAATGAGTTACAAAGTAAACTTATCTAAAAAGAAAATATAATAAAAGAACGCAGTGCAAACAGATTAAACTAAAAAACATGATATTTTTAATCTTTCAACAAACGTATTAATAATTTATCTAATCTATTGTTATCAGTTATCATACATGTATTGTTAAGACTATCATTATCAAACCAGTCTTTTTAGTTTGTGTAACAGTGCCACAGGAAAATGATGGACCATATTTGATTCGAAGTTTTTGTTGGATAATTCGAAAATGGGGGAAAATGCTCCGGGGAAATATGCTGCTATTTATAGACAGGTGAGTTTTTTATTTTATTTTTACACTATAACTTTTAACACTTTCTTCTTTTTTGTATTTTATGTTAAAATTTAAAAATATATACATTCTTAGAGCGTTGATGGCGTAGAATTTTTTTTTCTTTTGAAAGTGCCTAGTTCGATCCTTGCTACGTACCAATGTATTTTTAATTTATTTATTCGATGTACTTACTATCGAATTTATGTATCCATTTATTCGACGCTCTTACGGTCAAGGAACACATCGTGACCAAACCCTCATTCACGCGCGTAGAATTTCTAAGGTATCGGTATACTTACTTATTCGTAACCACCTTCAGATTTTAATGGCCATCGACGTAATTTTTTATATACTTATATACTTATTCAATTTAATTGTGAGCTCTTAGATACACATAAAATGTTACTTATCTTTAGGTATACGAGTAAATAAGGTGGTATTTTGTAAATTCGTATGTAAATACACGTTTTTCTCAATAACTACTTCGAAACTGTTTATTTTTGTCGTAAGAGATTTTATTTTATTAATCACCAACTATGCCACGCGGTTTCATCGACGTTAAATTAAAGTATTTGAATAAACGTTCCAATTACATTATTTTGGTTTACATAAATGTATTTTGTAAAAGCGTAAAATACTTATATGAAACAGTACTTCCAGACTGGTTTAATTAACTGTTATATAATTATAATAATTGTTTTCTTATCTCGTATTAGCCGTATCTGTAAGAAATCAGAGTAAATAGGTAATTAGTTTAAATTAGTTTTTTAATTATTACAAACTCCAATCAAATATTTTGATATCTGAGCCTACCTTAAATTAGGGCGATTAGGCCTTAGTCAACCACAGGCCGAGTGTGGGTTGGTCGACTTCACACACAACCATAGAATTTCTTCGCAGTTGTGTGTGAAGATTTACTCACGATGTTTTCCTTCTCAGAATATACTCACCCGCTAATTGAACCACCTTTCTATTGGAAGTCGAAGGTCACCACTACACCATCGATGCTCATAACAATAATGATGCTAATAATACCACATTCCAATCACAAGGAAGTAATTTTAACATAAATAATTTGATATATTTTTGCAATCAGTTAAATACAGGTAGCTGTTCAATAAAATTGATAATGTCGTCATTAATATGAGATAATAATTTGAAATCGATAAAAAATTACGCATGTAATTGACGACAAGCATCTTCACCTTTATACCTAATTTGATAAGTCATTGCTTACGCATTAGAAACATCGATTCTTTGATTTACACGAATACGGATTTTTGTCGTAATTATATTTTGTTTTAAATACAATTTAAAAAGATATTAAAAATCCGTTTGTTGTTTTATTTCAATGTGTAGTGTTCGTGTAAATCAAAGAAATTAATATATGTTATAGGTACCATTGAAGTCTCTAAAATCAACGTGCTCGCATCTAAGGGAAGGTTCATATCTGACGGAACATGCGTCGCGTATTATCGGTCGCGTAACGCCAGAACAGAGTTTCGGTCAAGTGTTTTTCTATACATTTGTCTGTTCTAGCGTTACGCGACCGATAATACGCGACGCATGTTCCGTCAGATATGAACCTTCGCTTAGTATACATTGAAGTTTACAATGTTGCTCTTGATTTGACCAGGTGCACATCGAAGCAACAAAATAAAACAATGAAACATTTATTTATATGCATTTGATCTGTGGTGAACCTTATTTATTCAAAAAATGTTCAGTTATTATTTTAGGCTACGGTTCAATATGCTTACAGAAGTAACCCAAAGAATTTTTTAAAACAAAATGTATGAAAATTACTTATTTTTTGGAATAAACGTGAAACACTATAAAACTGTACTTATCGTATTGTAAAGTAACATAATATTATCAAATAATACAATATCGAACGGCTTAGACGCTAATAAAATCCTCCCAATACTTACTACGTATTCCAAGCGATTTGTAATAATTTTAATTCACATTTCAGCGATAAAACCGATATAAAATCAGCTGAGCCATTGAAAATAGGTTTATATTTTATATGACGCAAGGTTATTGTGACAAGGTTTATAATTATTGTTACTAAGACGATAAGGGATATGATAAAATGAACATTATCAATGTATTTTGTTAAAATCACATTTTATTATATGATCGTTGTTGTGCAAAATAGCGTAGTATGTTAACCTACTTATGTTAACTATCAATCATATGATAATGATTATTATTATCGCAAAACTTTATAAAAGTAATAATGTTCTCCGCAATGATACTAAATACACACAGAAACTGCATTGGATTTTGAGAAGTCCTAACTAATATTATAAATGCGAAAGTAACTCTGTCTGTCTATCTGTCTGTCTGTCTGTTACCTTTTCACGGCTAAACTACTGAACCGATTGACTTGAAATTTGGTACAGGGATAGCTGATGGTCCGGGAAAGAACATAGGATACTTTTTATCCCGAAATTCCCACGGGAACGGGAACTACGCGGGTGAAACCGCGGGGCACAGCTAGTTCTATATCTCCGCGTTTTTCTCAATAACTACTTCGAAACTGTTTATTTTTGTCGTAAGAGATTTTATTTTATTAATCACCAACTATGCCACGCGGTTTCATCGACGTTAAATTAAAGTATTTGAATAAACGTTCCAATTACATTATTTTGGTTTACATAAATGTATTTTGTAAAAGCGTAAAATACTTATATGAAACAGTACTTCCAGACTGGTTTAATTAACTGTTATATAATTATAATAATTGTTTTCTTATCTCGTATTAGCCGTATCTGTAAGAAATCAGAGTAAATAGGTAATTCGTTTAAATTAGTTTTTTAATTATTACAAACTCCAATCAAATATTTTGATACCTGAGCCTACCTTAAATTAGGGCGATTAGGCCTTAGTCAACCACAGGCCGAGTATGGGTTGGTTGACTTCACACACAACCATAGAATTTCTTCGCAGTTGTGTGTGAAGGTTTCCTCACAATGTTTTCCTTCTCAGAATATACTCACCCGCTAATTGAACCACCTTTCTATTGGAAGTCGAAGGTCACCACTACACCATCGATGCTCATGATAATGATGATGCTAATGATCCCACATTCCAATCACAAGGAAGTAATTTTAACATAAATCATTTGATATATTTCTGCAATCAGTTAAATACAGGTAGCTGTTTAATAAAATTGATAATGTCGTCATTAATATGAGATAATAATTTGAAATCGATAAAAAATTACGCATGTAATTGACGACAAGCATCTTCACCTTTACCTAGTTTGATAAGTCATTGCTTACGCATTAGAAACTTCGATTCTTTAATTTACACAAACACTACTCATTGAAATATCTTTTAAAATTGTATGTAAAACAAAATAGAACCACGACAAAAATTCGTAAAAGTTTTAGATTTCAACTTTGATTCTATAAACGGTCAAAGCGACTTCATAAAGGTAATAAAACTTGAGAAAACTGTAGTGACTTCAAAAACTTGATATTGATCATAGAGACTTGAATATTGTATACCTATTGAAGTCTACAATGTTGCTCAGGAGCACACCGAAGCAACAAAATACATTATTTGGATTAATTTATAAACTTTTCTTTAGTAATTAGGGAGGCGCCACGGTTCAACATGCTTCTGGATTTTTGAACCTAGAAGCTCGTTGAACCGTAGCGTCCCATCTGAGGTGATTTTGATATTTTTTGAACCCTTTGAAACACTATAGAAATGTAATTGTAAAGTAACAAATATTGTCAAATAATACAATATCAAACGGCTTAGTCGCTAATAAAATTCTCCCAATATTTACTACGTACTAGCAATTTGTAATATTTTTTCTCTGGCTCTTATTTGTGCAAAAACAGTTGAATAATGACACGTTTTATTCACTAGTGAGTTATAGATGGTTTTTTAAATTGCTTTCATTTTTAAAAAGTTTACTATACCAAAAAAATTGTGTCCATACATTTTAAAAACAAACTTCAACTATGTTTCCTTACTTTTGGTAGGTCTATGGTCGATTCCATTCATTCATTCATTCTTTATTTTTTTTTAATAAGTATATTCTTTCAGTCTTTGGCCGATCACCATTGTTGTGTTGGATGCGCGCGAATAGAAAAACTGTTTATTTATTAGCGAAAAATGATAATTTCTTCGCAAATGTGTTGAAAAACGTTGTATGGTACTCGCGTGTATTGATGATTACTACCTCGGCTATCTTCTGACCCTCGCCTGACGGCTCGGGCCTCAATAGCGCCTCGGAAGTAATCACCAACTTACCTCGCTTGTACCATAAATAACTAAGTATAATTGACATTTCAGCGATAAAACCGATATAAAATCAGCTGAGCCATTGAAAATAGGTTTACATTTTATATGACGCAAGGTTATTGTGACAAGGTTTATAAGTATTGTTACTAAGACGATAAGGGATATGATTATATGAATTTTATCATTTTATTTCGTTAAAATCACATTTTATTATATGATCGTTGTTGTGCAAAATAGCGTAGTATGTTAACCTACATTATGATTAAGTCATTAATCGTATTATAATGATAATTATTATCGCAAAACTTTGTATAAAATTAATAATGTTCTCCGCAATGATACTAAATACACACAGAAACTGCATTGGATTTTAAGAAATCATTAATATAAATTAGGAAAAGATTGTAACTAAACACACTACCTTGTGGAATAGAGGTAATAATCAACTTCATCAGTTAGGTCATTAATTATTATGTACTTTAGTTTATCTCTATGCTAAATTCATTGTAGGTTTTTATAGGTATATAATACTAGATAATGATATTCCTCACCGCTTTTGAGTTCCCTGAAACATACAATGTAGGTCTTCTTAAGTCCCTGGTATCTTCTAAGAGCGCACTTTCATGTTTCATACATGAGGTTTATATACAAAACATTTCTTAATTCCATAACAATTTGATAGATAGATAGATAGATAGATAATTACTTTATTGTACAACTTATACACCACATTATGAAAATACAAAATTCTAACAAAAACACTTTGTCACATTAAGAGAGTTGCACAATGGGCGGCCTTATTGCTAACAGCAATTTCTTCAGGTTTAAGATCAAATTCGACACTTCTTGTTTCAAAGGCAAAAATAAGCAAGGTCTATGCAATGCCTTTGGTAAAACATCCTTCACAATTAGTGATTGATCACCAATATCATATTTCTCAACGATCACGAGTACCTACAATAATAATATTTACTGAACCATTTATTATTGTCTTTATTTCTCTTTAACACTTTTATCATGTTATCTTTATAGTCAATCGGCCTTTGGTTTAAGATAACTTTAGAGTACAATATCAATAACAACTACGGTTTGATTCTAGATTGTTGTTTATCTTTAACAGTGAATCATTTTATATTAACCACCCTTTAACCACCTTAGGATTACTTCGCAGGTGTGCACAAATTTCTTTGTATGTTTTCCTAATGTTTTCCTTCACTGTAAGAGCACAATGAAGTAAGCGCTTAGCCAAGCCATTGACGCTCTTTGATCATATTATTTTTGTGTTATGTCGTCATTAATTTATTAAGTTTTCTTTAGTAAGTAATTTAAAATTCATAAGTTTTGAGATCCAAACCTATGTGAGATCCAAAAAAAAACAATTACCTTAACAAATATTCTGATTACTAAAAGATACGCTTTTCTGATTCCAGTGTTTCCTGACTGCTAGCGTCGCATTGAACATTGTCGGCCATGGATGCGTCATCGGCTTTCCAGCTGTTCTCATTCCCAGCTTAAGAAAACCAGATTCCGACATTCCTGTCACCCCAGCTGAAGAATCATGGATTGGTAAGATAGTATTCTTTTAAAAAAATCCGTACTAAGACTATAATATACAAACTTTTTATTGATACAGAGCTTCTTGCCGATTTGCACTATGCAAACATACATATTTAATATTTAAAGTGGAAAGAGAAGTTCCTTTTGAAAGGAAAAGATCTATTTAAATATGATGAGAAAAAGATAAAGACTAATTGTTCAAGTGATGGATGGATGAACCTGACACGGCGATGAATATCTAAAGTATTAAAAATAAACTTTTCTTTTTCAGCGTCCATTGTGGGATTCGCGCTCATCGCTGGCAACTTAATCATAATGTTGTTGATGGACAGCATTGGAAGAAAAAAGTCTCATTATGCCACCATCGTTCCTGTCCTTGTCGGCTGGTACCTGTACCTTGTGGTCAATAATGTAGCCGGGCTTATTGCTGTGAGATTCCTCCAAGGCATTGCCATGGGTATGCTCGGTCCTTTAGGCTCAATCGTAATTGGAGAAATGACTGATCCTAAATACAGAGGAATGTTCCTTACCTCTGTATCTCTATCATTAACTATCGGCGTCATGTTTGTCCATAGTTTGGGAGTTTTCTTTATCTGGCGCTATATTGTGGTAATATGTTCATTTACTACATTCTCCAGTCTTCTACTTATTTTTTTCACAAAAGAGTCACCATCATGGCTCATAGCACAAGACCGATTCGATGAAGCGAAACAGGTCTTCTTTTGGATGAGAGGTTACGGACCGGTGCAGGAAAGTGAGCTAGAAAGTATGATAACAGCAAAGAGACTCGCCCGGAAATCTAGCATAGCTGGAATGGATCTACCTTTTTTCAAACGTTTAAGACACTACATCAGATACTTTTTCAGTTCTTGGAAAAAGCCGGAATTCTACAAACCTATCACAATTATGATATTAATGTATGTAATGTTCCAGTTTGCTGGTATCAATGTCATAAGTTCTTATGCTACTGATATAATAAGACAAGTCGTTGGACCAGAAGCAAATGCTGAGTTATTAATGGTTGCTCTGGACGTTGAGAGGTTACTGGGCAACTTATTTGCCGTTTACTTAATGAAATCGTTGAAAAGAAGAACTTTGCTATTCGGTAGTGGCTCAATTTGTATATTATCATACTTCGGTAAAGCGTTGTACGTTTACTTAAGACAGCAGAATCAATTGCCTTTTGAAAATCAATGGATACCTATAATTTTAATTAGTTTGTACATGTTTTCATTGACAATAGGTATATCTTCAATACCTTTTGCTTTATCAGGAGAATTATTCCCGTTAGAATACCGAGGATTAGGAAGTGGAATAAGTATAATAAGTTTGTCAATAAATTTCTTTTTGGCAGTGAAGTGTTTCCCAGTATTGACTGGAGAAATAGGTTTACCGTTAACGTACATTTTGTATGCTAGTATTGTTATACTATGTTTGTCTGTATCCTGGTTTATGTTACCAGAAACTAAAGATAAAACACTTCAAGAAATTGAAAACCACTTCAAAGGATTGTCACCTGAAGATATTAGTAGTACTAGACCACTAAACAGAACTAACGATATGAGACGAGTTAGTTCAGTAATTTTATATTAAAATTAACTTTTTAAAATTGTGATAACTTATAAACTTAAGTTTAAATAAAACAGTAAGTTAGGCTGTGTTGTAACATTCAAATATTTTTTAGTAAATTCTTGGGTGATGCTTAAAGGAACTTAATAAAATAATTTGGTCTGCATGATGTGGCATATTATGCCTAATGAATTTTAATCAAGTCCATAAATTAGGTGAATAAAAATAATGGCTTGACCTCTATATGCTAAGTGATTTTATATAAAACAAAGAACATAATTTTCTGGTTGTAGTGAACTAAATTATGACCATTTAGCTCATGAGCGATTGATTATTATGTAGAAGTAAATTATTCCAAATACAAGATTAGAATTACTTGAATGAATCCTAAGCTCAGATTTGTATAAAATATTCTATAAGTGTAAACAATAGCAATATTAAAACAAAAGCGTATGTTAATAATACAAATTGTAACAATAATCTAATGGGCCTGTATTATAATCTCAAACGTAATAAAACTATTTATATTAGTGTTGATTATTGTTTTATTTTCATTACTTTAGAAGCAAACGTTTCAGTTCATACAGTTTATACTCATTCTCAATCTTCGGGGCCAGATTTCAATCAGCCGAAAAGCATTTCCTTCAATTGTCACTTCTTCATCATCCTCCTTCAACTCTCTGTAGTTCTATCATCCTCATATTCTCATTAGAATTAACAATCATTGCAGCATCAATACCTTTGAAATGACACTCTATCTCATACAAAGTCTTTCCTCTCGTTTCTGGCAGGAGAAAATACAAGAATACTCCACATATAGCAATGCATACTCCGTAAACACAAAATGTTCCATTGACTCCAATGACACTGAAGGATAGAGGAGCTGTCTTTACTACAACAAAGAACATAATTGACAGGAACATTCCAGAAATCCCACTGCCTAAACTCCTGTATGCCAAAGGAAATATTTCACCAGCTATCGCCCATGGAATCGGTAATATACCCAGCGTCTTCCCAGATATATAAATTAGAGTCGGTATCACTGGCACCCATTTATAATCTTCAGTTATATACCCAAAATCTCTCAAATATAACAATAATGACGTTGTCAGTAGACCTGCACAACTTATACTTATGCCTAAGAATAATACTGTTCTTCTATTAAATTTGTTGACTACAATACAAGCGAGTATAGCTACAGCGAATCTTACTACATCAACCATGAGCATTGACACATTAGGATCTATCGCTTTGCCTGTAACCTCATCCATAATAGGTATAGTATAACATGGTATAACAGTCATTCCTGATATTTGAAACAAAATGAACATGAACATCATAATCATTGTGGGCTTGTAGAATTCAGGGAGCTTCACCATTTTCTTCAATCTCTGTAGTTTTGACTTATTTACAATAGAGTTTAGAGGTTCAACTTTCTTCTGACTATTGAGCAATATTTCCAATTCCTTTTCAGACTCAGCATCAACTCCTCTGAGCCATCTGAACGATTTCTGACATTCTTTTATCTGTCCTTTAGAGGCTAGATACGGTGGAGTATCTGGTGTTAAAGATATAAGTATCAGTGATAATGCATAACAACTCCCACAGGCTAAAGCAGCTGGTCTCCAATATAGCAAGGTACCGAAGATATGGGCGATTAGCATTCCAGCACTGAAGGAAAATGCTATTGTAGCTAAGAAGGCTCCTCTGTTCTTTGGTGATGAATATTCAGCTATAGAGATTGGAGCAGCGGCTGCTTGCAGGCCCATTCCGAATCCCTGGAACGATATTTTTAAGAATTAGTCTTCAAATAATAACCCACGTAGTAGGTATGAAACAAAGTCACATTTGAATTCATTTTTCAACTATAATAGATAGAATAATATTAAGCTAAAATAGCTTTGTTAGTATATCAGGCCTTTGAACTAGTTTAAATTTTGGGACAAGTTAAATAAGTATACTTGAGTTACAGGAAAAAAACTATTGATACGTAATAAATTTTGGACGAAATTACGGATGTATGGTGATAACATATGCGATCAAATGTCAGTTAATAAAAAATAAAGTCCTACATGGATGATCATGAAGTTGTAGGTACAAATGGAGCCCACACTTAGAACAACAGCTTGAGGCAAATCAACCTACGTCTCTGTGGGCCGATCTCTCTTTTTAGCGTGGACTCTCTCTTTCTAGAGGTTACCTTAGTTAGAAAGAGAGAGCCTGCCCACAGAGAGCGCGACAGTGATACATAGGTTATGCTTCAAGTAGGTAGTCGAAGTGTGGACTCCATTTTTACCTACAACTTCATGATGGATGATATAATGTAACAATTTTTGCAATATTTTGACCTTCCAATGCTGTTAAATTTGAAACGCTTAATGAAATACAAGGGTAATAGGTAGTTAACATTTGGTTAGAACAAAAGTTTCTCACAATATACGAAAAACTTTAACTTTTAATGTATTAAAAAACATAAAATTCAATTGAAATTAGAAGAATAACATTTTGATACACATCGTTACGTTGGTTTGGTCCACTTTTGTAACTGATCTTTCATAACCAGCTATGAACACGGATTTTTTTTCTTTTTTCATAACCAGCTTCGAAAACAGAAATAAAATTGTTCTCTTTCATAACCAAGTTTCATAACCAGCTACGAAAGGAGACTTTTATTTCCATTTTCAAACCTGGTTATTAATTAAGAAAATTTTATCCACTTTCATAGCTACAAACGAACGGGTTATGTAGTTTTAAAGATAACAATATATAAGTAGCACATACTTGGGCCTTAAATAAATTCTAGTTATACAGATTGTATTTTAAATAATAATAATATTTGAACAAGGTGTGCGAAGTCGAGTCAAAAAAGCTAGCTTTTTATTTTGTATTATTGTTTCGAATTACACAGTAAAATATAAAATATAAATTACTCAAGTAAGTTTTTTTGTTAACAATACTTTGATTATGAAAAGTCTGCAATAAGGGCGATTCAAAATGTGTTTGCCTTTAAAATATATAATGTCAGGCTACCAATATATGTATAATGAAAAAAACACCCAAGTCCGAAAATGTACAAAAGTTTAACTCCTACTTCAATCAGTATTGGTTAAGCGACATAGAATTTATCAAAAAATGGTGTTGTTATCAAGAGGAAATAAGAACAACAAATGATCTCGAAGCATGGCATGTTCGGTTAAATAAATAAGTGGGGCGTAAAAATCCATCTCTGGCACAAGTTTTGGAAATATTAGTAAAAGAAACGAAGATCCGTATGTGTAGCAAGAGTATTAAATCCAAAAATTACGTAGAAATTGACATCGAAATTAATTCTGCCATCGAGGAATTGGAAACAAATATTATAACTGTTGGGCACTGCCTGGAACTTATTGCCCCTTATAAGTTTTAGTTTAAAGTACCTATACATTCAATTTTGTGTATTTACAATGAGTTTAAATCTGTTAATAATAATTTCGTTAATGAAAAGTGAGATTTCTCCTCTATATTTTACTAACTGGTAACGAAAGACAGCTATGAAAGTGAATAAAATTTTCTTAATTAATAACCAGGTTTGAAAATGGAAAAAAAGTCTTCTTTCGTAGCTGGTTATGAAACTTGGTTATGAAAGAGAACAATTTTATTTCTGTTTTCGAAGCTGGTTATGAAAAAAAGAAAAAAATTCCGTGTTCATAGCTGGTTATGAAAGATCAGTTACAAAAGTGGACCAAACCGTTACGTTTAATTAGTAAATAAACCAAGAATGGTTTCTGCAAATGCGTTTAATTGAGGAAAACACTTAAATGCCTCTTGATAAACTAGTTATAACATTGTTATCTAAGTATATAAATAAAAATGAATCACCGAAATGTTTGTACGAGCATAAATTCAAAACTACTAACCGTGGGAAATGACATTGTTATATAATATTTATGAAACAGACAGAACACAAAAAGTAATTAAGTAAATTATATTAATAGTAAAGTCTGACAGACATACACTACAAATATTGAAATATACAAGACCAGAAATTAGACAATATTTACACAAATGCTTGTACTGGTTGTCGAACCGAATACCTTTTGTACAACATCATTATTATCTATCCCTACTAGTCCCTACTAATCCCTACTTTATAATATTATAAATGCGAAAGTAACTCTGTCTGTCTGTTTCCTTTTCACGGCTAAACTACTGAACCGATTGACTTGAAATTTTCTACAGGGATAGTTTATGATCCGGGAAAGAACAAAGGCTATGTTTTATCCCGAAATTCCCACGGGATCGGGAACTACGCGGATGAGACCGTGGGGCGTCGCTAGTTATCAATATGCTATAAAGTCCATTAATATCCGTAACAAATATAAAACGCATGACTACAATTTAACAATTGGTTCCATTACTGAAATCATATGTGTTGATCTTTCAATTTATAAGTTCAACTATTTAATAAAAACAAATTGAAATAAATAAATATTTGAAAATAAATTGATAATAATAGGTTTCTTATATTTCAATCAATTATTCGATTATATATAAGGTTCGATTCCCGTGCGGGGTGAATATTTGTGTGAACCACAAATGTTTGTCTCGGTCTGGGTGTGTGTGTGAATGGGTGGTTTCCGATACCCTAGATATAAGTTTCGAGCTTAGCTTAGGGGTCAGTTACTATAATAAGATGATGTAGTGAATGATTAATTTATGTTATGTTATGTTATATATTTTTGTTTCAATGCATATTAATGTTTTTATTTTCTGAATAATGTTATTACTGTACTAGTAATCTGCTCGCCGTTAAAACCAAATTGTAATTCTGTATTAATATCCCCACAAGACAGGCATAGCCTAGTGTGGGGTCTGTGTAATTTGCAAACATTGTAATGTTTTTTGGTAATAAATATATTATTACTATATACATAGAAAACTTTACCAATAAGTACATAAGAAAAATACTATTAATTTGGTAATATTTAGTATCTAATAATATTTTGTACAAGTAACGTCTATATGTTTGTTTGTATTGAATAGGTATGTACCGAAACTGCTGGACTGATAAGGAATACCTGGAGATTCCCACAGACAAAGACTTAATGATACTCTTTATCCCAAAATTCACACAGTATTGGAATTCACGCAAGTTCATAAGATGAATATACTTATCTGTATTTTTTAAAGTTTTTTTTTACATTGATGAATGTGTGTTCTAAGAGTAACAAACATAACAATCACTACATAGTATAATAAGAATAGAGCGTCAAGAGAAAAGTTTTTAGCATCATTTCATCCCCGCATTCTCGCGGGAGCGGGAACTACGCGCAAACTTAAATACATAGGTATTTGTAACAGGCGTACAAAATAATAAGTATATCCGCACTCAATCACACATTGCCAATCACATCGGCATTTTGGGATAAAAAGTATCCTATTTTTTTGTAAAAAATGTATTATTCCTAGTTATAATAAGGAACATTTATACCAAGTTGCATTTAAATCGGTTCAGTAGATTTTACGTGGAAGAGTAAAACATCCTTACAATTTTTTTTGAGATTATTATTATTGGGAATATTATAGTAGGGAGTAGAATTACCTGTAAAAACCGACTACCCAATAACGTAGCTGGATCTTTCGCAACTACTATAAGGGTCCAGCCAATCAGAGCTGGTAATGTACTGAGCTGATTGGTCAGTCTTCTGCCGAGACGCTGCAGAGAGAAAGGTGCCACCAGAATCCCGGAGATTAAGGCTAGGCCGAGGAGGGAGGCTGGAATAGAAATATGGTTATTAGGATTATGGTCTTGTAGCATTTTGTCTTTTTTTTTTATCTGATTAGTAGAAAAGAGTTATTAGTGTTTTGTGATAATCTTTAAGTAAGAGACTTAGGTATTCTGAATATTTATACGTATATTCATCTGCCTCAACTGGGATTTGAACGTAGGAATATTCTTGGTCAAACAGCCGACTATTGTCTTAGGTTAAAAAAGTTAAATTCCAAAAAAAACTTCTCACTAGTACCTTAGAATCACATATTTTACGGCCTCCCCTACCCCTGTCGTTTAATCGCATAGTTTTTCAGCTTTACATTTATAAATTAACCAGTAAGATAAAACAAATATTTATAAACGTATAGAACTTTAAAGTTAAATATTATAATGTGCCAACGTCAACATTTCGTCATTGTAACATTGACCTATTGATATTCTAGTTATGTAACGCGGTTTTAAGTTGTTTTGAAATGCACCTTTCGAGTTCACTTGTATACAAATTCAATTTAATATACCTATTCTAGTTTTAATTAATTCATTAACAATATAATAGTATTGAGACCAAAAATGGGGCCCAATAGGTTAGTTAGACGATAAAAAACAAATATAATAAACTATGGGATCAATCTGAAATTAAATACAATTTTATAAAAAACAAGTAAAGCGATTCTTTAATGTTAAACAAATCAAACTGAGAAGTTCCTTCTTTTTTGAAGTCGTTTAAAAAATAATATTATATTTTGTGAATGCATCACTACATACACACATCAAAAGTGTCTAGGGATCAAGCATTTTTATGCGGATTTCTTGAGATTGAGATGTGGCTTTGTAATAAATTTATGATTTTATAAATTTATATGGATCCTTTTTGGTGCATTTCATAATTTGAATCAGGAACTGTGAATCAAATTCGAGTAAAAGATGAAAATCAGCTGTCAATATTTTCCCTATAAAAACATACAACGCATTGAAGACATTATTAGTGCTACTGTTTCCCTACTACTGATTAAAACCAACGTTATTATGGAGCGGCGACGTCATTTAAGCAGGGAAGAAATGCTCAGAGCCGTGGGAATGATAGAAGCTGGTTCCCGGCAACGTACTGTGGCTTTAGCTCTGAATACAAGTCAGAGTGTTATCAGTCGACTTTGGACACGTTACCGAAGCACTGGTACCGTGGCTGAGCGCCATGGAGGACGGTATCGCTGCACCACACGGAGACAAGACCGATACATTCAAATCTTAACTCGAAGAGCTCCAACAATAACCGCCATGATGTTAGCCGTGCGGCTTCATCACTCTTCAGGGAACTTAATTAGCGACCAAACAGTCAGAAACCGCTTGCATGAAGTGAACCTTCATTCCCGAAGACCGCTACGGGTACCACCTATAGCAATGCACAATCGTAGGATTCGATATCAATGGGCTCTTGAACACAGAAATTGGGCAGAAGAACTATGGCGTTTCGTGTGCTTTTCTGATGAGTCTCGTTTTGGTATGAGACCGGATACAAGACGTATACGACACTGGAGAACCCCTGGACGCCAACAGCGATTAAAATCCTGCCAGGAAGTCCATCCTTATAGTGGTGGAACCATCATGGTATGGGCGGGTATTTGGATCGGCGGAAGAACTGAGTTGATTTGGATCAGAGGCAACCTCAACGCTCAAATTTATGCTGAGACGATTGTATCAGACGTCATCGTTCCTCTACAAGTGCAAATCGGTCCCTTATTTCAGTTAATGCATGATAATGCACGACCGCACACCGCAAGAGTTGTAAGACAGACTCTCGCCGCAGCTAACATCAATGTCCTGCCCTGGCCTGCTCAGTCGCCAGACTTGAACCCGATTGAGCATGCATGGGATATGCTACAGAGAAGAGCTCTGCCGAATATGGAGGGTATCCAGTCGCAAGAAGACCTTTTTTTGTTGTTGCAACGAACATGGGCGGCCATTCCACAGCGTGATTTGGATGAACTCATTTTGAGTATGCCAAACCGATGTTCTTGTGTTGTTAGTGTTCGCGGTAGAAACACGGATTATTAATTGTTTAAGTTACCCAATAAAATTTTAAAGAAAACTGTTATTTCAGTCTTTTTTTCGAACTTTAATGTTAGTGGTTCAAATGTCAAAAATCCCTTTATTAGGAAAATGGCAAATTTCTTTATTAATGCAAAGGTGACTTGGTTTATCGTTACTGTGACAAACGAAAACACTTTATTTGATGAATCCTTAAAGAAAATTTTAATTAATATCAATCAGGAGAAAAGTTATTGCAAAAATATATGTTGATCCCTAGACACTTTTGATGTGTGTAGTATAAAACAAAGTCGCTTTCTCTGTCCCTATGTATGCTTAGATCTTTAAAACTACGCAACGGATTTTGATGCGGTTGGTTGGATTCAGTGGGAAGGTTTTTAGCATAATTTTATCCCCATATTCCTACGGGAACAGGAACTACGCGGGTGAAACCGCGGGGCGCCGCTAGTATTACTTATTTTAATTTTATAAATCACCTAGCTTCTAGAAATACCAAATGATAAAACAAGTATTATTTCTAGTAAGTATAACCTAATCATTCATTCATAATATTACTGACTATCATCCAAATTTTATAATGATACTAGCTGTGCCCCGCGGTTTCACCCGCGTAGTTCCCGATCCTGTGGGAATTTCGGGATAAAAAGTATCATATGTTCTTTCCCGGACCATAAGCTACCCCTGTAGCGAATTTCAAGTCAATCGGTTCAGTAGTTTAGCCGTGAAAAGGTAACAGACAGACAGACAGAGTTACTTTCGCATTTATAATATTAGTTAGGATTATGATTAGGACTAGTTAGGACTTGATAGATTAAAAACGGTTAGACAGTGTAATTTTGGTCTTTAAATAACATAGAATATACCTTCCATTGCAAAGACCTAATAAAACAAAATTATACACGTACATAAACCACAAATTGTACTAGTAGTATAATTTTCAATGACGTCATCACGATTTATACATAACTACTATAATTTTGTACATTATACATCGCAAACATGAACAATTTTAATCATTATGAAATTATATAATTTGCTAAATTGTTTTTTGATTATCTTCTCACGGTATCGCGTTGTTGTTTATCCCGTAGAGAATTCTTACTAATATTATAAATGCGAAAGTAACTCTGTCTGTTACCATTACACGGCTAAACTACTGAACCGATTGACTTGAAATTTGGTACAGGGGCAGCTTATGTTTTATCCCAAAATTCCGACGGGATCGGGAACTGTGCTGGTAAAACCTCGGTACACAACTAGTTGGGTATATTATAGACCTTTAGGATGTACTTGCTTACTTTCAAAAACCAAAATTTCGAGATATATGTAAGTACTTATTCTCTAGGAGCCAGCTAGTATTGTGTATAACTTAAATCAATCATATTTATACAGTAACTGACGTAACTAGGTTTATCACCTGTATCTAAGGTATCAGAAACTATACACACATTCATACACACACCCTGCCCAATATAAATAGTCCCATGTTCTTCTTAGCGAGTACTCATATTTTTGAGGACCAAAACTCGGCCACCGATATGGCACTATCAGTGGCCTTGTAAAGGTCCTCGCGTGTGCAGGTGTAGGGACACGCATGGCAAGTAAGGAGATGGGCCATTGTTTGGGGAGAAATGCCACATAGACATGCACTATCAGAGCTGTAGCCCCACCTGTGCATGTTCTCCTTGCTTCAGCCTACTTGAGTCCGCAGTCTATTTAAGGACTTCCAAGTTGCCCAAGGTAGATCAGGTTCAGAGGGGAGTCGCTCCGATTGCTCAATAAACGAGTCCCATGTTAACTCTTTTAGACTCCATAAACGGGAATTGAACGCGCAACCCTTTGATTAAAATTCCACTGTTCACTTATTTCTAATTAGTTTGTATTTTAATCAAAGGAAAAGAAAGTGATGAAATTAATACAATTTCGTATCTTCATTTTAGTTTTTGCATTGTAATTGTATAATTATGATCCAAGGTTTGTTGTAGACATATAATATAACTAGGCGTATTTATATTATTTTCGATTGTTAAACAATGAACTTCACTACATAGTATAAAACAAAGTCGATTTCTCTGTCCCTATGTATGCTTAGATCTTTAAAACTACGCAACGGATTTTGATCCTGTGTGTGTTTTAATAGATAGAGTGATTCAGTGGAATGGTTTTTAGCATAATTTTATCCCATATTACTACGGGAACGGTTACTAACGGTACATTATATTTATGAGAAACTTGTAACTCTATCCTGTTGTTTCTCTTAATGATAAATTGTGCTATATAAGATTTTTTTTATAAAAGTCCCATGACATTTTTCGAAAATGTATATTTAGCATTAACCTTTTGAACGTATAAATGCTTTTATTCTGAAATTAAAGTCTTATTCCGACACCTTTATCTCGTTTCTAAATTACCTAAAAAACTTAAATGAATACTCAAGTACCCAAAAGAAAAAATAAAGATAGACTATAAAACCTACCAATCCAAGACTCGTGTTCCACCGTGAGATGTACAGCAGAGTCTGGCTCTCTCAGCTGGATGAGGAGCACCCCAGGGTACGCGATGTTAGCTCCGGTACCGATCATGTACATCACTATTCCGCTTACTGCTAGCAGCTGGAAAAAAATCGCATAAATGGTTAGTATATTAATGTCTGTCTGTTACCTTTTCACGGCTAAACTACTGAACCGATGGACTTGAAATTTGGTACAGGGGTAGCTTATGGTCCGGGAAAGAACATAGGAACTTTTTATCCCGAAATTCCCACGGGAACGGGAACTACGCGGGTGAAACCGCGGGGCGCTACTAGTAAAATATAAAGGACTTTTCTTTTTCCTTCAATCACTCATTAGTATCCAATTCACAACCGGGTTTGAAGTTATGACGAGTATAAGTTGTAGTTAAAAGATCAAATTATAGGTGGTACCTGTCTTAAAAATGGTGAAACACGCTGTTTATTGTAGTCTGCCATTTTGAGTCAGTTTGCTTCATTCATTTCAAATATCTGGAATAAAATTCAATATTATTTAAGTACCAAGTACCAACTGTATCCATAATTGATCTTGATTTTTGCCGATTCTATGGGAAATTACGTTTACTTATACCACATGTTGTGCTAAAAAGCATAACGTCTTAGTCTAAGTTCTTAACTAAGGCATCGGCCTGGCGATCGTGAGGTGACGAGTTCGATGCCCACTCATTGCCCTCTTTAACTGAACCCTCCAGACACAAGCATACTTAGCTTAGTTAAACAACTACTTACTATTAAGGTGCAATATGTAACTCTTATTGTAAGTAAACTTTATATAAACTGCTTTAAAAATGCAAGATATTGACCCCAAAACATAAATAAGTTCATTAACAACTTGCTTCAAGTTGAATAAATCTTGTTAAATATATAAAATAATTTCCTATTTTTCTTCCTTTAGGTATGTATCAATGCCGTAAAACCATATTCAGTTACTCTAGGATTTACCTTATACCGAAAACGTGCTTTATGTTAAGACCCGAAACTCGATAATTGACGGTTTTTGTACTTTTTGATCTAGTCATATTATATGAAAAGCGTATTTTATAAACATGCTTTTAGGTAATAATTAAAGGAAATATTGTCATCTAAAAAATACTCAGAGAAAAACAATATTATACAGAAAACTTATAAAATATATCAAGAAAACTGAACATATGTTTTCTGAATTTCACTTTTAGCATTAACTTCCATGCTTTCGGATTCTAGTAATTCGACCAATTTAGCACTAAAAATTAAACAAACTTAAAGTCCAGATCCTTATTAAGGAAATAGTCATAGGAAAATTTAATTGTTATTATAATTATTATTGAAATCGAAAAAAATATAAAGTTAGAATTTGTAAAAATCACACTCAAGAAAATCGTAATTTACGTTGATAAATGATGCTCAAAACGTTATTAAAATTACCTCAAATAATAAAAGAATATTTTCTACAACAATTATACTAAAAAAAAATCTCTAAAACAAATTGTCTTTTTTTCTACAAATATTTTAAAATCATCATAAAACTACTATAAAATCGGACGCACGAAACAATTCAAATCAGTCTGCCGCGAGGCTTTTTAGAGAGAGGACGTATCGCTCCTACCGAGCGTTTGACCTTTGCGGCGCGTACGAATTTTATGCGATAACTCATCAACATGTTTTGATACTCGATAATAATTTTTGTTTTATAATTTGAATTATTTATTTAAAAAAAATATTAACATTTATGATAACAAATAATGTTTTAGAAATAATGAGCAATAAAACAACATTATTTTAAACCGACTTCCAAAAAGGAGGAGGTTCTCAATTCGGCCGGTATGTTTTTTTTTATGAATATGTTCAACGGTATCTCCGTCAATTCTGTACCGATTACTAAAATTCTTTTTTTATTCAAAAGAATGGACTTGCCGTTTGGTCCCATGTCAAGGAAACCAGGATCTAATGATGGCATTCTAGAGAAATTGAGAGGAACTTTAGAAAATCGTAGGGTGATTAGTGCATTTGTTAAGTTTTTCATTAATTATCTTAAAGCATTATAATTAAATGAAGGTTTGGAGTCGATCTGATGATGGACCTGGAAGATAGTCGAGGGAACTCTTCAACGACTAACAGCAGTTACCTCGTGTTTGGGCTTGATTAATTTGTATCGATGAGACCTTTACAACCAGATAGGTTGTGACACTCAAAAGTAATAAAAAAAAAGACTTTAAAAGCTGAAAAGTATAAAATAACAAATATTTAATTTAATACACCTTTTATGCGATGCTAATTTATACTTTTGTGTGTATGTTACCTATTGATAAGTGTGAAGTCGGTGCCAAGCCTCAAAGAAATAAAACTATTAGAAAAATAAACTACAAAATTATAATTCGAGATGACCGTTAACGAACGTTTGCCCGCTTGGATTGGTCGCATTTTTATTTTATTTATGTGCTACATCGCATAAGAGGTATTACATTACATATTTGTTATTTTATACTTTTTAGTTTTTGAAGTCGGTTTTTTTAACAAAAAAGGAAACGAAATAATTTAGAAAGTCCTGCTTTTAGCGCTAAAAGGTTGTCCCGATAATATATGATGTACATATACAGACGAGGCATTTTTCAAGTAGGCGTGGATGACGATATTCAAAACTATAAGGAAAGGAATATCGAAAATTGCTAGCGATTTTAATAAAAACTAAAACTGCAATTAGTATATGAAAAATCAATACCCCATTATGGCAAAAAATATATTATTCACAAGTAAGTTATAGATTTTTTTTTACTCGTATGTTGCTTTGTTTTTAAAAAGTTTCGTTACTTACCAAAAAAAAATCATGTCTTATTTTAAAAACAAAAAACTAAGTATTTGTTTTATTCATTAGTCCTTGTTGTGAATAATGGAATATCGAATCGAAAGGTATTACGTAAATTATATCTAATCATATACTACCTTCTACGAATCGTAAAAAAAAATATACTCGTATTTATACTTTTGTCAATAACTTTAACACAATTTATAATTTCCAATGGATCAAAACCGTTCGGCCGGAGTATTCAGAGCGAGCGCGCCGTCACCACATAGACAGTGTGCATGCGGACACGCGTGCGCGTCTGTGTGAGTGAAATTTGAGTTGTCGCGCGGTAGATCACGGCTCCGTGTTTTTTTCTTTAAGATGATTCTTATACAAAAAATACTATTGTTTTTTATGAACCTAGTACTCATAATACAAACACATTATTGTAATGTAACATGCGGTGACGTGAACTTTAACTAAGTGTAGTTATACTACAAGTAATAAATCAAAAATAGTTCGAAGCAAATTGACAAAACGTGCCTAAAAAACATATTACCGTTAATTTACTTTGCAAAAAAAATACTCCTGCCAACAAATAAAAAACACGTTTAATAATTTTAAACAATAAGTAAAAATAAGTATTACTACTTTATTGTTTGGACTTAAAACTAAAGGTATAAATTGGTAGCCCACTGCAGACAGCAGCAGCAGACCACACGTCGCCACCTAACGTCATCATGACACTTCGCCGTCCGCTGCTCGGCGACGCGAAGCTAGCTTCATGTCGCCCACTACGAATGTAATTTCATAGAAATACATACAAAGCAGTAATGGCGCGGCGACGTGTGGTCTGCAGTCGGCTACCAACTTATACCTTAATTGATTAAAATTTTTGTAAAAATCTATCGGAAAATTAGGCCCGTGGAAAGACGGGCCAGGTCGCTAGTTATAAATGAATATCAAAATGTGGGTAAAAGATTTAAATCAAAATGTGGATTAAAGTTTATTTTTAAAAAGAAAGAAAGGACCTACTTATTTTAATTGTTTTAATTTCTCACGAATTTCTAAACAAAATTTCATCGTAATTAGCACAGCACCTATTGTTTTAAAACAATGGAGTTTTAAAGCAGTTATTACTTATGTAAAGAGCGGATTAAACTGAATATAAGTTTATTTTATATTGAACTAGCTGTGCCCCGCGGTTTTACCCGCGTAGTTCCCGATCCCATGGGAATGTGGGGATAAAATTATGCTGAAAACCTTCCTCTCGAATTACTATCTATCTATTACTGAAAACCGCATCAAAATCCGTTGCGTAGTTTTAAAGATCAAAGCATAAATAGGGACATAGGGACATGGGGACATAGGGACAGAGAAAGCGACTTAGTTTTATACTACGAGTATGATGATTTAGGTACTAAACGAGGAATAACAACGGCTTAGTTAATCTATGTATTATTTCTTATATTCTTGCAGAAATATGACAAAGCTTTGAACTAACGGCAGCGGTCCGACCGCGGGCGAGTGAGCGATGAACTATCGGCGAGTTCTCGCCCAAGAAAAGGACAGTGAATGTACATTCCGTGTAAACAAAAGAGATGCACATATTAATACTCGTAGTTACTCGCTAGCGGTGTGAACAGGCGAGTAACTATAAATGATATGGATAAGGGCACAACTGAAAATCAGTGCTGTAATCTTGGGCTTGCCCTTGATCACAGTTATTTGCTGAGTTGTGTCCTTTTGGGCATCACACTTTAAAACTTTTTATGAACCTACTGTGTTTTTAAATATTGTTATGTAGTTGTAAGTTTTTGTGTGAAGTCCAAATAAAACATTTTTCTTTCTTTCTTTCTTTCTTTATATGTGCATCTCTTTTATTTACACTGAATGTATGTTCACTGTCCTTTTCTTGGGCGAGAACTCGCCGATAGTTCATCGCTCACTCGCCCGCGGTCGGACCACTGCCATAAGTATGTAGTATAGACCTGACTTCCGGACAGGAAGGCCTCTCACTCACTGACGATTTTAGTAGGTACTGTAATCATCACTACATAGTATAAAACAAAGTCGCTTTCTCTGTTCCTATATCCCTATGTCCCTATGTATGCTTAGATCTTTAAAACTACGCAACGGATTTTGATGCGGTTTGTTTTAATAGATAGAGTGATTCAATAGGAAGGTTTTTAGCGTAATTTTATCCCCATATTCCTGCGGGAACGGGAACTACACGGGTGCAATCGCGGGGCGCGAAGTAGTGAAAAATAAACGAATCACCACGCTTGTTCAACACGTGCAACGTGTTCGTGATCTAAAATTTGGGACGTTTGGGAAATTGCAAAACACAGAATAAGAAATTTAATTATAAATACGTATCTAGGAATCATTCAAATCTTATTCATTGAATACAATACACACATCTTCGTATAAACCTGTTGTCTCCAATTAGTAATAATTGTATATGATGACCGAATTTGGTAATAACCTGTTTTGGAACTATTGTTAATTTTATATTAAGTAACATTATTGGTCTAATTTGATGGTCAAATTAGGTAAAGTCTGTAAATTTCCACTGCCGGGCAAAGGTCTCCCTTGTGAATCTTATGATATTAGTACAGTGAGGAAAAATAGGCATTTAGGTATGACGTAGATCCTACTTCCTACTAATATTATAAATATTCCTGTGGGATTGTGTATAAGTAATCGTATGTTTTTTCCATTCACGGGACTATTAAGGAGTCCCGGTCTTTTGGAAGGCTAGTATGGGGCCAAAGCCAACACACGGAAGCCCTTTGACATATTTTTTTCTCGTATGTTTTTTTGTTAACTTTTTGTAATCGCAAATCTTACCAATAGATGGCGTTGTTACTCAATTTAAAAAATTGAGACACACGATGGTGAATTGTGCCGAGATTGTATGATATTACGAGCTACGCTACGGATACACGCGGGTAAAACCGCGGGGCGCAGCTAGTATAGCCATATTACCACTTAAGTAAGTAGGTAGGTATATAGATAGTTTAAAATTCTTACAATGAATAAAAAAAAACATAAATTCTTGTAAATAAGGAAAACTTGGATATTTATGTTTAAATAAAAGCGGTTTTTCTTTATAAATATTTGAAATAGATATCTGTAATAATTTTATTCTACTACTGATAGATCTATTGGCTTGCTGACGAATCGGACACAATATATTCGGACAAAGTGTCCGATTTGTCAATTTGCAATTTTAACATTTTTCCACTGACAATTCGGACACCAATAAAAAAAGCTGTTGTTGATTTCTTAGATATGAGAGAAGATGTAACATTGAAATATAATGTTGTATTTAAATTATGTAATTTGGAGATAAACTCGACTAACCTTCAGATTTGAACCTATTATCTGACGAGGAAATATAAGATAATATCCACAAGTCATTATTTCTATAAATTATCTGTCATCATTATTCGTAGGTTACGACAAGAAATATAAGTATGGTAGTACAAAGAAGGATATATTACATAGATTGCTTGTACATACATAATGTCGAGCCTGAAAATCGACGATCTCGATGGCAGAGTGGTCACCATGCCGGATTTCCATCCGTAAGGTTGCGGGTTCGATTCCCAGAAATGTTTATCTCGGTCTGGGTGTGTGTGTGAATGAGTGTGCGTAGTTTCTGATACCCTAGATAAAAGTCTCGAACTTAGTTAGGGGTCAGTTACTATAATGAGATGATGTAGTGAATGATTATGTTAAAAAATTGGGTCAATCAGGCCAACCAGATTGCGAGTTGGTCGACTTTACATAGGTACAACCTTAGAATTTCTTCTAAGGTGGACACAGGTTTCCTCGCGACATTTTACTTCGCCGTAAGATCGGTTCACTGCGCTCGTGATTAAATTTTAAGGTGCTCCTTCACCGGGAGCATTCTCGTGTAATGTAACGTTACAGATTTGTCTTTGAGCATTACATTACAATAATACCTCCCTGACTAACGAGCATTCGCGTGTAATAATTACAAATTACAATTAATAAATTACAAAGTGCGCATTGTAATGCTCGGTTCTCCTCCTTCACTGATGTAATGCTCAAATCTAAAACGTTACATTACACGTGATGCTCCCGGTGAAGGTGCACCTTTAGAATCCTTCATCAAAATTGAGCCCGAGGTTGTTAAAGCAACTTTGCGCTCTTACTTAACAAATAACTAATCTATAATATAAAAATGAATCGCAAAATGTGTTGGTAAGCGCATAACTCAACAACGTGTGGACCAATTTGGCCAATTCTTTTTTTGTTATGTTTGTTAAAGTCAGAAGAAGGTTCTTATGTAAAAAAAATATGGAAAATCAATGTGAAAATTGGACCCGTGCGAAGCCGGGGTGGGCCGCTAGTAATTACATAAAGAAAAACACAAAAATAAAAGCACCTATACAAGCAATAAAACTTGTCGTGGTAATTCAAAAAGAAACTGCGTTAAAAAACCGACTTCTTACCTAAACTAATATTATAAAAAGGAACAATTTGATTGTTTGTTTGTAACGAATAGGCTCCGAAACTACTGGTCTGATTTCAAAAATTCTATCACTATTGGAAAGCCACATTATCCCGGAGTGTCTGGCTATATTATGTTTACGCGGGTGAAACCGCGGGGCGCTGCTAGTTAGGCAAATAAATAGATTTTATACATAAAAATATCCTCGATTTTCGCGGAATTTAAAATAACTAATGTTTTGATTTCAAACTCTACCAACACAAGAAAAACACGTTTACAAACTTCTGTTTGTAAAAAAGCATTCTAACTGCATACAAGTTAATACTTACACAAAAATATATCCAAATTCAAACACACAAATAAATTATAAAAATATATACAGCCGAACATAGAACCTCCTTTCCGAAGTCAGTTAACTGGTACACAACACAAACTCACGTAATATTTAAAAGTATGTCTGTGGCACAGAAACGTGTCTGCTCGATGTCTAAGCCAGACTTACACTGGCGAAATAACCAGTATTACTGCTTGCCTCATCGGGCTCTGTGACAATGTGTGGCCAAGTGTGTAACGGGTGTTAGTGAAGGGTTCCGTGTGATTTTTGAAGTGAAAACTTCTTTAGCGGCGCTGAGCACTTTTTTTTGTATGGGTAAAAACTTTCAAACTCGCGTCAGGGTCACGTGATGCTGATCGAAAAAGCGTAAGATCGAGGGGAAGGGAGAGGAACTAGTATCTCCCACTCTTTCTACCTCATAAATGATAGTACTTTTATACTTATAATTAAACACAACGTTAATATTGAAGTTTTCACTTCTGCCGGAGTGCTACCTTTTTATTTACAGCATTGAGGCAGATAGGATAGCCTCTCAAACGTCCGTCCAATAATAGGGATATGTTGCAGAATTATTTTACAATGAACATACTTATAAAAATACATTTTAAGCAAATACATTATACCAGAAGAGACTATTTTCTAGAACTACTGACATGGAATTACTAAAGTAAAAATAACAAAAAAAAAATAGAAATTGTTCAAGCGAATTACTCCATATTATTTTGTAATTCTTAAGTTTAAATACTTTTCTATTTATCTAGTTATAAGAGCATTAAATTATCTTTCGTAATTAATGCAATTAAAATCTCATTGGCTTATAACCTTTGTTATCAAAAGCTATATTAAAGTTATTCACCTTTAACTATCATTTTTATTAAGAATATAAAACATACTATTAATATACTATTTTTATCAAACTAACAAATTAAGAAGTTAATAAATAAGTATAAAATAACATGTAATAAATAAGTATAAAATAACATGATTGGTGCGAAAAAGTAGCTCAAATTACTGTGTTTTACACTTAGGGCCTATTTCACGAACTTCAAGTAATGTTATTCATCAAGTAAAGTGAGTTTTGTCTCTTTCATACTTTATATCAAGAGACAAAGACAAAACTTGTGAGTTACTTGTTGAGTTAGTTTACTTGAAGAACATAAAACAGGCCTTTATAGTAAGACGTCAGAAATAAGTTAAAACCTTGATTACTTATTTTAAATTTGTCACGGTACCCTAAAACCAAACTCATTTAAAATCCCCACTCTCAAAACTGCGCCTAAAGAAAGTGAAATCTGCTTGCAATGTGTTAAAATTTATATTTATTTAGACAACTAACTGGGTGTCGCAGGTTCAAATCAAATCTAGGCACTTTTTGTAATATTTCTATATTACATCACATTCATAAAAATGTAAACCAAAATGACGACCAAATCAAAAGGTTGCGGGTTCGATTCCCGTGCCGGGTAAATATTTATGTGATCCACGTATGTTTATCTAGGTGTGCATATGAATGAGTGTGTAGATTTCTGATACCCTAAGCCCTAGATAAAGAAGGTAACTTGTAAAGCTTGGATTTAATTAGGCTAGATATAGATAAAAACTAACTAATTTTAATATTATATGAATAAGACTTACTTAATCATTAAATTGAATAACACTATTGTGTATTTGCAAAATAATTTTCTTAAGTAAGTATACTGTTGTTTGTTAACCTACTTAAATTAAAAAAACCTGACATCAAACGAAAACTAAAAGACAATACACCAACGCAAAAAAAAATAACTTACCTAATTAACAAACTTTTTTTCTAATCACCTTATTATCTTTTTTATATCAGTTAATTAAAAGTTCTGTCTTTTTATCTATCTAATCAATCAATGGCTGTTTTTATACTTATTTCCTGTACAACGCGGAAATTAATTCTTAATCACAGTTACTTGTTTCTAGATCTAGGTTTAATATAAAAACTACCTATCTAAGACCTGTTAGTTTACTATGAGCTAAATAAAAAGAGCATACCGTTATTTTGTTATTATTACTAAGCAATTTATTCCACAACCTTAATCATATTTCATTTTATCCCCACAGGACAGGCATAGCCTAGTGTGGGGGTCTGTGTAATTTACAAATAATAAATAAATTATTAATTTACAATATTGTTAGTTGTTAGTATTTATCTTAATTTTAGTTGTTAGTATTTGTGTGAGTTTTCTGTTGTTTTTTGGATATGGACCCCAGTTTGGGTAAAGGCCTCCTCCAACTCTTTCCATGCCTTTCTGTCCTTAGCCCTCAGCATCCAATGTTTTCCAGCGACCTTCCTGATGTCGTCAGCTGATACAGGTATTTACTGGGCATAAACAACTACCAATCTAGGTCTCTTAACTGAGAAAACTTGGTTTCTCTATTTTCATCCCATAGTTCATTTAAAAACTTCTTCTTCTTAGCGTGTCGACTCATATTTTTGAGGACCCACCGATATGGCACTATCAGTGGCCTTGTAAAGGTCCTCGCGTGTGCAGGTGTAGTAGTTAATTTAAGTACTTAGACATACTTATAAAACTAGAAATAAATTTTAGAAGTCATTAGATATACTAAACCGAATATTTGCGGGAATTCTAAAGATACTTATCGCGAAAATACGTAAGTATAAGTACTAATTTTGTCTATAATAATAAAATATATAAATATACATAAATATATAAATAAATATACATAATATACCTTCTCCTTGAATGAAAATGACTCGAACCTAGAATAGTCAAAAGGGAGTTTTTGGTAAGATAAATTAAATAATTACTAATATTTATCAGTGTTTTCGCCATATCCTTAGAAAATTCAGTTAATTCAAATCATCAAATCACCGATATTAACACAAGTGAAGTTTAGTTAAATAAGAAGGCTAATTTTAAAGTATCTATCTAGACCTAACTGTATAAGCTACGTGCATCAAATAAGGACATACTACATACTAGACTTTCACATATGACTTCATCCGTGTGACTATCGTACTATCTTGACTTTAAAATTTAACTACTATTAATAAAACTAAAACTCAAATTAATGAAACACCTAAATTTTGCCTCGAATGGGAATAGAAACCGCAACCATCAGTATCACAATCCAACATATCGACTCATTTTGTGTCTCATACAAAAATTTACCTCACACGGAATCGAACCCGCAAGCTTCATTTTCACGTTCTGGCTTGGTGACGAATCCATCTGCCATATAGAGCGTCATATACCTATGTATACTTATGGCAAGTTTCATCAAAATCGTTTCGTCCCAAATGTGACAATAAACCTTGAATCTATTTAAATAAAAATCAATAGGAAGGTGCGTTCGCGCATCACTACACAACTACTATACTACTACTACATATTTGTTAAATACTGTACTTTATTCGTTGTGTGCCTTATTTTTAACCCCCGACGCAAAAAGAGGGGTGTTATAAGATTTACGTGTCTGTGTGTGTGCGTGTGTGTGTGTGTATCTGTCTGTCTGTGGCATCATAGCTCCTGAACGGATCAACCGATTTCAATTTAGTTTATTTTGTATTAAAGGGGACTTACGTGCGAGTGTTCTTAGACATATTTAATGAAAATCGGTTGACCCGTTTAAAAGTTATGGGGTTTGAAAGTAATTGTGTTGAGGGTTTTTAAAATTTTAATTTAATGTTAGGTATATACAAAAAAGGTTTGTGGGAGAGAAAATTGAAGAAAGTCTATGGGAATGTGTTCAAAAAAGTATCATGAGTGATTTTGATGAAAACCTAAACTGCGTTATTGAGTCACAATCTTTTCTGTGCCGGCGGCCAAAATTGGAAGCTCCTATTGTCATTTCGACTCTAATGTCATTTGGATACATTTTCAATACACTGACAACTAAAAGATGCGATTACAGCGACGCTGTCACCGGCACAGAAAATATTGTGACTCAATACTAGTATTTTTTAAAAATTTAACTACATATACGCTCAATTCAATAAAGGTATTAAGGACATTATAAATATACATAGAAATAAAAAATATGTCAAGTTTATTCATTTATTTCAACAATAAATTAAATAATTACCACATTTAATTACAAATAATATTTAAAAGTTAATTTATTATGTCCATTATTTATGTAAAAGAATTTTAAATCTTTAAAAGTTTTATTTATTATTTTTCATTATATTTTTAAAAACACTCAACATACATTTACATTTATAATAATTAAAAATAAAATAAATAAAAATAAATTAACATTTAATATAAATTAAGTTTAAATTATTATTTGTTACTTAATTAAATTATGACTAGTATTTCGACTATTGTAATATTTTTATTGTTTTTATTTTATAAGAAAATAAAATTTAAAATGCTTTTAATTAAAATTTTGTAATAAAAAATTAATCAATAAAATGGTGAATAAATGACATATATTAAAATTCAATTTAGATATTATTTATTTGTAATGTATTCTGGTTTATTTATTTATTCTCAATCAATTGAACTGCTGCTGTTATTTAAATCCATTATGGCTGCCTCTCAAAGATGGCGGACCAATTCAATACTCCAAACTACATTAATATGAATCGTATAGAAAGGTTCTTGCAATATGTTAATAGTTATTTATAACATTAAAAACGTTCATTACATAATATATTAATTTGTGCTTCAATACAAATATCTTAAGATAAAATCTAAAAGTACCTTCAACAACATTCTTGGTATAATTTTTTTTTTTTAGTAGTAAATATGTATACTACCTAGACCTCTTTTGTCTTGTGCAGAAATGTTGATTCTCTTCTCCTAAATCATCTTATTATGATATATGTTACAGGGCTTCTCAAAGTTGGGTACATATACCTCTAAAGGGGTTTCCGGATAAAATACTTCTAAAGTCATTTTAATTGTTTTCTATAAAAAATAATATGACGCTGTAAGTTTGAGAATCCCTGACATATTACATAGTAAACAAAAAATACTTAAATAACAATCAATTTATTCGTATTCTCTATACATTCCAATACAATATTAAAAGCCGATACAAACTAAGAAATTAACTTGAAAATCTCTTAAAAATCTGAGAAACCTTTACCAACGCCATCTAGCGAGACGGGTCTGTAAAACTCTTTCATTTCTCCCCAACCGCGCGGCGCTACGTTGAAATTAGGACCACATACCAAGGGCAAGCGCGGGCTCTTTGGCGATGCGTACACATCGTTTAACTTCGTCGGCGCAAGTGGTACGGGGAGGTCGGCGTTTTGAATGGAAATAGTAGGAGCTGATACAGGGAAGGGCTCCATTTTAGGCAGATTTGAGGTCTGTTTCAAGGCTGATTTGGGATATGTTTTCTGGTTTCTAAGGCTTGACGGTGGACGGTATGGAGTGTCGTGGTTAGCCACTGGTACGGGGGTGGAGCATGTGTTTGATGTGTTGCGACCTGGAATGTAATAAATATTGGTTAGTATGTTAGAAAAAGATACAATGAAGTGACAGTAGCCAAATAAGAACTGAAGGTCTTTGGAGCAAAACAGTTCTAGAGTGGAGACACGAACTAGCTTGTAAACCATGAAATGGTAGCGTAGCATAATTCTTAGATACATCCAGATCGAGACAAATAAAAATTTGTGGATCCCGCAAATATTTACCTCACGGGGGATCAAACCCGAAACCCTTTGTTTAGTCTGGCTTGATGATGCTGCTATTTTCCTTTAAATTATAAACGCCGACTTTAACATAATTTGTGGATCACACAAATATTTAATTCACACGGGAATCGTACCCGCAACCCTTAGCAGTCCAGCATTGTGATCGCTACCATTTTCCTTAACAAAATGACTAACCACTGAATCCCTCTTGCCAACATTTGTTTTGCTGTAATTAAATCTGTCATCGTCATTCTTTGTAATTAATGAGTACTGCCACTCGCGTAGTAAATAATAATTTTATCGACCTAGACTGCCTTTGATCTATTAATGATACACTACCGTCAATTTGAACTTTGAACATACGTGGTAAGTGGTAATATAAGTACAAGTAAATGGATGAAGAAGCATTCATGTTATTTCCCTTGATCACGAGTGAACGACTGGACCGATTGCCTTGACATTTTGTACAGGGATAGCTTATGATCCGGGAAAGAACATAGGCTAAGTTTTATCCCAAAATTCCCACGGGATCGGGAACTACGCGGGTGAAACCGCGGGGCACAGCTAGAAGGTTATATTTTATCCCTGTATTCTCACCGGATCGGGTACTATGCGGCTAAAACCGGTACAGCTAGAAGAATTTAAATATAAAAACCGTCTCACCTCGTCCCTCGTGCACCCACTTGACAGAGCGTTTCTTCCTGTTCACATACATGCTCTGGCCCCTGCTCATGTGGTTGCTGGAGTCACTGAGGGACTTAGAGATGGCTCTCGCCAGGTCCATCTGCTCTTTGACTGTCGGATGCACTCCGGGCACGTAGAACGCTGATGAGGCGAATGTTTTTTCTGGAATATTTTAGGGAATTTATCAGTACTTATATTAGTAAGATAGGATTGAAACGCAGACGTATTAAGATGAGGAAAAGTGTGGTGGATGTGATAGACAAAATCCAAAAGTATAACGTATAGCGGACAGAGCAAAAGGCTGAAAGACGTCTCGTGACCCCTTTTGACAAAAACTAAAACGGTATTACAATTTTTTTGTCAGTCCAACACCCTTATCCAGGAATTTTGCTGTGTTATTCTTATTGCTAAGAAACACTTTGTTTGAAATATAATCTTGAGAAACTGTCGGAAAATTGACCCGGTCTGACACTAGGGTAGTTTATATTTCCATAAACTTTTTAAACACAGACCCACGACCATACCATCGGTTTTGATCTTAGACAATTTGTAATGAAATTCTCTAAGGTTTTGATAATCACACGCCCAATGTCATTTGCTTCACTCACTTCATCAAGTAAGAAACTATAATACAAATACGATACTAACCAAATTTCCTGTCCTTCTTGATGATATGCTCTTCAGCATCAGGCGCTGGCGTGAAGATCTTGTTCAGGTCTACTTCTTTGTCTCCAACCACGATGTTCTTGTTCTCCAAGTCTTCCTAGAAGGTCCAAGGTATATTAGTATTGGTCTACTATGGTCTTTTAGTTATGGAAAATGTAGCGTCTGTGTTTTTGGTGGTGAAGTTTTTGAGTATATTTGTTAAATGCGGTTTCTCTAGTGTCTGGTTTTTTGGTGGATAAAGCATGTTTTTAAAACCAACTAATCTGGTTTTGACTATTCCTTTTAGGTTGTGTATATGTATTGTATGTATATATTTATATATACCTACGTATGTGTGTGTGAATGTTTGTGCGAAAATATAGCCTACTTTTTTAACTGTTATATAGGTATGTACAACGAAGTCAAAATTCCCTTTACGTTGTATAACTGTATCTTTGTGATTATTTAAGCGACAGAATAGTCATATATTTACTAAATATTTTGATTGTCTATTCAGAATTACTAGTATGTACAGATCAGACTGTATTACTATGTAACTTTGATGCAATAATCATGATATCACTGTATTTTCAAGAGAAGAAAATATGCTAACATTTTATTTAACATAATGAATTAGTTACATTAAACTTTCTCGTAATCTTGCATGTAATGTTTATGTATCAATGTATTGTGCTTATGTATCAATAGTAAATAACAGTCATTGTATATACATATTCTTAAAGATATAATAAGCCCAATATTAAGCAACATATGAACATTGTCTATGTATTATATAATTGAATAAATAAATTATGTACTAACCAGTCTTTAAGTTCTAAATTGCTACAGTTTGGGCTTACTATATTGAAATTATATTTACACATTATCTAATTTAGGGAAGGTTCATATCTGACGGAACATGTGTCACGTATTATCGGTCGCGTAACGCCAGAACAGACAAATGTATAGAAAAACACTTGACCGTTCACACTCAACCGATTATACGTTAGTGCGTTGAGTGTGAACGGTCAAGTGATTTTCTATACATTTGTCTGTTCTGGCGTTACGCGACCGATACGCGACGCATGTTCCGTCAGATATGAACCTTCCCTTAAGCTTATTTACAGCTTGTGATGTTAAAAGCTTAATTAGTGAATAGCTTATGGTTAACTTAATAAACAAATTATAACTATTTAGTTAACTAGCGTTCAACTTTTAATTTTAATAGAGTAGTCCGATTTTGATGTTCTTTTCTATTGGATAGACGTTTGTTTGGTTTCCAATTATTGTGTATTTATTGAGGTTTCGGAAAAAATTGAAACCTCTTGGACAAATATTATAAAAATAGGGACAATTATATTTTTATATTTTACTTTTGAAAATACATTTGAAGTGGTAGTTTAAGCTAATTTATATTTATTATAAAACACAAAACACGTTAGTAAGCACAATAAATATCATAATTGCATGTTAATAAGCGTAAAAAAATAATTATATTTAAAGTATTAAGATTCTAACTCGATTGTTTTCCGTAACTTCAATATGGTACTGTACCATTACCATAAGAGATTTGTAGTTGAACTGTAGTTCTGTAGCTGAACTACAAAATGTGCTCACTAACACTCACATTATCACAAAATCCTTTTCAGTGATAGACAAACAAGAACTATAGACAAAAAACATATGAAAAAGATCATTTTTGTCTTCACACAATTTTACTACAATAGAAATCGAATCGCAGATATTTTAACGCTTCAAAACAAAGTTCAGCATACCTGGTTACAAATAGGTATAGGTATAATACACGTCGAACACATTAAAAAAACAGAAAGAAGGCCATATTTTTTACAAAATAGAAAAAAGGACAAGAAATTAGTCACACAACAAAACCTCACCAAATTAGTAAAATTTTATCACCCTAGTTTTTGACAAACGTAAGCGAAATTCAACTAACACATAATACTCTCTAACAGATAAACCTATATTCTGTTTATTCACATTAAAAAACCAACAAAATTATGAAAAAAAAACTGAAAATTTAATGAAAAGTATATACAGATTCATGAAACTAGTGACAGAATGTTTTGTATATTTGGGTCATTCTTACAGAAGGAAGTTCTTCTTCTGGCGGCAAAATTGATGGTTCCCTGGATTTCTCGTCATCATTCTGTGTAACATGGTTTTTAATTTAAGAAAATAAATCTTGTACAAAAATGTGTATTTTTTATGTAAGTAACTTTTTTTTAATAAATCTTTTACAAAAATGAGCTTCAACATGTTTTTATGTAAAAAAAATAATGATAGATTTATGAATATTTTTTCATGTCTGTTTCATGGATGTATATTTTAAATCAAAGTGAACACCTTTTTATTTGACTAGTAGCAAAAGCTAAGACTTTTTAATCTTTTTAAACCTTGTGAGCGCGGCATATAAAAATCACTTATTTTGTTCAATTTACAAAGTTTTCGGCACATCTAGACATGTATTACTGTAGTTTTTCCGTAAAATGTAAGTACCACAAAACTGTATAAATTGTTACTTCAAAAGGGCTTCGTTAATAAAGCTGAATAGATTGTATGTTTAATTGAACGTGCGATCTCAGAACTAATGGTTCGAATTGCAAAAATATTTTTGCAAAATTGTTTGATAGTCCATTTATTCCGGTGTGGTTAAGCCGTGGGGCACAGATAATCATTTCATTTGTTTTATTTCAATATCAAAATAAGTGTCACACAAAAAATCTTTTTTATTAAGTCTTTTAAAAATGTTCTGGAATGTGTACAAGAAATTCGTTAAAGTATTTTTAATTTGAAAATTAATTAGATTTGCTTTAATCTTGTTAATTTTCATACCGATACGTTTCATCGACCGTTAAAATCGATCAAACCTTCAAAATGAAACGTCAAAAGTGTATTGACACGACAGCTGAACATTTTTGGCGGCAATCCAAGTGACAGATTGCCAAGTTTCAAAACTTTTCGTTTCAAAAATTGAGTTCATAATATTTCTACGTTTAAAGTTACAATATGTATTTAAAATCTAAAACAATTGTTGAAATTAATAATAATTATTATTATTTTCGCCTATCTATTAATCAATTTTCATATGCCTACTTCAATTATTGAAAATGTGTTACTTATCTACTATGTTCCATAGAAAAATATCTTGATGGAAACTAGTATAAAATAATTAAAAGTAAATTATTAAAAAAAAATATTCTACACATCTATAGTTTGAAATTCTAACTTTTATTATAAATACGAAAGTAACTCTGTCTGTCTGTTACCTTTTCACGGCTAAACTACTGAACCGATTGACTTAAAATTGGTACAGGGGTAGCTTATGGTCCGGGAGAGGACAAAGGCTGTTTTATTCTGAAATTCCCACGGGATCGGGAACTATACGGGTAAAACGGTGGGATGCAGCTAGCACAAAATAATTACTATAAGATTACTGCTGTAAAATTCATTAATTGGAAGATTGGTTCCACACATGTTTGTGAAAATCCTACACCGTCTAAGTAAAATTTATAAATTCTGAACCTATTTAAATAAAGGACGAATGTTTTTATAAAGTTTTTTTAATTGACCGACTTCGTATTTCACTTCAATGTAGTTAATTATATTGTTATTTCTTTTTATCTTATTTTTCCTTTATTAACCCCCGACGCAAAAAGAGGGGTGTTATAAGTTTGACGTGTGTGTGTGTATCTGTCTGTCTGAGGCATCATAGCTCCCGAACGGATCAACCAATTTCAATTTTCTTTTTTTGTATTAAAGGGGACTTACGTGCGAGTGTTCTTAGACATGTTTGATGAAAATCGGATGACCCGTTTAAAAGTTATGGGGGTTTGAAAGTAATTGAGTTGGGGGTTCTTTAAATTTTTAATTTTTTTATAACATTTGTAATAATTGTCATTTTATTTAAATTACAATATTTATACTTGTTATACACATCTTTTAAAACAATAAATATACGGAAAAATAAAATAATGTTATTAAGTAAGTAATTGTAATATTATTTAAAATATTAATACAAAAATATATTCTTTACAATATCCGAAGATAAAAAAAATGTTCAACGATTTTTAATTTATTTATGCTCAACATAATTTCCTTTGAAGTCTATTTCCGATGGTGCTCTAGAAAAAGTGGGTAAAAAGATCACTGAACTGCTTGAACTGTTTTCAAGTGTCTGTAACATAAGTTTTGAAATCTCTATACAGAAATAACCAGCTACAGCTACCTCTACGTCTAATTAAATTAAACATATTTGTAAGATATTTTGTTTAGTTTTTTATTTCGAAAAGGACAAAATTTTGTTGTCCTTAACATAAATGAATTTAGAATTCTACGTAAAGTATAGATATATCTAAATAAAAGAACCGAGATTGCAGGGCCTATGGAGATGGGAGTATCCCTATGTGGCGTGCAGATGTCGCCACAGGCCTAGGTCTCTTTTTCACTAATACAGGGATATTCTATTAAAATTATTCACGTTTCCGATTTTAGAGGACAATTCTATATAAGTATAATGTAAATAGGTTGTGAATGTTGTCGTACTAACATAATCATCAGTCATTAAGCATAATAAGAGCCCTCAAAGTGTAACATTTTGGTTAATCAATTAATGTAGTATCGCTTTCTGAGATGTGGAGGTCCGATGGCATTTTCTACACGTAAGGTTTTAACATTCAACAAAATCAAGTTAGAACCGGCCCCAATCAAAAAATGAAAAAAAATAAGACAAATAAGTTTAAGAAAAAGTCTCACACATTTAATACATATATTATGTGCTCATCTACCTATTGTTTTATCTTAAATGTCCTCGCTTCTCGGTAGTAAACATATTTACATACAATTTAGTTGGTAGGACTTCCATAGTTACATTTTAACTCTACGTACGTAGGCTTCACAATAACGACCTCCTACGTTCTGTCAAAATGTCATGTTAAAATTTCAATTTGTTAATTACTAATTGTGTCCTACGGCTTTGCGCGCGTAAATTCATATCGTGAGGGAATTTGTGAATAAAAAATTGTATGTTTTTGTCTATCGGAAATCGGAAACTCGAAATAAATACATGGTAAATATCCCGTTAATCATTGTTGGAGTTATCTCGTCGTAAACGGTACTCCAGTTATAGGTATAAGTATGGACGCGTTAGCTCGTGCCAAAGGTTTTGTTACGACTCGTTTGTTATAAATGTATAAACGTATTTAATATAAACGAAAACTGTTGTGTGAGCATTATTAGCTCATACAATCATAATAATTTGAGTAAAAAATATGAACCTCATCGAAATCCGTTCAGCCATTTGAGTATGAAAAAGTCACTAACAAACACACAAACATTTGCATTTTATTTTGAACAAAGCAATTATCTTACGTTTTATTTTTGTTATAACAAAAAGAGGGTTCATCCCAAAAACAATTCTGAGTATAAAGACAATAAAACCTATTATACATTGAATAAAATAATTATACCTTATACAAAATAAATGGTTTAATTTAGTGTATTGACCGAAATGTAGGAGGCGTTCTTTGAATTGTTTATTAACTTGTTACGATGACACATTTTGTATGGAAACTACTTGTTGTTGTAATAAAATAATTATCAAAATTAGCTTAGAGTTAATTTTGCTGCAATTTTTGTTTTTATATTAGATTTCAGAGACACTTTATGGGGCTAATTTTCATTCTGATTTTTGTCCCGGCTCTCGTACTAACATCATCGACAGTCGTTACGGGTAGTTAGAGCCCTCAAAAGCAGCTAACCAAAAAGTATTTCTGTATCATATTCAATACTTATCACCAAATAATTTATCCTCTAAAAGTAAACAGTGAATAGTAACGTATTTTGCAACAGAATTTGTTGCTAATTTTGTTCCAATTAGATAAAATTAGAATAATTTGTATGCAAGGTTGCGATCGGTTTTATATCCTGTTTTCAATTTATTTTTTCAATTCAATTCATGAACAAAGTGAGTTTCAGGAAGAACAACATATATTTGTATACCTATGAGTAATTAGGCTAATAATAAAATTTGTTCATTTAGATACATTTTCATTCAATTTCACCCCGCTTTGTTTGTATTCTACTTATATCCTTTAAATATTATCTCTATCATAGGTTATATTATATCCCAAAAACTACCGAATATGGTCTATTGTCTACATCATCATCATTATCATCAAAGGCCTCTACATCTGTAACAGGTCAGTCTACATAAGGTTTTTCTATTTAAACCTATAGTAGATTCTCGTGAAAAATAAACGCAATTTTACAAAAAATATTCAAGCAAAGTTCACTTGTACAGGTACCTACTAAATGTTAAAATCGTCTTATTTTAATAACCAGATCAGATATTTAAAGAACTCTTCGTTAATTTTATAGGTTAATCTGTTTGTCCGTCTGTCCGCGGCTTATGTTGTGACATTTTTCTGTTATTAACTATACTATTATAATTTTAACAATGTTTTAATGGTTTACGAAACTAAAATAAAATATTAAATAACTAAACTTACTTTATTTAAATGTTTACATTTCGTCACGGTTAACGTGAAATTGTGTAACTCACAATATGGTCTTGTATAATTTTATGATTAACAAATAGATTTTTGAGGGCTCTACTATTCATAACTAGTAACTACTTAGATTGTCGATGAAGTTAGAATGAAAATATTTTATACCAGTAGCTCCCCGCGGTTTCACCCGCGTGGTTCCCGTTCCCGTGGGATTACGGGGATAAAATATAGCCTATGTCACGCACTGATAAATTAGCTCTCCATTAGTGAAAGAATTTTTGAAATCGGTCCAGTAGTTTCGGAGCCTATTCATTACAAACAAACAAATCTTTCCTCTTTATAATATTAGTATAGATTACTGTACAATTATTTTATAAATATAGTTTTTTTTTATAAAAAAAAGGCATATAAAGGGACTACTAACACTTATCCAGCTCTATTCAGTTTATTTCCATAGAAAAACAACGATTTCGTATAGATACGCGTACACATCCATTCACCTTTGCACATTTGTTCAGCCTTTGTACAAAACTCATGGTTTCTATAGACAGGAGCTGAGTTAAGCTGAATATTATATGAGTAAGTAGTCCCCAATATGTAACTTTTATATCAATCTATCCTAATATTTTAAGTTGAAAAGTTTGTTTGTTTGATTGAACGCGTTAATATCAGGAACTACTGGTCCGATTTGAAAAAATCTTTCGGTGTTATATAGCCCATTTATCGAGAAAGGCTATAGGCTATATTTTATCCCCGTATTCCCACGGGAACAGGAACTACGGGGGTAAAACCGCGGGGCGATGCGTCTTAAATATGTATTTTCGTATTTAACCAGAACATTTACAATTGACGTAGCTTCATTTAACTACGACGTTGTACATAAAACTACACAAAACAGTTCTTGAATAGTAATTACATTTGGATCGAAGCCAGATAGTAAAATATTCCCGATAATTCTCCACTCTATTATAACTCCTATTGTTATACGTATAAAGCCTTAATTTGCTTAAGCTATTCTGTAATTATGAAAGAATAAGTTTCCGTGAATTTGGGTTCAGTTTCGTGCCGAAATAATTATTATTGTAGCTATTTAGTAAAGTATGGTAAGTATCTAACTACTGATAAATATGTATTAAATTAAAGTTTTTAAGTTGGTAACAAAATTAACTTAAGTACATACTTTTTATTATTTTAAAAAGAGTAAAAAATCTGTCTCATCTCACTAGATTTTTTTATAAATCGGTCATATTTTAAAATTTAAAATTCGGATTTTGCGTTTTGTGTTCAAGTGTTAAATTGAATACCATGATCACACATTTCAGGAATTTTCCTTTTCAGAACGTTTCTGGAACTTTGGCCAGAGATAAAAATTTTTACATATTATTTTCAATATATTTAAACTAAACCTCAAATATGTATAATATTGAAACAATTTTCTAATTTTCTCAATAAAAAAGTCAATTTTGTAACCAACCCAAAAAAATACAGCACCTTCATCGTGAGTTAGAAGCCTCCTTAACCAAATAATATTAAGTAACTTACCCAACTTACAGGGAACAATTTATAACTGAGATTTGTAAGAAATTCCTTTTTCTGAGGATCGAACATGTCCGACGGCTTGAAGCCTCTCTTCGTGACCAATGCGCTGTTGACGCTCGATGACGTTTTGACATCGTCGAAGCTATCTTGATGTATGACACGGTCGTTTATGGTATGGATACTGGACATCTTGTTGGACGAATACTGGCTTTCGCTAATCGTCATCATTTTGAAGTCCCAATTTTGTTTCACTTGTTTTTGTAAATTTTACACTTATACCGTTATTGGTTACGACTGTCGATTTTTTTAAAGATTTTTTCGTTTTTTTTTTATCACTTTAAAATTTTATTTTTATTTAAAATCTGTAATAAAACTTATTTTATTTTATTAAAATTCTGTAAACAAATTACTTATTAATAGTTTAGTTATAGAAAAGAAAAACCGCGTCCGATGTCTTTCCTTGCAACGTCAAGTGAAAACTGAAAATGATTTGCGTATATTTTCTCTGCGCGTGAGTCATTTGACTAACATACGTATACCTAGGTATATTGTGACGTCATAACACCGTCATTATGTTGTTTTGACACAAATTGTTAATTAAATACCATGTTTTTGAAATTGTATAGCAATCGTTTACTTAGATTGTCTGTCTGTCTGTTTGTATCTACACTAATAATAATATTATAAAGAGGAAAGATTTTTGTTTGTTTGTAACGAATAGGCTTCGAAACTACTGAACCGATTTCAAAAATTATTTGACTATTGGAAAGCTAATTTATCAGCTAATATATTTTATTCCGTATTCCCACGGGAACGGGAACTACGGGGGTAAAACCGCGGGGCGCTGCTAGTTGATATATAGGTATACTCGTAATATAATGACAGAATAAAAATATTGAGTAACGTTACCTTTAGTTATTGACTGAGAACAAGATGAATTAACTACAATAATATAGCCGAGATTAATAGCTGTAATAACAATTTAATGGTGTTAAAACTTATGTGTAACTGGCTTAGAAATACATGGTTTTCTGTCTGACACATCAATGTACGGATTTTCTTAAGGGCCTATTTCACCATCTTCAAGTAACGTCCCGAGTAGAGTACCTACTTACATGTTTTGTCTTTATCACTTGATATAAAGTAAGAAAGAGACAAAACTAACTTTACTTGGTGAGTAAATGTACTTAAAGGTGGTGAAATGCCCGTGTTGTATTTCTATGAAAATTGAAAATCAAAAGATTTTGATGAATTTTTGCTTGTAAAATAACGTTCTTAGCAGTGTATTAAGAACTTTTTCACTGTGTCAGTTAGTCATATTATTTTGATTAGATTTTATTATATGGTGCAATAAAACGCTGAACAAATGATTTATTAAAAAATCTACGAAATATTCTTGGAATAGTTTCAATGTCTGTTTGATGAGACATTTTATGATTCAATACCTCAGTACTACATGAGGCATGTGTTATATTGAAAGTAGTATTCATTGGCGACATGTTCTAGAAATGTGTAATTAGTAAATAACGTCACAGAATTTCTCTCGGTAAATCTATTATTTTGAGGTTTGAAAAGATTTTTTGAGATGCCTCTGATAAATTTAAATTTTAAAACGATCTTGAGTGTTTTTTTAATATTCGTTTAAAAGTCTACAATTAATTAATTCTAAACTTAATTTAATAGTAATATTTTTATTGAAATATGTTGGCAACACTTACTTTATTCACATAAATATGGATATCAATCTAGCTTCTATTATTATTAATATAAGTTATTTGTAACATTATGATTGTAATCTGCTTTAGAATTTAAATAAATAAATTTGTAAGTTACGTACATTTTTCTTTAACTTTTAGATTTGGTTTAAAAAAATATTATTATGGATATTAAAACTTCAAAATAAAAATAACGTGATTTCAACATAGGTACACCGAGTTACTTAAAATCGTAACCAACATGAGTGTTGTTGTAACAAAATGTGCGTGGAAAAAGCTTAAAATAAATTATCATGAACGCATAGACTTTTAACCAATTGAGGTAACCCAAGTCATAGAATAATTAATAGTACTATTATAGGTACCCAAATCAAATATTATAATACAAAAACCTATCACGATGGCCTTGCCTAATATTTTAAATAGTTACTTCAAATCTAAGCAATGAAATCGATGTAAAACATTTCAGATGAAATACAAAATTAAAAGTTTCACTCAAATTTTATTGCTAGCTCTTATCCCTGAGTCATAAGGTGGAATTTCCCGTAACAATAACAGTAGACGAACGCAATAACGTAAGTCGTAATGTACCGAAATACATTTGTTAGAAATCAGTTGCCAGCCTGTATCGTGTTAGGATGTTTACCCAAATTCTTTGTTTTTTTGACTTATACCATTTCTCTTTGCAACCGTCGATATGTATGTAGGCGAGTTTGGTACTTTAGGTATTATAATTAGAAGTCTGAGTCGAAATTAGTAGTAAATAAATTAGGATTAAGGAGAAAATTACATCGTAAGAATTCTAGATAGGTACTACAAGAAGATGAATAGTTTTAGGTAGTTTTAACCTTTGGAAAGACTAAAAAGATTTTTTCTAAGATGTTTAAATTAAAATCATTAAAGTAAACATTAGTTATAGAATAAATAATTGAAGAAAAACTTAAATCTAAAAGAAACTACGTTTCATTTTCAACAAGTTTTCCTGTACGTAAAATTAGGCATTAGTCATCCGGAAAAGCTGCATACAAATAAACAAAACAAAACAAGATGGCGGACTACACTTAAATCACTCCTACCCGACTTAATTATCAATTAAATTTAAATATAACACTTTAAACACGAATAAATCACATGTTATTACAATTAAGACCGTATTTAAATTTGTTTAAAGCCGTTTTTAGTGTGTACTTTGATAAAAGACGTTGATCGAACGCGCGCAGTTTTCGAACTAACAAAAATAAGTTCTGAAACGGCGTTGCATAATACGTAGAAAAGCTCTGACTGGTGTAGGGTGACCACGGTTTGGTTGTTATGAAGAAAAATGCGTAGAAAAATGTTTTTTTTTTAAATCTTACGAAAAAGAGAGAGAATAGTTAGACTTTGTAAAAGCTTAGGGATTTTTAAGCAGAGACATCTTTAAAATAGTTTAAATAACAGTAAATCTAGACGCAAGAACTGACAATAGGTACTTAATTAAGTAAAAAAAAAAATAAACTTATACAATAAAAGTAAGTACCTACATAAAATATGAGCCTGAACTCATTAATAGGGATAAAGACCTGTCTTTGACTGATAATAGAGTATAAAAACACACAATAAAACAAAATGATAACAATTATTAAAAGAAATAAACAGAACATGAATAATTATAATCGTTACCTATTTATTTATTATATTTTATCATTGAAGTTCGGATTGTAAATTAGTAGTTTCTGTTTCTATACAATTGTTCCAATATTAAAGCTAAAAACATTCTTACTTTATTTAAATGTCGGTGGTTCGATTCCCGTGTGGGGTGAATATTTGTGTGAACCACAAATGTTTATTTCGGTCTGGGTGACTGTATGTAAATAAGTGTGTGCGTAGTTACCTGATAGCTCAGATACTTAGTTAGGGATCAGTGCAGGGATCATGGCAAACTTAGTTAGGGATCAGTTACGAAAATGAAAAGATGGAGTTAATGATGATATGTTATGTTAATTCTTTCTGCTCTACTTTTAATAAATAAATTGTATAAAAGTGTAACATTTGGGAAAATTGTTTTTTAATAAACAATTTTCTCCAAGTTCCCATTAGATAAAATATCAAAGCCACACCACTATAGCTGATACATTAGACATTACAAATTCATGGCCACACCAGTTGGAGTCAAACATTGCCAGAATCTAAATCGGGCCGGCGCGAACGCAAACTCCGTTGTTTCGACATCACAAGCATTAATTATTACGAATGTTAACTAATATTATTGTGCTTACTAAAAAAAATAATAATAAGTCCGTCAGATAGATTTCGAAAAAATATTAGACACGTATTTTATTGTTTTATCAAATTAATAAATCTGGCTTAGTTATAACGCATTAAAGTTCAGGAGTGGGGGCTTGTGACGATGATTCTTGGTAAAAAATGTATGTAGCTGTGACGTCACACGAGTTTTCTATGCACTATATATGGTCTTAATTATTTGTTTGTATCAAAAAACAGAAAATACGTGTCCAATACTTTTGCAAAATGTATCGGATAAATTAGATTTTTTAGTCGACATCCCTATTATTTACCCCTTAAAATAATCCAATAAATAATTTCATCCAAAATTATTGCATTAGTACGCACAAAATATCCAGATAGCAGAAGTCTGGTAGAACATTACAAACAAAACAGTGTTCAATACATTCTACGATTCCGTTCAAATGTTTAAAAATAAAAACTGTTAAAAACAAACTTGTTTTCATAACATACATCACGTTTTGCCCAATAGAAGCGGAGCTAACGCTTGATAAGACGCACTAAGATGGAAGTAAAAATAAATGAACGGCTTTAGGATAACTAAAAAAATATATAAGTATGTATAACTCTCCGAGTTGTAGGGGTATTTATATTTTCTACTACCTACTACAAGACTATGTACTTACTATAAAACTCCAATGTCCACTCTCTTATCTACAAATAGCTCTATTCTGCCAATTCTGATTAAACTATTTTATATGATAGAGAAATAAGAATGAATCTGTCTTCCATTTACTGGAAACTCTACTTGTTATAAAAATATCTTGTAATAATGTAATTGACCAAAACTGGTGTGTTGATAAGATAAAATCGAAATCACATTGGTACGTGGCGGAGTTTGAACCAGGCTCCTTCCGATTGGAAGTCAAAGGCTTTAACCTCTACGCCATTGATAAATAATAATCTGCTCGCTAACAAGAACAATACAAAAAAGGACCACACAATTCTCAAACATACATCTGATAACTACACCTTAAGCTAATATAAATTAGCCGTACCAGCTGGGTGCTAACACACGATCATAAACATACAGTAACTGGGTTAGTTCAATTCCAACGTTTACGTAAACGTGTTCTAGATCTTACCGCGTATAATAAACTATATGTGATTATTTTAATCTGTTGCCAAATAGTTTAAAGGGTCAAAGTCGGTTGTTAAAACATATATAGGTACTTATTTATTAACTAGTGGAGCTACAGAGTGAAATGCTACGAAGAAGCATCAGTCACGGAACTCGTAGCGTCAGTCACGGGACTCGAAGCATCAGTCACGGGACTCGTAGCATCAGTCTTGCGACTCGTAGCATCAGTCACGGGACTCGTAGCATCAGTCTTGGGACTAGTAGCGTCCGTCTCAGGACTCGTAGCGTCAGTCACAAAAATCGTAGCATCAGTCTTGGGACTCGTAGCATCAATAACGGGACTCGTAGCATCAGTCACGGGACTCGTAGCATCAGTCACGGGACTCGTAACATCAGTCACGGGACTCGTAGCATCAATCACGGGACTCGTAGCATCAGTCTTGGGTCTCGTAGCATCAGTCACGGGAGTCGTAGCGTCAGTCACGAGACTCGAAGCGTCAGTCACGGGACTCGTAGCATCAGTCTTGGGACTCGTAGCGTCAGTCTCGGGACTCGTAGCGTCAGTCACGAAAATCGTAGCGTCAGTCACGGGACTCGAAGCGTCAGTCAAGGGTCTCGTAACATCAGTCCTGGGACTCGTAGCATCAGTCTCGGGACTCGTAGCATCAGTCACGGGACTCGTAGCGTCAGTCACGAAAATCGTAGCATTAGTCACGGGACTCGTAGCATCAGTCACGGGACTCGTAGCATCAGTCACGGGACTCGTAGCGTCAGTCACGGGACTCGTAGCGTCAGTCTCGGGACTCGTAGCGTCAGTCACGGAACTCGTAGCATCAGTCTTGGGACTCGTAGCATCAATCACGGGACTCGTAGCATCAGTCACGAGACTCGTAGCATCAGTCATGGGACTCGTAGCGTCAGTCACGGGACTCGTAGCATCAGTCACGGGACTCGTAGCGTCAGTCTCGGGACTCGTAGCGTCAGTCACGGGACTCGTAGCATCAGTCACGGGACTCGTAGCATCAGTCACGGGACTCGTAGCGTCAGTCACGAAAATCGTAGCGAAAGTCACGGGACTCGAAGCGCCAGTTACGGGACTCGTAGCATCAGTCTTGGGACTCGTAGCGTCAGTCTCGGGACTCGTAGCGTCAGTCACGAGACTCGTTGCGTCAGTCACGGGACTCGTAGTGTCAGTCACGGGACTCGTAGCATCAGTCTTGGGACTCGTAGCGTCAGTCTCGGGACTCGTAGCATCAGTCACGGGACTCGTAGCATCAGTCTTGGGACTCGTAGCGTCAGTCTCGGGACTCGTAGCGTCAGTCACGGGACTCGTAGCGTCAGTCACGGGACTCGTAGCATCAGTCTTGGGACTCGTAGCATCAATCACGGGACTCGTAGCATCAGTCACGGGACTCGTAGCATCAGTCATGGGACTCGTAGCGTCAGTCACGGGACTCGTAGTATCAGTCACGGGACTCGTAGCATCAGTCACGGGACTCGTAGCGTCAGTCACGGGGCTCGTAGCGTCAGTCTCGGGACTCGTAGCGTCAGTCACGGGACTCGTAGCGTCAGTCTCGGGACTCGTAGCGTCAGTCACGGGACTCGTAGCATCAGTCTTGGGACTCGTAGCATCAATCACGGGACTCGTAGCATCAGTCTTGGGACTCGTAGCATCAATCACGGGTCTCGTAGCATCAGTCACGGGACTCGTAGCGTCAGTCACGGGACTCGTAGCGTCAGTCACGGGACTCGTAGCGTCAGTCTTGGGACTCGTAGCGTCAGTCACGGGACTCGTAGCGTCAGTCTCGGGACTCGTAGCATCAGTCACGGGACTCGTAGCGTCAGTCACGGGGCTCGTAGCGTCAGTCTCGGGACTCGTAGCGTCAGTCACGGGACTCGTAGCGTCAGTCTCGGGACTCGTAGCGTCAGTCACGGGACTCGTAGCATCAGTCTTGGGACTCGTAGCATCAATCACGGGACTCGTAGCATCAGTCTTGGGACTCGTAGCATCAATCACGGGTCTCGTAGCATCAGTCACGGGACTCGTAGCGTCAGTCTCGGGACTCGTAGCGTCAGTCACGGGACTCGTAGCGTCAGTCTTGGGACTCGTAGCGTCAGTCACGGGACTCGTAGCGTCAGTCTCGGGACTCGTAGCGTCAGTCACGGGACTCGTAGCATCAGTCTTGGGACTCGTTGCATCAATCACGGGACTCGTAGCATCAGTCACGGGACTCGTAGCGTCAGTCACGAGACTCGTAGCGTCAGTCACGGGACTCGTAGCGTCAGTCTCGGGACTCGTAGCGTCAGTCACTGGACTCGTAGCATCAGTCTTGGGACTCGTAGCGTCAGTCACGGGACTCGAAGCATCAGTCTTGGGACTCGTAGCATCAATCACGGGACTCGTAGCATCAGTCACGGGACTCGTAGCGTCAGTCACGGGACTCGTAGCGTCAGTCACGGGACTCGTAGCGTCAGTCTCGGGACTCGTAGCGTCAGTCACGGGACTCGTAGCGTCAGTCTCGGGACTCGTAGCGTCAGTCACGGGACTCGTAGCGTCAGTCTCGGGACTCGTAGCGTCAGTCACGGGACTCGTAGCATCAGTCACGGGACTCGTAGCATCAGTCACGAGACTCGTAGCGTCAGTCACGGGACTCGTAGCATCAGTCTTGGGACTCGTAGCGTCAGTCTCGGGACTCGTAGCATCAGTCACGGGACTCGTAGCATCAGTCATGGGACTCGTAGCGTCAGTCACGGGACTCGTAGCGTCAGTCTCGGGACTCGTAGCGTCAGTCACGGGACTCGTAGCATCAGTCTTGGGACTCGTAGCATCAATCACGGGACTCGTAGCATCAGTCACGGGACTCGTAGCGTCAGTCACGAAAATCGTAGCATCAGTCACGGGACTCGTAGCATCAGTCACGGGACTCGTAGTATCAGTCACGGGACTCGTAGCTTCAGTCTTGGGACTCGTAGCATCAGTCACGGGACTCGTAGCGTCAGTCACGAAAATCGTAGCATCAGTCACGGGACTCGTAGCATCAGTCACGGGACACGTAGTATCAGTCACGGGACTTGTAGCATCAGTCACGGGACTCGTAGCGTCAGTCACGGGACTCGTAGCGTCAGTCTCGAGACTCGTAGCGTCAGTCACGGGACTCGTAGCATCAGTCTTGGGACTCGTAGCATCAATCACGGGACTCGTAGCATCAGTCACGGGACTCGTAGCGTCAGTCACGGGACTCGTAGCGTCAGTCTCGGGACTCGTAGCGTCAGTCACGGGACTCGTAGCGTCAGTCTCGGGACTCGTAGCGTCAGTCACGGGACTCGTAGCGTCAGTCTCGGGACTCGTAGCATCAGTCACGGGACTCGTAGCATCAGTCTTGGGACTCGTAGCATCAATCACGGGACTCGTAGCATCAGTCATGGGACTCGTAGCGTCAGTCACGAAAATCGTAGCATCAGTCACGGGACTCGTAGCATCAGTCACGGGACTCGTAGCGTCAGTCACGGGACTCGTAGCATCAGTCTTGGGACTCGTAGCATCAATCACGGGACTCGTAGCATCAGTCACGGGACTCGTAGCGTCAGTCACGGGACTCGTAGCGTCAGTCACGGGACTCGTAGCGTCAGTCTCGGGACTCGTAGCGTCAGTCACGGGACTCGTAGCATCAGTCTTGGGACTCGTAGCATCAACCACGGGACTCGTAGCATCAGTCATGGGACTCGTAGCGTCAGTCACGAAAATCGTAGCATCAGTCACGGGACTCGTAGCATCAGTCACGGGACTCGTAGTATCAGTCACGGGACTCGTAGCATCAGTCACGAGCATCAATCACGGGACTCGTAGCATCAGTCACGGGACTCGTAGCGTCAGTCACGGGACTCGTAGCGTCAGTCTCGAGACTCGTAGCGTCAGTCACGGGACTCGTAGCATCAGTCTGGAGACTCGTAGCATCAATCACGGGACTCGTAGCATCAGTCACGGGACTCGTAGCGTCAGTCACGGGACTCGTAGCGTCAGTCTCGGGACTCGTAGCGTCAGTCACGGGACTCGTAGCGTCAGTCTCGGGACTCGTAGCGTCAGTCACGGGACTCGTAGCATCAGTCTTGGGACTCGTAGCATCAATCACGGGACTCGTAGCGTCAGTCACGGGACTCGTAGCATCAATCACGGGACTCGTGGCATCAGTCACGGGACTCGTAGCGTCAGTCACGGGACTCGTAGCGTCAGTCTCAGGACTCGTAGCGTCAGTCACGGGACTCGTAGCATCAGTCTTGGGACTCGTAGCATCAATCAAGGGACTCGTAGCATCAGTCACGGGACTCGTAGCATCAGTCACGGGACTCGTAGCATCATTCACGAGACTCGTAGCATCAGTCTCGGGACTCGTAGCATCAATCACGGGACTCGTAGCATCAGTCACGGGACTCGTAGCGTCAGTCTCGGGACTCGTAGCGTCAGTCACGGGACTCGTAGCATTAGTCTTGGGACTCGAAGCATCAATCAAGGGACTCGTAGCGTCAGTCACGGGACTCGTAGCATCAGTCTTGGGACTCGTAGCATCAGTCACGGGACTCGTAGCGTCAGTCACGGGACTCGTAGCGTCAGTCACGGGACTCGTAGCGTCAGTCTCGGGACTCGTAGCGTCAGTCACGGGACTCGAAGCGTCAGTCACGGGACTCGTAGCGTCAGTCACGGGACTCGTAGCATCAGTCTTGGGACTCGTAGCATCAATCACGGGACTCGTAGCATCAGTCACGGGACTCGTAGCATCAGTCATGGGACTCGTAGCGTCAGTCACGGGACTCGTAGTATCAGTCACGGGACTCGTAGCATCAGTCACGGGACTCGTAGCGTCAGTCACGGGGCTCGTAGCGTCAGTCTCGGGACTCGTAGCGTCAGTCACGGGACTCGTAGCGTCAGTCTCGGGACTCGTAGCGTCAGTCACGGGACTCGTAGCATCAGTCTTGGGACTCGTAGCATCAATCACGGGACTCGTAGCATCAGTCTTGGGACTCGTAGCATCAATCACGGGTCTCGTAGCATCAGTCACGGGACTCGTAGCGTCAGTCACGGGACTCGTAGCGTCAGTCTCGGGACTCGTAGCGTCAGTCACGGGACTTGTAGCGTCAGTCTTGGGACTCGTAGCGTCAGTCACGGGACTCGTAGCGTCAGTCTCGGGACTCGTAGCGTCAGTCACGGGACTCGTAGCATCAGTCTTGGGACTCGTTGCATCAATCACGGGACTCGTAGCATCAGTCACGGGACTCGTAGCGTCAGTCACAAGACTCGTAGCGTCAGTCACGGGACTCGTAGCGTCAGTCTCGGGACTCGTAGCGTCAGTCACTGGACTCGTAGCATCAGTCTTGGGACTCGTAGCGTCAGTCACGGGACTCGAAGCATCAGTCTTGGGACTCGTAGCATCAATCACGGGACTCGTAGCATCAGTCACGGGACTCGTAGCGTCAGTCACGGGACTCGTAGCGTCAGTCACGGGACTCGTAGCGTCAGTCTCGGGACTCGTAGCGTCAGTCACGGGACTCGTAGCGTCAGTCTCGGGACTCGTAGCGTCAGTCACGGGACTCGTAGCGTCAGTCTCGGGACTCGTAGCGTCAGTCACGGGACTCGTAGCATCAGTCACGGGACTCGTAGCATCAGTCACGAGACTCGTAGCGTCAGTCACGGGACTCGTAGCATCAGTCTTGGGACTCGTAGCGTCAGTCTCGGGACTCGTAGCATCAGTCACGGGACTCGTAGCATCAGTCATGGGACTCGTAGCGTCAGTCACGGGACTCGTAGCGTCAGTCTCGGGACTCGTAGCGTCAGTCACGGGACTCGTAGCATCAGTCTTGGGACTCGTAGCATCAATCACGGGACTCGTAGCATCAGTCACGGGACTCGTAGCGTCAGTCACGAAAATCGTAGCATCAGTCACGGGACTCGTAGCATCAGTCACGGGACTCGTAGTATCAGTCACGGGACTCGTAGCTTCAGTCTTGGGACTCGTAGCATCAGTCACGGGACTCGTAGCGTCAGTCACGAAAATCGTAGCATCAGTCACGGGACTCGTAGCATCAGTCACGGGACACGTAGTATCAGTCACGGGACTTGTAGCATCAGTCACGGGACTCGTAGCGTCAGTCACGGGACTCGTAGCGTCAGTCTCGAGACTCGTAGCGTCAGTCACGGGACTCGTAGCATCAGTCTTGGGACTCGTAGCATCAATCACGGGACTCGTAGCATCAGTCACGGGACTCGTAGCGTCAGTCACGGGACTCGTAGCGTCAGTCTCGGGACTCGTAGCGTCAGTCACGGGACTCGTAGCGTCAGTCTCGGGACTCGTAGCGTCAGTCACGGGACTCGTAGCGTCAGTCTCGGGACTCGTAGCATCAGTCACGGGACTCGTAGCATCAGTCTTGGGACTCGTAGCATCAATCACGGGACTCGTAGCATCAGTCATGGGACTCGTAGCGTCAGTCACGAAAATCGTAGCATCAGTCACGGGACTCGTAGCATCAGTCACGGGACTCGTAGCGTCAGTCACGGGACTCGTAGCATCAGTCTTGGGACTCGTAGCATCAATCACGGGACTCGTAGCATCAGTCACGGGACTCGTAGCGTCAGTCACGGGACTCGTAGCGTCAGTCACGGGACTCGTAGCGTCAGTCTCGGGACTCGTAGCGTCAGTCACGGGACTCGTAGCATCAGTCTTGGGACTCGTAGCATCAACCACGGGACTCGTAGCATCAGTCATGGGACTCGTAGCGTCAGTCACGAAAATCGTAGCATCAGTCACGGGACTCGTAGCATCAGTCACGGGACTCGTAGTATCAGTCACGGGACTCGTAGCATCAGTCACGAGCATCAATCACGGGACTCGTAGCATCAGTCACGGGACTCGTAGCGTCAGTCACGGGACTCGTAGCGTCAGTCTCGAGACTCGTAGCGTCAGTCACGGGACTCGTAGCATCAGTCTGGAGACTCGTAGCATCAATCACGGGACTCGTAGCATCAGTCACGGGACTCGTAGCGTCAGTCACGGGACTCGTAGCGTCAGTCTCGGGACTCGTAGCGTCAGTCACGGGACTCGTAGCGTCAGTCTCGGGACTCGTAGCGTCAGTCACGGGACTCGTAGCATCAGTCTTGGGACTCGTAGCATCAATCACGGGACTCGTAGCGTCAGTCACGGGACTCGTAGCATCAATCACGGGACTCGTGGCATCAGTCACGGGACTCGTAGCGTCAGTCACGGGACTCGTAGCGTCAGTCTCAGGACTCGTAGCGTCAGTCACGGGACTCGTAGCGTCAGTCTTGGGACTCGTAGCGTCAGTCACGGGACTCGTAGCGTCAGTCTCGGGACTCGTAGCGTCAGTCACGGGACTCGTAGCATCAGTCTTGGGACTCGTTGCATCAATCACGGGACTCGTAGCATCAGTCACGGGACTCGTAGCGTCAGTCACGAGACTCGTAGCGTCAGTCACGGGACTCGTAGCGTCAGTCTCGGGACTCGTAGCGTCAGTCACGAAAATCGTAGCATCAGTCACGGGACTCGTAGCGTCAGTCACGAAAATCGTAGCATCAGTCACGGGACTCGTAGCATCAGTCACGGGACACGTAGTATCAGTCACGGGACTCGTAGCATCAGTCACGGGACTCGTAGCGTCAGTCACGGGACTCGTAGCGTCAGTCTCGAGACTCGTAGCGTCAGTCACGGGACTCGTAGCATCAGTCTTGGGACTCGTAGCATCAATCACGGGACTCGTAGCATCAGTCACGGGACTCGTAGCGTCAGTCACGGGACTCGTAGCGTCAGTCTCGGGACTCGTAGCGTCAGTCACGGGACTCGTAGCGTCAGTCTCGGGACTCGTAGCGTCAGTTACGGGACTCGTAGCGTCAGTCTCGGGACTCGTAGCGTCAGTCACGGGACTCGTAGCATCAGTCTTGGGACTCGTAGCATCAATCACGGGACTCGTAGCATCAGTCATGGGACTCGTAGCGTCAGTCACGAAAATCGTAGCATCAGTCACGGGACTCGTAGCATCAGTCACGGGACTCGTAGCGTCAGTCACGGGACTTGTAGCATCAGTCTTGGGACTCGTAGCATCAATCACGGGACTCGTAGCATCAGTCACGGGACTCGTAGCGTCAGTCACGGGACTCGTAGCGTCAGTCACGGGACTCGTAGCGTCAGTCTCGGGACTCGTAGCGTCAGTCACGGGACTCGTAGCATCAGTCACAGGACTCGTAGCATCAGTCACGGCACTCGTAGCGTCAGTCACGAGACTCGTAGCGTCAGTCACGAGACTCGTAGCGTCAGTCACGGGACTCGCAGCATCAGTCTTGGGACTCGTAGCGTCAGTCTCGGGACTCGTAGCGTCAGTCACGGTACTCGTAGCGTCAGTCTTGGTACTCGTAGCGTCAGTCACGAAAATCATAGCATCAGTCACGGGACTCGTAGCATCAGTCACGGGACTCGTAGCGTCAGTCACGGGACTCGTAGCGTCAGTCACGAAAATCGTAGCATCAGTCACGGGATTCGTAGCATCAGTCACGGGACTCGTAGCATCAGTCACGGGTCTCGTAGCGTCAGTCACGGGACTCGTAGCGTCAGTCACGGGACTCGTAGCGTCAGTGTCGGGACTCGTAGCATCATTCACGGGACTCGTAGCATCAGTCACGGGACTCGTAGCGTCAGTCACGGGACTCGTAGCGTCAGTCACGGGACTTGTAGCATCAGTCACGGGACTCGTAGCGTCAGTCACGGGACTCGTAGCATCAGTCTTGGGACTCGTAGCGTCAGTCACGGGACTCGTAGCATCAGTCACGGGAAGAATCACGAAACATATTTATGTTTTATCACTTCCCTTCAAAAGTTAAGAGCTTTTATTATTAGTCGTATCTTTCGTTAAATGCATTAAAAGTATATTCGTCAATTAAACTGCACATGCGTCATACAATACTTGCGGTTGCCAAAACAAATGGATATCAATTAAATAGTGGGTGGATCCGGTGTGAAGCTGTGTCCCGTGGGTTTACATTTGTTGATATTATTGTGTATCCTATAGACTTCCTCGCATTGTTTGATTTCTCCCGCCTGTGTCGTGGTCCATCTGCTTGGTTCACCTGGGTGGACCACGGGCACATTTTCTTGCCGGTAGTTCACATAGATGTTGAGTAATATGCAAATCAAAAATGTCTATAGGCCATGGTCCAACTAAAAGTAATTCCCGCCTATTCCACCTGGCCATCCCATCTGAGTGGCAAGTGTTTTTTTTCCACTCTTCGTACCTTTAGTTACCTTATAAACGAATGTATTTTTTTTTACTTTTCGTACCTTATGAAACCTACTAAATAGTTTTTCCTAAAAAGATATTTTATTACTCATCATACGTATATTAATTTAATCAAAATCGATTCAGTAGTTAACCCTGCCAATAACATAAACTGTCACTTTAGTTAGAATCAATATCTTTGTATGGATACATGGATTTAACTGGAAAGACAAGGACAGGTAAAAATAAAACACAGCATAAAATAAACAAATTTTAATTTATTGATATAACTAAAAAAAATATTTTACACAATACATTATAATTAGTATTACACTGCTAAGAATAATAATTACTTTAAACATATTAAAAACGTGGACTAGCAAATAAAAATTAAATTATACAAAATCATATTTTTATATTGTGTCAAAGGATATCTATACAAGGTGCATTCATCGAGGAATGGCGGTCATCGACCGTTTGTACATCTCGTAAGATCGTACGTTCATTCACTCGACGAGTGAATATTACATTAAGAAGTTTAAAACATGGCAGTCCGTTCCAATATATAAAAAATTTAGGAAATATTGGTCTGTGACGACGAAAATAATGGAATTAGGAGCCATCGTTAATAGTAAACTATTGAAATATCATTATCATTATTACAATAAACGCTAGTTAAACCGTACATCGATTTGAAAAGAAGCCATTACAGTACAAAAACCAATTATTTTTTTATTTTTAAAAAAGTCTTATATATCTAGACATAAAACTAGCAGACAAGAGCTATATTCATCAGATTATACTGTCCATACTGCGTGGCTGTAAACATACTATTGACTATCCTCGCCTAGATATTTCCCGCCTAAATCCGGCAGCCATTTTGTTAACAGCTCTGACAAACATACATACAAGTATAAATATACCATATTATATACTTTACATAGATAAGAATGAATGCGTGTACAAATAATTCTAATTTTGGCTTACAATAACAAATACAAAAACTATTTAGAAAAGTGTTCATTGTTGTGTGTTTGGAAACAAAATGGCGGATTGATTGGGTATTGATATGCCACATACAAACATTGCAGTCCCATAAAATTAATATTTGAAATGTTGAGATTATAAATATTATTTTCATTATATTGAGCATATTATTATGGTAGGTATGTTGTGGAAAGCGTTCGTAAATGAGCTCTATAATGTTGCTATACTGTGTCTGCCTTAACCATAACGTCTACGTACATTGTATCCTAACTAATACAAAGTAGGGCTTAAACAATAGCGCAACAACCATCCACCGACTAAATAATTAAATTAAAAAGCCGATAAAACGAAAAATAATCTGCTCGAAAACAAATACTGCAACGAATGTTAAAATTAAGGGTGTTAAAAAAAACATTTGGCTTCTCATATAGCAACACATTTTCAAGTTCCAAATGGCTAATTCTCTTTAATAATTACCCTTACATACCTAAGCTATACTTATGACTAATAAATGAACTACGGGACCGTCCGATGTGATGACAGTCACGTTAATAAATTAAAAAATGTTTATTTGAAAATGATTACAGTTAGGGTTATAATAGATACTTGATGCTTGCACGTTAAACACTGAACCGTCGATGTATCGCACAAAACACTTGGAAATTAATATACACCGAGCAAATACTAAAATCAACCTCTGTGCAAGATCACAGTATGAAGATACAAAAATTTAGTGCATCAGTTTTGAGACAAAGCATTTTATATATATTTTGAAATACACTTCAATAAATATAATTGTGAATTAGGAATGGAGCAAAAAATGCTGTTTAATTGGTATTATATTTTTATTAAATTATAATTATAATCGGTGCGGTGTTAGGCACAAATAAAAATAAAATTGTAATTAAAACAAAAATATAATGTTTAAAAATTCTTTGTAATAATTAAGTAAAATAATTTACAGGTAACAGACAAAATTAAATCATATTGATTATAAATATTAAAATTGCATGTCAAATTATAAATCACTGTTAAATTAAAGCCTATTTTATCTGTAGTGTTACCAGTATTCCAACGTCACTCACGATGACGTCACTCACGGTGTTGCCATAACATAAAATAGTCGTTTATTTTTTAAAGTGTTTTAATAAAGAAAAAATAACGATTATACAACTAAAACGTTCACATTCAAGAGATCGGATTAAATCTCGTTATTAATTAGATAAAATGATGTGATATCTAACTCTAAAACAATACAATCATTAAATAAAACCGCCTTAATACATGTTACATTATTTTTGAATCAAATTATCAATTAATAATTATATTATAACAAAAAAATCTTGATACACAATAATTTACGAATATATACGATAATTTAATAATAATATTTGGTTCTTTAATAAATAGGATTGTTTTATGATGTGTGTATTCTGTCGCAAGTTGTTACACCTGTGAACGAAAATATTGCTACGTTAAAAAAATTGCGCATTTTAAGAGAAAAGTATTGAATTTTTGACAAATAATTTTGATTGGTGGAGTATAATATAAAGTATTAAATTTTATGGTCTATTTAAAATTATATTCTATGCTGTAATTATTGATATAAAAATATTTACATTTTATTTAAACCAATGGGTACGGATGGCAACTGAAAAATAGCAATACATATCCCAATATTTTCTGTAATTCCCAAAACCCAGTGACCATATTTAAGAACTTTTATTATTATTTAAGAACTTTTTAAGAATTAGTTGTGTTGTGAAGTCTGGTTTTAGTCTCACGCCGACGGCACGCGCACCGTCAGAGCTGATGGCTGAGATATATGAACTTCTAGGAACCGTGCGCGCTGATAGCTACGCGTCATTCAGAAACGGTTCCAAGTTAATATATCTCGGCCATCAGCGCTGACGGTGCGCGTGCCATCGGCGTGAGACTAAACCCAGCCTAAAGGTATATTTGATATCAAAAACATCATTACTTACCATGAAACAGAATGTAGAAGCAGTGTGACCCCTTATGTAGGTGACCAGCAACGCTTACAAAATACATTAAAATATTACATAATTATATCATATTTATTATTAAATATATAAACTGCGTGTATACAGATGACAATTAATAGTAAATGACACACAATCAGTATGGCTCAAATACAGATCATTCCCCTACATTATGTAAAGATCGAGTCGTTTCATAATGAGCCGTATTACCGGTAGATAAAGTACATTTTCCCGAATGTAAATTTGAGCCATCCAACCTGTTTTATATAGCATTACGCGCACACATACACACAAGACGCTCCCATACATTACATACATACATTTCGAACTAAATACCACATTAAATGGTAAATTTAAATGCGATTTTCATTACTTCTTTAAAACTCTAATGTATTATATTTTAAATAAATAAAGCAAGAGATTTAGTGCGGTGTTTCAATTTTGTGATTTTTGACGTCAGTTTGACAGTTGAACACGATGGAGTTTGTGCATGACACTTGCTGTCAAAAATCAATGACATTTGTGCTTATTTTAAAAAAATAAAAAGCCTCATCGCACATTGGTTTATGATCGTTTTAATGAAGGAAAGACGATGCGTCTCTGATGTTAAAATGTCACAAAAGCTAGTCAATCAAAACAATAAAGTCTACTGTTCCAACTATTTTTGAAACATTTTAACAAAAATGTACCCGAAACGTTGTAAATTCACATTATAAAATCTTATCATCGTATCGTCGGGCGATGATTGCCGACTACGGTACAGACGCCGAATTCGAAGCGACTCAGTTTTCAATATAAAATTATAAAAACTTTCATGCCAGGGGCGGGTAGTCGGAAATCGATTTTAAATGATAATCGAGATAAGGAGGTCCCGCCTAACATGCCCACACTGCGTCGCCTAGAGTTCGCCCCTGGGTGTTGTTTGTAGTGGTGTGTGCGCGGGTGTGTGCGGGTGTGGCGGGTGTGGGGGGTGCGGGGGGCGTTTAGTTCCAGATGCGGAGGAACGAGTCCCAAGAGCCGGTGGCGACGGCCATGCCGTTCTCGGTCACGCCGAGGCAGGACACGCGGTTGTCGTGTCCGGCCAGTATACCTGAGAAATGAGAATATAATTAGGTCAAGAGTTTGTTTGTAATGTAATCTGCTGTTGGGCGTGTATGGCAGTACTAAGATTTGAATATGATGGTCAGAATTCTGAGCTAAGTTTCCACCAATTTATTTTTACTTCTGATATTTAAAGGTTTTCTGAAAGCAAAAATTAGTTACTTAACTAGACAATAAATTTATTGACATAGTGGCAGACTTGTAAACTAGGTCATCATGATCATAATTATATTTCAGTAAATATGTGAGGCCTGAATTGAACAAATTATTTTTGAATTTTGAATATATCAAAATACGTGAATCTTCTAACTAATGAAATAAGTGACACTTTAAGGCCTGTACTATACAAAAACAAATAGAATTTTAAATGCTACATACCAGCACGCTCGCTCTTCATAGAATCCCAGACGTTGCAGTTGAAGTCATCGTAGCCAGCGAGCAGCAGCCGCCCAGACTTGGAGAAGGCGACGCTGGTGATGCCGCAGATGATGTTGTCGTGCGAGTACATCGCCAGCTCCTGGTCGGCGCGGATGTCGAACATGCGACAGGTCGCGTCGTCCGAGCCGGTCGCGAACGCGAATCCCGAAGGGAAGAACTGTGGGCGATTGTTTGTATTAGATTATAAGAAAATTGGAGTCAATAATTTAAACTTATTACGAAATTCACGTGCAATATTTCTTCGTATTGAACTCATTTGAATACTGGCTAATGTTATGCGATAAGTTCACAAGCCTACCAAGCCGAAGCACTGCGCTGTGATTCCCGAGTCTAGCAATGTATATTTGCTACTGTTATTACACTTTTTCCCCATTACACTAATCAGAGAGAAAGACACTCTTCACGGAGTAATTAGTTAAAATAGTTACAAGAAAGCTAGTTATTTATAGAAAATCATGCTCATCTTTTTACGACTTAAATCACAAAGTTAGATTTATTCTCAGTGTTCCATGTATCGTACAAATAAGTGTTCTCACCGTGACGGCGTTGATATCGCTCTCGTGCCCGGGGAAGGTCTGCTTGCAGGTGCAGTCGCGGATGTCCCAGAGCTTGGCGGAGGCGTCGCAGGCGCCCGAGACGAAGGTGCGCTGGTCGGGCGCCAGCGACAGCGACATCACGTCGCCCGTGTGCCCCGTGAACTGCCCGCACTGCTGGCCCGTCTCGATGTCCCACAGGGCGCTGCAACCACCAATTTGACATGAATACAAACTTGGAAGTGTTACTTGTGAGTGCATATAGCTTACTGATATAACCCTCAGTTTAGGTCTGAGAAATACAAATTGGGAGAATTACTTCTACACAATTCAGAGATATAAATACACATTTGAGGAGACACAAGGGGAGAAGAGTGGATTAGACAGTGATCGACCTAACACTAAGGTTGAAAAACTGACAGACTGAATTTGTATTTCTATTTACGTTATTTGGTCCTATATTTAATGACGTCATCAATTCACCATAACCCAGATTTTCAACATTAAAAAAGTCCTAACAGGACACTAAGAGGAAGAGAGCTTCAAACTTCCCATCAAATAACTATTAGGGAAGGTTCATATCTGACGGAACATGCATCGCGTATCATCGGTCGCGTAACGCCAGAACAGACAAATATATAGAAAAACACTTGACCGTTCACACTCAACCGATTATACGTTAGTGCGTGTCATAATACGCGACGCATGTTTCGTCAGATATGAACCTTCCCTTAATCAATTATTACAGTACTTCACGTCGATAAACTGTGAGAATGTGGTCTTCCTACCAATACTGTATACAACACCGCTTTCGTATGTACTATTAAGAATATTAGTTAATCTTACCAAGTCATATCCCCGGAAGAGGTGAGTATCTGGTTGTCGTCGAGGAACCGGCAGCAGGACAGATAGCCCGAGTGGCCGGGCAGCTCGCGCGACACACGCACGTTGCCTTCGCGCGTCTTTAAGCTGCAACACATATAGAGTCAATTATTTGTTTATTTAGTTCTTGGGAGCTTCCCTTTCAATTATGGTAAAGTAATCATACAATAATCCATGAGGATCCCATTAATGATAATGATTGACGAGACTAAATAATTATGTAGTCTGGGCTGAAATGGTCTGATATTTTCACCTGACCAACTGGTTTGATACTTGGCTAGGAGTATTGATTGTTCAATAAACAAATGATGCAGATTTAGTTTTAATATATCGGTATTAAAGATCAGCATTATTCGCTATTCTTTGTAGCTTTGTCCCTTAGAAAATTTCATTCTGTATTTTGACGATATGACAATTATTATGGCATTTCAAATATAATGGACTATTTATAGACTGAAAATCCTACTCGTATTTTCAGTGCAATAAATAAAAAACCATCACAATATATAAATGTTATGTACCTATAAATAGAGCAGATGTTGTCCAATCCGCCGCACGCGACGTAAGAGCCGGACGGTGCGTACGCGCAGGTCATCACCCAGGATGAGCGGAGCGGGATCGCGTGAACCTTGTTGGTAGTGTGGCTGTCCCATACGATCAACTTGCCGTCCTGGCTGGCTGACACTAGGTTCCTGTGGAGGAAAACATAACATAGTCATTCACTACATCATCTCATTATAGTAACTGACCCCTAAGTCCGTAACTTGTATCTAAGGTATCAGAAACTACGCACACACTCATTCACACACACACACCCATACCGAGATAAACAAAAATATAAATAACAAAAAAAAATTTTTCACTTGCATTTTAATGAGTGAGATAAGGGGATTGGGAAGGACGGTCTCACGACCACGACGGTTTGATACAGTTTTAGGTTGAAGCTGACAATCAAAATTTGAAACTATTTAAGCTGAAGAGTTTGAAAAAGTTTTATAAATGTGCTCCTTCACCGGGAGCATTCGCGTGTAATGTAACGTTACAGATTTGAGCATTACATCAGTGAAGGAGGAGAACCGAGCATTACAATGCGCACCTTGTAATTTATTAATTGTAATTTATAATTATAACACGCGAATGCTCGTTAGGAGGTATTATTGTAATGCAATCCGCAAAGACGAATCTGTAACGTTACATTACACGCGAACGCGAATGCCCGGTGAAGGAGCACCTTAATGTTTAATAGTCATATATCGAGGAAATGCCCATAAAAACACGCCTAATACGAAAAGAGCAGTAAGAAATCTTTAAACAAAAAACTTATGAACGTAAAAATTATTTATGTCATAGGGCATGGGCACAATATTATGTGTCATTCACACAAAGCCACTTTCAAAATCCCTACAAATAATAACTAAAAGAACCTTTTATATACCTAACATGAGTCAAACTTAATAGTACACATAGTTCTTATGTCCTTGTGATAAGAGCTATTATAATAATTCTCAGCTGGTCATTAATAAATAAATATGGGTAGTTTGGTTGTATGTGTATGTCCTTATCAACATGACAAAAATATGAGTAATACATAATAAATCTATTTGTTTAATTGTATTGACTATACAGGAAAAGTTTTGACGAGATTCAAAACAATAATGCCTATTAACAACTATGGTATGTGTGTTTGGATGTATGCAATAATATCAGGAATTACTGGTTCGATTTGAAATGGATCCAAATGTTGATAATCCAAACAAACAGCCCATTCGAGAAAGGATTTTATAAATTATCAACATCCAATTGGGGCGAAAAAAAACGCAGGTACAACCGCGGGCCCTAATTTATTAATTAAAAATATGTTTATTTTAGAACAACAAGTGAAAGTTAAGGTATAGGTTGGTAGCCGACTGCAGACAGCAGCACAGCAGACCACACGTCGCCGCCTAACGTCATCATGACACTTCGCCGTCTGCTGCTCGGCGACGTGAAGCTAGCTTCATGTCGCCCATTACGAATGTAATTTCAAAGATATACATACAAACCAGCAGTGACGCGGCATGATGCAGTCGGCTAGCAACTTATACCTATACTAAATAAATAAATAAATCATCATCAATCTAAATCATGATTGATCAATCTCCACTAAATATTCCTATGCTGGCAATCCTAAAACCACTTAAACTTGCTAAAAATAAATATTAATATAAAAATTGTACCTAGAGTCGCTTCCCCAATGCATAGCATAGATCTTGGCGAGATGTCCGCGCAGTGTGCGGCGTGTGCGCATCTGGATCCGACCAATCGGCTCGAGGTTGGCGGTCGCCTGCGCAAGCGACGTGTCGCACGCCGCCTTCCTTGCATCCTAGAAAGTAAAATTGTTTTAATTTGACGCAGATACCTATGGAAATTATTGGAAAAATGGCATTTGTAGAAAAATACTAATAGAAATCTATTGATTCTGAGAAAATCTACGAGAATTTGAGTTTTGGGCGTTTTTATAAAATGAAATTATTTATCAAAATCTAATGTCATTGGCTATATAGAATCAGCTGGCTAATTTTACTGACTACATTGCCCTTCAAACTGAAACACAGTAATGTTTTGCAATGCTGTTGGGCACCAGAAATCTGTCAATTCGGTTATACCACTCAGACAATATCTTGCAAGACTCCTACTAGGAAAAATATTTCGTTTACACTTCATATTCTCACTAGAAGGTGTATCAAGTACTCACTCTAATAGCATTCTTGAGGGTCTCGGCCTCCTGGCGCAGGCTGTCCAATTCGTTCATCTTCTCTGTTCAAGTATCTGCTCCGTTGAAACGATCGACTCTAGCGCGTCGCGTCGCTTGCACTCACGCAACGCACCGACCTAATGGACAAGGAAAGAAATAATAAATATGGGACTTATTTTATCAAAGTAATTTAGACAGAAATTAAGCAGAAGTTGATATTTCGGATAGTGGACTACGGAAAGTCATACCTACTTATACCGATACCATTTTGTAAATAAATACTGAATAAAAAAGTGTATTGTGGACACTAGACAACAGAAAGACAAACTTACTACCTATACCGTTTTGCTAATAAAGACTTATGTAGAACTAGATGTGCCCCGCGGTTTCACCCGCGTAGTTCCCGATCCCGTGGGAATTTCGGGATACAACACAGCCTATGTTCTTTCCCGGACCATAAGCTACCCTGTACCAAATTTCAAGTCAATCGGTTCAGTAGTTTGGCCGTGAAAAGGTAACAGACAAACAGACAGACAGAGTTACTTTCGCATTTATAATATTAAGTAAGGATAGATAGAAAACACCAAGATAAAGACAGACATGTTCATACACAGAAATGTTTCTTGAACGGGAACCCAACCCGTAACTTTTGATATAGTCGTAAGAGTTACTATCAAAAGCATTTTCACCACTAGGTCGTAATTAAAAAGGGTTTATTTCCACATCTCTGGGTATTCTCTGCTTCCTCCTTCTGCACACGCAACCTCAGTATGCTATTTTTAGTTTTTGACCTATGTAATTATTTTACTTCTATATTTATAGATATTTTTTTTAAATACCTTTTTGACATGTTTTTTTTTGTTGACATTAGTTATAAGTAACATTTGTATTTCATTTTATTTAAAAAAAAATACCAGCCCGTGTTTCTTGCCGATTCTTCTCGGCTGATGTAATTCCGAATCGGTGGTAGATTCAGTGACCTTCATAAGTGCCTCATTGAGGCCTTAACTGAATAAATAATTTTTGAATTTTGAATTTTTTGATTTCCCACATCTCTAACAGTTTTCTTTTATGAACTAGATAATTTTAAAGTGAAACTATCAATATGTTTACATATACCAATTGACTGCTGATGCAAATAGATTTGAGACCAATTTTTAATTTGACAAATCTTGACGTAATGCCAATATAAGCCAACGAAGATCTTCAATGCGTACGGCATTTACGCAAACGCTATCGCAATTTCTAATAAGCTATTAAGGGAAATCTAGATCCATTACGCAAGTCTAGATTGTTGAAATATCTATACTAATATTATAAAAAAGTAAAGTTTGTGTGTTTGTTAAATTGTAAGGGGTAATCTCGGGATCTACTGAACCGAATTCAAAAATTATTTCACTAATGGGAAGCTATATTGTCAGCGAGTGACATAGGCTATAGTTTATCTCTGTATTCCCACGGGAATGGGAACTACGCGAGTGAAACCTCGGGGTGCTGCTAGTATATTATAAAGAGAAAAATTGTGATTGTTTGCATTGAATAGGCTCCGAAACTACTGGACCGATTTGAATAATTCTTTCACTATTAGATAGTTTACTTTTCAAGGAGTAACAGGCTATTTTATCCCCGTATGCCCACGGGAAAGAGAACTACGCGGGTGGAACTGCGGGACGCTGTTATCCCTACTAATATTATAAAGGCGAAAAGCGTTCTTTACGTCTAAACGGCTGGAGTTATTTATATGAAATTTGGTACAGATGTCCCTTATAACTAGGAACCTTATAACACATGGGATACTTTTTATCCCAAAATTCTCACGGGATAACGTTCCGCGCGGGTAAAACCGCAGGGCATAGCTAGTAAAAAATAGGATTGTAGTAACGACCTTGAAAATAGACAGAAAGCGATATAAAACCAATCTAAACAAAACAATACACCCGATCATTCTAAGAAACAAACATTTCAATTTAAGCATTTCCTCTGTTCGGAGAAAACGTAACACTAATATGTGTGAATACATGTGGATTTTTGTTTATCACTGTGTGTACTGTTTTATGGAAATCGCTCATTTTCAAGGGATAAAGAAACAACGATTCGGAGCCATTTGTAGCCTAGTGCTAACTGCAAATTAGGGTCTCTGCATGGTTAATAAGCAACGTAGTAGGTACCTATATTCCGGGTTTTCACGCGGTATAAACCAAGGAACGCTGCAAGTCACTACATAGTATAAAACAAAGTCGCTTCCCGCTGTCTGTCCCTATAAATGTTTAGATCTTTAAAACTACGCAACGGATTTCGATGCGGTTTCTTTTAATATATAGAGTAATATAAGGTGAAGTTTTTTAGCATAATTTTACTGCCGCATTCTCACGGGAGCGGGAACAACGCGAGTTAAACCGTGGGACTCTGCTAGTTAAAACTAAAAGATTATAAGTATGCCTAAAAAATGTTATGCACTAAAAACATCTGTGGAATATTTTAAATCACACATTCAGACTGTTATCAATATTTAAAAAACGCCATTTATTTAGCAACTGTATAATAATAGAACTATTAAATGTATTTATGCAACAATCATTATCCCAGTTACGTCACAAACATGGTGTAAACAAGGAAAAAAAAGCAAATAGGTATGTACAATGAACAATAAATAAATGCTATGTAATTTCATTGAAAACGTTTCCAATTGAAACTTAGGTTTCAGCGTTTCAGTAACCTAGTGGTAGTAACCTATGTCCAATTGCTTGGCAAACCCGCCTGCCTAGCATGACTGTGCGTGATAAATGATATAGACACCACGAAATAATATCGATATCGCGAACATGACCAAATGAATATGGCGTATTACGATTTGATAAAATTAAATATGGCGGCTATATTTATTATATTTTGACAGTTGGATGTCAATAAATAGCTATATCGATTTCGCGACCATGACCAAATGTCATAAAATTAATCACGTGGTAAAATTCAATATGGCGGGCATTTTTATCAAATTTTGACAGTTGGATGTCAATAAATCGCTGTATCTATCGCGTTTTCGAAGTCATGCTAGCCTAGCTGGGAGTCTTAAATTCAAATCCTGGCTTAGAAGCATCATGTTTCCAATTTTCAAAACATGGCCCAATTTACAAATCACCAACACGCTAAGACAAGAATAATGATTACGGTTGTACCATCCCACTGGACTAATAGCATGAGTGAGATAAGCTTTTTGGTGGTAGCGTTCCTTGACAAAAGGGACCACCACTATAATATATTTTCAATTAGCCCTTTAAACCAAACTCTTCAACTTTACCAATATTATCCATTCCGTGAGAAAATTACAATTACTAACGGATATAACTAACTAAAATATAATACCGCATGCGATTTACAGTGAAAGTTATTTTATCATCGTTAACAACAGTCATCGACCGGATCCCGTTGTATCTCGTAACAGCAGCGCGTGCGCATTGCTTCCGCTAACTGTTACAGTTTTTAATATTGTTTGTGTGAAGTAAAAATGGAGTCTAACAGAAATGTAGGTGAAATGATTTTTGATGGTTTTATTTTTAGAGCAGAAACATTTAATGGTGTGATATGTAGGTGAAATGATATTTTGATGGAATTATTTTTAGTTTAACGGTTTCACCATCTTCAAGTAACGTTCCGAGTACCTACTCACATGTTTTGTCTTTGTCACTTGACATAAAGAAAGAGACGAAAATAACTTTACTTGGTAAGTAACTTACCTTGAAGGTCGTGAAACAAGCCCTAAGAGTAATATCAAGCAGAGACAGTTTTTAAGACTTGTAGGTTAAAGCTAAATGCCAAACAAAATAAAGTAGTACATTCTTAGGGATGAAAGTTTGAAAGCAGAATGTAAAAACTGGACTGATTTCGAAAATGCTTCTGCTAAAAGGCCATGTGACAGAATAAATTGTAAACTTAGACAAATCCGCAGTACAAAGCTATGTTGTTGACATAGACATAAATTTCCACATGGTGCGTTTGATGGCAGTCGCTTCACGTAAAATACTGACATTCCGCCAAATCTGGTTTAACTGAAAAACCGACCCCAAATAGATATGGGATAAAGGTTCGGAAGAAGATGGTGCGGTGTTAGCAGAAGCACCAGAGTTTCTGGCATTTCAGCGAGGGACCAAATACTGACTCCAAAATAGTCCAACAAATGGAAAAACGTGAGAAGAGCAAACAAGAGCCTAAATACAAGATCATATTGGTTAATTGAAGATCATTGGATACGAATCAACGTGCACTTTTATTGGTACACACATCAATTGAAATATGAATGTGGAAAAACACTTTCATTAACACGTACTACTTTATAATATTACTAACTGCGCCCCGCGGTTTCACACCCGTAGTTCCCGAATTTCGGGATGAAAAATAGATGTTGGCCGATTCTCAAACCTACTGAATATGCTCACATAATTTCATGAGAATCGGTCAAGCCGTTTCGGAGAAGTATGGCAACGATTATTATTAGATATCGATGGAATTTTATTAAAATTTAATTTTGCCTTGATATTTATGGTACTGAAAGAATTTCCTAGTACTTTTGATTCAGGGTTAATTAATTCAAGAAGAGCACAGAAATCTATGGTCTTAGATTTCTGTGCTCTTCTTCTGCAAGAGGTTTCGTCAAAGAGGAATATAGAAACAAAAAAATAATACGCCGCACCCCTTCGATAAACTAACATTATTTGTAAACTACGTGCAAATAAAACTACAATATATGAAACAAGTTTCAGTTTCTAAATATTGTACTGACAATCATGTCGATAAAATAGACGTTCCATATCTACTTTTAACGCGAATTTATAACAATAACATCGCAACTAAATTTAGATTTTAGACCGATCCGCGATTAAGTGGCGTATGAGAGAATCCTAATATTATAAAATGAAAGTGTTTCTTTTTGTGCAACACTAAATACATGTAACTTTGTTGGGATTGAATTGTGTATCAGGACTTGCTGTGTCCCGCGGTTTTATTTGAGCCTATGGGTATAGGTAGACATCCTCAATAAATGGTCTAAAATCTAAATTTTAAAACCTATATAATATTAAAAATAAAAAATATATAATAAAAAAAAAACACGTCCATGAAATAAACAACGACGTATTTGAAAAAATATATACAGAGAGAGTTTACGTCAGCAATCACGCAACAAAAATATAAAAATACTTTAAATAGAAATGTTTTATTTTCAACCCCAAGTAGGATTTAAAACTGTCAGGCTTCAATGTTTCACCATAAATCCTGTAAAAGCTACCCCATCCTATATTTAGAAAAAAAAACAAATACCAGAAACCTTACAAAAGAGGGGTTGGAAAAACCAAGGGTTGGATAGAAAATAAGTACTTTTATTGGAAAACTTAAATGAAAACCTTGAAATTTTCAAACACAAGCTAAATAAATCTACAAATTAAAAGTAAGTTATTTGGTCAACCGAAAATGGCCGGAAAAAAACGAATCACGCCAATTTATCAACTATTATTTATTAAAGTATCGATATCTACTTTCAAACTCCCCTCGGGTTTACACACGTATTTTCCGTTTTATTAATTACAGTGTTGGTATATTCCCGATTATTAGAAAAATCAATATTAAATTATAGCCTCCCGAGTTCCAGTACTAAGTAAATAATATACTATGATAACTACCCGCTATTGTTTTAAAAATTTTCGTCTTCCATCTTTGGAAAACGAAAGCGTTATAGAATCCACAAGAGACGATTGGGCGTTGGTTGCATATCTTTAACAATATTATGAAGAAGTGAAGAAAGTTTAAATGTAGAATATAATTTCAGGAACTATTGGGCCGATTGGAAAAAATACAGTGCAATCTACAGCCAAGATAAGCCAAAACTATTCAAAAAAGTCCAGGACATCCTAGAAGAAGGTTATATCCTGGAGAAACAGGGAGGAGTGCGAACTGCAATCTGTCTGGGTCACTGATAGACAAGAGTATATCTTAGGGGGCGTCCATTAATTACGTGAGGCGTTTTTAAATACAAATACAAATACAAAAAATTTTTATTTGTGACCAATATAACTTACAATTAAAAAAAAAAACAAAAAGTACATAAAATAGCGGCCACAAAACGGTAGCAACTCAGCATGATACTGGACTATTTGCATAGACCAGCGCTGATCTTCCGCTGCAACCGGTTGATGGAGTCACGCTACGGCAACAAACACAGTACATATAAACAAACATTTGTTTGAGTGGGTAAACTACCTATAAATAGCTGATTACTGACATACATAGAATATAATTTATAAGATTAATAATATTGTTTATAATATGTATTAAGTAATCATTTATTTTCAAATTTGAAATGGTGTTTGCTAGTTTGATATGCTTGATTCATTATTTATATTAGTGGCTGCAAACACCATAAAATATGAAAAACATGGAAAAGGTTCTACTAAGAGTAGACATAGACAAACATAAAGAATCAATGGCGGATGTTATGTATAGTGGATAATGATTAATGACCACAATAGTAAAACTATAATAACACCCAGTTCAAGAGCAAAGAATAACTGTGATACAATTAATAGATAAAAACTTCTCAGGATTTTACAGGTATGTGGTTAATACATGTTATTGCTTAAAATTTATCAAACCTATTTATTACATTACACAATTACACATTACAGAACAAGACAAGAAACAGGCTACCAGAGTAGACCAGCAAGGATCATCATTATCAGAAAACGAGACAAATAAGAGCATACAAACAACAATGGCATAATATTATAAAAAGCAAAAAATTATAATACCTACATAATACAAAGAATAAAATTGAAACGGTTAAGAAGGTAAGTTCAAGAGAACACTCACTACATCAATGTAGACTTTTTTGTACTTACCCAAAATTGTGGCGTGTGTGAACGTGTGTGTGTGTGTTATAATAGGCTAACCTCGTGCAGGAGCGAAGCTTGCATTACCTGACCATCAAACAAATACTTCTTTAACCTATACTTAAATGTTGCAATATTTTTCAGGTTTCTCAATGGAGGTGGGATGTTATTCCAGCACTTAGTTGCCGCGTACCGAAAACTGCCTCTGAAAACGGCCGAACTATGACGCGGCACCGAGAGTTGTGGCATACAAGAGCGCTTAGCAGAATGTTTGGATAACCAAGTTAATTTATGGTAAAGATAAAGAGGAGTTTGCAGTTTGATAACGCCAAATAAGAGACAAGCTAAATGAAGCTTTCTACGGTGCTTCATTTTAAGTAAACTATGTTTATTTAGAAATGGCGTCACATGGGCCCTTGACGGAATATCAAAAGTAAATCGAGCGCAAGCATTTTGGACACGTTGTACAAGTTTTTGCGTACGCGCTAGTAGCCGAGGGCCAATAACTGTGTCCATATAGTTTAGCTTGGATAGTAACAGCGATTCGGTGAGCTGAATACGTAATCTCTCAGACAAGTGTGGACGCATCTTGTACAGTACTTTTAATCTGTAGAAACAGTCTCTAATATTGATAGCAACATGCTTTTCAAATCTCAAATCAGCATCCATCAGCAAGCCCAAGTTACGTGCTTCATATACACGCTCTACTGGTTCACCTAATAATTCTACTTTCAAAGTTGGGTACACACGAGACAACAAATGTTTCCCACCAAAAATCAGGTATTTTGTTTTGCTGGGATTTAGAAGTAAACAGTTCTTATGTGACCATGAAGCTATGTTTGCTAGATCCTCGTTGAGTTTGGATATTGTTATGTCTATATCTGATGGTTTGCATGAGATATAAATTTGAGTGTCATCAGCATATATGTGATACTTTGAGTGAGCTATGTGGTTGACAATGTCGGCAGAGTACAGGATAAAAAGAATTGGACCTAGAATTGACCCCTGGGGGACTCCTCTGTCTACACTAGATCGGTCGGATAGCAACGAAAAACCATCATTACAGCTTAGTTTGACATACTGAAAACGAGTTGTGAGGTAGCTTCTGAACCACTGGAGTGCACCATTGCTGAATCCGTAATATGCTAGTTTGGCTAAAAGAAGTGTGATGTTTAAGGAATCAAATGCCCTGGAGAAGTCTAATAAAACTAGCAACGTACACATGCCCTCATCTTGTGCGCATAAGATGTTATCCGTTACATCCAGAAGTGCAGTAGTGGTGCTGCGTCCCTTTCTAAAGCCTGACTGTGCCTCTGGCAAGATGTGATTCTTCTCCATAAAATCCGTCAGCTGCGCACACACCACCTTCTCAATAACCTTTGACATACACGGTAATATACTGATCGGTCTGAGATGTGTCAGGCTTACAGGGTTCGATATTTTAGGCAGAGGCACTACTATGGCAGTCTTCCAATCATCAGGATATGTGAAAGTGCAAATGGACATATTAACTATGTCTTTGACTATATCTAGAGTGTGCGGAAGTGTCAGTATTAACATATCCAGACTTATGGCATCATTTCCTATGGCTTTGGATTTTAGGCTACGAATAATACTGTAAATTTTATCTTGAGTAACAGGTGCTATAGAGAAATCTGCAAAGCCATGCCTGTTACTCTCAAAGTAGGATATTTCCAATTTACAGGCCTCTGAGCTACCAGAAATATTTAAAAAGTGGTTATTTATAATGTTAGGGTCATTGAATAGTGATGGAAGCTCGGAGTTATTTTTAGGTAAAATGTTATTTTTGATATTTCTCCAGAGCACCTTGGGGTTATGTATGTTATTGTTAATATTATGTTTGAAGAAAGCTGACTTCTCATAAAACAATGATTGGTTTACAAGAGTTTTCAAGGTTTTGTAGTATTCCCTCTTCGCATCCGTACGATTTTTATGGTAGTCCTTTGAAGCCTCGTCCCTCAATTGCATCATAAATTTGATGGTTTTAGTGATCCATGGGTAGGACATATCCTTCACAACCATTGTTTTAGTGGGTGCGTGTAGATCATAAAGGCCTGTAATAGTATTGTTAAAAGCTGATACCATATCATTGACGTTGCCCATTGAAGATATCAAATCCCACTGCACACTTTGCAATTGATTGTTAAAAATATCTACATGAATGTCCTGCAAAGGTCTAATTGTTATGGTACGAGGCATGGGTTTTACACGTGTTATGTTGAACTCTGCTACCACTAGACAATGACCAAACAGACTTCCCACTAGTTCCAAACGGATGTGTTTAGCTATTAAGTCAGTACAAACGACATCAATAAGGGTTTGGCTAGTGTTAGTAAAATGTGTAGGTTCAGTTATTAATTGTGATATGCTGAGACAAGATAAAAATGAATTAAATTTAATAGTATTTATGTCAGTTGTATTTTTTAAATTAATGTTAAAATCTCCTACTAAAATTAAGTGATCGTAATATGTAATTGAACTAATTGAATCTGTAACTGCGTCAAGAAACAAATCTACACCTAACCACGGCGGGCGATATGCCGTCCCTATCGCAAGCTTCTTTCCGTCAAGAGTCATAGTGAGCCACATTTGTTCCACAGAGGTATGCGATGGGTCTACCGGGTGGGGCCAGGTCCTGACGCTAACATTACGTCTAATATAAAATCCAACGCCTCCACCGCGCGAACGTAGGTTTCGCGGCCGCGGTATATGGCGTAACCGGTAGCCTGGCACAACTGGCGCACGCCCTTCTTCACCCGATCTCAGCCAGGTCTCATTAATGGCTATTAAGTCGATATCATTGCGAAGTATTGAATTTATCATATTTTCGTGGTTCGTACCAAGAGATCCTGCATTATACAAACCTACTTTTAATTTATTTTTAATCATTTATGAATATATATAAATTTTATAAACCTAGTACGAGTATAAGTATGTGTGAAATAATAATTTATAGAGTATCTCCCAAGCATGGTTAAATAAAATATACACTTATTATAATAACAAACAAATATACACAATGCTGGGGTAAAAAACTTCAATATATTATTAAATTTATGTCTATTATGTAAGATGTGTGTAATGTATAGAGTCATAGCAGTGATAAGCAGCATAGTGTTATTTGAACCTTCATTTAAACACAAAATAAAATTACAGTAAAATATATTATGCTTTTTGTTGTCTACATAGTATACAAGTAAATCTATAATTAAACAAACTACGAAATTAAAAACAAATATAAAACTAATTAAAAATTTTTTTTTTCAGCCTGTGATAGAACCTTGGGAGCAGACAGTTCACCAAATAATTTATTGACATCCCCAACTGATCCGAATTGGCGCACTGAAGAGCCTTCATCCTGCCTGGCGAACACGCGACCACGTTTGGTCCACACATAGCGCCAATGCTTCAAACGGCATTCTTCGCGCACGCGATGAAACAGCTGACGATTGTGGCGCGTCAACCGCTCGTTGACGTAGATGCGACGGGCCGGCTCGCCAGGCGCCGATATCGTGCGGCGAGTACGCGCCGCCTGCAGCAGCTCGTCCCGTAGACGCCGGCGCGCCAGCCGCACCACGAGGCGGCGCGGGCGCCGAGCGCCCGGCGCGCCGTCCGCGGGCGGCGGCCCCACGCGCTCGGCGAACACCACGTCGCGCTCGTCCAGCGCCACGCCCAGCCGCGTCGCCAGCACCTGCACGGCGTGCACCGCGCTCTCGCCGCGCTCTTCCGGCAGCTCGCCGATGTCAAGGTCCGACAGCAGCGCATCCTGATCCCGATCATTGAGTTCGCGCCTTAAGACTTCGACGGTCCGCTCCAATTCGACGATGTTGGTGTCTGTACCAGGAAGCTCACGTTTCTCGACCGCCTCAAGTCTGCGCTCAAACCCGTCGAGGCGCTCTGATACACCGGCCCAGGATGAACGGAGCTCCGCCATTTCCTTGCGAAATTCTCTGATCTCGACCATCCACTCCCGGATCTCGACATGCATCCCGTGGACATCAGTCAGTGCGGTCGGGACTTGAGCCGAGATGGTGGAGGCCGCTAACGGCGGAGACGGCGCTCGTGGCTCCCCAAGCGATTTCACTGGAGTACTGCTGTTGTCGCCCTTCCGTGTCTTCTGCTTACAACATGGACATACCCAGTCCTTGTTAACCACTGCACTATCCGAAAGTGATATGCATCCTTTGTGAAAGGTGAGAGGGCATACACTGCATTGCGCCGCTACGGACGCATTTAAAAATTTACCACATCCGGAGCACTTAGCCATACTGGAGGTATGAATTTAGAGCCAGACGAAACGTCACTGTCAATCTAAGGGCGACTTGGGGCGACTGCCAATGAATAAAACGTCACTGTCAAAGCCAAAGCTAGTGACAAGCCAAATATTATATGTGTATGTCAGTGTCAATTGAAAAGAAGTTAAAAATTGTCTAATTTATTTTATTACTACCTGCGTTATTATTAGAGAAATTATCCAATTATATCACCAAACCCAAATTATTGCACTTCTTTACCGCGATTAATCGAAATTATCAATCAATTTCCGCGATTATCACACAAACTTCACAGTGTTAAGACGAGATGCGAAAAACAACGTAAGTTTCCAGTAAAAAATTGCAAAAAAACCGGCGAGGTATCAGTACTTGTTTGCTTCCGAAACGTCACTTTTTGACAATTTTTCGACCCCCTCTCCCCCCTTGGTGAGATATCGTAAGATTTTCTTCAACTCCCTCCCCCCCTCCCCTAATCTCACGTGAGATTCTTCAAAACTTCTATTTGAACTGTAAACGTGTTGGATTATTAAGAAAAACAATCGAGCGCTACTTCATTGCTCTGCGAAGTTCGGATGAATACGACAAATACTGTTTTCTCAGATTGTGACCATGTTTTATTCTAGAAATATTTTTTCACACAATTTTACACCGTTTTCTGTGAGAAAAAAATTACGTGATATTTGCCAAGACCCCCCCTCCCCCCTAAGTGAGATTTGGAAAGATTTAGCTTGACCCCCTCCCCCCCTAGAACACCTCACGTAATTAATGGACGCCCCCTTAGGGATATAATATATCACATAGTACGTGCTTCTATCTACTATTTATCATACATCCCGAAATGTTTAGAGTTCCTTACATCCAAGCAGTCCAAACTCTGCAGAATACGCTTTTCAAATTCGAAAAACTAAAATACCTGAAAAGCCCATTCTCACGGTAGTAGTACAGAAGCCTCTCATAATAATTTGAAAAACATAAATTGCTGAAGCGAATATATTTATCATCGAAATACTATTTTGTAAGTATTACAAATTCTGTCTATTTATTTATTTAAAGACACACCAATAGTATACATATTAGGAATGACACAAAAACAATTAAAAATTACAAATTCTGATATGTACACCAATAACAGGCGTGTACTGCATATATATCTATACACTTGATACGAGTTCTTGCCTATACATAAAATACTTGAACACTCTTAATCTAAAGGTTAGCAACAGTTTAACAGCTAAAGTGCACGTAGGTTACAAAACATATGCTCGCGGGTGCGTCAACCTTTGCCCTCAGCAATCAATACTTTATATTCCTGTCCTCCATTATTATAAAACATGTCATTTTTATAGCCAACGTCCCTTTCTACGCGTCCCTATATGATTATGACCAATTACTCCCCAGTGCCGGTTTAACCCGCGTGGAACCTTATCCCGTGGGATCTTTTGGATAAAAAGTATCACAAGTGTTATTCCTAGTTTGATGAGACATCAAACTAGGAATAACAAAATCGATCCAGCCGTTTAGACATGAAGAAGTAACAAACATACACACTCACACACAAACTTTCGCATCACTACATAGTATAAAACAAAGTCGCTTTCTCTGTCCCTATGTATGCTTAGATCTTTAAAACTACGCAACGGATTTTGTTGCGCTTTATTTTAATAGATAGAGTGATTCAGTAGGAAGGTTTTTAGCATAATTTTATCCCCATATTCCAACGGGAACGGGAACTACGCGGGTGAAACCGCGGGGCGCCGCAAGTTTATAATATTAGTAGGATGTCATTTTTTATAGGCAACGTCCCTTCCAACATGATTATAACTTATTACTCCCATGGGTCGCTTTGTATCCTATCAATATGTAATTAAAATGTAAAAGTTTCTGTTGTTTGATAACGTAAAAATGGATGAGTTTAACACTTAATTTACTGGAAATGTGGGTATGAAGGAATTAGTTTTGGCTTGCGATTTTTTCTGCGTTATAATATATTAGTCTTTCTTCAGTGCTTATGAAGTTATGCAGAAATGTTATAGGAAATTAGCTGCTTGTTCTTGAAATCAGCGCGTCAAACAAACAGTAGCTCTTTATGAGAAATGAATGAATATGAAAAAGAAAATAGTTTTTTGGGATAAAAAGTAACCCATTTTTGAACTAGCACAATGCAATATAAATAGGCAAATAAAATGCAGAAAAACAAACTGTGAACTTTATATGAAAAGAAGATTACTCATGTTAATTTTATAGCTGGAAACACTTAATTACTGAGAAATATAAATAGTATTGACGAATTACTCGGAACAGTGTTCTTAAAATAAAATATTGGAGGAAGACTGATTTAGAAAGAAACTGAACAAATCTATGAAGTCAGATAATGTAAGACAACTTTATTATATTATTACTAGCGGCGCCCCGCGGTTTCACCTGCGTAGTTCCCGTAAGAATATGGGGATAAAATTGCTAAAAACCTTCCCACTGAATAACTCTATCTATTAAAACAAACCGCATCAAAATCCGTTGCGTAGTTTTAAAGATCTAAGCATACATAGGGATATAGGGACAGAGAAAGCGACTTTGTAATTAGATCGCGGGTGGCATAATTTTGGCATCGCTTGCGCAGATCCGACAACAAGATACTTAGGGCTGTCTCTGATGACATACGGAATCCTATGTATAAGCATTGGATTTCTGTTCACATGAACGAGAACAAGAAATGACTCAACACTATTGTGTATTGCGTAAATGTTTTTATGTTATTTTTTATCTTATTTTATTTTAATTTCTACTTTATTTTACACCTCTATACAGTGTCTTAAGTTAAAAATAATTATTGTACGTATTTAACTATGGGTTTTTGTGCCTGAAATAAATGACTTTTATTTATTTATTTGTTTTATACTGTGTAGTGCTTAATTAAGACTCTTTGTTTTATTTTTATCTAATCACTAGTCCTGTAGGTATTTTGGGATACTATGAGTATACAATGACTAAAGAACATCTGTTTCAAATTTTATCTTATAGGTAAGTCTACAATTACTATAAAACACAATGAAGCTTCCCCCAACTTGCAGTCAATGTAATTTATGTGATTTTAGAGTAATTCAAGAGAAGAGGCTTTTATGTACCTTTATCTAAACTAATATTATAAAGAGGAAAGATTTGATTGTTTGTTTGTAACGAATAGGCGCCGACACTAGTGGTCCGATTTCAAAAATTCTTTCACTAATGGAAAGCTAATTTATCAGTGCGTGCCATAGGCTATATTTTATCCCCGTATTCCTACGGGAACAGGAACTACGCGGGTGAAAGCGCGGAGCGCTACTAGTCATAAAATATAACGCATGAGACACCCACTACAAAAATACCAACTTAACAGACTTTTATATAAATAGAGCTACTAATTAAAACGCCATGTCATAAGGCACCTGCCGTACACAGCACAATGGTGTATTGAACGCCTAACTGACGCTATTCAACCAAGCACCGCTAAGGAGTATGCTTGCACCTGCCTTGAATAACTTGACACTTAATGGGTACACTCTTATATCGAGGGATTAGGGTCCTAAATTGCATGCACATTTTTATAAGTATCATATGTGAATTTGGGTCCAATGTGCTAAGATTTAGAGTCGAAATTGCGTTGCCTGTACATTTTTATAAGTCCTCATATATGAAAATAGCTTTAATGTTCTATGATTTAGAGTTGAAATTGTATTTGCCTGTTTTCTATGGTGGTGAAGACCTTTATTGCAAAAGCAATAAGGTTGTTTTTGTATTGTTTTGAATGATGACAGTATTAAATTATGCAACTTTTAAGTCTATTGTTTTACCTAATGCAGGTAAAAAAATCCGGAAAGATTTGATTGCATGTTTGTTTGTGCCTAAGCGTAAACAACACTCAGTCTTACAACCACATTGGTTTGTTTATAAGGTAAATTACCTCATAAAAAAACAAAGTACAGTCACCATGCCATGCCAAGCAGAGTTGTGGATTCTATTCCTGTGAAAGTTAAACATTTATGTACACCGCAAATGTTTATCTTGGTCCATGTGTGCTTGGTTTCAAGCCTAGGTAATGAACCTAGTTTGAAGTTAGTTGCTATATGATATGATATGATTTTCGACGACCTAGATGGCAGAGTGGTCACCATGCCGGACTGCCATCCATAAGGTTGCGGGTTCGATTCCCGTGCGGGGTGAATATTAGTGTGAACCACAAATGTTTGTCTCGGTCTTGGTGTGTGTGTGAATGAGTGTGTGCGTAGTTTCTGATACCCTAGATACAAGTTTCGAACTTAGTTAGGGGTCAGTTACTATAAGGAGATGATGTAGTGAATGATTTATATCTATTTGAATAATGTGCTAAATATTTAATAAGTTTCATCACTCAGCGGTAAAAAAACTGGATAATTTTCTCTAGAAATTATGCTTTGTCTGGAAGACAATTAAAAATTATTAACTAAGCTAAAAAGGTCATGCCTACTCACGAGCTGAGAGGGATTAGGAACTCCAATTAGTACCTAAACAATATATTTTAAACAATATTAGGTCTTATTCCTCTGAAAATGAGGGTAGTAATTCAATTAGAAATATTAGAGTAAAATTATTTATGGATTGAAAACCTCTTATGTGAAGTGCGTGTATTTCTTTCAATTGTAGGAAAATTCATTAGAAAATTGCACTTGTATAAAACCAAAGTTGATTGCTAGTAGGTAGGTAGGTAGGTAGTACAAAATATGCGTAATAATTTTATGTCGTGAATATGTTATTTTTGAGATTGGATAAACCTAGAATACTCGATTTTATAAGATGAGAGATTTATAGTAAGAAATAAAATGTTTAAAATTAGTCATCAATTAGCAATAATCAAAATGTTGTGGACATCTATAATCTACATGTGTATCAGAACTTTCTCTACTATATCCTCTGTAACCTATCAATGCTCAATATACATGTTGTTGATGTTCCTAAAATAAATAAATAAAATAATCTAAACCCAATTTAATACAAAAATAGAAAAAACATTTTAAAAAATCTATTTTTTGTGCTAACTAAAAATATAATTTAAAACAAAAACCAATACACATTATTTCGTAAAATAAATAACCAAACTGAAATCTGGGGGCACGGCAGTGCCCCCCGCCAAGTCGAGCGCGAAGCAAACACTGCCGTACCATCCTTTACAGGAACCATTTCGCCGCATTTTCAGGCCCCTATTTGACTACCTCTGGATAAGACTAGAACGCTGAAATTTTCGTCATCCAGTAATCTATACAATCACATACTTAAAATAAAATTTCAAGTCTGTAGGTCATTTAGTTCCCAAGTTAAGCGAAAGCAAAGTTTCGCATTTTAGACACTCACTCACTCACTCACTCACTCACTCACTCACTCACTCACTCACTCATGATCATCAAAATAGAACTAGTACTTCCCATAAACCTAGAGAGCTGAAATTTGGTACAGAGTTAGGGTTTAATGGCCACATAAAGGGAAAACTATAAAAACTAGGATAATCGAACGGGAACGGGAATTATACGGGAATGGGAACGGGAATTGTAACTCAAGAACGGCTGAACTGATTTGGCTGAAAATTGGTGGGGAGGTAGCTTAGAACCAGGAAAAGGACATAGGATACTTTTAATCCCGAAATTCCCACGGGATTGGGAACGGGAATTTAAAAATCAAGAACGGCTGAATTGATTTGGCTGAAAATTGGTGGGGAGGTAGCTTAGAACCAGGAAAAGGACATAGGATACTTTTAATCCCGAAATTCCCACGGGATTGGGAACGGGAATTTAAAAATCAAGAACGGCTGAACTGATTTGGCTGAAAATTGGTGGGGAGGTAGCTTAAAACCAGGAAAAGGACATAGGATACTTTTAATCCCGAAATTCCCACGGGTTGGGAACGGGAATTTAAAAATCAAGAACGGCTGAATTGATTTGGCTGAAAATTGGTGGGGAGGTAGCTTAGAACCAGGAAAAGGACATACGATACTTTTAATCCCGAAATTCCCACGGGATTGGGAACGGGAATTTAAAAATCAAGAACGGCTGAATTGATTTGGCTGAAAATTGGTGGGGAGGTAGCTTAGAACCAGGAAAAGGACATACGATACTTTTAATCCCGAAATTCCCACGGGATTGGGAACGGGAATTTAAAAATCAAGAACGGCTGAATTGATTTGGCTGAAAATTGGTGGGGAGGTAGCTTAGAACCAGGACAAGAACATAGAACACTTTAATCCCGAAAATCCCACGGGATTGGGAACGGGAATTTATTACTCAAGAACGGCTGAATTGATTTGGCTGAAAATTGGTGGGGAGGTAGCTTAGAACAAGGAGTAGCACATAGAAAACTTTTAATCCCGAAATTCCCACGGGAATGGGAACGGGAATTATAATTCTAGAACAGCTGAACTGATTTGGCTGACAATTTGTGGGGAGGTAGCTTAAAAACTATTTATGTATAGATACTTTTTATCCCGAAATTCCCACGGAAACGCGAACGGGAACTACGCGGGTGAAACCGCGGGGCGCTTAATAATATAATACTACTCCTAAAAAATAAGTGTGTCAAATAAGAAAATCTAATAAAATAAATCAATATAAACAAGTTTTAACAAAAAGAAATGAAATCCCACCAAAAACATTCTGTAAAAAACTAGCCAAGTCTCGATGGAGCTGCTTGTTTAACTCTAAAAAGTAATGAAATCTAGACAGACTCGTGCCAAGTCTAAGGTTCCTTACTGCGATTTCTTTATTATTATAGTTAATGTTGTGTGACTTGGCCGTTGAAGGGTACACATGTATGTACACAAGGGTACAAAACTAGGTGCTCCATGACGCTATTGCACCAATCTTAAAAAATCCAGAACCTATCCATTGACGATAGAAAATTTGCTTAATTATAGCCACTTGAAAAATGTTGATTCAATATCCAGTCAATTGTAGGCTTGATAAAGCTGCGTATTTTAATAATGTTATAACATTACGTGTAAACAAAATTGACATGTACCCACTACTAACCTTTTAAACAATGTTCAACGGCCAAGTCACACAACATTAACTATAATAATAAAGAAATCGCAGTAAGGAACCTTAGACTTGGCACGAGTCTGTCTAGATTTCATTACTTTTTAGAGTTAAACAAGCAGCTCCATCGAGACTTGGCTAGTTTTTTACAGAATGTTTTTGGTGGGATACCTAGTTACACGTCCATCAAGCATTCAATTTTCAACGCTTTTCACACTTTGTTACGCAAACAAGGCCAACAATATAGTAGATTTCAATGTACAAATAGATATATAAGTATATTATGTACTTATGATCATTATTTATGTATTACTTTAGTAGCTTTCCATCGGCATGGAATTTGGTTATACCACACTGTCTTAGAAACTTGTCAAATTACGGGAGAAAAGGTAACCTATGTCCGACTAATCTTCAGCATGTAAAGTTACCAAGATAAAACTATGGTTATGTATCTTATCACATAGAGCATCAAATGGTTGCCCTGCAGCAGGATCTTAACAGGTAACAAGGCCATCCCTTCTGGCTATGAGAGCCCTATATGCCACCAGCGGTAAAAAAAGGTTTGTAACCTTTTTCATATGTTTACAAAAGCAACAAACAAAACATTTTATATACCAAAATATTTCAAGCAACAATTATTGCCACCAATATAAAATTTCATGAAATTTAGTGGCTTCAGCAGTTCTATGTTAGAATTTTAGCAAATTATTGAAATTCTATCCTAGTATGTTGCTATGAACAATCAGCATCTACACATTTTGAAGGGATTGATTTAGGAACAAATATAAGTTATCATTACAATAGCAGAACCTTAGTCCTACATAATATTATAAAGCCGAATGTTTGTGAGTGTGGAAGTGTGGATGTTTGTTCCTCTTTCACGCAAAAACTACTGAATAGATTTTAATGAAATTTGGTACAGATGTTCCTCATACCTAGGAATAACGCATAGGATACCTTTTATCCCAAAATTCCCACGGGATAAGGTTCCACGCGGGTAAACCGCGGGGCACAGCTAGTACATAATTATGAAATAAATTTATATGTAACTACTAGTAATATGTCACCAGTTGAGTCACATGGGAGCGAGTGTTGTTAGTCCGATAATAAAACTAAAAACAAAACAGTTAATAGCAAATATGGAATAATGATATAACATAGACAGACAATACAATTTATAACTAAAATTGTATGTCAGTTTTCGACTCACGGGATTAGGTATATGGGCGTTTCTCTGTAAACTGGGCAACTCATTGTCTCAGGCCAATTGTGCTTAAAACAATAAAAGATCATAAATATGTCGTATATAATTTCAAAATTCATACCGTAATCTACCCCTGCTCAATATTAAAAATTCATTAAAATTAATTTTATTATATTAAAATCGATGTCAAAGCCCTTAAAAAACAGTCCCCTGATAGGTCTCCAAAGCCTTTTAGTTCTTTCAGGCAAAATTTATTGCGACAGTATCTATTGGAACTAATCTAATTTTTATATTTTTAAACCAATATTATTTGATTGTTAATAAAACCCATTTATTTTACACAAAATATTATTTTATAATTTAAAAAAAGGCAGTGAAACTTTGTCTCGTTATTTAGTGAACAGTCCCCCTGTGCATTTTAAAAATTACGTATAAAATAGCCAAAATGATAAACAACCCTTTTTATGCTTTTAACGAAACGCAATAAACATGAAGTTTTCGCGGGTGCCACCATTACGGGCTGGACGCAATTTTGTTTAGTAGTATGCGAGCGTGATCCCGTGGATGCCGCGTTGAAACCTGACAGTGAACAGTCCCCTGGTAGGGATTATTTTGTTTCCATTTATGTATTTTAATAATTCCTTGAAATATTTAAATTGTTACAATAGATACATCTCTCCTATGTACAGCTAAATAGCATGGATGAATAACATTTTGTATAACTCATCAATTAAATCAAAATAAACAGTCCCCTGGCAACAGTCCCCTGTATTTCCGCATCACAGGGGACTGTTTCCGCATCCAGGGGACTGTTTATTTTATTGTTTTAGGCTTATTTTGTGAATGACATTTGATAAAAAAGCCACTAAAACTTAAGATATTAAGATATTCTTCAAAAAAGGGAAGCAGACTTAAAAAGCTTTTAGAAAATTAAAAAAGACCCTCAGAAAAGGGAATAACTTAGAGAAAAAGAGTGCCTCAAGTACCTTAGGAAGAAAGAAGAGGGAACAAGAAAACTTGTTGAGAATATGACTCCACGAGATCATAGGGGTGCCAAGAAGAAGTGGATCTCGCGTGTGCAGGTGTAGGGACACGCACGGCAAATCAGGAGATATACTATTGTCTGAGGAGAAATGCCACATCGATATCTAAATAGACATCATCTCCGAGCTGAAATCTCACCTATGCTGGTCTCCATGCTTTTGCTCACTTGTGTCTGACGTCTATTTAATGATTTCAAGATAACCAAGGTAGATCATGTCCAGGGAAAGACACTCTGATGGTTCAATGTACGGATCCATGTGGTGTTTCTTCTACCAAAGCTTTAAGCCGTGTGCCCTTTAGCATTCCCGTCCAAAGGAGAAACTACCTTGAGGAAGTTACGGTGACTCTTTAGCCTCTGGGTCACCACGTGGTGCTGTAAGGGGCATGGGTCATTCGCTTTTTTCAGAAGCTTCAGAGAGCCAGCCACATGTCTACGGACGACCGTGGGAGCAACACCAACCAGTGCATACAGTAAACCAATGGGAGTTGATTTTAGACAGCCCGTGATGGTGCGAAATGTGTCGTTTAGTGTTGTTCTCACTATCTGGGTTTGTGCTATACGGATCCACACTGGGCTGGCATATTCGCCAGCTGAAAAAGGCTAAACCGGTCGTCCGCAAAGTTTGCCGTGAGGCTCCCCATTTGGAGGATTGTGAGGCAGCGCAGAAAATGATTTCGAGGGCCACTTTTAGCTTGGTGTTACTGTTAATGTAGTTCCTTGAACGTCAGAGACTTATCCAATGCAAAGAGAAGTGCAATCGGAACATTCACCCATTGAATGTTAAGAGTCTGCCGAGCCTTCCGATTGTGTAGATAGAAAGTGAAAAACTGGGTCTGGAGTGAGTCTTTGATGGATTTGGTTGTAGGGATTTTGCTCACTATAAGCAAAATTCCAACTAAGGGTCTTCAGCACTCTTCTTAAATTCCTTTCGATCTCTCAAAGGAAAGCGCTTGAGATGTCAAGGCTTGGAGGAAATTGTCATCGGCATGAATGTAATGTTTGGTAGTTGCTTCGCAAGGCTGGTCTGGTTTTATGTAAATGTTCAATAACATGGGGGCTTGCACACTACCCTGGGAAAGGCGAAGTCAACCACGACTCAAAATATGAAGAAATTAAAAGACTGCAGAAGAAAGTATTGAAGTACAAAAAAGTTTATCGCGACTAAAAAGTACCATAAATTCAAAGCCTTAAGATACGATATGAAGTAATGTTATATAAAATAATTGATTTTTATATATTTTTATTGTTAAGTTACTTAATTCTTATGGTTTTATATTTAAAAATAATAAAAAAACATTTAATTTTAGTTCAAAAATCGTATTTTTTATTTAAATTCACAGTCCCCTGGATTTGGTAACAGTCCCCTGTGGGCATGTTTTCAGAAAATGCTTAATATTTCCTAAAATAATGGAAATATTTTTGGGTTCATCGTCTGTATATTAATAAATAGACAGATACTTGTTCCCTAAATCAAATTTATTACATTATTAGCAAAAAAGTGGCCAAGACAGGTTTGTTAGGACGAGTTGCCCAGTTTACAGAGAAACGCCCATATAGAGTCCCGGTCTTTTGAAAGGCTAGTATGGGGCCAAAGCCAACACGCACAAGCTCTTTGACATTTTTAATCTTTTGTAAAGGATGCCTAAACCATAGTACTAATATTATGTGAAGGTTTATAAGGAAGCATGATACAAAAAATAAAAAAAAACAAGCCAGCTTCAGATAAAAGGTACCTCCCCTTTGGTAATGCACACTTTGGTATTGCCAAACTATACTTATCTGACGCTGACCTTACATCCTGATGTGAAGTTAGGTACCTACACATATTTTATAGCATTTAATTCTGATCCTGAAATTTCACAACAAAACCAGCCCGCCTAGCATGACTGTGCGTGATAAAATATATAGACACCACGAAATAATGTCGATTTCGCGAGCATTACCAAATTAATTATGGCGTGGTACGATATGAAAAATTAAATATGACGGCTATATTTATTATATTTTGACAGTTGGATGTCAATAAATAGCTATATCGATTTCGCGAGCATGACCAAATGTCATAAAATTAATCACATGGTAAAATTCAATATGGCGGGTATTTTTATCAAATTTTGACAGTTGGATTTCTAAAAGATTTTAAATGTTATTTGATTATTTACTTTTAAATCTATCTATTTCCCTATAAGTAAAATGAGAAGAAATTCTATGTGGAATAAAGTTATACGCTCACCAAATTATTCAAGACGCAAACTGTCTTACTATAACAATATTTTCTTAAATGATTTTAGGCTAGGACAAGTATTGATATTTTTGACACTAAATGTAGTGTTTAAGTTTGGGACAAAATAATAAAATGGAATCATCACATCAATTAAAAATTGACTAATAATTCATAACACTTCCGCTGTTGAAAAAACACAAAATACCTGACAAGATCAAGTTCAGGTACCTAACTTAGTCTTAATAATTGAAGTCCTAAGTCTTTATGTAACTAAGATGATATTAAGTCAATAATATTTTTCTTATGATGCAAATCAATCATATAATCATTTGTTGTGTTATAATAACTTCAAATATTAAACATGTCATACATTTTTCCCCATTCCCAATGCCCTAATTACTAGTCACTTGGGCCCTACCCCTCTTTAAATGGAAATCTGGCTTTTCCATTTGAACAACCTTCATTAACTATACAATATTATAAAGCTGAAGAGTTTGTTTGTTTGAACTCAGTAACTACTGGTCTAATTTGAAAATTCAGTGTTAGATAGCCCATTTATCGAGGGTTTCACTAGATTAATATAATACAGATATTTATTAGTAGAAGTATAAACTGACAAATATGTAAATTATTACAATATAACTTGCCTTTTATTCCCACCAAGTTAATATTGTTAGTCATAGAGTACCTATGTTATATATATTTGACAGGCTGTTTATATGTAATGATTTAAGTGGAATCCTTCGACTAGTTTCAGCCACATACGGTGACCTTCATCATTGATAAAATTTAGTACCTATTTAATCTTTGCATATTTTTTGCAAATTACTCAGCAAAATCCTTTTCTACTATCCACTAGAATGTTTTTAAAGACTACATTTCTTTTCACATCTAAAATCTTTCTTATGATTCTCCATGCAATACCATATCTGATACTGACTTGTCTTTGTACATTATTATTACTATACTACGAGGATTGTGCAAATAAATATTTTATAGATGAAGATTGGAGGTTAGTCAAATTGAAACAGTAATGGTTCCTCTCTATGAAGATAGATTTTAGATCAATAAAGGTCATCAGTTTATACTCATAAAGGTGCAGAAGTAGTTAGTTCAGAACATATATTTAATATCAATATTACACAGTAAATATATTTGGTTTATAGGTACTAAATGTATTACATTGTCCTGGAAAATCCAGAATTATAAATGCAAATATAAAATGGAAGTTATGTTAATTTAACCTCCCTTACTTGCAAATTTCCACCAACCATATTTAAATCAATACAAGACAATTAAGACCTCCAATCAGACCACACTTACTTGATAAGCATAAAGCAAAACATTTTAATGCAACACAACATTGAATAAATAACTAAATGTACCAAATTACCTTGAAACACCACAACTAAAATTATAGAAAAACCATCGGTTTAATACGCTGATACGAAAGTGAATTAATTACACTGGCTGGACAGTAATGAAAATGTTATTATTTTACGCGATATCTTGCGGAAATCTAAGGTTTTCGTGCACAAAACACTAGAACAACACTTAATTTAATGTTTTTAGTACTAAACTAACGTGGAAAGAAGATAATACGAACAAATCGATGCAACATTTAGCAACAGGGCGGGATCGTCGTACCTATACGTAGGTACTGTCTACTGTATAATATGTATAGTTACGCACACAGTTTTCCCGATGATTTCCAATATCCTCTCATTCGGCGGCCTAGGAACCGATTTTGATAGCAGAAGGAAGATGTATATTAAACTTTAGGATCGTAGAATAGACCAAATTGCCGACAATAGGAAATTCACATTGAATTCTGTGCCGGCAGACTCGCGCATACACCCATTGCACACCGCGAATCCAGCTTTCCGTCACGTCACGTATCCACAATAACGAAAAGAATCTCATGCAATACTACTTAATACGTAAAGCACAAGGTTTAGAAGAGAAAATAGTAAAGGATTTTAGAGTTTCTAGCTAAAACCTCACCCTTCTGTCAGCAATGTCCCTTCGATCGTTTCTCCAACAATGTTCGGGCGCTACTTATATCACCATTAAGAATGGATTTTCACTTTTTGGCACATTTTGTATCATCCAAACGGCACCACACTGTCTCAAATATTAATCACTAGTTTTTATCACGGAATAATCCACCATTAGCTTTTCATACACCCTCGAGATCGGTCCTTTTCACGAATTTCACGGCCATTTGCAAATTGCGTCAAAGTTCCTGGAACGTGATTGGTCTATTCTGCGCTAGTGTAGTTGAGTGAAATTCTGCCATCTAGCGGTAAAGAAAGAAACCAAATTTTCCTGTCAATGAAAAATATTCTCTATTTCCACCGAATAAAAGCTACACAAATTTAGTTTTACTGCACTTAGATCGTTTTGGTTTATGTAAAGTTGGGTGCGGTACGGTTAGCATGAGAACCCCATTCTGTGACGTCAAACTGGGCGTGATGAGTAAAAGCGGGTATTTTAAAATATTTCAATTGATATTTCTGCTGATCATTCAGGAAGACATAGGATAATTTATTATTGAGAATAATTAGCACCCTAAATGCCTAGTAAATAACCAAATATATAATATAAATGGCTTAAAATTAAATTTGAGTACAATATTCTACTATTATATTATTCCGTGAAATTAGAAACAATCGCTTGGATAGGTTTATGAAATAATACAATTACTAAATACCTACTACTATTTATTCCGTTTCACCTAAGACAAAAAATAAAAGTTAGTATTTTATTTTAGTTCGAAAGTTGTTATCCTACTAATATTATAAAGGCGAAAGTTTGTATGTATGGATGTTTGTTACTCTTTCACGCAAAAACTACTGAATGGATTTTAATGAAACTTTACAATAATCTTGCTTATACATCAGAATAACACATAGGATACTTTTTATCCCAAAATTCCCACGGGAACGGGAACTACGCGGGTGAAGCCGCGGGGCGCTGCTATTAAATATAAATCACTGTACATAAATGCATATTTTGATCTAATCATTATTTGTCTAAGGACTATTTTATTATGGATTTATATTGAAAATCTAATTAATCTTGCTTTTATTAAGTATTTTTTTTTTCATCTAAAATAATCTGGCTGGTAGTAGGTTGGGTTTCAAAGGTGAACGGAGTTTATAAAATTGAAATATGTGGCTGCAAATCAGCGCAACTAAAAATGCTAGCAAGCAGACTGAGCCTCGGGCCTTGCCTAGCGATTGGCCAAATTCCGATCTCAACCGTCAAGAATTGAATTTAAAGAAAGCTCTTAAATATTAATTTCTCCATTTCATTTATCTAAACACGATTACTTCAGAATTTGACAAAAAATATGTTTGCACCAGGAGGCGACCTACTTATTTTATACATGGAATTATTAAACATTTGGATATAACTTTGATCCTTCCATGGGCTGATTTTATGTAATTATCACTGTCATAACATATGTCAGTGTCAAAATCTCTTCGGACGGCATTCCTATTACGTCAAGTCATCTCAGTCGGACGAGATTTGTTTTGATAAAATTTTCGTCGCGATCTGTCTCTAAATTTAATTTGCTAAAACAATTTTCAGTTTTTTGTTATTCTATACTTTGGACTATATCCAGAAAAAGTTTTTGTTGTGAAGTTATAATTTGGAAGTGGAAAATTTTTGGTCGTACTCGGCAGCTTTATGTATTGAAGTGAATTATGTACTCGGTGAGTAATTATATTCTAATTTCTGTGCTTTAAAACATGTGGAAACAAAGAATCCTTTGTATGTTTATTTAGCTTACCAATCTTGTTTAAAGTAATATGTAATGAAGCATATTTCTCAGTGTTTTAACTTTAATATGTTAACTATGTCGCCGAAAACCAAAAAATATACTGCGCTCTTCCATTCATACGTAATTAATATTAAATAGAATCTTCTAGGTTTTCTGATGAAGGAGCTGGTGGAAACTTTTGTCCAGTAGTAAGATTAATTACTAAAGTAGGTACTTAATGTACCAAAAGTTTATTTAAAAATCTCATTTAGGTACATATATTCTAGTTCATTTTCCTTGATGTGGAAATAATTTATATTATAATACTAATTATTATAAACTGCTGTAATGAAACTGTTTTTTTTTAATAGGTAATTGAGTCAAGGATAATTATTATTTAGGTGGATTTTTTTAATTAATTATTGAAATTATCAAAAAAGGTTTTCTCTTAATAAGATAATGTTACTTGACAGTTTGTTGTGTAAGTACTTAATTGTTTTGAATTTTATCTCTAAGATCTATTTTTTTATGTATTCAAATTTTGGTAAATCCACCCTTAAGAAGCTAAGGTGGTGTGGCACTACTTTGATATTATTTCATACTAGCTGTGGCCCGCGGTTTCACCCGCGTAGTTCCCGATCCCGTGGGAATTTCGGGATAAAACATAGCCTATGTCCTTCCCCGGACCATAAGCAACCCCTGTACCAAATTTCAAGTCAATCGGTTCAGTAGTTTAGCCGTGAAAAGGTAACAGACAGATAGAGTTATTTTCGCATTTATAATATTAGTAAGGATGAGCATAATTTATTATACTACTCTGTACTCTACGGTCACTAAGTAGATATGATATAATTTTTAATCTACGCTATATCTAGTCATTAATCAAGAAGATTAAAAAAATACCTAATATAATAAGTAAGTCGTGTGCAATATTATCTGACCTTGTATTATAAATTAAGTGCCTATTAAGTACATGCCAAATAATTAGGTCTTCATACTTCATAATGAATGTCTAGAATTGATTTCTATTTCTAGGTTTACATAGTTACAAAAAAAAACCCATTAAAGATTCTTCAAGTCTGTCTTGTCTATTTCTGTCTGTCTATTTATTCACCACTAGTTCTAGGCTTACAAACATATACTATCAAAAATCTGTCTTTAGCAATGATACCCTACAAGTAAAGGGTTTTTTTTTTAATTAACATAACATAACATAATCATTCACTACATCATCTCAATATAGTAACTGACCCCTAACTAAGGTCGTAACTTGTATCTAGGGTACCAGAAACTATGCACACACTCATTCACACTCACCCAGACCGAGAAAAACATTTGTGGCTCACACAAATATTCACCCCGCATGGGATTACCAGCAAAAAGTATTTTTCCCTTTGCTACAATTAAAAAATGTCTAATAAAATAATGTTAAGCAATAATTAATTATTCTGTAAACACTCATAACATATAACAATAGCTCAATTCACATCAACCCATACTGATGTTTGTCTCATGGAAAGTTCCAGAAGGTACAAGGTCATTGCAACTTCATCAAAATCGGTCTAGTAATTTGTGTGTGATTCATGTAGCTTGTATTTTAATGTGGGTGATATTTGAATTGAATTAAAACTATTTTTTTTTTTTTTGTTTGTTAGAGAGTGGAGTAGAGTAGAGAGTGGACCTACTAAAAACTGCGGCACGCAACTTATAGCAAAAAAAACAACAACTTTCTTTTATCACTAAAAAAATAAACTGCGTTTAAAAAAACCGACCTCAAAAACTGAAAAGTATGAAATAAAATAATAAAGATTTAATTTAATACACCTCTTATGCGACCTTTGTGTATGTGCTACCTATTGATAAGTGTGACGGCCGAATTGAAAACCTCCTCCTTTTTAACCCCCGACGCAAAAAGAGGGTGTTATAAGTTTGACGTGTCTATGTGTGTGTATCTGTCTGTCTGTGGCATCATAGCTCCCGAACGGATGAACCGATTTCAATTTAGTTTTTTTTATTAAAGGGGACTTACGTACGAGTGTTCTTAGACATGTTAGATGGAAATTGGTTGACCCGCTTAAAAGTTATGGGGGTTTGAAAGTAATTGTGTTGGGGGTTTTTTAAAATTTTAATTTAATGTTTTTGGAAGTCGGTTAATAAAACTATTTAATTAAATAAATTGCAACAAATCCTTCTTTGTCTGAGCTTCACACTAAGAGTTCATCAACCAACAAATGAAATACATCCTTATAACAATGCAGTATGATTCATTTTCAATTGGCAGTAACGAATACGCAATATACAGGGTGATAAGGAGTGTTTTTATTGATATATGCTTAGTCATACTTCCTTTGCTAGATTTGAGTTATAAAACTGTAGACTAATCTAACTACTAACTACCTATTATGTAAGGAGGCAGTTTGTTTGGTGCACGTGCTAATCTCGTGAATAACTAAGTGGATGTACTTCATCTGCATCTACATTTTAACTGCGTCAATCTACTTACATAACTTTCACTATGTATAAAACAAAGTCGCTTTCTCTGTCCCTATGTCCCTATGTATGCTTAGATCTTTAAACCTACGCAACAGATTTTGATGCGGTTCGTTTTAAAAGATAGAGTGATTCAGTTGGAAGGTTTTTAGCATAATTTTATTCCCATATGCCCACGGGAACGGGAACTACGCGGTCATACAACTCCTATGTCACGCACTGATAAATTGGCTTTCCATTAGTGAAATATTTTTTGAAATTGGTTCAGTAGTTTCGGAGCATATTCGTTACAAACAAACAAACAAATCTTTCTCCTTTATAATATTAGTGTAGATAAAGATTGCTAAAGAATGTTTTACAGACATCATTATTATCATCTTTAAATATAATATCAGAACCTTACCATTATAAGTAAAGTACATACAAAGATTATGAAACTCCGTTTTGAGCGACTGAAGTCCTTGAGAACAGTGCTGTAATTTACTGACAAATTGTTTATGACCTTTCTCTAAATATCTGTTGGGCAATGCACATTCAAATTACTTAAGATGGACCTTGGTGCTGGAGATTGTTAGAAAACCCTTTATATTTCGAAAAATATACGGAGTTTCTTAGAAACTAGACCTATAAATAGTATACCCAACCTTAGATAATTCCGAACAAACAGAATCAATTCTGAATTCTTTAAGTACTTAACATACAATCAGAAATATCATTTTTGTTTTAATTTTAGAACAGCTACACGGGATCTGTGCACGCACCTCATTACGTCGAATCCCTCGACTAGTAAAAATCTTTTTTGTGGTTCTATTCAACCTATTTTGTCCCACTGCTGGGCTATTGTCTCCCCAATTCTTTCCATTTATCCCTGTATCTGGGCTTTTCCCACCATCCCCCACAGCCGCAGACTATTGATTTCTTTGATTTACACAAACACTACACATTGAAATAAATCTACTTTAATGGATTTTTGTCGTGGTTATATTTGTTTTACATTTTGTAACGTTTCTTCTGAAGCCTTTCTTGTATAAAGAATCCGTCTGTACAGAAGAATTTTTAAAAACCTATTTCGGGATTTAGACGCCACCATACTAGCTCCTCAGCTCTCCGCATCCAACTGCTTCCCCCTTCCAAAAAACCTAATAACGTTACACAAATATTTCTTATACCTAATTAAAATTTAATTTGATCGAAATCTTACTTATCAAACAACAAATCGCAAATGCTAATAATGCAATTTGTGAAGAATATCTCAGCTTGAGGTCAAATATAATTAGTTTGCGTGATTATGCTCGTAACTAGATGATGTAGATTCATACTTAGTATGTTACAGCTAAACCGATGATCAGTGTGTTAACCGAATCGAGAACTAATAACGAAACTAACAGTAAATTAAGTAAAACTTTTATTAACTAAAGCTGTATAAAGGGCGACAATAAATTATGTGGTTAAGAATGAAGAACAATATAATAATGTGGAAAATCTTAAATGGAAAGATTGTGCTGTTGGACCATAGCGTTGCTCTAATCAAATGTCCTACTGAAGCCCTTCTTGAAAATCTGCATTGGCTTTTTGGCGGTCTGTAGTGGTAAAACTGATGACTAGGACTACTTATATTCGGTTGTCTAATTATCGGGAAAGCTGATAACGCTAGGTTAATTCAGCTAAGGGCCTATTTCACCATCTTCAAGTACCTTTCCGAGTAGTTACTCACATGTTTTGTCTTTGTAACTTGATATAAAGTAAGAAAGAGACAAAACTAACTTTACTTGGTGAGTAACTTTATTTGAAGGTCGTGAAATAGGCCCTAAGGCGAAAGAAATAGATACTCTTTCACCTTAGCCGAATAATAAGGAGATACACTTTCGCCTCATTTTCGCCGGCTTATTTGGAAACTTCAGCTAACCAATCCTCGACGATCCTACCTATTACCTTTATTTATTTGTCAGTAGGCTCATGTTTCAATATCTTTCACTTCGCAATCACGCGGGATGTTTACCGATGCAACGGCCTTTTGAACAAGTAAACACAACAAGGTTGCATATTTACTAAGACTTTCATAACGTTAAATTATGTCCCCATATACCTACGTATGAAACTATGTATGTACATTTTCTCAGTTTTATACTATATTTATACGGCAATAGTCCAAGCCACCAACGAGCTCCCCTTAAATATTTTTTTTAGTATATGTTGTTTTAGCGGCAATAGAAATACATCATCTGTGAAAATTTCAACTGTCTAGCTATCACCGTTCTTGAGATACAGCCTGACAAACGGACAGTCGGACGGACGGCCAGACAGCAAAGTCTCAGTAATTGGGTCCCGTTTTTACCCTTTGGGTACGGATCCCTAAAAAGAAAGAGGATACTTAAGTATCTGTAATCTACAAAGTCTAAAGTTAAACAGTTTCAAAAGCAACATCGGCTCAACCTAAAGAATTTAAATAACGGTGACACTACACAGCAGGTTGCGTGTTTTCAGATAATTTAAGCCGTGCGGCTTGTCCCATACTTTTCTATTATGTACAGCTTAGTACTGCTTTACTATTAACTGGATCTACTGTCTGTTTATAGTTTTCTATTCTTGTGTTTTGGTAATGGAACAAAATCAATTATTTCTTCGAAGAACTCTTTGTATTGTATCTGTCGTTAATTGAAATCTCCACTCCCTTAACTTATTTGACTCAAGACTTATCGTCGTGGTCTCGTCGTTTACGATAATTTTATTGGATTTTCTAAGTACCCAAGATTACTAACCATGAGTATATCAGCAATTTCTGATTATAGGAATTAAGAAACTCTCGTAGTTGCTTCCACTGCTTTCTCTAGCTTCAATCCCAAGGATGCATGTTTGCTGTTTACTAAACATGGCTCGGTGTTGTGATCACCAGCACGCATTTTACAAGCGTGTTGATTGAAGTACGTGTTTGGCCTGCAGTGGGACCTTATAGGTCGATACTTTACTATTCATTAGAATCATCGGAATCATCTTGAGATGTACTTACATTTTAAGTTCTTTATACTCCTATCAGTAGTTACTAATCAGTAGTTAAATAAAAACCTGAACTCAAGTTACTTAACTTATAAAGTGAATGCTTCTTGCAACTTATACGCCTAGTTGGTACATACATCTAACCTGAATATTTACCGGTTTGGTGTTTGTTTGTATGGAGTCGACTACCTAAATGTATTGCTCAAGATATATTTTGAACCTAACACATACGTTATTATCAAGGAGATGTGAACCATGTTTTATAAAGGTTAATAAGTGTTTATGATCATAATATTTTTGTTGTTCAAAACAATATTGGTTTTGAAATTAGTTTTTATTGCTTCATCAAATGCAATGTCAAGATTGAGGAATTTAACCGAATGTGTGTATTACGTAGATAGCGTCAGTTAGTGAAATCGTAAAATTTTATGATTATTGTCAAAATCAACTTAATAAATGTGAGATAAGAAAAATTATAAGTACCATATATTATAGATGTCCCAAATTATATAAAAAAAAAAACAAGACCAAGTTCCTTGCAGATTCTTCTCGGCTGATGTATTTCCGAATCTGTGGTAAATTCACAATGTATTTAAAATTAATTATATTCAAAATATTGAAGGTAGTAAACTTTTTACATTACTTTGTACAGACGTCTTCCATCTTAGTCTTCTGTGATCACGGGTTCTGTAAAGAATCCGAAACGTCAGAAAATGAAAAACAAAATACAACCACGACAAAAATCCGTTTAAGTGTTTTATTTCAATTATAGAAGTAGTCAAGGGAAATTTAGCAGTTCACTAAAATTCTATTAGCAGATAGATCTCGCTGATTTTGGAACCAAAGCAGAAGGAAAAATCAAGAATTTAAAATTAATGGATCTACTACTAATGTGTCTGTTACATAACTAACGTTTATTGATTAAAAGGGAATTTTGAGTTGTCTTTTCGGTCATTCGTCGCCATTTTGTATTGACAAGGACAAGGACTTTTAAACCCTTTATTGTCTAATGTTCTGCCAAAGAATCATTTCCACAAATATTTACAAAACCTTTTTAAATTCTTGGTTTGGTTATTTCTGTTTCGGCACAAAAGACATGTTCCATCTTGTTTTGTTTACTTAGCGTTATTTAACAAGGACTGTATTTATTTAGCCCTTTTTTCAATATCCTCTAAGCTTTTATTATTAAACGAAACATACGAGGCATTTTAATTATTTTAAACAGCAGGTACCACCCTTGATAATGCTTGTTTTGGTATTGCCAACCAAGAGAGGTACCTTTTCTCTGACGCTGACTGTACATACATAACGAAAGTAGCTCTAATGAGAAGTAGACCAAGTGAGACGTAGCCCATTTGCGAGTCGGTTGCCATAATGAGAATTAGCCCAAATGCGCCTAAACCAACTATAAGCTGCTTTATCATCAACAACTATAGGTACACATAAGTTAAACTCGTAACAAAATCATAACAATCATTTTATCATTACTACCACGCGTTCAGTCCAGTAGATTAGTTAAATTATAATAAACAAAGACGTTGCTCAATATTAGTGTCATTGACACCATGTTTGATCTCGTGATTGTATAACTGGGCCATCGGCCGAATTATGCAAATAAATGTGAGAACTAAGTATAAATATAAGATGTTAATGTAAAGTACTTATTGAGAAATAGTAGCGCCCTGCAGTTTTAATCCGAAGTTCCCGTTCCCGCTAGAATACAGGCATATGAGCCTATGACACTGACAAATAATGTGACTTTCTATAGATGAAATAATTTTAAAAATCGGTTCTTTAAATACAGAGATTATCCCCTACAACCTCACAAACTTATTTATAATAGCAGCGCTCTGTGGTTTCACCCGCATAGTTCTTTTTGCCATGGGCACTGGGATAAAATTAAGGTTATGCTTCTCCCTGAAAGTAAACTATCTAACAAGTGAAATAATTTATCAAATTGGCCGAGTAGTTTAGGAGCCTATTCAATGCAAACACACAACCAATTAAATATTTCCTCCTTATACTCAATATTGGTATAGAATAATCACATCTTTCCTCTTTATAATAGTCTAGGATCCCGCTGCAGGGTTACTGCGCTCATATGTTTCTTGCTGTAAACCAGTTTTTGATGTATATTTTTACAATTAGGAGAATATAATTATATTTACCAGGTTGCCCAGCAAAATTTGGTCGCAAGTACTTTTAATGAGCGCAGTAATCCTGCACCCGGATCGTACTATAATATTAAATAGATAGAATAAATGAATACCCACTTGATTATACGTTTATTACTGACTGACAACAAACTGTTCAAGTTATTGGAGCGTGAAGTTTTGCAAATGAGTTTCTAATGTAATGTAAGTGAATACTAAGAAAGGGATTTTGATAATTTTATCGCTAAATATGATAGTTTGATGCTGCAGATTGAAAATATCATCTGAAATATGAATAATTTTGAAATAAGGATTAAATTCGAACCTATTTAAAATGTATTTGTTTTTTTAATAAGCTGGGTGTGTTATGAATTACCTTTAATTCAGTATTTGGTTTTAAAATAGTATTTTAATTATTTTTCATGTGTTAATTTATTTGTTTCGTATAAAAACTAATCGTTCTTATTTCAAATTTAAAAAAATCGTCCGAATCTCGTTGGAAGCGTCTAATTCTGTAGTAATTACAGAATTTGAAACTGCTAATGGACTAACCGTACCATTAGATTTTTTCTTGAATTCTGTTTTTTCTTCTAGCAAATGTAATAAATCAGATAATGATAGAATCAATCTAATCAAATCAAGGCCTAATCACCTTAATTCAGGTTAGGCTCGAGCCCCTCGGTGGGGACATTATTTGAGCTGATGATGATGATGATAAAATCGAATCAGTAATGTTATATTATTAACTGACGACCTCGATGGCAGAGTGGTCACCATGCCGGACTGCCATCCGCAAGGTTGCGGGTTCGATTCCCGTGCGGGGTGAATATTTGTGTGAACCACAAATGTTTATCTCGGTCTGGGTGTGTGTGTGAATAAGTGTGTGCGTAGTTTCTGATACCCTAGATACAAACTTCGAGCTTAGTTAGGGGTCAGTTTCTATAATGAGATGATGTAGTGAATGATTATGTTATGTTATAACTTCTTAATAAACATCATTTAGTTGATGAGACTAAACCAAATGATGTTTAATAATAGATCGTAGATACTAATAACTCGGAGATAACCGGTTCAGAAACCTTTGAACTCGTTTTTAAGTGTATTAACTTTGATAACTTTAACATTGTCTATCTTTTACGTTTGTACATACGTTATTCAATTACTGTTTATGACGCGTTACATTTACGTTTTGTTTATTGGTTTGTAGATTTCCGTTCGTCCACGTGTTATGTCGACCTATTGGGTTTTGCTTTAGATTTTGAAATATGTCTCTTTTATTTCCTAACTGAATTACTTTGTATGGAGACGCATACGCATCCATTCAGCTGAATCGTCTCCATACAAAATCGTTGTTTTGTATGGACAAACGCTGAATGGAGCTGAATAAATGTGTCTAGTCCCTATGGTGGCCATTGATCGAGTCAAATCGAACTGATCAGTCCGGACATAACTGTGCGTCACTCCAAAAGTTAGGCCAACTAGATTTTCCCACTGGAATCTGGAATCGCTCCGGCGATAGACGACCATTTTTGGATGGACAGTTCAACTGATCAGTTAAACTGTCAATGGGCACCTTTACTTATCTTCATTTTGTACATAAATTAGTTTACCCCATTTCTTGTCTTGGGGTTGAATTATTAAAATCCCTCTCGTAGTAACTTCTCATCTTTGGTATAAAAGGGTCTATATATTTCCAAGGTCCGTTAATGTTAATGAAGGTGTATATGAATTGTTACTTTAGCTGGTGACTGTATATTTTTGTGAAAATGTATTTAACTTAGATTAGCCTGTACCACAACATAAAAAAACAACTACTTGTTAGTTGCATTTTGTAAAAAAAAATATTCTTCGATCTATCTAGATATTTCTTAATTTAAAAAAAAACTACTTTTCCTTGATAAAATAGATACTATTTTTTTCTGACCTAACATTATGAATATTATTGTAGAAATTCTAGAGATTATGATAATATCAGACTAGACTGCCTAATTGAAAGCTAACCTTGACATAATAGAATTGAAGTATGATAAAATTGAAGTCCTTATAAGCATTAATAGAAATGTAGATGAAAATAATAAAAACAAATGAATGCACGTTGCAATCGAGAAGGTTCTAGAATAAATAATCAAGTACATAAAAGAAGTATCGATTAAGCAATATGTTAATGTTTGTTTGTATAATGTAAATATAAAATATGAAGGTCATTGGTACTGTGTCAACAACGTGTTTGGCCGGGTATATTTGTAGCGGCATTTCTAGTAGAAAGCGTTACTAGAAATGCCGCTACAAGTACAACATAAATATTATTTTTAAAGTTTTCACTTTTGTTTAATATGTTTTAAACTTCTGCATACATGTATCAGGAAACTGCTTGTTTTGCTACTATTTTTGTCTGTTGTATTAATATTTTAGTTGCCATACTGTATTGTGATGATGAATCACCATTATAAAACAGTTGTTGTGTGTATGATTCATTTAAAACAATTACTTCTGAGTAAAAAGGTTCAACATCGGTAAATTGTACTGGTAAATATAAACGGGCAGTTTACTCGCATACCCTCTCTCAGTTTATTTCTTTGTGTATGCTGCTTTGTGATTACTTGAACCATCATTCATAGTTACTGCAAAATCTTGGTCATTTATAACTGAAGGAATATGTTCGGGAATGATCCCTGCATGCTAAGAATATTGTCTGAGAAGATCACCACTAAAATAAATCTATATATATAAAAATGAAACCCGTTTTCCTTGGTCACGGCATCACGCGTGAATGGCTGGACCGATTTTACTAAATCTTTTTTTGTTGTATTTGTTATTATTAGGAGAAGGTTCTTATGTAAAAAAAATCTGGAAAATCAACGGGAAAATTGGACCCGTGCGAAGCCGGGGCGGGCCGCTAGTTATTAATATAGTTAAATAATAAGAAAGGAACCAGCGAAAACCCTTGTGGCATACATACTTACTCGTAAATAAATAGAAAATAATAAATATTGTGCATTTACTTACACTTTCATGTTCTATTAATGAAGTAAATTATAAATTAATATTTTTCTTTAAATATGAAGGAGAACCACAAAAATAAATGTCATGTTACTAATCTAAAGCTCCACTTTGATCTAATTAGCATAGAAAAAAGATTGCCTAATAATAAATTTCAACGTCAAAAGCCATTGAGAGATTTATGAAAACACTTATTATTTCTCTACTATTCTAACTCAAGTATATTTGAGGATAATTTAAATAATAACTATACTTCCTTAGATATGTAATTTAAATAAACAAACAATGCCAAATGGATAGGACATCCTAGTTATTAAAACTTCTGTTATTGTATTCACAGTTTTCAAACGTAATGACCTTTACGTATTCACCTTTGTTGGATAATTAAATGCCTAAATATGTTTACTAGGATTTACATATACAATATAACAATTAAGTATTTTTATCTGCGACAAGGTAAATTATTCGTCTCCTTGAGTAACATTTGCCAGACGCAAATGATACTAGGGTTCTCAGTTACTGTTCTAAAGTTTGTATTAAAGTTTGTATCTGGTTTTAGTGACCTACATTTTGTGACATAGTTAGAAACTAGCTGTGCCCCGCGGTTTCACCCGCGTAGTTCCCGATCCCGTGGGAATTTCAGGATAAAACGTACGCCTATGTTCTTTCCCGGACCATAAGCTATCCCTGTAACAAATTTCAAGTCAATCGGTTCAGTAGTTTAGCCGTGAAAAGGTAACAGACAGAAAGACAGAGTTACTTTCGCATTTATAATATTAGTTAGGATAACATCCACATTAATATAAATTATATTGTTTAGCTCAAACTTTTACTTTTATTGATTAACGATATTAAACTCTTCATTTTGGAATTTCAATCCATCATTCTACCCCAAACCAGATTAGCCGTTCATTTACTTGCATACTTTTTTAGAGATATGAGTAGTGTGTTTTTATATTTATTTTTAGAACAAAGTTCGTTGGGTTGTCTGTAGATAGATAGATATATGTAGATATAGATATAACAACGTTAATAACGAAATAAGGTTAAATTGAGATGGAAATTTTCGATCTATTTAAATTGATGTCAGATTAATTCGAATGTATTTTGTTAATAGTTCCTAGAATGAGGTCGAGCAATGAGATCACATTGATAACTAAATGAGGCGAAGTCACATCAAAATATTTACCTTTTTCTTGTGGCGAATTTAGTAAAGGATCGTTTCTTGGAAGATAATTTTGCAGTTAATCAAAAATAATAATATTATGTGAATATTTGTGCGAAAGACAAATGTTGAACTCAGTCTCGGGGTGATTTTGCGTAGTTTCTGATACCCTAGATACAAGTTTCGATTTTAGTTAGGGGTCAGTACTTTAATGAGATAATGATGTGAAGAAAATGATTATCTTGTGGTGTAATATTTTCTCTGCAGAAACAGCCCTAAATATTTATAGTTTTTTAAGTTGCATACTACCTAATTTATTTAACAAAGCTCCTATTTGAGTACTAAAGTCACGTCCAACCATGCAGAATTTATTGAATTGTGATTTTTTACAAAGTTGTTAATTCTTTAAAAAGATTTAGTGTTGTTCATGATTTGTGTTGGATATTTTTATTGTGTATGCACTATGAATAACTCAATATTGTTCTCTTGAGTCATTACTCAATCATCTTGAAAGATCATCATTTACGATTGGTTTGTTGTCAATGTTTAATCCTGGGACCTAAGTCGGCTATTTGACATTATTTGATCAGAATGTGTGAGCAGAATGTGTTGATATTGAGACACCATGACGAAAGTGTCAGAAATTTGGTATTCTGCTAAAATTTATTAATATGGCTATGGTGTCTCAGTGGTCTTTGTTGCTTGTCAAAATTCATAATTTTGATATTAAAATTAATTTAAGTGGCATTATCACAACATTATTGTTAGAGAATCAAGCCCCTGGTCGTAAGCTAACAATTTCGAAAAGACTAAAAGTCTTTAAACTTTTCCATCCAGGTTTAATTTATGTTTCTTGCTATAGATTCAGTAGCTAATGAGGCAAGGTTCGTTATTTGGAAATACATACATATAATGTTTATTATTAGTGGCATTCTTTGACAAACTATACCGCATCTGAATCTAAAGTCGAGAAATATTAAAACATTTTGATAATTAAATTTTCTTAGAACAATTAATTTTTTCATTCAAATGAATTATGGTTTCGCAAATCTTTACTTAAAATTGGTTTCTGAAATAGATTTTATAGCATATGTTTTTAAAGTATTTAACTCTTGTTATTTACTTACATAATTGGCCAATTATTTAACATAATGTGTACTTTTTACGTTAAACCATCATTTTTATTGGTCGTGTTTTCCAAAAATGTTTAATAACGTTTTTTGTTTGATTAATTATTGTCAGTATTGTACGATTAGGTACCCAGGTAGCTTACGTTCCTATTACCAAAAATAGCTCTCTAGAATGTAAATAAATTATTAATTTAAGGACCTATTTCATCATCTTCAAGTAACGTTCCGAGTAGTCACTCACATGTTTTGTCTTTGTCACTTGATATAAAGTAAGAAAGAGACAAAACAAACTTTACTTGAAGGTAGTGAAATAGGCCCTAAGCAGTATAAATAATTTGATAGTTAAACCTTTTTATACCATTGAAGTTTATTGCCTAAAGATCCGTTATCGACTATTTTTTTCACGTAGTTAAGGATTAGTCAAGCAAGACGTTCAACTCGAATTAATTGATCCATGAATTACACAAGAGGTTCTTCTTGCCTAATTGAAAAATAAAGAAAAATACTTTGATACCGATAGAAATACTCATCATCATCAGCCTATATATTTCTACTATGATCATAGGCCTGTCCTAATTGTTACCAGCGGAAAGACCATTTTGAGAGGATCAACGGTTTCCGGCAACCTTTATCATGTCGTTCGTCCTAGTCTAGTACCTACAAAACATTGTTTTTTTTTGTTAACCTATACTGTCCCACTGCTGGGCACAATGTCCTTTGCATTAGAATAATCATAAAAAAAATGATGATCAAAATTTATACAAGCAATTTCAGCGATGTTATTACGAATACTCCACAGTGAAGTATATCACAAACATCGGAGAGCAAACGTAAATTGGTTTTAAATTCAGTCACAAGTAACATTTCGCAAGTCAATGCATTATTCAAGTTGCAACGCGTTTACCAAGTTCCTCGGAGTACCTCAGGGCACTGCTTCCGTTCCATTACAACACCGGCTTTACGATCCAGTAGATTTATAACTTGTAATCGGAGTTCCTAGATTTGTAGCTGTATGTTCGAGATTTGCATTGTTCTTAATCATATTTTCGAGTTTCTACGCTTTGTTTTCTTGTATTTTGTCATGGTAATATTATTTGTTTTGTGTTGGTTCGCTGTTATGGAAAATATGGAATTTTATTTATTTATGAAATGGATTTAAGGGCAATTTAGTTTATGGATTGAATATGTGTAAATGGTCTAAATCAAGAATCGGTAGCAGATTCATCATTCTCATTCAATCATTGCTATACTATAATATCATTTTTTAAATCTACATTTTATAATCTAAAGCCTACATTTGAAAGACTGACCTTCACAAGTTCTTTGAGATCCAAACTGAACAACCTATTTCGAATTCGAGTTGAAACCCAAACTCATTTTTCAAAGCCACAAAAAGTGAAGTCATTACCTTCACAATTTTGAAGATACAGCACATAACCTTCAAAGAATTTTGACCCCACATTTACGGTACTAGCTACAAACATCATCGTAAATCATTGAAGTACACAATATTTTGAAACAAATTCCTTAAGCTATAAGATTGCGTTAGAAGTAATAACTTTCATCATACTTGATGACATTGTGAAGCCCTGTATTAACTTAACGTTGAACTATATAGCAATCGATATTAACATAAGGTTAAGTTAAAACGGGCTTAGAAATTGAAGGCCCATTGGAAAATACATCAACTGTAACAGAAAATAAAACAGAATTTTAATTTTTGATATGTTTGTTTGAGAAAAAAAAGTTTGTATTCGATTAGCTGTGTCCCGAGGTTTTGCCCGTGTTAGTTGCGCTCCTATCGGTTGTAGCATGATGTTATAACCATACAGACCTTCCTCAATAATAGGGCTCTCCAACACTGAAAGATTTTTTTTAATTCGGACCAGTAGTTCCTGAGATTAGCGCGTTCAAGCAAACATTCTTCAGATTTATTATAGGTTGGTGACTACAAGTAGTACCTAAATCTTGGTGTTACTAAACCTGCTTTGGAATTGGTTAAAGAAACGTTTTTCTCAGTAATAACAAAAAATGGTAGGTAAAAATACTCATATAGCACAGACATTGTGAGTCTTAGTATCAGGTTTAAAACGTCACTATGGTCAATTACTCTATCTATCTCATAGGTGTCGATTTTAATGACTGTTCTATTAATAAAATTGTATTTTGTATATTTAGGTTCTTAGCGATACTTAGACGTCTATTAGTGACACAAAATTTCACGAATGCTACATAAGGTTTTATTTTATCCAAGCATTAAGCAGTGCCCCGCGGTTTTACCGCATAGTTCCCGTTTCCGTTGGAATATGGGGATAAAATTATGCTAAAACCTTCCCACTGAATCACTCTATCTATCTAAGCATACATAGGGACATGGGGACATTAGGACAGAGAAAGCGACTTTGTTTTATACTATGTAGTGATGAGCGAGACGCAACATATTATGATATCTAGCTGTGATCTACGGGAGTGAATCCCGGTTCTATTAATCCACAAACGGGATGGAAAACTATCCAAGTACAACCTTCAAAATTCGACTAGTAGATGATGTGATCGAGCACAAAATAAATATACCTACATTTTTTAACATTTATATTGTTCTGTTAGATAACATGTCATTATATTTATGTAGGTACATAAAGTCTAGAAATATTTAAGTACCAAATAAAACATTTAATATATCTTATCACCTGTGAACATCTTAATCGTTTACGTCATTATCATGAATATTGTAATTTTTGTATTTCTGCTTTAAATATTATACAAGCAAATTGCTGTTTAGCTGCCCTTGAACCAAGAATTTGGTTAGTAACAAATATAGTATTTTGCCCTGGTTTCGCATGGTCGTAATTATAGTCTGCACCTTTTCCCAAGCTTAACCCATGTTCCTTCCCCTCTTTTTCTTAAAGTTTCCTAGCAATGTGTGTTGCTCATTATCATTAAAAGTAGTCTTGATCCTTCCAACTAATCTAAGTATGCTTGTGTCTGGAGTAAATTTACATCAATAGCGTAATGGATGGAAATCGAAGTAAAAAGCTCTCGATCGCCAGGCTGACGCCATACCCATTTGCATCTGATGGTAAATAACTACCGTCTCCCATAGTCTAGGTGTCTATGGCATAGGTATACCTGTCTTGTCTACGGGCGACGGTAGTTACTTACCATCAGGTCACCCATCTCCGCATTCATCATCATCCGTCAGCAACCTGTGCTGAACATAAGTCTCTTGCCATTGAGCTCGTTCTTCAGCTAATCTCATCCATCCGCTGCCGGCAACTTTGCGGATGTCATCACCCCACCTCGCCGGTGTGTGTCCTACACAACGCTTGCCTAAACGCGGTCTCCACTCCAGAACTCGTTCACCCATATGTACTAAAAAAACCTCCACAAAATTGAAACGTCAACTAAACCAATACAAAATCGAACTCGGAAACCCCACTACCCTACATCTGCATAACCATTGCGCAATCTTGACACAAGTGTCATTCAAGATGACGGCTATTATGGTCATCGGCCTGCGTCTGAGCACAATAGAACACCACTTTCGTTCCGCACCTTAGTGTTGACCAATAGGGAGGGGACACAATAGAGAAATATTGTCGATAGAATTACTACAAAATAGTTCTCATAGGTATTATTTTAATTTAACCATTTTTTATAGATGCAAAAATGGGCAATATAAATCTTAAAATTAAGTTAAGTTAGTCCCGTATGTCGGATTACCTGTAAATTATAATAAAGCTCTTTTGAGAGTAAGTACTCTTATGTATGTATTTATTTAACGACGCGAAAGCGACAGATAAACACGAGCAAACAACTACAAATGCGTACAATATTACATTGAAAAAAAACTCAATATTTATTTATGTACTGACGACCTCGATTACAGAGTGGTCACCATGTCGGACTGCCATCCGTAAATCCGTAAAAAGTACTCATATGTATGAATTTATTGCCAAAATCACGGTGTACATACAGTTCACTATCAATGAAATTCTACACAACGATAGTTATTCCAAGCCGGTGTACATATAATTTGATGTGTAGCTAAGCAAACCGTATGTTTATGTTTTACTCAAATGAAAATATTTTCCACTATAAACATTTATCGATATCGATAAACATAAACCGACATTATCGTGAGTGTAACATCACTATAAACGTGAATGTTATGAAACATCTGCATCTGACTTTCCTTTGACCCATTTCGTGTTGAACTGTGTTACAACATCGATGTTTGTAGATACGTTTTACTTGTACCTATCCTTGTTTGTATTAATATTTTAAAGGAGAAAGAGAGATACATACTAGCTTTTGCCCGCGACTTCGTCCGCGTGGAATAATGACTTCCGTCATACAAACTTTCATCCCATATTTTATCCTTGGGGGTAGAATTAATCAAAATTGTTTCTTAGCGGATGCCTACGTCATAACATCTACCTGCATGTCAAATTTAAGTTACATTAATTACTGTAGGTATGTATGCACTCGTAAGTGGTTAGTTTTCCGCAAATTCGACTTCTCTTATTTGGGTCCCGTGGTTCGTTGAAGCGCTCGTGGCCCAGTGCTACCCGCGGATCACTTGTGATCCGTGCGGTTAAGCAACGTCTGGCACCGTCATGACTGTGATGGGTCATTACTAAAAATGACTTTTAATTTCATGAGCGTTTCCGTGCTTCGGAGGGCACGTAAAGCCGTCGGTCCCGGTTGTCGTACGAACATCATCGACAGTCGTTACGGGTAGTTAGAGCCCTCAAAAGTCTAACATTCAGTTTAACCAAGAATGTCGTATAGCCCTCTGGGTTGTGAAGGTCTGATGGCAGTCGCTTCACGTAAAATACTGACATTCCGCCAAATCTGGTTAAAACTGAAAAACCGACCCCAAATGGACATGGGATAAAGGTTCGGAAAAGAGAGGTTCATTCCTGCGATATTTTTGGCTACACTTTTGAATATTCTAACTCGTCGTAACGACTGTCTAGGTGTTTTCTATCTATTATTTTGATTGATATAAGAAATATTTAATTTAAGAATATTTATCTGTTGTCTGCTGTACATAGCAGAAGCTTATTCATAAACAACTTTCAACAATAAATTTAATTTACTGACCGTCTGCTAATGTAAGTTAAAATATCCACAAAATAAACGCCAGTTAACATTGTAAACAAACAATAAATACAATAAACATACAATAGTTGGAGTAGAACCGACTATCGATGCGTGCTTGGACATTGAACTAAGATAACATTGTTTTAATCGCGACAGATAAACACGAGCAAACAACTACAAATTTTCCGTGCAATATTACGTTGAAAAAGCTTATTATTTATTAACTGATTTCAAAAAAGGAGGAGTCTTCTGAATTCAACCGTATTTATTATATTTTTACGTGTGCTACGAGCAGTCTAACTAGGGCGTACCAAGCTATTGGTTCCAGGTACGACTCAAGATATTTGTTATATTCCGAAACTAGCAGCGCCCCGCGGTTTCACCTGCGTAGTTTTAAATTTACCTCCCTTTTCTCCCCCTAAAGAGGGAATTTCCAAAAATTCGTAGTGGTAGCCTACTTCCCCCAACAAACACACGTGCCAAATTTCAGCTCTCTACGACCAGTAGTTTCGGCTGTGCGTTGTCTGTCAGTTAGTACATCACTCAGTAACGGAAGAGTTTTATATAATATAGATAGATGGTTTTGATTTGAAGTCACCAACACGCATTTGTTCTTGAATCTTCGATAATTTCTTTTGTTTATTTGGAGCCTGCGACTTCCTTGAGTACTGATGTCCCCCTTCCCTTAGGTTGTATTAGAACTAGTGTTGTAATTAATAAAATACTATATTTATGAAATAGAAATCATCACTAACTAATATTTTGTTTGTTTCCAGATGTATTCAGAATGCTGTTGTGTTGGATGGTTCTAGAAAACAGTTGGTGAGCTAATTTTATGATTTATTACTTTGTTTTCATCAGGGAATTTAAAGTATATCAAACTATGAACTGGCCTCGGCAAGGGCGTAGATTTTTCGTGTTGCAATTTGCTATTTTATCTTATACAAACTTTAAAGAAAGTGCATTTAATTTTCAATTTAGACATTTAAGTACCTACTTTTAAGTTTTAATGTAATCTTCACAGGTCGTCCTAAATAAATAACCAATAAATTACTAATTAACTATCAAAATAGGTGCAGTCGCTTTCAAATAATGCGTAAGATACTTTCGGCAATCAATTTGTAACTGTCTGTCTGTATAATCGTAAAAAACTCAATGATTATAATAGTAGTGTAAGCAGGAATAGACGTAATCACCACACCTTGCCTAACGCGTATTGGTTTGGTCTAAATACGCAACGGATTTTTATGCAGTTTTCATCAAGAGCATAGTTTACTTCACTACATAGTATAAAACAAAGTCGCTTTCTCTGTCCCTATGTATGCTTAGATCTTTAAAACTACGCAACGGATTTTGATGCGGTTTGTTTTAATAGATAGAGTGATTCAATGGGAAGGTTTTTAGTATAATTTTATTCCCATATTCCTACGGGAACGGGAACTACGCGGGTGAAACCGCGTAGTGTATAATAGCGTAGTGTATAATAAAATTTTACTCAGGTGAATAGTGGCATTTTTATGTATATCTCAAAAACCATGTTAGGAAGTTATTTCACCCTATGGGGGTTGAATTGTGAAAAATCCTTTCTTAGTGCATGCCTAAGTCATGAGAAGAGTACGTTTCGAGTTAAAGTTTCTAGCCCTAAGCGCGAGCGTATGCTGACACGCAGGCGACAGGGCAGAGCAGGCACGTGCGACGCAGACATGTGTCTGTCCTGCTCTCTCTCGCGACGTTCCATACTTTACAAAATCTACTCTGCCTCTTTTTTTTTTTAACGCGGTAAAAATGCATATAACTGCATACCGCCGTGAGCCGATATTGGGAGGGCCCACGGGGCATGTAGGGCTCTCCCAGCCAGAAGGGCTGGGCCTACCCACTAAAAACACAGCGACTTCCGTCCGCGTTACATTGGGGTGCCGTAGGATCCCGAGGGGGATTTCTACTACGGCACTCCACTGCGCGGCCTGCGTCGCTTGCGTGTCAGCATACGCCTTCACTAAGGGTTTGGGGTGTGCGTTGATCTATCGGTCAATCACTTTTGTATTTACTTTAGATTAAATATTTATTAAACTATTGATATCTAAATACAAGGAAATAGTTATTAACAAGTACTAATAACAGATAGATAATGATGCCATTACATATATTTTTATGGCTTATGTATGTCAATAGGTGAAACCATTGTTTATACTTGTAATTGCTAGTTGTTTATTTTAAATAAATAAAATTGATTTATTCTTACATCCGAGTAATTGTTCAGTTAATTGTAGGAAAAAAACTAAGGCTTTTGTGCTGAAGGGTCGCGGGTTCAACCATGATTGTTGTTAATCTAGCGACCCGCATCGACTTTGTTCTAGAACATTCGGTGGATTATCCGAATTTTTCCTTTTTACGTTCGAAGAATCTACCTATACCTATACCAATATTATACAGCGGTCTATTTGTTTAAAAGGTACCGGGGATATGTTTATGATTTTATCCTATTCTCTATAGTTTTCCAAAATTAAAATCTACCTCTCTAACTCAAGAGCACAAATCACATCTCAATCCTAAGAATTTCGTATTATCATCAAGAGACCAGCCAATCCAACTCTACCCAGCTTTCTCTTTAAGAATTTTTAAGCTTTAACCTACCAGGTCGATTTCAACACAAAATTTTCCATAAGCATTGCGCACTATAGCTCTAAAAATAGCATATATCCTCTGATCAGTTTTTCTGCCAATTAGCACCGACTTACTGCTAATTAAGTATACGAGACAAACACTAATCTTAGACATCCTTTAGTATTGACTAGCAGCGCCCTGCGGTTGTACCCGTGTAGTTTCCGCTCCAGTAAGAATGCGGGGTTAAAATTATGCTAAAAAACTTCCTCTTGAATCGCTCTATCTATTAAAAAATCGCATCAAAATCCGTCGCATAGTTTTAATGATATAAGCATTAATAGGGACAGACAGATGAAGAAGCGACTTTGTTTTATAATATGTAGTGATTAGCACCTTATGCACATGGTGGTGTTATTACTTAGTCTTTGTTTTGTGTCTGTGACGTTTGTTGTCCCAAGTTAATTATTGAGGTTATCTTAATTTTAAAGTAACGTTAATTTTAAAAGTCATAATTGTAATAAATACATAAAGTGGACTTGCAGTAAGTGCATGATTGCTATCTCGGTCTGTCTGTGTCTTTATGTTATGGTGTATAAGAGAATTATTTTTTAAGTATTTTACATTTATTTATGTTACATAAACTGTAGTTCGTTTGGTTAAAGCAGTAACATTTCAGCGTAATCATGCTGAACTGTTACTGCTTTTTGCGGGATTTCCCAGCTGAGGGTAAAACATGTTTTCAAGAGATACCTATTTGATATACCTTCTATATAACTATTATAATCAAAACTATACCACCACACCACTTTGAAAACAAAACGAATCTGCAATACGATAATACATTAATTAATTCACTCCCATGCGTAGTAACAAGCCTTAAATGTCGACTAAAATTGACTTCCATCTGTATTCCTATAACGTGGGCCTTATAAGGTGGCCATTGACGAGTTAGCTTAACTGATCAGTTGAACTGGCGTCCATGCAAAAATGGTCGTCAATCACCGGAGCGATTCCTTTCAGTGGGGAAATCTAGATGGCCTAATACTTTTGGAGTGACGGAACAGTTACAGTAACTGATCAGTTGAAATGGTATCCATCCAAAAATGGTCGTCAATCACCGGAGCGATTCCTTTCAGTGGGGAAATCTAGATGGCCTAATACTTTTGGAGTGACGGAACAGTTACAGTAACTGATCAGTTGAAATGGTAACCATCCAAAAATGGTCGTCAATCACCGGAGCGATTCCTTTCAGTGGGGAAATCTAGTTGGCCTAAAACTTATGGAGTGACGCACAGTTTTGTGTCTGGACTGATCAGTCAACTCATATTTTGTCTTTCCAAAAAGTAGCCACCGCCACCGCACTACTTGAGGCCTCCATCAAGTCCTCCATGGTGCAGGTGGATGGACACGCGGGGCAGGAGAGCAGGTGCGCCATATCTTGTACGGAGGCTCCACACTCACACTGGACGTTTGAGGCGTCAATGTAGCCCCATTTGGCGTGATTACTGACTCGTCAATGGCCACCTTTAAACGTTATCGTTCGTATGGATTTACGATATACATATAGCTAGCTATAGATTTACCACTTCATTGATGTATTGACGTCAGTAGCACAATAAAAATTACTGATTTGTATTGCCTTTACGTATCTCAAAGTGTAGTTTTTTTTGTCTGTATGTGACATGGTTTTGCTACATATGTTTGGCGCCGATTTATGTGAGAATTAATTGGTCAAATCTTTGGGAATGGCAAGTTTTTTGGAGTTGACGTAGTTTTGGAATAAAAGTGATATGACTACAAATGTGCTTTGTCAAAGGCTATGGTTACTTTATATTGTGCAATTTTGATGTCAGCAGTTGACTAAGGTCTGATCTAGTATAAATTAAATACTAGAACACGATTTAAAAATATGTTCCATCTTCTTCTTTGCGTATCGACTCAAATTTTTGACCAAAACTCGGCCACCGATATACCGCTATTAGTGGCCTTGTAAAGGTCCTCGCGTGTGCAGGTGTAGGGACACGCATGTCAAGTTAAAAGATGGGTCATTCTTTGAAGAGAAATGCCACATAGTATGTTCCATTATACAGGGTGTCCCGTAAGTAGTGGACCAACGGGATGTGGGGGATAGGGGAGACCGTTACCTACCAGAATCACCAAAATTTATTGTCCTAGGCCTCATAGTTTTGAAGTTATAACGTTTTTTAGTAAGTAGGTGAAATTATCGTACTATGTGCACATTTTTCTTAATTCTACAAAATCTATTACTTATTTTGATGTTATTTTTATTCAAGGGCGTTAAGAATACATAGGATTTTCTAATTTAAATCATTTTTTAGTGTAGTTATCATTAACATTAAAATTAATCAACAAAACAAGTGCAATTGTTAAATTTCAAAATACTCTAAGTGGTATTTGAGCTGAGCTCGTGTAAAAAAAATGTATTGTAGCCTTGTGGCACTTTATTTTAAAAACATCTACATATCACAAGGATTACAAAAACGTATAACACTGTGGTTTCAAATGAGTAGTTTTTTATTTTAACTAATATCAACGTAAAAGGGAACTTTTGAGAGAAAACAAAAATTCATTGCTAATTATGGAAATTCGTTTATTACTCAATTTATTTTTACATTAAGTGTTCAAAATGCTTTTCTTTAGCTCTTGTGTATTAAAACATCTTCGTATAAAGTCTTTTTGTAAACTTTTTTGGGCTCTTTGATGTTTTTTTATCAATTCAGCAACATGATTGAAATTTTGTGATAACTCTCTTTTTATCAGAAATATTTGTCTCATAAACTGCTTCTTTGAGGAAACCCCATAGAAAATAATCCAAAGGATTCAAGTCGGGAGATCGTGGCCGATTTCATGGCCAATCACTGGCCATGAAATAGTACCTTCGCGTCCAAACTCCAATATTTCTGATAAAAAGAGAGTTATCACAAAATTTCAATCATGTTGCTGAATTGATAAAAAAACATCAAAGAGCCCAAAAAAGTTTACAAAAAGACTTTATACGAAGATGTTTTAATGCACAAGAGCTAAAGAAAAGCATTTTGAACATTTAATGTAAAAATAAATTGAGTAATAAACGAATTTCCATAATTAGCAATGAATTTTTGTTTTCTCTCAAAAGTTCCCTTTTACGTTGATATTAGTTAAAATAAAAAACTACTCATTTGAAACCACAGTGTTATACGTTTTTGTAATCCTTGTGATATGTAGATGTTTTTAAAATAATGTGCCACAAGGCTACAATACATTTTTTTTTACACCAGCTCAGCTCAAATACCACTTAGAGTATTTTGAAATTTAACAATTGCACTTGTTTTGTTGATTAATTTTAATGTTAATGATAACTACACTAAAAAATGATTTAAATTAGAAAATCCTATGTATTCTTAACGCCCTTGAATAAAAATAACATCAAAATAAGTAATAGATTTTGTAGAATTAAGAAAAATGTGCACATAGTACGATAATTTCACCTACTTACTAAAAAACGTTATAACTTCAAAACTATGAGGCCTAGGACAATAAATTTTGGTGATTCTGGTAGGTAACGGTCTCCCCTATCCCCCACATCCCGTTGGTCCACTACTAACGGGACACCCTGTATATAAAGATAGAAATAAAGATGTACACAGAAATATTTTACTGTCAGTTCTACCCGCCTGCTTTTCCTTCAGCTGATTTTTTAACGAATTTTGTCTAGAAGAGATCTCTTGGCGATAAACTTTTGCACATAAAACAAAATTTATACATATGTATTTATATGTCCCTCTAGCTGTGCCCCGCGGTTTCACCCGTTTAGTTCCAGTTCCCGTAGGAATTTCGGGACAAAACATAGCCTATGTTCTTTCCCGGAACATAAGCTACCCCTGTACAAAATTTCAAGTCAATCGATTCAGTAGTTTAGCCGTGAAAAGGTAACAGACTGACAGAGTTACTTTCGCATTTATAATATTAGTTAGGATTAGTTAGGGTATAGTAGGGATATTATTAAGATTATAAGATTCTTTGTCTGTGTTAACTGTAAAAACTTTTTTTTTTCAAAAAAAGTAGGTTCCATCAAAAACCATCTTCTAAAAACCACTGCTAATCAAACTACAGTTATCAATATACGAGTAATAGTTAACTTCACCGTTATGTATACTTTATAATGCGAATAGTGCGAATACCTCAATGACGCATTTAATTCACAAAGGTGTTATATCTTTTTAGATGTATAAAGTCTTATGTGTCGCATAGAATATAATATACATTATAAGGTAATGCGAACGTGACTCCAGTCACTTACATTTTATAAGAACAGGTAGAAACCAGGTGGATATCAAATGTATTCTTTCAATAACTGGATATATTATGTACTAGCTGCGCCCCGCGGTTTTACCCGCGTGGAACCTTATCCCGTGGGAATTTTGGGATAAAAGGTATGCTATGTGTTATTCCTAGGTATGGCGAACATCTGTACCAAATTTCATTAAAATCTATTGAGTAGTTTTTGCGTGAAAGAGGAACAAACATCCACACATCCACACTCACAAACTTTCGCATTTATAATATAAGTAAGAGGCTTTATAATGTATTACTAAAAAAATTATATTTAGACACATGCTGTCTAAATGATTGCAAAATAGGAAATGTAATTTTTTAATCCTTTTGCGTTGAACTGACCCTGACCTGACCTAAAAATACTTCTTATTAGGCAGTCAAGCGAATAAAGTTCTGGGTAAGAAGAATAAGTACCTACCAGAAATTCTGGCAAAACACTTCTTAAAAAAAGCCAAATGTTTTTAGTGCCAAACCACTTAATTACTAACATTCGTTGGACGTTTTTAAAAATGCATTCAAAATATCGCCTCAGCCAGGACTTGAACTCGGAACCATGCTGAACCGTAGCACCGCTCTTCCAATTGAGCTACCGAGACTTCAAGTCGACTGGTCGAAAATCTTGAAAGCTTGGTATTGAGGTCTTAGAGCCGCTATTATATTCGTTGGACGTATTAGCGAGTGTAGTAAAGCCAACACTTACCAAAATAGAAGTTTTGGGATTACGTTTAAGAACTTCCTACTAATAACTTGGATACTTTACCAAAACTCTACAGCATTATTAACCACTGCAGGAAGAAGTAATCTAAAGTTGCACCACTGCAGCATCGCAGTTGTAAATTATAGGGGAATGCACCAAAACTTGGCACATTGCCGACTGGGATACTGTGGCATATAACCGTGTATTATTTAGGCTTACTACGTTATATGTAGCGTAATGATATTCCGATTTGGGTATACTAGAATAAAAGTAGGTGTATTTTATTATTTTAGTTGCATATTTCCCCCTTTTTATTTATGTTTTATTTGCATTTTTTCTATTAAGGTTTTTGGAATTTTCTGCTGGTATGAATACTAAAAGTATCATCATCATCAGCTCATATAATGTCGCCACCGAGGGGCTTGAGCCTACCCTGAATTTGGGTGATTAGGCCTTAGAAGAAAATGCAACTAAGTATGTGCTTTTTCTAATTCCGAATTTTTATGCAAACTTTCATAGGAATAGACGTAATAGTTACTGCGTAAAAAAATAACACAGATAGATAGTAAATGTAAAAGGATATAATGTGTCTTATCCTCACAAACTTTTACGTTTCAGATAATCTAGTGATGTAGGTCATCAAGAAATTGTGATACTTTTTGCTACACGAAGTGTTTTACCAAGCATTATCGCAAGGATGTTATCGAATTTTCGAGATAGAGCATTTTGTACAAGAGATTTGTTCCAATACTTTACTAAGTAGTTAATAGCCTTTAAATTACTTAAAATATCCCAATCAATAATATTTTTAGGTCACATTAAAAATACGTAAAAAGAGCATGAATTCTTAATGAAAATCGAAATTGTAATCCGACAACCTTCGAATCAAATATCAATGTACTGATATTAAAACATATCAAAAGTATTCAATATTAATAAAATATAAATGTTTCTAGTTATAATGTTGATGTGTTTGTAAGGCTATCATCGGGCGACCGAATCGAATGGAAGTAAGCGGTAATTTGCCTCAGTCTTTGTCGAGCCGCGATCGAGTAAGCGCGTCTCACACAAAAACTCATTAAAAACTAACTTTGTGTTCGTAATCCCAAATCATTTGTGCCCTGTGTGTTCAGTGAAGTGTTGTGTGGCTATAAAAGTACAGTTTTGTAGGTAAGTCGTTAGAAAATAATGCTAAAAGCTAAGTAAAAGTTTTCGACTTTTTTGCCTTGTAAAAGTAAAAGTGATTTTTAGCCAAGTTTCTCGTTAATTGTGACTTTGTGACTGTTTTAATGCTAGAAGGTTAATGGTTTTGATAGTAAATTATTTAATAATATTTTATGCTGCTCGTAAGTGGGTCAAAGTTAAACAGTTTTATCATTCAGTTTTGCGAGAAAATTAAACATTTAAATTTGTAATATGTTATGTATTATTAATAATTATTTAACAATGTAATCAATTTAATTATAAAAAGATAATTTTCAAGGAAAAATAAGTTGACCAAAATTGGTTTGTTCGCTTCGGAGGGATGCCATAATACGACATGGCACAGAGCTATATTTGCAATAGTCCCAGCATAACCGGGGACTGTCCTTGGATGCATTTTATTGTGTTATACAGGGATAGTCGCCGGATTGTGCATCCTTTACACAAGATTAAATATGTCAAAGGGCTTCCGTGTGTTGGCTTTGGCCCCATACTAGCCTTCCAAAAGACCGGGACTCATTAATAGTTCCGTGAATGGACAAGATACAGAGGTCTTTATTATAAACTGATTAAATAAATAAATAAAATACTTGTCCCGATAATCGTGCTTAAATCATCGACAATAATTATAAAAAGATAAGAGTCCTCAAAAGTCTAACCAAATAAATATCACAGCACACACAAGGACCGAAATTGAAAAGGTCTATTTGCGGAAAACTGACCACTTATAAGTTTCTACCACATAACATTACTACTTATTTTTTGTAAATAAATACCTGAGATATGTATAGAAATATAGAGTCGAATTTCTCTACATTGCAATAAGTATATATTTTTGTTTGAATAATACTAATCGTAGAAATATAATAATTAAGTATTGAATTCCTCTATCTACTATATAAAAATAAGTCGGGTTTTCCTTCCTGACGCTATAACTTGAGAACGGCTAGATCGATTTGGCTAATTTTTTTCATTTGTAGTTTTCTAATACTCTGTAGAAGGTTCTTATGTAAAAAAAAATTGGAAAATCAACGGGAAAATTGGATCTGTGCGAAGCCGGGGCGGGCCGCTAGTTTTTTATAAAATAGAGTACCTACCTACATATTTATAGAGTCAAATTTATCTACGTTTTTAGTATATTTGTAGTTAAGTTTTTACTTTTAATTTGTTAAATACTTGCTTAATTTTATTTGCAAACAACAAAAATGTTGATGTAACTTAACTTGAATGTAACTATTACGTATTTAATTGAAATCGACTGGTTATATACAGGGAAACAGTTAGACCTCTCAAATAATGTTAAACCCATATAAAACGTAGATCAATCTAATTTGGTCATCTGTTACGTCTCGAGATTTTCGCAGAAGTTGAAGGAATTTGCTCGTTTATACTAGTTTTCTTACTCACTGTGTTTATTAACTGACTAAGCCCATCGGTTTTTCTTGCGTAAATAACATTATTCACGCCATCATCTCATCATAGTAACTGACCCCTAAGTTCGAGACTTGTATCTAGCTAGAGAATCAGAAACTACGCACACACCCATTCACACACACACCCAGACCGAGACAAACATTTGTACTTCACAAAATATTTACCCCGCACGGGAATCGAACCCGCAACCTTACTCATACCTACCTAAATAGTTACTGATCTGCTCCCTGAGTATTTTATATTGTAGGTTTTCTCATTAACGGACTATATATTTTATCTATTTCGAAATAATAATTTCTACAAACATACTAACTCTACTACTGCTCTTTGATATGTTTATCTTTATTTTTTATTTAGTTCCACTAAAAAAGTCTGACTAGGTTTAAAATCAATATCGACCAGTTTAATAAGGCCATGCAGTTTTACCTGCGTAATTTCCGAGACTTTTTATCCAGAAACTTCTACAATGTTCGCGGAAACGGGAATCAAGCAAATAATTTCGTAATAAAAATAACTACATATATTTTGAAAATATGATAGTGTTTATTGTAAATAGGAAGCAATTTAATGAAGGTTGGTCCCTCACGACCTTGTTAAGATGAACTACACTACACGAACAGTGTGAGACAAACGGTACTATGGATAAGTGGACATTTATATTATTTGATAGCAAATGACCGAATGTTTAGTGATAAATTGATAGAGTAACTATTTTTGGGTGTGAACAGTAAGCACGGGTGTGAACATTTTGTAGTTTCATTTGTTAAAGTATGAAAAGGTTTAGTGCCATTATCTATCCCGTTACTATACCTGATTTGTTTTAAGGCTTTTCGATGATTTTAAAATACTTTTGTATACTAAAACTGGAATAAAATGTCTTTTTGTATAAAATAAATGATTAAAAAAATCATCTTAAACTAAAAATAAACAAGATAGAACTAATTAATAGAAATAATGTCCCTTATTTTTTTCGAATGGGACAAATACGAGACCGAACCTACACTACTACATGGCGTTGAAAAGAACAGTGTTCATTGTAGTATAAAAATCTGTGACCTAATAAACTACGAATGAATGAACAACTCTACATTGATTTCAATTCGTTTACATATTATGCAAACATCAATAATAATTTTATAATTACGTATTTCGAAATGCGGCTTAATAATGCCAATTTTTTTTCGAAACCATTGCATTTAATGTAATGTAGTGTATGTTTAAATAATAAATTTATAAATAAATGAATTTTGATAAAAATAAAATATTGTTTATAAAAACGGTGACCCGAATATTTCAATTTGACATTTTAAAAATAATTATAATTAGTAATGAGCTATGTAACAACGAATTTATAATATTTATATAAATAAATATGTTCTTAATTGAATTTGATAAATATACATTATGCTGATAAAGATTTTGTATTGCGCAAACGCAGGTGATAATACGAGGTTGACTTTTTTGCATACTCTTGCAAAAAATCTAATGCAAGCAATTCTTGTATACTTGTTTATTTATTAATTAATTAGGTTTCACACGCGTTGTTTCCATTCCCGTGGGAATTTCGGGATGAAAAATAGATGTTGCCCGATTCTCAGACCTACTGAATATGCTCACAAAATTTCATCAAAATCGGTCAAGCCGTTTCGGAGGAGTATGGCAACGAAAACTGTGACACGAGAATTTTATATATTAGATATTAAAGGCCGTTCAAACGAAAAAAAAACAAGTAATAAAATAATAATGTTGTATATTTTTAATTAGATTTTATTTGTCATTAAATTATTTTAAATGTTATTTTATAAGCTCTTTTTAGACTAAGTGCTTCTTTAAGGCCCGATCGAATGAATTAGAATTTGATTGTTTTTTAAAATAATTTGCAAAAACGTAAAAGAAAATATAGGTTTTAACAGTTACGCTGGGGTTAATTGAAATAAAGTTGTTTTTAAATATGTTAATATGGAATATCATTGTTTTTACATCAATGTAAGTATATTAAATTTATTACCGACACTATGAAAAGTAATAAATTTATGATATTTTTTTGTATACAATTTTATTCATTTGTCTTTGAACGAGTAACTTTTGCAACAAAGAAAATATTTTAACAATAGGACTTTCTTAATTTATGTATATTTTGTTGATTTATTATGGACATTTTGTGTAATAAAGTACTTATAATTTTTTCTAGGAATTTTTCAATAAAAAAATGTGTTTTTACTTCATTCTTTATTTTAAATATACCTACTAATAATAAATATTAATGATTTTCTAAGGATTTTTTTGTTAATATTAGACCGGGAGAGTTGGAGATGTCTGGGGGAGACCTTTGCCCAGCAGTGGGACAATGTGGGTTAAAAAAAAAACTATTAGACGTTTTTCAAATAAAAACAACTTAAAAATCTCTTTACAAAAATGTCCTACTAATATTATAAATGCGAAAGTTAGTATGTTTGTGAGTTTGGATATTTGTTACTCATTCACGCAAAAACTACTGTATCGATTTAGATTAAATTTTGTACAGATGTTCCTTATAACTAGAAAAAACACATAGGATACTTTTAATCCCGAAATTCCTATGGGATTGGGATTCACGCGGGTAAAACTGAGGGGCGCAGCTATTAAAAAAAATTGCGAAATTATTTGTTCATTATAACACTTTAATAAATATATGCTATAATTTAATAATCTTATCATTTTAATAACTACTCATCGATCAACGGATTTGTATTTACTTAATCAGTATAACTGATTATTTATGTATTAACGTTGTTCCTCTTGGCAATGAAATGATAAGTCAATAATTACGCATCACCAACACGCGTCAAAAGCACTCTTAGATAAGGATAATTGTAATTGTTGTTTAAGTAAGAAAGTGACAAATTAAAAATCACTACTTAGTATAAAACAAAGTCGCTTTCTCTGTCCTTATGTCCATATGTCCCTATGTATGCTTAGATCATTAAAACTACGCAACGGATTTTGATACGGTTTGTTTTAATAGATAGTGATTCAGTGGGGAGGTTTTTAGCATAACGTTATCCCCATATTCCTACGGGAACGGGAACTACACGCGTGAAACCGCGGGGCGCTGCTAGTTATATCTAAATTCGATTTGGGCCTTCAAAATTCCTTATGAATATGGTATATGACTTAGGAGCTCTTTTGCAAATGGCCCTATACAAGATTTTTTCATTTTTCGTAACGATTTTCTTTCCTCGATAGATATATAGATCTTTTTAGTAAAGATTGATAATTAAAAAACATAGTATGGCTATAAGAAAGTCATAAAAAATGTTTCAATGTTTGTGTGTAGGTAAGTATTTTTGATACTGATTGTACTTTACGCTATGTATTTAATCTTTACTTATATCTCACTTAACACAAGTTTTCTAAATACATTATCCTACTAATATTATAAATGCGAAAGTTTGTGAGTGTGGATGTTTGTTCCTCTTTCACGCAAAAACTACCGAATGGATTTTAATGAAATTTGGTACAGATGTTCCTCATACTTAGGAATAACACATAGGATACTTTTTATCCCAAAATTCCCACGGGATAAGGTTCCACGCGGGTAAAACTGTGGGGCACAGCTATAATACATAATTCACATAAACTTTCTTTAAATAAGTGTTTATTGTCTAATAAACATATATGTTTAGACGTAAATTGTTTTCATATACGCCAAGTTTCTTTTAGTTTAAAACTTACACTCACACTTTCTATTTCAATTATGTCTATATTATGTGAGTGTGTGAGTGTGATTGGAGGTGAAAGTTGTGACCTTGAATTTTGCACTTGAGTGAAATTAATGTTTGTTTTTTTCACTGTAATAAATAGGATATTCACCTGATGGTAGAGATTTAATTCGATCTTTAGCAATATGATCCTGGTTTACTCGGTTATCGGTCAGGATGATGCACAATAATGTCTTTTTACAAGATTATCACAAAATGTAATAAAAATCTATTCAGGAAAGTAAGAGTCCTCGCAGACTAAAAGCGATATAGACCAACAATTGTTTGAAGGTGATTTCGTTGTTATGTGCGCAGTCCTTTATCTTATCTTTTTATCAAGTTTGTGATTAAAAATCAGAGCTTTTGAAGGAACAAACAAAACAATATGCGCTATAGACCGTTTCCATATAATTGTTTGGAGGTGAATTCGTTGTTATGTGCGGAGTCATTTATCTTTATCAAGCCTGTGAATAAAAATATCAGCGCTTTTGAACAATCAAAACAATATTAGCAAACATCATTCTAAACACTTCCCAATTATTAAAATTACAACGCTAAACACGTAAATGATTAATTTAAATACAAATTAACAACATTTTGACACATTGCAAACCTGTTTATTTTTTGCAGTGTAACTTGAATTTTTCGTAAGTATATGATTTTATATTAATTGTGTTTTTTATATATAATAAACGACGCTTCCGTACTGACTACTAGCGTTATAAGATACTAGCAGCGCCCCGCGGTTTTACTCGCATAGTTCCCATTCCCATGGGAATACAGGGATAAAATATAGTCTATGTTACTCGCTGATAATATAGCTTTCCATTAGTGAAATAATTTTTGAAATCGGTTCAGTATTTTCTTAACCTATTCGTTACAAACAAACAATCAAATCTTTCCTTGTTATATTATAAGTAGACTAGTTGTGCCCCGCGGTTTTACCCGCGTAGAATCTTGTCCCGTGGGAATTTTGGGATAAAAAATATCCTATGATATATAAACTATCCTTATTCCTAGGTATGAGGAACATCTGTACCAAATTTCATTAAAATCCATTCAGTAGTTTTTGCGTGAAAGAGGAACAAACATCCACCTACACATCCACACTCACAAACATTCGGCTTTATAACGTTAGTAGAAGTAGAAGTATAGATGTGATTTGTTGGACCCGTTTTAGTTAAACGTTTAGTTAAAGTAACTATTTTTTTAACTTGCTTAAAAAAGAGCCGGTTCTGTAAGTATTTTTTAAATGATTTGTGTTTTTTATCTGTTCATCGATATCTCCGTCAATTGCGAATCGATTTTTAAAATTCTTTTATTGTTTGATAACTGTCGAGGTGGTCCTGTTGTCAACAAGTCTGGATCTGATAAGGAAATCCTATGATAGTCGTTGAAAATACTTCTTTTTTATATTACTTACTAGCTGTGCCAGTGGAATATAGTTCCCGTTCCCGTGGGAATTTCGGGATGAAAAATAGATGTTGACCGATTCTCAGACCTACTGAATATGCTCACAAAATTTTCTGAGAATCGGTCAAGCCGTTTCAGAGGAGACGGGAACGAACATTGAGAATTTTATATATAAGATTTATGAAATTAATTTGTGTAAAGTTTATTTTTCTTCTTCCGGATTTAACCTCTTGGCTTAATGTGGTCAGTTAATGTATAAATTTCAATTTATATTTAAGAAGTTATTTTAAACGTTATTTTAACTGAATCATTGATGGAACTTTCCTGTTATTGAGCATATGACCTACAGAGCAGTCACGGTCGTCTTTGTGCCGAGAAATTTAAAACCTAACCTTCGCATTTCTTTTACTCCGACTGATTTATAGAACAGCTGTATTTATTGAAAGAATAATTAATATTAAATTTATTATCCTAAATGTTAAAGAGATGAGCTCCATAAATAAAAACAGTTGTTTTTATCACCTTGTTTTATTTAATTTACTCTGCATTTGCCTGCGTTGTATGCATCGTTGCCTTGCTTAACCTTCCTCAATAACGAGCTATCTAATACAAACAGATTTTGACCAATTGGATTAGTAGTAACTGAGTTTGTGCGTTCTAACAACCTGTGTCTTTTTATAGTATTACTAGCTGTGTTCCGCGGATTTACCCGCGTAGTTCCCGATCCCGTGGGAATTTCGGGATAAAAGATAGCCTATGTTCTTCCGCGAGCATAAGCTACCCCTGTACCAAATTTCAAGTCAATCGGTTCAGTAGTTTAGCCGTGAAAAGGTAAAAGACAGACAGAGTTACTTTCGCATTTATAATATTATAAGTAAAATAAGTATATAAGTAAGGATTGGTAGATGACTGCCCTTAATTGCAGGTGTCCATAAACTAGTATTCATTTACCTAAGACGCCCCTAAACAGTGCTGCAAATTAGATGAACTGCTAGAAGTCATTTTGGTAGATTTAGTAAAATCCGTAGTAACTGGTGTTGTACAACCCTAATATTATTAAAACATTAGAAAATAACTGCAATTTATCAACAGATATTGGTAGATTTGGTGAATATCATAGTGAAAAATATAATAGCTACCCACTGGCCCTAGACGATTCTTCAACTCAACTGCCCCGTGTACCTAAGCTTATTGAAACAGAAACAATGACCAAAGTAGAATTGCAACAACACAATGACTCATCATTGAAATTGCGTCTTATATTTGAACCCATTGAAGGAGAAAGTTTTTTAAATCCTTTCTCATTGCTCACCTACTTTTAAAGAAACGTTTGCCAATGCATTTACCAAATGTAATTCTTGACTCATCGTTTCGGTTGTAAGTTGTCTGTCAGCTTTTTTTGACGTCAAAAAAGCTGTAGGTTCTCAATTCGTCGCGATATTTTTTAAGAACAAAAGTCAGGTTAAAATGTTCTTGAATGAGTGTCTTCCAGTCCTTTTTAACCGACGTCAAAAAAGGAGGAATTTCTCAATTCTTGGCAGTCTTTTTTAAGAAAAAAAGTTCGGTTTATCTTAAAAATATTTACCTATGAAGAGATACTTACTATTGTAAAATTATCTTTAATTTAGCTAAGCCTTTCAGTTATACCTGCGTTAATACTCCCCCATTACCATGGGTAGTTAGCATGACGATATAATCAAAACCTTCCCCGGTTAACAGGCTGTGTCTAATGCAAAAAGATTTTTAAATTCTTAATTCGTCTTGTGGCATACATTATTTTAAGCTGTGATAAAATTATATTATTGTATTCATGAATAATTAAAAGCTAAATATAATGGATTAATCTTAAAAGAATTTGAACAAATAAATAAATAGTTCCTGATAAAAACTATACATCTTTGGAATATTAGTATGATTCGATTAAACGACCAAAAAATAGACGAAACAACCTTCTAAAAACCCGAAACAAATTTGATTAAATAATAGGAAGAACTTAAAAATGAGGAATTAAAATCAAACGTTCACTTATAATAAAAACCCGTTAAATCTATTTATTATTTATTTTATTTATATTCACTATGAATTGAAAAGATGTTTAGCATATTATTTGCAAATTAACGGAAGTTGTAGTTTTTAATACAGGTTGCAATTGACGTCAGAGTTGTATGCTAAAAAATGTTGCCAATGTCGATTGCTGAAATTTGATTTGATTATGTTTTGTGACGTAAGGAAATTAATGTATCTAAAGATGGCGTTGGAGTCATTTGAACTTATCGGTCCAGACATAAAACTGTGACGTCACTCGAAAAGTTTTAGGCCGACTAGACTTCCCTACTGTTTGGAATTACTCCGGTGATTAACGACCATTTTTGGATGGACGCCAGTTAACTGTCTTGTCAATGGCCACCCAATACCTTTTACGTCGATTATTATGATATATACATATATTAATGAATATAGGCTAGCTGTTATACCCGTCATTTTTAGGGATCCGTACGCAAAGGGTAAAAATAGGACCCTATTATTAAATTCTCCATCTGCATGTCAGTCCGTCTGTAATCAGGCTGTATCTCTTGAAATATACAGTTGCACAGATGCCGTGTTTTTCTTTGTTAACGGATATCTGCGTCATAATATGTATCTGCGAACCAAATTCTTAATAAATGTTATCCCAAAATTCCCACAAGATCGGTAAAACCGTGGGTTCCTTTATAGAAAGATACTATTTCCCGTAACATCTCATAGAATAGAATAGAATAGAAAAACATTTATTTCGTCAAAAAAGACACATGTTACATTATTTTAAAAGCAAATCATGAAGAATTAACACTAAAAATAAGAAACGTTCCGAGTAGTTCTCACTCTGTGTTTTGTCTTTATCACTTGATATAAAGTAAGAAAGAGACAAAACTAACTTTACTTGGTGAGTAACTTTACTTGAAGGTCGTGAAATAGGCCCTTAAACGGTTTTATGAAAATGTTTCAAATTCATGCTACGAGGTTATAAAAAATATGTTTTTATGAACCGTTGTTGACTTTCTCTACGGTGTGCAAAGAGAAATAAAGTAGGTCTGTATCTTTGCTTACGGTAAATGTAATGATTACTTACTTGCATACAGTAATCACTACTGTTTTTGGGTCAGATCTTTTTAACCATTGTTTTGATGTGCTAAATTTATGGTATTTTTACCATGTTTTTATTCAAATGTGTGGTTTTTGTTTATTTATAAATCTTGTGCTTCATTGGAATTTGTATTGGTTTCATTAGATTCTTTATAACGATTGCTGGTGTGAAGTGTTTTGCTCACTGCAATCCCATTTCCATCTTATAGTAGTGCTTAGAACTTCTTATTCTTATTTTTGGAGATTGTTTGGTTTGGTTTGATCTTTGATTAGGTTGCTGTGTATTTTTTTACACCATTCATATAATATTCGACCCCTAACACTCTTATCCAATAAAACACCCAGATCAAAATAATCTGTCAAATATCTACCTTCGAACCTCCTAATTACCAAACCTTCAAAATAACCCCACAAATGCTCACAAAAAATATTTAAACTCAATTCAAAATCTTTAAATCCATGTTTTATATTCACAATATCAAGTGCTAAGCGGTAAACCATTTCGAGTGTTGATGGTGTCGTAATAGCAGCTCGCCGGCCGGTCAAGGCAAACCGAGATTGTTATTATATTGTCACAATGCAGTCTCAATTATACCTTCAGCTTTAACGTTCATCTATTGAAATGTTCGTTCGTTTTTCTAGGTGCTTCTTCAAGCCCTGGGGGAGTTTTCGTTGGACCCATTTTGTTTCAAGTCTTTATTAAAGACTGTTTTTTTACAAGCTTTTATTTAGTTTCACCTGTCCCGTTGTCTGTAATCAAATCCTGAAAGCCATTTCTCGACCACTTCTGGTTATCTGATTGAGCTGAAATTTGGCATACTTTTGTAAGTCCCAGTGACAATGAAATAAAAGCTAAAAAAGCTTGTTTTTAAAAAGGCTTTTTTTAATTTACTACTCAACATTACATTACTCAACAATAGATTGTTTTTATTTTAATCTCTCCAAAACTCCTTATATGATCAAAAGGTTTCCTTGAGGGATTAATCATTGGACTCTTTTTTATTTTAAGCCCTTATTATTATTTTTTTGTATTATAATCCTTTAAAATATTCATCTACGCTATGGTGCGGTATAAAAAATATATCTCGTGTTACTAGACCGGTTTACGCATTGCGTTGTTTGTCAATCACGTGAGTTTTATAATTTGTGCTTTAGATTAGTTAATTTTTTTACTTTGCCATTTTTTAAAATACTTAGTTAGTATGGAATTATAGTTTTGTCAAAAAGTAACTATAGTTAGTTACTAAAAGGTAACTAATTTCCAAAAAGTATTAAGTTTCTTCAGATTACAACCGGCCTTTTAACTCCAGGTCGTAAACATTTTGTGAATTATGCTAAAACCTTTATTTAGTACGTTTGCAGTTTACTCTGAGTTACAAGATTCCGGTATGTGAAGAAATCCTGGTTAGTTTAAAATTCCGACTATTATTCACATAGTATATACAAAAAATAAACAATTTACCTAACTTTATCATCATCCCTTCATATTTGTTCATTAACAAAGATTGTTTTCCTAATACTTACTCAAGTAATTTTAAAGTAAATATGCGGACCCTACAAACATCACTTAGCATACCTAATGGTTGTCAGAGTGACGTGTTAGTCATTAACATTGAACTCAGGACAAAGGATTACTTGTACACTTTTATATTTAAGGATCATTGGCATTGTTTCAAGGTTGTTTGCGCGACAATGTACAGTCGCGTGCAATGATAAGTATACACGGGCAGATTTTCAAATAAATGTCCACACTGAAAATTTCAGAAACAAGTAGCCACTTAGCAATTCATATTAATATAACCACCCGATTTTCTCACAATAATGTATACATTTTTGCCAAAAATATGGATACAGAGCGTTTTCAGATATTTGTATACACTACCACATGCAAAAATATGTATCCATTACGAATACCAGTAATATGTAAGCGATATTATTTTACAAAAATGTAACCAATACTATTTCATTATAATGTATACAATGATGCCTGTGATTTTTTCTTAAATATGTATACACTTTAAAATCTGTAGCAGTTTTCACTATTTTGACAAATGGGTATTCATTTCAATATCATGTATACAATGTAATTTTCCAATTAATGTAAACATTCTTTTTGTTTTAAAATATTGTTATGAAGGCAGCCAGGAGGCGGTGCGGCCGCGGCGGCGAGCGGTGGGGCGTGGACTTTTTTATTATTTTATGATTTTCCTATCTACCCTCAACTTGTTGCAGTGAAAACATCAATGCAGCATTGAATGTAGGATATAATTATCATTTGTAGTTTGTGTATTGTTGTTTTTGTAAAGCTTTTATTAACATGCTTTGTATGTAAGTGTGTATTCGGGTGGGAACTTTGAACTCAATTTTGAAGTAGATATCTTCAACTAATCAGTTAATCAAGCTGAAAAGCTTAATCAAGCTGAAATTTTGTATACATGTTTAGTTTGGATTACAATGCTCGATATAGTGTGTGACATCATTATAAATCCAATATGGCGGACCATCCAACATGGCGGAGTAGTTATTTTTGATGCACTTCTACAATATGGGCTTCTACGATCTGTAAATCAGTAGATCTTTGGATCAATCGATCAGTAGATCAATCGATCAGTGACTCATTCGATCTGTAAATCAGTAGATCTGTGGATCAGGATCAATAGAAAAGTAGATCAATCGATCAGTGGATCAATCGATCAGTGGATCACTGGATCAGTAGATAACTGGTTCAGCTGACCAGAAGATCAGTGGATCAGATTTTTTCTATACTTAATTTATTTTTAAGACTTCGCTGGCTAGGATTCTCTGTCTGTTCATCACGTTAAACGCATCGACTTACTCTCAACAAGCCTTTTCATTTGATACCCATATTGTAGAAGTGCATCAAAAATAACTACTTCGCCATGTTGGATGGTCCGCCATATTGGATTTATAATGACGTCACACACTATATCGAGCATTGTAATCCAAACTAAACATGTATACAAAATTTCAGCTTGATTAAGCTTTTCAGCTTGATTAACTGATTAGTTGAAGATATCTACTTCAAAATGGAGTTCAAAGTTCCCACCCGAATACACACTTACATACAAAGCATGTTAAATAAAAGCTTTACAAAAACAACAATACACAAACTACAAATGATAATTATATCCTACATTCAATGCTGCATTGATGTTTTCACTGCAACAAGTTGAGGGTAGATAGGAAAAACATAAAATAATAAAAAAGTCAACGCCCCACCGCTCGCCGCCGCGGCCGCACCGCCTCCTGGCTGCCTTCATAACAATATTTTAAAACAATAAAGTTAATTTAAAAAAATAAGAAACCGACTTCAGCACTAAAAAGTAAGAAAATAATTTAAAATAAACGATATCTTTAATACATATTTACAATTTATAATTAGTAACATTTAGAGTCAGTGCCAGCCCAGGATAGTTTTTTTTCCTTAGAAGATGGCACGAGATGCGCCTATAATATTAATGAAGGCTTTGGCTGTCACCGACTCCAAAAGTAACTAATTATAAATTGTAAATATGTATAAATGATATCGTTTATTTTAAATTATTTTCTTACTTTTTAGTGCTGAAGTCGGTTTCTTATTTTTTTAAATTAACTTTATTTTCAACTTTTTAGTGGGAAGTTAGTCTCCCTCTACAAAAGACGCCTAAATTTTCATCCAGAAGAGCTTTTGACTCGTGGACCACTTGAATCCTTTTTTTTGAGGGAGGAAGACTTTATGTCTTTCCTCTGTCCAGGGGAACGTCGGAGTATGTCAGACTCCGCACCGCAAAGATGGAGCGGCGACGCGCTTACCGACTAAAACCCCTCGGTGTGCCACCTCTGCGCTTATGGCCGAAACCGGAAGAAACGCGGCTGCACGCTACTACGATCCCGGATAGTGCCTCTACCCTGTTAAGGGTTTCTCCTCCGAGCTAGAATGTAGCTCTGGGCGGCAGATGTTGAATCACCCCCTTCCGAAAGTAGCGCGCGGACACACCGCGCGCACCCCCTCGAGGCCTAAGTACAGGGTGGCGCAATAGAACGCATATTGCATCATCTTTTTTTGCGTGGTAGAAGGGGCGTGGGCGGGGGGAGACCGATATCGTTGGGTAGCGCGGTTCATAAAGTTTTAGTCACTATGAGTCACTTCGACGGGAAGCGTCGCGCATTTTGCGTGCGCGCATTTTACGAAAACTCTCGTTCGTACGTAGTTGTCAGGCGACTATTTTGTTCTGAGTATGGTGTACGGCAAATTAGGGAGTCCGAGTGCTAATTTAATTAAAATCTGGATAAAGCGTTTTGAAGAGACTGGATCGAAGTTTAAACCACACGCGAAAGGTCGTCCACGCACATCTAGGACCGAAGACAATATTGAGAGTGTTAAGCAGTCGGTACGAGAAGATCCACAAATGTCTACTCGCAAGAGATCGTCTGTCCTAAACATATCGCGACGAAGTTTGCAACGAATTTTAAACTTGGATCTTAAATTGCATCCATACAAGCTGCAATTAACTCAAGAATTGAAAGACTCTGACTTCATAGCACGGCTCACATTTGCTAATGAAATGCTCAATCGGTTTTCAAATTTTGAAAACATCCTTTTCTCTGATGAGGCACATTTTCATATGAATGGGTTCGTAAACCGCCAAAATTGTCGTTATTGGAATAGTGAAAATCCCAGACTCAAACATCAAAAACCGTTACATAGCCCTAAAGTGACAGTTTGGGCCGCAATATCTGCCAAAGGAATAATTGGTCCTTATTTTTTTGAAAACGCACGGGGGCAAAACATCACTGTTAATACCGAACGCTATGTTGCGATGTTGGAAGGTTTTTTGGCCCCAGAACTTGAAAATTCAAGAATAAAGAACTCTAGGACTTGGTTCCAACAAGACGGAGCTACCAGTCACACATCAAATGACTCCATGGCGGTTGTGAAGCAGATGTTCCCTGGCAAACTGATTTCGAAAAGAGGTGATATCCCATGGCCTCCGCGCAGTCCAGACTTGACGCCTCCTGACTTTTTTTTGTGGGGATACCTCAAACACAAAGTCTACACCAATAATCCGAGAAACATCAGTCAGCTCAAGGAGAATATTCGTGGTGAAATGGCAGCAATCACACCAGCACTACTTAAGAAAGTTTTCGGTAATTTCCGTTTGCGGTTAGAGGAGTGCCAACGTAGAGAGGGTCATCATTTAGATGATGTTATTTTTAAAAAATAAACTTCAGTTATCACTTAATAATTGCTTAGTTTTATTTTAACTATACCTTTTGTATTTATTTTTTAATAATTATTTTAAAAATGCACGTTCTATTGCGCCACCCTGTATGTGGCGGCAGTGGATCTCCCCCCGGGGATCACTGCCGAAGGTCGGGCGTATGGCGGTTGCAGGACAAAGTGATAGTCCCGTCTCCGTCTGCCCAACCTTCTGCTGCGGATAGTGTTAGTGGAGAGGGCTTCACGCTCTCTCTCTGCAGCTTATTTTTGCGAGAGTACGACCTCACAAAAGGTGGACACTCCAATCCAAGACTCTCCTCGCTCACCATAGCAGAGACTACATTTGGCAAGGAGAGGTCGTTTCCCACGATTGCCGTGAGAGTTGCGAGGGCAATAGCCTCTTGCAGGGATTTCTTCGCTGCTCTGTAAGTGTCGAGCAGTACAGCCTCAACGGGTACCGCTTGAATCCTGTCCCATGAGCTGATGTTACACATGATTTATTATAATCTACCACAACCCTGCATTTTATTACTTCGTTTTAACTTCATCGTCCCAATTAAACCATCATTTTATTACAAAACTTCTTTATAACCACAAAGGTATAAGAACTTTTTAGAAAATTAACCAAAGTCAAAATAAAAACGAAAATAGAGGCTGACGTTTATACTGTCTATTTATTAATTAAAATATCTATACAAACTAATCTGGTGCAGTGTTTGTTTGTAATATCTTAATATATATATTTTTTACCAAAGTTTTATGAAAACGCACGGAAGATATATGTGTAATAGGTACTTATAAAAGTATAAAAAAAAACATTTTTAAAAATTTTGTAGGTTCGGTTTTATTTCGGTGTGTCTTGACGTATTAAAAAACTGGACCTTTTTATATCGAAAACCCATGAATTGTGAACAGCATTTGATTTAAATACGAAAGAATACAGTCAAAAAATTTTATCCAGAAATTCTTATGGTATCAAGAATATCGCGAGCAAAACCACGGATCACAGGTAGTTTTACTTTTAATAATGTCAATCGACACCCCAGCCTACAATGTTGGGGGTTTTTCTCGATTTATCCTGGATCCCATCATCAGATCCTGATTTCCTTGACATGGGACCACTTCGCGAATATCCGCTTTCTAATGAAACAAGAATTTTAAAATGCTCCATTCATGATTACAAAGAAATCGCGTAACAAACACACAAAAAAAAAAAAAACATACGCGTCGAATAGAGAACCTCCTCCTGTTTTTTTGGAAGTCGGTTAAAAAGAATGTTTACATTAATTGGAAAATTACATTGTATACATGATATTGAAATGAATACCCATTTGTCAAAATAGTGAAAACTGCTACAGATTTTAAAGTGTATACATATTTAAGAAAAAATCACAGGCATCATTGTATACATTATAATGAAATAGTATTGGTTACATTTTTGTAAAATAATATCGCTTACATATTACTGGTATTCGTAATGGATACATATTTTTGCATGTGGTAGTGTATACAAATATCTGAAAACGCTCTGTATCCATATTTTTGGCAAAAATGTATACATTATTGTGAGAAAATCGGGTGGTTATATTAATATGAATTGCTAAGTGGCTACTTGTTTCTGAAATTTTCAGTGTGGACATTTATTTGAAAATCTGCCCGTGTATACTTATCATTGCACGTGACTGTACGGTCAGCGTCAAATAAAAGGTCTGTCCATCCCTGCCGGGCTAGCATGACTTCGATAACGCGATAGATATAGCGATTTATCGACATCCAACTGTCAAAATATGATAAAAATACCCATATTTAATTTTATTACGTGATAAATTTTATATCATTTGGACATGCTCGCGAAATCGATATAGCTATTTATCAACATCCAACTGTCAAAATATAATAAATATTGCCGCCATATTTAATTTTATGATATCGTAGCACGCCATAATTCATTTGGTCATGCTCGCGAAATCGATATTATTTCGTGGTGTCGATATATTTTATCACGCACAGTCATGCTAGGGGGGCTGGTCATTACCTTAGGGTACCTTTTATCTGACGCTGACTGTACTTTGGAGAAGTTTCTCGTATCAACTATATCTGCTATCAAATTAATAGCTTCGTTAATGTTGATTCTAACTACCAATTTAAGTCTTTCGTTTTTATCTATTTTATGACTGTCTCGAGGTTCATTGCTGCGTTTATTTTAAAGCTATCTTTGATATCACCATCGTCAGCCCGTTACCATCCACTTTCCGCTTCCGCTTCCCCATGCCGCGCCACCACACTCGGTCCTCAGCTCTGCGCATCCAGCCGCTACCAGCCACCTTCTTTAAGTCATCGGTCCACCTGGCGGGCGGGCGTCCCACGGGACGGGTTGTTAGCTCCACTAGTAGTGTGTAGTCTCCACTCCAGCACTCTTCTCGATATAGTATGTCTTATTCCGAAGAGATAAGAATGAATTCCTTTAAACATTTACTTTGTCATCAATTACAATAGAGAAGTTTTTGTTCAACGATAAAAATTCTAGTAATAACAAAGTTCATAACTTACCTTTCTTTATTCATATATTTAAACCTCATACAACTCATCCTTAACCTTTTATAAATCTCTTTCGAACACAAAAGACTTCCCGATAAAGATACATGATACTTAGTCACAATAAATAAACTGTTAGACCTTGACGCCTTTGTCGATTGACTAACAATGGCCGCGGGAACGATGACAGGAACCCCTTTAGCTGATCGAGGAATAATAGTCCTGACATTATTGTATGACGCAGAAGAGCGAGGGTGGATAATGTCAGCGATTGATTGATTTGCTTAAATAGGAAATGAATTAAATGTATGCAAATGTGTTTGTCTGTTACGTGTAATGGAATTCTTTTGATATTGTAAGGAACTGCATAATATTTTAGGAAATTGATTTTGATAAATACTTCTGGTTAGACGATATTTAATGAGTGTTTGTGTGCAATGTTATGCGAAATTATCATTCCACTTGCGGGTTTACCTGCTTGAATCTAGTGACATAACTATACATATATCTTAGGATCTTTTTAAAATCATCATTATCATTAGCTCTCATACAAGTATCCACTGAGAGGTTCAAGTCTAACTTGTATTAGGGCGATCGGGCTTTAGTTTACAAGAAACTTCTAGTCTTTTAAAGAATAAAGGCAAGACTACTTTTGAATTATCACACTAATATTATAAAGAGGAATTATTTGTTTCTTTGTAACGAATAGGTTCCGAAACAATTAAACCGATTTCAAAAATTCTTTCACCATTAGAAAGCTACATTCACTCTGAGTAAAATAGGCTATATTTTATCCCCATATTCCCACGGGAACGGGAACTACGCTTGTGAAACCGCGGGGTGCTACTAGTTGAGTATTGAATTTGAATCGACTACTTTGTATATCCCAACTACAACTGAACACTTGAATCTGCAAGACTCAAACAAATGTTCACACAATTATGTTAAATATTTAGAAATGTTGCAGTTACAACACTGGTTTGGTCGTGTTCAAACACTCACCATCACAACAGTGCGCAATTACAGCAGTACGTCTAACTATAGTTTCGTAACGTTAGGATTCTGTAGACAGTTGCCCAAGAGTCTCACATCATCAGATCATACTCGACCTGACCAAGGCTAACAAGCATTAACAAACTGATAACTGGTTTTGTATTGATGATATGTTAATCCTCTCAGTGACTTGGAATTCGAATATATTTAAGTCACGAGTGAATTATTTTTTAGGTGAGCTTGCTCCATCTTAGGTTGTATCATCACTACGTAGTATAAAACAAAGTCGCTTTCTCTGTCCCTATGTATGTTTAGATCTTTAAAACTACGCAACGGATTTTGCGGTTTGTTTTAATAGATAGGGTGATTCAGTGGGAAGGTTTGTAGCATAATTTTATCCCCATATTCCTACGGGAACGGGAACTACGCGGGTGAAACCGCGGGGCGCCGCTAGTGATGAATAAAACATACTGCCCCTTGACTAGGTTCATTATCTTTATCTAGGTTATCAGAATTTATGTACACACTAATAGTCATCACAAATATAATAATAGCCAAAGTAAGGTTTCTAATGAAACTATTTTTTAAACAATTAAAAATGCCTATTACCCCAGTTTAAAATATTTATGCTCACAAACAAAAAAACAAGGAAAAGTAATTAAGTTATACCTATAACAGTTACATAAAATAAACTTCTTATTATACAGTCATAGCATAACAAATGCAACATTATATATAAAACCTGTTTTATTTATGTAAAAATGTTGCTCAATAATATTATACAACTTGTAGAATTAAACTGAGTTACTAAAACGGTTTATATTACTGACTCACCACCGAAATGGGCAAAAATATATTTTGGGTAAAACACTAACGTAATAGATATAATTTTATGTAACTAGGACCCTATAATGACTCTACAGTAATCTGTGACCAGGCCTACTATAATTGGAAATAACATAACATTGGAAATAACATTCACTACATCATCTCATTATGGTAACTGATCCCTAACTAAGTTCGAAACTTGTATCTGGGGTATCAGAAACTACGCACTCATTCACACTCACACACCCACCAATAGGAAAGTGATTGTTGTTTGATTTTTCATTCATACAGCTTCAAAGTTAGCTGTACCCCGCGATTTTAACCGCTTAAAATTCCATCCCTTGACAGCATAGAAACCTTTCTCTATAGAAGTGATTCAGTCCTATCTATTACTAAAAACTGCATTAAAATCCGTTGATTAGTTTAAAAGACAAAGACAAAAATCTGTTTAAGTGTTTTATTTCAATGTGTAGTGTTCGTTTAAATCAAAGATATCAATAAGTTTAAAAGATCTAAGCAAATGGACAGCGGAAGCGATTTTATTTAATACTAATACTATGTTATTATAAAGAAGAGAAAATTTTAATAACTTCTTTTGATTAAGAATAAAGACTATCTATATATATAAAAATGAAACCTGTTTTCCTTGGTCACGGCATCACGCGTGAATGGCTGGACCGATTTCACTAATTCTTTTTTTGTTGTATTTGTTATTATTAGGAGAAGGTTCTTATGTAAAAAAAACACGGAAAATCAACGGGAAAATTGGACCCGTGCGAAGCCGGGGCGGGCCGCTAGTATTTAATAAATCTTTTGTTCTCACAAGTTATGTTAATTTACATAATGATATGTATAAATAAAAATAAACAGTATTTTATTTGTCTCAAATACATAATTAGTTCAAGAAATTTAAATTATGATATTAAAATAATGAATATCAATGATTAACTTTACTTATTGATACGAATGATATTAAAAGTGGATAGATAAATATAATATTTAAAATGATAAGTACTGTATGATGTAATATTCTAGATTTTTAATACATACTTACGTTCTACTATCAAAACCGGACCCACATCTTGTTACAAACTAAGCAAAACTATCAATAAGTACTAAAAATTCTTAAAATTTATAGAAATCCAGACCAAGACAAAGTATTGTCTTGAGTGAAAGTCGAACCCGTGACCTCTGGCATAGCAGGCAGAGCAGTGGCGTAGCGTGCCTTGGCCCCACCAAGTCCCGTATAAAAAAACATATGGGGGCCATTATGAAGGGTAAAGATTTCTTACAAAAGAAAAAAAATGTGTGCATTAAATTGATAGAAATATTTACATCATAATTATATTATTACATTATTTACTTTTGTCATTTCTAAAATGATAAAAAATTTGGGATGTCTTTATTATTTTTTTCTTACACACGGAGACTCCCGTGGCCCGGGGCCCCCGTATAATTGATACGGCTGATACGGGCGGTAGCTACGCCCCTGAGGCAGAGTACCAAATATACCCCTTGGTCGTCATATTTTTTGTTGAATTATACCTTTTAAGATTGATCATAATATCCTTACCATTAAATCAAACATTTGCCCGACCCGGTAAAGGCTTTTGATAATGTTCGCCACGTATGTTCACTGTTTTTTGTTTTCCTTTTGATAAAATCAATGGTTGTGGTGCACGATGGGATTGTTCTGTGTTCTGACTCATTTCAGGGTCAAGGTTGTTTACATTGTATAGATTTCATGTAATGTTATGTTATGGTGTCCCTCAAGGATTCATGTTTAGTCCTATTGTGTTGTTTGTTGTTGTTTTAGGTGAAAGAAACGAAAGTGAGGTTACATGAGTTACATCTAAAAACTTTTTGATATATTCTTAAGTTTAATCTATTTATTTTTCTTTATTTACACGAACACTACACATTGAAATAAGACTTCTTGTAAAGGATTTATTGTAATGTAAAACGAAACTTAAAATTACGCCAAAAAACCATTTAAGTCCTCGTAATGAAATTTTATCTACGCCTTTGACTTTAAAGGATTTTAATACGAAATTATAGTGACTTCTATATTTCTTTGAAATCCAATATGTAAAACATGTATATTCATAGAAGCAATTAGATTACTAAGCATAATTGAAATGACTGTGATACGCCAACTAGTTACATATAACAATGTAATAATATTCCACATAAAAAAGATGTCACAATGTCATATTTGCTTATTATCCTATTACAATGAGAATGACGTACAAGCATTCAATGATTTCTGACAATCTTAAAGCGGATGGCGCCTGTTAAGTTAGAAATTAGCGTTCTTTGTTTTTCATTCATGAAACAAACAGTTTTGATTTTTGTATATGAGGTTAATTCGATTATAATTAAGTGAGGCATATTACAAATATAAGCTTCATATAAAAATAAAGGACAGTACGATCCCACTGCAGGGTTAAGGCATTTCTGTGTATAATATTAGTACAGTAAGTTCTATCGTACTACATACTCCAATAGATCCTGAGGGCACTGATCGGCTTCTTGGAAGAATTGAACTGGTACTAGACGCCCACCTCACGCAAAATGGACGTAACTGAGTCGTCTAATTGCGGAGAAGAGCCTGCCTACAAGTAACAATACACCAATAATTGAATGCTTGTTGGTGATGGACACGTGTTTTGAAAATATAAAACATGTATCTACATGAGAAATCATAGTTTGGTATAGTAAAATCACAACATCATAGTGGTTTTTTCTACATTTTCTCTCGGTGTTGGAAATCTGTACAAGTAAATCTGTGTCAGTAAATTTTTTCCTTTAACCGTTAGTTAACTTAATAAGAGCATTTGCTAACACGTAGTTTCTAGGTTAGATATGTATTTGAATTTTATTATTTAAATAGAATATTTTTTAATATTACAATGAATTATGCATTTCCTGGATTTATGTTAATTACTTCGTCTATAAGTGATGAAAATAATTATTAAATATACGCAAATATTATAATATTAATTAATCTTTGTTACATAAAATATTTAAATATTCAAAAAGTCAATGCTAAGTTTATGTATTTATTTCACTTTTGAATTATAGATGGCGAGATAAAACTACTTCTAGCGCTAGCTGGCGTATTAGTGGTATATTATTAAAGAGCTTAACATACAAGAAATAGGAATAATCATTGAGCAAAGGAAACATGTTTACTTTAATTTTATTCGTATCAAAATTGACCTATGCTATCTAGACTATATTAAGGAATCAATTGATACTATATTCATCAAAATCTATAGTCGTAAAGAATCGATAGTAGTTGAGGTATTACATTGTATAATTAGGAAAGTACTGACCTGTGTAAGTTTAACGGAACTACGAGGGTAAAACCGCGGGGCGCTGCTAGTGATTTAGGATACCCTCATAGCTCATAGTTATCAGAGTATTTAAATCATTATCATTGTCGTTGACGGGTAAAAATGGTTTAACGGAATTCACACAAATACCATGTCACAGGAATTCACTTTTGTAAATTTCACTCGGCCAATACTAAATGTTATAGCCACCATAACATTAACTGTTTTATCTTCTTTAACTTGAGTTACTAGTTTTAACTCATCATCTATAAATATTAAATTATCCATTATCATCTGTCATATGTTATTAAATTCTTGTCCATAATTAATATCTTTCATTTAAGATTTATCACTATGTCGTATTTTGTTATCCTCATCAAAAACTAAGGACGGGTTAGTCCTAAATCATACATTGATCTCATGATTATGTTGAGGGGAAAATCCACGAAGGTCTCATGAATGATGTTATGAACTGAGTATGAGGATAATGCGTACTTAGTTCCTTATACTTGTAGAGATCTTTAAAAGGGAATATTTGTTAGACTATATTTCTGATTATTTGATTCGGACATAAGGTTTTGAAGGTTAAAAGCATGATACGGAAAATAGAAATATTGATATTAATTTCTATGAACGCAAATGAAACTTACGTATTGGAATTTATCTTATTTCTTTTACATCTAAACCTTTTTCCCATTTCTAACTATCTATAATAATTGGAATAGCTTTTTATTTTAATTATATTTGGTGGAATGTCTATATTTCTCTGTCTTTATATTTACGAGTTACTATCATTGGGCATTCGTACGATGTTTTGTACTACTTCAATCAAACTGATATTTTTTATATGTATCACTTTTTGTTTATATTGTAATGCTTTTTATGTAAAATGATTGTTTACGTCAATTTCAAAGTTTATGTGATTTTAATAGTTATAGTTCCCAACTGATTGAACTGAAATTATTTCACGCTTAGTTTACATGACTATGCTTGTTCAGTCAATGCAAAGACGTCATTCTCAGTCTTAACGATAGCTAGTTATTTTTTGGTTCCAAAACCTCGGAATGCTAGATTCGCTCAAGAGCATTTAACTCGATTTCTTTGATTTATACTTTGAACACACATATAATTCACTAGCAGCGCACCGCGGTTTCACCCACGTAGTTCCTGTTCCCGTGGGAATTTCGGGATAAAACATAGCCTATGTTCTTTTCCGGATCATAAGCTAAACCTGTTCCAAATTTCAAGTCAATCGGTTGAGTAGTTTAGTCGTGAAAAGGTAACAGACAGACAGACAGAGTTACTTTCGCATTTATAATATTAGTTAGGATAGTTAGGATGTGTTCCTTTCAACATTTTCATCGTATTCTGAAAATTTTGACAGTGTCTGAATAAATATAATTCTATGTGTATATTAATAATAATTATGTCTAAAATCATCATCATCGCCAGATTATATTATATCCTCCACGAGTGGCTTTAGCCTACCCTGATTTAGGGCAATATAAAAAAAAAACAATCCTAATTCCATTTTCATCCAACCAGTTTTAATTATTGCAACCTCAACCACACACGTTAAGTAATCTTGAACTGCTACCAATTAAATACTAAAAAATACTAAAAAAATATATTCATAGACATTTAAATTTTAAATTAACGTTATAATTTTAATACTATTCATTATTTCTGCACGTGATGAGCACGTGTATGTTGTTGTATAATATTGTTTTGATCATTGATACCGATTAACAGTCTATGGACTTGTGACGTATCAATTTTAATGTGAATTAGCATCTATGTTGAGTTAGCCTTTGTGCCTTATTTAAGCACTAACTATGCTAAAGTAAAATCGAAGTTCGACATGATTACGCCTAACTAATTTAAACGGAAGACGACCCATGCCGAAATTATGTACTTATTTATTTATTTGACAAAATGAATTACATGTAAAAATGTTTGTTATAAAGTGCACAAAAACCATACAATGGTTTACGCGTGCACTGTACATAGGTAAGTAGTTGTTTACATAAATAGTCATTGGTATTGACGAGAATACGAACGCCACAAGTAACATTTGTAAAGAGAAAAGTAACAAACAAATACAAAAGCGAGCGTACGGTGTGGCGACGTCATGACAAGATCCATAGGATGGTTATTATGAATAACATAATGAGTATAAAACTTAAAACAAAACAAAAAATAAAACGTTACGTAAGGAATATAAAGATAAAATTACTTACTTTGTATTTTCAATCAGATCAAAGTAAGTGGCTGCTACATTATTATACGCGACCGAAGTTCTCGGTTTGATTTAGGGATGGCGATCTAAAATCTTTTTAGCCCTGTAGTATGTAGTATTCCTAGCCTATTACGTCAAGTCAAAATGTGCCTTTATACAATATAGTTTTCATAGTTATCATGGTTATTAGCACTCAAATTATTATAATTAACGGGATATTTACCATGTATATTATTTGTTTCGAGTTTCCGATATTTTCAGTTCATCCGTGATCATGGCGCTTGCAACAGCGTCGAAATATCGGAAACAAATAATATACATGGTAAATATCCCGTTAATTATAATAATTTGTATACGTTTAATTTATTTAGTACCATCAGAGAGAAAAGTTGTTTCCCTGCATAGAATCTTACTGACCTATAAACATTTGACTAATTAAAATCTAGTACAAATGGATAGTAGTTACCGTATCAACATTATTCGTCACCCCAGCCATAGATAAGGCACTAGAAATAACATGTTTTCGAACCAACATTTTGTTTTGATGTGATCGGAAACTTTCCAAAACATGGCAAATATTTGCATTTAAATAAGAGCAACAATCCCATAATCGCCCTTTTTATGTGTTTATTTGTATGCAGTTTTAATATGATTTGAATAAAGATATCTATGAGAAGATTGTCATATCAACTTACAGCCTAAAGTTTTTTTTCGAACGAAGCAAAGCTTGTACTTTGGATACCAGACAACGGATATACGAATTTATATACATATCTACTTTTTTAATACATAAAGAAAAACAGACATGTTCATGTTTGTTTTGAGCGAGAATCGAAACCTCCGGTATACCGGACAATCACTGCCAACTACACCACTCGGTCGTCTTTTCTTTAGCTCTTGTGCATAACAAAATCTTCCTATAAAGTTTTTTTGTAAACTTTTTTGGGCTCTTTGATGATTTTTTATCGATTCAAAAACATGATTGAATTTTTGTGATAACTCTCTTTAATCATGAATATTTGTCTCATTAACTGCTTCTTTGAGGTAACCCCATAGAAAATAATCCAAAGGATTCAAGTCGAGAGATCGTGCTGGCCATAGAATAGTACCTTCGCGTCCAATCCATGGATTTGGGAACGTCTCATTAAAAAATTCAGTCACTTACCGTGAATAGTGGGCAGGTGCACCGTGGTACTGCAACCATATTCTTACGAACTTCTTAACTTTAACTTAATGAAGATGTTGGTTATGCATAAGGCCTAAAACTGCGCGGAACCACATACTCTCGCGTACTTCTTAACTTTATTCGAAGATGTTTGTTATGCATAAGGCCTAAACTGCGCAGGAGAGAATGTGGTTGTAGTACGACGGTTCACCTCCCCACTATTCACGGTAAGTGACTGAATTTTGGAATGAGAAGTTCCCAAATCAATGGATTGGACGCGAAGGTACTATTTCATGGCCAGCACGATCTCCCGACTTGAATCCTTTGGATTATTTTCTATGTAACCCCTCAAAGAAGCAGTTAATGAGACAAATATCCATGATAAACGAGAGTTGTGACAAAAATTCAACCATGTTTCTGAATTGATAAAAAATCATCAAAGAGCCCAAAAAAGTTAACAAAAAAACTTTATAGGAAGATTTTGTTATGTACAAGAGCTAAAGAAAAGCATTTAGAGCCTTTAATGTAAAAATAAATTGAGTAATAAACGAATTTCCATAATTAGCAATGAATTTTTGTTTTGTCTCAAAAATTTCCTTTTACTTTGATATTAGTTAAAATAAAAAACTACTCATTTGAAACCACAGTGTTATACTTTTTTGTAATCCTTATGATATGTAGATGTTTTTAAAATAAAGTTCCACAAGGCTACCATACATTTTTTTTACACCAGCTCAGCTCAAATACCACTTAGAGTTTTTTTAAATTTAACAATTGCACTTGTTTTGTTGATTAATTTTAATGTAAATGATAATTACACTAAAATATGATTTAAATTAGAAAATCCTATGTATTCTTAACGCCCTTGAATAAAAATATCATCAAAATAAGTAATAGATTTTGTAGAATTAAGAAAAATGTGCACATAGTACGATAATTTCACCTACTTACTATAAAACGTTATAACTTCAAAACTATGAGGCCTAGGACAATAAATTTTGGTGATCCTGGTAGATGACGGTTTCCCCTATCCCCCACATCCCGTTGGTCCACTACTTACGGGACACCCTGTATACAACTTTTATTGTGTTTAAATTTATCTCACGCTGTTGCCAAAAATAAATAGCATAACAAAATGCGAGGCACGCGTAGACAACTTTTTTTTTTCTTTTCTATTTTTATACATAACCTTTACGTTAAAATCTTAATTTAGCTGAAAATACTTGGTTATCTCGGAACCGGATTACATAATTGTTTCGTAAGAAATATTATAATAAATACTTTAGGTATTTAAAAATAATTGTATCGTTATAACCTTCAATTTGAATAAGTCAATAATTGGAGTTTATTAGCACAAAAATTCATGAAAATCGTTTTATATTACGTCTGTTGTTTAAATGGTTTAATGAGGTATTTATATCTGTCTTGTTACCATCCAACCTAAGTATGTTTGTATCTAGAGTAGGTTCATGTCAATAGGGCAATGAGTGGCGATCATCATCACTGCGCATGGCATTAATCCTGCGTGGATCGGATTTCTAATTCCAGGTTATTTACATAATAGCCAGCTACATAAACACGACCTCTCTTTTGTCAGACTGCGCTATCGCCACAAAATTCAACTTAATTATAAAACTATTTTTTTAAATAACATAACTGACCCCTAACTAAGCTAAAAGCTTGTATCTAGGGTATCAGAAACTACGCACACACTCATTCACACACATACCCAGACCGAGATAAACATTTGTGTTGTGGATCACACAAATATTCACTCCGCACGGGAATCGAACCCGCAACCTCACGGATGGCAGTCCGGCATGGTGACCACTCTGCCATCGAGTGTGTCAAAATCAAAATCCCCCAATAATCTTCTTTAGCTTCCGAACTTTTATCCCATGTCTATTTGGGGTCGGTTTTCATTTTAACCAGATTTGGTGGAATAAATCTCCCAATAATATGCCCTAAAATTATTCTCTTTTTGTTCCAGGAAAATGCGAAACACAACAACATCGAAAAGCATAAATTCTTAACACACTCCTAGATCCAGTTGACCTTCCAAAATGCCAGTCATATTGTCCAAGATACGAGAGCAGGCGTCCAGGGTACAACCCTCGATAGCGCTGGGGGTTGGAGTGGGGGTGGCACTGGCTGCCTGCGCTGTGTACGGGTCGAGGGAGAAGAAACAGCCCCCGGCTTGTAACAATAATAATAATTATAAGGTATGTTCTGTTTGTTTAAGAATCAGTTCTGGACTTTTACTCACGCTACAAATACTCCTTATAGTTAGAAATAATAATATTTGAATAATTATTGACTTAGGGCTGATTTTTCCGTCGCCAGATTGAAATTTTGACAGTTATTTCATACAAAATCTGTCAAACGTCAATTTTATTCGTCGAATAAAAGTTATCTGGCGATGGAAAAATCGGCCCTAAATTAAAAAACAATTGCCACGTGTGTGTTTCTCATTCTTCTCAATGTACTATATTGGCATCAGGTTTCTGCCCTGTAGTGGACCGATTTTACGTATTTGATGGAGCATCACTAAAGACAGGCTCGAGGCTGGTTTCTTTTCTGTTAAAATTGTAGTTAAAAGATAAGTTCTGGAAAATGTAAGAGAAGTGTCGGTTTATATCGGTGCAAAGCGAAAAAGCGAGTCGCTATCATTTAAGACCTACATGCCTAATAAACTCAGTTATTATAATAACTGCGGTTTTGTAACAAATTATCCTGGAAATATTGTATAATGTTCTTATGTCCTACTTGTCTTTAAACTTAAACTAGTTTTAGGAAGTCCATTAACATTTTTAATTGCTTTTAAGATTAACGTTAATGAACAAGGTGATTAAGTAATTTAGATTTTCGACTAGCAAGACAACGGAGTGTTGTCTCCATAGATGGTAATAGTAGCTGCCGTAAAACTACAATCCTAGCATTCAATATTTTCGACAGCTTTTATTAAGCCTGGATAGCCCAGTTGGTGAGAAAAGTGCTACGGTTCACAACGGTCCTGGGTGCAAGTTCCAGTTGAGGTTAAAATATTGAATGCAATTTTCAAAATCTAAGTGTGTTTCAAATTTCAAGTCAATCGGTTCTGTAGTTTGACCGTGAAATGGTAACAGACAGACAGAGTTACTTTCGCATTTATAATATTAGTAGGGAAGTAGGGATTAGTAGGGATGAATAATAATAGGATAAGGTCGGTGTCTTGTCGTATAAGGAGGTGAAGGAGGCCGCCTTAGATAGGGGCAGATGGAGGGAGCTGCAGCTGCTACACCCACAAGAGAAACAGCTCTTAAGTTGATGATGATGATGAATAAAAATATTCTTTTTAACATTTTAGGTATCCAAAAATGGCACAATACAGACACTGGATAAAGACAAGTCCAGAGAGACTTGTGGAGGAAGGTGTGGGGCAGATCAATGCGCCCTCTGCCGGGGCGATGCGGACACAGACAACAAACAGAATATTGTAAGTTTAGTCTTTATTTTTGTGTATGAATGTGTTGTAGTTTCTAATACCGTAAACTAGATACATGACACTGAACTTAGTTTGGCATCAGTTGCTATTCTAGTATGAATGAGTGTAGTTTTTGATACTCTAGATACTGGTGTTAAACCTAATTAAGAGTCAGCTGCTGATTGAGCTTGCTGAGTGATTGATAATAATGATTTCGATTGTTTTCTGCAATGTCGTCATAACCAGCTAAGGGTGGACTAACTAAAGTAACTATTTCCATGGAATGAATGAATGAAGATCTATGCAGCGTTTTTTTTTTGCCTCCGCTGCTTGCAGTAGAAATTGTGAGAGAATTTGTCCCAGTTATATCAACAGTAATTCATAATAGAAATAGTGCGATCCACCCCCATCTTCTAAACCTCAAACCATTCCCTTAATCTTCCAGGAAGACGCAGACGATACCCAATCAGAGAACAGCGAGGAACACATACCGGGTCTCAACCTGGAGTTCCTCAGGCAACTCGTGAGCCTCGCCAAGATCATGGTGCCGGGGGTGAGGAGTCACGAAGTGGCGTTATTATCAGCACATACACTGTGCCTGTTCTCGAGAACTTTCCTGTCTATTTACGTGGCTTCGTTGGAGGGGTCTATTGGTGAGTGTATTTTGTATACTCGTATATTTATTTTCCACCTGTCTCATCACACGCCTGCACAAGGTGTGGACGCTGTTGCCGTTCCCGCATCGGTTTAACTAGTCACCGGAGAAGGTGTCGCTCAATATCACCACACACTGCTTAAATCATCTTTTACGGATGTAGAGGCCTTTGATGATGATGATGATGATATTTAATAAATTTGTAGGCAGATCCTATGAGAACTTATACCTACAGTGCCTTTAAAAAGAACAGCCCACAACTTGGTATAGTTTTCGGAAATTATACACTTTTTTAGATCAAGTGCACCAGCAAAGTATCTGTCTGTACAATTCCTTTTCCTACCTAAAAACCCCCTTCTAATCAATGTTTTTAGTATAGTGAAAAGGACAGATCACCAGGTTTTTCTTATGCTTGTAACGTATTTGCAGAACCATATTTATTTAAAAGATTCAAACATCACTCAATTGAAGAATCGTGGTCCTTTGGCGTTGCATGCACAATAGACTAAAAAGAAAACCTTTCTCACACATTTCTTTCTCTCTCCCCTTTACAGTAAGACACATAGTCCAAAAAGACTTGCGAAGATTCTCATCGTTGCTTCTCCAGTGGTTCAGCATTGCTATACCAGCTACCTTCATCAATTCCATGATCAGATACCTTGAAGGTCGACTGGCATTGGCCTTCAGAACCAGACTGGTCAACCACGCGTATCAACTGTATTTTAAGAACCAAACTTACTATAGAGTCGCCAATTTGGATGCTAGGATCGAAAATGCTGATCATAGGTAAGGGATTTTGAATTTTGTTTAAATATTTATAAGCTTTTCTTTTCTTCCTCATTTTCATCCTTTGACGTATAATCGCAGAAGTTCGTAAGTTATTGCTTTGCTTCACAAGTTCGATGTTTTCTGTTACGCGAAAAATTTAGCACAAAGGCAGAAGTTTTCCTTCTATGTGCTAAAAGAGCCATTTAATAGTCGGCATAAAATCTTTCTCCATTTAAAATACATACTATGCCATCTTTAATAGTGATCAGTCAAATGTAGCCGGGTTCGATAACCGTGCGAAATAAATATCTAGTTTGGTACAGGGGTAGCTTATAGTCCGAGGAAGGATATAGGTTTTATACCGAAATTCACACGAGATCGAGAACTATGTGGGTAACCGTGGGATGGAGCTAGTACGTACTAAATATGAAAATCTTTGATAGTGATCTGACAAATGTTGCCTGAAGAACGATATTTTCAAAACTAAACATATTCTTCCTAATATTCCAGACTAACAGAAGACGTATCAGTGTTCACCCAATCAGTGGCACACCTGTACAGCTCGCTGACGAAGCCTTGCTTCGACCTGCTACTCATAGTGCTCACCCTGGCCAGCTACTCCAATAACATGAAGGGAAATATATTTATTGGTAAGTTGGGTCTAAAAGTCAAAAGTGTAACATTTAGTTTAACCAAAAAATTTCGTATCTCTGGGTAACCCTCGGTTGGGAAGGTGAGATAGCAGATTAGTTAAACAGTGCGGGTGAGACGCTGTCGCAAGCGTATCTTTCTTCTACTGATGAAAACCATCTTATGTGACTGGTGAGGTGGGAGGCTTTATAGTGAACGCAGACTCGCCCCATTACAGATATTTTTTATAAAGTTCTATGTAACCACACACACACACACACACCGCAGTTGCGTTGCGACAATCCATTGCGGCGCGGAGAACAAAAGCTATGACTGCAGCAACTGCGGCCAAGTCTACGTTCACTTTAACAGAACTCCTATCTCATATTACATTTCTTCCTTCGTTGGGAGAGAACTTGTCTTCTAGGCCACAACCTCACTTTTTTTAGACAGGACTACATCTTGTTTATTCGGTTCGATTCCCACGCGGGGTGATTTGCGTGAACCACAAATGTTTGCCTCGGTCTGGTTGTGAATGAGTGTGTGCGTAGTACCCTAGATACAAGTTACGAACTTAGTTAGGGGTCAGTTACTGTAACGAGATGATGTAGTGAACGATTATGTTATTGTGACAAATAAAGATTTATTTATCTATTTCTTCCCCCCAGGCCCAGGTTTCGCAACAATAGTGATATGCGCGACTGGACAAATACTGCGACTGCTATCACCGCGGTTCGGCGCGTTAGCAGGCGAGGAGGCGAGAATGCGCGCCAACCTGCGACACGTGCACGCCAGCCTCATCGCGCACGCGGAGGAAGTCGCCTTCTATGGGGGACACAAGGTATGTTATTATATTTGTTTAATGGTTGATGTATCCATCGCCAGATGACAGTTGACGTTTGACAGATTTTGTATGAAATAACTGTCAATATTTCAAAATTATACGAATAAAGCTATCTGGCGATGGAAAAATCAGCCCTAATTATATTAAATTTGGAAGGCTTACAGCTGTTTGAACGAAAATGTGTTATAGTATAGATAACAAGCCACCACAGTTATGAACAGAACTATAATGTAAAATTACTAAAAAAGTTAACATTAAATTATTATTGTTTTCGATTGTGTAAACATGATATTGACTTCTATTTCATTCGAACAAGGTGCAAAATGCAAGTGCATTGTTTAGGGCTCTTACGATTTAATGAATGACACGGGTTTTTACGAAAATACGACAATTAGCGAAGCCCTGCATGCGCATTATAAAGGATGGTGCAAATTTTGGTAGCCCCTCCAATAGCTATGTGTAATATATCGTTAGATAGCCATAGTTGAGCAGAACAAAAGTTACTAGGTAGGATTTTGAGGCCCATGTTATTTTTACAAGAAGTTATAGTGGACCCAAAATGAAAAAAAAAATCATTTTTTGTAATAATAAACAACCTAAAATAACCTTACACCGTTTTATTTTACCGATTTATGTGGATGATATTATGATAAACTGATATGTTTGGTACTGCATAACTCTGATCGGACTAAGATTTGGACCTTGACTCCATAGTAACTTTTGTTCTGCTCAACTATGGCTCTCCAACGATATATGACACATCGCTATTGGAAATGGTACCAGAGTCCATACATTTTCTGGCATCCTCCTTTGGACGACTGTACATATGAGCTAATGATAATGTTACTAACCTCCCTCCCTTTCCAGGTAGAACTAGGCCAGCTCCAATCCGCGTACAAGCAGCTGGTGGCCCAGATGACGTCCGTGTTCAACAAGAAGCTCTGGTACGTGATGTTGGAGCAGTTCTGCATGAAGTACGTCTGGTCCGGGACGGGTATGGTGATGCTGGCGTTACCTATACTGACTGCTAGGGCTGATGGTAAGGGTTTGATGTTGTTTTACTTAATATACTCGTTAATTAGGAATAGCCATAAGCGACATGAGGGCACACGACTGACAGCCGTAGCCGGAGGTGATGTACTCGCCGTGGCCGGAAACGGCCGGAATCCTATATAATTACGAATATATAAGAATGTTTCCTATACCTAGCAGGCAAAAATCAAAATTAATTTCCAATTTGTCTTCCCCCTTTTACCCCCATTTTTCTTTTAATAGAAAAAAGCTCTCGACAGTTGAACATGTCAGGGTCGCCCAAAAAAATAGACTACTAGTCTGAAATTTACATAAAAAGTGATACAAACATAAATTATCTATGTAAAATATATAAATACACTTTGCACCATAGAAAGACATATGTACATATCTACTTCTACATACTCCACATAAACGAAAGCAAAATCGGCCTATCTTGTCGAAATATTGACGCAAAGACGGTGCAAAACCACTTACAACTTACTTTAATTACACCACTCTGTCTTACAAATTGTTTAGACCAACACAAAAAAAAAACAATTATGTATATTTTTTTGTTTCTCAGGCAAAGGTAGCGACAGTATAAGTGCCCGCACCGAATACATGACCACGTCGAGGAATCTACTGAACTCGGCGGCCGACGCCATCGAGAGACTCATGTCTAGTTATAAGGTAACAAATATCTTAGTTCTACTAATATTATAAACGAGCTGCACCCCGTGGTGTTACACGCGTGAATCCCAATCCCATGGGAATTTCGGGATAAAAAGTATACTATGTGTTAGTTATAAGGAACATCTGTACCAAATTTAATCTAAATCGATACAGGTTTTTGCGTGAAAGAGTAAAAAACATCCAAACTCATAAACAAACCGTTTTGCTACTACTTTTTGTGATAAAACTTTTACGTTATTTTTATCAGTAATCGGGTTTTAATTTGAGAACTTATTTTTACTGTTGCTTAGTTAAAATGTATCTGCTTACATAATTTATCTTGTCCTACAAATTGAGCGGTAGGTTATTCCAGTCTTACGCTCAAGTTTTATACAGGGTTATTGGTTAAGTCGACCTATTCCCGTCAAGGGCGTGTAGTTTACATCGTTTCCGACTGATTTCACCATGAAACACCCTACCCTAAACCTAACCGTTTAAGAGATATTTCAATTTATTTGTTTTTATAAAAATCACCGGATCTTCGGCTATAAGCTTGGATATTTTCAAATGCGCATGTCTTATTATTACTATAACTTGATTTTTACGTTTATAATAAGGTACTTTGTGACCCCAATAACCAATATTGTACCTAAAATAAATAATTAAGTAGTTGTAGACGATTAAAACTTTTAAAAAATAATAACAATAGAAATGTTTATTTTTCTTTCAAGGATATCTAGAAAAAAAGATATGGCACCTGTTTGGCAGATATGCCTAAAAATATCTACGTTTCATCGGCTATCCAACGAGCTATAACAACCTAGGGTTTTATCGAAATTTTGTACAAAACATGTAGTTTTATAGGCTACCGGGGAGGTTAAATAAAACAATAGGTCAGCATACAGAACAAGTTACTAAACTTTTAAGTACTACACACACCATTTTTGAGTCTAAATTTCATGTTCGACATGTCGGCCCCTGCACTGCACACATCTTCGCATTATTTTACGAAGACCAGTTTTCACTACTCCAGTAGTTAATTTTGTTCTTATTACATTGGCCGCATTAATGATTCTGTCTCTCAGTACTTCAATTGATGAAATTGGGTTGGGCTCACTGTACAAGAGACTCTTTATGTACCCCCACGCATAAAAATCCATGAGGGTCAAGTCCAGACTTCTGGCTGACCAGGATATGGGCCCACTTAGTCCAATCGATTTGCCTGAATGTGTGGATGGGCATTATTTCCAATCATTCAATTGGGCCTTACCTTCTCCCCGACAATTTAAATGGGAAAAACTATGAAAATTTCCTGCGAGAAGACTTAAATGACCTATTTGATGATTTGCCACTTAATCTTATTCAAGACATGTGGTTTCAGCACGATGGCTGCCCTGCCCATTTCAGGAGAAGTTTTATCCAAACAAATGGATTGGACGAAGTCGGCCTATACCCTGGCCAGCCAGAAGTCCGGATGGATTTTTATGCGTGGGGGTACATAAAGAGTCTCGTGTACTGTGAGCCCAACCCAATTTCATCAATTGAAGTACTGAGAGACAGAATCATTAATGCGGCCAATGAAATAAGAACAAAATTAACTACTGGTGTAGTGAAAACTGGTCTTCGTAAAATAATGCGAAGATGTGTGCAATGCAGGGGCCGACATGTCGAACATGAAATTTAGACTCAAAAATGGTGTGTGTAGTACTTAAAAGTTTAGTAACTTGTTCTGTATGCTGACCTATTGTTTTATTTAACCTCCCCGGTAGCCTATAAAACTACATGTTTTGTACAAAATTTCGATAAAACCCTAGGTTGTTATAGCTCGTTGGATAGCCGATGAAACGTAGATATTTTTAGGCATATCTGCCAAACAGGTGCCATATCTTTTTTTCTAGATATCCTTGAAAGAAAAATAAACTTTCCGATTGTTATTATTTTTTAAAAGTTTTAATCGTCTACAACTACTTATTTATTTATTTTAGGTACAATATTGGTTATTGGGGTCACAAAGCACCTTATTATAAACGTAAAAATCAAGTTATAGTAATAATAAGACATGCGCATTTGAAAATATCCAAGCTTATAGCCGAAGATCCGGTGATTTTTATAAAAACAAATAAATTGAAATATCTCTTAAACGGTTAGGTTTAGGGTAGGGTGTTTCATGGTGAAATCAGTCGGAAACGATGTAAACTACACGCCCTTGACGGGAATAGGTCGACTTAACCAATAACCCTGTATACCTGCTATCCAGGTCAGCTACCACAATCGGAAATTTTTGAATATCAAATGATGGGCATCTCATCAAAATGAAGCTACTCACGGAAAATTAGCTTGATAGTAATCGGTTGAAAAAATGTTCAACGGCACCTGCATTATTAGTCTTATACACCCTTATTTTGAAATTGCGATACCTTATCTCACAGCTAATGTAAACGACAGGTGACAATATAATAGTGAAGTTAGTTTTTTTCTTTTGCTTTTATTTAAAAAGTTATGATAAGTCAAAGATTTTCAAAATCTCGCCGAATTTTATTGTTATTCTACACCGAACGCTGCGATACACAGCTGAGCGCGGTCATCGACCCGAGCCGTCACAGAATACTTGATAGCTAGTGTGCCGTCTGGTAATACGACATTTATTTGGTATTTTTTAAAGATAAGTAATCGACTATCATTTTTGATATTTTTATTGGATATATGGATTCAGTTACTGCTACAGATATTCTGATTTTAATAAGTCCCATATTTTCAAAATAGGGGTGTATATAAATATTGCTTAATCAGTTAAATAATACCTATTATTCTCTTTCAGGAAGTAGTAACGCTAGCCGGGTACGCCACTCGCGTGTCCGACATGCTGCGCGTGTTCCAAGAGGTGGCTGAAGGCAAGTGCGTCCGCGCCACCGTCAGGGACACGCAGCTTATACCTAAGGGTAAGTTAATAATTTGTGTGAACCACAAATGTTTGTCTCGGTCTGGGTGTGTGTGTGAATGAGCGTTTGTGTAGTTTCTGATACCCTAGATAGAATTCAAGAACTTAGGGGTCAGTTACTATACTGAGATGATGGAGTGAATGATAAAGGCTCAAACCACACGGGTTTCTTATAAATAAATTGAATTGAATTGCGAGGCTGACTCTGCTATAGCTCAACGTAGCTGAGCTGCGTGGCCGTGGACCGTGGACGTAGCGGTGGGTTTGTAGCTTTATGTATGTATGTTTAGGGTGTTATAAGATGTTTTTATAAGAGATTAATGGGTGGAAAGTAGGGTTCCGACGTGCCGTGGTGGAAATCCCCCGCGGGATCATATGCATCCTACGGCACTCCAATGTTATGTGGACGGAAGTCGCTAGGGCTAGGGCTTTAGTGGGTATGGTCGCCCTTCTGGTGGGGAGAGACCCACTAACCACCGGGATCCTCCTCGCTCCCGCTTATATGTATTATCACAGCGGGGAAAAAGGGTTACAGGGTTGGTTTTAAAATTATATATTAAGGAAGAAAATGTTATCGTCTGTCGTTGAATTTCACGTGTTATCGCCTCAGACTATCGCCTTCGTTCCCGTGGATCTTCACCAATTAGATTGGCTACATAAGCCACATTCGAGTGCATAAAATTCGTGTGGAGTAGTCAAGCAGTCGCCAAGGCTGATAACGGTCGGGAACATTATTATTATTAGTACATATTTTATAATTTAAACTAGCTGCGCCCCGCGATTTCACACGCGTAGTTCCCGTTCCCGTGGGAATTCCGGGATGAAAAATAGATGTTGGCCGATTCTCAGACCTACCGAATATGCTCACAAAATTTCATGAGATTCGGTCAAGGCGTTTCGGAAGAGTATGGCAACGAACATTGTGACACGAAAATTTTATATATAAGATTACAATCTATTGGAAAAGGCGAATTTTGATCTGAGTTGAATTATAAATCGTATGTATTGGTTCAGGCTCGGTGTCGTACACGGACGACCTGTCGATCTCGCTGCGCGGCGTGCCCATCGTGACGCCGGCGCGCGACGCCGTGTGCGGCGGCGTGTCGCTCGCCATCGCGCCCGGCACGCACCTCCTCATCGTCGGGCCCAACGGCTGCGGCAAGTCCAGGTACACACACGGACACACAAACACATACATTGCTCACACGCTCACATACAAGCTCGCGCACACGTATACACACTTACGCAAGCACACTCCACATACTACACGCACACACGCATGTACGGTTAGCGTCAAGTAAAAGGTACTTCCCTTGGTTGGTAATATCAAAGTGAAAAGTACCAAGGGCTTTTTTATCTGACGCTGACTGCACGCACGCTAATCGACAAGACTTATAAACCCACTTGTACATTCTATAGTCCATTCATTTGGCCGTGAGACAAAATGTAAACAAAGAAATACTGGTTGTCAAACTTTTAGCTCTTTTAGGCGAAAAATGTATTGTTTTTTTAGAGTTATAAATATGAAAGTAAAATAAGACTAAGTAGGCATCTTTGATAAGTCGTCTATAAGTAATTTAGTTTAGTGTAAAAATCAATAAAAAGGTAAGAAACAGGATGAGTTGAGTACAAGTAAAAACAATTCATGTAAGCACCTGAATTGTTTTACTACAAAATAAATAAACAACTATTTATTGGTGATCCTCAGAAGAAGAAGAGCTCCAACATGGATTTTCCTTTTTTTCTTTTACAAATCGGTAAACGGAGGCTCGTGAAGTCGTTATATACAATATAATTTTTGTAGGGATACGAATCTTTGGGCCAAGTCTCTTCTACGTATTTAAATATATTAATAACATTGAACAGTCTCCTTATCCGTAGAACGCCTTGGTGTATGTTTGGATCTTCGGCGAAGTAAAAGTGCAAGCGCTGTTTGAACCAGGTTCACTTATTTTCATCAAAATCAACGTTCAGATAACAGAAATTTAACGATAACTGAATATAAAACATAATACAATAATTACTTTAAACAAAGAATTATCAAAAAATTACTATATACTTTACTATATAATCGGGAAGAAAACACTCAACACGTCAACAAGTTGATTAAGAGTAAAAATGACGGGTACAATCCGGCTAAATACGAAAACTATTAATTTTACTTTCATTACTTAAAATGACTGTTCACCTTCATTTAGTAGTATTAAAATGTATCCATAGTTTGAGATCCACAGCATTTTTAGGTTTTAGTAATGTCAATTATCATCGTCATTACTATTACTACCTTAGATGAAGAATTGATTTCGCTGTGTTCGGTAGGTATCGCCGACGTAGTCAAATGCGGCAACAAATACTACACGTACATACCCGGCGTATCCAAGCCTATGTATGCTTAGATCTTTATAACTACGCAACGGATTTTGATGCAGTTTATTTTAATATATAGAGTGATTCAGTGGGAAGGTCTTTAGCATATTTTATCCCCATATTCTTACGGGAACGAGAACTACGCGGGTGAAACCGCAGGTCGCCGCTAGTCTACATATATAAAAATGAAACCCGTTTCCCGTTATCACGTTATAACTTGAGAACGGCTAGACCGATTTGGCTTTTTCTTTTGTAGTTTTCTAAGACTCTGTAGAATGTTCTTACGCAAAAAAAATAAAAAATATCTCAGTTAGATTATAAAAAAATACATTTAATTTTGCATATTTTAAAAAACGCGCGTAACGTATTTCAACGTCATTCACAGCCATAGACCACCAAGCAGACGTACAAAATTAGGCCGCAGAATCTCCGAGACGCATTACCGTATTTCATTAAATTTCCAGGTATTTTATGGCCAAAGTGTCTTATTCCCTACCAATTGCTCAAAGGTAGTGATTTCTAGTTTCCAATATTTCGACGCTGTTGCAAGCGCCATGATCCCGGATGAACTGAACTGTTCATCCGTGATCATAATAGTTACTCGCTGGCAGTGTGAACATGCGAGTAACTATTAATAATATATGCATCTCATCAGGTATCGCGGTATCAACCAATCTTTCATCTATGGTTACTAAATAGTAATTATAAAACAAAGTCGCTGTCGCTGTCTGTCCGTCCCTATGTATGCTTAAATCTTTAAAACTACGCAACGGATTTTGAAGCAGTTTTTTTAATAGAGTGATACCAGAGGAAAGTTTATATGTATAATACATGCATGATATTGTAGAGAAACACTGATAAATCTAGGGGTTTCTAATGTGATGTCGTAAAAAACACATTTTTTGCGCTTACATTGAAAAAGTATTTAATCTAAAAGACATTTGCCTTTTCCGTGATTTGATTTCAATAAGTATCTTAGAAGATATCTTAGTTTTAAAATAAAATTACAGCAAAATTATATTTACATAATAATAAATAGTTACTACGACAAAGCGACCCGGCTAGTGCACGGCGGCACAGAATAACAATTTTTTCACCTTCTACGTAAATGAAGTCGCGTGTCAAAATAATTATTACACGCGAAGGAAGTTGAGGGCTAAAGCTAGTATGTTATATATTCTATATTTCAAAGATTAATTAAATATCAAGTAGTCAGTAGGGAGTAGTCTATGTATTATTGATAAAACATGACATACAAAATAACCTTTTTCATGGTTTGTTTACATTTTGTCTCACGGCCAAATGAATGGACTATAGTGCTTACTATTGAACAACCTATATTAAAACTTATGATTTTCCCAAAACAAAATACAGTTCTTCTTTGGGTATTTTTGAGGACGTAACAAAATACTCTATTTTCATTACATCAAACTTGAAGAAAACACTAAATCTAGCTTTACTTTTTGTAGTTATTATTCTATTGTATTGAAATGTCTTATTTCTCCCCAGTTTATTCCGTATAATCTCGGGTCTGTGGCCGGTGTTCGGCGGCGAACTGTCGGTGCCCCGGCCGTGCGCTTGTTCCCATTGCTCGGACGACAACTTCTCGGAGACGACGCACTGCACCTCGAGACCTATCATGTTTTATATACCGCAGAGGTGAGTTATAGAATAGGAATTGGTTGATTTTGGGTCTGATTCTTAGATGAATTATCAAAAAAAGTCATTAATAATAGAAGAAGAAAATTTAGTGATTAATTCTTAGGTTAATTATCTTCTTTGCGTGTTGACTGAAGTAGAACCAGAACTTCGATATAGCAACATCGATATAGCCCTATTGCATACATTACATAATGCTGAATTCAACGTGGCTAAATGCTACTTTTCGGCATTTTTTGATATTATACAATTATTGTGTGACCATTCACCGTCGACTAAAGCATAGTTTGTCAATTAGTAGCATGAAGGGGCGATAAATGGCATAGACATAGGCAGACGTAGACTGATATTCACCGTAAGATGCCCTCGTGTTGGCCAAATATCTAAGTAAGTTACGAAGTGCAGCATTACCAAACCTTTCCCTGATCTGTCGCTGTACTCCCCAGGCCGTACATGTCGATCGGGTCGCTGATCGACCAGGTGACGTACCCGTCGGTGGCGGGCGCGGGCGACGCGGCGGCCGAGGCGCGCGCGCGCCGCGTGCTGCGCACCGTGCGCCTCGACGCCGCCGCCGCAAGACACGGCGGGCTGCGCGCCGTGCGCGACTGGCGCAACACGCTCTCGGGCGGCGAGAAGCAGCGCATGGCCATGGCCAGGATGTTCTATCACAGGTAACGATACATTGCTCGTTTCTCCAAACCTGGCGCCACCAACACTTACACGCTTTACACAAGTGTAGTGTCTGTGAATGTCACTCAAAGTGATGTCGCACGTGACAGTCACACATAGGTACGAATTTCAGGCCCATGTTATTTTTAAATAAGGTCATAGTAGAGCCAAAATGAGGAAAATGCAATTATTATAATAATAAACAACCTAAAATAACCTTACACTGATTTTTTTTAACAATCTAGTTGGATGATATTATGATAAACTGATAAATCTAACATTTATCAGTTTATCATAATATCATCCGTACTGAATAACTCTGATCGGACTAAGATTAGGATCTTGACTCCACTAACTTTTATTCTGCTCATCTATAGCTATCCAACGATATATTACACATAGCTATTGAGGGGCTACCAGAGTCCATACATTTTCTGCCATCATCCTTTCTACTTTATTGCCATGAAGTTAATAAATAAAGCATTTTTCAACACACTTGCTCATAAAATGACTCTTATTTGTGCAAAAACAGTTGAATAATGACACGCTTGATTCACAAGTGAGTTATAGTTTCTTTTTATTGTTTAGTTTTAAAAAAGATTTGATATAAAAACAAAACGTATCCATACATTTTAAAAACAAACTTCAACTATGTTGCCTTACTTTTGGTAGGTCTATGGTCGATTTCATTCATTCATTCATTCGATTTTTTTAATAAGTATATTCTTTTAGTCTTTGGCCGATCACCATTGTTGTGTTGGATGCGCGCGAATAGAAAAATTGTTTATTTATTAGCGAAAAATGATATTTTATTATGAATTTCTTCGCAAATGTGTTGAAAAACGTTGTATGGTACACGCGTGTATTGATGATTACTATCCTCGGCTATCTTCAGACCCTCGCCTGGCGGCTCGGGCCTCAATAGCGCCTCGGAAGTAATCACCAACTTACCTCGCTTGTACCTTAGCCGTGCCGATACCGATAATGGGTGAAGAACGTCTATTTATAGGAATCTCAAACACTTTAAAAGTTCTGCTTCTTAACTAACCTATTTTATCACTATATACACAAGAAACATTACCACACTCCACCAACACCAATTAACCATCATTTCCCGTTCCAGACCAGTATACGCTCTCCTAGATGAATGTACAAGCGCGGTGTCGATGGAAACTGAAGTGGTGATGTACGAGGAAGCGGTCAAAGAGGGGATCACGCTGCTTTCCATCACTCATAGGCCTAGTGTGTGGTAAGTTTTACAATCACGGATCATATGTTTCCTGGTATAGCACGGTCGTAATCCACATGAAATATTTTACGTTGACCTGCTATCTATCTCTGTCGCTCCTACGTAAATTATAATGCGTCCCGCTCGCATGGATGCAATGGCGAATGCAATGTCCAATGCCTACTAAAGCTGGATTTTTTTCATGATTCCGTCTGAGTGGGTACTACCGCAATACCGCATTGTCAGATATTCTGCTTACCATCAAGTGACTATCTATAGTTTGTAAAATCTAGGATGATCTCTGTGACATATGTCAAACTTTCGTACATAGGGTTGGCAGGATCAAAATCTATGTCGATAGAATTTATCGATGTTTTCGACTATTAAATATGATAATGTTAAATTATATTGAGATTGAACGCTAAGTACTAAATTAAACGAATATTTTAATTACAAAAAACAATCATTCTCTTAGAGGGGTACATCCAATCCATATCTGAATCAGTTTCTGATGGAATATTACATGAGTAAGTTACAAATTGAATTTTATTTACTTACTATTATTTTAGATCAAATGCAAATTATGTTTATGATATTAAAATATCGATAATTTATAGTCCGTGGTCACGATGATACATCGCTCATCACTAAACATATCGATATACCCATAAAGTATGACATTAACATGTACTGACTGTAGTACTAAAAAGTTCAGAACTATATAGGCGGGATTTTACTGACAGCTGTCACAGAGATCATCCAAAATTTTACGAACTATAGCTCGTCTCGTCACTATAAAATGAAGTCACTTTCAATGTCTATTCGCTTAGATTTTTTAAAGTGTTCAACAGATTTATGTTTATTTATCTACACTATGCATATTCCGAAACAGGCTTAACATTTCACTACTAAACCGATTTACAAAATTCTAATGTTTGCTCGTATGTGTGTCTGTTACTCGACTGCTATTTATGAAATGTATCCTATGTGTTATTCCTAATTATAAGTGACATCTGTACCAAACATATAAATCGCTCCAGCCGTTTAGATGTGAAGAAGAAACAAACACTCAAAACTACAACAACTAAAAAACAATAACTTTCGCCTTATATTTGTGATAAACAATAGCGTTGCAGAGATCATTATCTTCTAAAAAGTAATATTTTTTTAGGAAATACCACACCCACGTGCTAGAGTTTGATGGCGCGGGTAACTGGTCATTTAGGCCTCTGGACAAGGAATCACCAGCCATCGCGGCCGCTCCACCATCAGCCCACAACAACACCAGTAATACAGCCAATTCCAGTACAGTAAGTTCCAATTCCAATCCTGTAATTTCCAATTCCACTTCCGTAATTTCCAATTCCACTTCCGTAATTTCCAACTCCACTTCCAATAACGTTTCCAACAATTTATCAAAAGATATTTCAAAAGATGCTATTCTAGATAATTAATTTATTATTAAGTAACATAATGTGATTGTTAAATTAAAAAGGTACAGTGGACCCCCGGTAGTCCGACAAACATTTTGCAGGGCAGTGTCGAACTATCGAATTCGTCGGATTATAGAGTACTGCCTAAGACCCCCTATAGTCCGGATTTTTTGACAAAAGAGTACCTTGTAATCCGACAAATTACAGATCCAATGATAAGATTCTTTATACATACATATTATATACTTATACATATGTACATATATGTACTCTGAAAAACTAATTATACTTCATTATGTATGTCAAATTTAGTAAATTGAACAACAATAGAGAGCTTACGTTTTATTATAAAATTAACGTCATTAATGCTATAGAACTTACAAAAAATATGTAAAAATATACCTATGCGTCGAGCACAATAGTGATGGTGCGTACAAGTTGTAACTTGTTCAATCATGCTTAGCGAATACGTATTCAATAATAAATAATAGACCATGTCGGATTACAGGGGGCGCCGGATTAGACAGGGGCCGGACTACCGGGGGTCCACTGTATTACTTATTATTAATGTAATTAGACGAATTTATGTATTTGAGATTTTGTTTTTTTTGGAAAAATATTTTTTGGAATTTTATTTATTTGTTCCAAATGTTTTTTTTATTGATCATGATCATTGGTCTTCGTGATACTTTTTTAATTGTATTATTTTATATTGTAAAGGTACTTTCACACTGCAGTTATTTTTATTATTAGGATGTTTCCATATTGAATATCGTTTCTTTTTAATTATTATAAAGCCTTCATATTGTATATCGAAGCTAAGTATTGTCCAAATTCTTGAAAAATAATTGCAGTATGAAAGATACTTTATAAAAGAAATTAGGTTTTAAAATAACTAACTTTTTTATTCATAAAAAATGGTTGGTTTTGCCTAGAAACTTATGGTTTTTATGATTTTTGCCAAATATTATTAAAATCCATTACTTTTTGATTCTCACCAGGGATATAATTGCGACTAAGAGGCTATTATATGATGTGATATAGTGTGTGTTTTTCCCTAAGTTTAACGGGTTCGATACCTGGTTAAGAATATTTGATTTTATTACATATTTAATAATGTTATGGATTTTGATTGGAGTAAGTATATTTATATTTCAGAAAAATATTTTTTTTGCTTTTTTCGACATTTCTTAAAGTTTTTTTAATCTACCCTCAACTTGAAAATAATTTTTTTTATGAATAAAAAAGTTGGATCCCAACCTGTTATAGGTTGTTATAAATAAAATAACAATTTTTTTTTTCGATGTTTTATTTTGTATTTTATTTTAATAAACGCGGGACGTATAAAAATATTCGATAGTTATGAGATAATAATGAGATTTTTTAATAATTAATTAATATTTAGAATATAAAATAGTATTTTAATAATTAAACTTAGATTGGCTATAAAAATGATTATTTGAGATTTTTTATTATTTTCGAATTAGTTTGAGATTACACATATAAACAGTAGCTATGCGAGGCCTTTTATAGCATCGCTTCACATTCGCTCTCTGTGTATGAAGCACTTTATCAAAAATAGATTTAAAAAAAAAACATTATCTTAATTGACACTGAATATGAAAATTTAGTAAACTTTACTTTTAAAGTTTTTGGGTAAAATTAGGTCACAATTCTGATATACGGACTAAATTAAACCTAAACTAAACTTAATTTAATTCCAGGGTCTTATTAAAACGAAAGACATATCCAGCTTTAACTATTATTCGTAGTTATAATCATGATTATATTTTTTTAAAATCAAACTGATTTATTCTTCAATTTGATCAAATTATTTCATGATGTGAATAAGTAATATAAATACTTATACTTCTCTTTCTTCAATGAAGGAATAAGTCTAGACTAAATTAAGTTTAGTTTAAACCAGAATTGCGACCAATTTAAAATCTGAACCAGTTAAAAATATATAAGTTATATTACTAAGTGATATATTATTGTATAAAATGTATAATTATATGAGATTATTCAAATGGCTGTTGTATAATGATTTTTTATTCTAACATTTTTAGTTTTTATTTTTACAAATGTGAAATTTTATTTTATATTTATTTTTTATTGATGTGATGTACATATAGTGCTGTAACGGGGAATAAATGAAATAAATGGGTTTCATATGATTTTTTGTATTTTTATATCCTTTGTGCCCCGCGGTTTTACCCGCATAGTTCGCGATCCCGTGGAAATTTAGGGATAAAACATAGCTTATGTCCTTCCCCTGACCATAAGCTACCCCTGTAACAAATTTCAAGTCAATCGGTTCAGTAGTTTAGCCGTGAAAAGGTAACAGACAGACAAGAGTTACTTTCGCATTTATAATATTAGTAAAGATTTACACCTATTTACCTAATGCTGTTTCGAAAAAAGATTTGCCTCAACCAAGAAATCGAACTTGGTACTTTAGCTTAGTAGGTAGGGAAACCAGTTGACTTTTTTTTATTTAACCTGTATCGTACCAAAAAACCAAAGGTCTCCCCCAAATCCCTTAAAAAGGCTTAAAACGTAAAAAAAAAACACAATTGTTTAATATATAAATTTAATTTAATATACAATGTAATATAAAAATACAAGCAGTATTACACTTAAATATCACAGATTATTATAGAAATATCACTCATAGCGTATTCAAAAAACACTTACAAAAAAACCTCAAAAATATTATTTTATACAATCAAAAAAGATCTACTCATACACTTAAATATATCTGTCTTGCTCTAACTTACCTATCTTCTTTCAGTTAGAAAGAGACAAATATATCATCATTTAACAATTAGGCAGTTACTTCAAAATGGATATTTTTATTGCAAAATAATGCAATTAATAATATACCTAAATATATGAAAAAATAATGTACTTAATTATTTTTACATTCATATAACAATTATAAAAATGCTTCCAAAAATATGGGATATATGATATCCCGATTGAGGCTATTTTATATACAGGTTATCAAAATAACGTATAGCCAGTAATCACTCTGGCCTAAAGTTCTAAGAAAAAAATGTTTTTTCAACACACTTACTCATAAAAGGGCTCTTCTTTGTGCAAAAACAGTTGAATAATGACACGCTTGATTCACTAGTGAGTTATAGTTTTTTTTTTAATTGTTTTGTTTTAAAAAAGTTTCGATACCGAAAAAATCGTGTCCATACATTTTAAAATCAAACTTCAACTATTTTTGGTAAGTCTATGGTCGATTCCATTCATTCATTCATTATCCTCGTGTATACTCAATAGCGCCTCGGAAGTAATCACCAACTTACCTCGCTTGTACCATAAATAACTATTAAAATCTTGCAAATATCAAGTGGTGTCTCTGATAATTAGGATATTTTATATCCCATTTTTAATGGAAATTTATACCAGACAAAAGTGCTATACAAAAATAAGTTTTATGGCATTCATTATACAGTTTAAATTAATTTTGGTACAATAACAGTTTAACTGGTTAGACTGGACAGTTCTTATTACAGTTTTACTGTTAACATTTTCAAACACATACAAAAATCTTTATACAAAAGTAAAGTAGGAATTATCACCTTATTCCAAATAGTAGGATCACACCATCACTGATGATATGAGTACACCGAGAGAAGGAATAGACACACACCACACACGCTTGATTGTCTATCTATTGAGTCACAATCTTTTCTGTGCCTGTGCCAGCGTCGCTGTAATCGCATCTTTTGGTTGTTGTGTATTGAAAATGTATCCAAATGACATTAGAGTCAAAATGGCAATAGTAGCTTCCAATTTTAGCCGCCGGCACAGAAAATATTGTGACTCAATGCGTGTTGGTGATGTCAAATTTCATATCTTCAATCATCTTTAGAATCTCTTCATATACCACTCTTTATACTTATAGAAGTTTCTGATGGCTGTCTTAACCCAAATTTGTATTGAGCTTAAACAACAGGCTCAATTTTTTTACTCCTCTTGAACTTATCCTCAATTTCCTGAAGACTTTTCCCTTTCGTCTCCGGCAATATAAAGTACAACACAGCAGTGCCTAGCAAGGCTATGAACCCGTATATCATAAACGTCGTCACTTCGCCAAAGTTAGACATCATTCCTGGAGCGGTTTTGACAACTGCAAAGAAGGCTGCGAACGTTAAAGCTGAACTAATTCCAGATCCTAATCCTCTTACTTTTATAGGGAATACTTCTCCACACATTATCCAAGGTAATGGCACTAGACCTATAGAAACAGCTGCTATATACACCATTAAGCAAGATAACGGCAACCATGCCATATTCTCTGGCTTAAAGTAAAGGAACATTGATAACCCCATCATAGATATAGCCGTCCAAATTCCACTGATCATGCATAATGGTCTTCTACCGTATTGCTTGCAAATTACACACGCTACTACCGACATGATTACTCTTAAGGAATCTATGACCAACATGGCTAGATAATGATCAATGCCAGTCCCAACGGCCTTTTCCACGATTTCTATTGAGTAAAAAGCGACTGCATTTACTCCAGAAAATTGGCAGGTTACGAAGAAAACTATCATAATGAGTAAAGGCTTAAGCAGTTCAGGGCTTTTCAGATTAGCTATCTTCTCTTTCCGGTTTTGTAAAGGCTCAGCATCTGCTGCTTTTTTTCTATCAATAATTCCCTTTAACTCATTTTTAGCTTCGTCACTGTACCCACGCAACCAGTAGAAAGCATTCGCTCCATCTTCTATTCTTCCTCTAGAAATCAACCAGGTTGGACTTTCAGGCACTAACGTGAGAAGAAAAACACTTAAAATGGGGAATATACAACTTATTACAGCTGTCCATTTCCAGGTCATAAATGTTCCTATTAAATGGGCTACCAGAATGCCAACAGCGATGGCTAAAGACACTCCTGCTAGGAAGAAACCTCTGAGCTTCGGTTCTGAGGTTTCTGCTATATAGACGGGGCCTAGAGGACCAAGAAGACCTACGCAGATGCCGGTAAAGAATCTTCCTGCTAGCATGTATCCCAGGTTGTTGGCACAAGCTATGAGGATCCAGCCGAGAAGGAATGGCGCACAGATAATGTAATGAGAGTTTCTTCTGCCGAACTTCTCCATCATCCAGCCAGATATTAGGCACCCTAGTGCCATTGGAAGAGCTGCCATTGAAGCTGGAAGAAAAAAAACATTTTTATCAGATAGTTTTATGTTAATAACTACGTAGGCGTAGGTAGTTGGAATAGATATAAGTATTTATTACTTATTTTATCTAAAGATTTTCATGTTTTCCTTAGTTTTACGCTAGTTTCTTAGATACTGATCAAAACTAAACATTGTAGTAATTTAACATTGTTATCACACATTTACAAATAAAATGGTTAACGAAAATATTTTCTTAAACAAGGAAGACAATTATAAACAAACGAAATAAAAGTAATTACTTACATAATTTATTATGATTTACAAGTAAGTAGGATAAGATTATGCAATAATCTTTATCTGTAGGAAACGATGCGTTTTGATATTTTTATCGATTTATTTTCTTTTATCTTTTGGACGTGAAAATAAATAGATTTATCGCAAAACATTGATTTCCTTAATAATATTATCTACATAGGAAAAACTAAGTTAGTATTTCTTTTAGGAGCGCAATCAGGTACGAAAATAGCATGACGGAGTTGAGTTTAAGAAAATCTTGGGATAATCCACGGAAATTAAAATGCACAACCGGTCAGAAGTTGATAATAAACTAGCACAAGCAGCACCTCGCAGTTTTTCCTGCGTTAATCTCAGATAGGTGGGCTAAATTGTCCACGGACTGGGAACTCAACGAGCATAGGCCCCTGGGTCGCCCCCCGACGCGTTTGGAGGCAAGACCTTGAGAGTCGACAGAGATTGGAAGGAGCTGGCTTGGGAGAAGGACAGATGGAGAGATTTGGGGGAGACCTTTGCCCGGCAGTGGGACAATACAGGTTGATTAAAAAAAAACTTAATCCCGTGGGAATTTGGACATAAAAAGTAAGTATTCTATGCTTTATTCCTGGTTTTAGGAACATCTGTCAGGTACCAAATTACTCCTTAAACAGTCTAGCACTTTCCTATTCAGTTTACTTAGGGCTAATTTTTCCAACACCAGATAACTTTTATTCGACGAATAAATATGACGTTTGACAGTTTTGGTATGGAATAACTGTCAAAAATTCGAAATTATTTGTCGAATAAAGTTATCTGGCGATGGAAAAATCGGTCTTTAATATAACAAAATCAAATCTTTCCTCTTTCAATAAGAATCTACACTCTTTATATACATAGGCATATTATGTACAGTCTCGGAATGAAAAGGTTCGTCACCTTAGAGTCGGTTTTTACTTACACTAGTATTGCAAGAAACAATTACGCCAACATAACAGTGTAAGAAACAGTGATGCTAACATTTAAATAAATAGAATGACGTTTGCTATCGAATAAGGTTTTGCTTCATTTTTCTATCCTTTTTTAAACACTGCCTTGTGCGCGCGGCATATAAAACCTCTTTGATATTTTGCAATGATGACATTGACCGATTGACAATAATTTTAATAAAAATAATAATGGCATGTTGAACCAACAAGAAGGTTTTAGTTTATCAAAAATCTTGTTGACAAGATATTTATCCTGTCAAACAACACTGATCTGAATAATTTTGAACTTTTTTATCGAGCAGTAGAACATTATTTTCTTTAACCCGAGTCTATTCTGTACCATAGTTTCAAAAGGTAATATGTTTTCGCGACACATTATACGAATCAATTTGAAAATTGACGAACCTTTTCATTCCGAGACTGTACATCTTGGGTATATAATACGTTCTATTAATTATCAGCCACTTAGCAAACAATAGACATAAACTGAAGTGCTGAACAATTAACGAGTGGATGATAAAACCTGTTTGTTCTTTATACTTATATACATATTTAGACAAGTTAAATAGGTAAGTAAATATTAATAACACTATGTTTCAAATCATCTTTATCTATTGGGGCAGGAAAATTTACGAGAGATTGTCAGGGTTAAATTGAAAACTAAAATTAATTTAGGATAAGTATGACTCGAGTTTGAAATCGCCATCACGCTTTGGGCAAGCATGGTAATTAGGGAGGTACACCTATTTCTCCTCACTGTAATAAATGACTTGTACCCTAAAAATTCTTAAGTATCTACGTTTATTCGAAGTTTTTACAGTGAAGTAAAACATCGTGAAGAAACCTGTACACACCTGCCTGCGAAGAAATTGATAGGTTGTGTGTGAAGTCGACCAACCCGGACTTGGCCTGCATGGTTGACTAAGGCCTAATCACCATTATACAGGGTAGGCTCGAGCCCCTCGGTGGGGACATATAAATATAAGAGCTGATGATAAATTAAATCCTTCCAGGAAAATCTACACAATGCAATATCTAATTACTACTTATTTGAATCAATATTTAGACGGTATTGCATGTCTAAACCAATACTGCATACTAATACCGACCTTCGATCGATTGTATGATGTCCATATGCGCACGCGACGAATAAATTGAAAGATCTTATAGGGTACTTACTACAAATACTACAGTCTTTTGTAATGTGTAGGTAGATTACTAAAATTATAAAATTGAATAGTTTGTTTGTTTGAACGCGCTAATCTTGGGAAATAGGTCAGGGGCCTAAGTCTGCAATTTGACATTATTGATCAGACAATATGTTGATATTGAGGCACCATAACGTGAGTGTCAGAAATTTGGTATTCTGCTAAAATTTATTCATATGGCTATGGTGTCTCAGTGGTCTTTGTTGCTTATCAAAATTCAAATATTTTTTGTCAAATAATAATCAAATAATACTCGTAACGTCAGAATACTGTTTCCATGACAACCATCTAAGTTTTATGGAGCCATTGAGTCAGCGGAATAGTTGTTACTAAGAGAATACCAAAAGGACATCAAATGTCAAAAAACGGCCTTAATGGTGATATTAAAATACATTTGAGTAGCATTATCACAGCTAAATAGTTTAGAGAATCGAGGCCCAGGTTGAAAACATATTTTGGTGATGTGTTGGATAGTCCATTTATTGAGGAAGGCTATAGGCAAAAATCACACTGCGACTTATAGGTAAGAAAACGGGGCAACGCTGGCTGCGGGGCACAGCTAGTCTAAAGTCAAAAAATTACCGATAGCTTGGTTAGGGCTGCAGAAATAAGAATCTCGTTACAACCCTTGCCGTGTCCATCAATAGTTACTCGTTATATAGTAAGTAAAGTATATATAGTTTGTAGTTCATAAATGCTTTTCTGATGCACAAATACTCAAAGGATTTGGAACTATAAATTTCATTTCGTATTGAATACTCACCTATCCAAGAAGCCGTATGTTCATTATAAGGTATGGTCCCGTTTTCGTTCTTCAGTTGTGGCAGGAGTATGGCTGAATACCCCGACGTGAGACCAGCTGTGAACGTCAGCAGAATAGACCCTGAGGCTGCTAGCGTCTGGAAAAAATAGTTATGGAAGTCAGAAATTAAATTGTGGAGCTCAAAAATTTTGTTGTGGGAGTCGAAAATTTGGTTATGGAGGTCAAAAATTTAAGTGTGGGGGTAAAAATTTTTGTAGTGGAAGTCCAGAATTTTATTGTGGGGTAAATAGTTTTGACATGGAGATCATTTTAGATATGGAGATGGACATTTTTGTTGTGAAGATCAAACATTTAGTTATGGGAGTCGTAAATTTGGTTATGGAGGTCAAAAAATTTGGTGTCTTCATGTGGAGGATTCAGTTATACCAATCATCACAAAGTACATAGTATAAAAGAAAGTCGCTTTCTCTGTCCCTATGTATGCTTAAATCTTTAAAACTACGCAACGGATTTTGAGCGGTTTTCAGTAATAGATAGAGTAATTCAAGAGGAAGGTTATCAGCATAATTTTATCCCCACATTCCCACGGGATCGGGAACTACGCGAGTAAAACTGCGGGGCACACCTAGTTATTTATAGAATTATTTATTATCCGTAAACATGGGTTTACATAGGTGGTGTATAAAATAAAACATTTCTAACATAAAAGTGCAGCAGGGAAATATGTTATACATTATGTAACGTGTGCCCCTGGATTGGATACAAGTTACGAACTTAGTTAGGGGTCAGTTACTATAATGAGATGATTTAGTTGTAGTTAATGATTATGTACGAGTATGTATGTCTGTATTATACTTATATGTTGAAATTAGTTTTTCTATTGTCTTTTTAATAATACTTAACATAAGTAAGTATGTATCTTTGAAGTGATTCGGCACAGTCTGACAAAAATATACTTATCTGACATTATGTTTCAGAATATTGTTAAACCCGTGATATTATAATTTCGCGGGTGAAATTGTAAGGATATTTATTGTCACAGAAAATACTTTATTATGTAGGAAATACTTTTAAATTAATTCTGTTTCATTCATTATATTTTATAGATTATGTCATTATATACAGAATAAGTAACGGAAGCAGTGTCAAAAGTTCAATGATTGATTCCACTTCAAAAATATCATCCAATTTGATTCAGTCGTTCACAAGTTAACATAATAACATAATCATTCACTACATCATCTCATTATATGTAGTAACTTATAAGTTCGAAACTCGTATGTAGGTTATCAGAGACTACGCACACACTTATTCAAACACACACCCAGACCAAGACAAACATTTGTGGTTCACACAAATATTCATTTTTATTTTTTTTATAATACTTGAGTTATAACGTAACTAAGGGAAATTAGGACTGTTATTTATGAGTATACAATGTGTATAAAAATTAAAATGTATTTTTATACATATATGATTACCAACATAAATACATAAGGTAAATACTTTAAAATCATAGCTCTGTTATCTAGTAACTTTTAAAATACATAAATCGTGCTATCTTGTTTAGAACATACTATCTAAGTACATAATGACTTAGCACATTGTAGCACATACTTAACTTACTTTCATTAACACAGATTACTAAATAGTTTCAACGATAAGCATTCTAGTACATAATCATTAGGCGTTAACACCTTTTTTTTTTTTTTTTTTTTTTTGTTTTTTTTTTTTTTTTTTTTAACGTTGGGAAAATGCGTTGAATCGCATACCACCGGAGCCGAGAACGGGAGGTGACTCCGGATGGTTATGTGGGGCTCTCCCCGCCTGAAGGGCGAGGCCTACCCACTAAAAACCCAACGAATTCCGTCCGCGTCTTGGATGGAGCGCCGCAGGATCCCTAGGGACTTCAACTGCAGGCGCCCCGACGCAGGACCCACACCGTGGCGCGGGCCCCAGACCATACCGCTAGCGGACGAGGATCCCCCCAGACCCCCGCCCACGGTATTGGGGCATAGCCCCCAACCAAGGCCCCCCTCGCAAGAGGGAGGGCCGCGCGTGGCGCACGCGCAATCGGGCGATCCCCGAGGAGGGTGCCGTTCGCCGCCATGTCCTAACTTCCCCGTCCATCCCTGTGTTCCCCGTCTTTCGGGCCGTTCCCTGCGTCGCCCGCTGCCCGGGAGGAAGGCTGCGGGGAGCGAGTACTAGGCCGTACTAAACCGGGTACTGGGAGGAACAGACAGGTACTGGGCGGAACGACGGGTACTGGTGGCCCCACTCCCGTGCAAGGGGATCGTCGGCCGCAGCCGCAACCCACGGGCTTTCGCCCCGTCCTTACGGACCAACGCCCGCCCGTCACTGCCGTCATCCCGAATACGTCGGGGACGCCAGCCGGGCCCGCCCCGCCTAGCAGTTGCCCGGATTCTCCGGGACCCCTAGCCGAGGCCTCTCCTCCGCTGACTTTTAGCCGTCGGCGAGCTAGTCTCAGTGACATAGCCCGCCGCCGTTGCCCAGGACGCACCACGAGGAGGTAGTCAGCATAGCGCCCCTAGGCGTTAACACCTACCATAACTTTAACACATAACTTTATTTACCAAGTAAGTATAAAACAAAGTCGTTTCCCGCTGTCTGTCCCTATGTACCTATGCTTACTACGCAACGGATTTTTGATGCGGTATTTTTTTATATAATGTTCCCACGGGAATGGGATTTTACGTGGGTAAATGATTTATTACTCTAGCTAGCTAGTATCTCTATAAATACTAAGTAAAGCATAGGGAAATTAATGTTACTATTTTCGCCTGTAAAAGTAGTGTATTATAAGTTTCTAGAAATTATAATTTCTTGGTATTGACGTGTGTAGTTATGTAAAACTGTCTGATTGAAATGGACTACGAACCTATGGACTATCAATTACATTGACCTTTTGTCAGGGAACTAATTACGTAGTTGTAGTATTTGTTATTATTATTTGTTTATTTGAATCGGTTATATAAAATGGGTAATTAAAATAACTAGGCGAGTACGTATAACACTATTACATATGGACCCTGTCTCACACCTTGTCTTCCTGTTTTTTGTATTTTTATTTTTTTATTGTTATTTTTGGAATATTTTGTAATGTGAAACCATTCTTGTAAAGTTCTACATTTCTATGTAGGGCGTTTAAGATTCAGCGTTTTTTAGTTAAACATATGTGGAAACATGTTACTGGTTATTAGTTTTTACTTTTATATTGATCATGTATTTAGTTAATAAAACTGTTTGTTTTCCGAACGAATAAATAAATAAATATATTCTAATATTATAAAGGCGTAACTTTGTGAGTGAGTTTGTAATTTGTTACTTCTTCACGTCTAAACGGCTGCAGCGATTTATACGAAATTTGGTACAGATTTCCCTTATATCTAGGAATAACAAACACATTGTATATTTTTTATCCCAAAATTCCCATGGGATAAGGTTCTGTGCGGGTAAAACTGCGGGGAAAGAAATAGATCAGAAACAACACCTAATCACTCTTATTTACTCAGTAATACATCTTATTATTTTATTTAAATGTTTCTTTATTTTATTTATTTATTTATTTATTTTATTATAGGTACCTAGTAACTAAACCCTAACTAAGTTATAACAATATCTAGGGTATTAGAAACTACGCAATATCCAGACCGAGATGAATATTTGAGGCCCTCGCACGGGAATCGAACCTGCAGTTACTAACGATTGGGAAAGTTGAAGATATATTTTCTGTTCTGACACTCTAGATACAGCTAAACCTTCCCTTAGAAAGTTTAGACAAGGGTCTAAGAATAAGCCATAATAAGGTTCAAAATTATTATAAATTATTAAGTAAGTAATTTATTTATTTCATACCTGTTTCCAAGCCGGTTTAAATCTGACTACAGTTGGTGAATCCTTCATTAAAGTCTCTTCTTTCAAATTATCTTTCCCAGTTAAACTAAGTCCTCCACTGGAGCTTGACATTTTAATATTTTCAAAATAATTCGACATTCTACTTTCAACTTTGATAATTGGTCTTCCATCTATAGTATTTACTTGACCATTTTTGATGGGGATTTCTTCTTTTTGTGGGAAATTTACTGAATTTTTAATAAGATTTTCTTCTTTTTCTTTCTGTGTGTCATTTTCTTGACTTTTCGCTTGTGGTTCAGAATTTTGAGTACTATTTTGATTATTATGTAGATCTTCTTTTGCATTGTGTGTTTGTTTGTTTGTGTCTGGATTTTCCTGACCGGTCTCCTCTTTATGGTGGTCTGACATTTCTTTCTGTAATAAAAAATAATAGTTATATAAAAATCTAATCAACAATTTCCATATTGATTTTATATTAACTTATTTATTGACACACCAACAGTATACATACAAAACATTAACACAATTTCGTTTGCACATATTTTCTTATTCTATCTTATAGCAAAGTTTTGAATGCTTTGAAATCAAACTAAATACTTTAACAGATTTACTTACTTATGTCGCGTTTTTATTAGTCTCATTTCAATGTGTAGTGTTCGCGTTAATAAATGAAATTAAGTTTGCATGTTACATATATTCGAAAATATTTAAATACTTAGTTTAAAACAAAGTCTACAAATGTGATGGAATCCATAAATCGTCGTACTACACTTTTTAAACTTTCGCGATCGGAATTCATCGTGGCATAATTTACAGGTCTTAATCGCGTCAAACATGTTTTTTCCATTCACGGGACTATTAAGGACTCCCGGGTCTTTTGGAAGGCTAGTATGGGGCCAAAGCCAACACACGGAAGCCCTTTGACATATTTAATCTTGTGTAAAGGATGCACAATCCGGCGACTATCCTTGTATAACACTATAAAATGCATCCAAGGACAATCCTCGGTTCTTAATCGCGTAAAACATTATTATTATTTACCACGATCGGTGTAACCCGGTCGGAACGTCGTGGTAAATAATAATAATGTTTTATGCGATTAAGACCTGTAAATTATGCTACGATGAATCGTCGTACTAATTTTCAGTTGCCTTAAAGTAATGCCTGTTTGTCTAATCCTTTTCTATAATCCTACTGCTAAGTAGTAAAAATTTTCAGTAATCTACTAGCCAATGGAAAATAACTAAAGATACACAAATACATTGTTCTAGAAATCTAGATTGACTATAATTACTACCACGTTGAGTGCCCCTATTGTATTCAATAACACGTACCCTTATTATTCAGCGCATGCATCGATTGTCATACAAGCCCTTGGACTGATTTACTCACAACGTTAACGAAGTTGGAAATGTATGTCAGTGATTAATGGTTTAATTAATAGCCCCGCAGTTTGATATTATCCCGTGGGATTTGGAATAAAATTTAGCCTAGTCCTTTTACAAGTTTGTGTCTTTTGAGAAATAAATCTCTTTAAACATACAATTTGTAGTTTATCTCCGTATCGATTTTCGGCGGTTTAATATTATCCTACGGGAAATTTGGGATAAAATGACCTTTCACAAGTTTATTCCGGTACCAATTTATTTTACAATTTCATTTAAATCGGTTCAGTATTTTTGGCGTGAAATCGCGACATACAGAGTAATTATCTAATATATAAAATTCTCGTGTCACAGTTTTCGTTGCCATACTCCTCCGAAACGGCTTGACCGATTCTCATGAAATTTTGTGAGCATATTCAATAGGTCTGAGAATCGGCCAAAATCTTTCATCCCGAAATTCCTACGGAAACGGGAACGGGAACTACGCGTGTGAAACCGCGGGGCGCAGCTAGTATTAATAAATAAATATAATAAATATTCGCATTTATATATTAGTAAGGATGAATGTGGGTCGTTTTCTTTTGTTACTAAATAATTATCATCTTGGTATAAAATCTTATTTGGAGTGACTGTATGTTTGTCAAGTAATATTATACTGAATAATAGTAAAACCGCGGGGCACAGCTAGTAAAAGATATACGTTTATATTTCTAGTAGGAATTAACAATCAAGTAATTAGTTAATGTTACTGCTTTTCCGTAAAATTACTGTGAAAGTTCTGCGTTTGTAACTACAACGTCTATAAGTAACTACTTACTTTAATAACTTCAATTGTAGCGGAAGTTAATTTGTATGTATGTGGTTTTGTTGATTGTATAAATATCAATAAGTACTTAATTTCATTTTATTTGTTAGTATATTTATTTAAAACTTGTATTGTATTATTACTTCTGCAGTTTTAAGTTTAAACCTTTTGTTCGTGCGGAAATATTTTAAACAAACAATATTTTATTAACTAAGTAGGTAAACGAACTGGGGCCTAAGTCTGCAATTTGACATTATTGATCAGACAATATGTTGATATTGAGGCACCATAACGAGAGTGTCAGAACAAAAACGGCCATAATGTTGATATTAAAATACATTTGAGTAGCATTATAACAGCTTAATAGTTTAGGGAATCGGGGCCCTGTACTTTTCAGAACTCTATTGTAAAACAACTACCGATGATGTACACGACAAACAGGACGATTATCCTTGAAAGTGCGATTAATAAATACTTAACTAAGGGCCGATTTTTCCATCGCCAGATAACTTTTATTCGAAGAATAAAATTGACGTTTGACAGATTTTGTATGAAATAAGTGTCAAAATTTCAAAGTTATTCGTCGAATAAAGTTATCTGGCGATGGAAAAATTGGCCCTAAAAAAACAACTAATCTTAGTATTTACGTAGGTACTAACTCTGAGATTGTTTGCGACTAGACCACGCAGCCGTGATGACAATCAATAAATTTAAATACTAATTTATATTTTAAGTTTGTTAAACCAACGTGAAAGGGATAAAACACTCGAGATTTTGGCACGACCTTGGTTAATTTCGGTTCAGTTTAATTCTACAATTACAACCGGTTGTAAAAAACTTACTGGCCTATTTACGTATTTAATTACATAATGTATTGTGTCATTACTTGGTTTTATTTATTTATATGGTCGTTATCCTACTTTCTGTGTCTTAAGGGACAAGTCACTAGGCTGAGGGGTCAAATGAAATCTTGCCCAATAACTTATAGTTTCGTTTTTTAACATTTAAATTTTAAAAGATCAGAAAAAATTGTTCGTCGGCATCAGTGTCACATGTTTTTAAGTCACAAAACTACTTCACATAAGGCACCTAGCTAGGAGATTACTTAAGATGTCTGCGACCCTTGTGTTTCAGAGTTGAAATCGAAAGATTTTGTCAAACAAAGTAGTAATGTTCCGTAAGCTTTAAAATTGCATAGAGTAGAGCCTCTTTTTAACCCCCGACGCAAAAAGAGGGGTGTTACAAGTTTGACGTGTCTGTGTGTGTGTGTGTATCTGTCTATCTGTGGCATCATAGCTCCCGAACGGAAGAACCGATTTCAATTTAGTTTTTTTGTATTAAAGGGGCCTTACGTGCGAGAGTTCTTAGACATGTTTGATGAAAATCGGTTGACCCGTTTAAAAGTTATGGGGGTTAGAAAGTAATTGTGGTGGGGGTTTTTTAAATTTTTAATTTAATGTTTTAAGCAGTTGAATGAAAGATGTGTGTGCCTCTGTGTTTTTCTACTTTAATGCTACTACACAGCGTAAAATCCGCTTATCTCGCATTTCTTCTAAAATATAAATTAAGTCATTTCTTCTTATTAATTCCGAACCTACGAGTACCTACCGCCCGTTTTCAAGGTTTAACCTACATTGCTGAGAAACCGCAACCTAAAGTTAAAATTAAATAATAAGTAATCAATAATCTATTAAATTGAACTAGGCACAAGCAGTATTATTTACTGCCTGAACTGCCTTCACTTTGCTCGTGTTTCAAGGACATTTAGGACTATGCCCTCGAGAGCAATCAAACGAAGAAAAAATGAATGACTAAGCAAATATGTAGAAAATGGTTTGATGCGGAACTATAAATAGAGATAAGTAATTAATATTTTCTTTCAATATAAAAATTAGTACTATAGAAAACCTGTAGTATAAAAAATGTTACAAATAGAGATATTTAATTACCATTTCTTTCGAGATAAAACTTTTCGAGAAATATTGCTGGCAAATCATAATTTGACGAACATGGCAGACTGATTATAATAATGTAACGCCGGGCGCCGTAAAACATAGGATTGCAGAATCGAAATTTACTATGAGCACCAAAGTATATATATTTTTACTAGCTGTGCCCCGCGGTTTCACCCGCGCAGTTCCCGATTCCGTGGGAATTTCGGGATAACATAGCCTATGTTCTTTCCCGGACCATAAGCTACCCCTGTACAAAATTTCAATTCAATCGGTTCAGTAGTTTAGCCGTGAAAAGGTAACAGACAGACAGACAGAGTTACTTTCGCATTTATCATATTAGTTAGGATTCCCATTTTACTATATTACATTATGTAAGGTTCATTTTGTATTGGCTAGCTGTACCAAGATTCCCGCGTAAAACCTCGATAAGAAGTATCCTGTTTTGCGTTACCTAACTACCTATCTATTGGCCTAATTTTATCAAAATCCGTTTAGCCATTTTTTTTATTATTGAGTCATCAGAAACTAGGTCGTAAATACTACAATGTATCATAACTTTCTGCTTTACGATTTGTACCGTCAATATTTTCAAATTTAAAACCAAAACTGTATCAGTATTTATGAAACAAAAATTAAAACCATGAATTTATTTTGTGACGTTTAGTAGTAGCGTAAATAAAAGAAATTAATATTAGATCAAAAAACCTGTCTCTAATTTGACTTATGAATTTGTAGCGGAGAAATTGAGGAAGATAAACTAGTTTCTGATATAATACGGAAATTTTAGATTATTCCTCGCTTGGTAACAGATAGGAAAAAAATGCATTTATGACAGCCAACCTCCACTGGAGTAAAGGAAAGGCGCTTTAAGGAGAAGAAGCCCTCAAAGGTATAATTAGTGGATACCAACTGGCTTGTGAACGTAAATGACTGAGTTTCCACCAAAATAACTTTTGGTTAAACTAAAAACCGACCCTAATTAAAATTTTTATTACGTAAAAAATATATTTATTCTTCACAAATACAATTAACATATAATCTCATACATTGATATTTAAAAACAACAAATTAAATTTAAAAAAAAATTAAAAATTTAAATAACAATAGGTACTTACACAACTTAAAATTATAAATACGTAAGTAAAGAAAAAAAAATGACAGCTAATCCAGTAAAGTTTCGAACTTAGTTAGGGGTCAGTTAGAGTAATGAGAAAAATGGAGTGAATGATTATGTTATGTTAAAACACGAAGTAAAACGCTGCGAATATACTACCTACTGTGCTGCGATGTTGATTTATCACAAACGGATTTTCAAATTACTTAATTGTTTGAATTTAATTTTTATATTGTAATCTGAAAACGGTATTTTATTTTACTAAAAAAAGAGAAGAAAAATCAGTAACTGTTCTTGCCGATTTTTCTTGGCTGATGAAATTTTCAAATTCATAGTAAACAAAGTGAAGAATCAAGAAACATCTCTGATCTTTAGTAATCATATATTTATTTAATAATTTTATTTTATGTCTAAGGTACAAACTTAATTATTTTTTGCGGCCCTTATGGAATAAGTAAATTATTTCAATAAGTATATTTTATGAAAAATATATATTTCTTTTTCGTAGGTCGTAAAATCAAAATATTGATGAGTGAAATTAAAATAAACAATTACTTACGATTTTACTTCTTATTTAATAAAAAACACCCGCTAAAATTTAACTTACGCAAATCCAACTTCTAGAAAGACCATAAAAATAACTAACAAAACCAAATATTGAACATTCCCATCACTTAAAACAAATAATATTCAATTAACAAAATAAATATACCTTTTAAGTTCACCAAAACAAATAGTGTTGTGTGTTAAAACGTAATAATTTTATCGATATTTTAATTCTTTACACGCACGACCACTCACATTCACAATTTGATACTCAACTGACGTTTGTCTTGTTATTTGATTGTCGGTAGTGTAATAGTGACGTGCGTAATGTTATTGAATTATCGATAAAAAAATATCTATCTTTACGCATGTAATGAATGGTCTGATTGACTGACTGATTGATTTATCAATGTTAAGTCGAATGTTTTTTGGTTGGGGTCATGATTTTTGCAACTCACGAGCACGACTTCTTGATCGTCAAAATAAATATAGAAAAAAAATTATGTAGCATTGGATTTTTGGAAATTCATCCTCTATGGTGGTGAAATGGATGAAAGTGTAATGTTTTTTAAATATTCAGCTAGTTACATATATGATATGGCTACCACGGCTTTAGTTACTTTTATTTATTAATTTAAGGACATCCAGTGAAAGTTACATTGTAGGTTAAAGGTCTAAACTAATTAAAAAAATAAAATGCTAAATTGTTTTTTTAAGTTTTGTTTTAGTAGTGTTCTCGTAAATCAAAGTACTTAATTAAATTTAAAGTAAGGTCAGTAAATAATTAAAAAAATCTTATTTATTGCAAAATACAAACCAAAATAGCAAAATTGTAAGCAAAGTCGCGAAAGTAAATCTAATTTGTTATTAAAACAATATGACCTTATTTAATCGCGATGTCATGTGACGAGATGTGTAATGAAGAGATAATATTACAACATATGTTTTTGATTATGTTTGTAATGTAATGTTAGTCATTATTGATAGTATTGAGTTGTACTTATCAAGTGGTAACACAATACGTCTTCGGAGCAAAAGTTCTGGTTCCGCAAATTTTTTGAAGTTTTGTTTATGTGACTTTTCGTGTTATTTTTTTATATCTTTTGATAAAAAGAAATCTTAACGTCCTTTTTGTTTGTTTTTTATTATTTTAGTATAGTTAGTTGAACCAAAAAAATACATATCTATCGCATAGCTATCGATTATGCTCTATGCAGGTCCTATATAATGGCCTTCGTTCCATGTAAACGATATCTTTTGCCAAATTTAGTTAATCGGGAAACCTGACCGTGACTATGGAAGTCATTTTAAATAAGACTAGTTCGATTTTAGAGCTCTCTTCACTTAGTCCGTTGCATGGTGAGATAACCTTTGGCCTACCTCAATAAACGGGCTATCTAATAATATGATTTTAAAATGGGATTAGTAGTTCCTGAGATTAGCGCGTTCAAACAAAGAAGCTATGCCTCTTTATAATATTTGTAAAGATAACCTATTTTTTTATTGCAAGAACCCTTACTACTCTAATAATCAGTTGCATTTTATACTCTGCAACAGGACGATTAAAACTTGATAATAATAGAAAAATATAGAGAGAAAAAAGTTTGCCTGAAGCGTGTTGATTACGCCTATTCCTAATTATAATAGCAGAAAAATAGCAGACATGTACCCCTCCACAACAAGAATCCAGGACCAAGAGAAAGTCTATATCTTATTTTATATTATTATCAAATTCCCACGGGAAAAATATCCGGAATGATTAATGTATTCTTGATACTTTGGACTTTACAATTAATTTATATTATTTAGGTCAAGTCAGTAAACCACGTCTACTAGTATTTACTTGATATAACTAATTTATATTTGTTACTATCAGACAATGAACTTTATTTATCATCGTGTTAATATTTAAATACAATCTTATTAATAGTATAATGTAGTTTCAGTTTGTATGTATTTATGTAATCGTGAGAGTGCAGTTTCCCGTCATTATACGCGCAAAGGATTCAAAGTAGGGAGGTCTCCAGGTTTTCCTTTTATTTATTTAATAAGTTACACCAGCAGCATTAACACATAACATTATTGAAATTAAATAACAATTCAAGACTTGTACAGTGTGCAACACTTTTATAGGTATAATCAGCATTCATTATTAACAACTTACAGTTAATTATAAGTAGGTACTAAAATAAAAGACTAAAAAAGGTACTTTGTGCGTACGGCAATTTTTAGGTTAGAGTTTAGCCCTAAGTACTTCTAATAACTATCGATGTTTGTATGACAGCCGTGATCGAAACATTCTGCCCTCATCACAAACCCTAGTCAAATAACATACCCATTCGGTTACGGCCACCAATCACTAGTATGACGGTGCTAAACGTTGCTTAACTGAACAGATCTTAAGTAAGTCTGTGATTAACTGTGATATGTATCAATTTAATTAGAATAGTATAAAGGTATAATTACTTATTATTAACGTGTTTATTTCGAGTATTGTTTTATACAAATCACTGCATTGGATACTTTCGACGTTTTTTTTTATCGGTGCAGTGTGACTGATACAGTTTTATAAACGGCCTTGGATACAATCTAATCTACACGTTTTATTTTATCTATTTTGTTTTTAGTAAATAATAAACAACATTTATGTTTTATACGAGCTGTGCCCCGAGGTTTCATACGCGTAGTTCCCGTTCCCGTTCCCGTGGGAATTTCGGGATGAAAAATAGGTGTTGACCGATTCTTTGACCTACTGAATATCATCATCATCAGCTCATATAGGTAATGTCCCCACCGAGAGGCACGAGTCTACCCTGAATCAAGGTGATAAAGCCGAAGAATTTGTTTAGTTAAAAGCGCTAATACACACATCAAAAGTGTCTAGGGATCAAGCATTTTTATGCGGATTTCTTGAGATTGAGATGTGGCTTTGTAATAAATTTATGATTTTATAAATTTATATGGATCCTTTTTGGTGCATTTCATAATTTGAATCAGGAACTGTGAATCAAATTCGAGTAAAAGATGAAAATCAGCTGTCAATATTTTCCCTATAAAAACATACAACGCATTGAAGACATTATTAGTGCTACTGTTTCCCTACTACTGATTAAAACCAACGTTATTATGGAGCGGCGACGTCATTTAAGCAGGGAAGAAATGCTCAGAGCCGTGGGAATGATAGAAGCTGGTTCCCGGCAACGTACTGTAGCTTTAGCTCTGAATACAAGTCAGAGTGTTATCAGTCGACTTTGGACACGTTACCGAAGCACTGGTACCGTGGCTGAGCGCCATGGAGGACGGTATCGCTGCACCACACGGAGACAAGACCGATACATTCAAATCTTAACTCGAAGAGCTCCAACAATAACCGCCATGATGTTAGCCGTGCGGCTTCATCACTCTTCAGGGAACTTAATTAGCGACCAAACAGTCAGAAACCGCTTGCATGAAGTGAACCTTCATTCCCGAAGACCGCTACGGGTACCACCTATAGCAATGCACAATCGTAGGATTCGATATCAATGGGCTCTTGAACACAGAAATTGGGCAGAAGAACAATGGCGTTTCGTGTGCTTTTCTGATGAGTCTCGTTTTGGTATGAGACCGGATACAAGACGTATACGACACTGGAGAACCCCTGGACGCCAACAGCGATTAAAATCCTGCCAGGAAGTCCATCCTTATAGTGGTGGAACCATCATGGTATGGGCGGGTATTTGGATCGGCGGAAGAACTGAGTTGATTTGGATCAGAGGCAACCTCAACGCTCAAATTTATGCTGAGACGATTGTATCAGACGTCATCGTTCCTCTACAAGTGCAAATCGGTCCCTCATTTCAGTTAATGCATGATAATGCACGACCGCACACCGCAAGAGTTGTAAGACAGACTCTCGCCGCAGCTAACATCAATGTCCTGCCCTGGCCTGCTCAGTCGCCAGACTTGAACCCGATTGAGCATGCATGGGATATGCTACAGAGAAGAGCTCTGCCGAATATGGAGGGTATCCAGTCGCAAGAAGACCTTTTTTTGTTGTTGCAACGAACATGGGCGGCCATTCCACAGCGTGATTTGGATGAACTCATTTTGAGTATGCCAAACCGATGTTCTTGTGTTGTTTGTACCCAATAAAATTTTAAAGAAAACTGTTATTTCAGTCTTTTTTTCGAACTTTAATGTTAGTGGTTCAAATGTCAAAAATCCCTTTATTAGGAAAATGGCAAATTTCTTTATTAATGCAAAGGTGACTTGGTTTATCGTTACTGTGACAAACGAAAACACTTTATTTGATGAATCCTTAAAGAAAATTTTAATTAATATCAATCAGGAGAAAAGTTATTGCAAAAATATATGTTGATCCCTAGACACTTTTGATGTGTGTATATACGCTAATAGCTATGTTCCGAATTTAAAAATCTATCAAATGCTGTGTAAACTGCATTAAAATCCGTTGCCTATTTTAAAAGATATATTATTTATTTAAAATAAATCATTCTCCTGTATTACGCTATCTAATTCTGAAAATTGCATTTAAATTCATTGTCTATTTCAAAAGATCTAAGCGTACCTACCAGCCGTGGGATCGATTTTCTATTACTATGTAAAGATATTTTTGTCGATAAAAGCGACTTTGTTTAGATTATTTTTATCGATAAATCACCACCTTAGCACATCACTAGCCTCCGTACTATGATTGGGAATGTTGCCAAAACCTTTCTTCTTGACCTTCCGTAGTGTTATGGATGTTGCCAATTCCACAAAAACACGAAAACAAACACTTTTACTCGACAATGACGCCCACATATACATATTTTGCTATTTTATTTTGTCATAGCAACACAATTTCTTGAAAAAAGATAAATGTGTGGATTTAAAAAATGTTATGAATTTCAGCCATCTTTTAAGAGTCAACGACATCTAGAATTTGCTAGATTTTTGGTTGCAGTTTCGACTGTGGTATATTACAAATTTAACGGATGGTATTGAACATTTTTAATTAAGGTAACGGGTTCCATTCCCGCTTTCAGAGCATATCCGTGCTTTGGAAGACACGGCCGTCTTTGTAACATCTAGATAGATATATGAATGACAACATTAAACAAAAAATAATACCTGTCTAATTTAATTTTGTTATAGTTATGTAAATTTATTTTACAGTATGTCGCATAATAGTACGTTTATTACCATAGTACATGTATGTAGTAATACTAGGAATAAAATATAACATTAAATTAAAAATTAAAAAAACCCACAACATAATTACTTTCCAACCCCCATAACTTTTAAACGGGTCATCCGATTTTCATCAAACATGTCTAAGAACACTCGCACGTAAGTCCCCTTTAATACAAAAAAGCTAAATTGAAATCGGTTCATCCGTTCGGGAGCTATGATGCCACAGACAGATACACACACACACACACACATACACACACACACAGACACGTCAAACTTGTAACACCAATCTTTTTGCGTCGGGGGTTAATTAGCATCACTAAGTACAGTCACGGAATGAAAAGGTTCGTCACCTTAAAGTTGGTTTTCACTTGCACTAGTATTGCAACAAACAATTATACCAACATACAACAGTGATGCTAACATTTAAATAAATAGAATGAAGTTTAGAAGAAGTTTTAAAGAAGCTATCGAATAAGGTTTTGCTTGATTTTTCTATCACGTTTTAAAAACTGCCTTGTGCGCGCGGCATATGAAAACCTCTTTGATATTTTGCAATGATGACATTGACTAATAATGGCAGGTTGAACCAACAAGAAGGTTTTAGTTAATCAAAAATCTTGTTGTCTATTTATCATGTCAAACAACAATGATCTGAATAATTTTGAACTTTAATATCGAGCAGTAGAACATTATTTTCCATAACCCGAGTTTATTCTTTACCATAGTTTCAAAAAGTAATATGTTTTCGCGACACATTATACGATTTAATAGTATAAAACAAAGTCACTTCCCGCTATGTAGTGAATATAGTGATAGGAGTTAGCATATTTTAGGGGGTGCCGCCTTAGTGCGGGCCCGGCGTTGGGGTGGCGTGGTAGTAATCCCCCGTGGGATCCTACGGCACCCCAATGTATCGCGGACGGAATTCGCTGTGTTTTTAGTGGGTAGGCCCAGCCCTTCTGGCTGGGAGAGCCTCACATAACACAAAAAAAAAGAAAAAAAACGGTCTCTGTGACGTAAATTCAAAAGATGTAAATGCTTATCTTTTTCTTTTTAAGAAGGTATTTTTTTTAATGTTTGTTTCCTCAAATACTTTTTTCTTTTTTGGAAGAGATCATCTTTATTTTATTATATGTTTCCTCAACATTCCGTGTCTTCTTTCCATAAACGATTTGTAAATTCTTCAGTCGAGAATAATCGGTAGATCATTTTCTCACACATTTTTAAATAAAATAAATTATAAAATATCTATAGACAGATACTCTTAATATAGTACCTACTACGAGTATCTATTGATACAAGTAAGTATATCTTATCAAAGACACGTGTAAGAACTACTATAAATCTATTTTTAATTATGCTAAGTTCATTACTATTTTTTTAGATAAAATGATTGATAAGTATAGGATAGGCAGACATATCATCATTAGCTCATATATGTCCCCATTGAGGGGCTCGAGCCTACCCTGAATTAGGGCGATTAGTACTGTATAATAATCATCATTTAACTCATATTTTTCAATCTACTACATCTCTTCACTACACAAGTAGTATAAAAACAAAGTCGCTTTCTCTGTCCCTATGTATGCTTAGATCTTTAAAACTACGCAACGGATTTTGATGCGGTTTGTTTTAATAGATAGAGTGATTCAGTGGGAAGGTAAGGTAATTTTATCTCCATATTCCTACGGGAACGGGCATTACGCGGGAGGAACCGCGGGGCGCCGCTAGTTTCAAATAAAATTAAAATCACTTAATTTTGGTTGTAAAAGGCATCATGGCTTCCGATTTTAGTTATTATTCACAAATCCGAAATTGAATCAACTCGGCTCAGCCAAACGTAAACATTGTGATACAGTTACAGAAACAGATAAAATTAATATTAGTTTCTTCTTTTATTCTATTACTAGCAGCGCCCCGCGTAGTTTCCGATCCCGTGGGAATTTCGGGATAAAACAGCCTATGTCCATTCACAGACCATAAGCTACCCCTGTACCAAATTCCAAGTCAATCGGTTCAGTAGTTTAGCCGTGAAAAGGTAACAGACAGACAGAGTTACTTTCGCATTTATAAGTAAGGAAGTAAGGATTGTATTTGTTTAAAAGCATAGGTAGGTACTTCATTCTTCATTCACAAAGTATCAAACTGACTATCAGTTCCTCATCACAATACATGTAATGTACTTTTAATATGATTACTTGTAGCAATAAGGAAACTAAAGAATTACCTGATTGATTTTGAGAAAAAAAGTTTAAGTAATTTAACAATGTACTATTAATAGAACACACTGTTTTTCATGAGTACCTACAGTCAGAGAAAAAAATAGTTACAAGTTAATGATAAGTACTTTTATTCTTAAATAAAAGCGAAAGTTTTCCGCAATTATTCACGCTCAAGCGGCTGAATAGATTTTTAAGTACTTAATTGTTTTTAAGTAGTTTATTCAATTTATTCTACATAGAGATTTGGAGTCCAGAAATACTGAAACTGAAAAACTGACTGTGTCCCGCGGTTTCAGCCGCGGGTAACACAGTCAGTTTCATAAAATATTCCCAAGAGTCACTATTATTGTTACTTTTTATCCCTAAATTCCCACGTCACAGAAAAACGAAGATAAAACCGCACTTCGCAGCTAGTTCAATAAAATATTAGCCAGTAATCAGTTTAAGTATATCGTAACTTGAATCCTACTAATAAATATTATAAAGCCGAATGTTTGTGAGTGTGGATGTGTGGATGTTTGTTCCTCTTTCACCCAAAAACTACCTAGGAAGAACACATAGGATACTTTTTATCCCACAATTCTCACGGGATAAGGTTCCACGCGGGTGCAACCGCGGGGCGCATTAGTAAACTAATAATGCTAATCATGTTCGGTATCATAACTGACATTATGTTAATCAACGTTTGGCACGTATACCCATAATCGGAGCCAATAACATTACCGTACAATTTCCCTGACAGTACATCTAATAAAATTATATTTGTTTGGTGCCAAACTTCCGTGTGACGTATTGACGCGTGCGCATTACGTACCTACAAAATGATAAACACGTTAAATATCTTAACTATTTTAATGGAACAATAATATGACATAGTTTGGTGTTTATTTTAGGATGTTAGTTAGTATTTGTAAACAAAACAGATTTTTGTAGGAATGCTCAAATGTAGGGCTTTAAGGGATAGTCCATGGACAGTCCCATTCATGAATAAAAGGAATAAGAGGAATAGCAATAGCTTTTTTACGTTTTCTCTGTTTCACAATGTGGTCTATGTATTCAGAGAAGCTCTCAAAAGTGAAGCTAAAAATTGCAGCACGCCCAAAGGACCCAAAATAAAAAAGAGGGGTCTAATTTGACCCCTCTTTTGCAAGCAATTGCTTGCAAATTGCTCATTTACAAGTACTTCATCATCATCATCATCATCGTCAGCCCGTTACCATCCACTGCTGGATATAAGCCTTCCCCATGCCGCGCCACCACACTCGGTCCTCAGCTCTCCGCATCCAGCCGCTACCCTCTACAAGTACTTAGATACATAATATCATTACCAAATCAAATACCATTTTTAATTTAATTTGGTGGGATGCTGCGAAGGATACGGAGAGTTGGAAATGTTTGGGGGAGACCTTTGACCCATTGGGACGATATGGGTTGACAAAAAAGATCATCCATGCTAAGTTGACCAGCTGTCCTGTGATTCCCACTACGGTCACATTCACAAAACATCACGCTACGATCAATAGAAGAGGAGGTAACGTGGGTTAAATCGCGGGGCGCCACTAGTATATAATAGACTATATAATAAACATCAGTTTTCGTTCCCGTACTCCTCCGAAACGGCTTGACTGATTCTCATAAAATTTTGTGAGCATATTCAGTAGGTCTGAGAATCGGCCAACATCTATTTTTCATCCCGAAATTCCCACGGGAACGGGAACTACGCGTGTGAAACCGCAGGGTGCAGCTAGTTTTTTTGTATAAACATAACATGGAAACACATTAACATAAACATTTCATCTAATTAACAAAGTTCAGATTGATGTAAATAATTGTTATCTTTGCGCACGCGACTCGCATAACTCATAATAACATACTTCGATGAAAGAGGTCACTATTGATAAGGGGGTCAAATGTATATGTTGTTTTAATATCATCATCGTAAGTTTATTCCCAGTTGGCCCCTTCTTTGTCACCAAGGGTGAGATTTTGATTTTCCAGGATATCAGCAATATGTCACAAATATTTTATTTTGCATGGGAATCGAATCCGCAAGCCATTGTTTCGCAGCCCGGCATGGTGACCACTGACCACTCTGCTGTTTGGCCTAGTTACTTACATAACTTTTAAACGGGTTAACCGATTTTCATCAAACATATCTAAGAACACTCGCACGTAAGTCCCCTTTAATACAAAAAAAAAAACTAAATTGAAATCGGTTCATCCGTTCGGGAGCTATGCTGCCATAGACAGACAGATACACACACACACACAGACACGTCAAACTTATAACACCCCTCTTTTTGCGTCGGGGGTTGAAAATAAGTTCCTAAGTAATACCTAGTCTAGTACTTATTATTATAACTGTGGTAATAGGTTCTTACGGAAAAAAAAACAACCAAAAGAACTATCTTTTCCTTGATTATTTTAAAAGAAATTCTACGAAATAATTCGTAGTTTCGTCAACTCATTCTACGTTTGTAATTCTATGAACGATTCAATATGACGGACTTTGGTATGTAATGTACGTCACTACACTACGCAATTTTATGTGTGAGAAAATTAAAAAGCAAATAAATTTAAGTAAGTACTTTACAGGTAGACAAATTCACAAAATTATTTTATGAACATTATCACTGGAGCAAATATTACATAAAATAGGTAATCATTCACTACATCATCTCATTATAGTAACTGACTAAGTTCGAAACTTGTATCTAGGGTATCAGAAACTACGAACACACTCATCACTCACACACGCCCTGAGACCGCACGGGAATCGAACCCGCAACCTTACGTATGGCAGTCCGGCATGGTGACCACTCTGCCATCGAGGTCGTCAAACATTTTAAATGTAAGTAAGTACTTATCATTATAGTATCTTGATTTTCTAATGAAACGCGTATATAAAACTTCGTCATACAACAGGCAATTGTTATACCTAAGTACTTATTTTTGCAAGCAAACGAAATTAAAATGAACTAGGTCATCGAACTTGCTATCTAGTTACCAAACAGTTACAAAATGCTTACGAAATTATTTAATTGAATTGCGCGAGATTTTCGCACATAACCTTGATTATTGCAGATTTATCAGTATGAATTTTATTTCGTTTCAAAATCTGTTTTATAGTCTTTATTCTTTGATAAAATTTCAATAAAATTGCATATCATCGAATGAGAAGCAATAATCATAATCATTCACTACATCATCGCATTATAGTAACTGACCCCTAACTAAGCTCGAAACTTGTATCTAGGGTATCAGAAACTACGCACACACACATAAGATTAAGAAAAAGAAGAATTTATTGCTTAAAAACTGGTACGTATAGGTCTTAAATTATATAAAAAGTAGACAGCCATTTTACCCATCACGGACATTATTATTAAATTCGTACATTATGTACATTTACTTATTCCATAATCTATCACTCTATATCTTCACATACCTAGCAACTAGGCCTATACCGTATCTAAACTACGCAAACTGTCATTCATACAACCAGACTGAGACAAATATTTGTACATTACACAAGTATTTAAAATATTTACCTAATCAAATCACCCACCACATGAGAATTGTATGAGTATAATATTCTTTCAGCCAACGTCATTGCGTATGGCAGCTGCGATGATCAGAATTCTATATCCAGGTTATTTAGCCACGTAGTAGAAATCTCCCTCGGGATCCTACGGCACCCCAATGTAACGCGGACGGAAGTCGCTGTGTTTTTAGTGGGTAGGCCCAGCCCTTCTGGCTGGGAGAGCCCTACATGCCCCGTGGGTCCTCCCAATATCGGCTCACGGTGGTATGCAGTTCTATGCATTTTCACTGCGTTAAAAAAAAAGGTTATTTAGCCAGCTTATAGCGGCAGGTGTGATCTATGGCCGCCGGTGTAGCGGATGTGCGGCCCGCTTACCGTTGCGCCGGCACTCAGCGCCCAGGCGATGTCGCCCCCGGGGGTTTTAGTGGGTAGGACCTCCACCGCTCCATCTTGGTGGAGGGCAAGTCCCACATACCCCGCTGCTTCGGCGTGAAGATGCGTCAAAGCATTTCCCCCGGGACTTCAAAAAAAAAAAGGTGTGATCAATGGACCTCCGATATTCCGCCAAGGAAACACCAAACATTTCAGTATTCTTCTACTAGTTTTCCTTTGTACAATTTCTAGAGCTCTAACGTACCGTACTACTTACGATTAGTAAAGATTTGTCGAGATTGTCGATAATTTATTTCTTTTCATTCATTTTAATTTAAGGATTGTCTTCAAAACTTGGCACCCAATTAGATCACAATTAAGTATATTGTCGGTGAAGTATACAACCATACCATTATAATATTGAACTTGACTCACATTAAAATTTATGTTTTTGATATTACTTATCAAAATGCATAACGAAAAACACAATCCTATAATTCACCCATAATGTACGCCTCTTTGTTGATAATTCATGTAACATATTAATTTAATATTTTTTGACAATCATGTTTATTAAATATAATAACACGATTGTATTACTGTCCGTATGTTTGTTGATTCGGTATTATTAACGTGTGCAGAAGGTCATTTAGACTTTTATTAGGAGGTAGCCATAGTCACTTCCTATTTATGGTTAACCTAACTCTTTTGTTATGTAAATGCAATTACCTACCTATAATATACTTATTTATCTATTAGATACTATATTTATATCATTATAAATCTGAAGAGTATATTTAGTTAATCGCGCTATTCTCATGAATTACTGGTCCGATTTGAAAAAATATATCGGTGTTAGATAGCTCATTTATCGAGGAAGGCTATAGGCTATTTTATCCCTGTATTCCCACGAGAACGGGAACTACGGGGGTAAAACCGCTGGACACAGCTAGTATTATTATAAATCTGAAGTTTGTTTCTCTGAACGCGCTAATTTCAGAAACTACCTACTAAGTATAGTCCGAATTGAGAATTATTTCAGTGTTGGATGGACAATTTATCGAAGATAGCTACAGAATTAATAGTTATTTATGGTACAAGCGAGGTAAGTTGGTGATTACTTCCGAGGCGCTATTGAGGCCCGAGCCGTCAGGCGAGGGTCTGAAGATAGCCGAGGATAGTAATCATCAATACTCGCGTGTACCATACAACGTTTTTCAACACATTTGCGAAGAAATTATCATTTTTCGCTAATAAATAAACAGTTTTTATATTCGCGCGCATCCAACACAACAATGGTGATCGGCCATAGATTAACTTTAAAAAAAAATCGAATGAATGACTGAATGGAATCGACAATAGACCTACCAAAAGTAAGGCAACATAGTTGTATTTTGTTTTTAAAATGTATGGACACGATTTTTTTTGGTATCGAAACTTTTTTTAAATGAAAGCAATTTAAAAAAACAATCTATAACTCACTAGTGAATAAAACGTGTCATTATTCAACTGTTTTTGCAGAAATAAGAGCGCCTTTATGAGCAAGTGTGTTGAAAATAACATTAATTCGAAATTAACCGATAACTTATTGATAGAAAACTAAAAAACACAAAAAAATGCCAAAAACTACTGTAGGTAAATGAGACCTTCGGACTCCGCTACTATTATCATTATGCCGCGTAAATCTTTTGCTTTTAAAACACGCTTTTTATAGAAAACCGAACTAAAAAATAGAAAATAAATTTTAATGAATTTAAATTAAGAAAATAGTGTTAAAAATTTCAATGAATATAAATTAATAATAGTGTGAATAAAAAAAAAGAATTATTTAAAAAAAGCGTGGGGTGCATGGTGTCAATAGTTATAAATATTTTATTGACAGATATGAGTAGAGTGATTATCATTTCGATAATATTTTAAAAAGCACCCCACGCTTTTTTTAAAATAAAATATTTTTTTTTTATTCACACTATTATTAATTTATATTCATTGAAATTTTTAACACTCTCTTTTTAAACTATAATTTATTTTCTACTTTTTAGTTTGGATTATTTATAATAGCTTGAAAAATTGAATAATTTTATCAAATTAGTGTATTGTCATCGGTCCTCAATAAATCTACAAAGTTTGAACGAAATCTGGCCGTTTAAAGTGGGTCAAAATAGCGCCCAAAGAAGTCGGTTACAAAAAAACATACAAACATACAGGTGAAGCTAATAAAAAGCGTGTAAAAAAGGCTTTCTTCAAAATAATTTAAAACTGGCCAGTATTTTTTGAGTTTAAGAACTTTATACAAAATATCCCTAGACAGTGTTGATGTGTGTACTCTCGTAAGATCCCCGAAAACAAATTGTAAGGCCTCTATTTACCCGACAGAGCGACGCAAACGAGGGTAATGTGTTCATCAGTATTTTAATGATTACTTAGATAGTACTGACCACGCATTGCTCAATGCATGTTAGCGGTTTTAAACTCAAATTTTTTGAACTAATAAATAACTATAATAAATTAAAACTGTACTTAAAAAGAAATTTAACATGTACTTACAAATAATAAATTCTCCTTGTAAATCCTAAGAAACGGTACAAATCCTTCACTTGGCACTAAAAAAATATTAAAAAAACAACCACAAGACTACAACAACTCGTAAAGAACCAAGAAACTGACAAACATTGTTATAGTGATGTGCTTTTGTTAATATATCGATAAAAAAAATTAAATAAAAAAATTGCTTCATGTGGAGGCTTGTAAATGACTTTTGCTAATTTATGTTATTATTTAATTTCTAAGGATAAGTAAGCCACCCAAATAAAATAAAAAATAAAATAAAAGTAATAAAAGGCCTTTGAGATCCCACAGGGCAAAGGCCGCTTACTGATGATATTGGTAGTAATAGAAATAAGGACAATGGAACAATCTGCTTAGGATTATTATTATGATTTTCTGTTGTCTAGTATCTAGCTAGATAAAACAGGACTAGATAGAACGAGTGTGAATATATTTCAAAGTACTTATTTATTTATTTAAGAAAGGTACATTTACAGTAATGCATATAATATACAGATATGAAGTATTATAAAGGTGGTTTTGTTCTTATATGACTACCAATAACAAATGTATACAACATTGACAATAATTACACAAGACAAATAAAATAAAATAAAAAAACTATGGATATAAAGGTTACTAGTTTACATATTTAATTTCTAAATGATTGGTATATTTTTAAATAATTGGTAGAGACTTGCCCAGCTGTGAGACAATATGGCTTGACAAAAATATACAAAATTATCGATAAATATCATCAATCCATCGACACACCTCCCATCCCTGCCACCTCTCACCGTGACAGCACATCGTATTACGCAACGCAGCACTTTCGCCACCATCGGGCAGCCTGCGCTTGCGCAGCACAACGATCAATGGACGGTGTCAATGTTTGGGACTATTTATTGTATAGGTGCTAGCTGTGCCTCGCGGATTTACCCGCGTGGAACCTTATCCCGTGGGAATTTTGTGATAATCCTAAGTGTTATTCCTGGGTGAGGAACATCTGTACCAAATTTCATTAAAATCCATTCAGTAGTTTTTGCGTAAAAGAGGAGCAAACATCCACCCTCACAAACATTCGGCTTTATGATATTAGTAGGATTTTTTGTAAATAAGTTAAAAAAAAATGATTATTTTAGCGTAATTTTTCAATTATTTTTAGTAGTTGTCCACGCGGTTTAAATTCCAATACCGTTGAAAATTTGAGATAAAAATTATGGTATGAGTTAGATATAAAGTAACACGAGTAGTAAAAACCTAGATCGGTAGTTTTTACTTGAAAGAGTAACAAACATTTACATTCATCCATACTAATAATATAAATGCGAAAGTAACTCTGTCTGTCTGTCTGTTACCTTTTCACGGCTAAACTACTGAACCGATTGACTTAATATTTGGTACAGGGGTAGCTTATGGTCCGAGAAAGGACATAGGCTACGTTTTATCCCGAAATTCGGACGGGATCGAAAACTACGCGGGTGAAACCGCGAGGCACAGCTACAGCTAGTATTTAATATAAGTTATTATAATATTAGTAAGTAAATATTTAAAAAAAACTGTTCAGGCGGTGTCACATAAGCGTCCGGAGTCTCCTTGCTTTCAAGAGTCTGGGTATGCATTTTACTAGTGCATTTTCAAATAGACAGAGGTAAACAGCGATGTTTTAAACCAATCTACACTATAATATTATAAAGAGGAAAGATTTGTATTTTTGTATGTTACGAATAAACTCAAAAAGTACTGGACCGATTTGAATCATTCTTTGTTTATTAGAAAGCTACATTCACCCTGAGTAACATAGGTTATATTTATTCCCATATATTTTATCCCCGTATTCCCACGGCAACGGGAATTAGAAATTACGCAAATACCTATAATTATGTACTTAAATAAGTATGTTATATTTCTCCTGCAAATATACGTATTTCTGGCACTAAGTATTACGACATCAAACAACAACAAAGCTCTCAGAATTGCAAACAAAACAATTAGTCACATCTGCAAAAACAAACCAATCTAGGTCAGTTTTAATGGCCAAAACAGATAGGTACTTGCATCTAGATCTAGACGCTAAGGATTCGAATCGAAACTCCAGATAAACCTTGACACACTAGTTAGAAATGAGTAACGTTTTCTAGAAAACGATTAGCAGATTGAACTTTAGTTGTTTGATAGTTTAATTATTGGGCAATGACTTTGAAGTTCTTATTTTAAGAGTCTTGTTATAATAGGGATGGACTTGAAATTATAATTAGAAAATGAAATTATAATTAGTCCGTCAAGATAGATTACGAGACAATATTAGACACGTATTTTTTTGTTTTATCAAATTAATAAAACTGACTTAGTTATGACGCATTAAAGTTCAGGAGTGGAGGCTTGTGACGATAATTCTTGGTAAAAAATGTATGTAGCTGTGACGTCACACGAGTTTTCTATGCACTATATCGTCTTAATTATTTGTTTGTATCAAAAAAGAGAAAATACGTGTCCAATATTTTTGCGAAATCTATCTGACGGACTAACTAGACTTTTTTTAGTCGACATTCCTATTAACAACTCACTTTTATAAGTACTTACTTATATCCTAAAGTTTAGGTTATATTTTAGGACCTAAACCTATACTAATATTAGGTAGCTGGAGTTTTGTGTGGTTGAACCCGATAATCTCAATAACTACTGGCAGTCCCGGATTAACCCTTAATCAAATTAAGCAATTGCCAAGGGCACCACGTCTGGGGGTACCAGAAAACACCAGAAAAGGGGCACCAGAACACAAGGACAGGGGGGCCCCAGGGCCGTAGCTATGCTTGAAATGACAAATGCCCTACCTTCTTGAACATAGCGAGGTTAGCTGACATTTTTTTCGCTGTCAAATTCCTAGCTACGGCCCTGGGGGGCCCGAAGGCTTGGATTGCTTAGGGCATCATGAAGTCTTAATCCGTCACTGACTACTGGTACGATTTGTATAATTCTTCCTTATAATTGGATGTTGGATAGCGTATTTATCGATGCTATAAAACATCACGCTACGACTCATACGAGCAGAGCTAAAAAAAACAAATTCTAAACTGTTTAAGAAATAATCTTTATTATTTTATCTAATCAAAAATGATCTTAATGTTTAGTTACAGACCTTGTTTAAAGAAATAATTACTTACTTATTAAAATATTAAACAAATTCACGAGTAGTTTTATTATAGTGTTAGTCCGAGTAATATAATTTAAATACCTTAATAAAGTTAATTTGTTATTTACTTTATTATAAAACCTAAACCTTGAGAAACGATGTGACAAGTAATTTAGATCCAGGTCAAGTCTAATATTTAAGAACTTTTTTATTCTAAGAATAGAAAAGCTTAGCGTAAGGAATCCTGCCACTTTCAACTAGAGGAAAATAAAATAACTTTCTACTCTTTATTATGGAATACGAGGGGATGAACTTCAAAACATAACATAACATAATCATTCACTTCATCATCTCATAGTTACTGAGCCCTAAGTTTGTCACTTCAATCTAGGGTATCAGAAACTACGCACACACTCATTCACACACACACCCAGATCGAGATAAACTTTTTGGGATTAACATTAATATTCACCCCGCACGGGAATCGAACCCGCAATCTAACATAACATATCTATTCATTCACTACATCATCTCATTATAGTAACTGACCCCTAACTAAGTTCGAAACTTGTATCTACGGATGGCAGTCCGGCATGGTGACCACTCAGCCATCTAGGCCATTTAAATAAAACAAAACTTTCTTAAAATAACTTTTATTACAAATCGTCCTCATTAGAAGTTAAATAACGAACTTCAGAGTTATTAGAAACTCTTCCTCTTAACCTGTTCAAAGTTAGCAAACCTCTGGACCCTCTGTATGCAATGCCAACATATAGTAAACAAGCACATAGAGATAAAACAACTACAGTTATAATAGTTGTTTTCAATGGACCTGAATTATCTGAAAAAAATATTATAAATAAATAAATATCCGGATACATAACACACATCGCCATCTACTGCCTTATTTGCGTTGCATTTTTAAGTCTGGTTTAACAAAACCTGGTAAGCATTTGACACCTTGTCAGTCAAATCTGTCACTTTGACAGTATTCAAAATTGATTGTAAAACCTGGTTTAGTGCTAAACCAGACTAAAAATGCAACGCAAATAAGGTAGCTAGTCTCAAACTTAGTAAAGCTTATACTATGGATACTAGACTACAGATAAACATACTTATAACTTATACTTTTTTGAGTAGAAAAAACACCCAGACCAAGACATCTTCATGCAAAAAATTGTTGGGAATCGAACCCTTAACCTTCGGCATAGCAGGCAAGTCATTACAAACTACATCACTCGGTTGTAAATAACATAAATCATTTGTATAAATTAGAAACAAATTGAGACCTATGAATGTGCCCTGAGGTAACCCATGCTACTAGTTCACTATAGAGAACATTAGTATGTCATCTATTCACAGAATTGATATTGTGATTTGGTTATTACCATGTCATATAGTGTATGACATGGTAGGTGCTAAAGTAAAGTATAAAGTAACTGTTTTTTTCCATACTAGGTTAATACTTGTGTGCAATGTATTACATAAAGAATTTGCTTAGTTCATTTTTCTAAATTTACGACTTTTTTAATCTACATGTAAGTAATTTATGAGGCAATTGATGAAAAAATATATTTTGACCAATACTTGTCAAAATTTATAAAAGCGTAAATTATAATGCTTCCCGCTCGCCATTGCATTTCATTATAATTTACGTAGGTGCGACAGAGATAGATAGCTACAGGTCAACGTACAAAATTCTCTGTGAATTACGACCGGGCTTTATAAGCAATAAATTTACTAAGAAACAACTCACCTTTTCTTGCTATTTCTACTACTTTCTTATACGTAGTAACATCAGGTTCTATTTCATCAAAATCATCTATTTTGTCTCCTGCGTCAGTAGCCATTTTAATTATCATAGTCGGTTTAGGTTTCATTGTAGTTGTAGCTTTAATAGTAGTAGTAGGTTCTACTTTTGTAGTTATAGGCTTTTTAGTTGTAGTTATTACTTTTTTAGTTGTTGTAGTAACTTTTGTAGTTGGTTTAGGTGTTGTTGTTGATGTAGTAGTTCTTATAGTAGTAGTTTTAGGTGTAGTTGTTGTTGTAGTTGATGTAGTTGTACTAGTACTAGTAGTAGTTGGTCTTTCTGTTGTTGTACTAGTTGTGTAAGTAACTGTTGGTCTACGTGAAGTTCTTGAAGTTGTAGTTGAAGCCATTTGTGTTGTACTACTACTTTCACCGACCAATTCTGCTGTTTGTGGCATTATGGGATCTGAAGATGTTATGAAAAATAATATTATTATATTGAATTCGATGACTACAATATTTCTATGATAAAGTGTGATTCTAAATAAATTATACTGTTTTATTCAAGAATTATTTGTGCCCTGTGGTTTAAACCGCTTTAGATGTACTCTTTTATTGGTCGTAGCGATGATATAATAGCCTACAATATAGCCTTCCTCGTTACTCACTGGGTAGCTCATTAGCTACCCTACTACTTTTTTAAAGAACTAAATCTACTAAGCAATCTTTTTTCCATTCCAACCAGTAGTTCCTAAAACTACCGCGTTCAAGTCTTCAGCTTTATAACATTGGTATGTATAGATTAAAATCCTTACCAATAAAGCAAGCTTCCACGTAGTCAGGACAGCAAGTAAAGTTGTCTGTACATGACATAGTGCAGTCACAAACTGGTGTTGTTTGATCGCAGCGCCCTTGGCATGAACCTGTGTATCAAAAGCATTGTATAAGTCCTTGAAATAAGTATTTTAATTAGGTTTGAATTATTTTAGTTTGAATGGTTAGAAAGGTTTGAAATTACTCGTATACTATTATTCTTTTGGACAATGTTTTTATAAGTGTGTGGCGACATCTATACGCCACATAAGGAACTAAATACTAACAGCGACATCTATCCGCAACTATAGGAACTAAACTGAAGAGTCCTGAATCGCGCAAGTGAAATTTGCAGAGCAATTGACTATATATACGAGAGCCCGACTACAACCGTCGGGCAGCTGCCCACCAGACATAACACCCGTCTGGTCGGAGGATACTCCCGACTCAATGGGGATCTCCCATCCCCATAAGTGTTGTAATCGTAGTTTCTGTGGTGCCCGTAAGATCTCAGATTCCAGGTAAGGCAATTCCAAAACCCAGATGAAGTCAAGTTGTTTTTTATTATTTAAGAGTCTCTGTATGTGGAACTCTATGAAGAATTTTATCGTAAAGAATGTAATTAGTTTTACCTTCAATCTGAGGTTCTGTAGCAGCATCTTTAGCCACAGTGCAGTTTTCGCCCTGCATTAGCGCGACATCATCAACCGCTATGGCGCTTAAGTAGACGCTGCCTCTGATACCTTCAATTACTATCTGTGGAAGGAAAATAAAATAGTTAAAATTCGCTTTCAACAGATTTTTATACCAAGTCACTCTCTGATACCTCTATTATGTGGGTAATACAAAATCACCTTGCCAGACTCATGAAGTTAAAGGTAAAAATGGAGTCCACACTTCGAATACTTACTTGAAGCATATCTATATGTATCACTATCGCGCTCTTTGTGGGCAGGTTCTCTCTTTCTAACTAAGCTAACCTCTAGAAAGAGAGAGTCTGACTAAAAAGAGAGATCGGCCCACAGAGACGTAGGTATTTGACTCAAGCTGTTGTTCTAAGTGTGGGCTCCATTTTTTACCTACAACTTCATGGCCAGACTGCCGAGCAAGGGGTTACCAGTTCAGTTCTCGTGCAGGGAAATATTTGTGTGATTCACAAATTGATTGTGTGATTTATAAATTATACCGATCTATCTGGACACAGTTTATAAACCTACTTAGTTAGAGATCAATTTCTAAATGAAGAAGTGATTGATTATTATGTTATGATTTGTATGTATACGTCTTTAATAGTTTTATACCTGAAAGTCTTCATTAAGCTTCTTCAATTTTCCGACAGCCTGGTACCAAGTCAGGCCGAAGTTACCCCATTTTTCGAACAGTATATAATTTTCCTTTTCAGCGTCTGGCATTTCTAGCATTGTATGGAGAAGTAACGAGTCGGGTTTCTGGTACACTCTGAGTCCTCCTAGGCCTCTGAAATTGATAATAATGATATTTAATAGACTTATTTTAGACACACTAAGGCTCAAAAACTCTGAAAAAGTCTTAATTTTCAGCTCATTTCGGATTTGAACCCAGGACCATGTGTACCATGCCGAACCGTGTGACAGTAGTGTGAGTATAGCTCAGTCGCTTCGCTGTTCGTAACCGTAAAATAATAAAGACTAGCTTTACCCTCGTAAATCCCAAAATTCCGTGAGAATTTAAGGATAAAACATATCCATTATCCACTATGATTATTGCAATGCTTATTTCTTTATTCACCAAATTTTCACAAACTGTCTCATATAAAAAAAAATATACCGGCCGAATTGAGAACCTCCTCCTTTTTGGATGTCGGTTAAAAATGTTAGCAAAATTACCTTCCATTAAGAATGTAATGCAGTGAGAAGCACCCATCCACCGAGTAAGTAGAATCGTAGATAGGGGACAGTAGTCGCGCGGTGTCGTTCTCGCGTCTGTTGTATACGCTTTGGATGTACATGAAGTGGCCTGAAATTAACATATTACATATTATTTATCATAATAATGGCTGTGTACTGTCAGCGTCAGATAACAGGTAAATCTCACTAGGAGGGCGTACTCTGTGTTACAGGTAACAGAGTACGAGGTACGCAGGTAACGCAGGCGTTATCCTGTAGGAATTTTAGGATAAAGTGTAGTAGTGCTTTTCCTGGTAGTAAAGCACTTTGTACTTACTTATGTTATGTGACCATGACACAGGTAGATGAATAGTCAGCGTCAGATAATAGTTATTTATGGTACAAGCGAGGTAAGTTAGTGATTACTTCCGAGGCGCTATTGAGGCCCGAGCCGTCAGGCGAGGGTCTGAAGATAGCCGAGGATAGTAATCATCAATACTCGCGTGTACCATACAACGTTTTTCAACACATTTGCGAAGAAATTATCATTTTTCGCTAATAAATAAACAGTTTTTCTATTCGCGCGCATCCAACACAACAATGGTGATCGGCCATAGATTAAAAGAATATACTTACTTATTAAAAAAAAAACGAATGAATGGAATCGACCATAGACCTACCAAAAGTAAGGCAACATATTTGAAGTTTGTTTTTAAAATGTATGGACACGATTTTTTTTGGTATCGAAACTTTTTTAAACCTAAACAATTTAAAAAAAAAACTATAAATCACTAGTGAATCAAGCGTGTCATTATTCAACTGTTTTTGCACAAATAAGAGCCCCTTTATGAGCAAGTGTGTTGAAATAGTTATTTATGGTACAAGCGAGGTAAGGTGGTGATTACTTCCGAGGCGCTATTGAGGCCCGAGCCGTCAGGCGAGGGTCAGAAGATAGCCGAGGATAGTGATCATCAATACTCGCGTGTACCATACAACGTTTTTCAACACATTTGCGAAGAAATTATCATTTTTCGCTAATAAATAAACAGTTTTTCTATTCGCGGGCATCCAACACAACAATGGTGATCGGCCAAAGACTAAAAAAATATACTTATTAAAAAAAAAACGAATGAATGAATGAATGGAATCGACCATAGACCTAACAAAAGTAAGGAAACATAGTTGAAGTTTGTTTTTAAAATGTATGGACACAATTTTTTTGGTATCGAAACTTTTTTAAAATGAAAGCAATTTAAAAAACAATCTATAACTCACTAGTGAATAAAACGTGTCATTATTCAACTGTTTTTGCACAAATAAGAGCCCCTTTATGAGCAAGTGTGTTGAAAAAGTCTTTTATTAAAAGATAAAGTGGTAATGCCCACTTTGGTATGACCAATCTAGGCAGATCCAGCCAGAACTTTTATCTGACCTGACGCTGACTGTACATAGAATCGTAACTTTTCAAGGTATTTCTACGCTAGATGACACAAACGTGAATCGAGCACAAATTCGTGTAATGTTAACCGACTTAAAAGCCTCGAACGAGCGCGTCTTTTTAATGTGTTCGGTCCGTCTAGTGTAGATGCTTCTTAATATTTTATAATTACTAAAGATAAATAATTATCACGTTTATTTTCTGTCTTTAAAATAAATAAATAACTATTTTAAAGCACTCTTTTAATTTACTTTAGTTTAATAGAAACAAACTTACCCAATTTTCCTTCTCCATACGTATGATCGGATATAGGTACAATGTGGTACAATACCGACTTATTTCTGTTGATTCTCAACCAATCAAAGTCATGCTGGTCGTCTTGTTCCCAACCACATAGGGATGCGTCTTCGAAGTCACATGTTAGCTTGTGTTTTTGAGATTCTGTCACTTAAATTATTAAATAAGGATTTACTTTGTGTAATGGAAGAAAGTAAGTACATTTAACAATAACAATTAGGTACTTTAGAAATTTGTATGTAAGTACTTTAACTGATTTAAAACTTAACTTAGTTTTGGCGGGAGATTGGCAAATGGCGGAAGTCACAAAACTTTTTTTAATATTGCTTCTAATGACTCTGGCATCAAGGCCTTTTGAGCCATATCAAACATTGTACTATTTTGTGAGTTGCCATAATGTTCCATATTGCACAAAGATTGGGAAAATTAAATTATTTTTATTCAAGTAGTAGGTAATTCTGGAATGTATACAGTATTTTATCTACCTGAATATTTTGTAATTAGACTATGGTTACCATACACTTACCTTTAACAATTTTAACACAGTGTGGAGACACAGTGGAGTTCCAATTATAACCGTTGCAGTAAATAGCTGTTGAACCGATCAGTTCGTAACCGGGTGCACAGAAGTTAACCACCCATGCCCCGTGATGGGCACTTATCTGAAGACCATTTTCTAAAGATGGCAACTCTGGACAGCCAGGTTCTAGAAAATGTTTTTTAATATTTAATTTGAAAACGATTTAAATTTATGACAGTTTTTAGGAGTTACTTTGTTATAAACTATATAAAGATAATTCCTAGAAACATAATTATATGTCGTGTGTGTTTTTTTTATAAATAGTAGTACCGGTTATAAAGAAATATGTTAAATACTTACTAACACAAACTGGTGTAGGCACATCCCAAGCACCGTACACACATGTACCATATCTATTGCCAACTAGCTCGTATCCTAAATGGCACACAAACTTGGCTATCTTCCGCTGCCTGTATCTAACTCTTCCATTGTCAATATCTGGTCTTGGACATTGTGTAGACATTGAATTGAGGGCTCGGTATTCTAGGGAACAAATGAGAAAATTTGCGTATTGAATACTTTGAATTACCGTCTTATTTAGATAAAATCTATGTAGTAAAAGTTGTTGAAGTAAACTATCAGTGTGCCTAGTGCGAGTTTCATCAAGCAAAACGATTTACAACAAGGACTGAACCATTTATAATCATATTAGCTGTGCCCAGGCGGTTTCTATGATTCCCGTTTTTTTATCTCAATTTAGATTTTTAGAAACGCAATTATGTATATTTTATAATGAGAAAGAGGCATATGGCCTGTAGATTTAGATCGATATTATTTCTGATAGAGGATTCTGAGCAAAAAATGTTTAGTTAGTATTTGTCTTTATATCAATTCTACTTAGGTCATCGAAAGGTTCCGCCCACAACAGTTGATGTGACGGAAGTAATGAGGACAGAAGAACATCCTGCTGATAACAACAACACGATTTAACCGCACATGAATGTTTATTTTTAACGGAAAAGTTTATGGGATTTTAATATTTAAATAATACATAGGTCTTCCATCATGTAAGGGAGGTCGTTAATATACGACAAGAACCGGAATGGACCTAAAATTGAGCCCCGCGGCACGCCCATTTCTAACAATGATTCCTTTGATAAAACATGGTTGATCTTAACCTTCTGTTGCCGACCTCCTAGATACGATTTGACAAGACCTAGAGCAGGACCCCGAATACCATAACAGTCAAGTTTAGAAAACAGCGTCGAGTGATCAACGCAGTCGAAAGCTTTAGCTTTAGCTTTAGAAAGGTCGCAAAATACACCTAGATCATCATATGAATCTTCCCATGCGTCGTAGTCGACTTGCCCTTCGTAAAACCAAACTGATTTTTATGTAGTATATTGTGGTCACTAAAGTGAGAAAGCAACTGGTCTAGAATGATTTTTTCGAAAATCTTGCTAAGAGGCGGAAGAACAGAAACAGGCTTAAAAGTAAAGCTGGGAATACTTTCTCTAAAATTATTCCTAAGAAATATCTCGGCTCTAGCCGTAGAAGACGTAAGGTTCTTAGTGGTTTCCTTAAGAATATTACTAAAGAAATCTTCAAAATGATTAGCTACAGAGATTGGGTCCGTAATGGAAGAATGCTTTTCAATGTGAATGTGGTATCCCTCGGAGTAGTCCTACCAGTCGCTTTGTTGACGGTTTTCCAAACACCTTTGATTTTATCATTAGATTGACGAATAATCCAACTAGTATGTTTCGCCTTAGCCAAAAGACACCGCACCCGCACCTTGCCGTACACGCATACATGTCTACACATATATTAATTACATATATCACCACAAATTAACATTTCAATTTAAAAAAAAAACAGCCGCCTTTTTGAAGTCGGTTAAAGAGTAGGCTAACCTTATTCGTAGGATACTCTTATTCTTGATGGTTTTAGTATTTAAATCAGATTTTTTTACTTATTATTTTAAATAAAAAACAGTAGTAATTTAATGCATATAGCCATACAAATATTATAAAATAAGATTAGAGAAGAAAAGTGCGATGTTATAAATATACTCTTGTAATATTTATTTAACTCATAAAATTGTATTAAATTCATGATATACTGCATTTAAAAAACATAAAAAATACACAAAAAAACTCACCTGCTTTTAAATATCCAAACAAAAACGACAACAATAAATATTTAAGTAACATTTTTTCCTATTATTTTCTTTTAAAATATTAAAATTTAATGTGTATGGCTCTACATTTAGGACTAGACTGACCACTTTGACCACAATAAATAAAATTATCGAATAAGCTTTACTAAGTAATGGTAACAAAGAACAATTACAGTAGAATAGATAAAGCTTCTGTTTGTTTGTGTGTACTTTTATCTTCTTACAAACAAACAAAAGCTATACAAAAGAACATAATAGGTATAATAAATAAGTACATGATGGAGCTGACATACCTTATACAGGGAAAAGCCCCAAAATAAATATAGATTAAAAAAAATAAGTAAGTACATATTTTTTAATTGAGTCAATCCATATTGAAAAAAAAGTATTTGTCGTAAAAGGATTTATAAATATTTTAAAGAATAATTATAAGTATATTAAATACAGTTTCAATAATAAATCATATATTTTTCAAAATACTAACGTTTCAATTTTGTTTGTCACATTTAATGACGTTAAAATTATTTAAAGAATTTTACATTTCAAATCTACTCTCTTCTTAAAGAGAATTGAGATGTACCTACTAATGTACGTCATGCACATGTGGATCTAAAAGTATTGTGATACATTAATTTTATTCAAATAGGCAATTTTAATTTGTCGCTTCTAAAACGTTACTTATTCATTGCCCAAAATACAATATAATTGCAACTTATCAAAGGAAGCGGAACTTTTCACTGATTAGGTATTCCCTTAATATTATCAATCCCATGGTATTTTGTAAAAACAATGAAAATGTTTATCTTATCGCAAAAGTTACCCTCAGGATTTTATGATTCTGTTTTCGGAGATAACAAAATTTCTAAAATTGTATGAATCATAATTTTGTTTGTCATTAAAAATTACCCTATGAGTTTGTTTATTAATTTTCTTATTTTTTTCATTTAACAATATTTTATTAAATATTTATTTCATCTATTATTGCAAATACTAATTAGACTTATTACTTGTATTTAATTCATTAATGCCCGTCTCCAAACAATTATACAATACTAGCAGTGCCCCGCGGTTTCAAACGCGTAGTTCCCGTTCCCGAGGGAATTTCAGGATAAAGTATCCTAAAAGTATCATATGTTCTTTCCCGGACCATAAGCTACCCCTGTACCAAATTTCAAGTCAATCGGTCCAGTAGTTTAGCCGTAAAAATGTAACAGACAGACAGAGTTACTTTCGCATTTATAATATTAATAATTAATAATAGTTGGGATTTATTTATTTAACAATAATATGATGGCAAATCATGAGTTGTATTTGGAAGATTTTATGCCAGTGTCGGGCAGATTCGCCTTTTTCGAGATGGTCACATCGTTAGGCAGAACGTCACCGTCGAGACTGATAACTGACTGAACTGAAATGAAAATACTTTCTCTGCCTGAACATGGCCTGAACACGTCCTTTTTGACTTTTGACTTGACAGATCAATTATTAAAAAAAACTTCAACAGTAGTTTTGTGCAATTTGTTTATCTATAAAATAATAAAACTAAATATAGATTAATTTGATTAATAAACCGTGCTATATAATTAATTATAGAACCATGGATAAGTTATGTAGAATTTGTTTATCGATTAGCAACCCGATTGAGTGTAAACTTACTGACGAATCTGAAACTTTGAACAAACTAAGAACTTGTTTCAATATTCAGGTATTTTGATTCCTATTATTAATTATTTTATGAATGAATACTTCTTTGAATTGAGTAGTATTTGTTTAAAGATATACTCGTCTTCCGCTGGCAACTTCGCTCGTCTGAATAACCTATTATAACATTATTTTTTTAAGAAAACATTAGAATAGTTTCTTAGGTTTTTGTTTACTTTTCAAACCTATAACCATTTTGCCAAAACCTGTTCAATTGTAGTTAGATAATGCATTTGCAGTTCCTTCAATAATTAATTTCCGTTCCTTCCTTGTCATTATTTTAGGTGGAGCACTTGAACACAAAATTTTCACACACTGAACACAATATTTGCTCAATAACCTCTTTCCATTATAAAACTTGAATATAGAGAAATCCTTTTGCATTAATTTTGTTTTTAAATATTAAACTTTTTATTTATTTAATCTATTTGTGTGTGAATTCCGTAGTTTCTGATACCCTACATCAAGCTTCGAACTTAGTTAGGGGTCAGTTACTATAATGAGATGATGTAGTGAATGATTATGTTATGTTATTTTCAAAACTTTATATTTTTGAATAGGCCTAGAGCCTAGTGTGGGAGTCATTGCCGCATAGACAACCTCGATGGCAGAGTGGTCACCGTGCTGAACTGTCATCCGTAAGGTTGCGGGTTCGATTCCCGTGCGGGGTGAATATTTGTGTGAACCACAAATGTTTGTTTCGGTCTGGGTGTGTGTGTGAATGAGTGTGTGCATAGTTTCTGATACCCTAAATACAAGCTTCGAGCTTAGTTAGGGGTCAGTTACTATAATGAGATGAAGTAGTGAATGATTAATGATTATGATTATAGTTGAATTTAACTTTTTTGGAAATAAAGAATTATTATGTTACAGATAACTATAACAGATTATTTTCCATACTCACTCTGTGAAATATGTATAAGAACAATAGAAGAATTTAATGTTTTCCGAGACAATATTTTACATAATGAACGCAAACTGGCAGACATGTTCCGCGAGGACAAATTAGATGAATTTTACGAGAATTTTAATATTAAAGAAGAGGAACAAATATTTTATATAAAAGAAGAATTTCTTGAAGATTTTGATCATGATTATTTAAGTCCAGTCAACAATTTACCCCTAATTAAACAAGAAAAAAACACAATTAAAACTGAAAAGAAAATAGGAAATAACAACGAAAAAGTACAACAAACGCCAAAGAAAACTGTAAAAAAGAAAGTAATAAAAAAAGCGATTAGTAAGAATAAATCTAAAAATGATCGTCAAAGAGGGAAGCCTATAGATAAAGATGGTGCAAATACAGATATTCCGCTAAAATGCTTCATGTGTTTTAATATCTACGAATCAAAAACAGAATTGTCAAAACATTACAAAAATGTTCACAAAGAAATGACACAGGAGCAGGTTGATGAACAGACCAAAAATACCCACTTTGTTGATAAATATACATTAGTAGATAATAATGATGGAATTAACTATAAGTGCAACACCTGCGCAGAGTCATTCGATAGTACTAATGAAGTGATAGAACATATAAAAAATCATGCTTTAGAAAGACCTTATATTTGTAAATTGTGTGGTAAGTATCTGCGATTTTACACTTTTCTGATTGTTTTATAATGATTTATTGATTGTTATTGTCTAAAGTTTCATGTTATGTGGTTATACCAGCTGTCTCATATAAAAAAAAGAAAAAAGAAGTCAATAATTTATAATATTTTCTTCCCTTTTAAACCTTCCCTGGACTTACTCACAAATAATTAAAATCGGTCCAGACAGCCATTCCCGAGTTTTAGCGAGACAGCAATTCCCGAGTTTTACCGAGACAGCAAATGATACCTAGTATAAAACGAAGTCGCTTCCTGCTGTGGATAAGATCTTTAAAACTACGGCACGGCTTTGGATGCGGTTTTTAATAAGTAGATAGAGTGATTTAAGAGGAAGGTTTAAAGCATAATTTTATTCCCGCATTCTCGCGGGAGCGGGACCCACGCTGGTAAAACTGCGGGGCGTTAATAGTAAATTTATAGTGAAAGTTGCATTGTTACAGGTGTTAGCTTCAGCAGGGTGAATGGTATAATAGACCACGGTCGCGTTCACGGCGGGCCCACGTACCATTGCTCGTTCAACTGCGGCTTCCACACGCGGTATAGAAACGCGCTCCGGTTCCACGAGAGACGTCACAATGATGATTATAATGTAAGTAAATTATAAATATATACTAATACTAGCAGCGCCCCGCGGCTTCACCCGCGTAGTTCCCGTTCCCGTGGGAATTTTGGGATAAAAAGTATCCTATGTGTTATTCTGATGTATAAGCAAGATTATTGTAAAGTTTCATTAAAATCCATTCAGTAGTTTTTGCGTGAAAGAGTAACAAACATCCATACATACAAACTTTCGCCTTTATAATATTAGTAGGATTATAAACATAACATAATCATTCACATCATCTCATTGTAGTAATAGGCATGACGACTGGGTAAACAAAATGAAATTCTAATTAGTCCGTCAGATAGAATAGAATATATTTATTTAGATTTCGAAAAAATATTAGACACGTATTTTTTTGTTTTATCAAATTGATTAACATGACTTAGTTATAATAACACATTAAAATTTAGGAGTGGGGGCTTGTGACGATAATTCTAGGTGAAAAGTGCACCTAGCTGTGACGTCACACGACACGACGACGAGTTTTCTATGCACTGCATCGTCTTTATTATTTACTAGCTGTGCCCCGCGGTTTCACCCGCGTAGTCCCCGATCCCGTGGGAATTTCGGGATGAAACGTAGTTGTGTGTGTGTAATGTTATTTCCCGTACCATAAGCTACCCCAGTACCAAATTTCAAGTCAATCGGTTCAGTAGTTTAGCCGTGAAAAGGTAACAGACAGACAGAGTTACATTCGCATTTATAATATTAGTTAGGATTTGTATCAAAAAAGAAAAAATACGTGTCCAATATTTTTTCGAAATCTATCAGACGGATCTATAATAATGAGATAATGGAGTGAATGATTTTTATTATAATGTACATATAAGTATTTATTTATAATTATTAATTATTTTCCAGTATAAATGCAAGGAATGCGGCAAAGGTTTCATGGTGAAGACTCGCTACGAACAACATCAGAACATACACAATAATGTGAAACCGTTTGTCTGCGATATTTGTGGGCTCTCCTTTTATCTGGACAAGTAAGCTATTAATTTCTCCTATAAGCATGTTCCCATGGGATTGGGATTACGCACGTGAAACCGCGTTAGCTAGTCCTACTAATATCATAAATGCGAATGTTTGTGAGTGTGTGTGTTTGTTGCTTCTTCACGTCTAAACGGCTGGAATAATTTATACGAAATTTGGTACAGATGTTCCTTATAACTAGGAATAACGCATAGATACTTTTTATACCAAAATTCCCATGGGATAAGATTCCGCATGGGTAAAACCTCGGGCTAGTTAATAATAAAATTTATTTTCTGGAGCGATTAAAATGAAATTTGGTACAGATGTCCCTAACCTAATAACTATTAATAAGATCCGGTGGGATTTTTGGGATGAAAAGTGTCCTAATACTTTTTATCCCAAAATTCCCACAAGATATGGTTCCGCACGGGTAAAATCGCGTTGCTAATAAATTAATGTATTTTTCAAATTGTCCACCAGCCTTTTAAAGGAGCACAAAAGTAAATGTCACCCGGAATCGAGCGCGATCGGAAGGCTCATGTGTCTGCAGTGCAGATACATTTGTGCCACCAAACGGAGATTGGACATGCATATTAAAATGGTATGTTATATTTAAAATAAAGGATGTAAGTACTTAGCACACATTGAAGTCGTTTTTATCTAAGTGACTTAGCTAGAGAAAATTGGAATCGTGATTTGTCGATAAAAAAACCATATTTTACCCCCTTAAAGTATCCGACATCGATGCCCGGACACCCTTTATATAACTCAATGGTGACTGACTGACTGACATAGTGATCTATCTATCAACGCACAGCCCAAACCACTGGAAATTTGGCATGTAGGTAGATGTTATAAATCCCCTACAGGGAGAAAAGGGGGAAACCCCAAATTCATATTATAGCATTCTCGATATTTCTTCATTTTTAACCCCCGACGCAAAAAGAGGGGTGTTATAAGTTTGACGTGTCTGTGTGTGTATCTGTCTGTCTGTGGCATCATAGCTCCCGAACGGATGAACCGATTTCAATTTAGTTTTTTTTTTGTATTAAAGGGGACTTACGTGCGAGTGTTCTTAGACATGTATGATGAAAATTGGTTGACCCGTTTAAAAGTTATGGGGGTTTGAAAGTAATTGTGCTGGGGGTTTTTTAATTTTTTAATTTAATGTTATTATTTTATAACCAGGCGCACGGCAAAGCGGATGATTTGGAGCATGCCAAAGAGGATGAGACGGATCACTTGTGCCATGTATGTGGGAAGACGTTCTTAAAGCCTTGCCAATTGAAGGATCATACGAGAAAAAGTCATGGTGTTCGGTCTGTCTGCGAGTATGTATAGTTATTTATTTTTTATTTATTTATAGTTTTTTTTTTTATTATAGATTGTAGTGACATAAAGCCAATTATGGAATATCTATACTAATATATATTATGAAGAGGAAAGATTTGACTGTTTGTTTGTAACAAGTAGGCTTCTAAACTACTGAACCGATTTATATAACATTAAACAATGGAATACTATTTTATGAGCGAGTGACATAGGCTATATTTTTTCCCCGTATTCCCACGGGAACGGGAACTACACGGGTGAAACCGCTGCACCTAGTCACGAATAAAAGTCCCACAAATATTTTTACGGGCTTAGTATTCACACATGTATTTTCTATATCATAAGATAATATGATCCTAATGATTGTAAAAGTATGTTTTGTCCCCAGACTATGTAACTTTTCGACGGCAGATAAATACAATCTGAAAGTTCATATGAGACTGAAACATAACATTGGTCAGAAAAACAAGCCCCAATGTGATATTTGTGGCAAGTTCTTCGTTTTGAGGAATTCGTTGCTGAGGCATATAAAGGGGTAAGAATTTATAGTATGTATTAATATGGCAACAATTACTGACTGATTGATTTATAAGGCCACGTTTACGAAGACGCGGGACGTGGCGCGGCGCGGCTGGCATTAAATTCAAATATATGGCATTGTATGAGAGTGTTTATGGAGAAGCGGTTTTACTCGCGTTTGTTTGAAATTGAGGCGCCTGCGGCGGGCAACGCTTCTCGCATCTCTATGAACAAGCCGCTTCACGCGCCGCCTCTCCGTAAACAGATAAAAAGCCGAACGCCCCGCGTCTCCGTAAACGTGGCCTAAGCATGAAGTTAAAGGAAAAAAATGGAGTCCACACTTCGAATACCTACTTGAAGCATACCTATATGTATCACTATCGCGTCTCTGTGGGCAGGCTCTCTCTTTCTAACTAAGGTAACCTCTAGAAAGAGAAGGTGTGACTTAAAAGAGAGATCGGCCTACAGAGACGTAGGTATTTGACTCAAGCTGTTGTTCCAAGTGTGAGCTCCATTTTTACCTACAACTTCATGGGCCTAAGGCTGCTTGCCCACGTCCGACAATCGGTGACCGACTTTTTGGACCGATAGTCGAGCTGCCTTTTTTGTACTGAATTTATAACCGTCTTTTTGTAACACGTGTGCGTTGCACCATTGATACGTTCTATTTTTCGACCATCGACCATCAAGTAAATTCACAGTAAATATCGTACGTTGACCTGTAGCTATCTATCTCTGTCGCACCTGCGTATATTATAATGCGTTCCGCTCGTTCATTGCAACCGTGCGAGCGGGACGCATTATAATTTACGCATAATCAGTTTTGTTTTATATTCAAATTAATAGTATGCATATTAAAATATACATTTTATTTTCAGTCAACATTTAAATATAAAACTCCACCGTAAGAAAGTATGTAGAAAAAAAGTGTCGTCCAGAAATCGACCTAATGATGATATTAGTACAATGATGACAAATAAACGACAACGCGTTGTGAGTTGTGATATGCGATTGAGATCTCCAACTGGAGCTATCTTAGGAAAGTAATTGAACCCGCAACCGAAGTCTCTTTTTACCAAGAATAAGCTTGAAGGTCAACGAACGTAGACGGTCCAGGTCGCCCTCCGACACGCTGGAGGAGGGATTTAGATGTTTCGACGGAGTTTGGAGAGAGCTGGCTCACGACAGCGACAGATGGAGGGATTTGGGGGAGACCTTTGCCCAGAAGTGGGACGATACAGGTTAAATAAAAAAAGCTTGCACTTGACTGTAACTCGCCTCATGGATTGTAAAAGTTAACATAAATATGTTGCTAAGAAGTATTTTTTATAATAACGATATACCGAAGGGATTTTTTTATATTTTTGCTCAAACCGATGTTCGGTGGAATTAAATAAAAATACTTGTGACAACTCATTTTTATAGTTTCAAGCCAATTTTATTATTAGGGAAATAAATTGTATACTGTATTTTATTGTTTTATTGATATACTAGAAGTGCCCCGCGGTTTCACCCACGTAGTTCCCATTCCCGTATAAAATATTATTAAAACAAACCGCATCAAAATCCGTTGCGTAGTTTTAAAGATCTAAGCATACATAGGGACATAGGGACAGAGAAAGCGACTTTGTTTTATACTATGTAGTGCTAGTATATTATTATATCAATGGTGGACACAATCATAAGAAATAACATATACTTACTTACCTACTTATTGATATGGTTATTGGGGATATTCCGTATTAGCCAATACTTATACTGAATTAGGCAATTTCTGTATATTGCCTAATTCTAAGTCAACTGCATTCAAACTGCGACTGAACTGCAATTTGCGGTTGTATTGCATTGCAGTCCGTCTATCTAAACCTCGAACCTACAGTTTGAATGGATAGTTATACATTTTGAGTACTTATATACAGGGTGTCCGGGCATCGATGTCGGATACTTTAAGGGGGTAAAATATGGTATTTTTTATCGACAAATCACCGTTCCAATTTTCTCTAGTTACCTCCATTACAAAATGGCAGCCATTTTGTTTTTTATAACTCGACGCGCGGGTGCTTGTACTGATTTAGTCATTGCTATCCATGTAAACGTCCTTGAAAGATGAAAGATGTCTCATTTGAAAGTAAATAATGTAGGGTATTATTGAATGTAAGATTTTATTCCATATCTTAATTATAAAATAGCAAAAAATCATTACAAAAATAAAAATCAATATTCTTTTTCTGATTTTTTCTGTTTTTTTTTTATTTTTTGTTAAAATTTGACCCATTAACCCATGTTTCTCATCTTGTTTTTTGATAGAACAGAATTCTTACTTAAAAAAAACCATACATCTTATAGCCTTATGTATGATAGTTCTAGAGTTACGTTGGTTTGAATATGATCCTCAGCCAAGAAAATCGTCTCGTATTGCGAGGATTGCTCGACGTGCTCGCCCATGAGACTGCGTTGTTGGGATTATCTGACTTAAGACTATTATTTATTCCATCTAAGTGAAGGTAATTGATCAAAAAATGCTACATTTTACTCCATATCTTTATCATAAAATAACAAAAGAGGATGATAAAAACAAAAACTATTATGTGTTTTCGTATATTTTTTAGATTATTTGACTTTTTCTTAAAAACTGACCCATTAGGCTACATTTTTTTTGTTGTTTATTAATAGCACAGGATATTTACTCAAAAATAAGGGATGCATTTTATAGCCCTGTGTATGACAGTTCAAAAGTTACGGAGGTTTGAGTATGACCCTTAACCGTGAAAATCGCCTCGCATTCTCAGGATTACTCGTCCGTCGGACTGTATGGCTACGGGTCATATTTAAACTGTCTAACCTTTTGAACTTCATAGATACCCTAAATAAATATGCTGTACTATCAAAAATAAAGAAAAAAGTAGCTTAATGGTCATTTTTTAAGAAAATACAAATAATCTAAAAAATATACAAAAACACATAATGGTTTTTGTTTTTATCATCCACTTTTGTTATTTTATGATAAAGATATGGAGTAAAATGTGGCATTTTTTTAAAATTTCATACACTAAGACGGACTAAATAATAGTCCAAGTCAGATAATCCCAACAACGCAGTCCCATGGACGAGCACGTTGAGCACTCCTCGCAATACGAGACGATTTTCTTGGCTAAGGATCATATTCAAACCATCGTAACTTTAGAACTATCATACATAAGGCTATAAGATGTATGATTTTTTTAAAGGAAATATTCTGTACTATCAAAAAACAAGATGAAAAACAAAGGTTAATAGGTCAAATTTTAACAAAAAAAAAAAAAAAAAACTGACAAAAAATATTGATTTTCATTTTTGTAATGATTTTTTGCTATAATTAAGATATGGAATAAAATCTTACATTCAATAATACCCTACATAATTTACTTTCAAATGAGACATCTTTCATCTTTCTAGGACGTTTACATGGATAGCAATGACTAAATCAGTACAAGCACCCGCGCGTCGAGTAGAAAAAACAAAATGGCTGCCATTTTGTAATGGAGGTAACTAGAGAAAATTGGAACGGTGATTTGTCGATAAAAAATACCATATTTTACCCCCTTAAAGTATCCGACATCGATGCCCGGACACCCTGTATATGATATCATGCGATGCGACTAAGTATATACATTGTTAAGAGCTGAGGTTCAGGATAAATGTAACTTCCGTAAATACTCGAAGAATACTTTATTCATATAAAAATCTTAACCCATCAAAACATGAAATTTGAGAAAAAAAACAATATATTATCTATGTATAGGACTCCTTGACAACCTCGATGGCAAAGTGGTCACCATGCCGGACTGCCATCCGTAAGTTTGCGGGTTCGATTCCCGTGCGGGGTGAATATTTGTGTGAACCACAAATGTTTATCTCGGTCTGGGTGTGTGTGTGTGTGTGAATGAGTGTGTGCGTAGTTTCTGATACCCTAGCTAGCTAGATACAAGTTACAGACATAGTTAGGAGTCAGTCACTATAATAAGATTACGTAGTGAATGATTATGTTATATTTTATGAAACCGGAGAATTCCTAGAAATCCCATCCACCAAGCGCAAGGTTACAAATCCAAACAAGTTTGTTTTGTTTTTTTTTGTTGTATCAGAATCGGAAATCGGAACGTATAATAGTGAATGATATTCTGTCAGTGTTGCTATTATGTAGGATAGAGAAGAAGAAGGGTATGGACTGTCAAGATCGGGTATTATTAGTCTGTGGTGGTAGTGACTGCCTGTGTTGTTGTTGTTGACAGTTGTTGTATATTTTGTTCAATTCAATTTATTATTTATTTCACTATTTAAACCGTGTTATTTGTTTATTAATTGGATAAAACAACCATGGAAGAATTATGTAGATTATGTTTATCGATTGAAAACCCAATCGAATGTAAACTTACTGAGGAATCTGAAATTTTGTGCAGACTAGGAACATGTTTCAATATTCAGGTATTTTTCTAGTATTTTTTTTTTTAATTTATGTAGAATAAGAATGATACCTTGGCGCATAGTTATAATGTATGTTTACTAGTCTTCCGCCAGTAGCTTCGCTCTCGTGATTTACCATGATTCATTTATTTGTTTAATTTCCCCTTTTTGCCTTTTTCCATCCCACTAAGGATGAATTTTATTAAACGCTTGTGTTATAAACGCTTAGAACTTTACTCACATAATAGGTATATGCTGGATATTGTGTAAAAAGTACTCACTTCATCAAATTACCTCTTTCTGTTATAAAACTTCAGTATTAAAAGTACCTTTTGTATTTTCATATTATTTATTTATTTCTTTACTTACCAGACTTTATTTTAGTTAATTATGTAAGTATTGTAATATTCTCTTTTCAAATCTTAACATTTTTACAGATTAATCTAACAAACAGTTTTCCAAACTCCCTCTGTGAAATGTGTTATAAAAAAATAGAAGAATTTAATGTTTTCCAAGAAAATGTGTTACATAACGAACACAAACTGACAGACATGTTACATGAGAACACATTAAATGATTTCTACGAGAATGTTAAAGAAAAAATTAAGGTAAAAGTTGAGAAAGAAATTTTGAAAATAAAAAAAGAATCTACTAACAATTCTGATGATGATCAATCTGATAAAGATGAAAATTTACCCTTAATTAAAAAAGAACAAAAAAAGACAATTAAAACTGAAAAGATAAAAGGAAAGAACATAAAAGTGAAAATTATAAGAAAGAAAGTAATAAAAAAAACTATTACCAAAAAAGTAAATAAAAATGTTAAAAAAAGAGTTATGCAATTATATAAAGATGAAGGTGAAAATGCACATGATCCGCTAAAATGCTTAACATGTTTTAATGTGTTTAAATCACAAAGAGATTTGTCAAAACATTACAAAAACGATCACACATTGACACGAGAACAGATTAATGAACAATATAAAAATAATGACTTATCTAATAAATATACTGTAGTAATTAATAGTAACAAAATGAGCTATAAGTGTAATACCTGCGCTGAGGCGTTCGATAGTACCAATGAAGTGATAGAACATATAAAAAATCATGCTTTAGAAAGACCTTATATTTGTAAATTGTGTGGTAAGTACCTTATGTTAACAATTGTGAATGAAAGTTTAAATGGTTTTGTCCAGAGAGTATTATGGAATTAACTGAAAAGTTGCTGAATTTCCCACTGAATTGTGATTTATGGGGGTAAAACAGGATGGGAAGTGCCTTGCCCTGTTCTACCCTGCTTCGTCTGCAAGAACTGCTGGACCAATTAGCTATATATTTATAGCTAGCAGTGCCCCTCGTTTTTACCTGCTCCCGTGGGAACTAAAAAAGTTAAAAAGCTTCCTCTTGCATTACTCTATTTAATAAAAAAACTGCATCAAAATCCGTTGCGTAGTTTTAAAGATTTAAGCACAGGGACAGACAGCGGGAAGCTACTTTGTTTAGTTTTATACTATGCAGTGATTGTTCCAGGCGTTACCTACATGACAGTTTACGATATAGTGCATCACGGGCGTATTCACGGCGGGTACAAACGGTACTGCGAGTTCGGGTGTGGATACAGCTCACCGCATTGGAGCGCCCTCAGAGACCATGAGCGACGGCACAATAATGAATTCAAGGTAATACCGAAGCGTAGCCCTTCTAACGCATTCATTTTCAGTTTTGTGGTACATTTTATGGAAAATCTCACGTACAGATTTTATATTTGACATACTTATTTCAATTTGTGCAGAAAATTGTTAAAACATTATTTTGTTAGTAAAAAAATAATAATTTTGCCATGGCCAAAAGCAGTGTTTAAAAACCATCGAGCCCCCACAAAGTCACGGTTTTAGGTACCTAGTTATCATAATATACAGTTATTATATTTACTTATATTTTTTTTCAGTATAAATGCAAGGAATGCGGCAAGGGGTTCATGGTGAGAACTTGGTATGAACAACATCAGAACATACACAATAATGTCAGGCCGTTTGTCTGCGACGTCTGTGGGCTCGCCTTTCATATGCACAAGTAAATATCTATAAAAACTATCTACTCTAATTACCGGTACACACAAACTTGAGTGTCTGTACCGATCGGTACAGGTGGTTTCTATGTTATCCTATGCATTCACATATAAATAAACAGATGCCGGTAAAACGGTAACCGGTTTTACACCTCTGTGTAAATTAACACCTGTACCGATCGGTACCGGTCCGTACAAGTTATCCGTACCATAATATTAAGACTATTAGAATTATAAAAAGACTGGTACCAGGAACCTCTTTCTTTATGTAATCCCCCTAGTCAATAGATGCAGGTAAGACCGCGGGGCACAGCTAGTTAATAATATATTTGTTTTCCAGATATTTAATGCAGCACAGAAATAAACATCACCCGGATTTGTCTGCGATCGGAAGGTACATGTGTGTGCACTGCAGTTACACATGCGCAACTAAAATGAGATTGGATACGCATATGAAAGTGGTATGTTATATTTAAAATAATAATTAAGGAAGTTATTACATTTTGAAAGCGTTCGAATTCTGTCTGCTAGCATAACAATGGACACACATAAACGCACACACATATTCACGCACGCACGCGTTATTATTTGTCTTTGTATTTTTCTGGTTTTTCCAAATCTATAACCCGTCTGTTGTAGTAAATTTTTAGTTTAACCAGAATATAACTGTTAATCCAATCTATTAATTTTCCTTGTAGTTGTAGAATAGAAAGTTAGAATAATGTTAATTAAGGTTAATCTACAACACGGAATTACGACTTTCTCGATCTTTCTTTATTTTTGTTTCATCACCAGGAGCACAGAAAGGATACGGATGATGAGTGTGATTCGCATCACTTGTGCGATACGTGCGGGAAGACGTTCTTGAGGGTCGAAGAGTTGACCAATCACAAGAAAGCACGGCATAGCATCAGGCCGGAGTGCGAGTATGTGTATATCCTATATTTATTTATTTTATATAAACATACAGTAATTAAAACACCTTATTATATAAGAATTAAATTTAAAGTAATAAAAAGATCTTCCGAACATTTATCTCATTTCTAATTTGGGCCAGTTTTTTTTTTAACTAATAATTATTTAAAATAGTTTATCACATAAAAACTACTAACGCTTCACGTAAAATACTGACATTCCGCCAAATCTGGTTAAAACTGAAAACTGACCCCAAATAGATATGGGATAAAGGTTCGGAAAAGAAATCACATAAAAACTACTGAATCGATTTAGGTGCTTGGTGCAAATAGTCTCTGAAAAAAAATTAGAAAAGGACTTTTTATTCGAAAATTCCGACTATTTTTCAAATCCAGTTGAATATAAAATTATGTTTATTCCTCAGATTATGCAACAAGACGTTTTCAAAGAAATCCAATCTGAAAGTACATATGCTTCTTATACATAATACTGAACAGAAAAATCAGCCCCAATGTAATACATGTGGCAAGTTCTTCGCTTTGAAGGGTTCATTGAACAGGCATATAAGGAGGTACGAATTAACTATACTTATTTTATAAAGGCGATAGTTTGTGAGTGAGTGTGTATCATTCACTACATCATATCATTATAGTAATTGATCCCTAACTAAGTTTGAAACTTGTATCTAGGGTATCAGAAACTACGCACACACACACACTCATTCACGCACACACCCAGACCGAGACAAACATTTTGTGGTTTTGTTAAGACAACTGTTTGCTTTCCTAATAAATAAAAAATAGTAAGTAAGTACTTAATTTAAATAAAACACTTAAACGGATTTTTGTCGTGTTTTACATTTTCAAATGTAAAACAAAATACAACCACGACAAAAATCCGTTTACGTGTTTTATTTCAATGTGTAGTGTTCGTGTAAATCAAAGATATCAATACTTAATTTAGATTAAAAGTGTGTTTAAAAGTTTAATTTTATTTTCAGTCAGCATCCAGATCTAGATGAAAATAAAAGTAAAATTATGAAAGAAATCTTTCATAAAGTACAGTGAGGATGAATAGGCGTTTTCAACGCGCTGTAATGCGCGTTTGTGATCTACAGTTCAACATAAGCCATGAAAATAAAATCGAACCTGGGACCTAAGAATTTACTACAAGTTTTTTGTTTATAAGTATAGAGAAGGATTGATAAAGTTAATTATTTGCATTATAAAATTTAGTATTAAAGTTACATTCCAACGATTATTTTAGATTTTGCACAAACCGATAATTTCGGTTGTTTTACCAAAAAATAATAATAAAACTTATGGTAAGTCTTTAGATCTCCGGTACCTGAATTTAATGATGCTGTTTATTTGGGGGTGTTTTAGGGGGTCATTATAACCCATATAAACTGTTTTTTAGTAAAGAAAAGCATTGAAAATTAATTACGACAAAAATTAAATCGTATGGAAATACGTGAAAATCAAGCAATTTTAACAGATATTGCCATAGGTCACAGATTATGTCGTCAAATCATAGATACCACATAATATAGAGCCTTTCGATTTACACCGTTCAGTCACACAATTCGTTCACATATACAATATTTTTCTTTAAATTTCTAAAATAACTCCGTAAATATATTTTTTAGCGCTTCGCCGGCCGCTGCCGCGGCACGCTCGCTCGGCTCGCGCGTTGTGTGGTCGCAGTTCTAACATAACCTAACCAAAATGTTGACCTATTTGAATAAAACCTAATCAATTTTTAGAAACTTTGTCTATGCATGATTTGACAATCTGTCAAAAAAAAAGTTTGTACCGGAGATTTATTACGCACCCAAACTTATTTTTATAGTTTCTACGTAATTTTTTTTTTTTCGTCAACCTATAGTGTCCCACTGCTGGGCAAAGGTCAATTGGCAAATTTTATTATTAGGCAAATAAATTTTATACTTAAAAACTAAAATTTGTTGTTTTATTGATATAAGTAAGTACTTAGTAAGTATACAATAAAAGCACTCCCCACTCTTAACTGAGTGAGCCACCTTATTCAATGATTTTGGTTCTTACTTGTTATTCTCCGAGGAAATGAAATGTTGTACCTAAGTACTTATATTCTTTGGGATCCCACTTCTGAACTCTAAAAAGTACGGTTCTGGTTCCTACATCATTATTATTTTAAATTAAAGTATCGAAGAATTCATACTTCCATAGATTTAGTTAATAATACGTATCTAATTTATATTTCCAATTCTAATTAAACTACTAACACTAAAATAATAACTTACATTGAGTACTTCCACCAGCAATTCATTGAGAAATAAACTTTAACTCATTACAATAGATTTAGATAGATGATCAACAATTTCAAGGATTTTTTTACAAATTCTTTCTTGGAGATTCCCGCCAAGTTCGTCGTTGGCTCGTTGGAAGAGGAACAGAGTGAATGATTAATGAATAATGATATTCTGTCAGTGTTGCTAGGTGAATAAATCAAGGAATTAAATTACGGTCTATGCCGCATCCACACTCTCGAGAGGCGCCTCCACCTCCACACACGTGGAGTGTGGTTTAAAAAAAAACGGTTTATCGAGAATATCGAGTAAAGTGCCAGCTCTATTTTACGATGATGAGGCGACCATGTCACCTCGTAGGGCTAATGATGCCTTGTAAAGAAAAAAATACATATAACAAATCGTTTTTTTTTCAGTATATTTTTTTTCGTGTTTATCTATCTGTATTTAATTTGCTCTGGCAGCACTGTACCGCACCAGCCTGTGTAAATTTTTATTCTGTGCTGTGTTGTTTGTTAAGTTGTTCGTTTAGTCAGTGTTGTTTATTTTTGTTTTTATACAAATTAATTTTCTTCACTATTTCACTATTAAAACCGTGTTAATTGTTTAAAAACTAAATAAAAAGACCATGGATGTATTATGTAGAATATGTTTATCGATTGACAACCCAATTGAATGTAAACTTACTGAGGAATCTGAAATTTTGTTCAAAATAAGAACATGTTTGAATATTCAGGTATTTAATACATATTATTATGTAGATAATGTTTAATATGTATTCACTTTTTGGCCCATAATTGATAAATATACACAAGTCTTCCACGAGCTGCTTCATTCAAGTGAATTACTTAAAACATTAATTCAAATCTTCACCTTACTTCTCATGCCTACTTTAACCCTGTATGAATTAATTTAAAAATAAAATGCTTGTAAAAGTACTCAATTTTACACCACCCAAATATCGTAAAAAAATTAAATTGTACATTTACTCATCAAATACCCTTTTCTCTTATATACTTAAATATAACTGCAGTATAAAAATACCTTTTGAATTTACTTTTTAAATAGGTAAGTACCTATAATCTGTCTTCAAAATTAAACTTTTATTTTCAGATAGATCTAACAAACACTTTTCCAAACTCGCTCTGTGAAATATGTTTAAAAAAAATTGAAGAATTCAATGTTTTCCGAGAAAATGTTTTACACAATGAACACAAACTGACAGACATGTTGCACGAGAACACATTAAATGATTTCTACACAAATTTCAAAGACAATTTGAGTGTAAAGGATGAAAAAGATATTTTCAACATAAAAGATGAATCCATTGAAAATTTTGATGATGATTATTTTGATACTGTCAACAATTCACCCTTAATTGAAGAAGAACAAGAAAACACAATTAAAACAGAAAAGAAAAAAGGAAAGAACAACAAAAAAGTTAAAATAAAAAAGAAGAAATTAACCAAAACAACTATTGCTAAAAATATACCCAAAAACGTTAAAAAGAGAGTTATGCAGTTATATAAAATTGATAGCGAAAACACACATGATCCTCTAAAATGCTTAATGTGTTTCAACATATTTGAATCACAAGAAGAATTATCAAAACATTACAGAAATGACCACACAATGACTCGGGAACAGATTAACGAACAAAATAAAAATAATGACTTCAGTGATAAATATACCATGACTAATAATGATAGAATGAACTATAAGTGCAATACCTGCGCTGAGTCGTTCGATAGTACCAATGAAGTGATAGAACATATAAAAAATCATGCTTTAGAAAGACCTTATATTTGTAAATTGTGTGGTAAGTATCTATGGGGCAAAAAAAGTAATATTTGACAATAGAAAAATAAATATATCTCTTAAATGTTTATTTTATTTGTTGATAAAATGGCAATGGAAATACATAGACTGAAAATTTCAATTGTCTAGTTGTCACTATTCTTGAGATACAGCCTGGTGACAGACTGACAGCAAAGTCTCAGTAAAATGGTCCTGTTTTTATCCTTTGGGTACGGAACCCTAAAAACATGTATAATGAGCATTATATAATTTAAAAATTATGTCTAATGGGGGTTTTATACGAAGAGTTTAGAATTTATTGTCGAATTGAACCATTTTAACTTAATATTGTTTTTCTATCAATTCCAGGTCGTACCTACATGACAGTATACGCCATAGTCCGTCACGGACGCGTCCACGGCGGGTACAAGCGGTATTGCGCATTTGGGTGTGGATACAGCTCACCTCATGGAGGAGCGATCAGAGACCATGAGAGACGGCACAATAATGAACATAATGTAATTATAAATAACTAATATTATAAGAAGGATTTGATTGTTTTTAACGATTTAACTGGAGAACTACTGAACTGATTTCCAAAATTCCTTCACTAATGGAAAGCTATATTATCAGCGAATGTCGTAGGCTATTTGTATATTTCATTTCCCTATTTAGTCCGGAACGAGAACTCTGCAGATGAAACCTCGGGGCGCTACTAGTACCTGTTGTAAATGCCAAACTAACTGCCTGTGTCACACCCAAACTTTGAGGGAATTTGATATAGAGATTTACTAGAGCTTGATCAAGGAAGGTTATGATAATCATCATAACAATAACATCACACTGAGGCCAATAAAACCAGAAGCTGTAGAAATTAACATCTGTAAAACCGCTGGGTATAAATTTGATATGTGACATTTTATCAAAACTCGCAGTTACTAAGTTCACTCCATGTCTATGAGTTTACTTATTGCAAACTTTATAAGTAAATATTTTTCACTAAATTTTCAGTATAAATGCAAGGAATGCGGCAAAGGCTTCATGGTGAGAACTTGGTATGAACAACACCAGAACATACACAATAATGTCAGGCCTTTTGTCTGTGACTTCTGTGGGCTCGCTTTTCATATGCACAGGTAAGAGTAAGTAAAGTAGAGCATTTTATTTATATCCAATGTCAATTGAACTAAAGCGAAGGCCACACCGCCAGCGGGCTGAGCGGGCGGAACGAGTAGCTTCGCTGGAATCGTTGGATATTTCGTTAGCTCCGCTCGTTTCGCTGAAGTTTAGCTCGCTCGCTTAGCTCGCTCTAGGGCAGGCCACATCCAGGGCCGGATTTAAACTCAATGCCGCTCCTGGGCACCAGAAAAAAGTCCGCCCTATTACTAGAATTTTTGTTTCTCTATCAAAATTTTTCCGCCCTAAAACATTTGCCGCCCTGGGCACTTGCCCCGACTGCCCCTAGTGTAAATCCACCGCTGGCCACATCAAGCGCACTGAGCGTATTTTAGAAAATACGCGTGGCGTGTAATATTTTGCTATACAAAATATTGCTTCCGAACTAACACGACCGAAGTACGCTATAACGCGACGTATTTTCGGTATGGTGTGTCATCAGTAATTGAATATAAATTGCAGGCGTAGTCACGCTGAACTTGGGTCGCGTATTTTCGGCATAGTGTATTTAGTCACTAAGTAGTGGTAATAAGGTTTAGATTCCAATGTCAATTTGAGAATTCTGTATTGATAAAAAAATAATTTTGAATTTATTCACCAGGTATTTAATGGCACATAGAAATAAAGTTCACCCGGATTTGTCTGCGATCAGAAGGTACATGTGTGTGCACTGCAGTTACACATGCGAAACGAAAATGAGATTAGATACTCATATTAAAATGGTAAATATTTAAAACTAGCGGAGACCCGCGGTTTCACCCGCGTAGTTCCCGTTCCTGTAGGAATATGGGGATAAAATTATGCTAAAAAGCTTTCCACTGAATCACTCTATCTATTAAAATAAACCGCATCAAAATGTTGCTAATATGCTTGCTAACGTTGTTGAAATATGGTTTCCATGTCCTATTTTGAGAGAAGATCACTTGAACAATTGTTGGAGTGGGACCGGTCACCTGGCTATCATTTGCAGAAATTTGCTTATAAGTTGTTCGAGTCGGTGTTATTTCAAGTACTATATAAGGTTTATGCAACTCTATTCTCTTTCCGTTGCGTAGTTTTAAAGATCTAAGCAAACATAGGGACATTACTATGTGATACACCTGTATTTCTAAGTTACTGGACAAATTAAAATGTGGATATCTGTAGCAGTAACCGAACCCATATATCGAATAAAAAATAAAAAAAATGATAGAGAAAAACAAAAACAAATAAGTGTCACACTAGCTATTAAGTGTGAATCACAATAGCAGCTCAGTTCGATGACCTTACCGGTCAGCTAGTATTTTTATAAACCACTAGCTGTGTCCCGCGGTTTTACCCGCGCGGAAACTTATCCCGTGGGAATTTTGGGATAAAAAGTATCCTATGTGTTATTCCTAATTATAAGGAACATCTGTACAAAATTTTATATAAATTGCTCCAGAGTCGTTAGACATGGCAAACATACACACTCACAAACTTTCGCTTTTATAATATTAATGTGATTTTTTTATAAAATGTAAATCTGTAGTTGGCCCTTCGTTTAAGATATAGAACATAATACAAAAAATGTATTAGGCAGTAGATTTTGTTTATTAATAAAAAAAAATATTCTTGATAATTTTTGTTTGACCACCAGGAACACAGGAAAGGTGAGGAGTCGGGTTCGAATCACTTGTGTGACATTTGCGGGAAGACATTCTCAAGGGTCGAAGGGTTGACCAATCACAAGAAAGTACATTATGGTATTAGACCTTTTGTGTGCGGGTATGTACTTGCTTATATACTTTATTTTTGCCTCTTGGGGAAGTTAATTGTCATTACTAGGGCCGGTGCACATTATGGCAAAGTGCAGCGCAGAGCATTTTTCGCTATCAAACTTTTAATAAATAATTTTCGATCTTATTTTAACGTCTATAATGTCGATAATAGTTTCACAAATGCGCTACTCGTCATATGACCCTTGGCCCATAGACTGATCGAAGTTTTGTCAAAAAATCTAGTTTCGACATTAGTTTCGGTTTCTGCAGAAAATGTGCTGAAATTTTTTGTGCCTTCAGAAGCACGAAAACTATCATAAAATAAAAAGTCATTTTGGTAACGCCCACTCATCGCTATTTAAGGTCTAGCTAGACAGACAGACTGCATTCCAACTGCAATCCGACCGCAAATGCAGTTCGGATGCAATTTGAATGCAATAGAACTGCAATCGGTCTGCGCGTTGGGTTTGCAGTTCTATTGCATTCAAATTGCATCCGAACTGCATCTGAACTGCATGGCGAATTAATATTCGCTATTGATAATAATTACTATACATTTTTGTTTCAGATTATGTAACAAGACATTTTCAAAGAAATATAATCTCCAAGTACATATGCGTATACATAATACTGAACAGAAAAACAAGCCCCAATGTAATACTTGCGGCAAGTTCTTTGCTCAAAAGAGTACATTACACAGGCATATTAGGAGGTAAGAATTGACTGTACGTACAGGGTGTCCTTATTCAACGTCCAAATGCAAAGGGGTGGTAGGGGGGGATGCTCACGGTCCTGGCAAAAAAGGCTAAGGCCATTTTTTTTAAAGATATTCGAAATTAATTAAACTTCTGGCATCCGTGCTTCGGAGGGCACGTAAAGCCGTCGGTCCCGGCCGTCGTACTAACATCTTCGATAGTCGTTACGGGTAGTTAGAGCCTTCAAAAGTCTAACATTTGGTTTAACCAAAAAATGTCGTATAGCCCTCGGGGTTGTGTAAGTTACACACTGACTACAATTTTTATGTACTATGGTGGCATATAATCAAGAATAGTTATTTCTCTCTCTATCGATTACAATAAAGAATAAAATTAGAGATATCACTATGTTATGGAAACGAAACCTAAAACGAGTGTAGCAAGACACCCAACGTTTTGGTTCCATATTTAATATTTTGGTACCGAAACGACGGCTGCAGTGTGAAAATTATTTATTTATTAAAATTATATTATTTTATTTCCAGACGGCATCCAGATGAATTATGAAATTAAACTAACATATTGGACCATATGAAAGTCCTCACAGCAGACAAGAAATCTCTTTCTCACGGATGATATTACTACAGTGAAGAAGAATACGCGTTTTCGCCGCGCTTGTATAATGCGCGTTGATGATCTCAAACCGGCGCCATGTTTCGAAAATGATAATCATCAATCAACTTTGTATTATAGAAATGTGATCAAGTAATTTTCTAAGTAGAATTAAGTAATAAAGGTTCATCACAACTTAGTACGGGTGCCAATTTCTGATATTTCCGATAGACTTGATAAAATTATGCATTTTATTTTTCTTTATTTTATAGAGTATGTATTACATATTAGGAAATTATATTTTATAGATCTAAAATTAGATTGTTTTATTGATTTTCAAATTAACCTCCTCCCGTCATATTTCACCAACCAGGGAAGAAGGAACCTGGGTAAAATAGCTTTCGCTACATATTCTCATTCGAGCGTTTAAATACCAGTCATTTATATGAATGGTAAAGGAGAATTAAAAATCCAAAATCCCAAGTTGCATGCATGCGACACGGGTATTTCTGGCAGAGACAAATTAATAAAATAAACTGTTCGGTCCGTTAACGTATCCGTTTCATGCATTGACATAAAACATGGACGGGGCATACCTACGAAAAAAACGTGTATACCTATACTTTACTGAGAGCAAAAAATGGCGGCTAATAGTGCAGTCCCTATCGATATGTCTGAAAAATAACATCGATAATAGATTGTAAGTATGTTTTCTTACTTTGATTAATTTTAAGTTTTATAAATAGGTCTTACTGTAAACGAACATTATAGATAGTTTGTAAAATATAGCTTTATCATTGTGACATACAGGGTGGCCCAAATAGAACGCTCAGTAAGGGGAAGTATAAAACTATAAGAGATACAAAGATTTGTTTTTAGGAACCATGTCATCGATTTTAGTAAAAAAAAAGTGCATTCATAGATTTAGAAAAAAAAACTATTACTCTCTTTGAGAATCGAACCCGGAAATTTTGAAAAATTTAATGTTCAATATTTTAAACTAGAAATGGATTGTGTACATCTTTAGCAGTAAGTAAATGTTACTAAGAAACATAATATCTAAATTCATTAAAATGCATTGTTTTTAAATGAAATAGTTTGGTACAAAACTCGCCAAGACATCATTGTAGTTCCTTCCCAGTTAATATCCCATTTCAACACAAATTCACCATTTCAAGATACAAAATGCAATAGTTTGTATATACGGCCGTTCGTTCTAGTTACAAATAATGAAAAATATTTTTTTCAAAACTTCCGGGTTCGATTCCTTTAGTGAGTTATAGTATTTTTCTAAATCTTTGAATGAAATTTTTATTTTAACTAAAATCGATGACATGGTTCCTAAGAACAAATCTTTGTATCTCTTATAGTTTTATACTTCCCCCCACTGACCGTTTTATTTGGGCCACCCTATACACCCTTATTTTGAAATTGCGATACCTTATCTCACAGCTAATGTAAACCACGGGTGACAATATAATAGTGAAGTTAGTTTTTTTCTTTTGCTTTTATTTAAAAAGTTATGATAAGTCAAAGATTTTCAAAATCCCGCCGAATTTTATTGTTATTCTACACCGAACAACAGGCGAACGCTGCGATACACAGCTGAGCGCGGTCATCGACCCGAGCCGTCACAGAATACTTGATAGCTAGTGTGCCGTCTGGTAATACGACATTTATTTAGTATTTTTTAAAGATAAGTAATCGACTATCATTTTTGATATTTTTATTGGATATATGGATTCAGTTACTGCTACAGATATTCTGATTTTAATAAGTCGCATATTTTCAAAATAGGGGTGTATATCAAACTTTTATTCTTTATACTCTAGTTGCCGGGATATAAAAATGTCGATAGAAATTATCGACGTTTCGTACTATAATCGATACTGATGTAACATTTAATTGGGTTTTATTTAATTACAAACGTTAGGCATTCAATTAAACGAATATTTCAATATGAATACAGATATTCTCAAGAGCAAACCTCAAATCCATGGTTTCTTATGGTATACTACATGAGAATCTGAGAAATTGGACTTTATATACTTACTCACTATTATTTAAGATCAAATATGCACAAAATGTAAATAAAGTTTATGAAATAAAAATAAACACCAAAATTAAAACGTACTTGAATAAATTTTTAAATAACGTTTTATTTAAATTATCGATAGTTTATAGTCTGTGGTCACGATGTTTCATTGCCCATCACTAAGCAAGTCGATTAATCCTTTTGTTATAGCTAGAAAATACTATGGCGAACGGCCACAAGTAGGTATTTCAATGAAATTAATAATGACAGATGGCTATTATAGTAACTGTCAGAAATACTGTTGTCCTTTTTCCCTTACGCAAAAATATGAAAGTTAAAAAGAGACGGCTATATTTTTATAACTTTGGCGTCGATAAGCCTCATACTTCTATAACTATTTTTTCTATAGTCAAACATGCGATGTCCATGTTATATGTCAATGGTTTCATGCAATGCATGCCCTGGCACATCACTATAAATGTCAAATCTTACGTCAGTTATGTCATAAACTGTCAAAAATGTCTAAATAAAATAAACTGCCTCAAGGCTCAACTCGTCGACTCGTTAAATTATTTTTGTTTTATATTAAAAAGTAAACTTAGCTAAAGTAATTACTAAAAACTAATTTTAAGTATTCAAATACATTAAGTATCTAAGTATTACACAACAGAATATCTCAATCATTACTAATAAATTGTAAATAATGGAGGAGAGTACAGATGTTCCGGTTAATCATTGTTGCATTGGATGTTTACGTACAACAAATGAATTAAATCTATATCAATATAACTTGAAATGTGAGCCACTTGAATCAATATTTCAGGTAAATATTATATTCGTACTTTACGTTATATTCCTACAATAATTGCTTCACTTTTCTTATTGTTTCACACCTTTGGATTTCTTCTAGAATAATTTACAAATGAATGCTCTTTCAGATGAAATCTTTGACTCTCTGTTATATCTGCCAGAGGATAGTGCAGCACACAGAATTATTTATACAAAATGTCCAAAGCAACCAGATATTACTGGAAAACTTTCATGGGGTATGTACAGCTTGTCATAACATATTTAATAGTAAAAGAAGTACGTCTTTCGGACTCAAAGTTGCTTATTTATAACAATGTTTTTAAAGTATAATAAAAAAGGTAGGTATACTAATATTATAAAGAGGAAAGATTTGTTTGTTTGTAATGAATAGGCTCTGAAACTACTGGACCGATTTCAAAAATTCTTTCACTAATGAAAAGCTAATTTATCAGTGCGTGACATAGGCTATATTTTATCCCCATAACCCCACGGGAACGGGAACTACGCGGGTGAAACCGCGGGGAGCTACTAGTTTGTTATAAATCTATAAGTGACCTATGCCTTGTGTTAGATTCTGGTAGGCCGTCACTACTATTACTTTATACATAAAAACCTCATAAGTAATAACCAGTACTTATTGTGCGTATACAAAAGAGCTTGACCAACTGACAACTAAAGTTGCAGAGTGGTCACCATGGTTATAAAAATGTATGAAGATAATAGATTAATATTTTTAACCGACTTCCAAAAAAACAGGAGGAGGTTCTCTATTCGACGTGTATATATATATATTTTTTTGTGTGTGTTTGTTACGCGATTTCTTTGTAATCATGAATGGAGCATTTTAAAATTCTTGTTTCATTAGAAAACGGATATTCGCGAAGTGGTCCCATGTCAAGGTTGACTCCAAAAGTTACTAATTATAAATTGTAAATATGTATTAATAATATCGTTTATTTTAAATTATTTTCTTACTTTTTAGTGCTGAAGTCGGTTTCTTATTTTTTTAAATTAACTTTATAACTTCTTTTTCCAGGCTATATCATCAACATTAGACATGGTTCGTCCACAGATACAACCAGTTATCACACTTACACACACTCAACCAAGTATAACTGAGTTACCTGTTCTTGATAATGACGGAGAATGCTTTACAATAGTCCATAGCAGTAAAAAGTTTGATATGAAGATGGAATTGAAGGAAGAAGAGCTGATAGGAGATGGAGATTACCATTCTATTAATGGAGATGGTAAAAATAAGCTTAAATTATATTCTATTTTACAAGCTTTTATTTAGTTTCACCTGTCCCGTTGTCTCTAATCAATTTTTGCAAGCCATTTTTCGACCACTTCTGGTTATCCGATTGAGCTGAAATTTGGCATACTTATGAAAGTTCCATGACAAAGCAATAGCTAAAAAAAAGCTTTATCTAAATTTATTATTTTCTATCAAATTTTGATCTTGTTTCACTTTCCTAAATTCCGATCTTGTACGAATTTTGGGGTGTAAAATGTCCATACAAACTTGCTTTATTGGTATTTGTAAGCAGTTTTAATTAAACCTTTTAAATTATTTACGTTTTTTGTTCATGCTTTTTTTTCCGGTTATGATGATGATATTACTAGCTTTTAACCGCATGGAACCTTATTCCGTGGGAATTTTGGTATAAAAAGTCCTATGTGTTATTCCTAGGTATGAGGAACATCTGTACCAAATTTCATTAAAATCCATTCAGTAGTTTTTGCATGAAAGAGGAACAAACATCTATACATCTAAACATCCTCACTCACAAACATTTGGCTTTATAATATTAGTAGGATACTCGCCTTCTGAATTTGTGTCATTTGATTGGCGTGCCTGAATAAATGTTTCTTTTTTCCTTAATTTACAGATTATCCAGAAACCATAATTAAAGATGAGGATGACTTCCTACTCAAAGAGAAGGTGGAACTAGATGACATCAGTTTGAAGGACCTCAAACAGGAACTTAGGAAACAGAATAATAATAAGAAAAAGATGAAAAAAGAAGATATCTTGCCAGGTATTATTTTTAATCACACTTTATTTAGTCCCTTTTTCTTCATTCTATATTTAAATTTTATTCTAAAATTGTTTTTTCTTTTTTCAATAAATTGTTGGTATTCTTACTGTTACCATTCAATTCCATTTAATTCATGAATATTGTTATAAACATGTTCCATTTTATGACTGAAAAATAATCCTATCAAGAACTGGAAATGTTACAACTTTTATCTCTACTTAAAATTTCTATTTTTTAATATTATATTAAAATAACTTGTTTTCAGAAACATCAAAAATAAAAATGATTACGATAACAAAAAAACAATGTATGGAAGAAAGAAAGAAAATGGAAAAAGACAAAAAATATTTGAACTGTCCGTTCAAATGTACAGATTGCATAAAGGGATTCATATTTGAGGAAAGTTACAAAACACACATGGAGAGACATAGTTTGGTGAGAATAATACAATAATTAATTTAAAGAACGATAATGATCTTTCATCGATAACATCAATAGTCCATCGATAACATCGATAGTCCATCGATAGTCCATCGATAGTCCGTCGATTGACTTTACCAAAGGCGATCGATTGGTAGCTTTGATTGATACCTTTCTGTAAAAAGTATATTCCGTCAGCTTCTACCGTTGATCGATAAGTTGATGGATCATTCGATTTACCGTTGATCAATAAGTTGATAGATCATTCGTTCGATTTATTGAAAGATCGACAGTCAATTGATGATCGAAAGGTCGGCGATGGATCGATGATTCAAAAGTCGACGATCGATGTATGATTGAAATATCGACGATCGATCGATCGATGATTGAAAGGTCGACGATCGATGGATGATCGATGTGATAGAAACTATTGATAGACATCAACTAAATCAATTTTACCATTGATCAATGTCATCGATAAACAAAGTGACTTCTTTTTGTTTCAGAGTATGGGTGACTACATGTGCGACATTTGCAAATTGAGAATGGATTCAAATGATAAATTAATTAGACATTCTAAATGTCATACGACGTGAGTAATAACAATATCTAAACTTTTATTACAAACTAGCTGTGTCCCGCGGTTTAACCCCCGTTAGATTCGTTCATACTTATAGTAGCGTGATGTCGTAGAGCCTTCCACGATAAGTGGGCTATTTAACACTGAAGATTTTTTTCAAATCGGACCAGTAGTTCCTGAGATTAGCGCGTTCAAACAAACACATTGTTCAACTTTATAATATTACTATAGATATGGTTGTTTGTCAAGTTTGTTTATATAGAATAGCCTCCGAAATTATTGAACCAAAATTAGTACAGATGTTCCTTGTTTTCAGGAAAAAACATAGGGTATGTTTTATCCCAAAATTTCGACAGGATTTTGTTGAAAAAAGCTACAATTTTAGATTATGGTTATGACAACCTCGATGGCAGTGTAGTCACCAGTCACCACCAGTAAGGTTGCGGGTTCGATGCCCCGTTCGACCCCGCGCGGGGTGAATATTTGTGTGAACTACAAATGTTTGTCTCGGTCTGGGTGTGTGTGTGAATGAGTGGGTGCGTAGTTTCTGATACCCTAGATACAAGTTTCGAGCTTAGTTAGGGGTCAGTTACTATAATGAGATGATGTAATGAATGATTATGTTATGTTATGTTATTTTGTATCATCAGTTTTTAAATTGGATTAGACTTTTTGAGAAAAATATTAATATTTTTTTGTCTATATGTCCAGTCGATACAAATGCACGCTGTGCTCGCTGACGCGCGTGAGTCGCCCGACGCTAAGAGACCACGTGGCGGCGCTCCACGGGGACCAGAGGCAGCATATCTGCAAACACTGTGGGAAGACTTTCTAGTTAGTGAGCTTAATTTTATTTTTATTTTATTTATTTATTATGGTCTACCAACGGAAAAATACATGTAATGCTTATACACTAACTTACATCTATACATTTTATGTTGACATATATTTCCAATTACAGGTAGACACAGCATGCATTTAAAAAGAAACAAATAACATTCACTCACACTAAAATAAACACAAATTAAAACAACTATTTTACTCCCCCATTAATAGGAGATGCTAAGGCCCTGATCAATTTACTTTTGAAATTTGACACTTTTTAATAATATCTAGACACACAACACACAAAAAAATCTTCACCTACGATCTAGTTAGTGAAGATTATAATATATGGACATAGTATCATACATCGCCGTATATATCTAGTTCCAATCTAAGCAATACTTTTACGGTTCCACAAACTAATCTTACCCGTTGACGCCATCGCTGTAATCGCATTTTTGGGAAAACTACCCACTTACGAATACATAGAAAAACACTATGCAGGGTCATGCGACGCCAATAGACAATAAGTCGCTGGTTCATAAACAATTATAGACATACCTTAAGTTTTTATATTATTAACTAGCGGTCCGCCCCGGCTTCGCACGGGTCCAATTTTCACATTGATTTTCCAGATTTTTTTTACATAAGAACCTTCTCCTAATAATTACAAATACAGCAAAAAAAGAATTAGTGAACTCGGTCCAGCCATTCACGTGTGATGCCGTGACCAAGGAAAACGGGTTTCATTTATATATATATAGATTATTAGGTTTTTTTTTGTAATATCATAAACCACTCCCGTAAACTAAAACTTCCAGGAATTTCATATATGTTACATTATCATCTCCACCTTTTATAAACATACAAAACAATAATTTAATTTGTATTGCAGTCGCAGCGTATCCCTAAGGAAGCACATCCTGTACGCTCACTCGAACAGGGGCAGAGTCCAGTGCAAGTATTGTATAAAAACGTACGCCAATAAGGATGTGCTGAAGGCGCATATGATCATGTAAGTTTGTACGTTGATGGAAAAACAATCTAGTCTATGTTAAATAAACCACTCCGATGAGTACTATTGGTCATTTCTCCAAAGCTGGCGCGAGCAACACGTAGACACTTTACACACGTATAGTGTCTGTGAATGTCACTCAAAGTGATGTCGCACGTCACAGTCAGCATGACACGTCAGTCCGTCCCTCTCGCGCGAGACCAAGCTGCTGAGCATGAACGGGACTGTGTAATATGTTTGGTTTTGAAACTTAAAGATACAGGGTGATTTCATTTCATTCAATCAACTTTAAAACTGGTTAATCTATATTCGTATAAAATAAATAATTTATTTTCAAACATTCTGCATTAGAAATTTACATTAGTGTGAGCATACTGCATTGTCAGATATTCTGCTGCCAAACAGTAGTGCTAAAACATTACTGTGTTCCAGTTTGAAGAGCAATGTAGTCTGTGAAATGATTGGGAACATGAGACTCACCAACTGATGGTGTGATGAGCGCAGTACAGTGCTGTACAGTCAGCGTCAGATCAAAGGTACCAAGGGTTGGTTTGATTACCAATGCACCTTTTATATGTCGCGGACTGTACACTGTGTCCTTAATGGTCAGGCGTGTTGCTTACCATCGGGTGACCACCTCGCTCGTCTCTTCACTTGATAGTTTTTTTTTACCGAGAATAGGCTTGCACTTGACTGTAACTCGCCTGATGGAAAGCGATGATACAGCCTAAGATGGAGCGTGCTCGCCTAGAAGAAACCGATTCACTCGCGACTTAAAAAGACCCAGATTGATATAAAAAGAAAACCCTCTTAATTTCTATTTTCCTAATAATTTCCCTCTTTTCCCCCAGGCACCACCCATCAGAAGTGTCGACAGTGGAGGTGTGCCGCCGGCATGTCTGTAGGGAGTGCGGCGGGTGCTTCAAGACGCCCTCACAGCTCAAGAACCACACCATCAAACACTCCACCGCCAAGGACTATTATTGTGTCGAGTGTGATAAGTTAGTAAACAAAATAAAATTTAATAAAAAATTACGACCTCGATGGCAGAGTGGACACCATGCCGGACTGCCATCCGTAAGGTTGCGGGTTCGATTCCCGTGCGGGGTGAATATTTGTGTGAGCCACAAATGTTTGTCTCGGTCTGGGTGTGTGTGTGAATGAGTGTGGCGTAGTTTCGGATACCCTAGATACAAGTTTCGAACTTAGGGGTCAGTTACTATAATGAGATGATGGAGTGAATGATTATGTTTTTGATTCAATTTTAGTTTTTATCGGAATCGGTGACGTGACAATTAAATAATACAAGTACTTCCTTTAGTGAAGTTACGTTTTCTTTAATAAAAAAATTTGATGTTTTTTCAGGAGTTTCAAGTCGGACGCCATATTGAAACATCACCTGAAGACTGCCCTTCCACACGTCAATTATTTAGAGTTACCGTAAGTCCAAACACATACACTAGTGTACACATAATAATATTCGTTGGGTTTTTTTATACGCTTTTTAATTTAGATAAATTGAACATACGAGTAACATTTTTTACAACGAGCATAACATGAAAATAGGTAAACATTATACATAACTAGCGGTGCCCCGCGGTTTCACCCGCGTAGTTACCGTTCCCGTAGGAATATGGAGACATAATTATGCTAAAAACCTTCCCACTGAGTCACTCTATCTATTAATATCTATTAAAATAAACCGCATCAAAATCCGTTGTGTAGTTTTAAAGATTTAAGCATACATAGGGACAGAGAAAGCGACATTGTTTTATACTATGTAGTGATTATCATCTTTTTGTATCAACTTTCTATAAAATAAATAAACTGACTAAAAATAGGTAAATTGATACATAAGATTATTTTATTCACATAAAGTAAACGTTACTATATTTATCAGAGTAAGGGCCTATTTCACCATCTTCAAGTAACGTTCCGAGTACTTACTCACATGTTTTGTCTTTGTCACTTGACATAAAGTAAGAATGAGACAAAACTAACTTTACTTGGTGAGTAACTTTACTTGAAGGTCGTAAAATAGGCCCTAAGAGTATTTTAAATATCTATCTCAATTTAAAACTTAATCAAAATATGTACATCATTTTCTTATCCGCAGGTTATGCTGTGACCATTGTGATAAAAGGTTCGCCATAAAGAGAGATCTCGAGAAACACATGAACAGAATACACCTCAATGTAAGACCGTTTGCGTGCGACATCTGTGACAAGGTAAGAAACTTAGGGCCGGCGCACATTTGACGGAGCGCAGCGCAGAGCATTTTCATACATTCAAACTATTATCGACATTGTATGCATTGAAATAAGATCTACAATCGGTTCAAACAACAACTTAAGCCCGGTCGTAATTCACAGAAAATTTCGAACGTTGACCTGTAGCTATCTATCTCTGTCGCACCTGCGTAAATTATAATGCGTTCGTGCGTTTCGCACATTATTATAGACAAAGCGACTACACACGAAACGTAGCGCGCAGGTGATAATTGATTTTTGATCTTATTTTAACGCACGTAAAAAGTATACTTGCTTTGATTCAAGTAATCCTAATCCTAACTGGGATGGGGAGATACAGGACCCGAGTGGGGTAGCTCAGGACCCGGGTGGGGTAACTCAGGACCCGGGTGAGGTGTTACAGGTAATACCCCACCCGGGTCCTGAGTAACTCTACCCGAGTCCTGTATTTACCCACCCGGGTCCAGTATCTCCCTACCCAGCTCCTGTATCTCCCTACCCAGCAAATTTAATTAAAATCCAGCCGATTTGTTCACAGGCGTATGTAAGCTCTTGGTCGTTGAGAGAACATAAGAAGTATATACACGAAGGGTTCAAGAGGCCGCTCAAATACCCGTGTCCGATGTGCGATAAGATGTTTGATGTAAGTGTTTTTTAACTGATATATTTCAGTATGACGTAGTGTCTAGTTTTTGGAATATTACATGGGGACATTGTGAGCAGTAAAAAAAAGAGTGATTCAAGACGCACTTGTAGTGGGGCCCAAGAACGTTGAACGATAAACTATCGTCGAGTTTCTCAACCAAGAAAAGGACAGAGAATGTACATTCCGTGTAAACGAAAGAGATGCTCGCCGGCGGTGTGAACGCGAGTAGCTATAATCTATAATATAAAAATGAATCGCAAAATGTGTTGGTAAGCGCATAACTCAACAACGCCTGGATCAATTTGGCCAATTCTTTTTTTGTTGTGTTTGTTATTGTCAGGAGAAGGTTCTTATGTAAAAAAAATCTGGAAAATCAACGGGAAAATTGGACCCGTGCGAAGCCGGGGCGGGCCGCTAGTTAATAATATATGCATCTCTTTTGTTTACACGGAATGTATGTTCACTGTCCTTTTCTTGGGCGAGAAGCTCACTGATAGTTAATCGTTCACTCGCCCGCGATGGGACCACTGTTTTAATCGTTCCTTATCGTGTCCGTCACGTCGGATCCTAAGTAATTATCTAATTCTAAAATTAATCTACTTCTTCACCCCTTCTCAGCGTAACGCAATCCTAAAGAGCCACATCCGCACCCACACGGGCGAGCGGCCGTACTGCTGTAACGCGTGCCCGGCGCAGTTCGCGCAGCGCTCCGTGCTCGCCACGCACCACCGGCTCGTGCATCTCAAACAGACCAGGGACGGACGGCCCAAAGTCACCGTCAAGTGAACGTACTAGATAGGGACTAAGCACAGTTATTCAGATCCATTCAGCGTTTGACCATACAAAACAACGATGTTGTATGGAGACGCGTACGCATCCATTCAGCTAAATAGATATACACCCCTATTTTCAGAAAAAAATAAAACAGAATATCTGTAGCAGTAACTGAATCCATATATCCAATAAAAATATTAAAAATGATAGTCGATTACTTATCTTTAAAAAATACCAAATAGATTCCGTATTACCAGACGGCACACTAGCTATCAAGTATTCTGTGACGGCTCGGGTCGATGACCGCGCTCAGCTGTGTATCGCAGCGTTCGCCGGTTGTTCGGTGTAGAATAACAATAAAATTCGGCGGGATTTTGAAAAACTTTGACTTATCATAACTTTTTAAATAAAAGCAAAATAAAAAAACTAACTTCACTATTATATTGTCACACGTCGTTTACATTCATCATCATCATCAGGTCATATATGTCCCCACCGAGGGGCACGAACCTACCCTGAATTAGGGTGATTAGTAATTAGGGTGACTGGCCAAGTGCGGGTTGGTCGACTTTACACACAACCTTAGAATTTCTTCCTAGGTGTGTGCAGGTTTCCTCACGATGTTTTCCTTCACCGTAAGAGCGTCGAAATTAACGTACATATGAATTCGTAAATTGAAAACACATTGGTACGTGGCGGGACTGGTGGGGTTCGAACCAGGCAACTTCCGATCGGAAGTCAACGGCCTTATCCCCTGCGCCACCGACGCTCTCGGTTTCGTTTACATTAGCTGTGTGATTAAGTATCTCGAATTCAAAATAGGAGTGTATATGTATATGCGATAGCTGAGTAGCTGAATAAGTTTGCTTAATCTCTTAGGGCCCCTAATATCTGTCAAACGTAAATTTTATTCCTCGATTAAAAGTTATCTGGCGATGAAAGAAACATCCCTAAATTAATTATGATTTTAATTTGTTGCCAAATGTTGTCAAATAGAGGTACTTACTTACATTCATAAGGATTTATTAAAACGAAAATGTATATACGAGTATTTCCAAACAAGTGATATTAATTTAGTGTTATTATAATAAGTGATACTGTAAATTGTGTTAAATAAAACAAAATTTTACTACTTATTAAACTTGTTTTATTTTTTTGTCTGTCAGTCTCGTGACTAAAGCTACGACACTGATGCTACGACTCCCATGACTGATGCTACGAGTGCCATGACTGACGCTAGGAGTATCTTGACTGATGCTACGAGTCCCATGACTGATGCTATGAATCTCATAACTGACGCTTCGAGTCTTGTGACTGACGCTACGAGACTGATGCTACGAGTCATGTGACTGACGCTACGAGTCCCGTGACTGACGCTACGAGTCCTGTGACTGATGCTACGAATCCGATGACTGATGCTATAAATCTCATAACTGACGCTACGAGTCCTGTGACTGACGCTACGAGACTGATGCTACGAGTCATGTGACGGACGCTACGAGTCCGTGACTGACGCTACGAGTCCCGTGACTGATGCAACGAGTCCGATGACTGATGCTACGAATATCATAACTGACGCTACGAGTCCTGTGACTGACGCTACGAGACTGATGCTACGAGTCCCATGACTGACGCTACGAGTCCTATGACTGACGCTACGAGTCTCGAGACTGACGCTTCGATTCCCATGACTGATGCTACGACTCCCGTGACTGACGCTACGAGTCCCGTGACTGACGCTACGAGTCCCGTGACTGACGCTACGAGTCCCATGACTGATGCTACGAGTATAGTGACTGACGCTACGAGTCCCACGACTGATGCTACGAGCCCTATGACTGATGCTACGAGCCCCTGACTAACACTACCAGACTAATGCTACGAGTCCCGTGATTGACGCTACGAGTCCCGTGACTGACGCTACGAGTCCCGTGACTGATGCTACGAGTCCCATGAATGATGCTACGAGTCCCATGACTGATACTACGAATTCAATTCAATTCAATTTATTAATATTTTCTAATTTAGTTACAATTTATTTGATGTGGTTATTGAGACATTACCTCCCGTGGTAGTTACTAATAAACTGTGTTACGGCGAAGTAAGGCCTCTCAAACCACGTACACATAAAATATAACTAAGATAAGAAATTAAATATATACCTTATAAACTAACATATATAATTTTATATACTTAAAGCTACAAGTTTAGGGAGTTCTTATCGGTCTCGCCTCCATAAAGCGCCGGAACGCCACTCCTGCAGGCCAAAAATCGGGAGTCAGGAACATGTCTTTGTACTTCGCAGGCACCTGTAGCACGTAGGACTTAAAGGTGTTGTCCCTCGAGGCGCCGCAGGTTGAGCCGGATGGTGTCCTTCGTCCAGAAACAGGCTCTCTCCTTAACATATCGCAGGACCTCCTCGCCTGTAGTATTGGGGTCAAATCTCGATATGTAGAGAGAGACGGTCGGCTCCACAACTCGTAGAGTTGTTTCTGCAGCGGAAGCGGTGGCGGTACCCCTTAGGTTACGAGTCAACCTCGGTCGACGTTTTTTCTCCACAAGTGTGAAACCATCCCCGTCGACTTTCTTTGTTGACTGTGTACTACAAGGTGCTTGCTGTTGAAGAGTTTGGGGACAGGACACCTGCGCATAACTCTTCTTCTTACATACTCGTGGAGTAGGCACAGATGACGTAGTAGGCGCCGCGGGAGCCGAGGTAATCGGGGCCGGGCGCACTTTGACCTGTGCGTCGGTTTTCGCGCTACTAGCATTATTGCTGACGGGTGATGTTTCACAATTCTTAGTACCGCGTCGCACACATACGTAAGGTGCTGACTGCGGCATTTCCGACGTTGTTGCATTTTGTTTGCGCAATGTGGCGAGCTCCGTACTTAACTCCAAAACAATGCGCTCCGAATCCTTCAGCTTGGCCCGGATGTAGGTGACCTCGGCCTTCAGCAGCAACACGTCCTGCAGCAAGGCTTTAACGTCGACTGGATCCGTGACGTCCGCGGAGGGAGGGTGTCCATCCATATTCGCACTTTTTGATGACGTTTATTTATTATTCAAACATCGAGGCAGCCGCTATAACACAACTGCTCGCGTTGACGGTATGAACGCGAATCGAAACTACGAGTCCCGTGACTGATGCTACGAATCCCGTGACTGACGCTACGAGTTCTGTGACTGACGCTACGAGTCCCGTGACTGACGCTACGAGTCCCATGACTGATGCTACGAGCCCTATGACTGATGCTACGAGCCCCTGACTAACACTACGAGACTAATGCTACGAGTCCCGTGATTGACGCTACGAGCTCCTGCATGATGCTTCGAGCTCCTGAATGACGCTACGAGATTGATGCTACGAGTCCCATGACTGACGCTTCAAGTTCCAAGACTGACGCTACGAGTCCCATGACTGATGCTACGAGTCCCAAGACTGACGCTACGAGTCTGATGCTACGAGTCCCACGAGTGATGCTACGAACCCCTGACTGGCGCTACGAGACTGATGCTACGAGTCACATGACTGATGCTACGAATCTCGAGACTGATGCTACGAGTCCCATGACTGTCTTTACGAGTCTCGTGACTGATGCTACGAGTCGCATGACTGACGCTACAAGTCTCATGACTGATGCTACGAGGCCCGTGACTGACGCTATGACGCTCGTGACTGGTGCTTCGCGTCCCTTGACTGACGCTACAAGTCTCGTGTCTGATGCTACGAGGCCCTTGACTGACGCTACGAGTCCCATATTGGATACTTCGAGACTGATAACTGATGCTACGAGTCCCATTTTGTAAGTTCAATGACATTCATAACTTACAATTACAACATAAGAAAGATAATACGGTGTTGATTCTTCTCTGAGGCTTACATCAATCTTCTACGAGTAGTCAAAGCGAGCACGTTCCATATTAGACTGTATCATCGTTTTCCATCAGGCAAGTTACAGTCAAGTGCAAGTCAAAAAAAAATAAGCTCAACCTGATTTAATTGTTATGAAATTGAATACTATTCAAGAATCTTTACTAATATATGAAGCTGAAGAGTTTGTTTGGTTGAACGCGCTAATCTCAGGAACTACTGGTCCGATTTGAAAAAGTTTTCAGTGTTAGATAGCCCATTTATCTAGGAGGCCTATAGGCTATATTTTATCCCCGTATTCCCACGGGAACGGGAACTACGGGGGTAAAACCGCGGGGCTAGTATTTTAGTTTACAAGGCCTTTGCAAACTAGAAAGTTAGAAACCCTTTCTTTAAAGTATATGGGTCAACAAGAATGAGGACGAAATGCGGTATAATGTTGTGTGTTGTGTCGCGGTACAAAGTGTCGACAATGTGTTTCCTACCGGTGCCGCGGTGTGTGTAATTGCTTCCGGTGTCGCGTCACGTTCGCTCACTAGTACACACGGTGCCGTATCGCTGGATGTGTCGGCAGATAGTACAAGTGGGTAGATTCCTTAAATTACTGATCTAAAAAATATTGTATCAAGTACAATATGGAGCAAGGATTCAAATTAGGGAGGTTTCTTTGCGATCTTATGGGAATTTTAAATTGAAACTTAAAAATTTCAAATCTTTTATAGATAGCATCCAAAAAGGGATTGCAAGGAATCAGATTGACCATAATGTAACGCAGCGATACTAAGATTATTCTGTCTGCCTTTCAATAAGGTTGAAAAAACAGACATATTCATGTTTGTCTAGAACAGCGTTTAGGAATCCAACTCTTAACCATTGGCACAGCAGGGGCCTAAGTCTGCAATTTGACATTATTGATCAGACAATATGTTGATATTGAGGCACCATAACGAGATTGTCAGAAAGTTGGTATTCTGCTAAAATTATATGGCTATGGTGTCTCAGTGGTCTTTGTTGCATATAAAAATTTGGACAAATAAACGTCAGAATACTGTTTCCATGACAACCATCTAAGTTTTATGGAGCTATTGAGTCAGCGGAATTAATTGTCACTAAGAGAATACCAAAATGACAACAAATGCCAAAAAAAAACGGCCATAATGTTGATATTAAAACACATTTGAGTAGCATTATCTCAGCTTAATAGTTTAGAGAATCAGGACCCAGGTCACTACCACACTATTTTGTTAATTCAGTTGAGTTAAAAAAGAACTATCATCAAGAATAGAAGCCACAACCTCAGATTAACCAGTCAAATGCACAGCGAGGTGTTAAACTGAATAAACGGTTTGATTTTTGTTTATGTATCGAGACGTCGGTAATCAGTGGCCCCTCGCGTTCCACACCGGATCACCAACATCCGCGGCTCCCCCCGGACGCGGCCGATCCCGTGGGATCTCTAGCTCGCTAAACAATTACTTTACACCTGATCATGTACTTTATTATGTTGGTCATAAGTCAACTGTTTTTAACTTTTTTATATCTTATTCTTTCTTAATATTTTTTGTGTAAAAAAAATTATAATACAAAGTACCTACCTAAAATTAGTCATAATAATTTCGAAATATGTAAAAAACTTTGCTAATTAGTATTTATAGTTTACTATGTAATTTTGTTTAAATGTTAATGAGCAAGTCTCTGTAATTATTTTATTTTATTATTGTAAGTTTTTAATATTTCACTTTAATTTGTTTTTTTTATGTAAAAATTACAATTTTATACTTTATGTATACGCCGAACAGGCTTAACATGTTGTTACTTAAATAATGTATATCTACCACCTAACTTACTCATGTTAATACTAATAAATGATTTGATTTGATTCTTTGTACATTTTTGAAAATATATTGTATTGTATATTGTATTGTATTCTGTCTGCTTGATGCTGCAAAAGAGTACCTGATTTCTACTAGATTTTAAAGCTAGGACAGCCTCTTCCATGAAACTACTTCAACGAAATAAGAATGACATTATTATAATTAACGGGATGAACTGGTCATCCGTGATCATGGCGCTTGCAACAGCGTCGAAATATCGGAAACTTGAAACAATATACATGGTAAATATCCCGTTAATTATAATAATTTGAGTGCTAATAACCATAACAACTATAAAAACTATAAAGAATGACATTAGTTTTTAATTTTATACGGGTTATTTTTACGTACCGATAGTCGAATCCTTCGACTAGTTACTAACTAAGTAGTAAAACTAATGTTAAACAATGACGTACGTAAAATAATAAAATTGAAATAAGAATGGTCATTTCGATTCTAAGATCTAGAACTTATGAATGAAACTATTACTACTCATATAAGTATTCTTACAATAATTCAGGGTAGGCTCGTGCCCCTCGGTGGGGACGTATGAGCTGAAGATAATATATCATAATAGCTGCGCCCCGCGGTTTCACACGCGTAGTTCCCGTTCCCGTGGGAATTTCGGGATGAAAAATAGATGTTGGCCGATTCTCAGACCTACTGAATATGCCCACATATTTCATGAGAATCGATCAAGCCGTTTCGGAGGAGTATGGCAACGAAAACTGTGATACGAGAATTTTATATATTAGATGATGATTTTTACACTATTGTGTGTTGTAATTACATTTTTTATGTTTTGTACTAAGTTAAAATAAAAAATAAACGAAATACAGATCTCAATCGCGTAAAAAAACCATTTAAAATTGTTTACCTCAATTCAATCACACTGACCGCGGTCACGAGGGAGATCTCCAAAAAGGTTTGTGTTTCAATAAACTGAAATCTGTTTGTCTGTTTGTTTCGATATCACTCCTAAACTGATTTATTTCTTTTTGATGTTCATACTAGACAATGCTGTACACAACCATAATTGGTTTACATATCAGCTAGGCTAGCATGACTTCGAAAACGCGATAGATACAGCGATTTGACATCCAACTGTCAAAATTTGATAAAAATGCCCGCCATATTTAATTTTACCACATGATAAATTTTATGACATTTGGTCATGCTCGCGAAATCGATATAGCTATTTATTGACATCCAACTGCCAAAATATAATAAATATAGCCGCCATATTTAATTTTATCAAATCATACTACGCCATATTCATTTGGTCATGCTCGCGAAATCGATATTATTTCGTGGTGTCTATATCATTTATCACGCACAGTCATGCTAGGCAGGCAGAGCCCTTCTTTAAATATGTGTATTCTGTATTAATGTTTAATATGTTAAACTGTTGTTGTTTTTTCAATAAATAAATAAACTGACCTGCGAGCTTGAGGAGGCTATTTTATCCTGAATATCCCTGCTAAGTTTCAGCACCGAAGAAAACGCTACCTTTAATTCAGTAATTATGCCCCGCGGTTTTACCGGCATAGTTCCCGATCTGGTGGGAATTTCGTGATAAAACATAGCCTATGTCCTTCCCCGGACTATAAGCTACCCCTGAACCAAATTTCAAGTCAATCGGTTCAGTAGTTTAGCCGTGAAAATGTGACAGGCAGACAGAGTTACTTTCGCATTTATAATATTAATGTAAGGATTCAATGGAATCTCGTTTCGATCACTGGCGACCAAGTGGTGTAGTGGCCCTGTCGGCCTTGCTATACCAATGGTGTCGGGTTTGAGTCCCATTCAAAACAAACGTTTGTATGCGTGAACATGTCTGATTTGTTGCTCCTAGATAGACTTATGTTTCCCTTAAATTTTTAATACTTAAATATACTCCAAAACGCGAGTGAAACAGCAAGGTTTAACTAGTGAGTAAATAAACAACAAAGTTACAACTCTGTACAAAAGTAATTTTGTTGGGGGAATGAAAAATTTTTCCATTTACTTTACCTCACTGCTTTTATCGTTGAATGTAAGTACAGGGTCGGACTTAACCGAAAGGCTAGCGAGGAAAGGGGAAAATTTACAAAAGGACAACATTTACATACTTATATATATTTTTGTTAAAATTATATGCTATCCTGCGAATAAAACTTTTTAAATTAACCACTGAAGATACCGATCGTCAGGGCGTCGAAGCAAATAGTCGAAGCTCAATCCATTGCAATATTGACGTGAATCCAGTCCAGGTACAATCCTTAATTTAATTGGAGGGGTTAGCGTGAATCCACTCCAGACTCTCGTTTAATTGGAGGGATCAACAAGACCAAGTACTACTTAATTGCAATCCATATTGATAGGGTATATACTTTAAGACTCCTCTCTGCATTATATTGTAACCGGTAGAAGTATATCTATCTTTAGAAGTATTCTACCTTTGATAATCGCGCCATGGGCGGCTGTATCTACAGCGCCCAGGGCATACCAAGTCCGCCTCTGTGCACAGAAGTATATTATGTAAAGGTATTTAGGAGCGGCCCGTGATTCAACATCTGGTGGAATTACTACATTCTGCGAATAACTCTGTTAAGGTTCTTATTTGATGGATGAAATGAAAGTAAGTTTGTATGGTGTCTTTTGAAGACCAAATGTGAAAACTTTGTTAAAGAACTTATTGTTGTTTTTATAGATATTCTTAACCTTGGTGTTTAGATTGTAAAGGCTACCGTTAAGCTAATCTTGCATTTAATATTTTCAACTACTAAGATCATTATGGTCTCGTAGCTGTTTGGTTTAGAGCAGCGCCATGGCTCAGCATGGTCCGGGGTTGAAATTCCAGCTGAGGTGAAAATTTCGAATGTAAAAAAAGAAAAAAAACGTCGATAAAACCGGACAATCAGCTAATTAATAATACAAAATGAATACTAAGACTACTAACTAAGTAAAAATATTTTATGTGTAAAGCTTTTTTTTATTATCTCAAAACAAAAGTACAATATAGCTTACATCTAGTGTCTCGCCAAACTGTGAACAGTTTGTTGGTTTCAAAATATTGAAGGTAGTAAACTTTTTACATTACTTTGTACAGACGTATTCCATCTTAGTCTTCTGTGATCACGGGTTCTGTAAAGAATCCGAAACGTCAGAAAATGTAAAACAAAATACAACCACGACAAAAATCCGTTTAAGTGTTTTATTTCAATGAATACTAAGATTACTAACTAAAAATATTTTTCTATAAAGTTTCTACATAGATTTCTAAACTTTTTCATAGACCGCTTAAACAAATCAACTCAACGAACGCCAAAACTACTACTTTGAGAAGAATACAATAGGAAAGTTAATTATAATATAACAATGTATTACTTACCTGTATCTAAACTCCTTGATTTGCTCTCTAAGCCCGTGACCGAATGCAGTGTAAACTAGGTCACAGGATCGATTGAGGTCGAACTTGAAATTGGAATCTCCTCCCATGTTAGGACAGTAACAATGATAATGGGGCTTAATCTGTGATTATGTAACGGTTTCTTCCTAGTAATTTCTTCCAAAAATACAAAGTAACTTTATGTAAGCTTTTCAGAGGAAAGGTTCTAAATAAAGGATTTTATAAAGAACAATTTAGAAAAAAGGGATTTATTATTAAAAAAGATTTTTATCAATAAATACAAACAAAAAAATATTGTCAACATTCATTGACACTTTTCCTAGTACTCAAACTGCTTCAGATGACAGTAATTACTTAATTTTAGGATTAGTACTTAGCATATTATACTTACGGCATTACAAAAGTAAGATATAATATACAAAAATGACATTTTATTTGATGAAATTTAACCTCAACACGCATTACACCTCCTCGCTCTACTAATATCATCAGTGAAAGAGTCTACAATAGGATCTTACAGACAGATGTACATAATATGTAGTGAATTGCAAAAACAGTTGCTTGAAGCATAGGATATATAAAAATGTTATCAAAGATTTAAATACCAGCCAATACCTATAATATATAACAATTAAATGAATTGAAGTTCAATCTGTAGCTATATTAACAGCTTGGAAGGACAATTTTCCAATTTAGTAACTACATATTACAGTCAAAATACGTACTACAAGCAGCGCCCCGCGATTTCACCCGCGTAGTTCCAGTTCCCGTAGGAATATGGGGATAAAATTATGCTAAAAACCTTCCCACTGAATCACTCTATCTAATTAAACATATCGCATCAAAATCCGTTGCGTAGTTTTAAAGATCTAAGCATACATAAGGACAGAGAAAACGACTTTGTTTTATACTATGTAGTGATAAGCTTATCAGAGCAATGGCTTCATTCTTTCATTGATTTGTACAGTGAAAAGAATTAGGCGTAATAATCATGTCCATTATCAGCCTATCGGAAAGTATACCCTTTCAGAAAAAAAACGAGACGGTTCCATAAATGACGGAAATAATTGATGGTAATATACAATAGCCAAAATTCAGAGTAGGCTCGACCCTCTCTATGGGGATATATGGAACGATGATGCATAAAAACCGAATTAAGAACCTCCCCCTTTTTTAGTGGGTTAAAAATAACAAGGTTTTACCCAACCCAAGTATTGAATCTGAAACGTTCGGCTTGGAAGGTAAGTGCATAGAGCACCAGACTGCCAGCTGTATACTTGTGGTAGCTTAAAATAAATCTGAAGAGATTTTTGGTTGTTTGTTTGAAAGCGTTACTCTCAGCAACTACTAATTCAAGTTAAAAAAAAACTTATGGTGTTGGATAGTCCTTTTATCAAGGAAGGCTATAACATCCCACTACGACTAATAAGAGGAAAGCTAACGTGTCGGGGCACAACTATAATAGATGTAAAACTTTGGCTGGATGAAATGAAATCTACTTGATTGATTTAGATGAAATTTGTATGCATTATATTTTTTAATCATTTTTCTATCTCGAAATTCCTATGGGATTTACGCGGGTAAAACCACAAGGCACAACTAGCACTTAATAAAAGGATACACCAGGGTGTGAGCGTAACCGCGCATGCGTGCTCTCCAGGACGCGACCCCCTAACGACTCTTTGTCTACAAACAGCCTCCTTCATCCCACGGGATCCTACGTGTGCAGTCCGGAGCTAACGGGATTATAGGTAAGTAGTTATAGATATTAGTAAGTTTAATTTTGATTTCAAAACATGACTTTTGAAGTATAGTAAGGTTTTTCGTTGATTTTTTGTATTAAAATAAGAATGTTTTAAGAAAAAGACTTTACATATTTTGTTTTTTCTCAAATATAAGTACTATTTAAAGTTTATGTTATGATTTCTATTTGAAAACTAAGTTTAAAAATTGCATTTTTGTTTTGAATAAGCTCTAAAGCTACTGGACTAATTCAGAAAAATCTAAAGGATTTTTTTCAAATTATCGAGAAGTAACTTTAGCTATTATTTTTCTACAGCGCAGGTAAAACAGCTAGCATAATTATCTATATGCGTATACTAACTTTTACCCGCGACTATGTCCACGTTGATTTTCAAATTATGACTTGAAAGAAAAACCATCGCAGTATCACAATTGCTTATCCGATGTTGACTGATTGAGTTATAAACGTTGATGTTTATTAATACCACTTTTATTTTCTACTAATTTCTTGTCAGTATAATAGGGCCACGGTTCAGCACGGTCCTGGGTTTGAATCCCATCTGCGATTAACATTTTGAATGTAATTTTCATCTACTACTTTCATACATAAGGTTTTTTTAAACAAATTGATTTTAGTACATTAATTTTCATTTACTACTTTTATACATAAGGTTTTTTTAAACAAATTGATTTTAGTACATACACTATATTTTTTTGCGGGTACCGAGATGTCTACGAACAATAAATGTTTTCTATAAACAGTGTTTTAGGCGATACGTGCTGTCTAGGAATAGATATTTCTATTAGCTCTGCTTTCCGTGTGTAGCCATATCAAACAAGCGTATATTAGGTTCCACACTCGGTGCGGTGGATGATCCATATTTGCATTTTTCAAACATGAAAAACATAAAATACACCATCGTCCATTACACATCGGAGAAAAATTATCATTATTTACCCCGCGGTTTCACCCGCGTAGTTCCCGTTCCAGTGGGAATTTCGGGATAAAAAGTATCCTATGTTCTTTCCCGGACCATAAGCTAACCCTGTACCAAATTTCAAGTCAATCGGTTCATTAGTTTAGCCGTGAAAAGGTAACAGACAGACAGACAGAGTTACTTTCGCATTTATAATATTAGTTAGGATATATAGTTAGGATTAGGATTTTCTTTCTCATCACTATAATAATATCATCAGTTAGAGAAAGACCTTGCACAGCAAAGGAATTTTACAGGTCGATACCTTCATCTGCTTCCTGCCTTTGTCCCACTACGTGTGGTCGACATAACAATATATTTTTCTCTTCCATTTTTCTCTGTCACCTGTCATCTCAACATTCACACCTTTCTTCGCGTATCGTCCTTCACACGATCCTTACCGGTCGACACTTCATTTTATTTTTATTTAACGGTTAAGTGTTATTTGTTCGATAATATTGTATCTTCTTTTGTAAGCCTTTAATTTTAACTTTACACAGATTTCCAAGGCCATTCAATCCCAAAAATATTTCCACTACTAACCGTTTAAGACGTTTTTAGGAAGGATTTAAAATCGTAATATTTTTATCCACTTACACCCCACGATAAAGAAGTAGAGTCAACAAAAACAAACACATTTAAGGGGCTCTGAGATGCCAAATGCCCGTTTTCGGAAGACTGGTTATGATATTTCTACTATTAGTACAAAACTATTTTATGTATTATATGCAACTTTGGTTCTTTAACTAAACTTGACCCGCACCGAAACACGATAGCATTACATTTTCTCGATACATTTTCATTTTGAAAATTGTGCTTTTAAAATTTGTTTTTGCGGTCTACGTAAAAAGTATAAGAGCTGGTACCACGAAACTTCGAATACGCTTAGTAAAGATAAATAAATAAGTCTCACCCGAAAGATTTTTTAATCATTAAAGCTTTTCACTAATAATTATTGAATTTCATGTTTTTATCCAGTCTTATTTGAGCCGTTTCGAGGTTGTCATTGCGCTTCTCTTTCCTTTCAATGCAGTGCGACAGTGACCGCTGAGCGGTGGTGCTAGACGGACGTGTATCACTTCTCCTCGTGCTCAATGCTGTTTTTTTTACATTGCTAAACAACGGGATATGAATTAAACTAAGAATTAAATTGCCTGAACTACATTACTATAATATTTCGTGATCATCAGACAAGCGGCACTCTATATAACATTTTAATATTTCAGACAAAGATAAAAATATAAACACCGATTGCACAATCGTCAACGAATACGAATGAACTATAGATGTGGCACTTATTTTCTTTCCCTTTCGTCATGCGCCTTTGTCTCTTTCATACATATGTACAATTTACGCTATTTTTGAGAGTCGCGAATGTTGACACGGCACGTCTATAATATTTTTTTCGAGTCGTTGACAAACTTCCAGAAGATTTTTGACACTAGCTATGATAATATAAATATAGTAAAACTAAGTAGTTTGTCCAGTACAGGACAAAAAAAAATTGATGATCCATTTCCATTTTTATGTACGTGTAAATTTTATTATTCGGATCAGACATTCAGACTTTATGAAGTTATGATGGGTACAAAAATTGACAAAGTACCTATGAAAAATGACACGGTTTGACCAAACTGTTCAAAGTTTAGTCCAATCAACTCGTTACTGGATTGATTTAAAAATACTTACTTCAGTAATGTAAAGTTTTACTTTCAGTATTATTTTTGGATTAGGTATATAGCCTATCAGGTACTTGAAATCAGTAGTTCAATAAATTCATATAAATAAATAAATGTAATATCCTAATAGACTTTTAACAAAAGCCTAATAGAGTAGGCTCAAGCCCCTCGGTGAGGACATAATATGATGATGAAAAATATTGAGAATGTTTGTTTCTTATTATATCATTAATTGTCTTTCGCGTATTAAATTCTTGGATACCTGGTAAATTGAACCTGAATTTTCAAATTTTATCGCATTAAAAAACAGAATGCACGTGGGTGAAACCGAGGGGCACGTCAAGTATAAATACTCAGTTATACTCTGACACATGATTATTGATTAGATAACCGTACAGAGACAAAGCTTCATACAACCTCACGAATCGGTTGCCCTGCTAAACAGGCACGTAGAGTGGTTTTTTTTATTGATTTTCTTCTGTATTAAAATTTATCATTATGAGTATACAGATATTAGTTATTTATAGTACAAGTTTGTAAAGTTGGTGCTTACCACCGAGGAGCTATTGAGGAGGATAGCCGAGGATAGTAATCACCAATACACACGTGTATCATACAACGTTTTTTAACACACTTGCGAACACAATAATTATAAAATACAATTTTCGCTAATAAATAAACATTTTTCCTATTCGCGCGCATCTAAAACAACAATGAGATCGGCCATAGACTAAAATAATATACTTATAAAAAAATGAACGAATGAATGATTTAGTACGAAACTTTTTTAAATATGTACAAAGCAACTTAAAAAAATCTATAACTCACTGGTGAGTAATAGGTGTCATTCTGTGCCTGATTGCAGAGAAATAAGAGCCACTTTATGAGCAAGTGTTTTGAAAACATATATTTATTAGGGCGAGCAAAGCGGAGTCCGCCTGGCGGAACAATCTATTCAGTTTTGTGGTCCATTTTACGTAAAAACTACAATACCTACTGATTTGATATTTGCCATAGTTATTAAAATTTGTGTTTTTATATAATCGTTTAAATACTCATTTCAACACACTTGCTCATAAAGGGGCTCTTATTTGTGCAAAAACAGTTGAATAATGACACGCTTGATTCACTAGTGAGTCGTTGTTACTAAGTAAGTAGTAGTACAACTAGTAGTTTTTTTTTTAATTGTTTAGTTTTCAAAAAAGTTTCGATACCAAAAAATATCGTGTCCATACATTTTAAAAACAAACTTCAACTATGTTGCCTTACTTTTGGTAGGTCTATGGTCGATTCCATTCATTTATTCATTCGATTTTTTTTAATGAGTATTATCTTTTAATCTATGGCCGATCACCATTGTTGTGTTGGATGCGCGCGAATAGAAAAACTGTTTATTTATTAGCGAAAAATGATAATTTCTTCGCAAATGTGTTGAAAAACGTTGTATGGTAAACGCGTGTATTGATGATTACTATCCTCGGCTATCTTCAGACCCTCGCCTGACGGCTCGGGCCTCAATAGCGCCTCGGAAGTAATCACCAACTTACCTCGCTTGTACCATAAATAACTATTATCTTGTATTGAATTTCCATATTTTACATGCCGCGGGTTAAAAGCAGTCTTGGAGTGATTAAAAACCTTGCGAGACCCCACAGAGCATAGACAAAGTCGCGTTTTTAACTACCTAGTTTTATTTTTAAGTATCGTTCATTAATTTTACATATTTGTTTGCCAATCTCTGAAACTAAAATTGGTTTGATTGTTGTCATAGAGCACTTTTATTATTTGACAACCTTGCCAAAACAGGTAATAATTTTACACGTTCTTATGAAGCTTTGTCTCTGTACGGTTATCTGCTCTATTTTTTAGGCTTTAAGCTATTCGAAATGTTAGGCTCGCCGCTGACTGTGATTTTTTGTCACTAAGTCGAGCGCAAGAAAAATATATGTAAGCTATAAAGAGTGCGCTCATTATGGTAACGTGACAAATAGTTCCAGCGATATGAAACATGCTCACTGGTGTGACTTATTGTCATTCGGCCGGCCGAATATATCGTGTACAATTTTCCTTATTATTATCATTTGCATTATATAGGATGCACCCAGTAGCGTTTTTATTTTCGTTTCATTTTTCTTCTACGTATTTCAAGAGGACTACGTATATCAATCACGACTACCTCTTTGAACCCCATAACAAAAATTAACGCGATTTGACACCCTAGATAAGATTCAGTATAGCGCATTGTGAGTGACAGCAGGTGATAGTGATAAAAAGTCACGGCAACAAAACAACTTAGTTAGCGGCGGGCCTTATAATTCAAAACATTCTGACAATAATCATTTTGAGATAAAGCAGTTTGTACAATTGCACAATCGCAGTCACGAGGCAGGGGGAAGTTAGACTAGATCTTCCGTCCGCCACCCGTCTGCTTCACCCCCTCAAAAACCGAAATTTGACTAGTAACCTCGCCTTAAAGCGATAAAATAATTACTAGACCACGACACGATTACTAGAATGCAATCGCGCTGTAAAGACAAGCATATTTTCAAGAGTGACTGTAAATTTTAAGCTAAGGAGTTTTCAAATGAAAATTTGATTGGAAACGTTCGTATAGCCTCGATAGTTTAGTGGCATGTGCACACTAAGTTTCGATTCTAGTTTCAAGCAATTTATGTTTGTAATATATCAAATACGCTTTCAGTTGGCTCACATCACTCATATACGAGAATGGAGATTACGTTTATTCTTTCTCACCGTTCTTATATAATGAGACAGATACTCAGAGAGATCAGACATCCGGGGTGAATATTTGTGTGAACCACAAATGTTTGTCTCGGTCTGGGTGTGTGTGTGTGTGTGAATGAGTGTGTGCGTAGTTTCTGATACCCTAGATACAAGCTTCGAGCTTAGTTAGGGGTCAGTTACTATAATGAGATGATGGAGGGAATATGCTTAATGCTTATTCATAATTATCAAAGGTCAATATACTATTACAACTAGTATATTTCCATGTACTTATATAAAAGTTCTCTGACCTTTCTATACATCCCATATCATGTATGCAAATTGTTGTGTTCAGTTGAGTAAATAAGAGTAACAAACTCATCTGCGTTCTTGTCAACTATGCAAATTTTTATCACATCAGTTGAATAGTGACGTAGATAAAAAACGCTACAAGTAAACTTACATTTGCATTTTAATACTAGCTATTCTATGTGATTTTACGCTGGTTTCATTGGTTACTTAGTTTTATCTTGGATTCTGTGAATTTTACGGGATGAAACTCTGTGTTAATTCAAGGAACAAACTACTCATTTTTGTACCAAATTTTATCTAAAACCGTTTAGCCGTTTGAGCTTGATTGAATAACAAACATAACTACCTACAAACATTGGCCTATTAATTAAGACAAACAGAATACCTAGTTACAACTGGATAAAAATAATATCGCCGGAAGGAAATAAGGAAATAAAAACTTAAACCCATGCAATACCAACCAAGCAACAAAGTGAATAGCGCGCGCGCAATTTAGCTCGCTAATAGCGGAGTGATCCTTCGATCCCCTTGATCCTTCCGGAGGGTCTAAATTGTCATAAAGTATATGCTCATAAATTCTTTCAATGCTTGACAGTAGTCCCGTTCACATGTGGTATACATTCAACGTTTAGAGCGATGTTGACGGAGTTCGCCATTCGTGAACCAGCATGTGCTGTAGAAGCACGCAGCTGTCACCGAGTCCGCCATCTTGCCAAATTTGACGTTTATTCGGATATACAATAGTCTAGTCTGTGTTTGTGCTTTTCTGTTGACGATGTGATGATAGTTTTACATTTTTTGTGGATATTGTGATGTTGTGTTGTTCGATGTAAGTTGTTTTGGTTTTTTTATTTTATATGGTTTTTTTTTGTGTTACAATTTTGTTGGGAAGTTGGGATGAAATATATCCTGTGTTGACCACAGATAGTAAATAAGTGAAGTTTTTTTGAGAATTAGAAGATCTTGCTCTATAATATTATCCTACAAATATCTATTTAGGTTCGTTATCTCATCTCGTTAGTATAATTAAGTTGCTGCTAAACCGCTAGCGAATTTTATTATTTAGAGTTTAGACAATTTATTTGAACAAAAAACGTTACAGAACAGAATAGGAATGGAGAATCATTTTTTTTTTAATTTGGGCCTTTTGCTCTTTATGATTTTAATTATAAAACACTAGCAGCGCCCTGCAGTTTCATCCGCGTTGTTCCCTTTCCCATGGTATTTTCGGGATAAAAAGTATCCTATGTTCTTTCCCGGAGCATAAGCTATCCCTGTACCAAATTTCAAGTCAATCGGTTCAGTAGTTTAGCCGTGAAAATGTAACAGACAGACAGACAGAGTTACTTTCGCATTTATAATATTAGTAGGGATAGTAGGGATTAAGTTAGGATAATAATAATGCGAAAAAGCTTCTCTCAGGGATGGATATTAATTTCAAATTGATAAAACAGTTAAAAACTCCTATCCTACCGTATCGGAAAGATAAACATTATCAAAATTAGATTACTCCATAGATCATGGAGTCAGTTTAGGACTTCCTAGTTCTCTTTTCCATGGGTTACTCAGTCTACAGTTACGCGTGAGAAATGCGGGTAATACTCGGCTGGCTCTTACAGAAGTGGCTTTTAATTTCATGAGTGATTCCGTGCTTCAAAGGGCATGTCAAGCTTCGGTCTCGGTTATCGTATCATTAACAGACCAACAGCTAGAGTTAATTTCACCAAAACATATTGCAGAATATATTACCCAAACTTAGATATCAAATTAAATCCTACTTAAATATTTTTTAGGTATAATAGTCGAAATCTGTTCTTGCTAGTTCACTATAATTAAATATCATTATATTTTTTGAATTTTGCGGGTATTCCGGCATAAAATAAATAAATACTATACTTGCTAATCCAGATTAGGTCAGGATATTAAATTAACTGTGGACTATTTTAAGTATTTATTAAGCGACCTCCAAAAAGGAGGAGGTTCTCAATTCGGCTGGTATGTTATATTTTTATGTATGTACACCGATTTCTCCGTCAATTCTTTTTTTTATTCAAAAGAGTAGAATTGCCATTTGGTCCCATGTCAAGGAAACCAGGATCTGATGATGGCATCCTAGAGAAATCGAGAGGAACTTTCCAAAATCGTAGGGTGATTAGTGTGTTTGTTAAGTTTTTCGTTAAATATCTTAAAACATCAATATTTAATGAAGGTTTGGAGTCGATCTGATGATGAACCTGGATGATAGTCGAGAGAAATCCGCAACGACTTCACACTTATCAATAGGTAGCACATACACAAGGGTATTAGCATCGCATAAGAGGTGTATTAAATTAAATATTTTATACTTTTCAGTTTTTGAAGTCGGTTTTTTTAAACGCAGTTTTTATTTTTATAATCATCTGTTTTTTTGTAAATACATATTTACTGGTCTTATAGCCAAAACATGTAGACCAAGACAAAGTACTATACTAAATACCAATATAAAAACTTATGTCGATTCCTATCGGTATGTGTGTCAATTTGGAAATCATTTTCCCCGTCATTTAAAAATATCATAACCATTTTTCTAATTCAATTTTATACCCCCATTCTCTCTGATCGTGACTCTTAAACTATCTTCCTACCCTCGTTACTGAAATAGTTTTAGCTGTATTAGTAGCTATCCTGGGGGATAACATAAAAAGTTATATCTCCGTGATCCCGGTTTATGGGATATCTTTATAGTTCGTAACGTTAATGTAACTGAAGTTAGTTTTAATATCAACGCGTAGTTTCTAGTTACTTCGGGATATTACTGGAGCTAAGTATCTTAGTTTACTATCATCTTATTAATATTAAAACTAGCTCCCCGCGGTTTTACCCCCGTAGTTCCCGTTCCCGTGGGAATACCGGGATAAGAATAATTTTATTGCTCAAAAAAACTGGTACATGTAGGTCTTCTTAAAATTACTGATATCAATTGGACAACAGTTTTTACCCGTCACGGGCATGCAATATTAAAAGTTTACATTAAAACTTAACATAAAACATAGCCTAAAATATAACCTATATATAGCCTTCCTTGATAAATGGGCTATCTAACACTGAAAGATTTTTTTCAAATCGGACCAGTAGTTCCTGAGATTAGCGCGTTTAAACAAACAACCACACTCTTCCGCTTTGTAATATTAGTATAGATGTGATAGTTTGTACGTATGTTTGTTACTCTTTCACGTAAAAACTATTTCATTAATTTAGTTTGGCGGAATTAGGTACCAATAGAATGCCTATAATGTATTATAACCAGGAATAAATGGCATATATTTCCTTTGTCGATTGAAATTGATGTGAAAGATTATAAGAAAAATTACATGGTTAGTTACTCTTTCACGTAAAACCTATTTCATCGTTTAATTTACATAAGTGAAATGTACTCTATAACCAGGAATTAAGCATAATAAAAAATAAACATAGGTTATTTGTAACTATGTAGCTATCTATTTTATTTAGTTTGGTTAGACCAAGAGCGATCTACATAATAATGTGAGCTTTAATTAACTGTTCCTTTTTTCATAAAATGTCTATTATTGGCTTTTGTTTGCTTTATAATGTTTCTAGTTATTTAGTTTTACCAAATTGTTGATACTCCTAAAAATAAATAAATAGGTGGTTGAATTTATTTGAATACATATGTAATATAAGTAGTACAGATGTACCTTATAACCAAGATTCCCACATAGGATACTTTTCATCCAAAAAATCCCGTGGGATAGTGATTTACACAAGCAAAGCCGGCGAAACCCTGCAAGTAAGACATAAAGACAACTAACTATAATACTTACTTTAGTTAGATCATTCAGTTTAACGACCATCTCTAACTGTCGTTAAGTTTCAAGAGCTCAACGTATAATGTAAATGGATTTGAAAGACGGCCATTTTGTTTTTGACATTTGAAGACTTCTCTAGAAGTTTCTAGAAAGTTAAATTCTTTTTCTTTTCCAAGTTTCTTTAAGAAAGTTGGCTTACAGTATTTCAACTCCTTAGTAATATCAAAATAACACTGTTTGACCGACGTAAATTCCCGACCCCCTTTAACATGGGAATTTGGTATAAAGGTCATTATTTTATATGTAATTTCTGGTTAAGACGAATTGTACCAAATTGCAGTTAAATCGGTTCAGTATTTTTTAAGATTATTCTTTGTTTTCTTTCTCGGCGTTTGGGGGAGACCTTTGCCCAGCAGTGGGACACTATAGGTTGACAAAAAAAAACTTTGTTCACAAAAATACAACTCTTTTCTATTCGTTTTATCAGCATGGATTGTGATTTTAAATAATGCCCCAATTCTTATAATGTTCTCATTATTTCAAATATATTTTTTCAACACACTTGCTCATAAAGGGGCTCTTATTTGTGCAAAAACAGTTGAATAATGATAAGCTTGATTCACTAGTGAGTTATAGATTGTTTTTTTAAATTGCTTTGTTTTTAAAAAAGTTTCAATACCAAAAAAATTGTGTCCATACATTTTAAAAACAAACTTCAACTATATTGCCTTACTTTCGGTAGGTCTATGGTCTATTCCATTCATTCATTCATTCGTTTTTTTTTTAATTAGTATATTTTTTTAGTCCTTGGCCGATCACCATTGTTGTGTTGGATGCGCGCGAATAGAAAAACTGTTTATTTATTAGCGAAAAATAATAATTTCTTCGCAAGTGTGTTGAAAAACGTTGTATGGTACACGCGTGTATTGATGATTACTATCCTCGGCTATCTTCTGACCCTCGCCTGACGGCTCGGGCCTCAATAGCGCCTCGGAAGTAATCACCAACTTACCTCGCTTGTACCATAAATAACTATTATCATGTGTAGATATTTAAACATGAGCCTAGATTTAGATCTATGACTAAGGTCTAATTCTGAGATTATAGTTGGCGTAACACTGACTGGCTAGTGCAACAATTTGCTTATTTATAAATTGCAATTGCATCCCATTATTCTGTTATTGACTTCGTTGCTTGCATTCGAAGAACATATTACTCATACGTTCACTTCTACGTCGCATAAAATATGATCAAAAACTAAATTTTTGCTCTAGAAAAGATGCAACAAGAAAATATTAAAAATAAACAGGGAATTACTGTGGTCACATGCCAACTCCTATTGTGATCATGATAGTGAACAGGTAGTGACTATATATTATGGTTCCGGGGCTCGAGTTCGATTCCTGGATGAATCTATGCATGTCCATCTTTTTCCAAAAACGGATCACCAACAATATTGGCGTACAACGTACTCAATCGAAGTGGTAACAATAGGGTATTTTCCTGGGTAAGAAAATGAAATTCTAATTAGTCCGTCAGATAGATTTCAAAAATATATTAGACACATATTTTTTTGTTTCATCAAATTAATAAAACTGACTTAGTTATAACGCGCTAAAGTTTAGGAGTGGGGGCTTGTGACGTCAACTGTTGTTTAAAATTGCAGAAACCTGTGACGTTTCACGAGTTTTCGATGCACTGTATCGTCTTATTTGTTTACATGGAAAATGAAAAAATACGTGTTCAATATTTTTTGGAAATCTATAAGATGGACTAATACATTTTTTTTAGTCAACTACCCTATTATGTAATAAACCTACTAATTTCTTCTAACTACACTAAAATTATCAGTGAGAAAAAGGCAGTGACATCTTATCTATAAAATTATCATTAAAATGAGTGCGTTAAGAAAGCTGGAATAACGTGGATAAATTCGCAGGACATCAAGTTTAAATATATGTGAATATATTCAAGAACTGTTCCTATAAAGCTAGTAGATAGATATTGACGTAAGGACGACTCTTCGAAGTCTCCAACTAAGTTTATAATGAATGCTTCACTGAATTCAGATTTGTTTGACCTAGTTTACGGTGTTGATCAAATTTGAACCATATAGTTCATAAAATAGAGTTTATTACATAAGACATATCAACCCTGTCACAATATGTTACAAATTGCAAATCATTTATTAAGTTTGGGCGTCTAAGGGTTTATAAACGCTTCGTTTATAGGCATACAGGCTTCGACTTAAATTAATTAATGAACTTACAAAGCGAATAATGTTGTTTATTTAATAATTAAGTAGTATTCCGCCTGCTTGTAAATAAATTATGTAGCTCGCAAATATAAAGACTTTACCTTCCTTGCTAGTTAGAAACTGTGTTAGGACAAAGTAACTAAGCGCACATATACATATATTATCATAACAAATAACTTGACGTTTACATTTTTTTTTAATAATAAACCATGTTGAGAACCTCCTGCTTTTTAAATAGGTTATAACATTAAATTAAAAATTTAAAAAACCCCCAACACAATTACTGTCAAACCCCCATAACTTTTAAACGGGTCAACCGATTTTCATCAAACATATTTAAGAACAGTCGCACGTAAGTCCCATTTATTACAAAAAAAAAAACTAAATTAAAATCGGTTCACTCGTTCGGGAGCTATGATGCCACAAACAGACAGATACACACACACACAGACACGTCTAACTTATAACACCCCTTTTTTGCGTCGGGGGTTAAAAACAGAGTCTAGTCGGTCGATGGCAAGCGTTCTCCAAGCTTGGTGATCTTTACACTGTAAATAAATATAGAAAAAAAATATATATACTTAAGTACTTATAATTAAGAACACGCAAAAAAAAGCTCAAAAAATAATGTGCAACAATAAAAAAAATAACAAAAGAATAAAGAAATAAATGAAAATTGATGCCGCGTAGCTGAAAAGGCAAAAAAATGTGACAGACATACATAGTAACATTCTTTTGTATAAAGAAAAGCCTTATTTATAGTTATTTGTTCACTTCGCACCGGGATAAGCTTAACACGTTCAGTCGTATATTATTTGATTTTATTATCCTACAGGATCATACTTTATCATGGTATCCTTATTTGTTATCTAGTAGTCTATCAGGATAATAAACTTATGTTTTTATTAGCTGGGTCATGGTTTTATCCACGGGATTTCCCTTTTTGGTTCCCGTGGGATTTTAGGGGATAGTAAGTAGTTTAAGAGTAGGATATTATTGGGCATTCTACCCCACCTGCCGTTCCTACGTCTCACTCCGTTCGCCTTCGTCACTTTCGGTGTGGTAAAATGCCCAATAATATCGTATGGAGTAGGAGCCGTTCAACATTTCCGTTTTATTGATTTACTTACTTTTTTATTACAATAACAACAATAACTGCGGCTCATGCTGACGATATGCTTCACTTTATAAATGCTGATGTAATTGATATATTACCTCATTATTAAACATACACATGCACAGTCGCCATGAAATTTGTAAAACAACCACAATCGTTACATGTAAACAAACTCTGTGTTCAGTCTCAGGAGACTGGTTTTCGTCATGGAAAATTATTACCTAATTCGGTACGATGCATTATATGTGGACCGTCAAATTGCGGAAAAACCAATTTATTGATTGGTCTTCTTATTCACCAGAATGGTTTAATATTTCAAAATGTATATGTTTATTCAAAAACCTTGCAACAACCCAAGTACGTCTTTTTAGAAAAAGTTTTGCATCGAGTACCAGGCATGTCATTTCAGAAATATCATGAAAATGAGCAAGTACTGAGTGTTCAGGACGCAAAACCGAATTCTGTGATTGTATTTGATGATGTTGCTTGTGAAAATCAAAGTAGCATGCGTGATTATTTTGCAATGGGAAGACACAAGTTCATCGATTGTTTTTATTTAAATCAGACTTATAGTAAAATTCCTAAGCAGTTAGTAAGAGACAACGCGAATCTAATCATACTTTTTAAACAAGATGAAAGAAATATGAGACATGTTTATGAAGAACACGTCAATACTGATATGACATGGTCTGAATTTCGTGAAATGTGTTCAAAAATATGGAGTGTACCTTTCAACTATGTTGTAATTAATAAAGATTGTTCCAAAAACAAAGGATGTTATAGAAGTAAATTTGATACGTTTGTAGTATTTGACTAAGACGTGTACATATATAAGACCATTGCATGCGAGACATTATTATTCTTCTTACGACACTAAACCGATTACGATCTATTTATCAATATGGAAAAATCATTGAAAAGACAAATTGTTGAGGCGGCAGAAGCTGTAAAGAAAAAAGTACGAAAAATGAAAGATGCTGAGATTGACAACAAACAAGCACTGGAATCTGTTTTCAAGCCTGTAACTGAACCTCTCAACCTAATTGCTAACACTAGGAAGCAATTTTCACCCCTGCGTGCTAGTGAAGATTTTGTTGAGGTTCCGTTTGTGGACGAAACTTCACAAGAAGAAAAAACTGGTAGTTGTAATAATAATAGCGATGAAGATGAATCCGATATCAGCAGTGACTCTTTTCAATCAATAGTTGACAGCAAACAAGGTTGTGATACATCATCCTGGTCAGTATCTTCAGAAGCGTTAGTAGACATTCCATTCGGTGTTAGAGCAGAACGTGGGAAACTGATGTTAGGTTCCGCTAGTATATCGATCAACGATCAATACATTACCGTGGCTGGAAGTAAATACCGAAGTACACCTGGTTTGAAACAATTGCTGCTTAAGAAAGTCGTAGACATAAGCTTGGTTACAGAAAGCGATATGAAACATTATAAGTCTATGCTACTTGATACAAATGCACATCGTCGAGACTACGATTCAAATAAGCCAATAAAAAGTAACAAAGGACAAAAATATTTGCAAGTTATTAAGCCTCTTTTTAAACTGAAGAATTCAGTTCAGGGAAGGGGTCTACCGTTAAGAAAAGAGTGGAAAGAAGATGTAGATTTTGTGTACTGGGATGATCCTAATGAATTGGTTGAAAGATTGAAATTATTAATTGCGTCTAGAGATGCTGGTAACACAGGATTGGACAGTGAAATTATATCTATTATTGAAGAATTGCGTGAAAGTAAAATTATAAATAAATAAAATTAAAATTTAAAGGTTTCATTTTATCATCAGACTTTCAATACAGTACACCTTCAATATGAATATAGATAAATTCGGTCATTATGTTCATAAAAGAATGCGATTATCAGACCTGTTTGATTTTAATGAAAATGCATTAATTAAATCAGAAAATGGCGATTTTGACTTAAAAACGTTGAGATTGAGAGGAATTAGAACTCCTATAGAAGCAGATGATGCTGTGAACAAGGACTATGTAGATCATTTGAATGCTAATACGATAAAAGAACTAAATAAACTCATTGGATCATTGCGTTCTCGAATCATAACAGATGCTCGAACTACTGTTCAATCAACTTTAAATGTAAAGGTACCTGAAGTTTTAACTCATTTGCAAGATAAGTTTTATACCAAAGCAGATGTCGATAAGTTACTTCAAAAAACAACATCTCCGTAATGGCAAAACAGCAAATCGTAAATGAAATACACAAAGCAGCTCGTAAAAATTTCCTTCGACGTCATGTTATTTTAAAAGGAATCCACGACTTATGGCAAGCAGATTTAATGGATATGCAAAACCTGAGAAAGTACAACAAGGGTTATAACTATATTTTAGCGGTGATTGACTGCTTTTCAAAATATGCCTGGGCTGAACCATTAAAATCAAAAAATAAAATTGATGTTGCTCGTGCATTTCAACATATACTGCTTAGCAGCCGTACTAATCCTGTTAACTTACAAACTGATATGGGGACAGAATTTTATAATAACACTTTTCAATCCCTAATGAAGAAGCACAACATTAATCATTACTCATCGTTCTCTACTAAAAAAGCATCTATTGTAGAGAGATTGATTAGAACTGTAAAAAATAAATTATATAAATATTTTAGTCTCAGTGGAAACTATAAGTGGTTAGGTCTACCATTGGATGATATAATGAAGAGTTATAACAACAGTAAACATCGCACTACCAAATTTAAACCGATTGATGTGAATAAATCGAATGAACCAGTAATAAAAGAAAATATAAAAAAAATAAAGAAACATGATTTATTTCAGTGGAAGCCTAAATTCAAAGTTGGTGATTGTGTTCGTATAAGTAAATACAAACATAATTTTGAGAAAGGTTACACTCCTAATTGGTCGACTGAGTTATTTAATGTAAAAAAGATTAATAAAACCTTACCAGTGACATATTACATAGAAGATCAACGAAAGCAGAACATATTAGGAGCTTTTTATGAGCAAGAACTTCAAAAGTCTAACTATCCTGACGTTTATTTGATAGAAAAAGTGTTGAAAAAGAAAGGAAATAAATTATTTGTCAAATGGTTAGGTTTAAGTAGTGCAGAAAACAGTTGGATTGATAAAGCGGCAATTATGTGTTAAGATATTATATAATCATTATTTTTTTAAATTCTTTCATTATACTTTAAGTAATGCAAGGTGGAGGACTAGTTAATAACATTATTAATAATCTACCATTTGAAGTTCATTTGCCTGGATACAATTATTGCGGACCAGGAACCAAACTTCACGAACGGTTAGCGCGAGGCGATCGAGGTGTAAATAAGCTAGACGAAGCTTGTATGCAACACGACATTGCGTACGCAAACTACACAGATTTATCAAATCGTCACAAAGCTGATTTACAACTACTTAACATGGCCAAACAAAGACTTAAATCAAAAGATGCAGGGAAAGGTGAAAAACTAAGCTCATGGCTAGTGAGCAAAGTCATGAAAGCTAAACTTAAGTCAGGATCCGGCGTCAAAACATTTAAAAGCTTAGTTTCAAAAATAAAATCAAAAGTTAAGAAACTCAGACACAAAGATAATAAGTCTTTAATAAAAGCAGCTTACTTAGTTGCAAAAAAGTTATTGCCAAACATCCATCATCGAATTCGGGTACCACGAGTAATACCCGTACCAAAGACTGGAGGAGTTCTTCCTTTAATCCCAATTTTCGCTGGTTTATCAGCTTTAGGAGCTCTAGCTGGTGGTGCAGCTGGCATTGCGAAAACCGTTAATGATTACAAAGCAGGCAATCGAAATTTGCAAGAAACAGAACGACACAATAAAGCTATGGAAGCTTTAGTATTGGGCAAGGGTTTATACATTAAACCGTATAAAAATGGTAAAGGATTGTTTGTAACATCTCCAAAAAACTGAAAAATATGCTACCCAGCCGCCCTCTAACTAATGTAGACATCTTAAAATATTCAAGAAATATACCTCATTTTCGTGGGGTCTACATGAAGGATCGATTACCTAGGAAGCCGAAACAGATTGAATGTGCTATTGTTAACTTAGATGATTCTAAGAACGAAGGAACGCATTGGGTAGCCTATGTTAAAATATATGACTATTGTGAATATTTTGATAGCTATGGAAATTTAAAACCTCCATTGGAACTGTTGCAATATTTTAAGAACTGTAAAGTTTTTTATAACTATACTAGATATCAAAATTTCAACACAGTAAATTGTGGTCATTTATGTTTAAAATATTTGTGGACATTTTGGAATAAAACTATATAAAATATACACTTTTATTTTATTTCTATCATTTGCAAGATGTCCCTCACTTTGTCGATAACTGGGAACTCATCAACTTTATCTACGTACTATCCTAATACGTTGCAATTAAATGGAGAGTATGAGTGTGCTTTATTGCATTTTTCAACATATAACTCTATTCCAAACATTGACAAAGGTAATAACAAGTTCTATTATGGCTCCAACGATGTTATTGAAATACCGGAAGGTACTTATGAATTGCAGGATATAAGTGAGTATTTAAAATCTGAAATAAAAGATGCATCAATTAAACTACAGTGTAATAATAATACTTTAAAAGCTAGTATATACTGTTCAAAAGACGTTAATTTTGAGAAAGAAAACTCTTTCAGAGCACTGTTAGGGTTTAATAAGCAGGTCTTGAAAGCAAATAAATGGCATCTGTCACAGTCTCCAGTCAACATTTTACCTACGACCGTAGTCAGGATTGAATGTGATATTGTAAGCGGATCATATATAAACGGTGAACCAAGTCACATTATTCACGAATTTGCACTCAATGTACCACCTGGATACAGGATCATAGAAATCCCGAAGAACTCAATATACTTTCCAATTAATCAAAACAACATAAGCTGTATACATATCAGGCTATTAGATAAAAACAATCGATTAATCAATCTACGCGGTGAAGAAGTGCAGCTATATTTACATCTTAGAAGAAAAACATGATTGACTACAATAAAAATGTGTCTCAACAAATTAAGAATATCAGTTCTACTCGGACCACCTGTCAAATAAGACCACGCTCTAAGAAAAAAAATAAATTAACTGAAGACAATAAAGCGTTCCTTAGAGCGATCGGATTGGTAAAATGAATATCTTAGACGTTTTATCCGCTCCAACTTACGATAACACTATAGAAGGAATCGAATTTCATTCCTACAAGCCCTACGTAACAAGTTTCAACAGGAACGATGAAATCCGCATACCTATCAACCAACAAGACTTGTACGTACTACCATCAGCTAGCACGCTATATTTGGAAGGAACTGTTATCGTTAGTAAAAAAGACACGAAAGAAAAAGCTACTAGTGTTAATTTTACGAACAATGCGCTAATGTACTTATTCCAAGATATTAGATATGAGCTTAATGGAGTGGAGATTGATAAAATAAAAAATGCAGGTGTAACTACTACAATGAAATCACTAATATCAATGAATGAAAGTGAATCAAAAATATCTAATGCTTGGGGATGGAATATTGATGGTATAAAAAATATCAATGGAGGAAGATTTTCAGCTTCTATACCACTATGTCATATTCTCGGATTTGCTGAAGATTTTAAAAAAGTCGTGATAAACTGTAGACATGAACTGATATTGTTACGAAGTAACACCAATGTGAACGCTGTAAAACTGAGCACTGGTGAAACGGTGGATGATGTTCAGATTAACAAAATTATATGGCGCGTACCGCATGTTAAAGTATCAGATAAAGAAAAAATTGGATTGTTAAAACTATTAGAAAAAGATCGACCACTTCAAATGATATACAGGAATTGGGACCTGTACGAATATCCAGCTTTACCTAAAACTACAAAACATACCTGGTCTATCAAAACTTCATCTCAAATAGAAAAACCAAGATACATCATACTTGGGTTACAAACAAATAGAAAGAACAATGCAAGTTCAGACATGTCTCAATTCGATCACTGTCATGTTCGTGACGTAAGAGTGTATCTCAATTCTACGTATTTCCCGTATGAAAACCTAAATGTAAATTTTGCTGACAACAGAATTGCTTTATTATACGAGCAGTACACCAGATTTCAACAGTCATATTACGGACGTCGTCCAGAGCCCATATTAAGCGAGAAACAGTTTAGAGACTTAGCACCGCTGTTTGTTATTGATTGCTCTAGACAAGCGGATAACTTAAAGACAGGTCCAGTTGTGGATGTGAGAGTTGAAATAGAGAGTAATTCGGAAATACCAGATCAAACTTCAGCCTACTGTCTGATTCTCAACGATTGTGTAATAGAATACAAACCATTAAGCAGCATCGTGAAGAAGCTATCATGAATCCGGATACCATCATCGTAGAAATCCAAGGATTTAAAGATTCTATAAATAATTTTATTGTGAAAGAAGTGGCTATCGTAAGTCAGGAGCATGCACAAACGTTCCTGGTTAAACCACCATATTCGTTCCATTACCTAACACAAGAAGAAAAAAAGCAAGTGAGATGGTTGGAAAAAAATAGGGGAATTTACTGGAGTGAGGGCTACATAGACTACAAGGAGTTTAAACGTGCAATAGTGCCATATTTAGAAAATAAAAAAATTATTACCAAGGGTTTGGAAAAGATAAAGTGGATTAAAGACTTATGTGCGAACTGTGAAGTAATTGATATAGGTGAGAAGGGATGTCCTAATTTTTCAGTTTTAAAAACTAAATATTGTAAAAATAAAACTGAATTTAATTGTGTGAATCATAAATTGAATTGTGCACTTAATAATGCTGTGTGTATTAAAAAATGGTATTTTGATAATAATATGTCTGTATTCAAATTATTTTGTTGTTGTTAAGTTATATTTAATAAAAATATCTAAGTAACTATTTATGGTTTTTTATTTGATCCAATTAATTTAATTATAAATTTTAAATTAGCTGTACCTATGATTAAGTTATTTGAAGTTAACATACAATAATTGTACATGAATACTGTAATACTGTAAATAATAACAAACCTGCAAATCTAGTCTTATTTTACAGCTAATTTGAAATTTATTAATTTAAAATAAAACACAAAATTACATTAAAATATAGCATTTATTACTTCATATATTTATTTACAATTTAACTAGAGCTAATATTCTATTTATTTTACCATCTTAACTTACAAAGCAAAACTTATTTTTATTTAATATTTATAATCAGTACATTCATCATTAATCACATTTAAAAAATACATTATTAATTTTATATTATATAAACAAAGTTCAAACTACATTACTTACTAATAACAATTGTCCCCACAAAGTTTTTTGGAAATTTTATTTATTAATGTTAGTGTCTCTTCCATAACATAGTCCACAGGTTCACTCACTATGTATTGCGCACTCATAACTACCGAGTCTTCATTATCACTTGCAGTTGTAGATTCTTGTTGCTCACTTATGTCCAAAACTTGTATTTGGATCAGTCGCAGACCTTTTCTCTTCTCATTATTTATAACGTATGACTGGCAAAGAGGCAGCTTCCGCTTTTGACAATCCCTTTTCGATCTTGGTTTCTTATTGGATAGTCTTTGTTGTTCAGATAATTGTCGTTGCTCGGGTACATGCCAGCTCAAACTTGGAGTCGGGAAACCTTGACCGTATTGCGAAAAGATAAGGTCAGGGGAATCACACATTTTTGATGATCTGAAACAAACAAAATAACAGTTAATATAAGTAATGGGAATTAATATCAACCTAAGTATAATATAAAATGATTTAAAATAAACTACTTACTGTTTTCGATTCAATGATGAGAAACTGAGAAGTCCAACCAGTACGGTCAATATCAGCGAAATGAGACGGAGGACTAATATTATTATGTTTACGTAATGTAACAGTACTCCAGAAAGCATTGCGCACGTTTTTATAACAAGTTTGAACTTGATTCTTATGTGCGCACGGCACAGTACGTCACTTGGGAGCACCTGATCGGTGTTAATTTACACAAACCAGTCAGCGCAATGCGCTTTGTCATCAAGAACGGAAATGAAACAGATTTATGAACATAAAATATTATTTATTTAAGTATATATTTATAGTAGGTACAAAGTACACTTAAAAGCTAACTATATCAGAGGTCGTATAGTTACACCTCTGCTCTAAATAGTACAAGGACACCAAGAATACACATTGTAGAATTGTTTACATAATAAAGTTAGGTTCAAAAGAAACTTCAAAACATACAACTATTCGTTCCATACGGGAATCGAATCATGACACGCAGCGCAGCAATCGATTGACTGCTTAACCACTACGTCAACAGTGCTGTCAACATGTCACATTACTAGACAATAAGTACATTTCACATTATTAAAAGAGTAACAAACTACATATTCATAATAGTAAGGTTTTTAAAATAAAATACATGTTAAAAATGTAACTACTGTAATTACGTTTAAATCGTGGTAATGCATTACATAAATATAGTTGCGTTACCCCAGGCTAAAGTACAAACTTTATCAAACGATAGCAATCGTTTATCATCATTGCTTGAAAGTGCTATTTTATTTACGTCCTGAGTGAATATTTCATGTTTTATTGATCTAAACAATACATTTTTTTTGTGAATAACATTGCAATTGTATAAAACATTTTTATAATCTAACATATTTAAATTTTTGGTAATACATTTTTTTGTACCTTTTGCCTTTTTAATTGTTTTATTTAAAGTTTTAATACAATAAAGCTTTGAGCGCAGTCCCACGAATTCTTTGATAATGTTGCCACCCATTTCATCCTTAAACAGTCCTGGAACCTTTTTATTCATAATTGGTAAGTTAAAGTCGTTGTTACAGTCATAATTGCTGGTATCGAAATATTTTAGAAAATGGAGCTTGAAATCTCTATAAACGTCATTAGTCTGTACATCATATACTAGGCTATCTGTGTCAGTATAACACAATTCAATCCGGTTACCATAAAAAGGTTTTATGATGGAATAATGAAAATCATACATGTGACTCTTAGATAATTCTAATACAGTAAACCCTATGTATATTGGTTTATTAAGAAGTACGCGCGAAGGTTTCATTTGAATTGCTACTAGATCATCAGAAAATACAGAGGCGCTATGAAAATATGGGCTGGCTATCAATTTTTCAGCACAAGCAGTCTTTTTTGTTTTATTGTTCGAGTCACACCACTTGTTTACTAACTTAACGTCTATTCGATGTTCATTATTTTCCAGGGTTTTTCCAAAAATACTATTGTTCAATAATTTGAAAAAGTCTTGTTCAAACATAGACTCTGCTTTTTGACGTAACTGGGTGTTAATATCAATATATTGTTTTAAAAAACAACTTTGCTTAAATGTAATAGCGCGATGGACCCTTCTCAATATTAAACCGTGGTGTAAACACTTTTTTAAATGTATGTAATGAATAACATAGTGATATTTATCGTACAAATTAGGTATTAGCTTTTTATTCTTACCACCAGGTGGTAAACATTTTTCTGGACAAAAAGGAAAGTCATTGTGTTCCATGTGCAAATTCTCCGGATATATTAAATCAACTTCAAGAATGTAACCGTTTTCCGCAGTATCACTGATGCCTGCTAAGTTCAATTGTAAAAAATCAATTTCTTGTCTATTCATAAATCTAAAACCAGAATAGGGTAGGGATTGACACATGCTATAACCGTATAAATTATTACAATCTAAGTAAATGATAAATGAATCTGGACGGTTTGGATCGTATGTATCTAAATATTTATTATTGGCTTTGGCATGTCTTTTGGAACACATACAAACACCTCCCCGAATACCTTTTTGTATCATTCTAAAAATTTCAACATCACTAATCAATTCTAATTGAACCCCTGTTTGTAAAAGCATTGCATCAAAAGATAGACTTGGTGCTGTAAGATAAAACGCGGGATCGAGCTTGTAATGTAGTTTACAAGTTTTTCGAAAATTTTCAAATACATCTGTTAACAAAAGAACATCTGTTTTAAGATATAAATCTGTGTACATACCCATGTTTTGAATATTAAATACTGACCAAACAGACTGAGCGTGTTCATAGTCTTCATCGGTAATTGCTTCATTGGTTAAAGAGTTAAAAAAATGTTTTTTAGAGGGTAAACACGTATCCTCATAACGTTCCCATTGAGACATATAGTCATATGGATACACTCCTTTACGGGTGAGTAAGTTTAATTGTTTTTTATTGGGAAAATAAAATTTTAAATGTTTAAAGTCTTGTTTTTGTATTGTACTAACTAACTTTTCTAAGCTAGTTCCTAAAAACTTGAAAGAATCTACAAACCTAACCTGGATGCTTTCCCCGGTAGAAATGGGAATAAACTTAGTGAATGAAATATAGTTTTCTTTTGTTTTCGGTATCACTTTAATAGATCCAGGAGCTTCACCTAATTCTTTTATGAAAAGGTGGCAATCGTATCCGGATAAATTATGAAAAAATACTGGCAAAAATGTTGGCAGTTTGTATTGTATGTTACAGTAACTATGGGCTGCACCACGATATTTACCAGTCAAGTGACAATGATCGCGAACCCTATCACCCAACAAGAAGTGTTCACAAATATGACATGTCATCGCGTTTTCAAAGTCACGAGCATTATCATTTGAGTAAATCATAGGAACATTATTTTTTAAAATATCGTAAATTTTTTGTGCATCTTTATAGATAGACTTCACAAAATTTGACACACAATCCGCACCGCGATAAGAAACGTAACGATTGTGGGTATCGTCTAGCGTACATGTGATATGATAAGCGAAAGCTACAGGCACATGTCGCTGTCGCGTTACAGTACTCGCCTTAGTGGGGTCAGGGTCACAAGATTCATAGCGTTCTAGCATTGTTTCAAAATCGGCGTATACAACAAATGGTACAATTTGCTTTCTATTATAATTTTTAAACTGAATGAAAGAACCCCTTGGAGGTAGTTCAGTGGCGACACCTCCACAACTATGTGAACTAAGGTCATCGCATGAATTAAAAAACATTAAACAAGCGTCACAAAAGTACAGTTTACTGTGGTGTTTTGTTATTTGATTTTTAACAAGTCGCGGCAAGTCTTTAATGAGACAGTAATGTGATAAATCATCTCTTTCTAAATAAAGTAAATGAATCACCTTTCCGTTTAAGGCTTTTGGTTTGTAAAGCGGTCCTATGACAGTATTATTTTTTAAACCATAAATGTAAATGCAAATTTCAGGGTTATTCACTTCGAACCGCGCAATATCTGAGAAATTCACTGGAAATGACATGTCCTTTACCTTTAAAACGTTACGAAAATCAGGGTAAGAAGATACCCTTTCAGGATGAATCTTAGCTGGATATAAAGCAGCAACAACAGACCATAAAAAACAATACTCGTCATTATTGCGGATATTAACACATGCTTTTTTCGATTTTATTGCAGGAGGTAATTCGATAAAGCCTGAACCGCGCAACGGTTGATATTTGTTAATATTGACTTCCAAATGAGAACTACTCAAGAACGTCCATCCACTGTCTCGGTCCTGAAATTCTTCTATCTTTTTTGTTAAAGTATTTTTTATCTGAGACATTAATGAATCAAATTCATAATTCTGATGCAGAGTAACGTTTTTTGTGGCAAATGATTTCATATCCTGAGAATCATTTTTAAACATTAAAAACAAAGCAAAATATTCGAAATTAACTTTTAGGCAAGCATGTTCTTTAAGAGATATGTCAATTAAAGTTTTAATTTTGTCCCAATTATTATTAAGAAATGTTTCTAGAGAACAATTCTCAGACGGATCGATAACTCTATAAGAAGCTATACGATTACGAAATGCAGAATGTATTATTTCAACACCTTCGCAAAAATGCGAAATAGTTTTGTTTTTATGATTATTACTACGTAGGTGACCTGTCCAGTGACTGCGCTCAACAGATGTGTTACAAACAGTACAGAAAGGCATTTTAAATTAAATTAGTTTTAAACTTACTATTAGATGTTGCAATATAATTTATTATTATTGCAATTATAATGTACGGTCGCAAAATACAATAACAAGGTACCTGGTGCCTATTCTATCAACTTAAATATTTAGTTAAAATGTGTTATCGCTATAGAAGACGGGCTCCGAATCATTGAACATCTCATGTGTCCGTCTCATGAACACTTGAAGCCCGTCCCACTGCGGCGTGTCTCGGTCCAGCTGGACCTTAAGAGCGACCGAGGCTTTCTTCCACCGATGCTCTTTAGGGGTGGAGACAACCTCAGCCTTATTATACACCCTTACCTCCACATAAAAGTCCCCTTGGATGTCCGCCGTTCGCCGCACTTTGCCGTTGGCAACACGGCTCGTCAGGCTCGAACCGAAGTCGGTTGAGGTCGGTGATGATAATTTATTTATTTCCTCGAAACCAAAGAGGTCCGAGCCCGTAGTGTGTCTTTTACTGTAAACAATTTAACATATTCTTTATAATCATTTACACAACACATTACATAACATTAGTTTTTAATTAACGAATTGAGGGTGTATTATATAAGTACTTCTCTGTCAAACCCTACGAAGATAGAAAGCATGATGTTATGTTATATAATAACAAATAATATTTAATGGAAATTGATTTCAACGCTCTCTGCGTTACAGTTTTAAATCTACTAACCAACGTTTAACTGTGTATATCATTTTAATTGACATAACATACACACCAAGGACCTATAGGTACAAGCAGTAATACAAAATTACCTTGATTTAGATTCCGATGACCTTGTCGCGGATGCTTTGCGCTTCGACACCTTCTTTTTAGGCTGCACCTCGGCTACAGCTGTCGGTCGGGACTGATATACATCGGAGTCAGACCTGCAATGGAACACATAATGATTAACTTTGGAACTAATAACTATGTCTTAATTAAGACTACCGATACACCAGCCGGCAGGCAGAAACCAGGTCCGTAGCTGAGTAGCGATATACTACCGATACACCAGCCGGCAGGCAGAAACCAGGTCCGTAGCTGAGTAGCGATATACTACCGATACACCAGCCGGCAGGCAGAAACCAGGTCCGTAGCTGAGTAGCGATATACTAGCGATACACCAGCCGGCAGGCAGAAACCAGGTCCGTAGCTGGGTAGCGATTAAATGCAAATTCAATAAATTTAATAGTACTTACTTACATTTTATAAGTTGGAGGTTGCGGAAGTAACTGGTGTATAACACTGGAAGATACTGGAGCGAATGTTATATTGTGATCAAAATTGATTGGTTTTATTCATAAAAAAATACCATTTCAGCAATATTTATTCCAAAAGAAAATTAAACCTTAATTGTATGGTCTTACAGTTGTATGGCTAATTTATGTTACTTACGTTCAATTAAATCGTAGTGATTGAATTCACACACAAGACAAAGATGAAGACGATACCTACATGACACTCTTGATTACATTATAAAATTGTAATAAAGTAAGTATGTTTGTTTAATAAACCTTGATGTAAAACTTTACCTGACATCACACATGTGAAATAAAGAATTAAAAAAACATTTTTTCATAGATGCAAATAAAAACGAACTGAAAGAAAAAATCGTGGAAACATTTTTTGTGCAGACTAATCCATGAAACGAACTCGCGTCAAAAAGTTAGTTCATATGTTGCAGTAAAACTTGTCATTAGTCGGAATTTATGATTGATTTGAACCTCCGATCAACACGTATAAACCTGTTTATACTTGTCGCATAGGGAATCTCTCAAATTTGACAATCGAACGTGAACCTTCCAGCTTTGTGGTAAAGTTGAAAATCTTTTGCAGAAATTTGACAGATTGCAATTACAATTACAATACATAATTATTTTATTAAAATAATGATTGATTTTATAACGCCTCGGTTGGCGTTCTATTGTTTGTATTTGAAATTAAAAAGACTGATTAGCAATGTAGGTATTATTTTATTTCATTAATTTAATCCTACTTTGTCACACATTCTCTTCTTCAGCATCCGATTCTGATTCCAGTTCCGATATCATCTACTTAACGACTTAAACGAACTTTCATAATCATTTCATCTAAAGGCTTAGTAGGTACTGTTATTATGATTCATCTTTCAAGTAATTCCTAGATTGATAGAACTAACAATTTATTATGAAACATTAAGTATAAAATAATATGCAAAGTTATCAAAACTGGTTTAGGAACATCTTCTATTTAAATTAATTGCATTGATTAGGAACTCCCCTAAAAAACAAATTTAATCAGAGACTGTAACATGCACAATTATCATCTTACATGCTGAGTAATTCTTGAATACATGGAAATAACTCATACATACAGGTGGTCGTATAATAAAGTTCGGATATCGCAAATTTACCTATAATGCAATTTTGCAGTCTTTGAGACTCTAAAGAATCATTTACACTATACATATTGATATTTTATTCAATTTTCTTATCATATTTATTTAGAGCAAGTAGTCAAATCTATTGATATAGATGTGTTTAATACTTCTTTGACTAAACTCAAGCGAATCTTAAATGATATGTTTTTAATTAAATTTATGTGTTATAGCTAGATAACAAAACATGTGTTTTTATATGTAAGTACTGTCTACGGGAAACATATTTGCAACTGTTCATAATTTAATATTTATTTGTGGAAACTAGTTAATTTCTGTTTGTAACCGCTTTTTCATTTTTATATACTTCCATGAATCTAGCCGTAAGTTTACCTAAGATTGTATAAGTGTGAAAGCATCTTAATAAAACGAAATCTCATACATACAGGTGGTCGTATAATAAAGTTCGGATATCGCAAATTTACCTATAATGCAATTTTGCAGTCTTTGAGACTCTAAAGATTCATTTACACTATACATATTGATATCTTATTTAATTTTCTTATCATATTTATTTAGAGCAAGTAGTTAAATCTATTGATATAGATGTGTTTAATACTTCTTTGACTAAACTCAAGCGAATCTTAAATGATATGTTTTTAATTAAATTTATGTGTTGTAGCTAGATAACAAAACATGTGTTTTTATTTGTGGAAACTAGTAAATTTCTGTTTGTAACCGCTTTTTCATTTTTATATACATGAATCTAGCCGTAAGTTTACCTAAGATTAATAAAATAAAATACTGCGCCACGTGCGAGCACGGGATGGTGGCGGCGCACGAACCGTTTCGAAGGCGATTGTATGAGTGTGAAAGTATCTTAATAAAACAACGCAACAAGTAAGTAACAGCAGAGCAACCAGTAGGTAGTTGTTTGTTCACGTCTAAGGTAGTGTTAGTTGAATGAATTAATTAAATTAATATTTGGATGTCATTGGTGTCCAATCTGGGACCATAGAAAGAGAATGTGTGTGTGCCTTTGGGTGTACCTATTTCTTGCTCTGTGAAGAGACATGAGACAATCTGTCCCAAATGTTAGTTTAATGTTTACGGTATCCTAAAGTTCAGATGTCCTTGGTGCGCAATCTGGCGTCATAGAAATAGAATGTGCATGTGTCTGTAGGTGCATGCTATTTCTTGCTCTGTGAAGAGACATGAGACAATCTGTCCTGAATTTTAGGTTAGCGGTTCAAGCAGCAAGCACCCTTATTTGTTAACATGTAAGCTAGTGTCGACTGTATGAGTTAATTACATTAAAATTTGGATGTCCTTGGTGCGCAATCTGGCGTCATAGAAATAGAATGTGCATGTGTCTGTAGGTGCATGCTATTTCTTGCTCTGTGAAGAGACATGAGACAATCTGTCCTGAATTTTAGTTTATTATGCTCGTATAGTTCCATTAGTAGAAGAAATATGTGCGATAAGTTATATGTGTTGTGTGATGTGTTGTTTTATATTATAAGAAGAAGGCGAGCGGAGTACAACAAGTAAGTAAATCAAGTTTTAAAACGGAAATATTGAACGGCTCCTACTCCATACGATATTATTGGGCATTTTACCACACCGAAAGTGACGAAGGCGAACGGAGTGAGACGTAGGAACGGCAGGTGGGGTAGAATGCCCAATAATATCCTACTTTTAAGATTTATAAATAGGTTGTATAATTGGTCTGCTAAAAAAATGTTAAATATCTAAAACTTGCAGCGCAGATCATAATTATGTGAAAATTTCAACTGTATAGCTATCACCGTTCTTGAGATACAGCCTGGTGACAGACGGACGGACAGCGAAGTCTAATACTGCCTTATTTGCGTTGCATTTTTAGTCTGGTTTAGCACGAAACCAGGGTTTACAATATGATTTAAGTACAATTTTGAATACTGTCAAAAGACTAAAGTGACAGATTTAACTGACAAATGTCAAATGCTTAAACCAGGCTTTGTTAAACTAGGTTTAAAATGTAACGTAAATAAGACCGATAGGGTCCCGTTTTTACACTTTGGGTAGGGAACCCAAAAAACGACGATAATAATAAATCATATCTTTTCATTCCAGTTCTGCAAACTCAATCTAGTCCACGTACTTTAAAAATGTTGATACAGTTTCCCTGACCTAAATTATAAATAGTTTATTGGCCTAAGGAAAGGGACAAAAAGTCAATAATAATTAATTAAAAGAAGACAGGAGTATAGATAAAGAGATGGACACAAAAAATGAAGATATTGAACTGAGCGCGCAAGAATCAACTAACAAACCTACGTGAGTATTTTAAAATATTAAGAAGTTTTAAGGTTGTGTGTGAAGCTGACCAACCTGCCTGGCCAGCGTGGTTAGCTCAGACCTGATCACTGTAATTCAGGATAGGCTCGTCTCGTGCCCTTCGTATATCTCGACATATCTGTGGTTGACAATCACAGGAAGGAAACTGTTCATGCCAGCCACGGAATTGACGACGATGATTATTTTTATGAGAGCCGCTCTTGTCAATATAACAGATGCAACCGTCTGCCACCTGTGAACTAGTGATAATAAAAAATTAAAGAGACAAATCTTCAAATTAATTTTAAATCTGTTCATTCTAATATTCAACTGGTTCAACCTGATGTATCTCTACTCAAGGAAAATTTGCTATAGCAATAGTGGACGTGCTATGACATAAAAATAAAACTAGAAATTCTCATAACATATTATTTCCAGCAATGTCTCCACCAAATCCGACCTCCCTGAGCGAGGTACTTGGGGCAGTAAACTGGACTTCATCCTCTCCGTCATCGGTCTGGCCATTGGTCTCGGTAACGTGTGGAGGTTCCCCTACCTCTGCTACAAGAATGGCGGCGGCGCCTTCCTCATCCCCTACTTCCTTACCCTCATCCTGGCTGGGATACCCATGTTCTTTATGGAGCTGGCCATGGGACAGATGCTGACGATCGGAGGACTTGGTGTTTTCAAGATTGCGCCTATATTTAAAGGTTAGTTCCTATTTTTCTGAATGTTTATAGATAAGTTTTTGCCATTTCATTGTTTTGAAAAGGCAGAATTGAGAATGATTCAATCAAAAGATAGTTTATTTAGGTTACGTTTGTTATTATTCGTGGGTAAAGAAAGAGAGAAAAGAAAATAATTTTATTTGATCATCACACACAATTTTGTTGTGGGTGGGATTTTCCAAAATTGTCTATAATTTTGGAAAATCAGCTACAAAATTATACCCGCACAAAGCCGCTAGCATTTCTATAAAATTATTCGTAACAGTATTCAAGATAAAAATCTTCAAAGTAAATACAATTAAAGACCCCTATCCATTACGTAAAGATTTCAAAGCTTGCATAATAGAGGTAGACATCAAATGGCACAAATTACAGGAATTCTCCCGAGGGACGCCTTTGTTCGACGTAATCGCTTGTCTTTAAGTAAAACTCTTTGTTTTTCTGAATAGAAGCCATTTTGTTTCCATCTGAAGTAACTTTTCCTTCCTTTGTTTTTGAGGGGATTGATTTCGTATTTTTAAACTGCGTTTTTAATTAGTACTGTGAGGGGGAATAGGCGTTGGAATAAATTTGAATAATTTGCTCTAATCGATAAATGATTATCTCAAACAAAACTGTCTTTAATTCATAATTTAAGTTGTGTAGATTAAAGAAAATCTAGTTGCTAAATCAATTGCGCCACAATCACAGCTATATAACTCTATAACCAATCAGTTATATCTTCAATAGATTATTCAAAATCCGGAATTGTAAAGAGCACTCCATCATTATGTTATTTTAACCCAAGAGTAATTTCTACTAGAGTTACTATAGTCGTATCACTAAGAATAATCTCTTACACATCATCCATCCTTCATTTAGTTACGGAGACACCACTATTATGTTATTCTACACCAATATGATTATTACAGGGATCGGTTACGCGGCCGCTGTGATGTCCTGTTGGATGAACGTGTACTACATCGTGATCCTCGCGTGGGCCATCTTCTACTTCTTCATGTCTATGAGATCTGGTAAATGTCATATATTTCATCACTTTTATTTGCCATAACTTAAAAACTTTAAAAAAGTAACTTTTGAATGAAACTTACTTAAGAAAGATCTTAATTAACATTTGATGCATCATGTTTGTATTTATATTTTACCTGCAAGAAGATTTGAAGCTCTGATTTTGATTTTGACAAAATTTATAATAAAGCCAAGTACTTTTTGGAGCTCCATGCTCAATTAATCGCGACTCTAGATGAGTCAGAATTAAAACTAATTAAACCAAATATTCTTTCTCCTCTCTATAACATTCCTCCCATTCCCAGACGTCCCATGGCGTAACTGCGACAACTACTGGAACACGGCGACCTGCGTCAACCCCTACGACCGTAAGAACCTCACCTGCTGGTCCTCCATGGATATGACCACCTACTGCACCCTCAACGGACGGAACGTCAGCAAGGCCATCCTCTCTGACCCTGTCAAGGAGTTCTGGGAGTAAGTTGTAATTTACATCTATAATAATAAATAAATAGTTTATTTCCCGAGCAATTAGGTTGTAACCTATAGTGGCGGGAGTCACCTTTTACCTGTGCCAAGAAACACCGCTCTTCCATAACACAACATACGAAACAAACATAAAAATAAATGAACTTACATGATAAACTTCGCTGATAATGTTACATGTCTTACTTAGAAAGCTACTCACAATAGGTCTATGGAATTATTAGCAAGTATGTTGCTAGTAAAAACTATAACATCAGCTTTTAATTTATTTTTTATGAAACCTTACACTATGAGTACTATAAAATTAAAAAAGATGGTAAGATTAATGATAATAACACTTTATCAAGTGACACATAGGTTTTAAAATGATTTAGGTGAAGATGGACGTGTCCGTGAATCTTTGTATGTATAATCTAGAATATTTTCCACGTTCCACTTAAAGTTTTAAAATGCTACAAATCCGTTTCGTTACTCTTGAGATTTGTGTGTAAGGTATTTTGTTTAACCCATAAATAATGTTCAAAACGATCCAACATTTTTCAGGAATTCTTTTACGTCACCATTCTTCTTCTTAGCGTGTCGACTCCTAACAGATAAAAATAAAGGAAATAATGATATTGCTTGTTCAATTGTCACCATTGATACAAACTAAACCTCCTCCTCATCACTAACAGACGCAGAGCCCTCCAAATCTCGAGTGGTATCGAGAACATCGGTAACATCCGCTGGGAGCTCGCCGGCACCTTGCTGCTAGTGTGGGTCCTCTGCTACTTCTGCATCTGGAAGGGCGTCCGCTGGACCGGCAAGGTCGTCTACTTCACCGCGCTGTTCCCCTACTTCTTACTGACTGTGCTGCTTATTAGAGGTATTTTGAACTTGGATTCTTTTGTTACCACCGTGTTGTTACCCGTGTATTTGAACATGGAATTTATTTTTCAATCACCATCTTTTCTATGTTTTACACAAATGATACGAAAACATTATCATATATTCGCAAAAAATAACACAATGCATCTTTTTAAAAATCAGAATTTTTGCATGGTAAATATTAAAAAATGCTACATTTTTAAGATGTAGAAAGGTATAAAAAACTACCGATTTTTTTAGTCACTGATCTGTTTTTTATGTATCCAGCAGTGAAAAGCACAGGTGGTGGTAGTTAATAATTTAGTTGATCAACTTTTACAACTTTAACTTTTCTTCCCAGGAATAACCCTCCCCGGAGCAATGGAAGGTATCAAGTTCTACGTGATGCCGAACATGTCAAAACTTCTGGAATCCGAAGTGTGGATCGACGCGGTCACGCAGATATTCTTCTCGTACGGTCTCGGATTGGGAACGCTCGTAGCTCTCGGCAGTTATAACAAGTTTACCAACAATGTGTACAAGTACGTTATTTTATTTTTTTAAAACTAGCTGTTATCCACTGTTAAGCCCGCGTTAAATTCCGGTTATCCTACACTAAGAATTTTCAAATCGAATAGTAGTTCCTGAGATTAGCGCGATCAACAAACAATCAACTTTTTAGCTTTATAGTATGTATAGATTTGTGGATTAGTTTATCTAATGATCAGAATTCAGGATTGGTAGAAAGGTGTACATGCTATGCATTTTTATCAAGGCGCTGATTTTCCAATTTAATTTTCAATACTTACTTCTCAATAAATATTGAGATTAAAACTTTTCACCATGGAATTAATAAAAGTACAATAAAGTTTTCATCATGGTATTTATATTCCATTATTAATGTTAATTTAGTTCTTTATTTATATTAAGTTGTTTTAATTTCAATTTGCTTAAAGTTAAGATTTTATTAATATACCTACTTACTAATATTTCTTTTTTTATTTTGTCGCTATTTTCATAAATTTATTTCAATGACATTATTTTACTTGTATATAGTGCCCTTACAGGGTTCATGTTTTTAATACTATCCTGGTACGAGTATGTATAAGATCTGCCTATACCCAAAAACAAGTGCGCAATAAATGAATAAATAAATAAATTAACACCTACAAGTTACAAATAAGTTATTAAGAAAATAATACTTGTTACAAATTTTATTTTTACTTACAGAAAACATTAATAGATAAATGTTTTGTTTCAGAGATGCCCTGATAGTATGTTCCGTGAACTCGAGTACGTCGATGTTCGCTGGGTTCGTGATCTTCTCTGTGGTCGGGTTCATGGCGCATGAGCAGCAGAGGCCCGTCGCTGAAGTGGCTGCTTCAGGTGAGCTTAGGAGCTTATTATCTTTCTTAGTTTTGTAATTGGGGTTATCAAGTGTACATCATAGATTTGTACGTAAAAAGAGAATTTAATGGTAAGAAGGTATAGTGAATTCAACTCTTTAAATATTTTATACACTCAGTTTTTCTGATAATTTTATACGTAACACATATGGCTAACTAGGATATGGATATAAGTAGCTTAGTTGGTAACTTTGCCATTATAAGACGTAGTCCTGGGTTTAAATCTCAGAATCAGTGGAATTTTTTAATATAAGTAATTTACAAAATAAAATTATTTGTTCATACAGGTAGGAGCTTACTGTAAAAATCATGTTTACAAAAGGGACTGATCTAACTAATTCGATATATCCATCCACAGGTCCTGGACTAGCTTTCCTGGCATATCCATCAGCTGTACTCCAACTCCCAGGAGCGCCTCTCTGGTCATGCCTGTTCTTCTTCATGCTACTGCTCATCGGTCTCGACAGTCAGTTCTGTACCATGGAAGGATTCATCACCGCTGTGATTGACGAATGGCCCAAGCTCTTGAGGAGAAGGAAGGAGATATTCATCGCTATTACCTGTGTTATATCGTATTTGGTCGGCTTGTCTTGTATTTCTGAGGTAAGTTTGATTTTTTAGCAGCTTTTAATAATAATTAAAAAATTCAGTGTTCTCTCCACTACTAAAGAAATGCAGAATTACAAGTGGTTTTAATTCCACATTATTTATCATCGTTCTTTATGATATAGGTAGGAGTCAACATGATCATGGTCAATCCAAGGGTTGTAGGTAATCGATTTCCTTACAAGGTATTAATTGTCAAGAAGATGTGAAGGATAAGATGGTTTACCAAAGATGTAATTAAATGAATAATCTGTAGCTTTACACAGAAGGATGATTGCGGTTGAAGAAAGAACGCCTCTTTTGTCTAATAAAAACAGAATAAGTTAATGGATCATCAACATCATAATAATTCTCCTCCTATTCCTCAGGGTGGTATGTACGTGTTCCAAATCCTGGATTCCTACGCTGTGTCTGGTTTCTGCTTGCTGTTCTTGATCTTCTTCGAGTGCGTCTCCATCTCTTGGGCGTTTGGGGTAAACCGCTTCTACGACGGTATCAAGGAAATGATCGGATACTACCCTACTATTTGGTGGAAGTTCTGCTGGGTCGGATTCACGCCTGCTATTTGCATTGTGAGTATTTTTGATGCCATGAACTTTCATAAGATTACGTACTTGGTGTTATTGGGTTCAAATCTTAGTGAACGATTTATAAATATCTATCTATCTAAACTATTCTTATTTATCTCATCTGAAATCTTAGGTCTGCAAAAAGATCCTTAATTACAGCCTAATTTGTCTTTAACTTAGGGCAATTTACCTCCTACAGGATTCGAATGACCTGTGTTTTAATTATGATCTTGTTTTAAGTCAATAGGCTGTATAAATACAAGCCTATTGACTTAAAAAAGGTGACTGTAATTCGCCTAATGGAAAGCGCCTAATGGCTTTTCATTAGGCGAGTTACAGTCTCGTGCAAGCCTATTTAATGTGAAAAAAAGCTGGACCCACTCGTTTCTAACACATTTAACCATTTTTTCCCGTTCCAGAGCGTGTTCATCTTCAACCTGGTCCAATGGACCCCGATCAAGTACATGAACTACGAGTACCCGTGGTGGGCGCACGCGTTCGGCTGGTTCACTGCCCTCTCCTCCATGTTCTGCATCCCTGGATACATGATCTACTTGTGGAGAGTCACTCCTGGTACTTGGAAAGAGGTAAGGTGTTTGTACCAAGTTTAGAAAATATTTTGTTAACTGATTTTAGATAGGCATGATATGACTTGGATTGTTTATTGTTTATATTTTAATTAAATTTACACCAAATATTCCTCACCGACTGAGTTTGGATGATTTTGGTTAATGGTTGCTAAGTGACGTTATTCTAAATCCAATATGGTGGACTACCAATAATGGCGGACAAGACAATCTTAATTTATTTATATATTTTGTTTATGTTCACAGAAATTCAACAAAATCGTTCGCATCCCTGAAGACGTACCAACCCTTAGAACCAAGATGCAGGCCGAAGAGCAAGCCAAGCATTGTAAATCTTAAATCAACGGACATAAGATACAATTTCGAATAACGGTTATTTGATTTATATTTATGAATACATCGAAACGTTATATAACGTAATTAATTAATATAAATTAAATAAAAACGAAATGATGATTCTAAAAAACGACGCACAATATATATACATTATGTGCCAAATATATGCCATAAACTTCAATTAAAAAACAAATATATAAAATTTTATTTATCAAATTATATATTAGATCCCCGAGTCAATAAAAATCGGGCTTTAAATTAACGAAACGTTACATAACATTTATTTAACCATATGTTATATAAAGTCATATAATTAGTTATATTAATTTTAAATGTTATATTAGAATAAGTTATACATAAAATGGTCAATTAATTTGATGACTTTCCGTTCTGCTGTGGGTGCGTTGCGACGCGTTCAAGTAATTTACATTAAACAATTATATTTTAATTTAATTTAAGTTCATTAATATATGACATTTAAATTCATTAAATATAACGTAATATTAAGTAAGTGTGTGCGTGTTTAAAAATAAAATTAACTATTTTATCGTCTTCCATATTAGCTAATGCTTTAGATAGTATTTTTAAGAGTATATTAATATTACATTTTTGTTCTATATAACATTCTAATTATTCGTATTTAAACTTATTTATCGACATGTTATATAACAACATGGCCTAATTATCAATGTTTTATGTTTAAGTTGTATAATCGTGTGTTACTCGTCATTCTATTTTATGTTTTATTCCATTCCATTAAGGATAGTTTTAGCTTGTTAATATAATAAGTTGTTTATTGTTCAAGTGACGCATTGTTTTAGTATTAAACTGAATTTGATGGTGTTTTAGTGATTATATTGTTAGTGTTTAGGAGTAAATATATAAAATATAATTGCTTTTAAATGCATTTAATGTTATATTATATAAACTATGTTAGATAAATGTGTTATGAATGTTATATAAATTTATTTTTCCTTAGTACGTTTAAATATTTAAATAATATATTAATCAAGATAATCGAATATTACTTATATGTCATATTGTAACCTATCTTCACTGTTATACTGTCAGATACATATATTAATGTCATTTTAAAAACTGTGTTCAAATAACTGAGACCAAAGGAATCATGGAATCATACATCTTTCATAATATTTACTGTAGGTTTGCTACAATATTGTAATATTTTCTACAATATATCTACAAATTCAATTGCAGGGTGGCCATTTTCAAATCAGAATATATTTAAAAATAAATCTATTTTTCGGTCCCCTTACGTCTTCTCAGCATTCGTATAGCGAAACTATTTTTATCTATTTATTGTCAATTTATGAATATTACAAGTATTTAAAATTAATTATTAAAAAATTAGTGAACATTCGTAGATTAAAAAAAAGTAATTTGGTGTTAAAAATTTTGTCTTTAATAGTAGCGTTTGATGGAAATTTTACTAATATAACTGTAGCTGATTGTTATATAACTTTTGATCAATATTAAATAAGATATATGTATGTTATATAACAAGATTATATATGTTATATATAAACTATAATGTTATACCGATTTGATCGCTCAAAAGTCTATTATTATTTAATTTTAACATATCAGATTAAATTGTGAAAGAATACTATATATCATATATTTATTGTTTTAAATATAATAATATATTACAATTTGCAATATAATTTCACACAGTGCTTCCATTAATTGTAATTATTTTTAATTTTTAATATTACACTTAGCATATTATTACAATTAGTTATACAAATATTCCACTATACAATATAAAACATATATACATATAAAAATATGTACTATATATGTATTGTATACTGGAATTATATTACAATATATCCAAAGATTTTTAGCTAATTATATAGAAAAACAAAGATTGTGGCGGGATTCAAAATACAATTATATATTATATAAATAATACTCAAAAACTGTAACATTATTTATTTCAATAAATACTTAGTAAAATATGTATTTTTTTATTTGTATATTCCTTGAAGTCACCCTTAAATAATGACTATCGTATCGTAAGGATCCATGCAAATGATTCCCTCCTACCAAGGATCTATAACGGTTTCTTTTGAGGCCTTCTTCTTTGCGTGTCGACTCATATTTTTGAGGATCAGAACTCGGCCACCGTTATGGCACTATCAGTGTCCTTGTAAAGGTCCTCGCGTGTGCAGGCGTAGGGACACGCACGGCAAGTTATTTGCCGTTGAGTCGTGGTGGAAGGATCGGCTAGTCTGCGTTACCGACTTGCCGTCCGCAGACCATAGCCCAGGGCGCGATATATATGTATTTATTTTCATTTTTTTATTTTGAGGCCTACTAAATAAAAAATAGAAAAAAAAAAATGGGAATTTGGTAGAATTCTAAATTTGTCATAAATAGACGTGTGAATATGCAACTACATTTTTGCCAATATAGTTTTTATAGTTATCATGGTAATTAGCACTCAAATTATTATAATTAACGGGATATTTACCATGTATATTATTTGTTTCGAGTGTCCGATATTTCGACGCTGTTGCAAGCGCCATGATCACGGAAGAACTGTTTGTTGTACACTTTTGCCATTACGAGGAATCAAACTTGTTACCAACGACAGTAACTGCCACTTCTTCAAATAAGACTTAGTCTATAAACTTTTGAATATTACGTAAGATACCTCGTTACCTACTTGTGATGTTTTTAAAATTAATTATTAACTTTTTTGGCAACATTGGTTCGTAAGGTTTTAGCGTCATGGTGTTAATTGATGATCAATATGACGCATAGCAACGGTACAGTCAGGGAAGAAATGTTTGAAATCTCTATGGAAAAATATTTCTCATAAATCCTTAAAGATAAAACTGATTGAAAAAAAAAACAGAGAGGAATCATAAAGATCTGCCAAAATAAGTGAAAACTTAAACAATTTAATACCTACTATGTAATATGTTATTTTTAAATTTTCATGTCATGACCATATTAAGGTCTTATGTAACGCGAACTAAACAGTATTTTCCCTACCAAAAACCGCAAAAAGCAGCCAAAGAAGTATTTTAGTACAAAAATGTAAGAAAAATGCTTTAATTTGTCCTACGAAGTTTCCCCGACTGTACAATTTAAAGTACTCAATGACAGCTCGTAGGTAGCCGCTCGCCTTGAATTTCAGGATCTTCGAACAGACAATAAAACGAGCGGAATATGGAGACCGTTAAACGATTATTTAATACCATATTTCGGTTGTTAAGGCCATCCGGACAGTTAATTTGATTTACCTACCATTGATATGATGTGTTGTGTTACTATGTAGTTTACTTCAGTACTTAATTTTTAAGTTATGTGTTTTTTAAAATTGCAACGTATGTATAAAGGTCCCAAAGGGAGAGGTCTAATTACGGGAATCTGCACTCAACGAGAGTAAAATATAGGCTCTAGTAACTGTCTACTCTGTCTAGATAGATGCAACTTCTCTGTGATGCTATGCCATTTAACAAATACTTTCAGTTCAGTTTGGTTCTTGACTAACCCTACTGACTGTTATAATATCACCTACTGCCAGGCTAAAGCGATTTATTGACATCCAACTGTCAAAATATGATAAAAATACCGGCCATATTTAATTTTACCACGTGATTAAGTTTACGACATTTGGTCATGCTCGCGAAATCGATATAGCTATTTATCGACATCCACCTATCAAAATATAATAAATATGGCCGCCATATTAAATTTTTCATATCATACCACGCTATAATTAATTTGGTCATGCTCGCGAAATCGATATTATTTCGTGGTGTCTATATTTTTTATCACGCACAGTCATGCTAGGGGGGCTGTAATAAACTTTTAGTTAGAAGAGAGATCTTATTAGACAAGACAATGCTGTAATCGTGTCGTATAGCCGGTTTGTGGAGGTCTGATGGAAGTCGTTCCACGCAAAATACTGACATTCCACTATCGGACAAATAGGTAGGTCAAATTTAGTTGTCCTAACCTGCCTACCTATATTTAAAAACATTATTTTGTTTGTTTATTATCACCAAAGATGATTGCACCATCCCCATTGTCGTCCAAACACAATAACGTTACATTGTTGTCTTGTTATAACTGTCTATTCTTTGTATTATATTTGCTGTATAGTTTATAAAAAATATTTTGTTTTCACTAGCTGTACCCTGCAGTTGCACCCGTGTAGTTCCTTTTCCCTTGACAGTACGGGGATAAAATATATCCCATGTTATTAGCAAAGGTACATGTGTGATCCACAGATGATTAATCTTGGTACATATGAATGGTTAAATGTCCTATTTATAATTATTTAAAGGTAATTTCAATAACCCATACATAAGGTTAAAGAGATATGTCCACAATAAAACAATTAATTTATTGTTTAGGTATATGGGTACTTTAATTGACGGACAGGCTGAAAACCAGTGCTGTGTCGCACCAGCGGCGTCACGGCGGATACTGAGTCTGTTCCACTATATAATTTTGTTATATTATAACATTATTCTGTAAATTCACATTTTGTATTAGATGTGGAAACAAATGGTTTAATTAAAATAAAATATCTATGGGTCCAATTGGAAGGTATATTCTTACAGATTCATAATTCCATGGTGGTGGTTTATGTGACTCATGGGGTCGGAGCCTTGACAAAGGATGTTTTGGTGGCCCTGAAAAGGGCCGTTGATGGGAATTTGCCGATGAGTCGTGGTGGGAGGATCGGCTAGTCTGCGTTACCGACTTGCCGTCCGCAGACCATTGCCCAGGGTGTGCCGGACGCATGCTCATTTTATGCTCCACTCGGGGAGGCTCCTTCCATGCACCCCATAATTCATTCATCGACAGCCTACTCTGAATGAGGACGCTCAGGCTATAGTCAACCACGCTGGCCAAGTGCGGGTTGGTCGACTTCACAGACAACCTTAGAATATCTTCCCAGGCGTGTGCAGGTTTCCTCACGATGTTTTCCTTCAAAGTGAGAGCATTGAATAAAATGATACGGACGAATTGGGATCCTACTTTTTTTTTTAAACTAAATATTACATACTAGCTGCGCCCCGCGGTTTCACCCGCGTAGTTTCCGTTCCTGTAGGAATATGGGGATAAAATGCTAGAAACCTTTCCACTGAATCACTCTATCTATTAAAATAATCCGCATCAAAATCAGTTGCGTAGTTTTAAAGATCTATGCATACATAGGGACATAGGGACAGAGAAAGCGACTTTGTTTTATACTATGTAGTGATAGTGATTTAAAAATCGAAAACACATTGGTACGTAGGGAGATGGAACTAGCCTCTTTCAAATTAAAATCAAAGGCCTACGTCATCTATGTTCACATCTATCCCTATAATATATTAGTATATCTTTACGCCAATATGACATTGGATTTTACGATGTACTTGGTATTCAAGACACCTTCTCATCATGACCTTCGAGAGAACATTACCTGACATACTGACTGAATTTTCAATTAGGTATTCAATATTGATTATTGAATGTAATACATTATTCAAACTTTTAAATCAGTAGGTAAATTTTGCAAAATAAAGGGGAACAAAAAATGGCTTGCTCCACTGCAGGGAAAGGCTTCTTATCTTATGGTAACAAACAGACAAGTACAAGAACACAAATGTTTGTGCTGACTGGGACCGAATCCGCAATCTTTAACATAGCAGGCAACAGAGTCACTTAATCTCTAATATACACCCTTATTTGCAATTAACATACATTTTTTTTATCTTCTAATATATAAAATTCTCGTGTCACAGTTTTCGTTGCCATACTCCTCCGAAACGGCTTGACCGATTCTCATGAAATTTTGTGAGCATATTCAGTAGGTCTGAGAATCGGCCAACATCTATTTTTCATCCCGAAATTCCTACGGGAACGGGAACGGGAACTACGCGTGTGAAACCGCGGGGCGTAGCTAGTTATTATATGTATTTAATTTATTTAATTTACGTGTACGTAACTAATTATTATTTAACTATATACGACTTACTCAGTTATAAAAACAAATTGAAGTATAAATGTTACGTTAACTAAAACTAATAAGTTTTCGTAATAAATGTTAACTAATTTGTTATTATTTTTTATTAATATAAACTTTATGTAAACTCTATTTTTAATTTATTTACTTACCCTTTTCTTATAAACTACATGATGCACTTGGTATTTGATTAATACGTGGCCTTTGTGGTTTTCTGTTAGATTTTCAAATTTTCAATCTAAATTACTCAATTTGATTTAAAATTGGGACTCAACGAGCTATGATATAATCTATTTACATAGAAAAAAGCTAAAAAGTAGAGTTAACTCTACCTAACAAAAATATTTATTTATAAAAGCAACATCCTGATTTAAAATATATAAGTTTTAAAAAATATTTTTCAAAAATGTTTCGATAAACAAACACAATATAAAAGCTCCTATTTTGAAGTCGGTTAAAAAACATGAAACTAAAACAATTAAAAATGGTTTCCCAGTAAATCAATTCTATCTATAATTTCTTTTAATTCAAATAAAAGGTATCGAAATATTAAAAAGGGATATAAATTATATCCTGGGGCATCCCGTTGCTACTCTAGACGTTCGACTGTGGACGCGCAAAGAGTAAGTTTACTTAAATAAAAACAGATGGGACACAAATATTATTAGATGATTTATTTTAAATTTATATGAGGTAATGTTTAGATTTAAAATGTGCACCTTCAAATTAGACGACTTCAAGTTGCGGGTTCGATTTCTGTGTGGGGTGAATATTTGTGTGAACCACAAATGTTTATCTCGGTCTGGGTGTGTGTGTGAATGAGTGTGTGCGTGGTACCTTAGATACAAGCTTCGAGCTTAGTTAGGGGTCAGTTACTATAATGAGATGATGTAGTGAATGATTATGTTATGTTATTGATAAAACTAAACTTAATATAAAAAATATTAAAAGTGATAACTTTAATTATTTTTCTAAACATGTGAAAAGTAATAAAAAAGTATCTTATTTCTATTTTATCTAATATAGTCATAAATTTGCTCAATGTAATTAGGTTGATTGATGCTTGACATTGTTTAATTACAAATTAGGTAATCTAGATTTTGTGGTTACTATGTTAAATCTAGATAAAGTTTTGATTAAGGTTATAACTATAAATAAAATTAAAAATTGAGGCTGCCGAGAAGAGCTCTCAAAAGATTAGCAGTTGGTTTAACCAAAAAGAATATCGTAGCACACACAAAGAAGCACGATTTTAATTTACAAATAGAGTATATAATCGTTGTATATTAATATTTTATATAATTTAAACACATTGTAATTTACATCATACTAAGTTTATGTAAGATGTACATATAAAAAAAATGCAACAATAAAATACTCTTTCAATTCGAATCAATGCTTCTTTCAAGTGCGTTCAACCAACCAAACAAACTTAATAAAATTCAATATTAGTAAAAAATATTCAATTTTCCTACATAAAATAAAAATACCTACAAATATAAATGCCTATCTAAAGGAGATAAACAGTGTAAGCGTTGTGTCCCTTCTACCTATTCATAATTTACGCTCTTTGATAAGACAGGCGGTGCAACGATCAAGACCAAAATAGAACGCGGTTTGAACGCGCGCGACGCACTCCTGCGCACCGATGGATTCTTAATTTAAAAAATACGATTTATCTGTCAACTTGACAATATTGCCCGTCCTTTTTTAATTGTTGATTTTAAAGTGAAATGGAGCGATAAGTGTTTTATAATTCGTAATATTTGTTTTGACAATCAGTGATCATGTTTAAGTGTATACTTTTGTGCCTTGTTTTACTTGCGGGACGTTATGTGAGCGGTGAGAAATTGGTTTATTTGTAATACTTTAGTTGTATTCTGAGCTTTAACTTCGAGAGCGTTGCTAAGTTAACTAGTATTAATTGTAGAGAATTAACGATTAATGTTTTAATGTAGATAAACTTTTTAACTCCCGACGCAAAAAGAGGGGTGTTATAAGTTTGACGTGTCTGTGTGTGTGTGTGTGTATCTGTCTGTCTGTGGCATCATAACTCCCGATTTCAATTTAGTTTTTTTTGTATTAAAGGGGACTTACGTGCGTGTGTTCTTAGACATGTTTGATGAAAATCGGTTGACCCGTTTAAAAGTTATGGTGTTGGGGGTTTTTTAAATTTTTAATTTAATGTTTTTGTCTTAGTGTATGTAGACTAATAAGTATTATAGAGAGGAATTTATTCAAATGTTATTTTAATTTATAGTTTGTAATAAATAGGCCGAAACTACTTGCCCGATAACCAATTATGTGCTTCAAATGTCCCTTATAACCAGAATAAAATATAGGCAGGATATTTTTTATCCCAAACCTCTCACAGAGTTGTAATTTATGCGGATTTCTGACGACCCAAATAATAAAGCGATTATCATAGTCGTTCAGAGGGTTCGATTCCCGTTAGGAGTAAATATTTGTGTAATCCACTTTTATCTCTGCCTGGATGTGTTTATAATAGTGTCACTGTGTAGTTTCTGATACTTTGGAAATAGGCTATAAATTTAATTAGTAATTGATCTCAAAAAGGCAAAGAATGATTAATTTATGTTATGTTTATTTATGTATATGATCTCAGAACAAAACTGAACTAAAATAACTTTGGTAGACATTGTTGCTAACTCAAGTTGCTAAATCGTCTAAGTTTTCAATGATAAGAGTATTTTTTAAATAATACTATGTACTTGAAATTAATCAAAATCCTAACTAATATTATAAATGCGAAAGTAACTCTGTCTGTCTGTCTGTTACCTTTTCACGGCTAAACTACTGAACCGATTGACTTGAAATTTGGTACAGGGGTAACTTATGTTCCGGGGAAGAACATAGGCTGATGTTTTATCCCGAAATTCCTACAGGAACGGGAACTACGCGGGTGCAACCGCGGGGCACAGCTAGTCACCTATAAAAATATTATCTCATATAAGTAGGTATTGTTGTAAGTATGTGGGTATTTTTAATTCGCGTAAAGAAGCTTTATTGCAAAAATACTCTAAATTTTTCTCGAAAGTTATTTTTCATAGAAGCATTCGCGTAAATCAATGAAATCATTCAGGTTCTTAATGTACCTACTTATAATTTTCATGAAATTATTTAATAAATAATATTTTAAAAAGTCAATTTTCTTAGATACCGGAAGCGTGAATGAATCCGGAAAAAATCCATTGTAAAATGAAAATTGTAATAGTTTCTTCATTGCCCGTTTGTCATTTACTTTCAAGGAATAACCCACATATTCTTTCATATTTTTTTCTTCTTGATTCTCAAGAGCTAAAGAAAGAAAACGTGGTTTCTAAACTATAGAAACCGTTTTTGAATAAGACAATTTGTAGTAGAGAGCGTAAAATATTTTATACTCTCCCCAAAAAAGTTGTTAAATAAATGAAATCTTGAATGATTTTTTACGGTAAATTAATTACACGGAAAGTGGGTGATTGATGATTGACATGACCAACATTGTCATATCGCAAGGAAACCTGCACACACCTGCGAAGAAATTAAGGTTGTAAAATTAAAACCAGCACTTGGCCAGCGTAGTTGACTAAAACCTGATCTCCCTAATTCAGGGTAGGCTCGAGCCCCTCGGTGGGGACATTATACGAGCTGATGATGATGATACATCTATACTAATATATTAAGCTGAAGAGTTTGTTTGGTTGAACGCGCAAATCTCAGGATCTACTGGTCCGATTTGAAAAATTCTTTCGGTGTTATATAGCCCATTTATCGAGGAAGGCTATAGGTTTATTTATATCCATATTCCCACGGGAACGGGAACTATCTGGGTAAAACCGTGGGGCGCTGCTAGTCTAATATAAATAGTGAAAGAGAGGTCTTTATCCTCTATCTATTATTGCAGTAATAAGCCAATAAGACCTACTTATTAACCTAAAAGAAATGGCGAATAAACTAGCAGTAAGCACTCTAGTTAACAAGATAATCTTCTTCATTGGTCAATGTGCATCTACCCACATAATGGCGATATTTCATGTCAATTTTCCTGCATGGCCGAGTGACCCCATTAAAGATTGTTTATTTAGTTCGAAACACATTGATGTACAAAAATCCAAGATGTACAATCCAATCCAAGACAAGTCTAACAATCCTGTCCGCAAAAAACAACAATTTATGAATTAAATTATCTTTAAACTACAAACATCATCATCAGTTCATATAATTAAATCTCCACCGAGGGGCTCGACTCGAGCCTACCCTTAATTATGGTCATTAGGCTTAGTCAACGCTGACCAAGTGTGGGTTGGTCGACTTCACACACAACCTTTGAATTTCTTCGCAGGAGTATGAAGGTTTCCTCATGATGTGTTTCTTCACCGTAAGTTCACTCTTAGCGATAAACATATTTTATTGTAAATTCAACTTTATACGGCTAGTTTAAAGTTGAAAAAGACTATATTAAAATGAGTGCACTGTGTGCTCTTTTTACAGGGACGATTTAGGATGTACATCTTAGGTTTTTGTACACCAATGTACGAATCACATTTGTTTATCCTCATCAAATGGTTTTCAGCTGGCGTTTGAAGTATTTTAAAATCATTGTTTGGTTATTTTTAACCGGTTCCTACTTGATTTAACTGGTTCCAGCTGGATTTTAATGGGTTTCGTGTATTGGTTTTGTTAATTTTTATGGTTGTTATATCACATGCTTAGTTTGGCGTGATGATTATGAGACTCTTTCTCATATTATCATTGTACTAATATGAGTATTCTATCATCATATATTTAATATCATCGGTGAGATAGAAGCCTTTGATTTACAATGGTATCTTATAGGCATCATTTTACAAGAAGATACTTACCCACTTATGTAAGTCAGGTTAGGAAAGGTTAGTTGAAAATAGATAAATGGGGCCTATCCTTTTTTTGAAACATCAAACAATAAAATAATGACGATGTTTATGTGACCGAATATTTATTATTTATTTTATGGAGCATTTAAGTTAAAGTGGTTATAACATCCTACGCAAGTAGGTAACTAACTCGCAACAATAATCAAAAGTAGTTAAATTCTTAAACGACATTTAGGACTCACGTTTCCAATACCAGGAACTCATAATTTCAAGAAGAGATCTTCAAAATTGAAAAAGGAAATGTTTGACTTCAAATTAATGAAATGTAATGCTTTGTTATATTGGAAGAGCACTTTAAACTTTTTGGGGTCCAAAAGCAAAACGTGTTCTTTTTTGACATTAAGGATTTTGATCGCGGTTTTCATTTTGTTACTAAATCTGCAACTTTTACTATACGTAAAGGCATGTCAGTCCCATCATCCTTAAGTAACGTTCCGAGCTACTCACATGTTTTGTCTTTGTCACTTGATATACTATAAAGTAAGAATAATATTAAATTTAAAAACCCCCCAACACAATTACTTTCAAACCCCCATAATTTTTAAACGGGTCTACCGATTTTCATCAAACATGTCTTAGAACACTCGCACGTAAGTCCCCTTTAATACAAAAAAAAAGCTAAATTGAAATCGATTCATCCGTTCGGGAGCTATGATGCCACAGACAGACAGATACACACACATATATACACACACACACAGACACGTCAAACTTATAACACCCGTCTTTTATGCGTCGGGGGTTAAAAATTAGCCCACTGACAAGTGCAAGTTTAAGTTAAGATACTTTAAAATGTTAATTTAATAAATTTAGTGAGCTACAGCCATTTATCTGATCTTATAACTCACTATTAACTAACGATGAGTTTCTCAGAACCACCTAAGTATAAAATACGATACGGCAAAGTTCATTTCTAGTTCTTAGAACTACGTAAGGATTGATGTGTATTCATATTGTTTATATTAATAAGATATTAATTGTTCTCATGTTATCAGATGTAAATAAAAATAAACTTATATTAATATTTATTTATTGGCTTGGATTACTGCGATATCTACAAAGAGGAAATATTTGTTTGTTTGTTTGTAACGAATAGGCTCCGAAACTACTGAACCGATTTAAAAAAATATTTCACCATTAGTAAGCTACATTCAGCCTGAGTAACATAGGCTATTTTTCCCTGTATTCCCACGGGAATGGGAACTATGCGAGTGAAAACGCGGAGCACTGCTAGTTTACTTATGTAATTCCTGTTTCTGCAGATTCTGTATAGAAAACCGGGGTTTAAAAGTATCATATATCCTTTCCCAAAGCCTGATGTGGGGTTGGTTTTTGGCCTAAAGGTCTAGGGGGAGGGGGGCATATATGAGACAATGATAGATACCTACTACTTGACCATTCGATCTTATGGCTTTCGCACATTTGGCCTTTCGATCAAATGGCCCTTCGGCCAAATGGCGTTTCGTTCATATGACACTTCGATCATTTGGCCTTTCGATCAAATGGCCCTTCGGCCAAATGGCGTTTCGTTCATATGACACTTCGATCATTTGGCCTTTCGATCAAATGGCCCTTCGGCCAAATGGCGTTTCGTTCATATGACACTTCGATCATTTGGCGTCGGACAAATGGCTTTCTCTTAAATGGCTTTCGATCTCGTGTCATAAACCCATTGTTTTAAGACTTACTGTATCATAGGTATTAATTCTAAAAGCTAAACTCTAAATATATGTATGTTGCGACTATATTCTTATCTAGATTTAATCTATTTAATAAATATGAGTATAATCTTACGATTATATTTTATATAAAATCTAACATACTTCTTTTCCTGCGATCATAAACTTCTTCTTCTATCGTGTCAATGGCCACAAAATAATATATTTAAGTGAAGAAAATGAAATAATAAATACTAAATTTTCCCGGACCAAAACTCAGCTACATCTACACCAGCGCCATTTGCCTCCATCAGCTCAAGCTCGATTGATGTATGTGAATACGAAAATGGTCAAATCGACAAAGTCGCTGCGATATCGTTACGGTTTTCATTACGTGAATCGGGCTACAGGGGCCTAAGTCTGCAATTTGATCAGACAATATGTTGATATTGGGGCACCATAACGAGAGTGTCAGAAATTTGGTATTCTGCTAAAATTTATTCATATGGCAAATAACTCCAATTCTAATATCCAATCCCATTCCAGGCTACAACATAGGCGACGAGATGACCCAAACCATCCAGCGATGCTGTAACGACGGCTCCATGTTCGCGCGAACCAGGATAGACACGGACTGCTCCTCATCACAACCCTTGCCTAAGAACATCCCAGCAGCGTTCGGGTCTCTCTGCCTTATAGCCAGGACGCAGTGCTGTAAGGATTACTTCTTGTAAGTAAGAACTAATCTTAAGACTAAAGACTATATATTTCATTTGATAACCAAGGCTACCGTAAGGCTGCGGGTTCGATTCCCGTACGGGGTTTATATTTGTGTGAACCACAAATGTTTGTCTCGGTCTGAGTGTGTGTGAATGTGCCTAGTTTCTGATACCCTAGATACAAGTTTCGAACTTAGTTAGGGGTCAGTTACTATAATGAGATGATGGAGTGACTGATTATGTTATGTTATGTTATATCTTGCATTTGACGATTTAGATAGCAGAGTGGTCAATATGCCGAGCTGCCGTAAGTTTGCGGGTTCGATTCCCGTGCGGGGTGAATGAAACCATCGATGCTGTGTCAACAACATAGTCACAGTGCTTAAATGTAGAGCAGGCAAAAAGTAAACTAACTTTTGACGTATACTACTATTTTATCAAAAATATTTCAGCACACAAATGACCCGTATAAAGATTTGATTAAATAGGGATGTCGACTGGGTAAACAAAACGAAATTGTGACTAGTCCGTGGGACAGTTTTCAAATAACATTAAATTAAAAATTTAAAGAACCCCCAACACAATTACTTTCAAACCCCCATAACTTTTAAACGGGTCAACCGATTTTCATCAAACATGTCTAAGAACACTCGCACGTAAGTCCCTTTTAATACAAAAAAATACTAAATTGAAATCGGTTCATCCGTTCGGGAGCTATGATGCCACAGACAGACAGATACACACACACATACACAGACACGTCAAACTTATAACACCCCTCCTTTTGCGTTGGGGTTTAAAAAATACTGGACACGTATTTCTTTTTTTATCAAATTAATAAAACTGACTTAGTTATAACGCATTAAAGTTCAGGAGTGAGGGCTTGAGACGATAATTCTTGGTAAAAAAAATTACGTAGCTGTGACGTCACACGAGTTTTCTATGCACTATATCGTCTTAATTATTTGTTTGTATCGAGAGAAAATACGTGTCCAATATTTTTGCGAAATCTATCTGACGGACTAATTAGATTTTTTTAGTCGACATCCCTCTCTTTTCCGAACCTTTTATCCCATGTCTATTTGGGGTCGGTTTTCAGTTTAACCAGATTTGGCGGAATGTCAGTATTTTACGTGAAGCGACTGCCATCAGACCTTCACAACCCAGAGGGCTATACGTCATTTTTTGGTTAAACCAAATGTTAGACTTTTGAGGGCTCTAACGACCCGTAACGACTATCGATGATGTTAGTACGACAACCGGGACCGACGGCTTTACGTGCCCTCCGAAGCACGGAATTGCTCATGAAATTAAAAGTAATTTTTAAGTAATGACCTATCACAGTCATGACGTTGCTTAACCGCACCGATCACAAGTGATCCTCGGGTAGCATTGGGCCATGAGCGCTTCAACATAAGTATGTCTCTTTAGTCGACATCCCTATTGCGGAAAATTTCAACTCCTTATTTATTTATGAAAAGGTACATTAACAGTAGTACAATATCACTTCCATGTAATAACATATTTTCAATTATGACTCCATTAATAAAGAAGGATAAAATATGTTTTATTAATAAAATATTCCTGTTGAGCTTTATCTTGTATTAAGGACATTTAATTTAGGTCAGGGTTAATATGTAATGTAAGTAATTAAGAACAATTTATTTTCCTTGTTATAATTATAAATTGACCTATATTTTATATACATACAGTTAATAATTAATTTATTATTGTAATTAAAGAGCTTGTAAGACCTTAAATGCAAACAATAGGATAAAAAAGCTGTCATTAACTGATTATATAAATAAATCATTCACTACATCATCTAATTATAGTAACTGCCCCATAACTAAGTTCGAACTTGTATCTAGGGTATCAGAAACTACGCACACACTCGTTCACAGACACACCCAGACCTAGACAAATATTTATGGTTCACACAAATACACACATCAAAAGTGTCTAGGGATCAACATATATTTTTGCAATAACTTTTCTCCTGATTGATATTAATTAAAATTTTCTTTAAGGATTCATCAAATAAAGTGTTTTCGTTTGTCACAGTAACGATAAACCAAGTCACCTTTGCATTAATAAAGAAATTTGCCATTTTCCTAATAAAGGGATTTTTTACATTTGAACCACTAACATTAAAGTTAGAAAAAAAGACTGAAATAACAGTTTTCTTTAAAATTTTATTGGGTAACTTAAACAATTAATAATCCGTGTTTCTACCGCGAACACTAACAACACAAGAACATCGGTTTGGCATACTCAAAATGAGTTCATCCAAATCACGCTGTGGAATGGCCGCCCATGTTCGTTGCAACAACAAAAAAAGGTCTTCTTGCGACTGGATACCCTCCATATTCGGCAGAGCTCTTCTCTGTAGCATATCCCATGCATGCTCAATCGGGTTCAAGTCTGGCGACTGAGCAGGCCAGGGCAGGACATTGATGTTAGCTGCGGCGAGAGTCTGTCTTACAACTCTTGCGGTGTGCGGTCGTGCATTATCATGCATTAACTGAAATAAGGGACCGATTTGCACTTGTAGAGGAACGATGACGTCTGATACAATCGTCTCAGCATAAATTTGAGCGTTGAGGTTGCCTCTGATCCAAATCAACTCAGTTCTTCCGCCGATCCAAATACCCGCCCATACCATGATGGTTCCACCACTATAAGGATGGACTTCCTGGCAGGATTTTAATCGCTGTTGGCGTCCAGGGGTTCTCCAGTGTCGTATACGTCTTGTATCCGGTCTCATACCAAAACGAGACTCATCAGAAAAGCACACGAAACGCCATTGTTCTTCTGCCCAATTTCTGTGTTCAAGAGCCCATTGATATCGAATCCTACGATTGTGCATTGCTATAGGTGGTACCCGTAGCGGTCTTCGGGAATGAAGGTTCACTTCATGCAAGCGGTTTCTGACTGTTTGGTCGCTAATTAAGTTCCCTGAAGAGTGATGAAGCCGCACGGCTAACATCATGGCGGTTATTGTTGGAGCTCTTCGAGTTAAGATTTGAATGTATCGGTCTTGTCTCCGTGTGGTGCAGCGATACCGTCCTCCATGGCGCTCAGCCACGGTACCAGTGCTTCGGTAACGTGTCCAAAGTCGACTGATAACACTCTGACTTGTATTCAGAGCTAAAGCCACAGTACGTTGCCGGGAACCAGCTTCTATCATTCCCACGGCTCTGAGCATTTCTTCCCTGCTTAAATGACGTCGCCGCTCCATAATAACGTTGGTTTTAATCAGTAGTAGGGAAACAGTAGCACTAATAATGTCTTCAATGCGTTGTATGTTTTTATAGGGAAAATATTGACAGCTGATTTTCATCTTTTACTCGAATTTGATTCACAGTTCCTGATTCAAATTATGAAATGCACCAAAAAGGATCCATATAAATTTATAAAATCATAAATTTATTACAAAGCCACATCTCAATCTCAAGAAATCCGCATAAAAATGCTTGATCCCTAGACACTTTTGATGTGTGTATTCACCCCGCAATATCGAACCCGCAACCTTACGGATGGCAGTCCGGCATGGTGACCACTCTGCCATCGAGGTCGTCAGGTCGTTATATTAGATTACAGTTATTTTATTTTATTTTTTATTTTTATTTTATTAATTTTAGGGAAACTTACGCTTACAAAAGGCCATTTACATTAGTTTCCACAAATAAAAAGAGTTAGCTGGAGTATGTGTGACATTTAAAATAAATGCGATCTCATACTTGTTCAAAAATTTTTTTGAGAAATTAAAAATAGTGCTAATCTAGGAATGGAACCAGACGCCTCCAGCTTGATGTTTAATTCAAGATTGTCATCAAAACGAATTAGGGCCTATTTCACCATCTTCAAGTAAAGTACTACTACTCACAAGTTATGTCTTTGTCACTTGATATAAAGTAAGAAAGAGACAAAACTAACTTTACTTGGTGAGTAAGTTTACTTGAAGGTCGTGAAATAGGCCCTTATAAAAATAATTTGCTCGTTTGGCTTCTTCAAAATCGATTCCATTTGTCATTTTAACAAAGATTGTTTCTTAATTTTTTGACATAAATAGTTACTCTTCTTTGTGTTTTAATAACAAAAAAACTCGTATGTTCCCATATTCACAAGTACTTGGTTATACACTGTTATAGTTTAATTTAACCCATGGGTTTAACCCAAGCAAAGTTCTAATAATAAAATTGTTTTGGATTTTCTATTTTAGATGCGGAACTTCCAAAACCTTGCTGACGGCTCAACATGTGTTCTTAATCAACCGTTATTTATTAGGTTTACCATATTTAATAAAAACAATGGGTTTACCAATATTTTTATTGGTTCTTCCCAGAAATTAAATAGGTATAGGTCTTAATAAATATATGTGTTAATTGCTTATCGCGGATGACAAACGAGTATAACACTGTTTTTGTCCTTTGTTTAACAGTCATTGATCATCATCATCAGCTCATATAATGTCCCCACCGAGGGGCACGAGCCTGCCCTGAATGAGGGCGATTAGGCCTTAGTCAACCACGCTGGCCAAGTGCCGGTTGGTTGACTTCACACACAACCTTAGAATTTCTTCCCAGGTGTGTGTAAGTTTCCTCACGATGTTTTTCCTTCACCGTAAGAGCGTCGAAATTAACGTATGTACTTATGAATTCGTAAATTAAAAATACATTGGTACGTGACGGGACTGGTGGGGTTCGAACCAGGCACCTTCCGATCGGAAGTCAACGGCCTTATCCCCTGCGCCACCGACGCTCTCAGCCAGTCTCAGTCATTGATATATGGCTACAACTCCAATGAATTAAAAACCCACTTTGGCTAACCATCACTTTTATGAGCGTACCAAGCGTTGCTTTACCGTAATGATTTGAAATCCTAATCCTAACTAATATTATAAATGCGAAAGTAACTCTGTCTGTTACCTTTTCATGGCTAAACTACTGAACCGATTGCCTTGAAATTTGGCACAGGGGTAGCTTATGGTCTGGGAATGAACATAGGATACTTTTTATCTCGAAATTCCCATGGGAACGGAAACTACGCGGGTGAAACCGCGGGGCGCTGCTAGTTATCCATATTTAGCACTGGGCTATAAGTGCTCCTAGTATTGCTTTTATTTATGTAGGTAAATAATTAATTATTTTTTCTTGTTTTCAGGAAGAAAAAAGACTGTGACAACGGCATGGACATAGCTGCGAGTAATAGTATATGTGACACCGTCTCCGGAACAATGAAGGTAACATTTTGTGGAATTTTCTTCAACTAAATACGCGAGAATAATCGTGAAATAAACATGGCTGAAACATAGAGGTAATAAAAGTTGATCGTAAATTCGTGATAGTATGTGTGGTCTAAATAGTTACTTATTTAGAACTGCCATCAGATTTAAACAACAGAGAAGGCGCTACGACTTCATGTTAGACTTTTGAAACCTTATTCGCGTCGAAAGTTTCACTAGTAGTTTTTCCACTTAGTTTTTTTTCGGTCTGTATTAGCCATGAAAAAGAGAACTAGGCATCTCTTTAAGACGGATGTCCTAAACTGACTCCATGATCTGTGGTATTAGTGTTAATTTCTTGAAATTTGGTTCAGCGATTTAAGCGTGAAAGAGAGTTACTTTTGCATATGGCATTAGCGATAACGTTACAAACTTTCTTTCGTGTTTATAATATTAATACAGATTTATATAGTCCTTGACACATTACATTTGAACGTGCTAACATACTTTTGATTCTATATGTATACTTGTGATACGTGTAGTGTTATCAACAAGTTATTTTAATTACGTTATCACATCTCTGTGAAAGTAAATATTAAACTGATCGTTACTCAGAACTTTGCAGTTATCTTTGATTGTTTAAGGCTATTTGTTTATTATTTTAATAGGAACAATGTGGTTTTTGTTAAGACTTTTAACATAACGCCGTATTGGCATGAATTTTCGTTAGATTTTCACAGTGAAATCATTGTGGAGTTAGTTAAACCTAATGATTAGGGCTTAGGTGATCATTTAGGTATACCTAGGTAGATATAGTATTTAACACAACATAACATAACATAATCATTCACTACATCATCTCATTATAGTAACTGACCCCTAACTAAGGTCAAAACTTGTATCTAGAGCATCAGAAACTACGCACACACTCATTCACATACACACCCAGACCAAGACAAACATTTGTGGTTCACACAAATATTCACCCCGCACGGGAATCTTACGGATCTTACGGATGGCAGTCCGGCATGGTGACCACTCTGCCATCGAGGTCGTCATTTGATCACGCCGATGATCAAAGTGGAATAAACAAATACTGCACCTTTATTCATAAGTACCTATTATAAAGTTGCAACTCGGCCGCGGTGCAAATTGTTGCCCTATTATATCGTTATTTGGGTTCCGTATTAGATTTTTTTCAATTAATTGCAAAATGAGTATCTAGATTATTATTGGATTTGTTTCGAGTATTTCAGAGTAACTTTAGCACATGATATACCAAAGTATAACACCACAGATTACTAAAGAGTAACTTTGGTGTAATATTTATCTTGTAATAAGTAGGTAATTAGGCTCTCTCGTTATCTGTTATCATACGTGATAGTTGAGTTTACTCTGCACGGTACATATTCACTTCCTTATTAGTTTTTGTGGTTTTACTTAATGAAATTAACACTTTGTCATTATTTAACTTTATTACTATGGATTTAACTTGTGTCATTTTTAACCCCCGACGCAAAAAGACGGGTGTTATAAGTTTGACGTTTCTGTGTATATGTGTGTGTGTGTGTATATGTCTGTCTGTGGCATCATAGCTCCCGAACGGATGAACCGATTTTAATTAAGTTTTGTTTGTATTAAAGGGGATTTACGTGCGAGTGTTCTTAGACATGTTTGATGAAAATCGGTTGACTTGTTTAAAAGTTATGGGGGTTTGAAAGTAATTGAAATTAATTTTTAATTTTAATGTTCATAATTTTGATATTAGTACAACGAGGCTTAGGATTATTACTTTTTGCTCAAAATATAAAATACTATTATTTCAGACTATGCTCTAGGTATGTCCCGCGGTTTTCTCCCATTTTTTTTATTACCGGATGGCTACGCCCTGTAATAACTCTGCATGCTAAATTTCAACGCAATCTCTTCAGTAATCTGTGCGTGTTGTGTCGAGCTGTGTATTGATAGATCAATCATTCAATCAGTCTGTCAATAGAAGAAGATAATTAAATATAAACAATCTAGTCCGCCATCTTTAGGATTCCGCCATTTTAGATTTAGAATAACGTCAAAATTAATCTGACATTAGAAAAGGCTAACATAACTTCTCAAGTCATTTATTTATTTATTTATTTAAATAGGAACACCAACAGTATAATATATTAAAAATTACAAAGTGTTATAATAAAAAGGCCTTAATCTAATATACATACCAATTATTCACCAGTAAAAAGAGAAAAATCTATCTTCAAGCTAAAAGTTAAGGAGCATTATCTATCTTTATGTATCTAATTATGTATCTTCTTTTTTAGTAGTCGATTTGTTACTTTCAACTATATTTATATATTTAATATATTGTATATATATATATATATATATATATATATATATATATATATATATATGTTATTCATTTTGTTTTATTATGTTACTTCGTACTCTCTCTTTTTTATTTATTTATTTATTTATTTAATGCTTTATGTACACACAGTTATAGATATAAATTAAAGGCATTTTAATTTGTTATACATAGGCGAGTCTAACCCTGTAAGGGTTTTCTTCCGACAAACCTCCGAGACAGGATATAAGAATACTGAGGTTGTACAGGTGCACTTACATTAATTAATCTACATATGGACATACATATAACACTTAGGTATATACACAAATAATTTATAATATATATACTAAATAAATATGTATACTTATAATATAAATATATATATATATATATATATATATATATATATATATATATATATATATATATCTATAACTGTGTGTACATAAAGCATTAAATAAATAAATAAATAAATAAAAAAGAGAGAGTACGAAGTAACATAATAAAACAAAATGAATAACATAATTATAACGAAGTCATAAAAAGTTTAAATGTTTTAATGCACTTATTATATATGGATTATATCTATGGTTATTGGTTTTATCATAATTCCTAAATGTTTCTCTCCCAGGTGTGCTGCGATGACTGCGTCAGAGGCACAGCTGTTGGCAACACGAAGGGCGCAGCGGGGTGTGTGCTGCAGAACCACTCCAGTGCCGAGGAGTTGCTCTCTAGAGAGGCTTTTGTGCATTGTTGTATGGTGAGGACATGTTTTTTATTATTTTCAAACATTCTTGCTTGGGTTTGAGATCATCAACACGCAGTGGGCTAGCGAGGTGATTTGATTACTTCTAATATTTTCCAAAAATAGCTGGATTTCGGGACCAACACGTATATGACAAGTGTGGCGATGAAGCCTATTCCTCTTCACTGTTTTGATAGCATCTATGAGAGAAGCCTTTGCCTTGTTTTGAGGTCTAAGGCCGCGACTCCACCAAAGCGAAGATCTGTGCTGTGTGCCGCTTTTAAACAACCAAAGATTTGTGTAATTGACATATCTCCTCTCCGCTCAGTTTCAGTGGAGTGGAGAGGAGATGAGATGGAGTGGAGATCGCTGTGCGGAGATGTGTAATATTTGTATGACGATGGAAGCGGAGGTGTGAGCTGTGAACGACGCGCAGTGCGCAGTGGAGATCATCTCTTTTCACACAGCACACATTTCCGCTTTGGTGGAGTCCCGGCCTATGTTTACTATGAGTTTATTCAAGCAAATTTTGAACCTGCAATAAATAGAAAAGGACTTAACATTAGTATGTTCACTATGATATGTACATAAATACATATCATGAATGTGAAAGTTTGTGTGTATGTATTTATGGCTAAACCATTTTTTTTAATATTATGTTATCAGAAAGCAGCCAACGAAGGTGCCCGTACAAGTATTACCACAAAGAAACCTGACAGTAAGTACATTACGAGTAAAATATCAGTACCACTACTGTCATACTATCATTTCACACTCAAATGCTAATAAATAAATAAACTTATCCACATATCACACATCGCCACCTAGTTCAAACTAAACAAAACTTGTACTATTTCGTAAGTAGACAAATATTACTTAACATTAACAAATGAAATGTAAATGTTAATTGTAGAATTTGTCTACGAATAACTGTAAAACAAATGACGCGATCCGCTTTACACGGGCCTAATTTTCCTAGGAAATCTTTCTCATTGATGACAAAGTACAATAACATTAAATTTATAATTTAAAAACCCCCAACACAATTACTTTCAAACCCCCATAACTTTTAAACGGGTCAACCGATTTTCATCAAACATGTCTAAGAACACTTGCACGTAAGTCCCCTTTAATACAAAAACTAAATTGAAATCGGTTCATCCGTTCGGGAGCTATGATGCCACAGACAGATACACACACACACAGACACGTCAAACTCATAACACCCCTCTTTTTGCGTCGGGGGTTTAAAATCAGTGCCTTTACTTCTTAGATTAGCCCGAATGTACTAACCAACATTTTTGTATTTTATATACTTATGCGTGGTTTTGGAAGGCCTTCACACAAATTTTAACAAACACTGAAGGTACAGTTTCGATAATGATGTCAAATATTGTAGCAAATTAACCGACCATAATTTGAGTAATAATTCTTTAAAATATTTCCATATTTCAGCGTTAGCATCAGTCTGCGAGGATTACGCGCCGACTGAGCTATGTGCTCACCACTGCATCCCAATCCCAGGGTCTTACAGATGTGAATGCAATCCGGGATTCATGTTAATGCCTGACGGGAGAAATTGTAGGGAGGTAAGGGAACATTTTTGAAACTTAAATGACCATTATAGGTAACGTCAGAGTCAGATAAAAGGCACCTCTTGGTAATTCTTACTTGGCTATGTCAATCAAGGGAGGCACTTTTATCTGAAAGCGTATAGAAAAGCACTTGACCGTTCACACTCAACCGATTATACGTTAGTGCGTTGAGTGTGAACGGTCAAGTGTTTTTCTGGCGTTACGCGACCGATAATACGCGACGCATGTTCCGTCAGATATGAACCTTCCCTACGGCACGACAGCGACCTTATCCTTGATTTGGCTCATGTAACTTATTCTCGGCCAACCCCTTCCTCTTCCTTCTACTTTTCCCTTTAAGATGTTCAATACAAATCTGTCAGGTCGTTTATTGTGCCCTATTAACTTAGTTAGGGGTCAGCTACTTTAATGAGATGATGTAGTGAATGATTATGTTATGTTATTATTTTTCTTTAATATAAAATATTAAATATACATACAGGTAACAAGAAACAGATGCAAGCCCCACAATCATTGTCAGCACAAGTGTAATGACAATGGAGTTGACGTGCTGTGCTCTTGTAAAAGGGGATACGAACTGATGCCAGATGGAAAGTCTTGTCAGGGTATGTAATCAACTAATACTAGTCAAAGATTTGGTGATAAGATAACTCAAAGTACTGGCCATTAAAAATAAAGGTAGGCTGGACAAAATAAAAAGTATGTTGTGGCCACCTTGTATTATAATGTTGGCTGCAAGAAGATTCTACGAAATTCAAAAACTTAAAACCATCTGCCAATTCCAGAACAAACAAGAATTTCTCAATAATGTATTTACAGTTCCCGATAGCACGGTCAAACAAACAAACTCTGCCTCTTTACAACATTAGCATAGCATACATTAACAATTATCGTATATTTCAGATATAAACGAATGCCAGCTAGACATCCCAGTGTGCCTGGTCGGTATGCAGTGTCACAACATCCAGGGCTCCTACAAATGTATATCGATGAAAAGCACCCACAAGTTCGTTGGGAAAGGCCAGTGTCCCTCAGGATTCGCGAGGAACATCAATAATAATGCTTGTGATGGTAAATATTTTAGCCTTATTTAAGATCTAGTTTTGAAGTTCTGATTTTAAGACTTGTCGATTTAGATTCTGAAATTTGGTTCAGATATTTTATTATTTTGACCATCCCGGTATCACCAGCACCAGCACCAGCCTGCCAAGTCCAAGGTCTCAGGTTCAATTCGTGGACTGAGTTATGTATGATTTTCTAAACATGAGTTGGGATTGTGATCAATTACTGGAGTTGCGCAAGTGTGGCGATTACGTTTATTCAACAACCGTTTAAAATTTGTATAAAACCTTTTTAATTATGTTGCCTTTAGCTTAATTGACATAACCATAAGTGTACCAACTGGCAATAAGCCCATATTTGTAACCACTTTTCCCTAATCCACAGACATAAACGAATGCAAGCTGCCTAACCCCCCGTGCCCGGCCTACCTCTGCGAGAACACAGTGGGGGGCTACAAGTGCGGGGGCGTGTCGGGGGACCCCGCCAACCTCAGCACCACCCCCCGCGCGCCCGTGGAGGACCGGTGCCCCCCGGGGTTCAGGCTTGGAGTCAGGGGGGAGTGTGAAGGTTAGATGTGCATATTTATTAAACTAATTTATTTTATGATGAATTTCTTATGCGGGCGTGAATAGCAAAAACAATGGAGCAAAAACTGTGAATTAAGTGGTGGAGTTGGACCTAGGCAGATCTTGCCTATGCCAAAGATTAAGGGTTTGATTCCCGATTAAGCCAAATTTTTGTGTAGACACCGATATTCTGCGAGAATGTGGTACAGTAAAGCCCGCCCCATGATCAAACTATGATAATCTCTTTCCTATTTCTACTACTTGCCTGCTTATACTTAACTCACCAGTTTTATTTACAGACGTAGACGAATGTGAAACAGGCAAAGACGACTGCAACCGCATGTCTCAGTTCTGTATCAACACGCACAGCTCGTTTTACTGCCAAGACAAGGTGTCCAAACATTGTCCGCCTGGGTTCAAGATAAACACTTCTACCAGCAAATGTGAAGGTAATTACAATAATGTTGTTAATTGCCATTACAAAACTATATAAAAATAATTTGAATCCCTCATCGGAATAAAAAAACGAGCATTTGAAAAGTGAGTTTTGCTGAGTCAAATTTGGAAATATTAGATTTTTGAAGTCACTAACAAGTCACTCACCATATCTTGTAAATGGCTAAACAGAGTTTCATATAACTTACATATAAACTCATGTTCTTTCATTTGATACTTTATTAAGTACTTCTTATCCCCAATTTCTTGTGGCAAACCTGCGCTGATAGTTAAAATAAATCTTTTGTATAGAAAGGTCATTTAAGCAGAACGCTATTCGCTATAGACTGATTTTGTTCAAACTATTCTTTCAGATACTAACGAATGCGAAGAAGACCCTGAAGTGTGCCGAAAAGACCAGATTTGCATCAACCAACTGGGAGCCTACGACTGCAAGTCAAAACCGGACGCCTCAAAGTAATTATGAGTGTTTTCTATTTTCCAAACATGACTCGCGTTTAAGATCACTAACATGCGTTGGTTAAGCGTGGTGATTACATTTATTTTTCATCACTGTACTAATAACATCAGTGAGAGAGATGACTTTCATGTGGGATTTTACAGGCAGATACTTTGATTTTTCTAGTACTACTCTAGTACTTTTATTATAATCATAATAATGTTTTTTTTTGTTTAAACAGAATGAAACAACAGTGTCCCAGTGGTTTTAGAAAGAATCTTCAAAATTCTGTTTGTGAAGGTAACGTTTATTAATTTTTTTATGTTTTTTTTTATGAAAAATGAATTAATCATTGTCACAGGGAATTACAAAGTAACTGATTTCCTAATACTCCCCGTTAATGAACCAGGCTTACTGATAAGTCGGAGTTGTAAAAATAAATTCCCTTGCCAAAAATGAGAGGGCACCAAAACACTGTAATTTACCTAAGTGTTGTTGTATTAACAGATATCAACGAGTGCGTGGAAGGAACCCATCTGTGCGACCAGCATCAGAACTGCCTCAACACTAATGGAAGTTTCGAATGTCACTGCAAAATTGGGTACGAGCTGGACATCACTACTGGGGCTTGTATTGGTATGTATTTAAGTTATTTAATGAACTTTTCTCCTTCGACCCTTCTTAAGAGTCTTAGTTTATTAAAAACTAGCAGTACCCCGCGGTTTTACCCGCGTAGTTCCCGTTCCCGTGGGAATTTCGGGATAAAAAGTATCTTATGTTCTTTCCCGGACCATAAGCTACCCCTGTAACAAATTTCAAGTCAATCAGTTCAGTAGTTTAGCCGTGAAAAAGTAACAGACAGACAGACAGACAGAGTTACTTTCACATTTATAATATTAGTTAGGAATTAGGAACAAATTGTCCTCGTTAACTCCATTGGATATTTTAGCTATTTGCATTTTCATTTTAAATTTTAACGATATTTTTGTTTTCAAAAACGTTTTTCTCTATGTTTTCATTAATTTCCTACTTTATTTAGACATGAACGAATGCGCGACCGGCCAACACAACTGTATCAGCGGGTCCCAGCGCTGTGACAACACAGTGGGATCGTTCCTCTGCATCAGAATCACCTCCTGCGGCACCGGGTACATCTTGCATCATTCTACTGGGAACTGTGAAGGTAATGTTGAAAATTTTTAGTTATTTCTCAGTTACGGGTTGTATTAAATTTAAAAAAATAGGGAGAAGAAATAGAACTAAATGCCTATCCGAGTTTCTTCTTGATTTTTATCGACTGATGTAATTTCGTATCAGTGGTAGATTCTTAAATGGATTTTGTAAGCTCTTTGATATTCATAAGAATGCTTTTTTAAGCGTTCAGATTTTTAATTTGGGAACATATAGCTTTGCCCCGCAGTTTAATCTCTTTAAAGACTCCTCTACTTCTATTGGCCGTGATTATTGATTGAATTATTTTTTGTAATATACCTAATCATAAATTCTTCATAAAAATGTTATTGATTACTGATCGTATGTTTTTTTTGCAGATATTGACGAATGTGCGATTGGGACACATAACTGCGCTCGCGCCGGTCCCGACTATCAATGTATGAACATCCCGGGATCATTCCGTTGTGTGAAGAAACGTGTTTCTACGACTACACTTGCTCCAGATTATGAATACTTTTATTATGATTCTGAGTAAGTAACCCTTTACTTTGCTTACTTTTTTTACCTGCTAAGTCTGAGGACCTGGTATTAAATCTCAGGTGTTTGCTATTTTGTGGTTCTGGTTTACAGTGCTATTAGAACTCTTTAAAACCTTATATTGTATTAAAACATAAAATAATCTTTACAGGGAAGAAATCATAACAAACCGTACAACAGATAAAGAAGCTGAACCAAACGCAACAGCAAAAGCTAATCCCATCAACCCACCATCAAGTACAATAATCAGAGACAACTCTCCATCATCACGTGTACCTGCACCTATTGACACGAGACCTGAAAATGCTGTTCCACAAGAAACAAATCCAGAAACACAAAGAGGAGACGCTAGACATGACAATTCTCCTTCACTACCTGTCACAGAAAAAACTCCAAACGAAATAACAACTACTGAACCATCTGAAACGATACCTGACCCTGACATTCAAAATCCCCCTGTAATAGTCTACACTCAATCAAGACCTGAAGCTGCAGAAGGGAACGAATCTCCTAATTCCACTTATTACGAGACTAAAGATTCAAAAGACCCTGCAACAAACGAAATTGTGCCTAAAGTTCCTACTAGTACAGACGCAACCGAATACGGACTAGATATTAGCACATCGTCTAGTACTACATCAACTTATAGTCCATACAGGCCCACAGAGACTCCAAAGTCTTCTTTCAAACAAGTTTTTATCAGTGTAGATCAAGAACCTGCAACTATACCTGGGCAGAGGAGGCAGGATGGATCAATCGTAGTTGATACAAAGAACGTTCCAAAATACACGTGGACTAAAATTGAATTGAAGCCTAGTGATTGTCTTCCCGGATTTGAGTTGAATGAATATGGTGGTTGTTTTGGTAAGATTGCCTTATGTAATACTTTATTTATATCTGTGTAGTTGATTGTGAACAAATCGTCTTGTATGCTTGTAAGTACACTACCTCATATAACGTCATTTAATTAAATCGTAGGTATGTACGTAGCAAACAAATACATTTCAGTTCAGTTCTCAGAACATTGGTAATATTTTTTTTCCATTAGTTCGTCTTTGAGCAGTAGTAAGCTATTAGTTATTGATCTTTTAAATTATTTTGAATCAAAGAACGAAACAGGTATTGAATGATTCAGGACCTACTCAAATTTTAATATTATCAAACGATTTCAGATATCGACGAATGCGCAACCAACAACCACAGCTGCTCAGGCTTCACAGAAACGTGTCGCAACACCATCGGTGGTTACCTCTGCGATTGCGCGGCTGGCTTCCGAAGAGATACAGTCACTGGATCCTGTGATCTGATCATCACTTCTACTTCAACTTCTACTAGTACTACTACCAGTACTACTACAAGTACTACCACTGAGACGCCCCCTCCATTACCGCCTACTACAACTCCTGTGCCTGCGCCTACAACTCAGAGAAGTAATTTTCATATTTTTTTGGGTTAGGGGTAGGCATGGCTATTTAGCAGGTCAAGTCATCTATTGTTGCTGTAGGTTAATTCCACTTTAATGCTTATTATCGTTATGAAATTAGTGGACTTATGATCATCGGGATAACAACTTTAATTGAGGAGATATCAATGAGTACCAGCCTTTAATTAAAGAAAAAATATTTTGTTCCTAGATTCTGGATGATTTATTAGTCTGTTCGACTAATTCATTACAACATATTGTAAGTCATTATTTATTTTTCTGTTTAGGTCCTAATTACTTCTGGGGCTACCGTGATGGTAGAAAGAAGCCGACTCGTGTGTTCACGACGAGGAACTGGTGCGACGGTGGATATCATTACAACACGAACACCAAGAAATGTGAAGGTAAAATACTCTAGAGTGCATTAAATATCATCAGTCAGAGAGGTCTTAGACCCGAAAATTAAAAATTATTAACTGAATTGTTTAAGAAACTGAGCTCTGTTGTATCTCATTAACCCTCGACGCAAAAAGAGGGGTGTTATAAGTTTGACGTGTCTGTGTGTGTGTGTGTGTGTGTGTATCTGTCTGTCTGTGGCATCATAGCTCCCGAACGGATGAACCGATTTTAATTTAGTTTTTTTTTGTATTAAAGGGGACTTACGTGCGAGTGTTCTTAGACATGTTTGATGAAAATCGGTTGACCCTTTTAAAAGTTATGGGGGTTTGAAAGTAATTGTGTTGGGGGTTTTTTAAATTTTTAATTTAATGTTATTTATGATTAAGCACCACAAATCCTTTAATATAATAAAAATGCTTTTTTTAATAATAAATAGTCCAATATCATCTTTTCCCCATCAGATATAAACGAATGCACAAACGGGCAGGCGAACTGTGCGGCGGTAGAGATATGTGTGAACACTGAGGGCGGGTACCGGTGTGAGTGTCCTCCCAACTGGAGCCTGGATGAGGTCCGGCATCGGTGTGTGCCGGTGAGGAACAAGGGGGTCTTCCCGTCTGGGTACGGGAATATACCTGGTGAGTGTTAGGAAGTTTTATTTTAGAATTAGCAGCTTTTTCAAACTCAAAAATATCTTTATTATCAAGGATTGATACAATCACTTACATATAATCGTCAAAACTTAAACTAAATTGACTGTTAGTTCACTACCCGCCCACTACTAAGAACAAACTCAGTGGGGTTGTCTTTTTTTGTTGTGATTGTATTAACAAAATAAAAATATGTGCAGATAATGAAAATCTATATAAGTATATAAAACTCTTCCGTTACTGAGTGATGTACTGACTGACAGACAACGCACAGCCGAAACTACTGGTCGTAGAGAGCTGAAATTTGGCACGTGTGTTTGTTGGGGGGAATAAGCTACCACTAAGAGAGGATTTTGGAAATTCCCCTAGGCGTAGAAAAGGGGGGTAAATTGAAAACTACGCAGGTGAAACCGCGGGGCGCTGCTAGTCAGAGATATAAAGAGAGCACTTCATTTCCAATTTGATCACGTAAATCCCAATCATAAAGGAATTTTTGGATAAAAAGTCCTATTCTAGATGTCATTTGGTTATAAACGTTTATGGACGTTATAATTTGGTGTGGTGATCAAAAAAATCTTGACTCCGATTTCCACCCATTACACTTTTGACGTGAGAACACCATAAATACAAGCATATTGTTTTAGTTGAAGGAGGTAACAATACTACTAGGACAACACTACTTATAAATGTGCAACTCACATTGCCAAAAGTCTATCTCATTGATCTACTAAGAGAGAATTTTGGTCGTGATCCTTCTTCTATGGTCTACTAGCTGTGCCCCGCGGTTTCACCCGCGTAGTTCCCGATCCCGTAGGAATTTCGGGATAAAATATAGCCTATGTTCTTTCCCGGACCATAAGCTGGTCGTGTACCAAATTTCAAGTCAATCGGTTCAGTAGTTTGGCGGTGAAAAGGTAACATTATTAGTATAATAGTATATATATATACATATATTAGTATACATATAAGGATCTAAAATACTCTTTCGTTCTTCCACAGATTACCGACCAAAGACAAGTTATGAGCACAAAGATCAATCAACTGGAACCAAGGGGGTGGTAGACCCTCAGATTACGAAAGTGAACGACCGAGGGACGGTACTCAAATGTCCTTGGGGATACAGGCTCGGTGAAGACCATAATTGTATAGGTAAGGAAAACCAACGTTATCAACCCCCGGGTCGGCTAAAAGAGCGTTGACGCAAAAATCTCGTCGCCTTTAACAGCAGTAGGTGGGAAGCTGCGAAGGATAGAGAGAGTTGGAAAGTAAAATATTAAAGTGATTTCATGTCCTTTTTACATTTTATCAGCAGATCCGTATTATAAGCGTGAATAAACAATAGAAGTAGGCTTGTTGAAAAAATATCGATACATCGATATATCGATATTATTTTTTCAATATATCGATATTTTTGAACGATATTTAATAGTTCGATATATCGATGCATCGATATAAAATTCTAAGTATCGAAAAGGTATAAAAATCGATATTTTTTTCAGACCAATAAACATTTATAAGTTTTAAGATTAAAAAATCCCAAAAAGAAAATACTTTTTTTATACTAACATCTTTTAACAAATTATATTTTATGTATTTTTTGTTTTTGGTCGACTTGATTTGCTGTTTTATAATTTGGTTTTTAAGTTGGCAACTCTGTTAGTCAATTTCAATTTCAACTGCCCGTCCGTATTATTACCACGACTGACTTATATATTATAACCTCAAAACGCGCGTATTTCTGTACTTGAGTACCCACCTAGTTCTCAAACAATCAATCAATAATCAATTGATAGAAAGAAAATAATTTGAGCATTGCAGTAGATTTCTGTTTTATATGTCATGTCTAGTGTTCCGATATATCGATATTTTTTAATAAAAATATCAATATCGATATTGATATTTTCAAAAAACATCGATACGATATATATCGATACTTTATTGCATTTCCGACATCCCTAAATAGAAGTTCCGCTCTTCTTATGAGTCCACCATATTCGGTTTGAAAAAAAAAGGCGTTTGTTTTCGTTGGAAAATGTGTAGAATCGCATACCCCTGTGACTGATGGGAGTTATGGTGTATCCTAAGAAGTTATGTGGAGCTCATTGCGAAAATACTGATCCACTTAAAATAATAATTATAATACATAGAATACACAAAAATAACAACTTATTCATTCCAGACGTAGACGAGTGCGCGACGGGTGAAGCGACCTGTGGCCCGATGCAGATCTGCACCAACCTGCCCGGCTCCTACTCCTGCAGCTGTCCTCAAGGGTTCAACCTGATGGACGACCATCAGTGTCAGGATATTGATGAGTGTCTTAGCTTGGGGAATGGGGTAAGATATGGTCTTTTATCACAGCAGTCGGTTAAAGAAGGGGAATTTTTTGAACTACAAAATGAATGGAATGATTTGGATATAGTTCTTATGCCAGTTGCGCTAAGGAAAATAATTTCATTTTATATGAGAATATATTTTTTAAAAATTCCAACAAACCAATAAGATGTGAGTTAAAGAATCGGAAGAAGAAGATTTACTTTAGAAGAATTAAGTTTTGACCCTGTGAAAGCATTTATTATCGATAGCAGTTTTTCTACATATTTACGTGTTAAAATGGTTTTTTTTTATTGTTATATTTCCAGACGATTTGCTCTGAGCACGCGGACTGCTTCAACACGATTGGTTCCTACCAGTGCAAGTGTCACGAGGGCTTCAAACCTGCTCCTTATAACGATAAAGTAATGTGATACTTTTAAAAACCTCTCCCACTTTTAGAAATACGCAATTCCAGACTACAAAATGCTCCAAAGGTTGACAATTTGACAACATAGTGAAAAAGTCCCCTAGGAATGAATAGGAAAAATCCGGTATAATTTATTGGGTGCGCATTTCATAATATAACAAGTATGAACTTCTACTAGAGCTCGGCTATTACTGGGGCTTCTTTAAAACCAGAATGGACAGACCATAAAATTAGCTACTACTTTTTTTTTGAGAAATTGATCGGACTAAGGGCGATGGCATAAAACAACCTTCTTTTCTAGGTATGCATGGACGTTGACGAGTGTACGGAAACCCGCCCCGGTTCCCTCTGCCAACACAGGTGTAACAACGTCTGGGGCAGCTACATGTGCTCCTGCCACAGGGGATACAGGCTCAACCATGATAACCGGTTAGTAAACAGAACTTTGGACTTTAGAAAATCTGTCAAAGATTTTTTATGCTTTGGACAGAAATAGATGGAGTAAATGCACCTGTTACACTTGATAGTATATGCAGTGAGCTAGATCAGTCAACAGCCATAAACAATGAAAAACTTTTTCGACCACGTTTTGGTTTTACCATTAAACTCAAACTCAAAATAATTTATTGCTTTCATGTGTATACAGAGGTGTTAGGTACAAAATATTGAATAAACATGAAGCCCGGTTTGGGCACTACAACAATAATCTTAAAATCTAGTTAGATGTTGTTAACATTTAGGTACAAACACAATAGTACTTATAAACTCTACAATAAAATTAGGTTCTACTTATAATCATAAGACATACTTAACTTGTTAATTACAAAACAAAATAAAATATGAAACAAAACAATTAATAAAATTTATTTTACTAAAACCCTAATACCATTTGTCCACAGAACATGCTCAGACATAGACGAGTGCGTGCAGTTCAAATCCAAGGTCCCGTGCGTGGGTCAGTGTTACAACGAGCCGGGAAGCTACCGATGCACCTGCCCACCAGGATACAGGCTGTCGGAGGACAAACGGAGTTGTATTGGTAAGATTCATTACCATCATCATCGTAGTCATCCCCATCACCATCATCAGCCTACCTCAGTCCACTGCTGGACATAGGCCTCTCCCAATTTACCATCACTGTGCCCGATCTTAGGCTCTTTTTATTGGCACGATTAAGATCTACTCAACTAAAAGTCGCGTGTTCCTTTTCCTTTTTAGTTAGGTGAATATTTATGTGATTCATAAATGTCTATTTCGATCTGGGAGTGGGTTTAAATGGGAGTGTGCATCTTATGAATACTAGAAGAAGAGAAGCAATAAGAACATCCTCTTATACTCGAACAAAAATCTAACATTTAAAATAATTTCTCCATGTTTCAATGACCGTGGTCACAAGAGCGCTAGAATATTTATATGCACTTCAGACCTTAATGACCCTATTGAAGAAGAACCACTTTTTGATGAAGATCATAAATCTAATAAACCTCATTATTCCACAGATATCGACGAATGTGAGACTGGTGAGGCGACGTGCCAGACAGAGATGTACGGCGGCACCAGCAACGTGTGCTTCAACACGCGCGGTAGCTACCGCTGTCATCGGATCACGTGTCCTATTGGATATCAGCTCGAGAGCAAACAGTCAGTATAACAGATAGCCATTCTTTTGTTTTTGCTATTGGCTTATCTCGGCAGCACCAATTATTCATGTAAAGTTGAAATAAAACACTTAAACGGTTTTTTGTCGTGGTTATATTTTCTTTAACATTTTCTGACGTTTCGGATTCTTTACAGAACCCGTGATCACAGAAGACTCTCACGACAAAAATCCGTTTAAGTGTTTTATTTCAATGTGTAGTGTTCGTGTAAATCAAAGGTCGAGAAAGCATCACCATGTAAAGTTGTTGAGCCGTTTTCAGAAGAATATGATCGCTATTATGAGTGCTCTCATTTTCCTGAGTTCGTTTCCTAAGTGTGCTGTAACGTACATTTTAATTAGTACTAGCAGCGCCCCGCGGTTTCACCCGCGTAGTTCCCATTCCCGTGGGAATTTCGGGATAAAAAAATGTCTATGTTCTTTCCCGGATCATAATCTACCCCTGTTCCAAATTTCAAGTCAATCGGTTCAGTAGTTTAGCCGTGAAAAGGTAACAGACAGACAGAGTTACTTTCGCATTTATAATATTAAGTTAGGATTAGGATTAGGATGCATTGTATGTAGCTTAATAATTATGTTCTCTATTTAGGCTTTTTCTTGTAAAATACTCCTATCTCGAAAGGATGGCACAAAAACCTAGATCACTTGACCTAAGGAAACATTTATCTCCGCAAACTACGCATTATTTTTGAAGAGTAATAGTTATTTATGGTACAAGCGAGGTAAGTTGGTGATTACTTCCGAGGCGCTATTGAGGCCCGAGCCGTCAGGCGAGGGTCTGAATATAGCCGAGGATAGTAATCATCAATACACGCGTGTACCATACAACGTTTTTCAACACATTTGCGAAGAAATTATCATGTTTCGCTAATAAATAATAGTTATTTTCATCCCACTAGCTCGGAAAGTATGTTTTTAATCCCCGATATCTGGGGGTAAAAGTCGATTTTAATCTCAAGAGTGGAAAGTATCGGAGTCGCTGTAGGCAGCCCCTGCAGGACCCAAGGCAATTTTGCTAACTGGGAGTAAAAGTCGTTTTTGCGCTCTAGAGGTTAAAGTAAATTTGAATTTAGAACATCGTGTGCACTAATGTGATGATGTTTTGGATTCACAAACTGTCATACAACTTTTTTTTTATTTCAAAACCAAACTCGGAACCTCCTTGGTGTAATTACTTATTTTTTTATTTGATTTGCGCGTGATATTTTTGCTTTTCACTTAATATTGTGATTGTTTTATGTTTTCATTTAGTAATTTCCTCGCTAAGGGGGGATGAAAAATAATGTGTTGCACTCGAGTGCAAACAATTTTTAATCTTGTGCCCTTTTGAGTCCCTCGCTAACGCTCAGGATTCTTATTTTGAATCCCTCGCTGCGCTCGTGATTCAATTTTAGAATCCTTCGCTGGCTCGGTCCTCAACTGGAGCCCCGGTTAAAAAGCAACTTTGCACTCTTGTATAACAAATAACTATTGTTTTACAAGAGTGCAAAGTTGCTTTTTAACCAAATAACTAAACTATACACCAAATAACTAAACTATACTAACTATACTAGTTTTAAACAAATAACTATTGTTATACAAGAGTGCAAAGTTGCTTTTTAACCGGGGCTCCAGTTGAGGACCGAGCCAGCGAAGGATTCTAAAATTGAATCACGAGCGCAGCGAGGGATTCAAAATAAGAATCCTGAGCGTTAGCGAGGGACTCAAAGGAGCAGAAGGTTAAAAATTGTTTGCACTCGAGTGCAACACATTATTTTTCATCCCCCCTCAGCGAGGAAATTACTAAATGGAAACATAAAACAATCACAATACATATTAAGTGAAAAGAAAATATCACGCGCAAAGCAAATTAAAAATAAAAGTAAGTACACCAAGAAGGTTCCGAGTTTGAATTTTAAATAAAAAAAAAAGTTGTATGATGGTATGTGAATTCAAAACATCATCCCACTTAGTGCACACGATGTTCTAAATTCAAATTTACTTTAACCTCTAGAGCGCAAAAACGACTTTTACTCCCAGTTATCGAAAATGCCTTGGGTCCTGCACGGCCTGTTACAGCGACCCCGATACATTCCACTCTTGAGATTAAAATCGACTTTTACCCCCAGATATCGGGGATTAAAAACATACTTTCCGAGCTAGTGGGATGAAAACAGTTTTTCTATTCGCGCGCATCCAACACAACAATGGTGATCGGCCAAAGACTAAAAGAATATACTTATTAAAAAAAAATAACGAATGAATGAATGAATGGAATCGACCATAAACCTTCCAAAAGTAAGGAAACATAGTTGAAGTTTGTTTTTAAAATGTATGGACACATTTTTTTTGATATCGAAACTTATTAAAATGAAAGCAATTTAAAAAAACAATCTATAACTCACTAGTGAATAAAACGTGTCATTGTTCAACTGTTTTTGCACAAATAAGAGCCCCTTTATGAGCAAGTGTGTTGAAAAATACTATTTTTTACTAGTTTTTAATCTAAACTTATCTTTCAGTCGGTGTTCCAAAGCGGGCCGTCAATGTCTCCCAGGAGATTGGGACTGCGCGCATCAACCCACCACGATATCATACAACTTCATCACATTTGTGTCCAAGCTTTATATTCCTGAGTCAAATGTAAGTATACTCTCTTTAAAACCTTTTTTAAACCAAGATTTTTTAATATATATGTCGGATAAACTTAAACATAAACATAATAATTCACTACATCATCTCATTATAGTAACTGATCCCTAACTAAGTTCGAGATTTGTATCTAGGGTATCAGAAACTACGCACACACTCATTCACACACACACCCAGACCGAGACAAACATTTGTGGATCACACAAATATTCGCCCCGCACGGGAATCGAACCCGCAACCTTACGGATAGCAGTCCGGCATGGTGACCACTCTGCCATCTAGGTCGTCAAGAATTAATCGTCACTTTCTTTAAGATACATATCCAAATCCATGCGGTGGATGCATAAATAATAATAAAGATCCTTATAAGTCCGCCATAATGGACTAAAAAAGAGGAATGTATAGAAAAACACTTGACCGTTCACACTCAACCGATTTATACGTTAGTGCGTTGAGTGTGAACGGTCAAGTGTTTTTCTATACATTTGTCTGTTCTGGCGTTACGCGACCGATAATACGCGACGCATGTTCCGTCAGATATGAACCTTCCCTTACTTTTAGCCTTCTCAATTCTCATTTAAATCAATATTCAATTTGATATTTGTTGTTATTTGTTAGGTTTTTGTATGAATTGAAAAATAGAGAGAAAGAGAGAGACCTTTCTTCTGTGGGTTTCTGAATCACAACTACAGTTGCAACATAAAAGGCTCTAATTCTTATTCCATGATCCAGGTAAAACTATTCACAATGCGCGGCCCGGCGTGGTCGTACGCCAAGATGAAGTTCGAGCTGAGACTGATTGACGTGAACGCCCCGCCCAGCGTCAAGGACAGAGCCGATATCAACTGTTTCTTGTGAGTATTCATTGATAAGATGAAATTTGAATATATAATTTTATCTAGCTTAAAACTGGAGACGCTTTTTCTAATCACCTGCCATAATCAGTGAAAGAGATGCCTACGGTTTTATAATATGCGTATGGCAGAGTGGTCGCCATACCAGGCTATCAAACAGAGGGTTCAATTCCCGTGCGAGGTAAATATTTGTGTGACACACACCCAGATTTGGTAAGTATATTTGGTATGTAGATTCTATACAGGTAATTAACCTAGTTAGGGGTCATAGTTGTGCTCATAGAATTATTGATTTTATTTTTTACTTTGTCCTAACAAACTTGGTCTATAAAATATGTTACTTTTTCAGATTAATCCAGAACGACAATGAAGCCGTAATGTCCCTGGTACGTCCTCTGGAAGGCCCACAGACTATAGAACTCGAATTATCTATGGAACTTTACAGTAGAGACCAATTCGGTGGTATAGCAGTCGCGAAGCTATTCATACATGTCTCAGAGTACGAATTTTGATGAGAATGTGTGAATTTTGAAGAATTTGTTTTGTTTTTTAAACTATTTTTAAGGATGAAAGGATGGTTGTGGTCTTTAATGTTCTTTTTTAAATTGTAGTCAATTTTGGGTACTTGATTTATGGTTTTTATATTTAATTGGTTCTTGATATAACCATATAAATATCTTATGTATTCACTTTAATTCATATTTCAAATAAACAAATCATATATCTATCTAATTCAGTTAGGGTCTCAAAGCACTTATGAATTTCGAAAAGCACTCATGTTGATTGTTTTTTTATTTTTATTTTTTTATGAACGTCTAATAACACTTTTGCATTTATTGTCGGCATTTGTGTGTATTTGGTTCCCTAGGTTATTATGTTATACTTATGTAGAATTTTTATATTAATTTAAAACCTATAATATATGTCCAAAATAAATAAAATCTTCCGCCTCTCAGAAAACAAAGAATTGACGATCATCACATTAAAAGGCTACAACCACAGTAACTTTCAATTTAATTAAGATTAAAACTTAATTATAGATCTAACTAGTATTTATTTGAGGATAACATTGTTTTTAATTTTTCACCTAACCCCAGACAGCGATACAATAGTATTTTTTTCTACATACAGCCTGCCTAGCATGACTGTGCGTGATAAAATATATAGACACCACGAAATATCGATTTCGCGAGCATGACCAAATGAATATGACGTGGTACGATTTGATAAAATTAAATATGGCGGCTATATTTATTATATATTGACAGTTCGATGTCGATAAATAGCTATATCGATTTCGCGAGCATGACCAAATGTCATAAAATTTATTACGTGGTAAAATTAAATATGGCGGATATTATCATCATATTTTGACAGTTGCATAAATTGCTATATTTATCACGTTTTCGAAGTCATGCTAGCCTGGCAGAGATAGGTAAATAAATAAATAAATCTCACTGCTTGTCAAACGGATGACACATGCTACATTCATGTTAGATTCCTGAATCAATCGATTTTTTAAACATGCCTCCAAATTGAGATCACCAACACGTTTTACGCAAACGTCTCTTATTCAAAATTAGAAATAGACCCTTAAATGGTTGCTCTAACATCTAAATAATAGATAACAGACTAATGTTGTTCTTTAATTTCTTATTACAATTTTAAAGATTATGGTGCCAAAAAGTACTGCCTACGATATGTCTCTAGGTAACTAGCCACTACAAAAAACACTTACATCGATTCTTAAAGCTATTAAAAACGAGCACAGCCCTTCTAAAACATTTTTTCCTAATCCTAAGTCTAATATAAGTTTATTAATTTAGTTCTAGAGAAATTTTCGAAAAAACTGCATAAATTGGTTACTACTTTGTATCAATATAATATTTAAGCAAAACTTGCAATTGCATTTAGGAAAGTGAACATTAAACATTTAAATTTTTTACGATGTAATGCTTGCCACTGTTGCTGTTCTAGTAAGCATTGCTATTCCTATTAGCACCGCTCTTTTTATTACCATAGTCAAATATTATGCTTTTCCTATTGCTGTTATTGCAAGCATTACCTTGCTCTTTAGCATTGCTATTTTTCTAGCACCGCTCTTCACATTAGCATACTTAGATAACATTTTATTTATCATTGCTGTTCTTACGAGCATAACTTTGCTCTTTAACAATGCTGATGCCATTAGCACCGCTCTCTGCTTATTAGCGACGCTAACAATATTAACTTCTTATTTGCTATCATGAGGATCGACAATGTTCAGCACGGTGAGACAGCCGTCCTGTGAAGCGATAGCTAGTGCTTTGCCCCCGTGCGCACTCGCCACTCCTGTCACTTCAGCTGGAGCTCTGTATTCTGCTACTGCTTTACCGTCGATTGTTCTGGAAGAAAGAAAAAGAAAATATATAAAAAGCCTTAATTTTGCAATGTGTAGAACTATAGTAACAATGATGAGGAATTATATCGCAAAAGTGCTAGTTATAATATTTTGAATTTAAATATTACTATGTTTTTTGATATCATAAAATACTAACACTTCCAGCGATTTTAATATTGCTACCTTGTATAATGCAGATTAGGTTACTGCCTATTGCGTCTACCTTTGGGAGAACTTGTGAAGGGCCAGGCTTCTGACATTATAAGTTTGGGGACAGATCACTCGAAAATTTCCAATTGGGGATCTATACTTATGAGAGTTTATGAGAATTTTTTATTAAATTAAAGTAACGGGATGTTCGTACATACTTATTTAAGTGATGAAGGCTACCGAATGTGGCTGAAACTAAATCAACCATTACCAAAAGAAATAATTAATAAGCTACTTACCTAAATACCCTCAGCGTCTTCCTCCCACTGTGATAGTAGAACACGTACTGGTCATCAGAGCTGAACAGCGTGATGATGGAGAACACACCCTCGGCTGCTCTCGAGATGAGGGGCTGGACGGAAGTCCCTCTCTTCAGCTCGATCAGGTCCAGACCCCCTCTGGTGGGCGCGCAGAGGCCGATCTTACCGTCCTTTGTGCATGCGCCGTTCCAACGGGGTACAACTCTAGAAAATGACACCAAAAGGCATATTGTTAACTAGCTATGCCTAATCCCGTGGGAATCCTTTCTTAGCGGATGCCTACGTCATAACATCTACTTGCATTCCAAATTTCAGCCCGATCCGTCCAGTGGTTTGGGCTGTGCGTTGATAGATCACTAGTATTTCAATCAGTCAACCAGTCAATCAGACATTCGAGTTATATATATTTAGATGTAAGGCTTTATTTGTTGAGACAGGAAGACGTTTTTAAGAATAAAGAATTATAGCGGGTAAAAAAGAAAGAGGAGAGGGGAGTGCCTTGGAGTTCGGATTGGATCTCTTACTAGTAGGACACGTCTCATAGAGCTTGTTGCAAATATTATCAAAGAAAAGAAGAATGCGCATTTTCTAAAAAGGTGCCATCCTTTAGAGGCATGCTTGTAGTTTTGTCCAAAGGAACGTCGACTTTCCTATCGTATTTTTACGTTATTTTTAGGAGTATGAATAAGAAGTTTTTTTTACCTGATATGCCTCTTGCTCTTAATATCCAATATCCCCGCCTTGTCGTTGCCGACGACAGCGACCCACAGCGGCTTGTGCGGGAGAGCTACTATTGACTGCATATCTTTAATACCGCTGTTTTTTATTGAAATTCTGAAAACAACATATATTTTTTATTGTATTTTTTTATTAGTGTATTTGATCTAGTAGTATTGATTATTATTAGTAGTAATGATCTAAAATTTTTAAACTTTCCTTCTGATAATTTTAGATAGATTTTAGAAACATTAACCTTGATGCATTATATTGATGATGGATCAAGATCTTGATGGATTAGATCATATTTTTATATGATTGATTTGTCGACCTGTTTTTCTATTAACACGTTTTTGAAAACTTTATATACCATCGTAAAATTACAACAATTCATACAACAACTATCACAAACAAAACATCTTTACTATCCTCTACAAACCTGTGTAACCTAGCGCCAGTGCGTGCATGGAACACATGCAGACAGTCCCTGGAAGACTTGTCAACTCCTGGAGCCACTATATGATGCTCATCAATGGACACCACTGCAGCCTTGTACCCTGAACCTCGCACGTCGAATTCAGCTGTGTATATTCGTTCTCCATCTAAATTATTAACAACAATTATTTTTGTACTCGTAAAAATAAAAACTATTACTGACTGACTGATTTATCAACACACAAATCAATCTTCTAAACTGATGGTTCCCGCTGATAAAGGTTTTAGTAAAAAGAAGAAACATGTTCTTTTTTAAAAATACATTATAAAAAGCGTTGGCGGGATGATCTTACTACCTTCGACAGTAGCTGGTGGGACACTGCGAAGGATAGGGATTGTTGGAGATGTTTAGGGGAGACCTTTGCCCACCAGGGGCCACTATAGGTTGACAAAAAAAACTTAATATTTATTATCAGCGCCTCATGTTTTTACCTGCGTAAATCTTAATCCCGTGGGAATGGAAAAAATTAAGAAAAAAAGAATTATTCTTGTTTATGAGGAATATGTGTACCATACACTGGCCTAGTTGCTTTTGAGCCTTTTCATTATAAATAAGCAATTAAAAATTTAATCCCATAGTATTAGTAAAGACTTACCAGGTATAGTCCTAGCAACAATATTCGCTACGACCACGCTGTCAACATTCTCAGTGATAGAGAGTAGTGTCGATATCGTGATGAACTTGGTACCGTCTTCTAGAAGGAGAACCTGTTTGACGCCTTTCTGTTCTTCTTTGTAGATCACCTGTGAAAAAGATGAGTTTTTTATGGAAGAAGCTTCCCAAACGTCGTCGTTATATTTTCCAAGCTATTTGAGTATATCGAATTATTTTGAAAATTTAAGACATATTAGACAGAAGAACATGTTTATTCAATTCAATTCAACATCAGATCAGGCTGAAAAATGTTCAAGCGTTCCATTTACATAGACCTTCTATTTATAGCTTTATGTAAATGGAATTAAGTTTAAATTCCATTATCAAGAGATCTCGAACATTTTTCCATCTAATCTGCATCATTCCTTAAACCAATACCTGTCTCTCAGGCACATCCCAAATCACCACATTCCCCGATTCAGCAGTCACCACGTTATCTCCATTAGGTGTGATCACCGCATGTGTCACTATAGCTCCTAGAGGCGCGTCAGCTAATTGGGCCAGTAGCTTGCCATTGCTTGTGTCCCAGAGACCCCAGCAACTACGAGTTACTGTCACTGCTACTTGCTTGTCACGGGCTAGGCTGGAAGAATGAAGAGTAGTTTGTTAGTCGTTGAACTTTATTTTTATAGCATTTTCAGTCAAATTTTAAGCGTTTCACTACCCAAAGGGTAAAAACGGGATCCTATTAGTAAGATTCCACTGTCCGTCTGACCGTTTGTCTTTAACGAAGGGGTATCTCATGAACTGTGATAGCTAAAGAGTTAAAAGGATTGAGTTGTTTCAAGTCCTGGCTGAGGCGAAAATTTTGAATGCATTTTTCAAAATCCTAAAAATTGTGTTAAATAAGAGTTGAAAATTTTCTGATAAAAAAATATGATATTACTAAATTACCTGATAGTATCAATAGGCAGTTCCTGTCTATCAATTTTATGGACTTGTTCAAATATGTTGTCGATGTTCCAAATCTTAACAGTCCTGTCGATGGAAGACGTGATGACGTTGTTCCAGGAGCCAACAGTCAATGGTTCCAGTTGGACAATCCTCCCGAAATGAGCGTCCAGGACTTTGATGAGGAGAGTAGTCTCTAGACTCCACACGTAGAGATTCTTTCTGGAATGATAGAATAGTTAATTTAGCTGAAGTGGTTGCGAAAATAAATATACGGAAGTGAAATGTGAAAAATCCACTTATATGTATAAAAATTACCAAAATGATTTAGTTGCCAGAAAAGTTACTGGTTCAATTCCCGCCCAAGACACATAAATGTGTAACTGAGTGTATTTATTGCCCCATGTGTTCTGTCCGTTAGGGGGTGATGTAACCGACAAATATCTGGTCATGATGTCTTTTTTTCATCCACAGCAAAAACAGAAAACAGTGTCGACTGGAGTGCTATCAAGCTTAGCAACTCCTATGTAATTAGATAAAATAAAATTGAATGAAAGGAAAGAATAAGACCCATTTTTTTTTAATTTTTGACCTAAATTAATATTTGACGACCTCGATGGCAGAGTGGTTACCATGCCGGACTAAAATATTTGTGTGAACCACAAATGTTTGTTTCGGTCTGAGTGTGTGTGAATGAGTGTGTGTGTGTAGTTTCTAATACGCTAGATACAAGCTTCGAGCTTAGTTAGGGGTCAGTTACTATAGCGAGATGATGGAGTGAATGATTACCTATGCTAAATCATGTCCAAAATCTCACCTAACCCCAGCGACAGCATACTGGAAGTTATTGCTGATCATGAACGAGTTGGAGAGCGTCATCTTAGTGGAGATGTTCCTGATGGTGTGCGGGAGTTGGAGCACTATTCCGTGGAGGTGCATGTCTTTTTCCGTCTCTTCGTCTTTCTTCTCTTCCTGGGGATTGGGATACAAAAACATCTGTTGAGTTTTGGTCTCCAAGACCAGGAGCATTTAATGAATGTGAACCAAGAAGCATTTTATGAACGCCAAAGTGCTTACAAAAAAAACTTAGTTTAATTACATTATTTGTGATTTTTACTTCACACAGTTTAATGTGCGTAAATTCTGATTTCTTAGAACTTTAATTATAAAAGTGTACAGGAAAACAAACAAACTTTCGACTTTTCATTTTAATTCTTAATTATTAAAAATCCCCTGTTTAAATAAATTTTTAAACAATACGAGCAAAAGTTAATGTTTCAACGGATCAGCGATCACTCAGTCAAAACAGTTTTTTTAATTTATCAGTATCGTGTAAGTCTACCTACTTCATCTTCTTCTTTTTTCTCTTCCTCTTTCTTCTTCTTGGTCTGTATCACGTGTTTTGATCTTGATATTTTATTGTCGAAGTCCCACACCACAAAGCTGTAGGTTGTTGTTGCTATAACGAAAGGCATTTTTATATAAACTTCATCAAATTCATCATATTCATTTGTGGGTTGCAAAGTACCTACTGTAGCGTAGGTTAGAGATTGGTCACACGACCTTTTAATCAACATGTCGATCAACAGCTATGGCTAAACGTATTTTAATTTTTGATAGAATTCCAGATAATACTGTATACCATCGTGAAAAGAAGGAAAATAAATTATTTCATCATCTAATTTTTCCATTATGATCATACCCTGCATCCGGTATTGACGCTACTACTTACCAAACAGCATTCGATCCTTCTTCCCCCTCTTGAGTTGGAGCATCGCTTCAGCTGTATCAGTTTCTCGATGATGAAGCTCCTCTATTTTGTTCCAGCATTTTTCTTCCACGTTCAGCTCAAATATAGAAATCTAAAGGCACACAGCAGTTTATGTTAAAAAAAATGAAAGTTATTCGATTTTCAAAGTTAATTAATTATGTATCTAATTTTGGCGTCATTATCATCATCATTTTGGCGTCAGATTACAAAACAAATTGAGAATGAACATTTCTGAAACATAATAATAAAATAATAAATATTAAACCTGATAACCCCTTTCAGGATCACTAGTATAAACTCGGCTCCAAGTCTTGTTCATTGCCAACGCGCCTCTACACCTCAGCGGCTGCATCCACTCGCCATCTTTGCAGAACAGAATCAGCATTCTGTCTTCATCCAGGTCTCCACTCCACATGACTAGAAGAATGTTCTCCAGGTCTCGAAATTCCATCACTGAAAGTTTATTGAAGGTATTGCTAACATTCTTGGTTTAGGTAGGGGAAAGTAACCTCAGCTTCATCAGTTTCGGTCTCCAAATTTTTAGGCTGATAGAGTTAGTTTTTAGTTTTACCCAGATTAACCGAAATATCAGTATTTTACGTGAAGCGATTGCCACAGACATTCGCAACATAGAGTAACGTTTTTTGTATTTATTTATTAATTCAAATGTAAGACTTTTGAGCGCTCTTACAATAACTTTTACTCAAGAGTGGACTTCCAAAGGCTAACATGACGTTGAATCAAATGATGATGATGAATCAAAAACATCTTACACAATATCTCCCAGTTAAGATCCTCATAAGGCTCCATGGAGGGCACGGGGCAGGTCTCCTGGAGCTCCCCGCGCATGCTGTACCGCACCCACGACGAGGGGCCGTAGATGAACATGTGGTGGTTCAGCACGTACACACCGCGGACTGTTACTCCTGTAATGTGAGGTATTGAAATGAATTCCTGAAGCAATGGTGTATCCTAACCCATAATGGATGTATTCATTTCATAAAATGTCTTAGAATTCTAAATGAATCTTGTTCTAGTTACCGTGAGATTGTGGTGATATCTCAGTTGTTGATAATGTAGTTTTAGTAAAAGTAGTTATTAAATTAATCTCACCTTCCTCCAAAGGGTTATCAATGGTGACGTATTCACTGGTCAGCATATTGAGTAACATTGACTGAAAAACAATAATTAAGATGCTTAATCGTAATAAAATGCAAAAGAAAGACAACGTAGCGATTTATAAAATAGAAAGAAATATAAAAAAAATATCCTCTCCAAAGTATTGCCACAAGAATCAAGCTTCTCAAAGATCATAATAATACACTTACAACAGAATTATTAGTAGAGGCAGCAGCCCATTTATTATCCGGAGACAGTTCCAAGTTCTGCATGATCCCTTCCAGCTGAGGACACAGGTCCCTAGCTAGGTCTGAAGTAGCCAAATCCCAGGATATGACCCGACTGGATATAGAGACCACGTAGCGCTTGTCGGAGCTGAGTCGGATACCGAATACTGCGAATTGGTGACCTTCGAGGGAGTACTGGAAACAGAAATTAAGTTTTTATTGCAAATATTACTTAAAGCGTAGTATTTTACTTTTGTGAAGGCTTTGGCTAATTATCCATTACGCACACTAGATGCACCCCGTAGTTTAACCCGCTTTAGCTTAGCTCCTATTGGTTGTAGTTTTTTATAGCCTATACGAATACAGTACAGCTTTCTTCAATAAATGTGAAATCCCACACATTTTTTTAATATATTTCGCGCTGATATTCTTTTAACCAAACAAACTCAGACAAAAAATCTTTTGGTCTCTCTTTCAGCTCATTTAAAATTAGTTTTTTAATTCAAACCATCAGTTCCTGAGATAAGCGAGTTCAACCAAAAACCTTCTCGGCTTTCTATTATTAGTATAAATTAGTCAGGTTCTACCTTAAGAGGTCCACCAGGGGTATGAAGACAGTGATGAGAAGGCAACAAGGCACAATGGTTCTTTCCCTTATCATGACATTGCTTCAGTAGGGACGCTACAGCAGGGTTTGTTGGTGCTTCAGGTAGCAGTCTCCCGACCAGTTGTGGTGCCAACATGTCAGGGTATTGACCTAAGATGGCTCCTCCAAGTCGAAGAGCGTCAGCTACTAGCATTAGTTCTCTGGAAATAAAAGTTGAAAATGATATAGTTTACGTAAAGTTTAGGGTGTAGAGTTCCTTTCCTGAAGGTAGCAGTGAGAAGTTATTTTAAAAAAGTTCTCATAACTGACTAGTTCTACTCTATGATCTTATCGAAGCTGAATTTTCAGACTTCATAGTAATAATATAGCTGAAGTTTTCCCCCCTATAACAACTATCAAGCCATCATTAGGAATCTTAAATTGGCAAAATCTCTATTTCATGTTATTTATTTGTTTTCTTATTGATTTAAGGTACACTTCTTGAATAAAAAAAAACATAAGTACTACGAGGGAAACACGAATCATGAAATCAAATATATCGTACCTTACGGCATCTTTATTAACGTGTTGTTTAGCATCTTCAAAGTCAGCTAGCACAGCCTGCAGTGGACAGCAGATCAATTTGGCGTGTAGCCACTCATAGTTGAACAGCACTTCTGCGTACAGGTCTGTGAACCGCTTCGACCGCACCAGGTGGAATGGTAGCTCACCGAACTGAGGATAAGGATTCATTTATTAAACCTGACAAATTATGAAATTAAAATAAGCATAAGTGGTTACTGGTTACTATAGAAAGCCCTATATTTTTATCCGAGTTTAATGCCGCGAATTTTAAGGTCAAAGAACGTGTCAAAATAAATGCACATTCTTTACATTTGACTAAGATAGCACAAATAAATATTGAGATAAATGGTCAAGATATTTCATTAAATAAAATCTGGACTAAATAATGGACATTATGTAAGATTTTTTGAAATTGTTTTATCATATACTAATAGTTTAGTATTCGTGAAAATAAAATTCACCTTTCTCAAATTATATCTCCTCATAGACCCATCAGCGGACGTAAACACCAGTGGTTGTAGCGGCACCTTCCTGTCTGCGATACCCTCGCGGTCCGCCAGGTTGAACCTGTGACGCTGGATCTCGGTGTATTTGAACGGTTTGGGGGTACCTCCGCCCCAAATACCTGGAATGTTGGTGAATTGTATATGATTAAAAAGCGAGTTTTGGTTATTAGATTATTCTTACAGATACGAAATAACTGTTCTGTCTTTTTGTGAGTTTTTTGTAAATCAAATTAACTCTCTCGGAAATGGCGGTGAATTTGGGGTTAACATATAGTTTTTTAAAGAGATTCAATGACTTAGGATTGAATTTTTTGATAACTAGGGTAGGTAGTAACCAGTAAATGTAAAACTATAATAAAAAATCCGTTGCAGCTGTTTCATTTCAAGTAATAAATGTTTTGGATTCCACACATTCCGCTGCTATATGCACTCCTCAACGCAGGGAAATCAATGAAATTCAAAAGAATTTGTAAGACGTCTGTCATCATCATCGGAAATGCGCGACCATTCTCTGTTACTTACCTAGATAATAATCAGCGATCATGGAGTGGAAGTACATGGCCATGTTCATATTCTTAAAGTACCGCTCCCTAGCTGTGTCCCTGAACTGGCGATGGTACCAGTTCATCACGGAGACACCATCTGCTTCCCGCTCTGAGAGGTAGTTGGGAAGGTCGTTGCGTATCCTGAAATTAGGGGTGTTTCGAAAAATCTAATAACAATTTCACGCAGCATTATTATTGTTGATGACTAAGTGATTTCGGAGTGGCTCTGCTTGCTATGCAACAGGTTACGGGTTCGATTTCCGTTCAAGACAAAATTTGTTATTATTCCCGTGGGAATACAGGGATAAACCATAGCCTATGTCTGACAATATAGCTTCCCATTAGTTAAAGAATTTTTGAAATCGGTTCAGTAGATCCCGAGATTACCCCTTACAATTAAACAAACACAAACTTTACTTCTTTATAATATTAGTATAGATAATGTTCTTATACCAATCCAGATATTAATTCTTCTGATTTTCAACCTTACCTAGTCCACAACAAAGGCGGTATTCGTCTGACAGGAGGCAAATGGTATTGGTACACGTCATCTAGAACTTTGTCATCCAGTGATATTAGATCTTCAAGTTCCGTTTCTGAGAGACCACTCCGGGCTGCCGTGATGTAGGCCAGAGCGTGGAAGACCAAGAGACGACCGTGCTGAGAAATATAAAGACTAGATTATAGAAATACAGTGATGATTAATACAATCACAAGAAAACCACGACTATAAGGCAGTGTGGTTTCTGGGTGAGTAGCATCACGGGGGAGGGATGGGGTCGGATGAAATTGGGTAAGTATGGAAATGGGGTCGCTAAGGAAATGGGTCGGTATGGAGTGGAACGGGGTTGGTATGGAAATAGGGTAAGGATAGGGTAGTGGCTCACGAGAGACTGGGATCACTAGGGGAGTGGGATCACTAGAGGAGTGGGATCACTAAGGGAGTGGGATCACTGGGGGAGTAGGATAACTTGGGGAGTGGGGTAACTTGGGGAGTGGGGTAACTTGGGGAGCGAGATAACTTGGGGAGTGGAGTAACTTGGGGAGTGGAGTAACTTGGGGAGTGGTGTAACTTGGGGAGTGGGGTAACTTGGGGAGTGAGGTAACTTGGGGAGTGAGGTAACTTGGGGAGTGGGATCACTGGGGGAGTGGGGTCGTTGAGGGAGTGGGGTCATTGGGGGAGTGGGATCACTGGGGGGAGTGGGGTCGTTGAGGGAGTGGGGTCATTGGGGGGAGTGGGGTTACTGGGGTAGTGGGGTCATTGGGGGAGTGGAGTCACTGTGGGAGTGGGGTCATTGGGGGAGTGGGGTCACTGGGGGAGTGGGGTCACTGGGGGAGTGAGGTCATTAGGGGAGTGGGATCACTGGGGGAGTGGGGTAACTGGGGAGTAGGGTTACTGGGGGAATGGGGTCACTGGGGGAGTGGGGTAACTGGGGTGTGGGGTCATTGGGGGAGTGGGGTAACTGGGGGAGTGGGGTCACTGGGAGAGTGGGGTCACTGGGGGAGTGGGGTCACTGGGGGAGTGGGGTCACTGGGGGAGTGGGGTCACTGGGGGAGTGGGGTCATTGAAGGAGTGGAGTAACTGGGGGAGTGGGGTCATTGGGGGAGTGGGGTCACTGGGGGAGTGGGGTAACTGGAGGAGTAGGGTCACTGGGGGAGTGGGGTCACTGGGGGAGTAAGGTAACTGGGGGAGTGGGGTCATTGGGGGAGTGGGGTCATTAGGGGAGTGGGGTCACTGGGGGAGTGGGGTAACTGGGGGAGTGGGGTCACTGGGGGAGTGGGGTAACTGGGGGAGTGGGGTAACTGGGGGAGTGGGGTCATTGGCGGAGTGGGGTAACTGGGGGAGTGGGATCACTGGGGGAGTGGGGTCATTGGGGGGAGTAGGGTTACTGGGGGAGTGGGGTCACTGGGGAAGTGGGGTCACTGGGGGAGTGGGGTCACTGGGGGAGTGGGGTCATTGGGGGGAGTGGGGTCATTGGGGGGAGTGGAGTAACTGGGGGAATGGGGACACTGAGGGAGTGGGGTCACTGGGGGAGTGGGGTCACTGGGGGAGTGGGGTCACTGGGGGAGTGGGGTTATTGGGGGAGTGGGGTCACTGGGGGAGTGGAGTAACTGGGGGAGTGGGGACACTGGGGGAGTGGGGTCATTGGGGGAGTGGGGTAACTGGGGGAGTGGGGTCATTGGGGGAGTGGGGTAACTGGGGAAGTAGGGTCACTGGGGGAGTGGGGTCACTGGGGGAGTGGGGACACTGGGGAAGTGGGGTCACTGGGTGAGTGGGGTCACTGGGGGAGTGGGGTCACTGGGGGAGTGGGGTCATTGGGGGAGTGGAGTTACTGGGGGAGTGGGGACACTGGGGGAGTGGGGTCACTGGGGGAGAGGGGTAACTTGGTGGAGTGGGGTCATTGGCGGAGTGGGGTAACTGGGGGAGTGGGATCACTGGGGGAGTGGGGTCACTGGAGGAGTGGGGTCATTGGGGGAGTGGGGTCACTGGGGGAGTAGGGTAACTGGGGGAGTGGGGTCACTGGGGGAGTGGGGGAGTGGGGTAACTTGGGGAGTGGGGACATTGGGGGAGTGGGGTAACTGTGGGAGTGGGGTAACTGGGGGAGTGGGGTTACTTGGGGAGTGGGGACATTGGGGGAGTGGGGTTACTGAGGGAGTGGGGTAACTTTGGGAGTGGGATCACTGGGGGAGTGGAGTCACTGGGGGTGTGTGATCACTGGCGGAGTGGGATCATTGGGGGAGTGGGGACATTGGGGGAGTGGGGTTACTGAGGGAGTGGGGTAACTTTGGGAGTGGGATCACTGGGGGAGTGGAGTCACTGGGGGTGTGTGATCACTGGGAGAGTGGGATCACTGGGGGAGTGGGGACATTGGGGGATTGGGGTAACTGGGGGAGTGGGGTAACTGGGGGAGTGGGGTAACTTGGGAAGTGGGGTAACTTGGGAAGTGGGGTAACTTGGGGAGTGGGATCACTGGGAGAGTGGGGTCATTGGGTGAGTGGGGTCACTGGGGGAGTGGTGTCACTGGGGGAGTGGGGTCACTAGGGGAGTGAGGTCACTAGGGGAGTGGGGTCTCTGGGGGAGTGGGGTCACTGGGGGAGTGGAGTCACTGGGGTAACTTGGGGAGTGGGGTCACTGGGGGAGTGGGGTCACTGGGGGAGTGGGATCACTGGCGGAGTGGGGTCACTGGGGGAGTGGGATCACTGGCGGAGTGGGATCATTGGCGGAGTGGGATCATTGGGGGAGTGGGGTCACTGGGGGTTTGGAGTCACTGGGGGAGTGGGGTATAAGCTACAGTAATGATTGCAATGACCTGTTTCTCGACCCTCTCAAAGAGTAGCATAATGGAGTCCATGACGGTAGACGCCAAGTGAGTGTCTTGAGGTTTGGTGTAGCTCCTCCATCTGCAGACCTTGTAATAATGAAAGACACATATTACAGAAGAAAGCTAGAAAAATTAACCGTTGATTATCCATTTCTATTGATAATGTACAGTGGGACAAATTAAAATAGAATCAATAATAATGGACAATTGATTCTGTATGACAATTGAACTGAACTCGGATGAAAATAGAAAATCTCCTATAAATACGATCGCTATAAAGTTTTTTAAAAATATGCTTCCTAATTTTCGCTCAGCCAGGACTTGAACCATAGCACTGATTTATTCAATTGAACTACAGAAGCCATAAAGCCCCATACAAAATACTTCAACTGTGTCATAACGATGTTAGTATATTTACCTCTGCAAATACTAGTTTAACGAATATAGGCAAGGAACATTGTCCTATAGCATTAGACACTAAACGCCATTGGTAGTTGCTGAGATCCCTGGCTGCAGACGCCATCCATAGTCTGAAAATACCATCAAACCATCAATACTAGGAGAAGTAAGACGACCCAAGAGATAGCATGGTCACCTTGCCAGGCTACCAAGCAAACGTTTGAGAGTTCGATTCCCGTGCGAGGTGAATACTTGTGAACCTCACATGTTTGTCTCGGTCTGGGTGCGTGCGTAAATGAGGGTGTGCGTAGTTTCTGATACCGTAGATACATGGAATTAGCCTGGTTAGGGGCGGTTGTTATTTTCCAGATGATAGAGTGATTAATTATGTTATGTTATCTTCATCTTTCCTATTCTAACCAAGTTCTACAACTTTAACTTACTTCAAAACCTGCATTGCCAGATCTTCGCCTAAAGCTTTAACTTCTAAGAAGTTTTCTTCTGAATCAATCATTCTTCTTAAAACATCGTATTCTTTAGAAACTTCTGGATTTGCTTCCTCACAAGCACATGTCACTATGATCTGGAAAACGATACATATTTACAAGATTACGGTGTACATCAACATAGTCCAGAGGGGGAAAAAGTATAAATAGCAATATACTTCTTCGGCCTAAAATAAATTTAAGCCTTATTTTGCTAATGAAATATTAAACTAATTACAATTCTTAAATAAGGGTACCTAACCTATGTAATTACATTGAAAAATTAACACTTACATGTTACCTCATGCTCCTTACTACACCCTAAGTCATTATCTGAAACCAAATCTCAATCATATCTCTTAGAATAAACAAATACCTTGCAATGTGGAGGCAATCTAGTAGGCAGCCAGGAAACTTTATTATTCTCAGTACCGATCCCAGTTAGCTGATCAACAGAATCCAAAAACAGAAGCAAGGGTTGTTGACTTGACGCCATTGTGAGAAGCTGTTTGAAGTGTGCTGTGAGAGGCACTAGATCGTCTGGAATACTTTCGAATGGAAGTGCGAAGTTGTATGATATCTGTAAGAGGAAAGAAGTAGACACATTACAAAAGAAACCAAAATAGGTACTCAAGAAAAATCAAACATTACATTACATTCAACTACCGATAGTTCAGTTCTAAATATATCTCTTTTCCTAAAGAGAAATTCATACTTGGTTCTCCTCTCTTGATGAAGCAAGTTCAATAATTTATTTTCTCTTTTAAATTATTGTTACTTTTTACCTTCATTGAATGTTTTATTTTTAAGATTTTTTATGATGTACTTAGTTCTTTTCTGTAACTCATTCATTGATTGATTCATAAACTAATAATTTCCGGAGATAGGAAGTAATTTCTCTTAATTTTAAAAATCACAAATTGGTAACTTGTCCGCATGATTTATGTCGAGTTGCTTCATAGACTTTACATTAAAGACTAGTTGCATATTAGTCCACATTATTTTAAGACTAGTTCCCGCATAGGACGACTTGCGTTTTAGACCGTCTGATACTAACTCAATAATTCTACCTACCTGTTGACAAATAGAAATTAGCGTTGGAGTCAGAGCACTGGAATCAGGAGTAGTACCAAGGAACCTGATGATGTTAGTAGGTTTGACTTCAGCAAACCAAGTATCCAGTGACGTCGCAGCACTTTTGGATAGAAGACTGGTTTTACCACACCCTCCTGAAAGAAACATAGAAGATTTGTTAGTTGGTCTATTTCTGCTTTGGGATTTTGATTGGTTATGAAGAATGTTTGAAAGGTTTTGTAAGACAAAAGCAGAATTTGCTATCAAGGCTGCAGTTCTGTTTCCTTTGGTTAAAAAAAATCATTGATGCTCAAATGGAAAAGTGCTAAAACTGGAATACGCCGAACATGTTTCAACAGGCATGATGACGTCAACCAATAAAAAGCAAAAGCAGTCCATTGATTCTGGTGGATGAAAAGAAACCTTAACACTATTGACATAAAGTTCTATATCGTGTACTTTACCTTCTCCATACAAAACAAGAGGTTTATCAGAGGAGTTCTTCATATAATTCTCAACGAACTCCAAATCTGGTTCTCTCCCATGGAACACCTTCACAGAGTTGTTACAAGCGTGGAGATGCTGAAGTATTTCTGTTACAATCTGACCTTGGGCACTGCTGTCTTCTTTGCGCATTGCTCTGGAAAATTACCAAAGTAGTATTACAAGCTTTTATTTAGTTTTGGAACCTTTGAGGAAACCATCCGCGGGGTGAGATTTCTTGTTTAAGGAAAATCTTTCTACTGCATTTTAATCAAAACAGTAACATCTTTGCACGCATTAGTTGGGTTAGCTATCCTTAGACTATCCATGACTAGATAAGTGACGTCATTTAAAATCCAGTATGGCTTAGTCACCAAGATGGTCGGCTTGTATTTCGCATGTATTAGTATCAAAAACTTATTTTAAAACATATTTTATTTATTAATTTACTCTTACCTATCAACCAATTTAATAATGTTTTTGTAGAAATGTGAAATAAAATGATTTAAATATTCTCCATGAGTTTCAGTGTCTAAACCGTCTCGACCGATCCATTCAACTGTGTATCTGTAAATAAATATTTTTACTTTAAATATGAGAACAGAAATATACTATTTAAAAGTTCGACAAGTTTATTGATACTTGTCATTTATGATTACTGCTCTGTTCTTTTGGCTATAAGTAGTATATGATATTTATAGCCTTTGGGCTATCTAAAGTAAAAATATATTTTCAAATCGGATTAGCTGTTCCTTAGACTTTAGCATTAATTTTGAAAAAAAAAAACAACCATGAAAATTCGTTAAGTACACACACAAAATTACACCAGATTCAGTGAAAGAGTCAGTAACTTACTTCTGTATATTAGTCGTCTCAATTTTATTAGGAAGTCTAACGTCTCTTAGATCAGCTAACAGTTTAGAAGCTTCATTGTCAAGACTTCTGTTAAGGATATCCACAAAGTTACTGGCCTTCTTCAGGTTTTGAAGATTGATATTGTTGATGTACCTGACGTATGCCAGACAGTGATTTTTGGTGTTTTTCACGTTTAATACACCGTTTATTACTTCGCGTTCAGTTACTGGAAACACGATGATTAAAATAAGTTAATTTTATATTGCTACTAACAGCGCTCTACGGTTTCACCCGCGTTCACGTGAAAATATTTGGATAAAATTATACTAAAACCTTTCTCTCGAACCACTCTATCTATTGGTAAATACAGCATGAAGATCAGTGCAGTAATTTGTGACTTTTATCTTAAAATGGCAATAAGATGTTACTTTGCGCAAATTACAAAAGTGGTTCTTTTGGTACCAATCATCAGACCTTAAACTGATGATCATTGAACCTTTTGGGAAACTTACTCTTTAAAAAGAAGCTTCCAAATCGGTCCTGGCCTTTTTGGAGAATCGGGGACTATAAAAACTAGATTTCAATGCACCATACACCTCATTCTTTTTTTAAGTTAGTTAAAAAGGTGTATGATACTAACCAGACATAAAATAATTATGCATTGTATCCTTATCAATTTTTCCAGCTGTGTAGAGCTGTGATGATGCTTTACGGAACAGTTTTTGCATTTTGCCTAGAGTATCCCACCAAATAGCTTGATCCTCTGCTTGAAGCTTGGGGACTCTCTGAAAAATAGAGTGGTCATCATCAATTTGATGTGTTTAAGTGATTAATAGCCTTATTTAATAAAGGAGGCATAGTAACATTGTAGTAAATACAGATATTTAATTAATACTTAAAATATATAAAATTGTTCAGAATCTAAGGCCAGAGGCTAAGGCCAGAGGCTAAGGCCAGAGGCTAAGGCCAGAGGCTAAGGCCAGAGGCTAAGGCCAGAGGCTAAGGCCAGAGGCTAAGGCCAGAGGCTAAGGCCAGAGGCTAAGGCCAGAGGCTAAGGCCAGAGGCTAAGGCCAGAGGCTAAGGCCAGAGGCTAAGGCCAGAGGCTAAGGCCAGAGGCTAAGGCCAGAGGCTAAGGCCAGAGGCTAAGGCCAGAGGGCCAGAGGGCCAGAGTGCTAGTGGGCCAGAAAGCCAGAGGGCCAGAAGGCCAGAAGGCCAGAGGGCCAGAAGGCCAGAAGGCCAGAGGGCCAGAAGGCCAGAGGGCCAGAAGGCCAGAGGGCCAGAAGGCCAGAGGGCCAGAAGGCCAGAGGGCCAGAGGGCTAGAGGGCCAGAGGGCCAGAGGGCCAGAGGGCCAAAGGGCCAGAGGGCCAGAGGGCCAGAGGGCCAGAGGGCCAGAGGGCCAGAGGGCCAGAGGGCCAGAGGGCCAGAGGGCAAGAGGGCCAGAAGGCCAGAGGGCATGGCCAGGGTCAAAAGTCAAAAGTCGAACGTCGAAAGTCAGAAGTCGGAATTCAGAGTGCTAGTGGGCCAGAAAGCCAGAGGGCCAGATGGCCAGAGGGCCAGAGGCTAAGGCCAGAGGCCAGAGGCCATGGCCAGGGTCAAAAGTCAAAAGTCGAAAGTTGAAAGTCGAAAGTCAGAAGTCGGAATTCAGAGTGCTAGTGGGCCAGAGGGCCAGAGTGCTAGTGGGCCTGAGGGCCAGAGTGCTAGTGGGCCAGAGGGCCAGAGGGCCAGAGGGCCAGAGGGCCAGAGGGCCAGAGGGCCAGAGGGCCAGAGGGCCAGAGGGCCAGAGGGCCAGAGGGCCAAGGCCAGAGGGCCAAGGCCAGAGGGCCAAGGCCAGACGCCAAGGCCAGAGGCCAAGGCCAGAGGCCAAGGCAAGAGGCCAACGGAAGGAAAAGTCGAAAAGATAGAAGATAGTCGGAAGTGAAAGTAGCTTCCCTTTCCGTGTTTTGGATATGTCACTTGTTAATGGATGACAGAGTGATTACCTTATTATTGAAATTGATAAGTATAGAAGATATAGGTTGCAAAACAGACACTGGAGGTACAGCGTTCGAGTCCTTTTTGTACCAGGTGTCGAGCAGTATGACGTCCATACCACCTGCGGCGAGCTCGTCTCGTAACATTTGGAGTTCTGATGAAAGCACGTAGGTTGGGATTGGCCTGGGAAATTGAAATCCTAGGTGAGGACGTTAAATTGAATGTATAAGTATAACATAATTATAATCATTCACTACATCATCTCATTAATAGTAACTGACCCCTAAGTTCGTAACTTGTATCTAGGGTATCAGAAACTACGCACACACTCATTTAGGTAGAGCCGTAGTTTTACTCGCATTTAACGAAATATTATAAACGAAATTTATACGAAATTCAATAGTTTACTTTAAAAGTAACAGGGAAACAAAATCAGTATAAAATACTAGCGGCCCGCCCTGGCTTCGCACGGGAAATGTGATAAATGAAGAACCGCTCGACTGGTTTTGTGCAAACTTTACATAAACCTACTCAATAGTCCGAACAAAGCCTAAACTTTTGGTTTGAATAAGTGAGCCCGTTCGTGAGTTATAAAATTAAAACGAAAAGATATGAACAAGAACCTTTTTTTTTTTTTTTAACGCAGTGAAAATGCATAGAACTGCATGCCACCGTGAGCCGATAATGGTATGAACAAGTACCTGTAACCATACTTCTGTCCTAAAAACACTACAAAGTTAGGCCCCATGGATAGCCGCTGACAATTCTTGATCTCTCTCATACAGAGCTCCGTCGTCATGTGGTCGTCTGTCGCTTCGTCTCGTACCCCCCATCGCATGTCTACTACCTAGAATTAAAAAGAAAAGAAGAAAATTAATGAGGATTAAGTAGTTTTTTGGGGCAGTTTTGATCTCTTATAAAACAGTTTATTCCCAAACGTCCCCCTGGAATCGACCACTCAAGGGGACAGTTGACACTCCGAAATATTTTTAGGCCCAAATATGCACAGACAATGACTTCAAATCAAGACTAACAGATATAAATCACTCACAAAATATATATATTACATTTGTCACCTTTGGTTTAGAAAGTCAGTTGTCAATATTTACTTTAATATCGTAATTTCAATTCATAACACTGCATTGAAAGAAAACTACTTTAAACCGATTCAAATCGAGTTACATAAGATAAAAAATATAAAACCTTTTAAACTAGTTACAAGTAAGTCTACACTTAACCGTTAAACTATAAGCTAGTTCATTACCCCTCAGTTCCTGTGACTCCCTAAATAGCCGGCGGGGTGGTTTCATGTAAACATTACTTTACAGTCACAGCACTGAGCTATTTTCGATGTAAATCTGAGGAGCACTGCCCTTTAAGTTTTATTGATTTCGCTAGTTTTGGAATAGATTTTATGGTGATGCCAGTTCGACGCGAAATGTGACTTGTGTTCGATTTATTTGCTTGTGTTTGCGAGTGTGCGTTTGTTTGTGCTCTACGGTTTTACTCGCGTTAAATCAAATCTCTTTAGATCCAAAGTATTGCCAAACGTTCTTTTATAAGTGAGCCATACAAACATATTTATCTTAAAGCAATTTTACCGCACTTTAGATTACTACTTATGAGACATTTTCATAAGCTTATTCATTAGATTCAAAAATATTGTCAATCTAACAAAAAAATTCAAATCTTTTATAATAGAATGCTTACATCCTTCAACTATTTAGGCTGCCCGTTTACCCATCAATCAATTATGATAATATCAGTTAGGCTGCACGTCCATTTGTTAACCCCATGAAAACTTAGAGAACAAATATAGTTATTTTTTACCTGGAACTCCAGCCCATGTTTCTCCCGGCAGTAGTCCTTGATCCGCGGGTAACATTTGGCCATCAGCGTGTTTCTTTCCATTGTAGTATCTGGAAAGTGTTTATGTTTCATATTTTATTATAAACAAGATATAGTTGTTGATTACATTTTGGCCAAATTGTTTAATGAATGTGTATGTTTATGAAAAATATGATGAAAAACAACTACATATTTTTCCACTAACGAATATTAGAGCTTTTTAAATTTTACAGAACTAAATGTTCACATTATATAAAATTAGTTAACCTGAGTATTCGATTCAAATTAACCATCATCAAACAAAATAAATCAAACAATATTTGCCCATTGGCGATGGTTCATATCAAAATTACAATATTTCTGTCTCCTTTTGCGTCAACAATAGTAAGAAAGAAAAGAAAAAATCGTCTTAACTCTAAAGAAATAGTTGATACTGCCTCGATAAGAAAATTCAAATTCATTAATATAAGGGTAGCGCGCACTAACGCAAATAACGCGGTTGCCACACCAGTTATCTACAGCCTTATGTCACGCGAAGTGATAGGAGCTTACATAGAAATAGACTTTTGTATAAAATAACTAGTAGAACCCTGCAGTTTCACTCACGTAGTTCCCATTCCCGCGGGAATACAGTAATACAATGTGCGTATGTCACACGTTGATAATGTAGCTTTCTATCAGTGAAATATTTTTTTAAATCGGTTCAGAAGTCGGAGCCTATTGTTGTAAACAAACAAACAAATCTTTCCTCTATATAATACTAGAATAGACTAATAGATGAAATCCGTATCTAGCTTTCTGCTTAAATGTCTGAAGGCCCCGAGAGTCCCGGCTGTCGTTTAAAAAAATCTATTATTTAAGATAGTGGACAATTGTTAGACGTACATGAAAAAAACATGATATAACAATTAAAAACATAAGTAGATATAAAAAACAGCAAAGAAACTTTTCATTGTCTATAAGACTAATTCGTACTAATACGGCACTAGGCCCGCATTACGGTAATTCGCATGCGGCTTAGTTTATGCAGATATGAATCAGGTCGCTACTTCACTACCTCAATGCTGCAGTGGTTCTAAGTAGATTCTTTAAGAATATTATTTGTAAGAAAAATTCAAGAGAGAAAATATTTTTTTTTTCTATGAAAACTATGCAAATGAAGAAAATATTTTTTGTTACAAAATCTGAGCCACCAACTTCAAAATATAGGGACCAAACTGGAAGTATATCGTCCCAAACAAAAAAAGAGGTTTCGGAATAGTTACATAAAAAATGGAGTTAATAAGAGAAGATTCAATAGCAATGTGCCCTTGCTGATCTGTCAATAAAGAGTGGTGGGTTTGATTGCCGTACGAGGTAAATATTTTTGTGATTAACAAATATGTTTATCTCGGTTTGTGTGTAGCGTGAAATGAGCAACTGAGCGAGAGAGAGAGTGTAGTTTTTGTTTTTATATTATTACACATAATACAAGTAAAGATAGGTGTCATTTGCTATAAAAATATACATAAATTAAAACTATAAATATAGATATTAATAACTGCCTAAGATCTAGAGTTTACGATACAAAAAACTTTTCCAAAGTCACATGATGGGCGCCAATGTTTTTATGATTAGACCACAACCGTGACTGAAGCGTAAAAGTAGCAATAATATTTATTTTTTAGTCTGTGTTAACTTTGTTTTTTTGTTCTTTTTTGTAAAGAACTGACTAAAAACTCCATGGTATATAAATATATTTTTTAGGCTGATTATAGTCTGACGCCGATGGCACGCGCACCGTCAGCGCTGATAGCCGAGATCTTGTAGGAACCGTTACTGAATGACGCGTAGTTATCAGCGCGCATGGTTCCTAGAAGTTCATATATCTCAGCCATCAGCTCTGACGGTGCGCGTGCCGTTGTCGATGTGAGACTAAAATCAGCTCTAAAGGAAAACAGTTTGTACCATACTTAACAAGTAAATAAAACGTAATGCAGGTGAACCCGTTGACTACATTAACAAAATGTTTAAAATATACTCAAAGCCATTAACAAAATAATTAAAAACACCGCCATTAAAATTTCAGTTCGAACTGAAAACATTTTAATACCATGTTTCGTTTAAAAGTTAAAATTTAAAGCTCGATAATAAGTGATATCAGATAATGGTGCTTAATTAAAAGTTGTCCATTTTATACCCTCAACATCCGTTGGGTGTCAAAGTGTAAAAGAAAAACAGTGAGGGCCTTTCACGACCTTCAAGTAAAGTTACTCGCCAAGTAAAGTTAGTGTTGTCTCTTTCTTACTTTTTATCAAGAAACAAAGACAAAACTTGTGAGTAGGTACTCGGAATGTTACTTGAAGATGGTGAAATAGGCCCTTAGTCTATTAAATGTATATGAAAACAGGTTTCTTTTTGTGTAGCATGGGATTTAAATCCAGAATCTCACTAAACTCTTATAGCTACCGACTCCATGTATGGATGATTTTCAGCTCGAAAAATTAATGCCTCAATAGCTTGTTTTCGCGAAGTAATGTTGGCATTACTTTTTTTAAATAAAGGTTAAAACTAATTAAACAATTCAACAAAAATACTCATGATCCAAACGAGATGAATGATATGAAAGAAGAAATCATGTCAACACGTCCACAAATGTAAAAAACAAAAACTATGTAATATTATTATTTCTATAAGATTAAAAGTGTTGGTTAAATTAACTAGTGAATATCATAACAGGTGAAATTTATATTATTCTTTTAAGTTTAAATTGTAAGTATTTACTCACATATACACCCCTATTTTGAATTCGAGATACTTAATCACACAGCTAATGTAAACGACGGGTGACAATATAATAGTGAAGTTAGTTGTTTTCTCTTGCTTTTATTTAAAAAGTTATGATAAGTCAAAGATTTTCAAAATCCCGCCGAATTTTATTGTTATTCTACACCGAACAACAGGCGAACGCTGCGATACACAGCTGAGCGCGGTCATCGACCCGAGCCGTCACAGAATACTTGATAGCTGTGCCGTCTGGTAATACGACATTTATTTAGAATTTTTTAAAGATAAGTAATCGACTATCATTTTTGATATTTTTATTGGATATATGGATTCAGTTACTGCTACAGATATTCTGATTTTAATAAGTCCCATATTTTCAAAATAGGGGTGTATAACTTGAAGTTAAAAATTTGTTATTCTTAAGTTAACTTTTGTGATAAATGATCTCATTACCTATGTTTCATGTTAAGTTTTATTGTTAACTTTTAATACGAGCCCCGATGCAAAATAGTTCGTCTAGTATGGAAAGTAGTGCAAAGCAAAAAATATAGAAAGTTAATATTGCATGCCCGTAACGGGTAAAAACTGCTGTCCAATTGATCTAAGTAATTTTAAGACCTACATGTACCAGTTTTTTGAGCAATAAATTATTCTTATTCTTATTCATAAATGAGAGAATATAGCCAGAAAAAGAAAGAGACAAAAATCTTCTTTCATATTAATTTAAACCCTTCCAAAGATATCTTCAAACGGATTATCCCAATAAAACTTAATGTTTGTGTGTCAAGAGTTGATCAACCGTATTGTATCACACTACGCCGAGTCGGGGCGGTTCTTATAAATTGCATTTGATCACGAGACCTTCCTATTTTAGTCTCTATTTTGTCGATAGAGCCTTACCTCGTGTCTGGTACTTAACTAAATTAATAGAATACTTACATAGTTTTAGAGGGGATTAGGGAATATTTTTAGGGTTTTGTGTATGTAATACTTACTGATTTTCTATAGATTTATAGTTTAACCACATACGGTGGCCTTCGTCATGTATGAAAGCGGGAATTTAACTTGGATTATTTATGACTACTGTTTTTAACCCCCGACGCAAAAAGAGGGGTGTTATAAGTTTGACGTGTCTGTGTGTGTGTGTGTGTGTGTGTATCTATCTGTCTGTGGCATCATAGCTCCCGAACGGATGAACCGATTTCAATTTTTTGTATTAAAGGGGACTTACGTGCGAGTGTTCTTAGACATGTTTGATGAAAATCGGTTGACCCGTTTAAAAGTTATGGGGGTTTGAAAGTAATTGTGTTGGGGGTTTTTAAATTTTAATTTAATGTTATTATTAACCGTTTATCAACAAGAGGGATACTGGATATCTGGACTGTAGCTTTGTTAGTGTATTTCATTTGTTTTTTAAATCAGTCTTTTAATCATCATCATTATTGGCCTATCCATCTACGTAAGATGATTTAGGTGACATCAGGTGATTTAACAGTTTGTGGAACATTTCAGTACAAATATACAGTCATAAATCAATCGCTTTATCATTATCACATACCAAGTAACTCTTACTAACTAGGTCTATATTACCTAAATCTGGAGTATCAGAAACTATACGCACATTTAAATTTCTAAATAGATTTGTCATGATAATGTTACCTGCATCAAACACTACACAAGCATTTCTAAATACATTGTATGTTACCTGTGAACGTGGAACTGGTGAATATCCTGACGATCTTGGAGCTGACGGGAGGCAGCAGCTTGAGGGAGCCCCCGAAGATCAGGTCCACTGTCCGGTCGTCCATTGTTCAGGGGTTGAGGAGCTGGTAAAATGTATGTTGCTGTTATTATTTATCACTATCACTACATAGTATAAAACAAAGTCGCTTTCTCTGTTCCTATGTCCTTATGTATATGTATATCTTTAAAACTACGCAACAGATTTTGATGCGGTTTGTTTTAATAGATAGAGTGATTCACTGGAAAGGTTTCTAGCATAATTTTATTCCCATGTTCCTACGGGAACGGGAACTACGCGGGTGAAACCGCGGGGCACCGCTAATGTATATTTGTCTATTTTCATTTCTCTCTATCTTTCGTTGCCTTCCACCACCCACCACCACATTTTACTTTCTTTGACCTTTACCCATCAGTGCAGTGGGATGACTTGGGTTGAAAAATAAAATTCTTTATACACTAACTATCTAAGTAACCGTAGAAAAATTAAGGGAAATCAAGTTGTAGTCTATGTTTCAAAATGACAATGCAACATGTTGTGGGGTTCAATTTCCAGCTAAAAAGAAAATTTTGATTGTAAGTACACGTTTTTAGAAAGTATGAGACACTGTACAAAATTACTAAATATATTATCTTTCCCATTTTCAATTTCATCAAAAAATTTGGCAGCAACATTATCTGGCACTGCCATGTTAACTATTAAATCAGACGCTAGCTCAAAACTCCTTTACAAAAAACCTTTTTAAGCTTAACGACACTGCAGGAGCTTAAAAATTCATTAATATTTTACTTATCTTTGCAAATTTAATAAAAAAATTATCTCCTAAAATTGCATTCGCCGGAAACTGTTGGATAATAGAATCACTCAGCCTTATCATATTGTCGATGGTTCATTGCGCAGATACCGATACATTAACTCTATATTTAATTACTATGCTTTGGTTTATTTTTGGGTAACTATAAAAAGTTATATTAAAGCTTTGTCTTCAGTTATGGTCGCTAGTTCAGCCACATTTTTTGGTAATCGAATTTCATAGTCCCATTGTTTTCATGATTATTGAAAAGAGATTGCCCGTCCACGGTACTCCTCCAAAATGGGATGTGCATCAAAAAGTTAAAAATAATAAAATATCTAAATTAAAAATATATTTTTTAAATAAGACATAATAATTTTTTACAATGGGGATTTATTTTTGAAAAATAATTAGTAATTTCATGTTTCCGGCGATATAGTACGCCATTTGTTCTATGCCTGTCAGTACTAGGGATGTCTATTTTCTTATTACGTGTGATACACGCCTACGTAAAATATAATAATATTGATTGTATGATTTATTCGATATATTAATAAAATACGTTTGAAGTTAAATAAGTTTATTGAGTTTATTTAATAAAATAGGTGGACTTACATTATATTTTTAAAATGTAGTTTCTATAATTCCACAGAACTTGATATTATTTAAGAGGTACAACATATTTATTATTTTCATTGTAAATGTGACGAAACACTAGTGCGCGATGAGGTATATTTGGTTGGTTGATGATGTTTTTATTTTAGATAGAGGTTTTAGGGATGCAATTACAAATATAGAAGCTGTAGGTTATAAAGCTTATATGCCAGCATCAATGGCAGAGGGGGAACGTCAACTGTCCACCTTAGCAAGTAATAAATCTAGATGTATCACTTTGTGTCGATGGGTGGTGGAAGTTGTCAATGGACGAATCAAAAGAGATTTTAAACTTGTCCGTCAAAACTATTTTAATCGTGCCATACCACATATGATGGATGATTTTAGAATAGCATGTGCATTGACTAACAAGTTTCACCGGGTGATTGAAGATAGGCCAGAACATAGGGAGTACGTAGCAATAGCAAATAACAGGATGCGAATGCATAATCACCTAGGAGATTTCATTATTAATCACAACATCAATAGGAGGCGTGCTGTATTTACAGCCATAGACGGTAGTATACCTCAATTAAGAGACTTTCCAAAACTTGGGTCAGTAGAACTCAAAAGATTTGCATTAGGCTCATATCAAATAAAACAAGCCAGATCCTATTACGGCGAACATGTCCGACAAAATGGGATATACCACATTGAAGTATCAGAGGCATTCGAAGAGGAATTACCATTAATATTGGGAATTGATAATTATTTACTAAGAGGAAGAATCCAATCGCGACATGTCTCCAATAAAATATATTGTACCTATATTTTAATAAATAAACGAAGTTGTTCAAAATCGAAATAATTTCTTGTTGAAACCGTTTCAATACACCGACTGATTTGGTAAAATCGATTATAAATCGAATGTATTCGATTTTTTTCATTACGGGCTCAACCCTATTTCACATTTATTGCCCGCTTGTCATAACACAATATCAAATGGCGGCCAGTATGTTTTTTCCAAAGAGGTTGTAGGTTTGAGTATGTATGTTAATGCGTAGAGTTTAGATTCTGAAGTACAATAAGAAGATGCTCTAAATCTCAGTAATTTCTTGGTTTTATGGACCACCAGACAGATTAAATGCTACATTAATGTACGTCAAATGCAGTGAGCCCGTCCATTCCCTTTCTAGCTTATTTGTATTGATTTTGTGTTCAAACATAACTTCGAAATAGTAATTACATTTTTGTAAATATCTCGGAAACCCCAATGTAGATTTTCCTGATATTTAAAAAATAGTATTTAGACATGTTTCCGATTATTTTAAAGTTGATTCCATGACGGCACAACAATGTTGAATTCAGTACATTTGTCCATAGCCGCGTGGGCATTGTCTTTTATAATTGAATTAGCTCTTGGTCTCCAACCGGCTTTATCACTATACTACCTGTTTCACCCGCGTATATCACAATCCGGGAATCTTTTCTTAGCGGATGCCTACGTCATAACATCTACCTGCATGCCAAATTTCAGATTCGTCCAGATGGTTTGGGCTGTGCGTTGATAGATCACTATGGTCTGTCAGTCAGTCAGTCACCTTTGAGTTATATAATTTGAACTACTGGTAATCAAAAATTAAAATACTATTAACCATGTTTCATTTTATAACTTCTATTTACTGTCTTCATCGATAAAGAATATTATAGTAAACATAGTTTAAGTGTCTGTCCATTATTTAGAAATTTGACATTTATTAATGGCTGTTGCTAGGCGTCCGCTAGAATGGACGTTTAATATAATGTCATTCGTTCGCTAGTCGGATGAATAAGATTATATTAGTCGTCCGCAAACTTTTTCATTTTATATTTGAATTAAATATGAAGTGTTTTTTTTGTTTTTGCACTACAGTTACCAAAATCAAAACAACAGTTTGTTTTCCTTGTCGACAAACTTCTTTATTTCATGAATATTCTCCTGTTACTTCTACTACGTAAAATAGACTGAACAGAAAACTAAATCGAAAAAACTATCGAGCACATTTTTCTTAATAATTGCCACAACATACCATAGACTTAGCGGCCGACTAGATAGATAGATAGATAGATAGATAGATAGATAAACTAGACTAGCATCAACCTAGTCGTCCAATAATTCGGACGACTAAAATAATTTTATTTGTCCGAATTACTGAACGACTAGACACTTTGTTTATTAATTTTAAATTTTAGTGATACTAATTTTATGGTAAGTAAATTAATTTATAAATGCCCAAGTATGTAAAGATGTATCTACATTGTTAATTACTTACTCAATCAAGTAAAATAAACATCTCCGTATGAAACAAGACACCGTACGAGACAAAGGTTAATTAATAGCAAAAATCAATCGTTTTCTTAAAACACTACTTACACAACTTTATCGCGTATTAAACATTTAAAATGATTACCCCGACTTTTCAATCAGATTATACCAATCACGGAGGGACTGTCAGTCAGTTATTCAGTCCCATTAATGATATAACAGTATATTCCGAAATTCCCGTAATAATTTAGCTTTTTATGCAAGTACAAGCTTTTGCCCGCGACTTCGTCCGCGTGGAATTTGAGTTTTTACTCCTTTTCTCCGGAATTTCCAAAAATCCTCTCTTAGTGGTAGCCTACTCCCCCCAACAAACACACGTGCCAAATTTCAGCTCTCTACGACCAGTTTCGGCTGTGCGTTGTCTATCAGTCAGTCAGTACATCACTCAGTAACGGAAGAGTTTTATATATATATATATATATATAGATAGATTTATGAATATATAGCTTTATGCATATCTAGAGTGTACGCAAGTAAAGCCGTAAAACAGAGCTAATAGATCATATATTTTAATCTTAATCTAGCATAACGTCTTAACAACATTGTAAGCCCGGAGTGACTTGTAAATAGTAATTTCTCAGTTCGTAAACCACTGGTTGTTCTAGACAAATGTGTTAACAGGCTGACACTAAGTGCTGCACCTCGTAAAGTATTTGTTTTATATTTAAATAGAAGTTTATTACCTTTTATTCACCTGCAATTGGACAGTGAATAGTTTAAAGTACTTGAAATCAAGAATAGAATATTGTGTTATAAAGTGCGTTTTAGTATAGAAGGAACTATCCAAGCCTTTTTATCGAGTAATGATTTACATTTTATAATAATACAATAAAGGCTTCTCATGTCAAGTCTTGTGCGAAAACTTGTATGTTTTATTAATGTTTATGTTATAGATAAATAACAATATTAAATTACAACGTTACTTTTAACAACGATTAAATTTAATTGCCTAATGCGTACACCACAAGGACCTCTACTAAGCCTTTTACTTTAAACAATATACACAAAGAACATACCTTCCGTACTTGACTGAAGTTTCCAATTCTAATCGATAGTTTGCACTACTCGGAACAAGGTCAAGACCATAATCGATTAAAAATTAACTTAAACAATCGATTGATTATCGAACAACTTTTGTTACTCGAACACACGTGACACTCTTCAGTGATGTTCTTTGTGACTAAATTCTGTGAAATGACGGAAAAATGAAATACAAATCTGTTATTTCGGTTGCTTAGCAACGGCTTAACCCTGATTGGGAGTTAAAAATACAGTTGATGGCACAAAGGTTCTTATCAAGTCGGTTTGACCTTTCGTGAGAAAGTTTAACGGAGTTGCGGAGTTTATCGGGGAAATAGACTGTGTAGGATTTAAGTTTTATTAATTGCTTTTAAAGTTGCGAAGTTTTAGGTATCTTTTATAGCTGTAGCTACTTTACCCGCATTTGCGTCGCAAAGTTTTTGTATATAAATCTATTTTGAAATATGCACTTTATCAACACAAATTGTATGAAAATCAATTAAATGGTTCTTAATATTGTCGAATAGACACGTTCACCTTTTATCTATTACTTTTTAGCTTTATATTACGTTACAAATCTTTAGTAAACTATATGTCGTGGCTTCGATATTGCTTAAAAACATTGAGAAATTTCATAAATGCCACTCTTCGGCATTCTGACTAACTGACTATATCCATATAATAAACTGTAGGTACTTCGCGATTCACGAAAATTTCATATTATTATAAATATATTCTTTATAAATGATATTAATAATAAAATATAAAGAAAAAAAGGTAGCACTCCGGGAGTGCCGGCAGAAGTGAAAACTTCAATATTAACGTTGTGTTTAATTATAAGTATAAAAGTACTATCATTTATGAGGTAGAATACAATGTTTGTTTCTTACTTCAGTTATCATAAACGTCACGTGATGCTGATCTTACGCTTTTTCGATCAGCATCACGTGACCCTGACGCGAGATTGAAAGTTTTTACCCATACCAAAAAGTGCTCAGCGCCGCTAAAGAAGTTTTCACTTCAAAAATAATAAAATAATAAACCATATCTCCATTTAGGTCATCACGTACAATTTCGCTCAGAAAATTTCAGTATTTCAGTACCTACACGTAGCATGAAAATTACGTTCAGTATATAGGGCAAGTCAACATTATAGAGCCAGTATCAAGGCTATGTACATTGATGCCGTATATAACAATGATAAATAGCACAAAAGCAATCCATTAGGCACATTGTATGCACGCCGCACCTTACTGTGATACCCGCTAGGGCGTAGTCTTTATGATCCTGTGGAAGGCATAGGCGGGAGCGGGCGAGGATGATAATTTAATAATGCTAATAGTAATATATATAATAAGACTTGGGACAAGCTATGTATTGTTGTTATTTTTTAATCAGATCTCAAGGTTTTAGCTTAGATTTTGTGCTTCAAGACGATGATGTTGTCGTACTTTGATGATGACACTTCTTATGGGTAATTTAAGCACGCGAAAATTTAACAATTTATGTAACAAAATTGCAGAATGCATAAAAACCCAAATGAGAGAAGTCTTGTTACGGAAATTTGTCAGCTTACAATTAGGTACACAATTATTTTGAATTCGTGTGTTGTAAATTAGACACGAAGTTCTTCTATCCTCTCGTTTTAATGACGAACTAATGTAACAAAATGAAAATAAGTGACGTAATTATTGTGAATGTGGAACCTTTATAGAAACACGCTTGCTCGATATGACTACACACAGAAAGCAGAGCTAATAGAAACATCTATTCCTAGACAGCACGTTTCGCCGAAAACCCTGTTGATAGAAAACATTGTTCGTAGACATCTGGCCGTACCTATGTAATATAGCCGCCATATTTAATTTTTCATATCCTACCACGCCATTATTAATTTGGTCGTGCTCGCAAAATCGATATTATTTCGTGGTGTCTATATATTTTATCACGCACAGTCATGCTAGGGGGGCTGGGTTCCTAATATTTGAGAAACAAATTACAAAACTTATGTAAAGCTAATATAATATCCGCTACCTTAGGAGCAGTTGGTAGAGTGCGATTAAAATAGTAAGGAGAAATATGTCTAAACATGACATGATAGGGTTGATTGAAATAATATATTTTTACTTGAAATAAAACACTTAAACGGATTTTTGTCGTGGTTGTATTTTGTTTTGCATTTTCTGGCGTTTCGGATTCTTACTTGACTTTGAAAACATAGGACTTAAATTTAATACAGCCTCTATTCTCTCACAACTTGTACCGCACCACAGCGGAAACGCGTCTATTTTTGTGTCGATTCGTACCTGCTTTTCCACGATTAGACCGCACAGTAAAGCGGGTTCCGGCCACAAATTCACAGTAATACCCGCCATTTTATAGTCTTGTTCAACTACCCACTTCAGTTACTTAGTGTTTTTGTGATGTCAACCTTTAACTTCATATTTTATGGCGACAAATGACACACGACGTTTACTCGGTACACCCTGTTTTAATGTTATATGGGTGTTTTAAAGAGCTTGTCTTTTATTTTTGTGATCACTAAATGGGCAAGCATCGTGAATATTTATTTCTCGTAATTGATAGAATACTTAGCATAATTCACTACATCATCTCATTATAGTAACTGACTCCTAACTAAGTTCGAAACTTGTATCTAGGGTATCAGAAACTACGCACACACTCATTCACACACACACCCAGACCGAGACAAATATTTGTAGTTCACACAAATATTCACCCCGCACGGGAATCGAACCCGCAACCTTACGGATGGCATTCCGGCATGGTGACCACTCAGCCATCTAGGTCGTCCATCTAAATACTCATACAATGGTATTTTCTCTGTAGTGTTATCTTTATAGTCACTTTACTAAAATGCTTTATCGAATAGACTAGTTGTATGTACCTATGTATAGTATGTATGTACATATCACGGTGAAGAAAAACGTCGTGAGGAAACCTGCACACACCTGGGAAGAAATTCTAGGTTTGTGTGTGAAGTCGACCAACCCGCACTTGGCCAGCGTGGTTGATTAAGGCCTAATCACTTTAATTCTGGGTAAGCTCGGGCCCCTCGGTGGGGACATTATATGAGCTGATGATGAGAAGCATGCCGCGATATTTTTTGTTAGACTTTCGAGGACTCTAGAATATCTCGTGTAGATTAGATAACCTCTTTATATAAAGTGTCAAAAACTTTCCTCTCCAGACAAATACTTTATTTTCCTCTCACATGTACAATTACGAACTAATAACTCCAATTTATTTCCATAACAAAACAATCAACCAATTTAATTCCTTCTGAACAATTCGAAGCGAAAAAATGGCTGCCATTTTTATAAATTAGTTTGAAGTTTGAACTCGTTGTGTGACAAATATAATAAACACGCTGTAGCCCGCAGTTTCACACGCGTAGTTCTCTTTCCTGTGGGCATACTGGGATAAAATATAGCGTATGTTACTGTGTATATTACTAAGAAACAAAATCCTGAAAAGTAAACTATCTAATAGAGTGCGGTTCAGTAGTTTCAGAGCCTATTCAACACAAACAAACAATGAAAACTTTCTTTCTTTACCTGACTAGTGGTCCTACGTAGATTTACCTGCGTTTTTCTTTCCAACCGGATGCCTAACGTCATAATCGGAAATGGCTAAGGCGCCGGACTGGTGATCGATAAGTCGCGAGTTCGATATCCACTTATTGCACTATTGACGTGAATCCAGACAAAATCATACTTGACATTGAGATTGTCAGTTTGAGATTGAGATAGTAGTAATTTAAAAACAAATATCTATGTATATGCAATAAATTATTTTTTATTTATTTATTTATACTAGAACTGGGTGCCGAAATGGGAACTAATCGCACTTAAACCCATTTCGGCACCTTCCCAATTGGGCATCCTAAGGTGTAAACGAAACTAAACCAGAAATTCAGTTGTTTGAGTTGTGTTGTGATAAATCAGTCAGTCAGTACAGTCACTTTTTTATATTATACATAAAGTACTATATTATTTTCAAAATATGATTCTATTTTGACGTCACCAACGCGCATTAAGCAAACCTTGTGTGTCAAATTCTCACAGCAAAGACTTTAGAAAATGTTCTAAAAATATAATAATAATTATAACGTTAAAATAAATCACGTTAACGGGCCTTTATTATTAGATTATATCACGTTCTCTTCCTTAAAAGGTGAGTGCGGACTCTATGTACTTCAAATTGGGTTTACGAGTGTCATGTGATGATATGGACCTCTTTTATACTCTTATATACATTATACGTACTAATATTAAATGGGAAAGTGTGTTTGTGGGTTTGTTATTGTAAGATATAAAGTCTAATTTTGTATTAAAAGTGATACAAAAAATTTAAACTGTATTGTTATTATTAATTAATACATAGGTAGAAATAAAATTAATATTTAGGTGAGCATTTTTTTATTTTTATGTTTTAAAGTTGGTGCCAGCGGAAAAGTAAAGTGGTAAGGTTAGGATCATTACAACACACGTCGTTTGTTGTTAGTTGCAGTCCCGGATTAACCCTAAATCAAATTAAGCAATTGCCTAGGGCACCACGTCTGTGGGGGGCACCAGAAAACACCAGAAAAGGGGCACCAGAACACAAGGATAGGGGGCCCCCAGGGCCGTAGCTATGCTTGAAATGACAAAGGCCCTACCTTGGTTGAACATAGCGAGCTCAGAGTTAGCTGGACTTGGATTGCTTAGGGCATCATGAAGTCTTAATCCGTCACTGGTTAGTTCTGTAGTTTAAATGAGTTCAAAAGTAACGTCATAGTCATCTTCAACCAGTACTCGTCCACTGCTGGACATAGGCTTCTCCCAATGTACGCCACCGAGCTCGGGCTTCAGCTCTCTCCATCCAATTTAATAAAAAATATGTGTAAAGTTTTTGGAAAATAAATAAATAAATAAAATTTCAATAAAACTACTTCAAAGGGATTTTTGTCGTAACTTTATTTTTCTTATACGTTCTCTCCTCTCTCTCCCTCTCCATCCAGCTCTTTCACGCTACTTTACGCAGGTGGTCCTTCCACCTAGCCGGTTGGCGTGGCACGTCTGCCTAATAGCGGTCTCCACTTCAGAACTTTAAAGAAACAAAACCGTCATTTGAAGGTGGTAATAATAATCATCAGCCCCCCTAGACAAGTAGCAATTACGTTAGAGTTAAACGTATATCGTATCGACGTAATATTTACGCGTTTATTAGTAAAATAAAACTAGCTGTGCCCCACGGTTTCACCCGCGTAGTTCCCGCTCCCGTGGAAATTTCATAGATAAAACATAGGGATAAAACATAGCCTCGGACCATAAGCTACCCTTGTACCAAATTTCAAGTCAATCGGTTCAGTAGTTTAGCCGTGACAGACAGACAGAGTTACTAGTAGGGATATTAGGGATGTGTGATGACACCGACTGACACATCCAACGATGAATACTCTTGCTCCCATGACCAAATCGCCACCATTTTTCGCCAGTTCTGTGATGATAGATAATGCTTTGTTAGAGTGGACATTGACGAGTCAGTTGAAATGATCTGTCCAGACATAAAACTGTGCGTCACTCCAATAGTTTTAGGCCAACTAGATTTTCCCACTGGAATCTGGAATCGCTCCGGTGATTGACGACCATTACTGGATGGACGCCAGGGCCCTGATTCTCTAAACTATTAAGCTGTGATAATGCTACTCAGATGTATTTTAATATCAACATTATGGCCGTTTTTTTGACATTTGTTGTCATTTTGGTATTCCCTTATTGAAAACTACTCCGCTGACTCAATGGCTCCATAAAACTTAGATGGTTGTCATGGAAACAGTATTCTGACGATTTTTATTTGAAGTTTGATATGCATCAAAGACCACTGAGACACCATAGCCATATGAATAAATTTTAGGAGAATACCAAATTTCTGACACTCTCGTTATGGTGCCTCAATATCGACATATTGTCTGATCAATAATGTCAAATTGCAGACTTAGGCCCCTGATTTAAACGGAGTCAATGGCTACCTTTAGAATGCGTCTATCAAATAAATAGGCCATTTAAATCATATCCTTGTAAATTCCGGATGCCATACTCAGTATGCACGATATGCAAAATTGGTATTAAATTATAATAAGTTCCTTTGATTTATAACACGATTCGTTGATTAATTAAACTGTTTGAATTAATTAATCAAAATCTGTATGATATTTATTTATATTTTACACTATTTTACACGCTTGCTTCGCTTGGCTCCTTTCAACTTTTTTTCCAAAAGCTTTTTCGAAAATCTTATCCTGTCAAAAATGAACCCAACAAAACTAATTATTCGTTTGTCTTGTAATAAAGTAAAAAAAAAAAACATCCACCAGAGAAAAACCATAGGACCATTCAGCTAGTATCTTCTTTTTCCGAACCTTTATCCCAAATCTAGTTGGGGACGGTTTTCAGTTTAACCAGATTTGGCGAAATGTCAGTATTTTACGTGAAGCGACTGCCATCAGACCTTCACAACCCAGAGGGCTATAGGACATTTTTTGGTTAAACCAAATGTTAGACTTTTGAGGGCTCTAACTACCCGTAACTATTGTCGATGATCTTAGTACAAAGGGACCAATCGGCTAGCATACTTCAGATAAAAAAGTAACATATACGCTTTTAACATTATAAAGCTCAAGAGTTTGTTATAAATCATAAATCTTTATTGCTTCATGTGTGACAGAAAAGATGATTATAAATTGTATAGTACAACATGAACCCCGTCAGGGCACAGCAAACATAGTAAAATAGAATATAAAGAACTTAAAATATATACAAAATTGAATTTTGTGAGTTTTTATTTTATTTGGATACTCTAATATCAGGAATAGTGTAATTTTGAACAAATATTTCTTAGTTTGCCTATTTATAGAGAAAGGATAGAAATTATGTAACAGAAGCGGAGTTAAGCGGTTTAAACCTCAGGCCAGTCGGTCCATAAATGACGGAGTTATGTGATAACTCAGAACCTCCTCCCTTTTTGATACCAGTTAAAAATATAAAAATTATATTAGATAATCAAAACAATATATTTCCGATTACATACACCCAGTAAGTATCTAAAGTAAGGTTAGCAAATAAAACATGTACCTCCTGTCAACGGCTGTCGTGCGCAGAATGACATTATTATATCATGTCATTTGTATTTACGTCATAACGAGCCTTAGTTATGGGATTGTTATATTCAATAGGGTTTTGAGATATTGTGTCTTTGTATATTAGTAGTAGTTATTAATGTTATTATAGAGATTTAAATTGATACTATCTGTGCCCCACGGTTTTACCAGCATAGTTTCCGATCCCGTGGGAATACGAGAATAAAATATAGCCTATGTCACGGACTGATAAATTAGCTTGCCATTAGTGAAAGAATTTTTATAATTGGTTCAGTAGTTTCGGAGCCTATTCGTTACAAACAAACAATCCTTTCCTTCCTCCTTATAATATTATATTAGTTTAGATAGACACTTAAATATCCCGTGAGAATTGGAATAAAAAGTATCGTATGTGTTATTTCTGGTTATAGAAAACGTCTATACTAAATTTCATCTTAATCGGTACAGTAGTTTTTACGTGAAAGTCGCAAATCCATGCATTTTTTTAACGTTGGGCAAAGACTTTACATCTTTATCACCACCAGGATCCAAGGGGAATTAGGATAGATGATGGCTTATAAATTAAGATCTAGGGTATAAAATCTTCATCTTGTGGTAAGTTAGTGTCCTTTATTATGATGCCTCCTTTTGCTACATTAGTTTAGTTTTTAAGTTTAATTGTGTGTTTGTTTTTTTATGTAGCAATAAATGATTTTTTTACTTTACTTTACTTTATTAAGGCCCCATTGCGGATCAGAGGCCTCTCGCTGATGATATTAATCCAATGAGAAGTAATAAGCGCAAACCTTCTGATGCTTTTATAAAAGCACAGCTAAGTAGTATTATGTATTTGTATAGTTCTGTGTGAACGACAAAATTTATAAGCAACTAGTAGCTCCCCGCGGTTTCACCCGCGTAGTTCCCGTTCCCGTGGGATTACGGGGATAAAATATAGCCTATGTCACGCACTGATAAATTAGCTTTCCATTAGTGAAAGAATTTTTGAAATCGGTCCAGTAGTTTCGGAGCCTATTCATTACAAACAAACAAACAAATCTTTCCTCTTTATAATATTAGTATAGAAAAATCGTCTAGATAATACAATAGAATGCAAAACTAGACGGATATAGATCAGCAGTGGACCAAGGTGATAACTGACCGCGACGGGCGTGACTAGTTACACCGCGTTTACATTGACGTACGGTATTCGTACGGGAAAATTATCGTGCCGTTCATTCTATCTCTACATTGTATAGTTACAGTCGGTATAGGTTTATTTTTACTAATATTATACATGGAAAAGATTCAATAGTTTGTGCGTTATGATTAAACAATAAATATTTGACCGATTACAAATACTTATAAACAGCTTCGTTTTTGTTGTGTCAAACTACTGACAGTAGTCTGTATAGGTCTAATCACTCCAGCCTGCCTGTGCCTGTGCGTGAGAAAAGATATAGACACCACGAAATAATATCGATTTCACGAGCATGACCAAATTAATATGGCGTGGTACGATTTGATAAAATTTAATATGGCGGCTACATTTGTTATATTTTGACAGTTGGATGTTGATAAATTGCTTTATCTGTCGCGTTTTCGAAGTCATGCTAGCCCGGCTGCACAGGCTATTATAACAGACGTATTCTATTCTATCTCAAGTTCTTCAATATCCTACCGTCACTTACTTAAATATTTGTCTTGAAAAACTTCAAATGATGACTTGAGAAGTAATACTGGTCCCTATGATCCTTAGGTTAAATCTTTTAACATGTAAATAATTCCCAAAATGCTAAGTCTATAACACTATAAAATATTCCACACATTATCTCAAAAATAAATCAATCATAAATATTTACGTAATTATTCACAAATCAAACAAACTTCATAGAATTGACGTCACGGTATACCGTACCGTATGTAAATGGAAACGTTCGAATTAGCCAGATGAATCGATAGAGTTCAACGACTTACAAACAGTAGATTTGGTTAACAAAAAAAAATACATCAACATTATACGTTTTGCAGTTCTTAGAATTGTTGACCGTCTAGTACGAATATTATTGACAGTCTGTATGGGTGGTTGGAGCTCTCAAGAGTCTGAGTAAAATATATACATTATTTGATACCTATTTAAGTAGATTAAAGTGGTCACCATGCCGGACTGCCATCCGTAAGGTTGCGGGTTCGATTTCAGTGCGAGGTGAGTATTTGTGTGGACCACAAATGTTTGTCTTGGTCTGGATGTGTGTGTGAATGAGTGTGTGCGTAGTTTCTGATACCCTAGATACAAGTCTCGAACTTAGTTAGGGGTCAGTTACTGTAATGAGATGATGTAGTGAATGCTTATGTTATGTTATGGTATCTTAAAGTAATTTTTCCCAAAAGCTGCTTGCACAAAGGATTGGAATTAGAAAAGTCTAATGTCGGCTCACTTACGCGAGTGTACTATAAACATAAGTAACATACATCACTTAGTAGTCTAGTTAGGATACAAAGTTTCAGCTTGCCTCAAACACTTTGTCAAAATTACCAGCGATCTCTTGGTCTAAGTGGCATGTACGTACACCTATCTGCCAAGTCAGTTGACCCAGATTCGATTCTCATGTCAAGCGTTATTAGCTGAATAACCCAAGGCAGTGTTCTTAAAGTTCTAAATCATATTAATTGAAACAACCACCCCCAACCCTTATTCCGCAAAAACATATTTTCCTTACAGATAACGAAAAATACATTGTGTTGTTACCAAAAGATTTGAAACAAACAGATATTTTCCCGTTAATTAAGTTACAATAACCTGAATTTTCCTCCAAATTCCCGGTATCAATAAAACTTTATTATAAAGATATAAAAGCTCAAAGTGAAATTAAGAGCCGCAAAATTTCGTTGGAAATTTGAGAATGTAATCATTGCTCTGTTCCCGGGGAAATCCTCTAGGAATCGAATAAATGGTTTCAGGGACGGCTGGCTACAAACCAACCTTGTATTATCTTATTTTATTCTGTAAATTGTTGTATTTATTTGGTTTTTGTTATTAATTTGCGTCTTTTTGTGTTTTGTGAAAAATTCTGATAAATAAATTATGATAAAATGTGTTACATAACTGAATATTTATTGATTAAAAACGTAGTATCATCATTATCAATTACTCTATAATTAACATCCTATACAAATTACCCCTAACTAGGTTTACACCTGTATCTAAGGTATCAGAAACTACGCGCACATTATCACACGGGCTGTTTCGACAGGGGAAGTACCATACTCTCACAGTCTATATTGGTCGATATTGGCGTCAAGTGAGAGATACTGCGTTTCATACTGGTTAGTGAGAGATCTGATGCCCAAATTTACTGTGATTCTATAAGGTCTGGTGAATCTAGAGTCACATGTGTAATTATGTACATGAGCGACGTAGTTACTTACTTACCATAAACTGTCTTGTATGCTTTTTATCCCATACATTTTCATGCTGAGTTTAGGTCTACTTTACGCTACTGTTGGTTCTCAAGTGTGTGTTCTCAATGATATGTCCACGTATAAGGTCGCCACTGTGGATCTCTTCTTTGTGATTTTACGTTGTATTTTGTTCGTTTCAAGACGCATTTTCAGGCATTCCTTTAAGGCTTTACTACCAACACAATTTTAGCATCTATTATAGTGTTTTTTAAAGTGTAATTATTAGAAACTCTCCCTGTTAAGGACGAAAAGCAGTTAGAGTTAATATAGTGAACAAGACAAAGCAAAACAACCATTAAAAGTAAAACGATTAACCTCGTTTCTTAGTTAGCACTCGGTACTGTGTTTTATTATTGTATAGAGTACAACGAGCGTTACTGTTAATTTGTTGAATCGGTAATTTTTGGGAGTGTCCAGATTTTATATGATATAGCTGTGCCCCGCAGTTTCACTAGCTTAGTTCCCGATCCCGTGAGAATTTCGGGATAAAACATAGCATATGTTCTTTCCCACAACATAAGCTATCCCTATACAAAATTTCAAGTCAATCGGTTCAGTAGTTTAGCCGTGAAAAGGTGACAGACAGACAGAGTTACTTTCGCATTTTAAATATGTATTAGTTAGGATTAGGATTTGGTGATAAAGGGATCACAACTATCTTAATCCAAGTGACGTTAGACATACTCTATTAAGTAACTTCTATTATTTTTTTCATTTGATACGTGATTTCATGTAATCTGCACTTCTTACGATTTTTAAGTATAAAAAATCTGAAGAAGTGCAAATTAAAATTATATGGCTTACAATAAATTATTGTAACGTGGTTACATAAAAAACGGAACCATGTACACCTGCCAAGCAGAAGGAGTTTCAATTGCCGGCTTGAGTAATGCGTGTTATCTATTTTCGAGACGTGACTTGACTATAAGATCCCCAGCACCATTTAGGCAAGCGTATGGATCTCACCTTCAGCCTATTTTTCCTTACTGTACTTATATCAATGAAACATAACATAACACAATCATTCACTACATCATTTCATTATACTAACTGACGTCTAACTAAGCTCGAGCTTGTATATAGGGTATCAGAAACTACGCACACACCCAGACCGAGATAAACATATGTGGTTCGCACAAATGTTTACTCCGCACGGGAATCGAACTCGCAACCTTAAGGATTGCAATCCGGCATGGTCTCACCCGGCCATCGAGGTCAAAAGGCACTTCTCTTTCATTGATGTAAGTAGATACATACGATATTCATTAATACATAGATACATTTTAACTGCAATTTACAGTTTTTAGTAACTGAGTTTAGTTGTCGTACTAACATCATCGACAGTCGTTACGGGTAGTTAGAGCCCTCAAAAGTCTAACATATGGTTTAACCAAAAAATGTCGTATAGCCCTCTGGGTTGTGAAGGTCTGATGACAGTCGCTTCACGTAAAATACTGACATTCCGCCAAATCTGGTTAAACTGAAAACCGACTCCAAATAGACATGGGATAAAGGTTTTGAAAAGAGAGAGTAAATGAGTTTAGCTAGATAACTATCACGGGGGTAAAGTCTCAATATTCTCAATATCAACGTCTATTTGTAACTACATTAGAAGAAATAAATAAATAATGTTAAAAATAAATAAATATCTGAGACTGAGTTCTGGTCCTCAAAAACATGAGTTGCCTCGCAAATAAGAAGAATAAATCAATTGCATTGAATTAAATCTTACAAACTTCTGCTACTATTACATTCACCTATAGTTAAGCCAAAAAGGGCCAATATTAGCCAATCAACTAAAAAGCAATTTAACACTTGAACTGCAACATAGGCAACAAGTACAGTCTGCCGCTAACAATGCAGTGACATCACACTGCGGGCGTGATCTGAATCAAACAGACATACTGTACATACTATGTATATGTTAAACTATGTATTATTGCCTACTACTAGTGTTTAGTGCTGCCTAGTTAGTAATCTATCATATTATAGGACTACAGTGTTAACTAGTGGGTTTAGAAGCGTTAAACTTTGCGCATTTATCATCATTATTTTCTGCATAGATAAGATTTCTACTGTCTAAGTTATATTTAATTCATATCATCTCATTACAGTAACTGACCCTTAGCTAAGTTCGAAACTTGTATCTAGGGTATCAGAAACTACGCACACACTCATTCACACACACACCCAGACCGAGACAAACATTATTATACTTATACTTACCATCACTTCCACTTATACTTACTGTCAAGTGACAAGTCCTAATGATTTCCCTTCTATATCAAAAGACAATAACTAACATACACACAGAATATATTTATGTGAACCACAAATGTTTGTCTCGGTCTGGGTGTGTGTGTGAATGAGTGTGTGCGTAGTTTTTGATACCCTAGATACAAGTTACGAACTTAGTTAGGGGTCAGTTACTATAATGAGATGATGGAGGGAATGATTATGTTATGTTATACACATAGAACACACTCTAATATTAATCTTGTTAAGTAAGATCGTGGAATACCGCTAGTTACTCCAGAAACTTAATTTTTTAATAAAAAACCCCCAACACAATTACTTACAAACCTCATAACTTTTAAACGGGTCAACCGATTTTCATCAAACATGTCTAAGAACACTCGCACGTAAGTCCCCTTTAATACAAAAAAAAACTAAATTGAAATCGCTTCATCCGTTCGGGAGCTATGATGCCACAGACGGACAGATACATACAAACAGACACGTCAAACTTATAACACCCCTCTTTTTGCGTCGGGGGTTAAAAATATAAAGTAATTTAATCTTTAATCAAAGCTTTCTATAAAATTTTTAAACGTAAGTCTAGCCAAAAGTGTCTTCCTTTTTAATTTTTAAACCTCAGTCTAAAACGTTACCACTTAAATTTTTAATGTACTTAATTGAAATATGAATAAGAGATAAACCTGCAACATTAAATCTTTCTTGGGATACTATTTCATAATGGATTTTTAATTTCACTAGCTCGTCTTCTGGATATGAACGAGAAACGTTTATCTGTATTATTTATTACACTAGCTTTTTGTAGTTATTTCTTTGGATATCCCAGTTTTTCCCGACTGCGAAGTAAGGAGAGTTATTGTAGTAGGATAACTTTGCATAGTGAGTAGAAACCCTAATACTCCTAAGGGTTACAAGTTCATAGCCTTTGGACTTAACCTTTAGATTTTCTAGAATTTATACTTATATAATTTTGGCAGTCCCGGATTAACCCTTAATCAAATTAAGCAATTGCCTAGGGCACCACGTCTGGGGGGGGGGGGGCACCAGAAAACACCAGAAAGGGCACCATAGCACAAGAATAGGGGGCCCCCAAGGCCGTAGCTATGCTTGAAATGACAAATGCCCTACCTTGTTGAACATAGCGAGCTCAGTGTTAGCTGACCTTTTTTTTTCGTCGTCAAATTCTACTCTAGCTACAGCCCTGGGGGCCCGAAGGCTTGGATTGCTTAGAGCATCATGAAGTCTTAATCAGTCACTGAATTTTGACTATGCACTGTGATACTTGGTTGGCAAAACTGTTAGTCTGTTAGACTTTTGTGCGCTCAAACATCAGTATGAAGCACTAAGTATATTAAAATATCATACAAACATACTTACCTACATTCAAAAATATCGATCAAAATCATTCTCTTTCTTTCCCTTCCCCGTAGTCGAGTAAACAAAAACACTAATGTACTTAATACATACATAATATACAAGCATCCTAATGGATCTATTCGCAGATATGAGATTCAATAAAAAGTACCATAAACCCTATAAAAAGGTCATAGATCATAAAAAAGTCAGAAACGTCACTTCTTATAACCTTAATATTGCTTATAACACGATTTCGTTGACGTGACGCTATTTTATGGCCAAAAGGGTTTATAAGGTGCGAGTATGAAATTGACGCGAATGACTTGTTTCTAGATTTGGGGGATTATAAAATGTTTTACGGTTGTAAGGTCGATGACCGGGTCGTTGGATACCCAAATGCTATGGTGTCGTGCTGTCAGAAATAGAGTTGTAGATTCGATTTGATACATATGTTGACCGTGACTGGTGTGTGTGTGGTTTCTGATACCCTAAATACAGGTACTTTGTTGGAAGATAATTGGTATAAAAAGGTGACATAACATTATTGTGATTTTTTTAATTTTTACCATGTTATACTCGTAATAACCAATTCTATGGTTTTTGGTCTGAAAGCGAAATGGACTGGTTAAGTAATAAAGAATAAAAAACAACAACCAAATAAAATAGGATTACAATGTATTTAATTTAATATAAACTGTAACCAAACTTCGAAAAAGTTATTTCAATATAATCTCCAAACTTTAAATCTAACATTAATAGGCAACTAAACTCGAGTATCCCGTCTGTATTTATAATCTTTGGGAGCCCCATAAACCATTGCCTGGTATGTAATAATGTTAAGTGTCCTATAAGGAACGCAATATGAATGAAAATATAAAAATTATAGCGCTATATATCGAGGTATTATGGCCCCGTCATATATTATAGCTGAGTACTTATTTGTACATAGGTACTTATTTGTATTTTGTAGTAGTTTGGCAGTATCAGCTTGTACGATCTTACTCACTGAATTGTATAGGATTTTCTATTATTGATGATAAGGGATACACATCCGTGTTGGTGATGTCAAAATCTAGCTTTGTTTGGAATATACATACTTTTAATCGGACTTGATGTTGACTTGATGATCGAACCTGGGTTTAATGCTTTTATTTACTTTAATATTTTTACCTTAATCCTATGCCTAATTTGGCATTTTATACAAAATTTTACACACAAATAAAAACAATTAAGATTTTATTAATAAAGAATAAATAAATAATACATTTTCCATAAATATCTAACTTACGAATGAATTACATAAATAACTTACAAAATTAAGGGCTGATTTCATCGTTTATATTCATAAACGAGTTTTGTTTTTAAACTACGTTTATCTTAACTGAAGTTCAAATGTATATTTGACGTTTAGCCTTAATGCAGTTAGTTGTTGGTGTCCAAATAGTATCTTTGAACTCAGTTAAAGCACGTAAGCTGGTTTAAGCTTGGATTGCGTTCAATTTCAATGGTGAAATTGACTCTAAGACCAAAATCTTAATTCAAATTAAATACTTATATTACGAGTACAATACAATCAGGAAATATATAACTACATTCAATTATTATCATTTCTATTTAAAAAAATATTTATTTAATTTTTTTTAAGTTGTTTATTTTTATATTTTTGTTTAATTAAAGCATAAGTAATTTCTTTTTTTTTTGTATCTTTCTTTTATGTATTATGGTGTAGAAATAAATGGTTTAAATTAGACATTTCAACAACATCTTCAGAATAAAATACAAATAATAAAACTTAGGGCCTATTTCACGATCTTCAAGTAAAGTTTCGAGTAGGTACTCACAAGTTTTGTCTTTGTCACTTGACATAAAGTAAGAAAGAGACAAGACTCACTTTACTTGTGAGTAACATTACTTGTAGATCGTGAAATAGGCCCTAATTTTAATTAACATACTTATAGATATTTTTCTTTCCTTCTTCTTTGTTCTGGAATCTTCTTTTATAGTAGTAAAGTCGGCACTAACACACCTGAAAGTTTGCTCACCTAGTTTAAATACAGGTTCGAGCAAGGATTCAGGCCCATCAGTGTACCGTACTTGGGAGCATCTTCTTTTATTAACTTCTATCTTCTTTTAATTAAGTTCTATCTTCTTTTATTTCACTTTTAAAAGTTCTTTCTTCGTTTCTTCTTTGGTGGTGTTTCTTGTTATTCTTCTTTTGAGTACTTAATGTATTTTAAATCTATTAACAACTTTTAAATGTTTTATTAGTTTAAACTAAATTCGTAGTTTCTTAGCTAAAGTACTTACAATAACTTAAGTTGTAATTGTTGTACTCGTAATTTTTAGGATTGTGTTTTATAAATACATAAAGTACATGAATACAATAAGCAAACAAATATAAAAATGTTCTTCTCACAATATTTACAACAAAGAAAACATTCAGCAATTATTATTGCCCACCATGGAGGTCTACTTAAATCTAAATAAAGCCATAAAACATTTACAACTCCATATTTTTACATAATTCCTACGCCAAATCGTTAGCCACACAAAGCAACAATAAATAGATTATAATCTTAAACAAACAGTGTTGTGTGTCCAATCAGAAACGGTCTTTATCTGAAAAAGAAATCTACATCATTATGGGCGGTAAATAAAATGGCGCGAAGAGGCTCTCGATTTGACAGCTGTCAATTAGAAGCGCGGGAAACGAAGTGACGTACGATACGTAACGATACGTTCCTATCTACGCAACGCCATTAAAGTATAACTATTTTATTTTTGGATTCTTATTATATAAAAGGCAAACGTATAGAGAAATAATGGTAAGTAAATTGTTAATAAAATGGACACCTATAACTCGGAAGTTACAAGCGTGTTGCCAGCTTTTAATGGATAATAGGAGGAAGAGAAGTAGGAAGGGTGTTGAGTTCTATGGCTCTTAGTCACCATACGATACGATATTCAGGGATATGAGAGTGTCGTCCTTCTCCACTCGTGATAGGACAGCCCGGTACTGGGATAATCATAGTTACATTAGACTTATACGAGTACTGTATTAAATTAGTGATTGAGTCTTATAATATTGAAATTAAGGTAGATATTAAAGTAAAAAAAAAGGTAGTTTACAGACTTGAAAAGGTTTCGAAAAGAATTTACTGCATCAGTTTAAAACAAATTCTTGAAGATCCTAAGTCTAGCCTAAAGTAGAATAAACTAAAACTAACAAACCTCTGTAATGCACTTCAATAACCAATGGCAAATAAAGCAATGAAGCATTTCATCAACATTTCCGTTTAGCAATCAATACATTGCTGGCTCAGACACATTCAGAACTAGCCTCCGAATAGAAACTACGCAATTAATGATAAATAATATTCGTGCCAATATTAACATTATGAATCATTAGGAATTTATTATGTACACTGAAATAATAAAAAGATTGAATTAGATATTTATTTATTTAATTAGTTCGATTCCGTGCTTCGAAGGGCACGTAAAGCCGGCGATCTCGGCTGTCGTACTAACATCTTCGACAATCGTTACGGGTAGCTTGAGCCCTCAAAATGTCTAACATATGGTTTAACCAAAAAATGTCGTATAGCCCTCTGGGTTGTGAAGGTCTGATGGCAGTCGCTTCACGTAAAATACTGACATTCCGCCAAATCTGGTTAAACTGAAAACCGACCCCAAATAGACCATGGGATAAAAGGTTCGGAAAAGAAAGATTTTATAAGTTAGATATGATATATAGCGCAGCGCGGTTTTACTCGCGTAAGCTCTTTTTCTGGTCTTAGCGTGATGTTATATGCCTATATCCTTCCTAAAAGATGATGATGACTAATGGGCTACAACATTAAAAGATTTTTTGAAATCGGACCAATAGTTCTTGAGATTAGCATGTTCAAACAAACAAAATCTTAGTATAGATTTTTTTAAAAATTTATAATATTAGTATAGATTTATACGACTTTAATTTTGTATTTTTTTTTTTCATTTTATCTTCGGTGCACTTTGTGGCATCTACAGAAAATGTGTTACTACTTTTCATTTTTAGATTTAAGTTATTTTTTAAGTTTTAATGTATTTCATTTTAAGTTTCAGTTTATTTATTTTTCACACAACTCCTAATTAAATAAATAAACAGATTAGAAAAGGAATTTCCGAACATAAAAACACATGCTTTGAGCTTTTCTTAAGCTATAATGTCTTCATAAAAAGCTTTACATTAAGCTTTAATGGGACGTTAATTGGCCGTTGTGCTTTAAGAACTGTTTATTTTTATATTATTGTGTTTTCCTAAGCAAATGGGATTTTAAATAATGTTTTATGACATATTTGCCGTGTTAATCCGGATCATTGTATTTTGATAGGTATATTTTATTGTTTTAGAAACTGAAATAGTCTGTGTGAAATCCTAACTAATATTATAAATGCGAAAGTAACTCTGTTTGTCTGTCTGTTACCTTTTCACGGCTAAACTACTGAACCGATTGACTTGAAATTTGGTACAAGGGTAGCTTATGGTCCGAGAAAGGACATAGGCTATGTTTTATCCCGAAATTCCCACGGGATCGGGAACTACGCGGGTGAAACCGCGGGGCATAGCATTATAAAGGTTTAATTCAATTTTGATATATTATATTTACTTGCTTTTAAATTTATATAGGTCATATTTTATATTTAGCTTTTTTTGCGGGAATAAGTTTTTGATATTATCAGTATAATGGTTAGGACTGAAAAAAATACACTACACTTTATATCCCAAAATTTTAACAAGATTGGATATCTCGCGGTTTGAACCACGAGGTGATGCTATTACTTTACTTAATGTACAAACTGATAACTAGGTAACTAAATAAAACCCCACAAAACCTAAACATTTCTAAGTTCAAAGTAACCAAACCGATCAATCAGGATGTACGTTCAGCTAATGGATCAATCTTCCTCCCCCCCCCCCCCCTCCCCTAACGTCCCGAATTATGTAAATACCGATTTAAAACAATCTCGTCTTAAACCCTCATTCTTTATGCTTAATTTTTCCATTACTACGAGAATAATATTATGAATGAAATGTTTTACTTGAATTTTTGGGTTTGGTCAATTGAAGGTAAGTGTTGGTCTGTTTGAAGGTTGTTTGTTTGTTTTTTGTTCATCCCAAGCGAAAATATCCGAAAATTGAATGAAACTTAGTTATTATGTATTACATTTAAAAGTTATCCCATATATTTATAACCATATTTGAAAATTAGTTATTATTAGTATTTTACTGACAACAAAATCCGACATATTTTTAGATATTTTTCATAAATAAAATATATCATTGAAAAACAATTCAAAACTTTAAAAAAAATGTGTCAAAAAACTAAAACTTTTTGAAACCAAGAAAAATACTTCACTTTAAAACCTCCCCTCTAAGAACAAGAAATATGTACCTCTTGCTGTAAAACAAACTTCAGGTCAACAATGAGTGAATGTATAAATCATCTAGTTCATTCACCAAGATAAATGACATAGACGTCAGTTCGGTGTATTGCCAATTTACGGTCCCGGTCTCGTTCCCAATTTATTATATCGTTCGTTCAATGTTTTGGAAAATAAGTAAGTCTATTAATATTAAATAACATCTTTTAGATGAGGTATTGTACTTTACTTCCAATTTTATTAACATTAACTTGAATTTAAAGAATATTTCGTTACCTACGTAAAAACTCTTCCGTTGCTTAGGAGTGATGTGCTGACTGACAGACAACGCACAGCCGAAACTACTGGTCGTAGAGAGCTGAAATTTGGCACGTGTGTTTGTTGGGGGGAGTAGGCTACCACTAAGAGAGGATTTTTGGAAATTTCTCCCTTAGAGCGAGAAAAGGGGGGTAAATTGATAACTATGCGGGTGAAACCGCGGGGCGCTGCTAGTCTTGTATAGTTTTTCATTTCTTATAGTTCAATTTTATAAGTATTTTCTTTGCAATAGTGTGCAGATTTCCTCACAATATTTTCCTTTTACTTCAAAACCGTCGAATAATTGTTACGAATTCGAAAATTTAAAAAATATTTTGGTCCGATACGGAATTCAAACTAGTGCCCTCCGAATGGGCATTAGTTTGGTCTCGAGTGTCGATGGCGTAGTGATTACACTACGCCATCGACACTCGACGCTTTCTCAACTTATTAAAATCCAAAATCATTTATTCTCCAGTAAGAATATATTGTTCATAGTTATTGAGCCTCAAAGCACTTAAGAACGTCAAATGACTACCTAGCTTCAAGCAAATATCAACAAACAACTACCTCTTAATATAACTAAAACCCTATATGAAACTGTACTAATACCGGCGCGCCCAACTATCGCGTGACAGAACAAACTCATACAGACAAGACAACTTAATTGAATTAGCCAATACCCATTCCATCCACTTAACTATCTAACAGATTACTATCGTAAAAAGTTCAGCAATTTTTCCAAAGACTCCTTTATTTGATAGCATATTGATTAATTGACAAATAAAATATATTGATATGGGAATACCGAATTCCCAGTCGAGTTAAAATGGTTTTTCTAACTAGTTTATCACGAATAGGAATTTAAATGGCGTTTCTTTATTATTTTTATTGGAGCAATGTTTTATGTTTTGGGATTTTTCAGTTAAATAAGAATGAATGGTTGAATGTCTGTTTTGTGATAAAGGTTTTTGGAGGCGTAACATCGATTTGGCTAAAAATATCGTAATGTTTTTTGAGTTGTGGAGGTCTGGTGGTAGTTGCTCCATAATCACTACATAGTATAAAACAAAGTCGCTTTCTCTGTCCCAATGTCCAGCTATGTCCCTTTGTATGCTTAGATCTTTAAAACTACGCAACGGATTTTGATGCGGTTTATTTTAATAGATAGAGTGATTCAGTGGGAAGGTTTTTAGCATGATTTTATCCCCATATTCCTACGGGAACGGGAACTACGCGGGTGAAACCGCGGGGCGCCGCTAGTTATACTTGATTATAAAATATAGACTCTACTGCCAAAATATGGTTCAACTATAAACTCTCTATAAGGTCTCATTTAATCTGTAGCTATAGCCAGTGGCTAGCATATAGCGATCTAGCTCTTCATTATTATAAGAAAATTCTTTAATTTATTCTATTTTCACCCTACTAAAGCTTTACCAAATTCATATATTCGAAGACGATAGAAGGCGAGATCTAGACATTAAACGAGACAATCTTAAAAATAAACCGCCTTCAAATGTCATATACAACTATGTCAACGGTATTCTGACATGTCCTGACTGTGCCCGTACATTTACTGCAAAAATTGGGTACTGCAGCCATATGCGAGCGAAACACCCAAGCCCATGTTTGTAATGAAGCCAAGTCGCCGTAGCCGAAATCGGCTTGGATATTTGGATTGGATTGGATTAGTTATTTTACCCTAGTAATAACTAATTATACATCCTGTACAAAAGTAGAGAAACAAAATAGCAGAAAGTAACTTGCAAATGAACCGAAGTATAATTAACTTTGCCAATAAAAATGACCTACATCCAACTATAATTGGTGCGACCTACATTTCTTATATTGAATTTCGGTTCATTAAATAACCGACTCTAAAGTTTGTTGCTGTTTTGCGAAGATAATGAGAAAACATTGGGTTCAATTAAGGTCGAATTTTGCTTGGCATGTAAAACTTAAAGTTACGGGAATAATTATATTTTAATTATTACTTTACACAAAATGAACAACGTTTGTACAAATTAAATTTGAATTACTTATACAGAAAGAGATTTATATTTTTGTTTGTGATGAATATATTATTCAAAAGCTACAAATCGATCCACAAAATTATTTTACTTTTTAAAAGCTACATTATCACACAGTAACGTTCTCTTTGAACTCGATTAAAACCGGGATCTTACAGGAATATTTTACTTCTACACACTGATTTAAATTCATGAACAGTCAAGCGTGATAATAATTCCTCCTCATCGTACTAATATTTTCCGTAAAAGAGAAGTTTTTATCCTGTTGTAATTTCTTACAAAACCACTGCAGACTTAGACCACTACAGACTTTGATAACATCACGGAAAAATGACTATTCTTCGTCACTGTAGGTACTTATATCTTCAGCCTAAGATTTGCTATGTAGAATGTCAAAATGATCATATAGGCTGACTTTTATACCTATCTACTCTTCTACATACTGTTTTTAGCCAAAGAAAAGCCTTTGCTCTGCATTGCCATTACACAGGCTAATACTTTAGTTACCTACTCAGTTATATATGTACATATGGTTACTAACCCACATAAAACACTAATTTGCCCCGGGTCAACGCCCCTATCCCCTGACCTTCCCGCATCCTCCAATTACATACCTCCTGAACTGGGCTAATGGTCAATTTACGGGCCTCTAACCAATCTGACTCATCTAGCCTAGATTCTAGAGGATATATGGTTTATTGGTGGATATTTAGGACAAACATCCAAATGGCAGAATGGTTACAGTGTCGGACGGACAGCCAAACAAGGGTTACTGGTTCGATTGCTGTGTTTGTGCGATCCATAAATGTCTTGTCCTGTACCTTGTCTTGGTCTGGATGTTTTCTATTTCTAATAATTTATGAAAGAATATATGTATGGCATCCGTTTGTCTACTATCTATAGTACAAACTTTGCCTTTGGAACTAAATGTCGATAAGTTTTAGAATAGGTAATATATCTTTTCAATATTGAAAAACCATTTATCAAGTAAAAACCTTTTCGAAATTAATTAATTGTTAACAAAACAGAATATGACCCAAAGTATTCTAGTACCTAATTCAAAAGTTTGTAAAACCCGAAAATTTCCTTAAACTTTTCGAGAAGGTTGTAGAAAAAGTTCTTAACATAAATTCTCTAATGCTTAACAACTTTGAACTTTATTTCTATAGAAATAAGACCTAACAACAACGATCCATTATTTTATTTATTAAGTTAATTTTGTACTACATAGAGTCTTTACTTTTATCGGTCTGAAAATATCCCTCTATTACTGATGATATTAGTACAGTGAAGAGGAATAGGCGTAATCACCACGCTTGATCAAAGCGTGTTGGTGATCTAAACGCGAACTACGTTAGGAAAATAGAAAACATGCATTGACCTTACAAATCCAATACTAAACTTGTACTACATATTGTATTAAAAAAATAGTTTTTTGCGGATTTTCCTCGGCTGATATAATTTATTAGAATTTAAATAAGTGTTTATGGAAAGAAGGCATCATTGCTGTAAATTTTTCATTTTCAATTTCATTTATTCATTTTAATCATTTAAACACCAATCAGACAAGAGATCAAGGTTCAAAAGAAGAAGAAAAAATATTTTGAAGTTCTTCGACATTTTTGCTTCTTCTACGCCCAGTTTTCGAACTTTATATAATTTCATGTGAGTAATTTATCAATTTTAAATCATTTAAATCTCTTCCACTAACATAACTACTTCATCGACGCCCAAACTAAAACGCTTTCAAATACCTCAGCTTCCACGAAACACTTTAAAAATTCTAATGTCAACTTTATTTCGGTTTTATTTAGATCCATCATAATAAAAAGTGGTTGGTTAACGATATCGGTTTGACGAAAGTGGGTCTTATTGCTTTGGTAATAAAATCGATGTAATAAATATTCGCGGGGATTGACGGACAGATGCCAGACTTGCCAGTAATAGGGGAATGTTGTGTTTAATGTGTGGTACAAGTTAAGAGCTTATAGTCTCGGGACTTCAAAGAGATTGAAATTGTCTGTTTGTGTGTTTGAGATTTATATGAAATTTACTGGTAGTGGGATTTGGTCTGTTTTATACTCAGGTTTAAATCTATAATAATAATTGTAGTAGAAGGAAGAGTAATAGAGGAAAATATGATTAGTAACCGAGGAAGTTGGTATTTTCGTATGAAAACAAAAAAATAAAAGAGGAATGGATGCTTCTTAGTCAAGAATGAAATTGGATGAAATTTGAGAATGAGATGATCAAAACTCAATTTTTATGTCATTTTTAGTCCGGTTTAGCACTAAACTAGGTTTTACAATCTGATATACTTACCTGACAGTATACAAAATATTGTGTATGAAATATGTACTTACTTAAGTAGATATTTCTATGTACTTACTTAAGTACATATATTTCATACACAATATTTTGTATACTGTCAAAAGATTAGTGACAGATTAATTGACTGACAAGTGTCAAATGCCAGGTTTTGTTAAATTAGGTTTAAAATTTAACGCAAAAGACCGCAGAAGCCTAGCATCAAAATGTCAATAAATGATGAACTCATAACTCATACCGCGATATCCGTAGTTAGCAAATCAAATCGATCTCACATTAAACCGTTATTTTTGGATCGGAACATTCATATTTTTGGCAAAATATCAAAGTTTCCATGCCCTCGCCGGCCAAGATTTAGCAGAAATCCGTTATAATATTAATAACAATATATTTTAAACAATAAATCTTGGTAGCTTTTGTTACCTATTTCCGTTTTTTGGAATGTCTATTCCGTTTATTATATCACTAGTGGTCTGCTCTGCCGGGCTAGCATGACTTCAAAAACGCGATAGATATAACGATAAAACACTATCCAACTGTCAAAATACGATGGAAATAGCCGCCATATTTAATTTTTATCATTTATCATTATCGATACGCACGGTCATGCTAGGCCGGCTTCGTATGGTTCCGATTTTTCTGTAAATTTCCTAAAACTTTATTTTTTGCTTTCAGCATAGCAAGAAAAGGTTATCTAATTTGGTGCAGCCGTTCTGAAGTTATGGTGTGACCAAGGGAAATAGGATTTCATTTCATTTTTACTCGATTATGGTAAAGCTAAAGGAGGGCTTCTGATTTTGACCCGTATGTATCCCTAAGGCTCCTTTATTAAAATGTAAAATAACTTACCTTGTAATTAATACTTAACCATTTTCACATAAATTTTCGTAAGTCCCAATTGTAAGTTTACCTGAAAAGATAAATGGAATTTAATTAAAACCTTACGCAAGTAAATAAAAGGAGTATGCTCTCTTATTTTACGTACATAATAATTTTCTATACTAAAAAGAAACCTGATGAAATATGGTATAGATAGGTGATGGAATAGTAAGCTGTTTCCCCCAAAATTTCAGGGACAAAACAGGGACCAGCGGTTTAACCCCCGTTCAACCCACAAAGAGCCAGTAATATCATACATGCAATATACAGTAAGTTCGTCGAGCAAATTCTCACGGAATCTTAAAAATCGGGAAAAAATCAGCTGATCTTTCATACAATTTACTAGAAGACACTTATGAGTCTTCTAGTAAATTGTATGAGTTTTTGAGAAATTGTGAGAATTTTGGAATATGACTTTAGTTATCTAAAGTCATATTCCAAAATTCTCACGGGAACCTTAAAACGGAATCAAATACCATCACAATCAGCTGGTATTTTACAAAATTTACTAGAAGACACATAACTAAAGTCACCTGCAGCTACTCGTAGTAACAGCAAACTAAAGTAACGTTCAATAACCATTAAAATCTATTTTAAACATCGTCTGTTTCTTATCACAGATGATCAAAGAAACACACTCACCGTCAATCTGCGTGCTTTATAACCGACTTTGAAAAAGTGATAGTCTACTTTAACGTTTCATGTTATATGTGTACTTGGTTTAGTTTATTTTGATAAGGGAAATAGCAAGTAAGACCCAAGTGCCAAAGCAGTGTCTTACTCTGATGTTATTACTAAAAGAAAGAGAGATAGGCGTGCTCGAGCTCCTCGGTGGTGACATAAGTATATGCGCTGATAATGATAGGCCGCGCCTTTTGCGTGATAGTGACTTCGAACTCGAGTCATGTTGAGAAAATAGCAAAAGCGTATCGGTTGACCTAAAAATCAAAACTTATTTGAACCAGCAATAAAAAATCAATCAAAAAAGACTTTCCACATGAAAATAAACTTTCTATCAACGAAAAAAGTATCCACAATCCAAAAGACAATGGTCTATTTTGTAAAGCATCACATTTCAACCGGTGACCTGAATTTCACGCAATCAAAGTAAAAACAATAGTGACCTTAAACAATACGACGTAATAAAAATACAATGAAAACTGTTTTTTAGACCATCCGGTGAAAATGTGTCCTTGGGGCTGGACTCGATTTTGTTATAAACTTTCGTGATCTAGAAACGAAGTTTACTACAGCTGAAGTTAATGAAGCATTCGTACTTTACACACAACAATGTAATGCTATATAACATTATTGAATTTGTTGAAGTTGATGAAGTAATAGAATGATAAATTAGAATATAAACAAATAGATATTGTGAAAATCGATTGCAAAGAAATAAAAGTACAGTTGAAATTAAAATCCACCGTTTTTGCCGTGTATAGCTTATGACAGAGTTAATAAACTTTACAGGGAACTTATTAAAGTTGAGACACGTTGAGAAATACAATGTAGAAATAAATAGCAATATTAATGATATAAAGAATGAAGTAATGAACAATAATGTCTTAAAAATCTTATAAATACTGATTTCATACAGTTAAAATTCTAAGCTATACCAAAAAATCAGATCACATAAAATCCCGGAATAAAAGTAGAAAAATACAGCTCAAAATACAAAAAAAAAAGCTAAAAGCGGAAATTCTCAGAACATAAAAGAGAACGATACCTCGAAATAGATCATAGAATATAGAATGAAATTAAATTTAGCAACAGACACGAACAAGGTCGGTCTGAATTAATTGTAATCCGCAAAATATTCTGGAGTTCGTAAATTTAACGGAGTGCGGAAAATTTAAAAATAAAACGACATGGAAATGTGATTACGTGAAATCCACCGGACCTCAAAGGTTTTTTTTTATTTTGTTGGTAATTTGGCTCGCTTACTAAGGAATATACACACATCAAAAGTGTCTAGGGATCAACATATATTTTTGCAATAACTTTTCTCCTGATTGATATTAATTAAAATTTTCTTTAAGGATTCATCAAATAAAGTGTTTTCGTTTGTCACAGTAACGATAAACCAAGTCACCTTTGCATTAATAAAGAAATTTGCCATTTTCCTAATAAAGGGATTTTTGACATTTGAACCACTAACATTAAAGTTCGAAAAAAAGACTGAAATAACAGTTTTCTTTAAAATTTTATTGGGTAACTTAAACAATTAATAATCCGTGTTTCTACCGCGAACACTAACAACACAAGAACATCGGTTTGGCATACTCAAAATGAGTTCATCCAAATCACGCTGTGGAATGGCCGCCCATGTTCGTTGCAACAACAAAAAAAGGTCTTCTTGCGACTGGATACCCTCCATATTCGGCAGAGCTCTTCTCTGTAGCATATCCCATGCATGCTCAATCGGGTTCAAGTCTGGCGACTGAGCAGGCCAGGGCAGGACATTGATGTTAGCTGCGGCGAGAGTCTGTCTTACAACTCTTGCGGTGTGCGGTCGTGCATTATCATGCATTAACTGACATAAGGGACCGATTTGCACTTGTAGAGGAACGATGACGTCTGATACAATCGTCTCAGCATAAATTTGAGCGTTGAGGTTGCCTCTGATCCAAATCAACTCAGTTCTTCCGCCGATCCAAATACCCGCCCATACCATGATGGTTCCACCACTATAAGGATGGACTTCCTGGCAGGATTTTAATCGCTGTTGGCGTCCAGGGGTTCTCCAGTGTCGTATACGTCTTGTATCCGGTCTCATACCAAAACGAGACTCATCAGAAAAGCACACGAAACGCCATTGTTCTTCTGCCCAATTTCTGTGTTCAAGAGCCCATTGATATCGAATCCTACGATTGTGCATTGCTATAGGTGGTACCCGTAGCGGTCTTCGGGAATGAAGGTTCACTTCATGCAAGCGGTTTCTGACTGTTTGGTCGCTAATTAAGTTCCCTGAAGAGTGATGAAGCCGCACGGCTAACATCATGGCGGTTATTGTTGGAGCTCTTCGAGTTAAGATTTGAATGTATCGGTCTTGTCTCCGTGTGGTGCAGCGATACCGTCCTCCATGGCGCTCAGCCACGGTACCAGTGCTTCGGTAACGTGTCCAAAGTCGACTGATAACACTCTGACTTGTATTCAGAGCTAAAGCCACAGTACGTTGCCGGGAACCAGCTTCTATCATTCCCACGGCTCTGAGCATTTCTTCCCTGCTTAAATGACGTCGCCGCTCCATAATAACGTTGGTTTTAATCAGTAGTAGGGAAACAGTAGCACTAATAATGTCTTCAATGCGTTGTATGTTTTTATAGGGAAAATATTGACAGCTGATTTTCATCTTTTACTCGAATTTGATTCACAGTTCCTGATTCAAATTATGAAATGCACCAAAAAGGATCCATATAAATTTATAAAATCATAAATTTATTACAAAGCCACATCTCAATCTCAAGAAATCCGCATAAAAATGCTTGATCCCTAGACACTTTTGATGTGTGTATTTTTAAAATTGTAACTTTTTGGTGATTATCTGCTAGAGAATCTACATTTATTATTTTCTGTTTTAATGAAGTTCTAAGTGTAATTGATGAAACTATGTCTGAATCTGAAGTAATTTACAAATTGGTAGAAGACAGATCAACTCGAGAGAGAGTAATTAAGAGAAGAAGGCATAATCTTTTTATTTTAACGTCATCCATCACACCTTTTTATTGAAGTCGTTTAGCAAATAATTTTACGTCTACTTTTATAAGATCTTTATCGTTCATAAGTTTAAGATCTAAACCGAAAAGTATATGATTTAGAAATTGGATTATTTGCTTCTTTATTATCTTATGATAGATTTTATATCCAAAGCCCAAATTCACAAAGATTATAACAATATTCAAGATAAGTCCCACCTTTTTACCTGGAATATTATTTGGAAAATCCACGCGGAGAAACATGAAGTTTACGAATCAATTTATCGGTACATTTGACTGATCACTTCCAGAAGTTTCCTTTATTTCTTTTGTTTGTTCATTTATGTACTTGTTTGGGATTATATCGTTATCTGGGAATTACGTATCGTCCTATTTACCTTTATTTTTGTAAGGGTTTACTTATCCTAGATTAGGGTTGGGTATTTTGTGTCAATTATTTTTTACTTTAATTTGAAAAGGTTTTGTTTTTCTTGATGATGTTTGTCAAGTTTGGTTGGAATAAGAGGAAAAATCAAAACATTTTTGTCTTCCTGTTTTCTATGATAATAAAGGAGATCGATGGTATCTACTTTTGCCCAAACATTATTTAGCAATGATGACTAAAAAAATCTTCTCTCTACTTTTGTTCTTTAAACTCAACTTAATGGAGTAGACAGAGAGAACTAAGAAATCATTGTTTTACTTTTTAATTCCACTTTAAAGCTACCAATTCAATAACAGAATTTAACATCAACAAATTCTTCACAATTCAACATCAGTCTGCACCCTAAAATTGTCTCATCAAAACAACATATTTCAGAATATCAAATAAAAATATCGTTCACAACGTCATGATTAAAAAGAAATCTTTTGAAATGAAAAAGGGGGAAAATTCGACGCAATTTTAGAAGGCAACTAAAGGGACGAACTTACACCCCCAGGGTTCTCAAAGGTTGCTGGGAATTACTCGTAAAATAATTTGTTAAAATCCGAAAAGGCCGGTCGGTCGTTAGGTGGAAGGCAATAGGTAGGTGTCCCTTACAACGCATGGATGGAACTTCCTAACTTTTTTATATAGATTTAAGGATGATAATCGCGTGAAAACTTGTTCTTTTACGCTGTTCCTTTTAAGGACTTTTTCAACTTATATTTTAGTAAGCGTTTGATGTTCACACATAGTAAAAGCTTTAAATGTTTTCTCTGTACCTTTTTCTATTCTTTTATACTCGTAGTATGACTATGCTATTGATTTTATGGGATTGTAGGGGAAATGCGGGTCACTTGATGGCATTGTAGTGGAGTGACCATGGTTTTGCACAATGACATTATCAGCAATAGCAGAATCATTATCACGATGGGAAGTTACTGTTAAGCTATCAGTCTTTTGAAAGTAGTAGATTAAAGGAAGTATACTTGAAGGTACAGAAGTTAGTGAGTATAAGCTTTTGTTAAAAGTAATTTTATTAAAGGTTTGTGAAAATTATTGGGACATGAAATTTAGTTTTGAATCGTCAAGAACTCAACTTGGAGGATTGTATTGTTGATGAGGAACTATTACTAATGTTTTAGGAATCATAGATTCTGGAGACAGAATTCAAGTTTCTTACATTTTATATTTCAAAAGGAATGATTGTCCAATGAATTCAAAATCATTGAATCAATTTGACTCTCAAAGACACTTTGAATCTCAAATAATTTACATAATAAGGTTCAAAATAAATTCCGTCTTATATTTTAATATGTTTTAGAGTTATAGGTATTTCAAAGAAACTATAGATATTAACATTATATAGATATTAAACTTAAAAGAAAATACATACTTCAGCAGTTCACCAACAAGAATTTTTGCCATCGCAAATTCTTTTAAACCCTTTCCATAATGGTTGAGTGAGTTTTCCACTTCATTGCCTTTTACGGAATACTTAAATTCATATTTCGAAAATTCCGCTTCGTCACTACAAGTCCAATTAATCAAAATTCAATTATTTTTAATACTTATGGTTGAAAATAGGGGTCATAATTGCAGAAACCTTTTAAACTATCAATATGGATGGTATTTGTAGACTAGCGTGACAGACTCGATTATTACTGGTGGGAGTGGTCACTATACTAAAGAGGGAATGAGAATTGAAAAAATATAAAAAACAAATCCTTAGGACAAGACAAGGGACTTAATAGAGGAGTCATTTGTTGCACTTATTCTTGATTTTGTTGCAATGTGCTCATGTGGCAACGCAAAATTGGACTAAGAAGTTTTGCCAGCAGAATTAAGTATGGATTTTTGGAAAACTACTACCCTTAGAAGCAAATGTTCATAGAGCTATAAAATGATTTGAAAACCAATCCCAAATATCTAAAAGAGAAAAAAAAGAAAATTAATGTATTCTGAATACTTACGTAATTGAACAAACACAACACCTACCAATAAAAGCTGTTCAAAAAACGAAAGCAACTTCCTTTTTAGTTCAATTCCCAACCCGATAACAAGATGCAATTTAAAACAAACTAAAAACAAAGGTGTTAATTATTCAAATTCTAGGCTAGAGCGTGATTAACAACGGGAGGCGAGAAATGACTCACAAATTAAACACGATCTGAACTAAACAAATTATCGCCCATTAACATTCCCGAACCAACTTTGTTAAAACCAGACAATTGTACGGAGCTCCGTTCGCGACCGCGTCACATGTCACACTGATTGTTTTCAAGGAATGCTTCGACTTATAAAGGCATAGACAAGGGATGCGCGCGCATTGACACTAAAAAGTAAATGCCATAAAGTGTCCTCATTAGTAAAAGGGCGGGGGTTTGCATTGTCTTTATGGCAGGTGAGCCCCTCGGTTGTTAGATCATCCGGTTATTTTTAAGGTCGTTTCTTGTCTTTATGATGGGTTTACGGGGTAAGCTAATAACGGGGATGGATTGACCTATCGGGGTATAGTGGCGCACCCTTAACAAATGTCGAAGAAAATAGGTGGGTCTGTTTATAGCCAGGTCAGGCTGGGTGCGCCTGGGTGGGGTAACTTGCCCTGATTCATGACAGGGTAGGAAAAAAATTGCGATCGCAAATTGGTGTTTGGACGTTTATTTTTGTTGGCAACCCCTTTTGGTTTATTTTACTGGGGGATGATATTGGATTGCGGTTTGATTGTTATAGCGCGATTGTTAGGTGCATAAGGACTTGATAAACTCTGTTTATATTGCGACAGTTACGTTGTTTTGATTTATGTGTATCGTTCATGGCTTCGCTTATTATCTACTGGTAGGTATTCTGAATTATAATCATCCTTATCCTAACTACACACATCAAAAGTGTCTAGGGATCAACATATATTTTTGCAATAACTTTTCTCCTGATTGATATTAATTAAAATTTTCTTTAAGGATTCATCAAATAAAGTGTTTTCGTTTGTCACAGTAACGATAAACCAAGTCACCTTTGCATTAATAAAGAAATTTGCCATTTTCCTAATAAAGGGATTTTTGACATTTGAACCACTAACATTAAAGTTCGAAAAAAAGACTGAAATAACAGTTTTCTTTAAAATTTTATTGGGTAACTTAAACAATTAATAATCCGTGTTTCTACCGCGAACACTAACAACACAAGAACATCGGTTTGGCATACTCAAAATGAGTTCATCCAAATCACGCTGTGGAATGGCCGCCCATGTTCGTTGCAACAACAAAAAAAGGTCTTCTTGCGACTGGATACCCTCCATATTCGGCAGAGCTCTTCTCTGTAGCATATCCCATGCATGCTCAATCGGGTTCAAGTCTGGCGACTGAGCAGGCCAGGGCAGGACATTGATGTTAGCTGCGGCGAGAGTCTGTCTTACAACTCTTGCGGTGTGCGGTCGTGCATTATCATGCATTAACTGAAATAAGGGACCGATTTGCACTTGTAGAGGAACGATGACGTCTGATACAATCGTCTCAGCATAAATTTGAGCGTTGAGGTTGCCTCTGATCCAAATCAACTCAGTTCTTCCGCCGATCCAAATACCCGCCCATACCATGATGGTTCCACCACTATAAGGATGGACTTCCTGGCAGGATTTTAATCGCTGTTGGCGTCCAGGGGTTCTCCAGTGTCGTATACGTCTTGTATCCGGTCTCATACCAAAACGAGACTCATCAGAAAAGCACACGAAACGCCATTGTTCTTCTGCCCAATTTCTGTGTTCAAGAGCCCATTGATATCGAATCCTACGATTGTGCATTGCTATAGGTGGTACCCGTAGCGGTCTTCGGGAATGAAGGTTCACTTCATGCAAGCGGTTTCTGACTGTTTGGTCGCTAATTAAGTTCCCTGAAGAGTGATGAAGCCGCACGGCTAACATCATGGAAGTTATTGTTGGAGCTCTTCGAGTTAAGATTTGAATGTATCGGTCTTGTCTCCGTATGGTGCAGCGATACCGTCCTCCATGGCGCTCAGCCACGGTACCAGTGCTTCGGTAACGTGTCCAAAGTCGACTGATAACACTCTGACTTGTATTCAGAGCTAAAGCCACAGTACGTTGCCGGGAACCAGCTTCTATCATTCCCACGGCTCTGAGCATTTCTTCCCTGCTTAAATGACGTCGCCGCTCCATAATAACGTTGGTTTTAATCAGTAGTAGGGAAACAGTAGCACTAATAATGTCTTCAATGCGTTGTATGTTTTTATAGGGAAAATATTGACAGCTGATTTTCATCTTTTACTCGAATTTGATTCACAGTTCCTGATTCAAATTATGAAATGCACCAAAAAGGATCCATATAAATTTATAAAATCATAAATTTATTACAAAGCCACATCTCAATCTCAAGAAATCCGCATAAAAGTGCTTGATCCCTAGACACTTTTGATGTGTGTAATATTATAAATGCGAAAGTAACTCTGTCTGTCTGTTACCTTTTCACGGCTAAACTACTGAACCGATTGACTTGAAATTTGGTACAGGGGTAGCTTATAGTCCGGGGAAGGACACAGGCTAACTGTTTTATCCCGAAATTCCCACGGTATCGGGAACTACGAGGGTGAAACCGCGGGACACAGCTAGTACTAATATAAAGGTCTGTATGTATGTACATTTGTTATTCCAGCACGTTCAGTTGCTTATTCTGTCTGGATTAACATCATAATATTTTTATCCCGAAATTATCATAATGTTACGTGATCGGGGTATGTGCAGATAAAACTGCGGGGTATAGCTAGTCATCTACATATATTTATTAATATATTATATATACTGTATATTTAAATATATGTAAGCACATAATAATTGTACAAACTAGAAGTTAATGTATGGAAATTTGAATGAAAAAAAATTGTGTACGAACTGGGAGTAGAACTGGCAATAAGCCTTACATTCTTAGATACTACAATATAGTTCTAGAAAAACATCGTAAGTACATGCGATCTATGTTATATTTTTTTAATCAATAAGTATTTTTTTCCTGTAGAAAGAATGAGATCATTACAAAGATGTAACCCAATTATATAATAACGAATCTTCCTGTTTAAACTTGCTCGGAAAACCGCAATTATTTTTGGAAAAATATAAAAATATGATGTATAAAACAAAGTCGCTTTCTCTGTCCCTATGTATGCTTAGATCTTTAAACTACGCAACGGATTTTGATGCGGTTTGTTTTAATAGATAGAGTGATTCAGTGGGAAGGTTTATAGCATAATTTTATCCCCATATTCTTACGGGAACGGGAACTACCTAGAAGTGGTAAATCATTATATAAAAGAAAGTCGTGTTAGTTACACTATTTATAACTCAAGAACGGCTGAACTGATTTGGCTGAAAATTAGTGGGAAGGTAGCTAAGAACCAGGAAAAGGATAAACATAGGATACTTTTTATCCCGAAATTCCTACGGGAACGGGATCTACGCGACAGAAACCGCGGGGCACAGCTAGTAATTAATAAAATAATTAAATAAAATAATTGTACAACGCAAAAAGGTTCTTACTTATTATTAGCAAAGGGCACAAATTACGCAAACAAGTGTTCTTAATATAGAATTGGTTTGTTTGTCGAACCCTTTCCAAATAAGCAAACAATATAAATAAAATATAATATATGGAGATTTGTTTGTTCGGGAAAATTTTCCCCGAACACAAATTTATTTTAAGATTAATTAAGTTATTGTGAGGTTTCATTGGTTGTACTTTTTTGTTCTTTGAACCACAATTTTGTATGGCTTTTAGTATTTTTTTATTGTTTACTCGGAGAAACGCAACAAACATATATTTTAAGCATTAATTAAAAGTTCAGAAAAGTTTTTTTTTTTTTCAAAAATAATTATGTACCAATGATTTATTATCTTCACTACATAGTATAAAACAAAGTCGCTTTCTCTGTCCCTATGTATGCTTAGATCTTTAAAACTACGCAACGAATTTTAATGCGGTTTGTTTTAATAGATAGAGTGATTCAGTGGGAAGGTTTTCAGCATAATTTTATCCCCATATTCCTACGGGAACGGGAACTATGTGGGTAAAACCGCGCGGCACCGCTAGTTAAGGTATAAGATCCTTAGTACCTAAGTGCTCGTAGGTTACTCGATTTCCGCAATACGACCTTACTCTCACTACGACTAAATCTATTTTGACAAAACTTATATTGAAAGTTGTAGATTTTGTCGGAGTTAAATACAAGGCAAGTACTTTTTATCTGGATATTAAAGACGGAAAGTAAATGAAACGAGTGAGAACGCGAGGCAAAACTAGTTTTAAAATACATCATTATATACCACATGTATGTACGTTAAAAAATCAAAATAATAAAACTCAAAACCTTAACAAAGGTCCATTATACAAACGTTATAATTAGAACAATAGTACCACTCACGAGAACCAAACCCTGGACCTTCGGTTGAATGTGTAAAACAATCGACTTTTATTAATATCGATGTAGCGTTTTGGGTGTGGTCCAAGTTATGAGAGAAATAAATTGAGTGATAGAGTTTATTTATTTAGGACGACCAGTGAAAATTACATTAAATCTTAGAAATAGATACTTAAATTACTAAATTAAAAATTAAATGCAATTTCTGAAAATTAAAATTTTAAAATGTTACATGAAAAAGATTCTATGACGTTTTTCCACCTCCAAAATCAACCTACAGTTTGTTTCATTTCATACCGTGCAAAGTATATAGAAGATTTGGAAATCAATAAAAAAGAACTATGTCCAGCAGTGGACTAATAATAACATAACATAATCAGTCACTACATCACCTCATTATACCAACTGACCCCTAACTAAATTCTAAACTATTCGAAATACGCACACACTCATTCACTCACACCCAGACCGAGATAAACATCTGCCTTATTTGCGTTGCATTTTTAGTCTGATTTAACAAAACCTAGTAAGCATTTCACCTTGTCAGTCAAATCTGTCACTTTGACAGTATTCAAATTTGATTGTAAAACTTGGTTTAGTGCTAAACCAGACTAATAAAAAAACTAAAAAACACGCTTTTTATAGAAAACCGAACTAAAAAATAGAAAATAAATTTTAATGAATTTAAATTAAGAAAATAGTGTTAAAAATTTCAATGAATATAAATTAATAATAGTGTGAATAAAAAAAAAAATTATTTTAAAAAAAGCGTGGGGTGCATGGTGTCAATAGTTATAAATATTTTATTGACAGATATGAGTAGAGTGATTATCATTTCGATAATATTTTAAAAAGCACCCCACGCTTTTTTTAAAATAAAATAATTTTTTTTTATTCACACTATTATTAATTTATATTCATTGAAATTTTTAACACTGTTTTCTTAATTTAAATTCATTAAAATTTATTTTCTATTTTTTAGTTCGGTTTTCTATAAAAAGCGTGTTTTTTAGTTTTTTTAAACTATAATTTATTTTCTACTTTTTAGTTTGGATTATTTATATTTTAAAAAAATGGAATAATTTTATCAAATTAGTGTATTGTCATCGGTCCTCAATAAATCTACAAAGTTTGAACGAAATCTGGCCGTTTAAAGTGGGTCAAAATAGCGCCCAAAGGTGAAGCTAATAAAAAGCGTGTAAAAATGCAACGCAAATAAGGCAGTTGTGGTTCACACAAATATTCACCCCGCACGGGAATCAAACCTTTACGGATGGCAGTCCAGCATGGTGACCACTCTGCCATCGAGGTCGTCGTATAATAGCCGATATGGTGATGACAGAAGATGATAAAATATATCACTTTCTCTTACATCTTGGACCATACGGAATTAATTGTTAGTTAAATATCGTACGTGAGTCACTCGTGAGGCCGGCAGAGTCTAGTTATCGCCCAAATTAGTGGACTCTATTGTTTTCAACTAAATATGTCTAGACATTACGTCAGTATTATACCGAAAATCTAGGTTTTTGAGAGCTTTTGTACTCTTTCTTTTTCCACAAATGTAGGTTAACTAGCGGCGCCCCGCGGTTTCAACCGCGTAGTTCCCGGTTCGTGGGAATATATGGATACAATTATGCTAAAAACCTTCCCACTGAATCACTCTATCTATTAAAATAAACCACATCAAAATCCGTTGCGTAGTTTTAAAGATCTAAGCATACATAGGGACATAGGGACAGAGAAAGCGACTTTGTTATATACTACGAGTACCTATATAGTAATGAAGTGATAGTGATGTTGATCACTTTCGTGTATGAACTTTAAGTTAAACTACCTACTGAAAGTAGTATATAGCGTATTTATCATTTTAGTTTTTCGGAAAAGACACCCTTCTTATTTTGGTAAGTACATTATTTTCAGAGATATTTTTATATAAGTACCTACAAATTTAGCGGGTGCGATCCAGAGCAAACTTATATGTATGCAAGTATGTAAGAAAATAACAAATATTTTAACACTAGCTTTATTTTTTCTGTAGCTATTCGGGAAATAGCAAATAGTAATTAAACGTACAAACATAATTTATTTTTATTTGAAACAATACACAACGGTTTCCGCTTAGCCTATGTTTTAAAATAACAATTATTTTAACGTAAAACATTCTATGAATACTATTATAGCTAAAATGATTTATGAATGTGTGTATGTACTAGTTTTGTGGGTATTATTCGCAAATACCTCTGTAATTGAGGTTCTATGTGCATCCTACAATAGTTTTGAATTTAATTTTGAGATAAAATTTATGTTCGTTACGGGGAATAGGTATTTCCCCGTAGGTAGGTCCTACATACACTACTTTTATTTTAATAAAGTTCATCATCGATAGACTTTATAGGTACCTAGCTAAAGCACTCAAAAATGTAACTTAGCTCACTCAAAAAAATTGAAATTGCTCTTTGGGCTCATTCAAAATATCCCTATAATCCACAACCAAACACAACAACCTATTACAAACCAATATTCCATCTTTACGTATCCAGGAATCCCGTTCAAATACATATAATGGTTCCAGATGTGTTCAAGATACGTCCAAAAACCGCCGTGCCGGGCCCGTTACACTGACGCAACATGGAGTAGACAACAAAAGGATTTGCATACGTTTCCGAACGAAACGAGCCGCGCACGTGCGCTTTAAAAAAAGATTTTGAGTTCGAAATATGAATATTTAGGGCTGGGAGTCGAGAGATACTATGTATATCTTAACTTAAGAAGAAATTAGATAAGTCTTGAAGATTTTGAATTGCTATTCTATGTTGTTTTTTTTTAATTTAGAACTTAATATTTAAGGTCTTTGGAAGATCCCACTGCAGGGTGAAGGCCTCTAGCTAATAATGATATAATGATATCTGTACTGTAAAGATAAATACATACTCGTAATCATCCTGTTAATCAAGCACAAAGTGTGTTGGTGATCTTAAACTTGAGACATGTTTGTAAAATATCAAAACAACATAACTTGAACCAGGTATTGAACTCTAGACCTCAAGCTTGGCAAGCAGTTACACATGCCACTAGACCACCGAGGTTTTAATATTGAGAATAAATACAAAATTTAAGATAAGTGGCTTTCAAATTACATATAAATTATAGTATGTACCTAATACGAGTATGACATAGAAAAGTGACAACATAAATTATTTAAACAAACAAACATGACAACCCTAACAAAATTATAGGTTACGTTGAGAAAAACAAACTTAATATTACAGAAAATTATATATTATTTGTTGAATTATAGACCTTAGCTCTTTGATAATAAGGTATCTATTACATATTTCTATACAACGGCATGTCCCTAATAAAATGAAAGACGTGATTGCTCGTAATGAATGACTTCTTTTATTATTGCGTATGAATGAGAATTTTGTTTGTACAATACTGGTACAGATAATATTAATTAGTTCGGTCAAACAGGAAAATGTGTTCGGAGTTTGAAAGTTTGTTCTATATTTAAGTTTTATTTTGAATTCTATTTTATTTTATTGTTGTTATTTTAGAGAGAGAATGACATCTTAAAATTCAAATTTAGTACGAAATATTTTCTTCGTTTTCCTGAGAAAATATTGTTTTCTCAATTTTCACCTGAGAATACTCGACGAACATAACAAAATCATTCACTACATTTCTACATCATCTCATTATAGTAACTGACCCCTGACTAAGTTCGAAACTTGTATCAGAAACTACGCACACACTCATTTACACACACACCCAGACCGAGACAAACATTTGTGGTTCACACAAATATTCACCCCGCACGGGAATCGAACCCGCATCCTTACGGATGGCAGTCCGGCATGGTGACCACTCTGCCATCGAGGTCGTCAAATTACTGCTATCTAACTATAAGTAGTTATATTTAATCCTAATGCCACCACAAAAACAAGAGTTAATCCGCCTGTTATAACCAATTATAAAATTAATACTAACTCATTAGATAAGAGCAAAAATAATAAAATTAACTAAAAGTTTAAACCCTAATTCCTCAAAGCAATTTTAATCAACTAAAGTAGTTTGAGTTAAAATTCTAACTGAAGTTTTCGAGTGCACTTAGTTAAGTTTTGTTTGAGCTTTAAGCTCGGAGTTACAAGTTAACTTTTAAGTTCTAAGTTCTATTTATTGAGTAAGTATATATTTTATAGTAGTTCCTAATGTATAGGATATTTGTATTATTGTATGTATTACATATAAAGAGGTTGGGTAAGTTTGTTTGTTCGTTCTTATGTTAGGAACTACTGGTTAATTATAACACAAAATATACCACGGATGGAAATGGAACCCACAACCCCATATCTGACAGCATGGTCTTTCACAAAACTAAACTTTTATCTCTTTGATATATGAACTTAGCTAAGTTTCTATAAATTCTTAAAATTACCTTCCTTGCTCCACTACAAAATTCTAACCTCCTTGATAAAACAAAACTGTCACACATATTCATCTTCCAAATTCAAATATTAATTAAAAAGAACTAGACTTGTCAACATTTGTCCCAGCTACCAAACAAAGAAAAAAATAAATCAACTTGAAACCAATTTATGAAGAGCTTCGCCTTCCCAAAGTTCTTAACAAAAAGATACCGAAAAAGGAAACACAAAGAAATTTTAGAGGCCACTTTAGACTGGTCCCTTGTGTTCTACATTCAGTTTCTATGTTACAAAAATTACTTTAACGTCTACCGTCGTTGTAAATTTTAATTTGGACCGTACCGCCTTAGAAATAGGGTCATTTTTGCTTTAATTATATTTATCGCTGTGAAAAATGTGTGTTTTGGAGTACGTAGTTAGTTTAACCTCTTTGTTTAGTTTGGTGAACTTTTGGACTTGTAAAGTACAAGCTGTGCCGTACGGTTTTGCTTGAATAAATCCTGATTTAATGGGAATTTTGGGATCAAAGGCATCCTATAGATTGTGCCAAGCTTCACGTAAATCGGACTAATAGGTACACATCATCACAACGTCCATCCATCTTCACTTATAAGTACTTTAAATAAAACTTTCACTTATAATTTTCCAATCCCATTGCATTTTGGGATAAAGAGTGTGCTATGTGCTTTTTCTGGTTTTAAGGAACACCTTCACCAAATTCCGTTTAAATCAGTCTCATACTTTTAACGTGAAAGACTAACAAACTTCCATCCGAACTTACGCATTCACATTAGGAAATCCTAACTAATATTATAAATGCGAAAGTAACTCTGTCTGTCTGTCTGTCTGTTTCACGGCTAAACTACTGAACCGATTGACTTGAAATTTTGTACAGGGGTAGCTAGTGATCCGGGAAAGAACATAGGCTATGTTTTATCCCGAAATTCCCACGGGATCGGGAACTACGCGGGTACAAAATGCGTAGGATATATCTACAAAATGCAGCATTAATCCATCTCTTCTAATCTCCAAACAATGACGTCACGCTGGTATATTTATCTCCGGATTTAGAACCGGGATTATCTGGAACGTGTAATCTAAGGTTAACGTTTGACTGTAATTAACGTGTAGACTTTACTATAAAATTAACATACTGTGTGATTCACAATAATTTATTTTATACGAAGAAGCATTTATGAATGTCAATGAGATTAAAAAAACATCCTATCCCAGGGTAAAGGCTTCTCTCTCACTGATGATTTTAGTAACGTGAGGAGGAATAGGGTAGTCGACACGCTTGCTCTATGTGTGTTGGTGATCTCAAAACCAGGCCAATTATTTAATTACTAGCTGTGCCTCGCGGTTTCACCCGCGTAGTTCCCGATCGCGTGGGAATTCCGGGATTAGCCTATGTCCTTTCCCGGACCATAAGCTACCCCTGTACTAAATTTCAAGTCATTCGGTTCAGTAGTTTAGCCGTGAAAAGGTAACAGACAGACAGACAGACAGACAGAGTTACTTTCGCATTTATAATATTAGTTAGGATTGCTATATACTAACTTATATCCAGCAGTGGATGGTTACGGGTTAAAAATGAGGATGACGATGATATACAACTTCATCGAAGTAAAATTAAAAAATAAACTTACATAAAAATACTATAGCAAGAAAAAGCTTTGTTTCTGTAAGTACTTTTAGAATCTACCATCCATTGTGAAATTACAAAAAAAAACGGCGAAACTCTTTGATCAGAATACTTTATAATATTTTCACGTTATGATATTCATTTTCATCTAAATTGATACTAACTAAGTACATCTGTTTATCCCCATAACCTACATTTCAAAGCAACTTAAACTACTCCTAAATTAAAATCTGTAAACAAAGCAGTTGAATACAAATGTAGTTCTTACGTAATCACACTATAAACCCAACAAACACATTGTCCTATAAATTCTCTGGAAGACATTACAAATTTAATTTAAATTCTAACCATTCTACTCACTCAGGTGCTCTTTATGTGATAGACACACCAACAAAGGATTTAATTAAACTATTATATATGTTAGTGTTCATTGGTCTGTTAGGCTTACTGGTAATTTCGATAAATACTTTTAGAAACTAATAAACTTATAGCTTAGTTTTTATAATCTGATGGTAAGCAACACGCCTGTCCATAACAGACACAGTGTACAACACTGTACTGCGCTCATCACCTCGAGACATCAGTTGGTGAGTCTCGTGTCACCAGTCATTTCACTGACTACATTGTCCTTCAAACTGGAACACAGTAATGTCTGTTTTAACAGTAGTTCATTTACGTTACCAGTCGACAGTCTTTGCAAAAATCTAACCAAAAAATATAGTAATATGCTTACAGGACCAATAAAGAGCTTATTGCAGAAAAATGCCCACTTACAGGTACATTCATTCATTCATTGGCCTATACATCTACATAAGATGATTTAGGTGGCGTCAGGTGATAGGTGATGACAGGTACATACATCTACTTAAACCACCAGTTTTGATTATACTTCCAAAAGTCATTGTAACTTCAAAAATGGGGACACCATAAACCGATAATGCACATAATCTATCCTAGGTATTAGATAGATAAAGATAAGCAAACAATGATGTAAGCACGGCTAACAGCGGCCAATTACGATATGACTTATGATGGTGTAGGTGGGTGATAATGGAAGGCTGCACTCACAAGCCTGCCACCTGTTTATTGATAGTGGTAGGCAAAACTGTGATATCACAGTTTTTTTTAACATAATCATACACCACATCATCTCATTGTAGTAACTGACCCCTAACCAAGTTCGAAACTTGTATCTAGGGTATAAGAAACTACGCACACACTCATTCACACACACACACCCAGACCGAGACAAACATTTAAAAATATTCACCCCGCACGGGAATAAAAAAAAAGGTTGCACTCCGGGAGTCCCGGCAGAAGTGAAAACTTCAATATTAACGTTGTGTTTAATTATAAGTATAAAAGTACTATCATTTATGAGGTAGAATACAATGTTTGTTTCTTACTTCAGTTATCATAAACGTCACGTGATGCTGATCTTACGCTTTTTCGATCAGCATCACGTGACCCTGACGCGAGTTTGAAAGTTTTTACCCATACAAAAAAAGTGCTCAGCGCCGCTAAAGAAGTTTTCACTTCAAAAATTGAGTTACAAGTGTCTATGGGCGATGTTAGTTATGTACCATAAACTATAAAAGTGGCCATTGACGAGTCAGTTTAACTGGCGTACATCTAAAATTCCAGATTCTAGTAGGGAAATCTAGTTAGCCTAAAACTTATGGAGTGATGCTCAGTTTTATGTCCAGACTGATCAGTTCAACTGACTCGTCAATTGTCACCTTAAAAATCATACTAATATAAGACAGAGTTTGTAATTTTCTTAGTGGATTTTTCAAAATTTACTTCTATCCTAAAGCATATACATAATATATGCAAGTACTTATTATTAACCCGTTATCTAGTGTCTATAACTTTTCTTAGTTTGGGACTAGAGCGACGTTTGATATGTGTCCAGATACTTATTATTAAACGATATTATAAAATACAGTATAATTCTTACGTAAACTTAACATACAATACCATAGCATCATAATGAATCACTCTTTATGTACATAGGTAATAAATGACGTAGGGACTCAATATGGTACTGTTATGAGTAATATCAGCTATACATTGCACAATATTTCATTTGACCAGATGTTTAGAAAATCACGTTTTTTGCAAAAAACAAAAATATCTTTCATTATTGCTGATTATTGCTAAGTCATGGTTACAATCGTAACTTTTTTGTTTCAATAATCATTTAGAATGTTGGCTCTCAACTTGGGTGATAGTTCCTTTTGGGATCTTCTGATATTTAAGAAGTACTTACTTGTAACCCGGTAAAGCAACGTCTAACAACGCTATAATAATGATTGGTTTTTTCATGAGCATCTCCATGATTCGTAGGGTTCGTGAAGCTGTCAGTCACGCGCGGTTGTAGTACTAACATCATCGACAATCGTTACGGGTAATTAAAGTCCTCAAAAGTCTAACATTTAGGTCAGCAAAAATAACCTTCTGGGTTGTAGAGTTCTGATAGCAGATGCTTCACGTAAAATTCTAAGATTTTGCCAAACCTGGTAAATTTAAAAACCCTTCCCTATTAGACATGGGATAAAGGTTCGGAAGAAGAAGAATACTTAATAAAGGGTCCCGTACGTTGTAGCGAATGACGTTGTAGCGAATGGTCGCTGTGGCGAAAATTTTTTGGCGTGGTACGTTGGAGCGAAAGTACGTTGAAGCGAATGTCACCAGAGCGAATGACACTGGAGCGACGAACGTTGTAGCGAATGACGTTGTTGTAGTGACAGGTCGCTGTGGCGAAAACTTTGAGCGTGGTACGTTGGAGCGAAAGGTCGTTGAAGCGAATGTCACCAGGGCGAATGACACTGGAGCGACGAACGTTGTGGCGAAAATGTTTGGAATTACATAATATGCTACTTTACAACTATAAAGGTGAAATAAAGGACAGAAAGTATAATTAAAATCGCATTAGGTTTTTAACCTGTAATGGTAGATGTAAATGAATGAAAAATAAATAAAGCAAAATAACAATTTAATATTGTAAGTATATTTTTTTGTTCTTTGTTGATTAAACTAAAACTTTTACTTTCTGTCCTTTATTTCACCTTTATAGTTGTAAAGTAGCATATTATGTAATTCCAAACATTTTCGCCACAACGTTCGTCGCTCCAGTGTCATTCGCCCTGGTGACATTCGCTTCAACGACCTTTCGCTCCAACGTACCACGCTCAAAGTTTTCGCCACAGCGACCTGTCACTACAACAACGTCATTCGCTACAACGTTCGTCGCTCCAGTGTCATTCGCTCTGGTGACATTCGCTTCAACGTACTTTCGCTCCAACGTACCACACCAAAAAATTTTCGCCACAGCGACCATTCGCTACAACGTCATTCGCTACAACGTACGGGACCCCTTAATAAATAGTACTTATATTTCACAAACCATTTACAATATGATGGGCATTCAAAAACCATACAAAAGCGGTCAAAGTACATTCATAATTATGTTGATTCATCATAGAGTGCTAGACTTATAGACTATAATGATTTCCCGTTTTTTTAAGCATAACCCAGAGACAATGAGTCAGACTGAAAAAAAAACAAGTCGTTGCACTCATTGGATTAATGTATGTAAAAAAGAGGGAGACCTTTGCCCAGCAGTGGGAAGTTGTATAAGTTAACATAAAAAGAGTAAAATATGGGAGCTAAAGTGAAATCTTACTGGTCAAAATTTTACTTTTAGATGAATAGTTTTCTGCTAAACCGAAGTCCTTATCATTGTTTTTTCATAAGTCCCTTGTATTATTTGCAAAATTTTGCTTAAGCAAGTGGAGGCTAGGCATCTTTTGCCTAAATGGGTATGGGTGCTGATATGAAAATAAGACCGATGAATAATAATACGCTTTTTTATTTAAAAACTATTTAAGTAGTATTCAATATGAAATCAACAATAAAAACTACTGTAAAAATATTCATTAAAAATACTGTATTAATTTCTACGAAGTTAAAATATTATTACTTTGCGATAATAAAGAGCAAAGTGTATCGCTACCACACAATAATACTTAATGAAAGAATCAATTACTAGTAACTTAACTTCCTGCCTTACTTTTAGAATTTTAATTAATAATTAAATTTAAAATATAAACTAAATTAAAGTCATGGGATTCCACCCGCGTATATCCCAAACCTGGGGGAATTTTGGGATTATTTATATCCTATTGTTAAATTGAAACTAAAAAAACTTGGGATTTCATCCATTTCTGGGGTAATTTTGGAATAAATTGTATCCTACTAGCGGTTCCTATTCCCGTAGGAATATGGGGATAAAATTATATGCAAAAAACCTTCCCACTGAATCACTCTATCTATTAAAACAAACCGCATCAAAATCCGTTACGTAGTTTTAAAGATCTAAGCATACATAGGGACGTTGGGACAGAGACAGCGACTTTGTTTTATACTATGTACTTAGTGACTTTTGTCCCATTTAAGTTGAGCTCAGTTATAGTTTAACCAAATTGGCGGATTGACTGACTTTTACGCGAAGAGACTGCCATCAGACATTCACAACCTAGAGGGTAACAACATTAATTTCTAAACCAAATGTTAGACTTTTGAGGCTTTTAACTAAAAATAGATAAGTTTAATCACCGAAAATTAACTCAACAAGAATCGAACCCACAATAAATAAGACTTAGCTCCCATATCAATAGACTCGTTTATAAAATATCCCTATAACAGTTTTAGATGACTCTAGATTCATAATAAGTGAGACCACATCCTTATTAATATTACAAAGCCGAATGTTTGTGAGTGTGGATGTTTGTTCTTCTTTCACGCAAAAACTACTGAATGGATTTAGATTAAATTTAGTACAGATGTTCCTTATAACTAGAGATACTTTTTATCCCGAAATTCCCATGGGATTAGGATTCACGCGGGTAAAACCGCGTGGCGCAGCTAGTATGTAATAAATTCGTAAATACGAGTAAAATATCAATTTAAGCGTTTAAGATAACCTTGCAAAAGAATAAATTCAAATATATTAATATAAATTTAAATGATAAAACAATTTAAATGTATCCTACATGAACATGAATTAACAAAATTCAGTGGTCTGAACATTGCTAGAGTTAACCGCAACAAATCAATACTCGTTACTATCAGTAGGTAAGTGAGTGATGTTATTGTATACATATATAATGTATGTATGTACGTATGTTATACTCAATCAACGCTCTCGTAGCTAGGACATATAAAATTACATTTTTTGTAGGGTGACTATGAGGTATTAAGTTTTTTGTTTGATATATGGTTGGTTAATTGTTGTATGGTACTTTTATTTATTCTGTAGATATGGGATTTTTGTTTTATTATATCTCTCTCTCTATTCCAAACCTTTATCCCATGTCTATTTGGGGTCGGATTTCAGTTTAACCAGATTTGGCGGAATGTCAGTATTTTACGTGACGCGACTGCCTTCAGACTGTTATTATGTCTAGTATATTTTAATACTTAGGGCCTATTTCACCATCTTCAAGTAAAGTTCCGAGTTTGGAAGTAAGATAGAGGCAAGACTAACTTTACTTGGTGAGTACCTTTAGTCGCTTTCAACATTATGTTACATAATTATTTAGTGGGAAAGTAACATTTGTGTCGGTCAAGGCAATATTTGAGTTTTCAAATTGTATTAAGAACATTCTTTTATTTTAATCTATATCTAATATATAAAAGAAAGTCGTGTTAGTTACACTATTTATAACTCAAGAACGGCTGAACTGATTTGACTGAAAATAGGTAGGGAGGTAGTTTAGAACCAGGAGAAGGACAAAAGATACTTCTCATCTCAAAATTCCCACTGGAACGCGAACTACGCGAGAGAAACCGCGGGGCACATCTAGTAGTATATATAAAAATCAATTGCCGTTCGTTAGTCTCACTAAAACTCGAGAATGGCTGAACAGATTTATCTTATCTTGGTCTTGAAATGTTCGTGGAGGGAAGGTTTAAAAGGTGAGAAAACATCGAATAATTGCCGGGAACATGGGAACGGGTACTACGTGGGTGAAACCGCGGGGCACAGCTATTGGATTATAATTTAGTTATCCCGGTTATCCCCTTTTAAAACAATGGCAGAGATACCCGCTATCCCTATATAACCCGTTACCTCATTAACATAAATCGAAACTTACACCACCAAAGACACCTAATTAAAATTCACGACCCACCCAAAATTCCGCAAACCACCAATAAACACCCATCAATATCTCATATTAAATCTATAGACACCTCATAACTCTAACATGCAAATATCCCCACAACCCATGACATCATGCTCATCCTACCATTACGTCAACACTTTATGAAGTGTCTGGGGGGCTTTGATTATCAGCTGAGTGATAAGACCCCCTCCCACCCCCCCTCTTTCTGCCCCCTACCCCCCTGTATCGAACGCCCGCATTAAACGGACGGTTAATGCGTTTGTTCTTGTCAATTGCTTAAATGGAGTATTGAATTACTTTGGTTGTAAGTAATGAAGTTAAACTAATTGATTTATTTTTGGAGCGAGTTTTTATTAGTAATGTAGCTTAGTTTGTTTAAACAACATGGAATATATATACAATATCAGTGTATGTGAATGAGTGTGTGCGTAGTTTCTGATACCCTAGATACAAGTTACGAACTTAGTTAGGGGTCAGTTACTATAATAAGATGATGTAGGGAATAATTAAAAAAGACTGGATCTTTATACTATGTACATTACTGCATAAAAAAGTTATGTGAACGTACTAATTTATGTCTCGACTAGTTTCAGACACATACGGCGGCTTTCATGAGGAATGAGATGCGCTCGCGACAGCTTTTCGCACCTTTCGAAAAAACGTTCAATCACTTCGGTAACGTCCACCAATCATAATTTTGACGGTACTAAACGTTGCCATTAAAATCTCAAGCAAATCACGGTTAAAGTTACTTTATTCAATAGTTAGTTTGCGTGCTCAATAAATGCATTTAAAGCACATATGCGTTCTAATCACATCAAACTCTTTTCCACGCGTTTTATTACAAAAAAGTTCCGTTTGTTTGCCCGTAATTATTCTATTACGGAACCCTAAAGACCGTGTAGAAACAGATATCATGATCACGCCTCTGTCCAATAAAATTCGTCATGACACCACTGGAATATCTATCACTCACTGCATAGCATAAAACAAAGTCGCTTCCCACTGTCTGTCCCTATGTATGCTTATAACTTTAAAACTACGCAACGGATTTTGATGCAGTTTTCTTTAATAGATAGAGTGATTCAAGAGGAAGGCTTTTAGTATAATTTTATTCCCACATTCTTGCGGGAACTTGAACTACACGGGTAAAATCGCAGGACACTGCTAGTAATAAATGATACTTGACCGATTTTAATACAGATGTTTCGTGATTCGATTCGGTCACGCCATGGCCTACTCGATATGTATCGATAGTTCGAATCGGAATCGATTGTGTCAAACGATATATTTTGTGTAAAACTAGGTGTGGTAAGTGGTTTTACTTGGGTCTTGCCCGTTTTTTCCCTAGGGGGAATTACGGAAAAAACACTTGAAATTTATTTCTTTTATTTCATTCATACATTCTGGGCGTTTGAACTTCGCCTTTTGAAATCTAAACGGATTTTGATCAAATATTGTATCAAGATACTTTTTCCCTAAAACAGGATAATCTATATCCAAGTAACCAAAAAATCCAATTAAAAAAAAACTTTCTCACAACTTCTTTTTTCAAACTTCTTATCACAACTTCCGTTTTAATATCACATCCTGTTAATATAGTCAATACAATGACTTTTTAATGTGGAACCCTTCTTCGACGTACGGAACCTCGAGCAGATGTGCAAGATAAACAGGACAGGCGCGTGCGGTGACTCAGCCGCTGCGCAGGCGCATGTACAGGCGGGCACACAACTGTTCGTACGTGTTTTGTTTTTTTTTTCTGATAATGTTATTCAAAAACACCTGCTCTCTTAAACTGTTTTGTGATTGTTATTAAAAAGTTTAATGTTATTAAGAGTTTTGGGATTTTTAAATGCTTGTTTTTTAATTTTTGGTGTCTGTTTTTTAATAATATTAATTTGCATAATAATATTTTTTATTGTTTCAATATTATGCAGTTATTTTGTCATAAGAAATCTACTAATTGTTTTTAAGTTAATGTGTTTATTTAAGTTATTATGTTTTGTAATTAACAATTTGTTTTAAGGGAGGAAATCGATAAATATTGCAAATTATAAAAAAAAAACTAAAATGAGCAAAACTTTTATCTATTAACCATGGTTAGGATTAAATAAAGCAAAATTCTCAATCTTTTTAAAGGCTTAACAAAATAACATATAAAATATATCCCAAATTATTAAAGCTACAAATTTCTTAAAACAGAACATGATTGCTTGTCCCGAAATAAACCTGGTTGAAGTGATCCAATATAATTTTCTGGAGTAATCCCTATATTTTCACGTGCGCATGGCAACAGCTGGGTCAAAACCCTATCCGCCTCGCCCTCAGACCCTCTTCGAAATAGGGCTGCCACTGTATGAAATGAAAATTTTATTTTATATTTTTAATAAAATAAAAAGACAATTTTATGTTTATTTGTTTTTTAGTTAATTAGTTTAGTATGTACTTCTCCGAATAAATGATTTTGATTTTAAAATAAAAAAAGGGATATTATTTTTAATACCTCCTGATAAAAAAAAGTTTTATTTAAATTTCAAGAGGTCGCCAAAATCTAAGAAATCAATTATTTATTTTGATGAAAACCTACGTGACATCGTAATAATACTCCAAACCACATTAAATATTACGCCAATTTTCCACAATAAATAAATGACGTCACATTTCCACAATAAATAAATGACGTCACATTTTCATTACTCAACATTTTCTCAATAAACATGACGTCATCCAATCCCTTACATCATCCCCGTCGAGACAGCCCTATCCCACCCTTGCTCCCTTACACCTACGTAATACTAAATTCACAGAACACATTTTATAGTACAGCTTCTCTTATTGATTTCGTGTGACCATGAACTCATAGGTCTTCAATTGGATTAAATAATGAAAACAACTTATTTACAAAGTAACGACTTTGTTTATTTTAATTATTGATTTAGGCGTTTCTTTGTGTAGATATGTTGATAAGATTGTAAATATATATGTTCTTTTATGTGTTGATTAAGCCCTTTCCCCTAGCCCCTCAAAAAAAGTGTGATAAAAATTGCCGTTTTTATTAAGTAATTATGTCGTTTATGGAGTTATCAGTTATTGCATTTTTAATGGCCTTAAAATGAAGGATATTTTAACTGTCTTCGAAACAAGGATACTGAATTGTGTTTTCACTTTTGTTATCTCATAGCTCTTTCATTTATGATACATATTTTGGGCCAGTTTTATACAGCAAAACTAGGCAAAAAAAAACTGATTTGACTACAAACCCTGACATCTAAATCCAACTCTAAAAACACATACCAAATAACCAAGGAAGTGAAGAAGAAACTACTTCCACGAAAAGAAACATAACAAATTCCATAGATCTAATTCCAATCCATAAAAAAATAACCCCCACCAACTCATCAATAGAACGGAAACAGACAGATTCAATTTATAATATTCACAAATATTCCATTTGGAACTCATATCGGCTTCGCTTCTATAAGTACATCACTACATAGTATAAAACAAAGTCGCTTCCCGCTGTCTGTCCCTATGTGTGCTTACATCTTTGAAACTACGCAACGGATTTTGAAGCGGTTTTTTTTAATAGATAGAGCTATTCAAGAGGAACGTTTTTAGCATAATTTTATCCCTGAATTCTTACTGGAGCGGGAACTACGAGGGTACAACCGCGAGGCGCTGTTAGTTTTGTAATATTAGAGCAATCCATCGACTCGTAGGGTAGTGCGATGCGGCATCGATCGCTTGCAGCACCCCTCGGTGTTGCGTACATATAACTATGTTTACAAGTCTGTCTGTCTTACTGAGCAGACATTGAAGGGAGACTTAACCCGTTTTAGTTAGTGTAGTGGTAGTTATATTGAAAAGTTATTGCGTCGCTGCTTTTTAAGTGTTTTTCAATTGGTTGGTTAAAGTTTTTTTTTAAAGATTTTAATTCTGTCGTTCTTTGTTTTCCATTTATGAAGTTTCGGATTCTTTCCAGAAGAAGTACATTTAGAGGTTTTTTTTTTTTTAATTCAAATTATTCTTTCTTTGAGTTTTAACTAATTTAAATATTTTTTTTCGAATGTCTATTCTTTTTTTGTATTCACCGAAATATTCCTAATGGTTTCACCTACGTCGAATTTTCCTACACACATAAATTCTCCCCTTGAATCAATCTTTCTATTGACGAAAACATCAGTAAAATCTGTTGCGTAGTTACAAAGACGTACTACGCTTAGAGACGGCCGGAAGCTTTGTTCTATTCTGCGTAGAAATAATACTTTATGTTCTTAGTATCGACTTACAAGATACTTCAGATTAAATGCCTCCCTCTCACTGATAATAATAATATAGTGGGAAGAAAAAAGTGTAATTACCACGTTTTTTTTAGTCCAAATCTTTTTTTATACTTAATCATATATGAAAATAGTAATTTTTCCTTCTTTTTTTCCTTGTTTTTATATACTAATTCATATGTAAATATGTGTTTTTCCATTATTTGTCTTTTTTCTCTATTAATTTGACTTAAAACTTCGAAAATCGTTGTAAAATAAAACCTTCTTTGTAATAGTAACAACGTCATACGTAACAAAACGGAATCGTGGAGATGTAATTAGAGATAAAATCTTATCGTAATCAGAAAACAAACCGAACGAGCTCCAAGGTCTGAGTAAACATTTCACTTTTCTAACGAAAAAACTATTAAAACGTTCCGAAACAAAGTTTTATACATTCTAACCTCTAAATATACTTCTTCTGGAAAGAATCCGAAACTTCGAAGATTTAAACAAAGAACTTCAGAATGAAAAACAAAAATAAAGTAAGATTCCCTAGAAACTGATAGAAAATAAAACAATAAATTAAAACTACGATTAAAGAAGTTTTATTTCTTTCTTTTTTTTGCTCGTAAATCAAAGAAATCCATATTTTATTGCTTATGGCTTAAGTTTCAGATCACCAACACGCAGATAAGCGTGATGATTACGCCTATTCCTCCACACTAACATTGATCAGACTTATAGCTACGTCCTTACTCAAAATTTTTTATACACGCCTTTGCTTTCTTCTGAGAACGGGCACTTTTTCCGCATTTGAAAGACACTTGTTGATAACTTCATGATAAAAAAATATTAGCACGGGATTTGAACCAATTCCTATACGTATTCATTAACCACGGAATTACTATCGATCAAAAAATAAACCCTGTGCTTTATGGCCGGATATAAATCGATAAAAAAGTAAATCCTGTTCGTTTTTTTACGGGCGGATGTAAATTCGCGCGCGATTGTACTGGTCGCCCACTTAGAGGCCTCCACGGCGCCTGACGGACGCATCCCAACCCAACAATAATTAAACTATGTAGGTCGCTTGAACGCCCACAACGACCGACGTTGTACGAAGCACCAACGTACCTAGATCCCCCCTACCTCCCAGTAACAATCAAGCTTAGATCGCTAGGAACAAAGTAATGGGTCTACGTAAAATGGCCGCCGTGCTGACCTCGGCGACCGAGCTCTTCTGTTCTTTATTCGATTTGAAATGCGTTCCAGAGTAGCAATGATGAATGATAACGTTCGATATTTAAAATTGTATTGGGTTTTCTTTTCTATTCGGCCTGTTTTGTTGCTATGAGGTCTTTTAAAAGGTCTTATGAATTCAAAATATTTCCGAGAAAAGTGGAATGAATTGAATATTTTTACTATAAAAAATGTGGATTCTTTTTATTAATCTTCATTATTTAAACATCAAAGTTCTCAGAAAAAAAGGATTTAATCCGTATTTGTTTGTTGTTACGAGATTCATGAGCAAATATTAATTTATTCGCCCGATCAAACATTGACTAATAAAAATGGTTTATTCTTTGTAAAATTACAAATTGAATGTGTATTTATGTACGTTTGTATATAAGGATGCATTATGTGGGTAGGAAGGTCGATAAAATTAACTGAGCCTACACTATTTTAATAAATTTACGTAAATGACGATTCTGTTTAAAATCCTTGGTTTTTTACAATTATTTTCTTTGTTCAAACTCTCAATGCGAACAATGTATAAATGCAACTTGCTATTTTTTTTTAAATTAATATTATTTAGGCAAGAAATTAATACATATTTTAAAACATTAACTGCCCAAAACGTAATAATTATAATAAGCCACCCGGTGACCAACGCAGCGTTAAAAGTGTTGAAAAAATATTGATTTTATTAATGACATTAAAAAAAGAAAGAATCTTAGCGTTTGTCTTAGAATGCAAGTGTAAAAAATAAGAAAAAAATCTTATTTTTTTTCAAAAAAAAAAGAAAAAATCTATTTTTTTTTCGAATTCCGGAACAAAAATTCAAATATCGTATTCCATGTCAATGTAACTTGACAATAGAATGAAATCTCCAACTGTCAAATCGAACCGCGACAAAATAAAAGATTTCCAACCGTTTCTTGCACGCGATGATAAATGAACGCGAATATGAATGACATTTTGTCAAACTGTCAAATACATTTGACATTATTAAGGTTATGAATCGACTTTTGTGATGGTATCATTTGTTGCATTCTTTTGGCTGTTATCTTTAAAAAATATTTTTTTCGTATAATTTGAATAGCAAAGCAGGAAAAAGGATAAAACAGTTTTTTAGTCATTTTTATACACTAAAAAAGTATAAAACGACTGTTAAAATAATTTATAAATATGAAAGAAGTAGTAAAAAAGTCTTGTAACCAAAGAAAACACATAAAAAATTCAAACCAAGGTCATCAAATTGAAAATCCAAGCAACAAACAGTTCAATAACCAGACCAACTGACATTTCCCATGATTATTATAGATTTATACTCCATACCATACAATTGTACTCATTGCCGACGCGAATACATATCAATAATGAAAAAAAACATCGATACCGAAGCGGTATATTATAGACTTCTTAAATTACTCGATTAATTTCACTTCGAAGCTCGGCGGCGGTAAAAAAATACATGAAATTAATACATCAATGTCAATGAAAATAATATCCGAAATACAAAACCGTACACGGAACGAGACGCCAAAAAAATACGTCATATAGAGCGAAAAGTACCAAACCACCGCAAAAAGCTTCGAAGCTTTTAATCGATCAGTCGCTACGAAAAACTTACAGCGGTCCGCCCCTCGCCGGCGTTACAACAGCGATAAAGTAATAAAAAGAGCACATAACTTAAATTCACAACGATTAGCGTCGAGTTTGAGCGATTTTTCGAAAAATTAATCGGTTTTTTTTATTTTTTTCTTGTTAAGAGACGCGCGTTCGTCGCTTCGCGTGCAAGCCACTGATCCAATTTCAAACGTACGACTGTGAAAGTGACGTAATGCCGCCATGTTGCCCCGCGCGCCCCCCCCCCCGCCTCCCGCGCGCCCTCGCCTCGCCCCACGGCCGCGCCTATCCAACGCGGGGAAAATGCATTTTTAATCAATTTTACAAGTAGAATTTAACATTTTTTAAATTATTTATTTGATTTTATCACGTCACCGAACGGTCCACAGGGTGTCTTTGTCTATTTGAGTCGTTTTACCGAATTTATGGAACGAACCCAACTCACGTATTGCCGAGGAATGAGTGATGACCGTTTTCTTTGTGCTTTTAGTAGTTTTCCGAGCAACGCCGTAAATGTATGTAAACCGAAACAAATTGGTTGCGTGTTTTTTGTTTTTGTTACGTTTTGTTTGAACATGTAATAAATATTAAATGGTACAATAATAATAAACAATTACATAAATAATATAATAACATACAAATAAGTAAGTATTTTATATAAATATGTTATGTGAGAAATAAAAAGTCAGTCTCAATTTATTTATTTATTCAGTTTTTCCCGTAAAGAAGCTATTGTGAACTTTAATAAGACATTCACATTTCTCAAAACTAACAATTTGAAAACATAATTGTTTAGGTAGAGCGTTATTAATTTTCACAGCCTCATCTAACTTTGGAATGCAATCAATAATATTCTTTAAGTTTAATTTCAAACAATCTCTTTATTATAGCTGTATAGTTTTTATAATTATCATGGTTATTACCACTCAAATTATTATGATTAACGGGACATTTGCCATGTATATTATTTATTTCGTGTTTCCGATATTTCGACGCTGTTTGATTTGTCTGCTCTTAAACAATTCATCAAATCTACCCGCAGTACAGTCCAACAGTTCATCCGTGATCATGGCGCTTGCAACAGCGAAATATCGGAAACTCGAAATAAATAATATACATGGTAAATATCCCGTTAATCATGATAATTTGTGATAGAGCTGCTCTAAATGCTTGCCCGAATTATATACTTAGCTACAAAATATCACACAACACATAGGAGATATAGTTTCTAAAATGTGATTATATCGTGATAGGTACTAGTTTAAATAATGTAACCCATAGAAGAGAATCTAACGCAGCATAAACCGCGGTGCGCATCTAGTCTTAAATCAAGCCTAAAACTAACTCCCAATCCGCTTTGCTCGTAAACCTTATTTAATAATACAAGCTATAATTAACAAGCAGTTAATGTGACAAGTAAAATATATTAGTGTCTATTCAATTTAAAGACACCCAAAAGCTCATAGCGGGTCTATTAGGATGCCTATCGGGTTACGAAATGCCTAATTAGTTAGCTAAAGTTGTCACAATCAATTATTACGGCAGTGTTAGGGTGTATGCATATAGGATGTGTTTTTTTAGCGGTTTTTATGAGTCACAATCTTTTCTGTGCCGGCGGCCAAAATTGGAAGCTCCTATTGTCATTTTGATTCTAATGTCATTTGGATACATTTTCAATAAACTGACAACCAAAATATGCGATTACAGCGACCGACGCTGTCACAGAAAAGATTGTGGCTGTATATTTTGTTTGAGATTCAAAGACTTACACTTATATAAAAGAGTTATTTTAATATTTATGTATGTATTGAAAAATTAAAAAAACTATTAAGTATATACTTAGTTATGAGAACATGATTAAAAACAGTTTACAATAGAACAGGGATGTGCCATATGTTTGGGATTATAAATATAGACTTTTTTAAAGAAAAAGAAAATACCCAAATTAAAAACGTCTAATTACTAAAAACGAGTACATACATACAAGTAATTATGTTAATAAAAGAAGTGATTATGAAAATATAATTCCACCCCCAAATATGTATTCACCCTTACTCGGGGCTCCTTTAGATTAATGAATATGCGAATGTGATTATCTAAATGAATAATTTGAATAAAATTTTAATCATTGACAGTAAATGACTGTATTCTTTTGATTATTATTGCAGAAGAATATAATGTTTTACAAAGTATTATTTGAGAAGAGTATTGTGTTTTAGAATTTGTATGGCTAGTCAATATTTTGTGTTTTTTATAGTTTTAATGTAATGTAGTCATAGTAATGTAATGTAGTATAGTCTTATACGATTAAATTGCAGGGCAAAGGCCTCTCTTTTACTAATCTAATATATAAAATTCTCGTGTCACAGTTTTCGTTGCCATACTCCTCCGAAACGGCTTGACCGATTCTCATGAAATTTTGTGAGCATATTCAGTAGATCTGAGAATCGGCCAACATCTATTTTTCATCACGAAATTCCTACGGGAACGGGAACGGGAACTACGCGTGTGAAACCGCGGGGCGCAGCTAGTAATAAATAAATAAGTAGTTTATTTTTCAGAACAAAATTACAATATTTAATTAGCATCTGCGTCATGATAAATATGAGCAATAGTACAGCGAGACGATATCAGAATTTTTTTGTTAGCGCCTTGACTTTAAAAATGCTTTATAGAGTCCCAACTTCTTCAAAATAATTATGACTAGCAGCGCCTCGCGGTTTCAGCCACGTAGTTTTCAATTTACCCTCCTTTTCTTTCCAAAAATTTTCTTAGTGGTAGCCTACTCCCCCCAACAAACACACGTGGCAAAATTCAGCTCTCTACGACCAGTAGTTTCGGCTGTGCGTTGTCTGTCAGTCAGTCAGTACATCACTCACTAAGGGAATAGTTTAAAATTGATAGATTTAGAATACAAGATTATTAAATCACAATCCTACTGTATTTTAGCCCAATATTCCTTCTCAAACTTCTAAACAACCATCATAACAATCGTTCATCCTACTACAAAAGAACATGTTTTCCTAACATTACGTAAGCACATGTACCAGTTCATCACCTGTGGAAGGATGAGAGCACGTCAGTTTAATGAGGAAATGGACCAATACGCATTGCGCATGCTCGTAGTCAACACAATCACACTTACATACGTATCTAGGTATAGTGAGTTGTGGGTAGATGTGCTAGGTTTTATCTAGCTTAAAATATTGGAAGAAAATCTATAGACACGAATAATATGAGACAGGGGAAAAGTTTGTTTGTTTGTTTTTACGCGCTAAACTCATGAACTGGTTGTTTTTTTTTTTCAGTGTTAGATAGCCCACTTATCGAGGAAGACTAATCCTACTAATATTATAAAGCCGAATGTTTGTGAGTGTGGATGTTTGTTCCTCTTTCACGCAAAAACTACTTAATGTATTTTAATGAAATTTGGTACAGATGTTCCTCATACCTAAGAATAACACATAGGATACTTTTTATCTCAAAATTCCCACGGGATAAGGTTCCACGCAGGTAAAACTGCGGGGCACAGCTAGTTGGCTTTATAAAGAAGTTTTAAATGTAACAAAATTTAATGCTAGTGAAACCACAGCACTCAGCTACAGCAGTAAATACAGAAAATATACTCGACACAGGAATTGAAAACGTGACCTCCATCTTCGCAAGTCCTTAACAACCACGAACCGTATATAAATAAATAATATTCAACAAGAGGAAATCAATAAATTGCAAAACAAATTAATTATACTCCTTTGAAATAGTTAAACCGATTCATTGTTTCAACTCCAACATTTAAATAGTTGGTTTAATGTTGTTCGTAAACAATTATTGTAATGGTTTTATGCGGTCACGTTATAATACTTTATGGAGGGTTAAATATAGATTTATAGGTAACTGAATGTATGGGAGTCTTGAAGAGGAAGACTGGAAGTTTAGTTAGAAAACGAAGTCTGAAAGATTGGTACGTTTGTCAACGTCCAAAACTAAGCCAAGCTTATGCTATGGATACAACACAACAGTTATTAGGCCGATATAAAATGATCCTATTCATCATCGTCATCAGCTGATATATGTCTCTACCGAAGGGCTTGAGCCTACCCTGAATTATGGTGATTAGGCGTTAGTCAACTACGCTGGCCAAGTGCGGGTTGGTCGACTTCACACACACCTTAGAATTTATTCGCAGATGTGTGCAGGTTTCCTCATGATCTTTTCCTTCAGCGTAAATGGTCCTACTATTTAAGCAAAATTGCGGGATATTTCCTGTTAAAATATGACTCTTGTTTATTTCTTTTCCACAACAAAATACTAACTCAAAACCCCGATAAAACAACTGGCTATATTTAAACCGATAAAAAGAACTTTGGAAATCACGTAATCGGCGCACAAACGGACTCCCCGGAGATGCTCAGATACAAAAGATTCATCCTATCAAACGCTACTAAAAGTTAAGAAGTCTATAAAAGTTTTTTGCTTACTCCATTGAACACGACGATATCGATGTCTCGAACAATGCCATTGATTCAAGATGGCGGACGCTTCCCGCGCTTTCTTATGTCAATGTCAAGTTAATGGCGGGTTTGAAAAAGTTTTGATATAATAAATTATTGGTTATTGAATCTGAACATTTAATTATACTTTTTATTGAATGTTTTATTATATTTTTGTGTTACATTTTGAATTAATTTTAAAATTGCTGGTGGGTTAGCAATTAGAATGATAAAGTATCGGCCCACACCAGACACCATCAGTTAGAGAGTGACTTTTGCTCTCTAAATGATGGTACTAGCATAGTATAGTACTAGGAGGAATAGGTTTCATCACAAAATTGCCAAATATCTCACACCCGAGTGTGTAATTTAGTAAACATGTATTGCTCTAATTTTGTTATTGATTTTTACACTTATCGTAGAAAATAATATTTTGAAGTTTTTTTCTGACACAAAAGAGCTGTTTTTTATTGGTGTCCGAATTTTCAGTGAATAAAATGTTAAAATTGCAAATTGTCAATTCGGACACTTTGTCCGAATATTTTGTGTCCGAATCGTCAGCAAGCCTATTGCTCTAGCATCAGACTCAAGACTACCTGCTTGGCAATCATATAGCACTACACCGCTGAAGCTAGAAGACGCCAAGCTACATCTGACAGAATATCATAGACCAATTTTCCGTCGCGTCATTTACGCTATTAGTGCCTCAAAAAGGCATTTTTGGTTGTCATTCTATTAAAATTGCATATGAGTACAGATGTTATGACCTTTTACACAAAATGACAGAATTTGTTCCATTTTTATCAGCCGGGCTTAAATAAATTTGTAGCACTATTATTTGCTATAAGTACATAGGTATTTCAACGTACTCAGTAAGCCACCGAGGTAAGCCGCCTTTCATTCAATATACACAAATTGCAATTGCGACGTTGCCGTAGATGCGTCGACTGAAACGTAACAGACCATCGTTTTGCAATTCAGTTGCTACGCTCAACTACGTATCTTCGGTGAAATTTGTACAATATGAAATGTTTATAAAGAAATAGAACAGACAGACAGAGTTACTTTCGCATTTATAATTATTAGTACGGATTTGTATCGGCATTATGAAACTGTAATTTTCATGCCAAACTGTTATTCGGTCCGATAGTTGTGGTTTCGATTCCTGTGAGAGATGGATCTTTGTGTGATCCACAAATGTTAGCTTAGTCAGGGTTGTGCGTGATATCCGATACGTGAGATCCGATATAGGATATAATACAAATAAGCTGACTAACAAATCAGACCATCAATACACAACTCAAACCACGGACGGATTGCTTTGAATGATGACACTTATTACCGTGACGTAGTCAGCCGCTAAGAAAGAAACAAGAATAAATTAAAATAAACCTTTTATTAAAACAAGCTTTTTTTAGCTTTTATTGCATTGTCGTGGGACTTACATAAGTATGCCAAATTTCAGCTCAATCGGATAACCAGAAGTGGTCGAAAAATGGCATGTAAGATTTGATTACAGACAACGGGACAGGTGAAACTAAATAAAAGCTTGTAAAAAAACATAAAATTAAAAATTTAAAAAACCCTCAACACAATTACTTTCAAACCCCTATAACTTTTAAACGGGTCAACCGATTTTCATCAAATATGGCTAAGAAAACTCGCACGTAAATCCCCTTTAATACAGAAAGTACTAATTTGAAATCGGTTCATCCGTTCGGGAGCTATGTTGCCACAGACAGATACACACACACACACACACGCACACACGCACGCACGCACGCACGCACGCACGCACGCACGCACGCACGCTCGCTCGCTCGCACGCACGCACGCACGCACGCACGCACGCACGCACGCACGCACGCACGCACTCACACACACACATATCACAGACACGTCAAACTTATATAATCCCACAGTACCACGAAACTCCACAAACCAACTTAATTAAGTAACTACATCAGTTGCCAGTTTTCCGTCAAACAGTCACATAACTGAGAGCTATGAAGCAGTACAATATTAATCAATAATTACGGTCCCTCTACGTTGTAGTGACGCCCCGGGGTGGGGGGAGGGGGGAGGTGTCGTAACAATTTATATTGACTACAAATAATGAAGCTGTAAGTTCTGTTTAGTTGCTTTTTTATGTTGAGGATACAAAATTTATTGAAAACAAATATCTATTCAACTTATATTTTTATATATCTGACTAGCTGTTCCCCGTGGTTTCGCGTTAGCTTCGCTTATTTTTTTTTCATTCACTACATCATCTCATTATAGTAACTGACCCCTAACTAAGTTCGAAACTTGTATCTAGAGTATCAGAAACTACGCACACACTCATTCACACGCACCCAGACCGAGACAAACATTTGTGGTCCACAAAAATATTTTCCCCGCGCGGGAGTCGAGCCCGCAACCTTACGGATGGAGTCCAGCATGGTGACCACTCTGCCATCAAGGTCGTCATCATTCCTTAGAGTTCTATATCCTTTATCAATAAATGGGTAATCCAATACAAAAACATTTTTCAATTCGAACCAGTTTCTGAGATTAGCGCGTCCAACCAATCGTGAATAGTGACGTCATACTTATTCCAATATGGTGGAATTCAAAAGATGGCGGACCAGTCGATTTTTAACAATTAAAAGCTTCTTTCTAGATTTTTGTTTGTGAAGGAAGATGGATATTAGTTCCTCTTTCACCTAAACTCTACTGGACCGATATTAAGTAAAATTTTGTACAGATTGTCCTCATAATCAGGAAAAGCTTGAGTATATAAAACAAACAACGAGTGCTGTTGTATTTTTAATGTGGGCATTTTGAATGGACGTTTGTACTCTTTCTTCTCCTTCTTCAAGTGCCATCTCCTGCCGGAGGTTGGCAATCATTAAGGGTATCTCGACCTTCGATACCGCTGCTCGGAATAACGACCTGGTGCTCTTATATACCATTGGCGCAAGTTTTTAAGCCTTGATGTTCTTCGCCAACTTTGACGCAAATCTACTGGATTTACGTGAAATTTGATACAGACGTTCTATATAACTATTCACTATCACTACACAGTATAAAACAAAGTCGCTTTCTCTGTCCCTATGTATGCTTAGATCTTTTAAACTACGCAACGGATTTTGATGCGGTTTGTTTTAATAGATAGAGTGATTCAGTGGGATGGTTTTTAGCATAATTTTATCCCCATATTCCTACGGAAATGGGAACTACGCGGGTGCAACCGCGGTGCGCCGCTAGTTATTAATAAATACATATAAAAATACTAATTGATAGGATACTTTTCATCCTAAAAGTCCCACAAAACGCGGGGCACTACTAATAATTGAATAAATTATCTAATTAATGTTCCAGTAGTTTATTGAGAAAGTACTTGAAAACGTTTATTTATGTAACTGGTTGGGTAAGAGAAAGAATTGCATGGTTTCTCTTGTTATTCCTTAGAATTGTTTTTATTAGAAATGGTTTCATAATTTATTTGTATTAACTTTCTTCTGTGTCAGTCTTTTGCAATAAAACTAATGCAAAAGACTGTGTTAGGTAACGTTATTTTTATTACATCTTTTTCGATGATCTAAGAAAGCAGAACAAACGGCTTCTTAAAGTGCTCTTAAGAAGGAAAACTCATGAAAATTAAAGAGTGTTAATTGGATAATAGAAACAGGATATTGATGTAAATAAGTACTTCACATGGTGAGAGAGAGAGGTAGAAAAATAAAAGTTATTTATGGTACAAGCGAGGTAAGTTGGTGATTACTTCCGAGGCGCTATTGAGGCCCGAGCCGTCAGGCGAGGGTCAGAAGATAGCCGAGGATAGTAATCATCAATACACGCGTGTACCATACAACGTTTTTCAACACATTTGCGAAGAAATTATCATTTTTCGTTAATAAATATACAGTTTTTCTATTCGCGCGCATCCAACACAACAATGATGATCAGCCAAAGACTAAAAGAATATACTTATTAAAAAAAAATCGAATGAATGAATGAATGGAATCGACCATAGACCTACCAAAAGTAAGGCAACATAGTTGAAGTTTGTTTTTAAAATGTATGGACACGATTTCTTTTGGTATCGAAACTTTTTTAAATCTAAACAATTTAAAAAAAAATCTATGACTCACTAGTGAATCAAGCGTGTCATTATTCAACTGTTTTTGCACAAATAAGAGCCCCTTTATGAGCAAGTGTGTTGAAAAGATATTTTTATAAATTAACGTCGCTTTTTTGACATAACAATTTTCACATCAACTGCAAAAAGACAAAACAAACATTACTTTAGAGACCAAAACTCTTAACCTAAAAATTCCACGAGCTAATAAAAGCCAGAAAAAAACACGTAGACTAATATCGTCCACAAAAGTAAGGCTGTATACACAAATGTATAGAAAATCCTTTGGATATTGCCCTTAGACTACCTTCCATGTTCAGTTGAATTCAGAAGGGTTTATATTAAACCCCGAGAGGTTGCCCGCACTATCATATTATAGGTTTTATTATATTCCTCTGTGATAATATTTGAATTGAATATTTAATATGTTTCTTGGATGTATTGAGAAAGTCCTACTAATATTATAAATGCGAAAGTTTGTAGTTTGTGAGTTGAATGTTTTACTCTTTCACGCAAAAACAACTGTATTGATTTAGATTAAATTTGGTACAGATGTTTCTTATAACTAGGAATAACATATAGGATACTTTTTATCCCGAAATTCCCACGGGATTTGGGATTCACGCGGGTAAAACAGCGAGGCACAGCTAGTAGAAAATATAAATAAAATTGTTTTGTTCAATGAAGTATTATAATTTATAGTTTACTAGCTCCCAGAGGATATGCAATGCATGCGTTAAAATTGATACTGTGAGTTTAGAATTAAATATAACGTATGCCTTTCCCAAGCTTTACTTAAAATCTGTACCTAATATTATCAAAATCCTCAAACAAACATATCGTATTTATAATATTAGTAAGGATTACACTCGAACACGACTTACATGGCTTTAAAAACATAAAGAAATCTACAGTTAGGCAAGTAAAACTGCGGTTACAAGTCTTTCCTTTAAATCTGTTTCTATTTTAAGCCAACCAGCTCTAATTTTAGAAATAAATGAAATTCTTACAATCATATCTCTCTAATCTCTTCAATATAACTTCCAAAAACAACATAACACTGTTCAAAACACAAAAAAAAGAATTTAAAACGTTGAAATCCACCAGGGATTACTTCCAAATACAAATATTTTTTAAATGTATTTCCGAATCCGTCCGAACAACCATATTACGTAGCAATAAGAATCAAAATATATTTTTTAAACAGTAAAAACTGGAGCGATTGTTGCGCACGTCCTCTCTCAGTGACAGCTAGACTGCAAGTGACACTTGACGGCCGCCATATTGAATCCGTAGTGGGTAGGAATGACGCAATAGTTTGTTACAAAGTTTTGCTCAATCAAATTGGTAAAGTTTGAATGCATGTAGTCGATTTTCATTATATTTGCAGTTAGGAACAAATTCAATGAGATTGAAAAGTAAAGTTTAGGATTAAGGACCAGAGCATAAAATCGAATCGATGCGATGCGCCACCCTTCTTTTTAGACTCGCAAAATGATTGAGGGGCACCTATTATAATTAGTTTAATGTAGTTGTGTCTGTCTTTGGTGTTGTAGCTCCTAAATAAATAGACCACCGATATTGCTTTTATTGGAAAAATTGTATAATCTGAAGTGTAACCTCGGGAACAACTACTTATCGAAAATACTAAGATGCACAGTATTGCAGTTTTATGTGTTGACCCTTTGTAATATATTTAGCATGACCTTTAAAATCAAACAGCGCATTTTAAGCTTTAGAGCTATAACTACGCGTAACAAATGTTCCTTGTTCGAAGTATACAGTTTCACTCAACCAACAAAAACCCAAAGATTTGGTTATTTTCCACATCTATTGACCGCGTAAATTAAAGAAAACAACGTCTACTCCGACTATATCAAAGTAATCACGACACCAACCCGTGTCCATGATTGGTTCCTGATTAAACTTTCGTACGGCATCCCTTGACCCTCACTTTGATTAATGTGTCAATCTAAATACGAAAATGAGGGTGGTTGTCATTGCAGCCAATATGATATTCGATATTGACCTCTATTCTCACGGTACTAAGGTTTAAATAAAAATGTAAAATGTATAGCTTTTATTCTGGTTAAAACATGAAAGGGATGTTGTTGTCTCGTCGTGTTAATGTCATTTTTTATTATTTTATAATAATTAAAATTGTTGTATAGCTTAAAAATATTAATAAAAATAATTTGTCTAATGCATGTTCATGCGTATAAAAATAGCTGCACCAGAAACATAAAATCGGGATAATTCACGTAAAAAGTCAAAATCTGAGCTGCTCCTGTATTAAAGTATTAAAAAAACAATGTTGACACAAACATGGGAATATAAATGATTGGTCCGCCATCTTTGGGAGTCGGTCATATTGTATTTAGGATAACGTTAATATAATTTTATTCATATACCATATCATCATAGTTTCGGAATATTTATCATGTAAGAATATTATTTTTTTCAAGTTTCATATACTATTTAGAAGCTAGAGCATTAATACATAACTTTTTTAAGCCATAACTATCCTAATCCTAACTAATATTATAAATGCGAAAGTAACTCTGTCTGTCTGTTACCTTTTCACGGCTAAACTACTGAACCGATTGACTTGAAATTTGGCACAGGGGTAGCTTATGTTCCGGGGAAGACCATAGGCTATGTTTTATCCCGAAATTCCTACGGGAACGGGAACTACGCGGGTGAAACCGCGGGGCACAGCTAGTAAGCTATAAGTCTCGAAGATCGCTAAGAAACAATCCCTACTCTACCTACTTAACTCCTCTAGTTTTATTACCAATAGACGTTTGTCGATTCGAGTAGATATTCAAATGCGAATAAAATGAATAATAGTTATTTATGGTACAAGCGAGGTAAGTTGGTGATTACTTCCGAGGCGCTATTGGGGCCCGAGCCGTCAGGCGAGGGTCTGAAGATAGCCGAGGATAGTAATCATCAATACACGCGTGTACCATACAACGTTTTTCAACACATTTGCGAAGAAATTATCATTTTTCGCTAATAAATAAACAGTTTTTCTATTCGCGCGCATCCTACACAACAATGGTGATCGGCCAAAGACTAAAATAATATACTTATTAAAAAAAAATAACGAATGAATGAATGAATGGAATCGACCATAGACCTACCAAAAGTAAGGAAACATAGTTGAAGTTTGTTTTTAAAATGAATGGACACATTTTTTTTGGTATCGAAACTTTTTTAAAATGAAAGTTAAAATTAAAAAAATATTTGTGAAAAAAACAATCTATAACTCACTAGTGAATAAAACGTGTCATTATTCAACTGTTTTTGCACAAATAAAAGCCCCTTTATGAGCAAGTGTGTTGAAAAATCGATTTTCTTCTTGACTCGCAGATGTGATGTAGGTACGAACAAATACTTTTCTCTTTTTCCCGACCTTGGAAATCCAATGTTTATTGCGACTACACTTTTCATACATATTTTAACACCCTGACGGATTGACAATACACTTATGAAAGCAGTGGGTCTAGAAAAATGGTAATACGGTTCGTATGTATATAAAGTTTTTTGAAGTGAAAACTTCTTTAGCGGCGCTGAGCACTTTTTTTGTATGGGTAAAAACTTTCAAACTCGCGTCAGGGTCACGTGATGCTGATCGAAAAAGCGTAAGATCAGCATCACGTGACGTTTATGATAACTGAAGTAAGAAACAAACATTGTATTCTACCTCATAAATGATAGTACTTTTATACTTATAATTAAACACAACGTTAATATTGAAGTTTTCACTTCTGCCGGCACTCCCGGAGTGCTACCTTTTATTTATTTATTGCGGCTTGAATATGATAGTACATGTGTATGAAACTGTTGAATGATAGTACGGTATTGTGTTTTTGTTGCTAATAAATACATAAGTAAAGAGATGTAAGATCCCACTGTAAGGAAAAAGCCACTCTCTCTCTCCCCTGAATTCTTTTGTCGCGTTTGCCTATCAGGTATATGTACTAGGCTGTGATACAAGCTAGGATTTATAACTCAACTAGCTATGTAACCAGATTTTTTGGCATTTTCAGCGGTTCTGGGCCCCGATTCTCTAAACTATTAAGCTGTGATAATGCTACTCAAATGTATTTTAATATCACCATTATGGCCGTTTTTTTGTCATTTGTTGTCATTTTGGTATTCTCTTAGTGACAACTACTCCGCTGATTCAATAAAACTCGGCTCCATAAAACTTAGATGGTTGTCATGGAAACAGTATTCTGACGTTAATTTGACAAAAATGACAAGAATTTTGATATGCAACAAAGACCACTGAGACACCATAGCCATATGAATAAATTTTAGCAGAATACCAAATTCCTGACACTCTCGTTATATATATATATATATATTACCTCAATATCGACATATTGTCTGATCAATAATGTCAAATTGCAGACTTAGGCCCCTGTTCAGTGGTTTGGAGCTGTGTGTTCAGTAACGAGTGCCTTTTACGTACACCTTTGCCTCCTCAATGAGAACATTCAGTTTTTTTGGAAATTATGATAACCTTTCCAGTGGCGTTGATAGATAAGTCAGCCTTTGCCCTTTAGTAGGATTTTCAAGGACTATACAAACTAACTCTAGACAAGTCCATATATCTTCACGAGCCCGTATCGAATTACCTATTACTTACGATGTGGGCACACCCAGTGACGCTCCCAGTAACGCCGCGTCCACACTAACACATTAATTAATTACAACCAATCTATGTAAGGCTAGTTTAGTTGTTAAGTGATAATAGCGATTAGTTTGTTTAAAGCGTGTTTTTATGTATTTAAGTTTTTTTACATCGATGTACATATGTAAAGGTTCGGAAAAGAGAGATATGTATTTTTCATTTAAAAGACTGTAACAAATAAGTTTTCAGTTTTATCTTTTTATATCGATAACTTTTGCCTCCTAGAGTAACTGAAAATCGAGCAACATATAGATAAACAACGAGTCATTGGCGATGGATAGGGTGAACCATTAGGCTATGGATACAATTGCATGTCGTCTCTAATAAGTCACAATATTTTCTGTGCCGGCGGCCAAAACTGAAAGCTACTATTGTCATTTGGATATAATTTCATTAAATTGACAACCAAAAGATGCGATTACAGCGACACTGTCACCGGCACAGGATAGATTGTGGCTCAATAGCTGAAAATCGAGCAACATATAGATCGGGTCATTGTCGATGGATAGGGTGAACCATTACTCTATCTGTGGATACAATTGCATGTCGTCTCTTATTCACTAATAGCTGTTAACCTTATCAATTTTGAACTGAAATTACTTTTCTGTATCGTACTAGATATACAGTGTATCATATGTCCGATTATGAATGTTTGATGGCAGTCGCTCCACGTAAAATACTGACATTCCACCAAATCTAGTTAAACTAAAACCGACCCCAATAAAACATGAGACAAAGGTTTGGAATAGCGCAAGGATAGAGAATTAATAATAAAATAAATGCTACATGCACAAAATGAACACTAATGCCCCCAAAACCGCGAAAACTATCTAGTAACGCAATAAAAACCGCCACAAACAAACTATAATGTTTTACATTAACTCGATTTTGATAAAACAAGTCAAATTCACCATTGAACAACACAATACGAGGCAAAGTGCTTCCGACATCCACTTCCGTAGTTTAACATCGCCCTAAACACATTAAGGCCGCACCCAGACCATCCCAGTACTATACTAGTCTAATTATACCTTTATTTTACAAGTTGACTGACGCGTTTGGACGCGCCATTATTTTTACTGCTTAATTGACTGAAAATTTGGCCTCATGTAATATATGAGGATACAGTTTAGCACGTTAACACATAATATAAGTAATTGCTGTAGCTTGCGTTAATGATTACTGCTCCTATTTTGACCTTAATATGATGCTTTTGCGCTACCCTTAGGGCACGTGTCTGATTCAGAAAAGATACAATTTTCATGTAACTAAATGAAAAGAATTTTGAAGAGTCTATGTAAGAAAAATCTAGTAATTACATGAAAATTTTATCTTCTAAACTAATATTATAAAGAGGAAAGATTTGATTGTTTGTTTGTAACAAAAAGGCTCCGAAACTACTGGTCCGATTTCAAAAATTATTTCACTAATGGAATGCTAATTTATCAGTGCGTGCCATAGGCTATATTTTATCCCCGTATTCCGACAGGAACGGGAACTACGCGGGTGAAACCGCGGAGCGCTACTAGTAACTGATATAAGGCAAATTTCTTACAGTAGACACGCGGCCTTACTCAATAAATAAATGGGCTATCCGACAGTAAAAAGGACTTTTTAATTTAAACAATCATTTTGAGATTAGTTCAATAGGGATGATGCTCGAGTAAAGAAAATAACTTACCTTTGTCCGTCAGTTATGTACATTCTCGGAACGAAAAGGTTCGTCAGTTTTCAAATTGATTCGTATAATGTGTCGCGAAAACATATTACCTTTTGAAACTATGGTACAGAATAGACTCGGGTTAGGGAAAATAATGTTCTACTGCTCGATTATAAAGTTCAAAATTATTCAGATCAGTGTTGTTTGACAGGATAAATATCTTGTCAACAAGAGTTTTGATAAACTAAAACCTTCTTGTTGGTTCAACCTGCCATTATTATTTCTGTTAAAACTATTGTCAATCGGTCAATGTCATCATTGCAAAATATCAAAGAGGTTTTTATATGCAGCGCGCACAAGGCAGTGTTTAAAAAGAGGATAGAAAAATGAAGCAAAACCTTATTCGATGGCAAACGTCATTGTATTTATTTAAATGTTAGCATCACTGTTTCTTACACTTGTATGTTGGTATAATTGTTTCTTGCAGTACTAGTGTAAGTGAAAACCGACTCTAAGGTGACGAACCTTTTCATTCCGAGACTGTACTACAAAATTAATATACGTACATGTATTTTGTGTTTTATCGAATTAATGAAAATTACTTAGCTAACACATATTAAGGTGGCCATTGAGTCAGTTTAACTGATCAGTTGAACTGGCGTCCATCCAAAAACGTCAATCACCGATTCCAGGTTCCAGTAGGGAAATCTATTTGGCTTAAAACTTTTGGAGTGACGCCAAAGTTTTATGTCTGGACTGATCAGTTCGACTGACGCGTCAATGGCCAGCTTTAGGTTGAGGAGTGGGAGATAACTACGTCATCGTTGTGTACTCAAACGTGACGTCATGCGCACTTCAACTCAATATATGAAATCTAATACAGATCAAAGGATTATTGCTCCGATTTTATTTATTCTGTAAAATACGTGTTTTTAATAATCTATGGATAAAGAAAAAAAATGATAGGTATTCAGGGTAGGCTTGGACCGCTCGGTGGGGACATTTTAAAGATCTAAGCATACATAGGGACAGAGAAAGCGACTTTGTTTTATATTATGTAGTGATGCGAAATAAACTCTGTCTGTCTTTATACGGCTAAACTACAGAACCGCTTGACTTGAAAGGTACAGGGGTAGTTTATGGTCCGGGGAAGGACATAGGCTATGTTTTATCCCGAAATTCCCACGGGATCGGGAACTATGCGGGTAAAACCGCGGTAAGAAGTTCATGTATTTATTTTTGGACCATTTATAACTAAAAGTCCTTTTATAATATAATTTCCTAAATATTTTAAACAACAAACTATGATTAATGTTGGATGAGACAGAGTGACATGACAACCGTTGTCTAACAGCGAGGTAATGTCGGTCATACGTTTAATTAATGAGTCAGCCCTGAGTTTACAATAGTTTAACCTGTTTCCTAGTTACTTAAACATTTATCCAATGACAATGTTTACGGGTCAGGACTTGGAGAGTTTAATTTGACTTGAAGAACTTGTTGTAGACCATGTGTTTGAGTGTTGGAGCTAGCGAACTGCTCGTCACAAATTGCATCTATCATCTGGCACTAGCTAATTGATACTATCGCAACAAAAAAAAGACAACCCCACTTGTTAGTTCTTCTCAGTAGTGGGCGCGTAGTGAACTAACAATCAAATCAATTTAGTTTAAGTTTTGACGATTATAAGTGATTGTATCAATCCTTGATAATAAAGATAATTTGAATTTTGATTTTTTGCAATATCGCGCCCCAAGAACCTGCGTATCAATGTTATTAACAAGATTTGTATCACCAGATCGCGCCACAAGAAGTTGCGGATCAATGTTTATCGATTTGCATCGCTAAATCGCGCGAGAAGTACTTAGGAACTGATGATTTTTGCATGATTATCATCGCATAATATCAAAAGTAAAGGAAACAATAAAAAAGATAGAGTCTTGCTTTACGCTTACTTGCAGTTTTATGTTTCAACATATTTGTCTACTTATATGCATTATTGTATGTAACATTAAATTAAAAATTTAAAAAACCCCAACACAATTACTTTCAAACCCCCATAACTTTTAAACGGGTCAACCGATTTTCATCAAACATGTCTAAGAACACTCGCACGTAAGTCCCCTTTAATACAAAAAAAACTTAATTGAAATCGGTTCATCCGTTCAGAAGCTATGATGCCACAGACAGACAGACACACACATACACACACACATACACACACACATAGACACGTCAAACTTATAACACCCCTCTTTTTGCGTCGGGGGTTAAAAATGATAAGATATTTTCCGGAAATATTTGTAATGATAACAGCTATTCATCTGTATAGAATGTCGGCTTCACCTAATAAAATACAATACATGTTGACAAACATACACAATCACAAATATCCAAAAATACGAATCCGAGTTCTCATATTAGTAATGAAACCATTAAGAAAGAAGATAGTCGAATTGTTGTAATGTAAAATTACTGTACATTAATTTGAAAAGCAATAATGTTTGAAATTACTGGATATACGAGACTTACAAACTATCTAGTGGGATGAACGTAATACAGTACATTATAGCACTCCAGTATACTGCATTGCAAAAATTGATATCAGCGCAGTTTATATGTATTTGTTAAGACAGTTTTAGATAAGTGAATGAACTTGTATCTTCATTTAATTAAAAAAAACCAGCTAGTGCGATTTGGTCATAACTTTTCGAAAGTTTTATTCCATCCATATATATACTAATTTACTTACATTTTCTTAAAACAAAGATATAATTTAGTCCTTTCCCGACATGTTCCTCCTCACGGCTATTATCCTCTTTTGGGGACTATAATATTTTTTACATAATCACCCAATTTGTCAATTTGCTAATTTTCATAAGAATTTTAGATATTACTAGTAGCTCCCTGCGGTTTCACCCGCGTAGTTCCCGTTCCCGTGGGATTACGGGGATAAAATATAGCCTATGTCACGCACTGATAAATAAGCTTTCCTTTAGTGAAAGAATTTTTGAAATCGGTCCAGTAGTTTCGGAGCCTATTCATTACAAACAAACAAACAAATCTTTCCTCTTTATAATATTAGTATAGATGAAGGGACAGATAAAAAAACCGAACAAAATCATAACATCTTTTGCTTCACCCTACTCTTATAAAAACTCATACAAAACCACAAATTTTACTACTTTCCTCCATATCGCAAAATTTTAAAGTCTCTATCACTCGTCCAGTGAATGGGACATGTAACAAACTGACCTCTAGCTAAAGGTCACGCCTACATCTCGCCCACTGTGGCCTGCCTGACCTAGTTATTAGCCTAGGGTCTAGATATACCTAGGTCTAGTTATACCTAGCTTTAATACGTAGTAATCTTCATATAATTGAGCTGGGATTAAGTGTACGTAATCGAGTGTACTGACATAGATAAGTTGAAATCTAGTTAGTAGTATTGTGCATTTTAATGGTGATTGTTTTTCTAATTGTATTAATAGCTTTATAAAAATACGCTGTAAATATAGAAGGAAAGTTTGGCAGTGGAGCGGCTAGTGAGGAAAAGGTTGAGATGCCCTAATCTCTAGCTGTAGGATATGAATGTAAAAAAGCTATTTTCAAGATTGGGCGAAAAAACCGTCCGCAGGGCAAGGACATTTCCTACTCCCTGCTCTATGGTTGTAATATATGACGATAAAGAAACTAACTTGCCTTTATCCCTAGTCTGACTAAAGAAGTGCATAGACTTCATAACTTCAAACACAACCTTAGATTTTTCTGCAGTTGTGTGCAGGTTTCACGATGATGTTCTTTGCCGTAAGAGTCAGTAATGAATGACATGAAGGCAGGAATCGCAAACATTTTTTCATCCATCATTGCACCGATGCTTCCCTATAAAATTTTCCTCACAAAAATCCGCAAGCAAACCCCAATCAATCAATACTCCACCCGTACAAACACCTTTTAATATCTCAAAACAATACCAAAGAAACCAAATAAACTTTGCCCAATTAAAACCGACAATAGTTCCTCGAAGCTATAAAACGCACAGCCCTAAACACACGCTATATTTAGGCACAGTTTAATTAATTCGAGACACCCCTACGAGACAAACAGGGGTGGAATTAATCATCAGACGCCGACATAGTTCCAGAGTTTAACCTGCTTTGGGAAACTTTGATAATGGCTGTGTACAGAGTTTTACTTTTATTTTGGGGAGGTTTTCGCGCTGTATTTTGGTTGGAAGGATAATCGTGGGCGATAATATCGATGCTAAATATTATACACAATTTCTAATACAAAAATATCATGTGTCAGTCATTTATAAACCCTGGTACTTTAAATTGAAGCAGTCTTACAAGAAAGATGAGTCAGAAGAACTAAAACCTATTTGATAAAAGCTTTTAAATGATGCACACGTTTCATACACATTAAAAAACTCTAGGAATATGCATAAAACATTATTTACTAGTCCGCCATTTTTAGACGTCCACCATAATGGATTTAGAATGACGTCACTTAACTAACCATAAGTATCTAAAATTTTAGCCCAATAAGAGAGAAATAACTATTTTAAACAGTTACAAGACTAAAGTCTCATACTAAACTTGTAAGCTAAACAACATTAAAAAACCCTCAGAATAAAAAAATACCTCAGAATATGCATAAAGCATTATTGACTAGTCCGCCATCTTTGATAGTCCGCCATATTGGATTCATAATGACGTCATATAACTTAACCTAACAATGTCATGTGAACTAAACATGACTAAAATTTTAGCCTAATCAGATGAAGATAACAGTTTCAAATATCAGTTGCAACTTTTCACTTACACAAAAACATTACAAGTTAAAACACAGTATTACAGTAATTGGACATCATTCACACGTTGTTTAACAAACCTAACCACTTCATTGACAAAAAGAACTTACACTTTTTCCGCTAACTAAACACATTTAGGACAAGAACATCTGCACAAAAGGAATTAGTAAACTTTGTTGCATCAATCATTTTCATGGCGACGACAGCGAAGGGAAAAAAACTCCTACTTTCGACACGGTACTCACCGATAATTAACAACTTAGTTCCGCCTAAAACAAACTGGACTTTAATTAGTTGTACTAGAGTTGAAAATAGCTAAGTAAAACAATTTAATTTGTAAGAAAAAATGTTCTTTGTAAGTATTTTGAGACACTATTAAAGTTAAAGTTTTACAGCTCTTTGAATAAGTTCCTGTCTATCTTTTGAAATGGGAAAGTGCTAGTTTTAAATTAACAGCCACTTCCAGAAACCAAATAAATACTTACTTTTGATTCGCTATTTCCTACTGTATCAAGATTGTTTTTTATTTGCGAATATTATAAATCAGAATCTTTCTGCTACGACGAGTAAACAATTGGATCAAAATCTAAGTTGAATTTGGGCAAATAGATTAAATCCCAGGAAACATAGGTTTGGAGAGGCTATGTCCAGTGGACCAACACAGGCTGATGATGATGATGATGGGTTAATCTTAATAAAACATAAAAAAAACTCAAAACACTAGTTAGCAAAACAGTACTATAAAAAAAAGTTTTAAAAATATTCGACCGCGCGTTGACAAATCATTCGTCGCCTCTGATTGGCCCTCGCTGATCCCGCCAATACACGCGTTCGGAAGATGAATGACATCTGTCAAATTAACCCACAGACTATTTGTCGGGTGACAAGTTTGAAACAAATGAATCGAAGCGTTAAGATACCGCTAAGAGATTTGTTTTAACGTTCAAAAACATTTGGTGAATGATTTGGTGATATTATAGGTAGTTAGTTTTAAATAGAATTGTCTTATTGTGATGAGAGAGATGTGGGGTTTACCTACGCAGCATTTAAAAGCATTAAATGACGTGTTCGATCGAACAAAATTCTTAGTAATTTTTGTATAATGGTCAGAATTTTTGGGCTAAGTCGTCGCCATTTTACTTAGAATTGTGTCATTTCTGACACAATATAAGTAGATTATGACAGCAAAAGTTAGTTCTGGCCATCTAAGACAATCTGTCTAATGGCCTCTCTATGGCTTGGCTAGTATAATTTTTGTTCTACTACGTCATTCCTAATAGTATAAAATCTACCAAGACAAGATCTAAATAGAGAGTCCAAACAAATAAGCATTGGTAAGGGTTCGTACACAAAACTGCGATGCGACGTCGCATGCTCCTTCTACGCATCGCAAGAACTTGCGAATTGATTTGCATCGCGCATTCCTGCGATGTAGGAATGAAAAGGAATGGTCACCCTGGGAGACGCCTTGCCGCACAAAATCGCATCGCAGCAATTCTGGTCGTAATTTTCTGCGTTGAGAATTCGCATCGCGCCGCATCGCAGTTTCGTGTTCAAACTCTATGATCTTGTCAAGTAAGCTACCACTTAAGAACAAAGGCCTCTCTTTCACTGTGTAACTTATACTGAATAATTTCATAGGATAATCTTAAAACATAACTATTTTGGCAAAGGTCAATAAAATAACACAAACTGCAGTAAAGTTGTTATAGTAATAAAACTGCATTCGTATATCAAATTACGGCTCTAACAGAATAATTCAATTCTCGTTTCAGCTGTGACCACAGTTTGGTAATTAGCCTAGTTGTAAACTAATTTGGTATTATTCAATTTATCTATTGTTTTCTGTTATTGTGTAAATGTTTCGTTAAATTAATTGTTAATAATATGTTTATCTACTAACTGTGATCAACATAAGCTGCATTAATGTTATAAGTTCGATTCCTCTAACTTTGCCACGGGGTTTGATCCACATAAGCTTCATTAATGTATAAGTTTGATCCGATTTCAAGACAAATATTTGCGTGTATAAAAATTACTGTTTGTTATTGTTTTGGGTGTTTTTATATCTATTTAGTATACATTTACAAAATAAAAGTATATAAGTAAGTTTATCAGTTGTTTAGAATCCGTACTAAAAATTTTGCATGAGACTAGGCGGCGACGTGGGACGTGCCAGAAAATAATTAATAAAAAAGTTATTTATTCAATAATTAATCAAAACGGTAAACAAAAAAAAACCTGGGAGACGCCTTGCCGCACGAAATCGCATCGCAGCAATTCTGGTCGTAATTTTCTGCGTTGAGAATTCGCATCGCGTCGCATCGCAGTTTCGTGTTCAAACTCTATGATCTCTAAAAACTTTGCATGAGACTAGGCGGCGACGTGGGACGTGCCAGAAAATAATTAATAAAAAAGTTATTAATTCAATAATTAATCAAAACGGTAAACAAAAAAAAAACAATTTATTCACACCTGACAACTCCATAATTTATAATTCTGTCATTTTTACATGATCCTTATTCACTTGTAATAAGACATAGAATCGTTTAATTTCATCGTTATTCATAGACAATAGCTAAGGTTTGGCTGGTTGGTGATTAAACAAGCAATCACAACTTGAAAACTTTGACGAATTAATATTCGTCGAAATTGGCGGCAACATTGATTGGTTGGAAATGGTGTAGGGTAGCCATTTTACACTTTTAACTGAGGGTAGATATAAAATATTCCAGTAGTAGGGAAAATTAGGCTTCTACGAGTAATTACGATAATTTCTTCATAATTAATTTATACTTTGTGTATGTGTGTATTGGTTTCAGCTAACTTCACTACATATACCAGGTATAAAACCCTATGTCCCTATGTATGCTTAGATCTTTAAAACTACGCAACGGATTCTGATGCGGCTTGTTTTATTAGATAGAGTGATACAGTGGGAAGGTTTTTAGTATAATTTTATCCCCACACTCGTACGGGAACGGGAACTACGCGGGTGAAACCGCGGGGCGCCGCTAGTAATTTTATATAAGTACGTACATAGAATACATACATACATACATACCTAATACTAATGAAAACCGCATTAAAATCCCTTGAGCAGTTTAAATAAATATTCAAACACACATAAATACAGAGGGACTAATAAATAAATAAATTGATTACAGGGCGTCATCTTAATTGACAATGATCGTACGATACCACTATGCGCTTTCATAGTGCGATGAAAGTGATCTTACTGTTCTCGTGCGACGACTTGTAAGTAAGTATGATTAGGATACAAGAAACCTGTAGGTATATTTGAACTCATCACACGATGAAGCATTGTCTCATCGTACGATAAAATTGTCAAGTAGGACGACGGACGAGTTGAAGAATGGTAATGTTTTAATCATCGCATGTAATCGCATCGTCCCATCGTACGATCGTCGCCTTTATCATTATTCAATTCATAAACTTAACTTGAAAACATTGTACGTTCGTATTTTACCCGCGCCTCCGAAACTGCCATGATGTGACACAATTAATCAAGAAAAAGAAAACATATTGTCTTCAATTAGCGGCCATGTTGACTCAGTGGGGTGGCCATAAATTGGTTATTTAATAAAGTGTTTATTACTGGCACCCACCCCTTGTGAAGGGAGGTTTAATCTAAGATTGTGTTAAGAAAACTTGATAAAAGAAAATGTAATTGGTTTTAAATACAACTATTATTTACAGACGACATTATAGCAAAATGGTCACCATGCTGATCTGTCAAAATTTGATTTGTAAACTAAACGCGCAGTTCGATTGTAAGTAGATCTATTGCAGTCATGTCAACTGCATTCAAACTCCATCCCAACTGCAATTTGCGATCGGATTGCAGTTAAGATGTAGTTTGTCTGTCTAGAGCCTAAAGGAGTATAGGTTCGATTTCCGTGCTGAGTAAAATTTTGTGCGAATCAGAAATGTTTATCTTGGTGTGTGTGTGTTTCTGATAGTCTTTTTGAAAACACAAACCACCTCATTACATTTTTGATAAATCAACCCTCTACCCCCAACTACGCTAAAACAAAACAATAAACATAACCAAACTGAATATTATTAAATGCGACTGCTGTAACAATTTTGGTAGTATTTTAACAATGTTGCAGTGCCATTATAATATGTACAAAACAATCACGAGTTGGAGAGAGGCCAAGAGCTGCAGACTAACTGGCAACCTGTTCGTGTGGACTCGCTTTTGGACCTGGGTTCACTTGTTGTGGTTAAGTTATATAACTTAACAGAGTTTTTTTAAATTGCTTTCATTTTAAAAATGTTTCGATACCAAAAAAATTGTGTCCATACATTTTAAAAACAAACTTCAACTATGTTTCCTTACTTTTGGTAGGTCTATGGTCGATTCCATTCATTCATTCATTCGATTTTTTTTAAATAAGTAATTATATTATTTTAGTCTTTGGCCGATCCGATCACCATTGTTGTGTTGGATGCGCGCGAAAAGAAAAACTGTTTATTTATTAGCGAAAAATGACAATTTCTTCGCAAATGTGTTGAAAAACGTTGTATGGTACACGCGAGTATTGATGATTACTATCCTCGGCTATCTTCAGAGCCTCGCCTGACGGCTCGGGCCTCAATAGCGCCTCGGAAGTAATCACCAACTTACCTCGCTTGTACCATAAATAACTATTGTTTAGATTTTGTGATTTTTTGGGGAAAATCTTTTGATTTTTCATTTTGGTTTCCCATCACGGATTGCACCAGACTGAGATGAACAATTGTGGATCACATATTTTGATTGGTCTTGTATTCAAATCGAACCCGCAACCCTTTGAGAACTATGCTTGAGTAGTCGATTACATAATTTTAATACCTTAATATTCCTGTTATAAAAACTATAAATAAAGTAAGGGCGTGGTCATCAAATAGATATTTTTACATCGAAACTAAACAACCTAGGTAACTGATATAGTACAAAAAAAAGAAATAATACATTTCATTTACCTAATCACCAAACAGTATTTACTTACAAAAACTTTACTTATAAGAATAAAATAAAAAGATAAGCACTTACACGAACAAAACCAAAAATATGAAAGTCAAAAGATTTCAAAATGTAATAGACTATTTCCTATCCCAATAATCCCAAGGGAATCGTTCAAAATTGGCGAATAAAACGGAATCCTATCCAATATAATTTCTAAAAACATTTCAGTCTAGCTCACTATTGAGTAATCTGTGGCTTAGCCCCGACAAAATGCATTAGTTCTATCCCTTTTTAACTCGAAGGAGTATGTATAGTTTTGTCTCTTTTACTCTGTCTGTAATATGACACTATGTCAATCAATGGACCGGGCGGGGTGGGACTAGTGTTTCAAGCCTACTTTGTATGGATTTTAACTTAAAATGTTGGCGTACAAACGTTTGTCTCTCATATCTGGGAAGTCTTGTGTATATTTGGTTGGGAAATTTTTTAAAAATTCTCGGAATAATACTAGCAAATATAATATGACATTAATCCTAATTTTTCCCTCGGTTAAGTCGACGTAAATTACATTACTGATCCAATTGAATATTTTTTATTGTTGGGACAAAGTTTGTATGAAAGAATATTTTGGAAAATCCACAGAAAAAAATTAGATACTTATGCGAAGCCAGGGTCGGGTATAAAAAAGTGAGTAGGAACAGACGTAAGATGTGCTGGTCCAATACATGTTGGTGATCTTAAACCATTTTACCATAATTTATTTTAAATCGGTCTTGCTTTTTTTTGAAAGATTAAACTAACATCCCTCCATCCATTCTCACAAACTTTCGTATTTATTCATTTTCGGATTAACTTACAAATTAGTAGGATAAGACAATTTGGGATCTCCCCTTCGATTCCCGGTAGTACTAAGCAATGAGTTTTCTCAGCGAAATAAAAAATATACTTATGACAATTTTACACGGGAGAAACCACAGAGCGCAGCCAGTAATTCATAAATATAAGAAACTAGCTGCGCCCCGCGGTTTCACACGCGTACTTCCCGTTCCCGTAGGAATTTCGGGATGAAAAATAGATGTTGGCCGATTCTCAGACCTACTGAATATGCTCACAAAATTTCATGAGAATCGGTCAAGCCGTTTCGGAGGAGTATGGCAACGAAAACTGTGACACGAGAATTTTATTTATTAGAAGAAATATAATCAGCTTAAACTAGTTTTATATTTCAAACGGAATTCCTCAACAATTTCTTAAAAAACTTTCTTCAGCGATTTTCTTACTGAAAACGTTTCTTTCAGGTCAAGTGTTTGTCGTCTCGAGTGACAGCTATCTCTCTCGCACTCACCGTGACCTCCTATCTTCTATCTCGCTCCAGTTGGATACGTGGTTATATTTTTCTATTAAGGTACAAAGGTACTTTTATTATATGGTTTTTATTAAAATATATTTTTATTTTAAATGAGATTTGTATGGGTTTTGTTATTTTTTTTCTTAGAGTGGAGTAATGGTCTGTTTTATTAATAAGTATGTACCTATATTTTAATCTTGAATAAGCTTTAGTTAAACTTAAGTGGTTCTTTTGAGCATAATAGATCATTATAACATATTTTAATTTAGTCTGTTGCTAGCCGTCCGCTAGAATGGACGTTTAATTCATCCGAATTACTGGACGATTAGACACTTCGTTTAATTTAAGTATGTGATTCCTCAATGGCTTTTAAATAACAAAATAATTTAAACACTAAGTTTATCACCTATTTCTAGGGCATCAAAAACTACGCACACACATCAAGGTGTATCATTATTGTAACAAAAACTTATAAAAGTAAATAAAGATATGATTTGAAGTTGACTATAGTCAACTTTCTGCTTTATTTGCGTTGCATTTTTAGTCCGGTTTAGCAATAAACCAGGATTTACAATAAAATTTGAATACTGTCAAAGTGACAGATTTGACTGACAAGGTGTCAAATGCTTACCAAGTATTGTTAAACCGGACTAAAAATGCAACGCAAATAAGGCAGCACACATCCCACTTACATAAATATTTACCGTGTGCAGAACCATTGACAATCCAGCATGGTCTGTCTGGTCACCTCTGGACTGTCGTAACTCTTCACTAATAAATTAAAGTGACCGTTGGTTTGTTTGTTTGAACGTTATAATCACAGCAACTAGGTAGGTAAGTACTTTTTAAGAAATATTTTCAAATCAAATCATTTAATAAAATTAATTTACTATAACAATAATATTTTGGAAACCTCTCGTAAATTAAGCCAGGGTAGGTCAGTAGTTAGTTAATCCTACTAATATTATAAAGTCGAATGTTTGTGAGTGTGGATGTGTGGGTGGATGTTTGTTCCTCTTTCACGCAAAAACTACTGAATAGATTTTAATGAAGTTTGGTACAGATGTTCCTCATACCTAGGAATAACACATAGGATACTTTTTATCCCAAAATTCCCACGGGATAAGGTTCCACGCGAGTAAAATCGCGGAGCACAGCTATTAATAAGTAAAAAAATATCTTTGAACACGTATTTTTTCCTATATTAAAGTTAACCGACTGTTTGCATTAAACTAAGTTTAAACAAAGGGTTAGGTTATTAATGGCGGTAATCATGTACAATTAAGTTGGAAGCACAAAGTTTGGTTGGTACACGCGACTGAGTTTAGCGCTGCCGCGGGGCGGGCGGCATCGATTGTTTTATATTAATTTATTGGATAACTTGTGGTAAATTTTTTTACGAGTAATTAACGAATGAAGTTAGTTATTTATTTATTTATAAGGCACATCAACAGGATAACATATTTAACATTTACAGAATTAGAAAAAAAAATACAGTTCTAATATGTATCCCAATAATAGTTGTGCACAACATTTACAAATAAAAGACGTAATACAATTAAAATTAAATACTTACACTTAAAAACTAATAATTAGTTATTCTTTTTTTATTCTAGATATTTTCAAGTGATGTATAAATTAAGCTGGAAAGTAGACTATTATCATTAGACCACACAAACAATGAATATAAGTACTACTAAAAATATATTGTTAGTTAGTTTGTGGGGTCTAGAGTCTGTGCTTCTTCCTGCATGCCAGCCTGAGGACCCGGGTTTTTCCCTATTTCTAGCCAATACTTAGGTCGAGAGATTAGTGTTTCTAAATATTCATCTTTGACTAAATATTCATCTTTGACTAAATATTCAATATGCAAACAGCAATTTTAATATACATATTTTTAGATTTATAGTGATTCGCACAATTATGTGAATTATTTTATAAAAATCACTTTACTAAGTTTAAACTTAAAACTTCACCAACAAAAATCCTTTTACAAACCCGAGCAAAACCAGGTGTATTAATAATATCTCACATAACCCCCCATCCTGTAACCACCCATTAATCATTCAACCATATTAATTGTTTATATTAATCACTTAGCTCATTACCTCTTTGTCGCTAACGGGATGAAAGGGTATTACCCTATTATTATACAGGTATTACCCGTATTACCCGCACCGACCCGTTTCCTGAAAAACCTTTACGTGACAAGTAAAAGCTCTGAGAATGTATCTGATAAAAAACATGGTTTAAATTAAGGTATGTGTTAGTTTATTTAGGTTTTATTGTGAGTTTCTAATATATTTACATATTTTTTATTGTAATAAAGTCGAAAAGTATGCGCGATACATTTTTCAAATCTTGAGGGTACATAACAATCCGCCATCTTTGTTAATCCACCATATTAAAAAGCCTACAAGAACAAGTACCTACTTACGATGTTATTTAGCTAAAATTCAGGAAAAGCTTCGGCAACTGATATCTAGAGTTAACTGTTTTAAAAGTAAAACATACTTTTTTTTTAAATATTTATGTATTGTTTTTTTTTCTCATAGAAACTTTGTCCCATGTCTAATTGAAGTCTACTTTTAGTTTAACTAAGTCTATTCACGTAGATCAACTTGCTATCAAACTTTCATAATCTAGAAGACGATGCGTATCTAATTTTTCGTTAAACTAAATGTTTAACAAACGATTATAACGGTTAAATTCACCACCTATATAATATTTTATCGCCCATCAATCATACGAAGGAAATGTATCTAAACTGCTTCCTTCCTACTCGCCCGAGTGACTTGCGCGAGTGACTGGCACAGTAACTGGGGCGAGTGACTCTCCTCGACGCTAATATCCTATTTGACAGGGTATGTGTTGGTAATGCGATTTGATTTTGATTAGTTTAATTTCCTTTTCTTATTTGTAGATTTTTTTCTTTGAAACACTTCTAATCTTTTTGCTCGAATTTTAAAATAACATAATGGATGTACATTGTATAGTCACGGTCAGAGTAATAGTAGTGCAGAGCGAGACGCCGTCGGCGCGGGCGCGGGCACTCATCCTCCTGATGATGGCCACCGGACGTGGCGATTTTGATTTTTCGATGTTTTGATTTTCGACATTCTGATGTTCGACATTTTGATTTTCGACATTTGATTTTCGACTTTCTGATTTTCGACATTTTGATTTTTCGACATTATGATTTTTGACATTTTGATTTTCAACATTCTGATTTTTCGACATTCTGATTTTCGACATTTTGATTTTTCGACATTCTGATTTTCGACATTTTGATTTTTTGACATTTTGATTTTTCGACATTCTGATTTTCGACATTTTGATTTTTCGACATTATGATTTACGACATTTTGATTTTTCGTCATTTTGATTTTTCGACATTATGATATTCGACGTTTTGATTTTCGACATTGTGACTTTTCGACGTTATGATTTTCGACATTTTGATATTTCGACATTCTGATTTTCGACATTTTGATTTTTCGACGTTTTAATTTTCGACGTTTTGATTTTCGACATTATGATTTTCGACATTTTGATTTTTCGACATTCTGATTTTCGACATTTTGATTTTTCGACATTATGATTTTCGACATTTTGATTTTTCGACATTCTGATTTTCGACATTCTGATTTTCGACATTTTGATTTTTCGACATTCTGATTTTCGACATTTAGATTTTTCGACATTTTGATTTTTCGACATTCTAATTTTCGACGTTTTGATTTTCGACATTTTGATTATTCGACGTTTTGACTTTCGTCATTTTGATTTTTCGACATTCTGATAATCGACATTTTGATTTTTCGACATTCTGATATTCGACATTTTGATTTTCGACATTTTGACTTTTCCACGTTTTGATTTTTTGACATTCTGATATTTCGACATTCTGAATTTCGACATTTTGATTTTCGACATTTTGACTTTTCCACGTTTTGATTTTTTGACATTCTGATATTTCGACATTCTGAATTTCGACATCCTGATTTTCGACAATTTAAAAATAATATCTTTAACTCACTTGTGAATAAAACATGTCATTATTCAACTGTTTTTGCACAAATAAGAGCCCCTTTATGAGCAAGGGTGTTTGGGAATGAAAAAAAATTTTTTTTTCATTCCCGGTTTCATTCACTGGTGGTGGGGCCAGATTTAGTGGGGTCAAAGGGAAATACATTTATTGTTCGCGAACAGGTCTGGGAAGGACCCTCTTATTGGTCATATAACACCTACATATTTTTAAATCATCTAGTAATTCTGACCCATGCTAACCCGTAGCGTGTGACTGGAGTACTAGAAATATAGGTCGTTGTAGAGAGGTCGATACACAGTCGTAGTATCTCAATTGGAGTCACCTGTTGGTTCGGTACTAATTGAACAATTGACCTTACTCACACAATTAGTATTACTCATCTCTGGATACAATCTAGGAGAATACTGTAATGATTTGATGATTAACTATTTATACATTTTTACAAAAATAGTGGGGAAAATGCTTAATAACTTAACATTTCATAGTGGTAGAACAAAACATTGAATATTCCAGTTCGAACTCGGTCTATTTTGATCGGGAAAGTACCACATTTTTACAGAATATTGGCATCAAGTATAACTACTGTTTTTCGCATGGTATCAGATAGATATCTGAAGTCCAAACACTTCTCCTGCTTCTCTTTTTTGTGATGAAATGACAAGACTCCGGAGGTGGTCACCTGATGTTAAGCAACACGCCTGCCCAGTACGGAAATAGTGTACAACACAGTTTCAAAAAGTACTAACCGAATTTGTATGTCATTTCGACAGTTTTTTTTACACACATGTAGATAAAACAATATTAAATTAAAATGCAAAACGTTAAAACACCGCAGGATATTGCAAAATACAAATCTATAACACAAAGCAAGAAATATAAATTGATTTTCATCCCACAATCCCATATCAATGCAATCTACGTAAAATGAAAAGAAAATTAGAAGAACAGAGGACGATGCATCGTATGAAATTGTTTCGCAGTAATATGAGACTCATGCTGAGTTGCAATTTGCTTAGCTTCTCGTAGATTTGTATTTTGTTTTATTACAAACATACTTATAGATAAATCTATCTAAATCTATATATATAAAAATCAACTATCTTCTAATATAAGTATAAAATTTTCGTGTCACAGTTTTCGTAGCCATACTCCTCCGAAACGGCTTGACTGATTCTCATGAAATTTTGTGAGCATATTCAGTAGGTCTGAGAATCGGCCAACATCTATTTTTCATCCCGAAATTCCTACGGGAACGGGAACGGGAACTACGCGTGTGAAACCGCGGGGCGCAGCTAGTACCTATATATAAAAATCAATTGCTGATCGTTACTCTCGCTAAAACTCGAGAACGGCTGAACGGATTTATCTTATCTTGGTCTTGAAAAGTTCGTGGAGGTCTAGGGAAGGTTTAAAAGGTGAGAAAAAATCGAATAATTGCCGGGAACACGGGAACGGGTACTACGCGGGTGAAACCGCGGGTCACAGCTAGTATGTATATAAATATAACTCAAAGGTGACTGACTGACTGACATAGTGATCTATCAACGCACAGCCCAAACCACACTGGACGGATCGGGCTGAAATTTGACATCCAAGTAGATGTTACGACGTAAGCATCCGCTAAGAAAGGATTCCCACAGGAGTGTGTTATACGTGGGTGAAACCGCGAGGCACAGCTACTTTATACATATTCGGTCAAAATGCCTTTCTTTTCCAAAGTTTTCTTCTAATAATGTTTAATCCCTAGATAATTATAATATAGCAATCCAACTCTAAAACGAATGTCCATTTTCAAACCAAATTCAATACACAGAAACAATTACCATCCCTCTTAAAGTAGGTTAATTACATTACAAACAAATACCATAAAACAGGCTCGAACCCGCAACTTACCACTGAATTACTGACCTATCACCCGTATATTTTATGCTCTTACAAAATGCGATAGGATCCTCTAGGATACTCTATATTTTGTTACACATTTATTCTGTAATGCTTGGTTCAGACGTATCAGTGAAACCACAGTTCTGACACTTCTGATATGGTACCTACGCAGTGTAAAATATTCTTTCATACATTCTGTATGAACGTACATCCACTTTGTCAGTGTCGGTGACCACACAGGACTTTCAGTATTAGTGCGGATGCTGCCGACAACGGCAACTCAAGTTTCGTAAACAGAGTAGTAGACGTGGTACCAACTTCAAATGGATGTATCAAGCCGACGAAAGTCCTGAGTATGAGTATCTAAGTTAGACAATTCTGAGTTAATTTTTTTTGCCATTTTACCTTAGTGCTATGTCAATTCTGATTCATAAACAATAGGTATGACAGCAAAAAGTAGACAGTGAGTCCCGGACGAAACCGAAAGCAGCGCTCAAAAGGTCAAACCATCTAACTTAGCTGGAAAAGACTAGCTAAGCCTAGCTTGTCTGCTGAACACACTCATTGAATAAATTGAATCACTGGCGTAACTGATACTGGAATGTACGGTGGTACTGTAGCTTCCCTGATGAGTGTGAATCAAGCTTAACACTATCCTATGAGCGACCTACTTTCATTGCGCATGTGTGAGTGCCATTTTGTATGTGTGAGGGACAGTCGCGCGCAACAGGTGACGTTATTGAACGCAATTACACTTGTGTGCGCGAGTGTACGTTGGTTAATGATAAGTGTGTGTTTGTACTGGCAAGTGGAAAATGGGTTTCGGTTGTTTCTAGTTTTGTTTTGGCAATGTAGTGTTTAGTAGACAATTGTATCACGGATTGAATGAATGATCTAAGATCTAAGCTTTTGCTCTAATTTTTAATTTAACTTAATCTATTAGCATAATAATATACTCGTATAATTGTGTGGAACGAATCTTGCAACTATAGCAGTAATCCTCAACCGATTGACCTGAAATTGTACCCACCCACATGGGTAACCATTGATTAAGTAGGTAATTAAGTGACGTTATTTTAAATCTAATATGGCGTACTCCTAAATATGGCGGACGTATCAAATGAAGGGGTATAATGAGAACAATAAAACAAAGCACAGTAAAAAAAACTGTAGTGTGAATGAAGTACTTAACTAATATAAGTATATACTCGTAATAACTAGCTGCGCCCTGCGGTTTCACACGCGTAGTTCCCGTTCCCGTTCCCGTAGGAATTTCGGGATGAAAAATAGATGTTGGCCGATTCTCAGACCTACTGAACATGCTCACAAAATTTCATGAGAATGGGTCAAGCCGTTTCGGAGGAGTACGGGAACGAACATTGTGACAAGAGAATTTTATATACAGGGTGGCGCAATAGAACGTGCATTTTTAAAATAATTATTAAAAAATAAATACAAAAGGTATAGTTAAAATAAAACTAAGCAATTATTAAGTGATAACTGAAGTTTATTTTTTAAAAATAACATCATCTAAATGATGACCCTCTCTACGTTGGCACTCCTCTAACCGCAAACGGAAATTACCGAAAACTTTCTTAAGTAATGCTGGTGTGATTGCTGCCATTTCACCACGAATATTCTCCTTGAGCTGACTGATGTTTCTCGGATTATTGGTGTAGACTTTGTGTTTGAGGTATCCCCACAAAAAAAAGTCAGGAGGCGTCAAGTCTGGACTGCGCGGAGGCCATGGGATATCACCTCTTTTCGAAATCAGTTTGCCAGGGAACATCTGCTTCACAACCGCCATGGAGTCATTTGATGTGTGACTGGTAGCTCCGTCTTGTTGGAACCAAGTCCTAGAGTTCTTTATTCTTGAATTTTCAAGTTCTGGGGCCAAAAAACCTTCCAACATCGCAACATAGCGTTCGGTATTAACAGTGATGTTTTGCCCCCGCGCGTTTTCAAAAAAATAAGGATCAATTATTCCTTTGGCAGATATTGCGGCCCAAACTGTCACTTTAGGGCTATGTAACGGTTTTTGATGTTTGAGTCTGGGATTTTCACTATTCCAATAACGACAATTTTGGCGGTTTACGAACCCATTCATATGAAAATGTGCCTCATCAGAGAAAAGGATGTTTTCAAAATTTGAAAACCGATTGAGCATTTCATTAGCAAATGTGAGCCGTGCTATGAAGTCAGAGTCTTTCAATTCTTGAGTTAATTGCAGCTTGTATGGATGCAATTTAAGATCCAAGTTTAAAATTCGTTGCAAACTTCGTCGCGATATGTTTAGGACAGACGATCTCTTGCGAGTAGACATTTGTGGATCTTCTCGTACCGACTGCTTAACACTCTCAATATTGTCTTCGGTCCTAGATGTGCGTGGACGACCTTTCGCGTGTGGTTTAAACGTCGATCCAGTCTCTTCAAAACGCTTTATCCAGATTTTAATTAAATTAGCACTCGGAGCCTCCCTAATTTGCCGTACACCATACTCAGAACAAAATAGTCGCCTGACAACGTACGAACGAGAGTTTTCGTAAAATGCGCGCACGCAAAATGCGCGACGCTTCCCGTCGAAGTGACTCATAGTGACTAAAACTTTATGAACCGCGCTACCCAACGATATCGGTCTCCCCCCGCCCACGCCCCTTCTACCACGCAAAAAAAGATGATGCAATATGCACGTTCTATTGCGCCACCCTGTATAAGACTAGCTGCGCCCCGCGGTTTCACATGCGTAGTTCCCGTTCCCGTGGGAATTTCGGGATGAAAAATAGATGTTGGCCGATTCTCAGACCTACTGAATATGGTCACAAAATTTCATAAGAATCGGTCAAGCCGTTTCGGAGGAGTATGGCAACGAAAACTGTGACACGAGAATTTTATATATTAGATATAATAACTAAAATAAGGTAATCAGAGTCTCTTATTTACACTTTTTTAAAGGTCTTGTGCGTTCTACGATATTTTCGGATACGATAGATTTGAGGACAGTATTTCGCAATTAGACCTCTGTAATTCAGGTCATTCCACTTTACCCCACCAGTGGGGCGCCACTGGTGGAGCAAAGTGGAATGGCTTAAATTTTGTAACCTGTATTCTGCTTCTTCTAACACTAGACAAAAATTTCGGTAGATCTTACCCCACTGGGGTAGGCACCTTACTTTACGAGTAGGTGGTATCGGGTCATTGATTATTACTAGTACGAAATCTTTTAGTTGAACTTTTAATTACTTCGTCTTAACTAAGATTCTTTAGCAGGTTTTTAATTTAAAAAAAAATCTAACCAACTTTCCGCCCCACCAGTACTTACGTAACGCGGTCGCTATACAATACTAACTTATAATACATCGGGTAAATAGATCAACTTCTCATTTATACACTTAACTAGGGAACTGTTTGTTTGTTAGATTATAAAGTTATGTCAAACTGTTGTACCTCTCTTTCTAACTTCGTAGGTAAGAGAGAAGGAGATGGGAGATTTACTATAGTAGTGAACTGGAACAAAGGATTTTAGTTTCTTCTGTATGATGTTCTTGTTTTTATAATATTTGCTAGTTATTTCGTGGTTTTAGCTGTTTTTATTCTGATCCCGTGGGAATTTCAGTCCAATGTGATTCCTAGTAAATAAGTAACATCTGTAGAATTATATGTAAATCGGTTCAGTCTTTTCTACGTGAAAGAATAACAAACATACATACAATCTCTTGCGTTAATAACATTAGTAATTTTCATAGGTCTTTTTTGAAGTAGAAACTTTAAATAGGTATCGATTTACACAAAACCTTGCCTTTTTTACCAACTGAGAGATTATATTTTCAAAGAAGCTTCAGCCTTCATACAAAGTAAAACGAATGCAAATTTTCACAGCTCTTCTTACCTCACATTTCTAAATGTTAATGAGTTCCCGAAGGAGGTAAAGATCTAGTTTTAAATCCTACTTATTTTATTTATGTTTTTATTTATTTATTTAATAAGTTACACCAACAGCATTAACACCAATGAGTGGCCACCTCGATGGCGTTGGGTTGGCATGACATAAGGTCATCCAGAGTACAGCTATGCGGACATGATGGGCACTCCAAAAGATGTGACATAACATACGATATTATAAAATTAAATATTTTAAAAACCCCCAACACAATTACTTCAAACCCCCATAACTTTTAAACGGGTCAACCGATTTTCATCAAACATGTCTAAGAACACTCGTACGTAAGTCCCCTTTAATACAAAAAAAAAACTAAATTGAAATCGGATCATCCGTTCGATGCCACAGACAGACAGATACACACACATACACACAGACACGTCAAACTTATAATACCCCTCTTTTTGCGTCGGGGGCTAAAAACAAAACAAATGAATCCTAGCCTACATTTCAAAGAGACTTACACTGAATATTTTCATACACTTAGGTATATCAATAGTAGGTTTCCCCACGTTTTTCACGAAAGTTATTTTCGCTCCAAGAACAGACTTTGGAATTATTTTTGCGCTATTTTTGAAGGTATTCCAACAGATTTCAATAACGTAAGTGGCTGGCAGCGTTAAGGTGCGGCGCGGATAACGCGAGGAGCAGTGGAAAACATAGGTGTGGCTTACAGGGATAGTGGAATCAATGTTTACTTAATGCTGTTTTTGTGGAAGGTAATGTTTTTACCGTTTTAATACAAAACTGACATTCAAAAAATCGTTTTGTATGTAACGCAATTGGAACTATAATTTAGATCCTTTGTATTTCTTGCGGGGTGTTCAAAACTTTAACGAACTTATTTGCGTTGCATTTTAAACCTAGTTTAAGAAAACCAGGTAAGCATTTGACACCTTGTCAGTCGAATCTGTCACTTTGACAGTATTCAAAATTGATTGTAAAACCTTTTTTTTTTTTTAAGTGAAAACTTCTTTAGCGGCGCTGAGCACTTTTTTTTGTATGGGTAAAAACTTTCAAACTCGCGTCAGGGTCACGTGATGCTGATCGAAAAAGCGTAAGATCAGCATCACGTGACGTTTATGATAACTGAAGTAAGAAACAAACATTGTATTTTACCTCATAAATGATAGTACTTTTATACTTATAATTAAACACAACGTTAATATTGAAGTTTTCACTTCTGCCGGCACTCCCGGAGTGCTACCTTTTTTTTTTTAACGCAGTGAAAATGCATAAAACTGCATACCACCGTGAGCCGATATTGGGAGGACCCACGGGGCATGTAGGGCTCTCCCAGCCAGAAGGGAGAGCCCTACAAAAACCTGGTTTAGTGCTAAACCAGACTAAAAATGCAACGCATATAAGGCAGTAAATGTCTAACTTAAGTTTTGAATACCCCTACGATGTCGGTGATGTTAGTACGACAACTAAGACGGAATCGCTGATGACTAAGCACTACAGCTTTGCTTTGTTTGGGACTAGATTTCAAAAGTGTAACATAGCATAATTCACTACATCATACCATTATATCGTAAGTAGTCCTGTTAGATGCCACTGCATATGAAATGCTTATCTTTCACTGATAATATTGTCATCAAGGAATATTTAGACGTAATCATCATATCCATTTTTTACAAGGACAAAATAAAAATTCAAATACAGTTAGTACCTATATCATAAATTATAAAACCAATTTCCTTTACTACTTTAAAAAAACGCCTTCCCCTTAACACAAATCTGAAAATAGAATTGCTTGATCGCAAACAGCCGCTGCGCACGCGTCGATCGTCTATCGATCGATTGATTTATACGTACATTCATCTTTTGGAAGTGCACACGAAAATACACGTTAACTAGAACCACATAAGGTCGTAATTTCCATGATTTTTTTCTAAAGAAAATGTAAGTGACGTACACGGAAAAATATGCCTTAAGTTAAAGAGCTCATGGTTGTGAATTGCGTGAAGGTTTTCTAAAGAAAATTTACGCCAAATTTTTATAGGGACTGAGATTTGAGGATATGGAATGGGAACATGGTCATGTATCCAGACTCCCGATTCTATCCAGATGTTAGTGTCTACTACTACTTTTATACTATGTTGTAAGATACTCAAATAGATTTACCTATATAAAAGTAGCTTTCTTTCGAGGAGCAGCATTGACGGACAAAATTAAAAAAAAAACTACCAATTCTGTTTCTCAATGCGAATGTCTTCATAGAAACTATGCTTGTACTATGTCAGGCAATCTTCTTTTTCCCATCCTCCATTCCCTATTTTCTTCTTCTCAAGAAATGATTTCTGGGATAAAAACTGTCCTATATTCCCTATATAGTCTTAAAATATTTCATTTAATTTAACCCAAAAATTTCATTTTATTTGTGCTCCACTGTTTGACCTTTGTAACAATGACCTTATCACTAAAGGCGAAGTCTTTCAAACAGGCCACCTTTGCATAGACAAAATCACTTCCTAATAATGAACTGGGTGAGTATCCTACTAATTATAAACACGAAATTTTGTAAGTTGTATAATGAATCCTACTATCTTGTAAGAATTTTGGGATAAATATTGGGATTTATTCAGGTAAAACCTCGGGGCATAGCTAGTAATATCATAAAATGAAAATCCATACAGTAATATCTAATATATAAAATTCTCGTGTCACAGTTTTCGTTGCCATACTCCTCCGAAACGGCTTGACCGATTCTCATGAAATTTTGTGAGCATATTCAGTAGGTCTGAGAATCGGCCAACATCTATTTTTCATCTCGAAATTCCCACGGGAACGGGAAATACGCGTGTGAAACCGCGGGGCACAGCTAGTAACTACATAAACGTATATAAAGTAAACCAAACTCCAATATCAAAAGCTCATTGCTCCACAAGAATTCCGCATCAAAACTTAAAATACGGCTCCAAAAGCTCACAAAGCTCGTTCTAATTACATTCCTAGGTGCTCTAACAATCTAGTACTTACACTGAAACCTAACTCTAGACCCCAAGAGTGGAATGACCTAGTAAACTCGAGTAAGGCCGTGCAACACCGCTCATCAATCAATACCACATTTTGCTCAAACCTCCCAACCTTATCACGACTGCTTAAAGTTGAGTTTCGAATAGCAAAAAATCAAGAGGGTAAAACAATGGATTTCCTCTTAAAAATGAGCTCTTTCCCCTTAATAATACAGAACTTATTTAAATATACGTTTTTTATATCGATTCTTGGAATACATCATAATTTAAACCTTATTTCAATGTATTAGAATGTAATTTGCCAATAATGAAGTTTGGGAGGGAAAATATAGGGAGTTTTTCGTTGATATCGGAAAAACGCATCTATTTTGTAGAGCATAAGGTTGATTTTAGGTTGTTGTTTGTTCCAGTACTTGATATAGTAAGTCGAGAGGCTATAAAAGAAATCTGGATTTAAAAAAATATCGGCATTTATATGGATTGTAATATCGGCTTGTTTTGATCGACTTGGGACTTGTAATGCTTTACAAATGGAAATTATCTATAAGTATATTAATAATGTACTTTAAAAAGGAAAAATTGTTGTTTGTTTGTCACGAATATGCTCCGAAACTACTGAACCGATTTCAATATTTCTTTCACCATTAGAAAGCTACATTCACCCTGAGTAACATTTTATTCCCGTATTCCCACGGGAACGGGCACCACGGGGGTGAAACCGCGAAACGCCGCTAGTTGCTAATATTATACAATTTTCCTTTGACACGATAATTTTGACATTATTGTATACATGTAAACATTTTACCACAATTTGATTTATTCAGATTTTGCTAAGGTTTTTGAATAGATCTAACTACGCGGAATCAATGTTAATGATGTTAAGCTACGTTTGGTACATTTTAACAGTGATGGGTTACTGAAGTGGCATTTAATTTTTGCTTTGGAAGGCCTAAACCTGTCTATTCCGATGGTATATAGGTAGTAGTATATAGAATCGGCCTGTACGATCCCACTGTTAGTACAAAAACGTTATCTATACTAATATTATAAAGAGGAAAGATTTGTTTGTTTGTTTGTAATGAATAGGCTCCGAAACTACTGGACCGATTTCAAAAATTCTTTCACTAATGGAAAGCTAATTTATCAGAGCGTGACATAGGCTATATTTTATCCCCGTAATCCCACGGGAACGGGAACTACGCGGGTGAAACCGCGGGGAGCTACTAGTAAAAAATATCCTTCTACACTTGTTAATGTGATTTATAAAGAACTATGGATTAATTCGGCATGCTTTTCTATCTACATGTAAATTTGAAAATATTACCATACTTAAAATAGAACGACAGAATCGTTTCGGTCAATATAATTCACATCTATCCATCAGTATGTCCAGATTGACACAAATTATTCATTAAATAAATCGTTTTGCATCAAAATTACAATATTGAAATTTGGTTGAACCAAAGAAAACAATATTTAAATTCTCTCTCTGAATAATGTTCTAGACTTTTTCGAATTTTTATTCAAGGTTTAACGTCGATGTATCGTTATATACTTAAATCTTGGTCTTGTGCTAAATGGGCCAATCATTATTTTCAGTAATGTTTTTCTATAGTCTGTTCATTTGGCGGTGAGACAAAATGTAAACAAAGAAATACTGGTTGTCAAACTTTTAGCTCATTTAGGCGAAAAATATATAGTTTTTTTAGAGTTATAAATATGAAAGTAAAATAAGACATAGTAGGCATCTTTGATAAGTCGTCTATTAATTTAGTTTAGTGTAAAAATCAATAAAAAGGTAATAAACAGGATGAGTTGAGTACAAGTAAAAACAATTCATGTTAGCACCTGAATTGTTTTACTACAAAATAAATAAACAACTATTTATTGGTGATCCTCAGAAGAAGAGCTCCAACATGGATTTTCCTTTATTCTTTTAGAAATCGGTAAACGGAGGCTCGTGAAGTCGTTCTATACAATAGAATTTTTGTAGGGATACGAATCTTTGGCCAAGTCTCTTCTACATATTTAAATAAGTATATTAATAACACCTTGGTGTATGTTTGGATCTTCGGCGAAGTAAAAGTGCAAGCGCTGTTTGAACCAGGTTCACTTATTTTCATCAAAATCAACGTTCAGATAACAGAAATTTAACGATAACTGAATATAAAATATAATACAATAATTACTTTAAACAAAGAATTATCAAAAATTTACAATATACTTTACTATATAATCGGGAAGAAAACACTCACGTCAACAAGTTGATCAAGAGTAAAAATGACGGGTACAATCCGGCTAAATACGAAAACTATTAATTTTACTTTCATTACTTAAAATGACTGTTCACCTTCATTTAGTAGTATTAAAATGTATCCATAGTTTGAGATTCACAGCATTTTTAGGTTTTAGTAATGTCAATTATCATTGTGATTACTATTACTACCTTAGATGATGAATTGGTTTCGGTGTGTTTGGTAGGTATCGCCGACGTAGTCAAATGCGGCAACAAATACTACATGTACATACCCGGCGTATCCAAGCCAGTCACACTGCAAGCTGTCTGTGAGGCGTATGTTCCTAATGTTTTATTAAATTTTGAACATAATACGTAGTAAAATGTCAGTTTGCGTGGTGAAACTGTGTAAAAATAATTCAAGAAACAAATTTCGTGTAATCATCAAAAACAGTATACAACAAAGTAGCTTTCTATGTCCCTATGTCCTGATGTCCCTATGTATGCTTAGATCTTTATAACTACGCAACGGATTTTGATGCGGTTTATTTTAATAGATAGAGTGATTCAGTGGGAAGGTCTTTAGCATATTTTATCCCCATATTCTTACGGGAACGAGAACTACGCGGGTGAAACCGTAGGGCGCCGCTAGTCTATATATATAAAAATGAAACCCGTTTGCCGTTATCACGTCATAACTTGCGAACGGCTAGACCGATTTGGCTTTTTCTTTTGTAGTTTTCTAAGACTCTGTAGAATGTTCTTCCGCAAAAAAATTAAGAAAATATCTCAGTTAGATTATAAAAAAATACATTTAATTTTGCATATTTTAAAAAACGCGCGTAACGTATGTCAATCATTTGATTCGGGCTGTTGTATATGCTTCGACAAAAAATCTCCGAGACGCATTATCGGTATTTCATTAAATTTCCAGGTATTTTATGGCCAAGGTGTCTTATTCCCTACCAATTGCTCAAAAGTAGTGACTTCGAGTTTCCAATATTTCTACGCTGTTGCAAGCGCCATGATCACGGATGAACTGAACTGTTCATCCGTGATCATAATAGTTACTCGCTGGCAGTGTGAACATGCGAGTAACTATTAATAATATATGTATCTCATCAGGTATCGCGGTATCTAACCAATCTTTCATCTATGGTTACTAAATAGTACTTATAAAACAAAGTCGCTGTCGCTGTCTGTCCGTCCGTATGTATGCTTAAATCTTTAAAACTACGCAACGGATTTTGTAGCGGTTTTTTTAATAGAGTGATACCAGAGGAAAGTTTATATGTATAATACATGCATGATATTGTAGAGAAACACCGATAAATCTAGGAGCTTCTAATGTGATGTCGTAAAAATCACATTTTTTGCGCTTACATTGCAAAAGTATTTAATCTAAAAGACATTTGCCTTTTACATGATTTGATTTCAATAAGTATCTTAGAAGATATCTTAGTTTTAAAATAACATTACAGCAAAATTATGATCAAGGCCACAGATTACTAAATAGTTACTATGACAAGGCGACCCGGCTAGTGCACGGCGGCACAGAATAACTATTTTTTCACCTTCTACATAAATGAAGTCGCGTGTTAAAATAATTATTACACGCGAACGAAGTTGAGGGCTAATGCTAGTATGTTATATATTCTATATTTCAAAGATTAATTAAATATCAAGTAGTCAGTAGGGAGTACTCTATGTATTATTGATAAAACATGACATACAAAATAACCTTTTTCATGGTTTGTTTACATTTTGTCTCACCGCAAAATGAATGCACTATAATTAGTATATTTTTTAACATTTGTGTTTACTACTTATATAGTACGAAAGCGCTTTTTTACACAATAACTTTTCTAAGATACTAAACTGTCAACAATTAACATTCGTTTAATTTTATCATACTTTTTCAAGAAACAGGCATTATGACTTTATTTCAAACAACTCTTCCGAAAAAGCTAATCCGTTTTTTTATATGCAGTATTCCTTTCCGTTTTTGACAGAGGTTGGAGAGAGCTAGCTCACGCACGACTTCAAAACAGGTATAATATCTGAAGTATTGAACGTATCTTTAGCTCTAACTAAATTTACCTACTATCCATCGCAAAATTAAATACAATTTCAAAAACGGTTCTACCATAAGTACATAATCTGGAGCACCGTGAACAATAGGGTCCTACGGACAGTCGGACAGACGGGGTCAGTGACCAGGTCACGGGGTCATCTCTCAGTTGACTGACCTCACTGTAGGCATATTGTTTATACCGATTTTCTTACTTTATTTAGATTATTCAGTATTACAGATTATTCAATAGTCAATTCTAAGGGCCTATTTCGCGAGTAAAGGTACTCACCAAGTAAAGTTAGTTTTGTCTCTTCCTTACTTTATGTCAAGTGACAAAGACAAAGCTTGTGAGTAAGTACTTGAAACTTTACTTGAAGATCGTGAAATAGGCCCTTAATAAGGTATAGATGAGACATTTTACATAAATAGTTCAATATTTTATTTGTCGTAACTGTGATAAATGCTTACCTACTAAACTAAAAGTTAATCTCTCTAATAACTAGGTATAAGAAAAATAAACTAAAAGTTTTAACCTTTCTATGATTTAATTTTCCAATATTTTACACATATAAGTAATCTGAAATCTAAGCTGAGACTATACTATTATTTATTCTGTGGCTGAGGTGAAAAGGTTTTGAATATTGAAAAAAAAATACCATATAGAAAATCTGGATATTTATTGTCACTATACAATTATATTGTTAGTAAAAGTTCATACTAATATATGTATATTCAAAATTAAACAAATGCCTGCATAGAATTTCTCATTTTCAATAATGACATCGTGTTAAGATCATCAACTTTAATTAAACTAGAATTACTCAATTCCTCCATACTGTACTATTCATTTGTGAGAGAAAGGCTATTTTATTTATTGACCTACATTTTACTTTCATACCATCACAATGTGTTAAACTAAAATCCGTTGTTTTGTTTAAAAAAACCACTCAAGTAGATCGCTAATAAGTACATCCTTACTAATATTATAAATGCGAAAGTAACTCTATCTGTCCTTTTCACGGCTAAACTACTGAACCGATTGACATGAAATTTAGTACAGGGGTAGCTTATAGTCCGGGGAAGGACATAGGCTATGTTTTATCCCGAAATTCCCACGGGATCGGGAAAGACCACGGGGCACAGCTAGTACTTACTTTATACTCATATAATATACGTGTCGATAATAATACGAGTATATCTCATATCGTATAAATATCGTTACGCAATATCGAATCATAAATATCGATATATCTCTCGGTGCGATTTTAAAGAGAAATATTTGCGCTCTCATCCTTTTCTTTATTTAATCAAACACTTGTATCATATTCTCTGTGAACAGCTACGATTCACATTTATTTGTAGGAGATTTTTAATTTAAATTTTGGTTATCTATTTTCATGGTGATATAACTTTAAAGTGATTAATAGTAAAATAGACCGAGCTGTCTGATAGGAGAGATTGAAGGTCTTTGCCCAACAGTGGGACACTATAGGCTGTTAACAATAATATAGTTTTACAGTGATCATGGCGTTTGCAACAGCGTCAAAATATCAGATTTTCAAAATAAATATACATGTGTGTGTGAATGAGTGTGTGCGTAGTTTCTGATACCCTAGATACAAGTCTCAAACTTAGTTAGGGGTCAGTTACTATAATGAGATGATGGAGGGAATGATTATGTTATGTTATATGGTAAATATCCCGGTATAAGAAGTGTGATCAATATCACTGACGAGGTTATTCCATAGAACGTGTATTCTATCCTTGCCTAAAACTAATAAAACGGTCCGAATTCCATACAAATTAAATCACAGCTGATTAACATCAAAGAAATAGTTAAAGTACACTAAAATTAGGGAAATCTTCAAAGGGAACAAGCTATAAATTAATTTTAGGATACTCAAAGAAACATAAAATTATAATATAATAATATAATATAATATAATCATTCACTACATCGTCTCATTATAGTAACTGACCCCTAACTAAGCTCGAAGCTTGTATCTAGGGTATCAGAAACTACGCACACACTCATTCACACACACACCCAGACCGAGACAAACATTTGTGGTTCACACAAATATTCACCCCGCACGGGAATCGAACCCGCAACCTTACGGATGGCAGTCCGGCATGGTGACCACTCTGCCATCGAGGTCGTCAAAATTATGCTATTCATCATATTTTATTGTTGAAGTCCACAAACAAATAATTCGCAATTGGGTACTATTTATTACGAGTTTGAAACACAGTTTAACTTTAAACATTATTTAGCTTTTAAATGTTATTTTCCACTACTTGTTGAGAATCGTGCCATTTCCCATTTCTGAAATGAAAACAAGTCATTACTGATCTTCACTACATAGTATAAAACAAAGTCGCTTTCTCTGTCCCTATGTCCTTATGTCCCTATGTCCTTATGTATGCTTAGATCTTTAAAACTACGTAACGGATTTTGATGCGGTTTGTTTTAATAGATTGAGTAATTCAGTGGGAAGGGTTTTAGCTTAATTTTATCCCCATATTCCTACGGGAACGGGAACTACACGGGGCGCCGCTAGTAAATTATAAATGTCCTTGTTACGCTTTCACGTCAAAATCACTGAATATATTTTGATAAATTATGGGACAGAGAAAGCTGGAACTCTAGAAGCGATCATTTGCTACTTTTGCTGCGCAATTTCACTAACGTTTGCAAAAGCTAGTAAAAATAAACTACTCGTACAGGTAAAATTAATATTATAAAATTCAATGTAGGTACTTCTTATAACTCAATGGAAAAAATATCCCAAAATAAATTATAAGTTTTTATAGCTTACGCAAATTGCTCAGTAGGTACTCTATAAATAGTGAGCAGGCTACCAGTCTGGTACTTGTTACCATAACATCCCGCGTTACACAACCGAGGAAAACTTCAAAATAATTTATCCAACAACAAACTATTTATATCTTTAGTTTTCAATAAATATCGCTCAACCGCAGCCCGTATGGATCGCACACCACATATTCCATCATAATTTTATATTTAAAATCCTTCAGCTGCCAAAAACCTTTGTTAATTTTGGCGCGTTTTACGATCTCCATAAAGCGGCCATGTTGCCGACGGTGGACCAACAAAATGGCCGACGTTAATGTCAAAAAGGGCGCGAAATCGAAGTGGACGCGTTCGATCGTTATTTTTTAATGGTCTTTTTTACTTATCTGTGTTATAATAAAATTTCTTTGCTTCACTTTCATTTATTGTAACTGGCTGAACGGAGAATCAATAAATTAGTCTTTTAGGTTTTCAAAAATAATGAAGGAACTTTACGCTAGGGATGTGCGTTCTTTCCATAAACACAATCCGTATCTAACTAGTTACTTAGCAAAGAGATCAGGTTTTAGGCTGTTTCTATCCAATTAACATTATTAAAAGTCATTTTAGTGTTGGATAGCCTATTTGTCGAGGAACGCTATACAATAATATGACACTAACGGCCTATTTTACCATCTTCAAGTAAGGTACTGTTATAATACGTAATCTTCAACGTTACAATAAAATATAAATGCACAATGCAATGTCATCGGGCATACGAAACTATTGTTTTTCAAGTATTATTTAATACATTAATTCTAGATTTCATTGCGGGCACTAGGTTTATTGTTTATTTTTAATAATTATAATTAAATTTCCTTTTCAGCTTTAATAAAACGTGTTTTTTAAAAACTAACGCCAGACCCACCCTGTAACCGTACTCACAAGTTTTGTCTTTGCTCACTTGATAAAAAGTAAGAAAGAGACAAAACTAACTTTACTTAGTGAGTAACTTTACTTAAAGGTCGTGAAATAGGCCCCAAGACCAATAGGAGCAAAAGCAATTAGGAAATACAAATGGATTTGTATCAAAATGACCATCACAAAATAAATAATAAAAGATCATGTTAGAAGGTACGCCATCAAAATTACAGTGTATAAAGTTGGAGTCATTTAAAAATGGCGTAAGGTTATTTGAACCAATTATTCGGGATATGCACGCGGAATCCGCCTCCCTCGGGAACGTAATTCATTTTCATTAATCCGCCGCTAGTAATGTGCCGTGTCAATTTACAGAGCATAAATTAATTTCGGAGTTTTTTCCAACTTTTTCGCGGAGTTTTTTAAAAAGTTATTCCTTGTTGGGCTTGGGAATAAAATATTGGAACGTGGACTAGTTATGTGCAGCAGTTTTGCCTGTTTAAAATGCTATGAAACATGACAATAAACTTTCTTCTTGAATATACATATTTATTTCTGTATGCATCATAACTATAATGAAATCAGTTGAGTACTTTAGTAAAAATACCAAAACAAAACGCCTCATTCTCCTTCCCTAATAATAACAACAAAAACTTTGTAATAGATACAAAATAGATTAACGTTACGAACTTTAATAATGTCGTAAAGGCAAAATGCCAAAAATAAGGTCACATTTTCAAATGCCACGCAAATGTTAGCCCGAGACATTTGAGTGGAGTAGATTGCAGATCTCCATGGTACGATGGTCACCCTAACTCGAGGAACAAAGGCAGTTTGCCTGACGTATTACAGTAGATCTTTTGTTAATAAATACTTGCATAAAATGGCAAGGTATTAAGGTACATATTACAATTTGGATAGAGTTTTATGAACCATTAAATGGTTATTAGTTGTAGGGTAATTTTAATATCCGGACGCTTATCACACTTCGCCATCTAGTCTCAAACTAAGCAAAACATGTGTAGTTATCACAGAAATCGGAATACTCTCTGGACTTACCTTAGAGTATTCCGATTTCTGTGATAGTTATAGACAACGCATGAACCTATCTTTATGTTTAAGTACTTACTTTTTTTAATACTGCTTAGAATAGATAGAAAACACCAAGACCAATTAATAACATTTGCGAAGTTACATATGTTAGTTTGTGAGTGACCTACAGGGCCACTCACAAACTAACATACTCCTAGACGAACCTTACATACTTAATTAAAACAAAATGGATAGCAAACACCAAGACACAAATGTTATTAATTGAAACCTTCTTCGTTTTCTTTCAAGTCGATTTAAAAGTTATAAAAAGTAAAGAAAACCACAAAAATATTTAGTGATATTCTATCTACACGTAGCGCAGCAATTGACTACTCGCATAACATGACACGATATTCAACGAGACAAAGAGATTTACGAACATTCAATACGGTGTAAAGTTACATTGCATTGTAAGTACTATTCTGTGAGAGGTTGGTACTTCTCCGGTCGAGACCAGTGTTCGAACTATCGTAATCACAGTTTTGTTCTACCACTAGTAAACTGGACCATTATAATACATATAAATTACAGTGACCAGTGATTTTAGCCTTCTTTTCAATAAATAGGCTATACATACAACACTAAAATATTTTTTCTGCATTGAAAAACCTTTACTTTCTAAGATTAGCGCTTAACCAATCAAACTCTTCTGCTTCATATAAGTCTTAGTACTAACTAACCCCATAACTTGTATGTAGGGTATCAGAAACTACGCACACACTCATTCACAAACACTCCTAGACCGAGACAAACATTTGTGGTTCACACAAATATTCACATATAATGGTTTTTGGAAATACTTCAGTTTTCAGAACAAATAATATTTTATTTTGTAATTCAAAGAAAGCTTATATTACAAAGCTTTTAAGTACAACACGTTATTGATTGATTCACGTTCGGTTCGAAGAAATCAATCTCATGTTTTATAAGTTGATATTCTCGGTATAAGATTAGGAGATTAGGATGTCATCAAACTATTGAAACAAACAAATAAGTATTAATAAAGTTATTGGTTATATTTCCTCGAATTCAAGTGCCGAATTTCTTTGTAACATACTATTTGGGACAAGCTGTTTTTCCTGTGTTTTGGAGGTATATTTTATACAGGTTAGTTAAAGAAAATTCTGTTATAGTTCATTCATTTGGCCGTGAGACAAAATGTAAACAAACCATGAAAAAGGTTATTTTGTATGTCATGTTTTATCAATAATACATAGACTACTCCCTACTGACTACTTGATATTTAATTAATCTTTGAAATATAGAATATATAACATACTAGCTTTAGCCCTCAACTTCGTTCGCGTGTAATAATTATTTTAACACGCGACTTCATTTATGTAGAAGGTAAAAAAATAGTTATTCTGTGCCGCCGTGCACTAGCCGGGTCGCCTTGTCGTAGTAACTATTTAGTAATCTGTGGCCTTGATCATAATTTTGCTGTAATGTTATTTTAAAACTAAGATATCTTCTAAGATACTTATTGAAATCAAATCATGTAAAAGGCAAATGTCTTTTAGATTAAATACTTTTGCAATGTAAGCGCAAAAAATGTGTTTTTTACGACATCACATTAGAAACCCCTAGATTTATCGGTGTTTCTCTACAATATCATGCATGTATTATACATATAAACTTTCCTCTGGTATCACTCTATTAAAAAACCGCTTCAAAATCCGTTGCGTAGTTTTAAAGATTTAAGCATACATAGGGACGGACAGACAGCGACAGCGACTTTGTTTTATAAGTACTATTTAGTAACCATAGATGAAAGATTGGTTAGATACCGCGATACCTGATGAGATACATATATTATTAATAGTTACTCGCATGTTCACACTGCCAGCGAGTAACTATTATGATCACGGATGAACAGTTCAGTTCATCCGTGATCATGGCGCTTGCAACAGCGTAGAAATATTGGAAACTCGAAATCACTACCTTTGAGCAATTGGTAGGGAATAAGACACTTTGGCCATAAAATACCTGGAAATTTAATGAAATACCGATAATGCGTCTCGGAGATTTTTTGTCGAAGCATATACAACAGCCCGAATCAAATGATTGACATACGTTACGCGCGTTTTTTAAAATATGCAAAATTAAATGTATTTTTTATAATCTTACTGAGATATTTTCTTAATTTTTTTGCGTAAGAACATTCTACAGAGTCTTAGAAAACTACAAAAGAAAAAGCCAAATCGGTCTAACCGTTAGCAAGTTATGACGTGATAACGGCAAACGGGTTTCATTTTTATATATATAGACTAGCGGCGCCCTGCGGTTTCACCCGCGTAGTTCTCGTTCCCGTAAGAATATGGGGATAAAATATGCTAAAGACCTTCCCACTGAATCACTCTATCTATTAAAATAAACCGCATCAAAATCCGTTGCATAGTTATAAAGATCTAAGCATACATAGGGACATCAGGACATAGGGACATAGAAAGCTACTTTGTTGTATACTGTTTTTGATGATTACACGAAATTTGTTTCTTGAAGTATTATTTTTACAGTTTCACCACGCAAACTGACATTTTACTACGTATTATGTTCAAAATTTAATAAAGCATTAGGAACATACGCCTCACAGACAGCTTGCAGTGTGACTGGCTTGGATACGCCGAGTATGTACGTGTAGTATTTGTTGCCGCATTTGACTACGTCGGCGATACCTACCAAACACAGCGAAACCAATTCTTCATCTAAGGTAGTAATAGTAATGACGATGATAATTGACATTACTAAAACCTAAAAATGCTGTGAATCTCAAACTATGGATACATTTTAATACTACTAAATGAAGGTGAACAGTCATTTTAAGTAATGAAAGTAAAACTAATAGTTTTCGTATTTAGCCGGATTGTACCCGTCATTTTTACTCTTGATCAACTTGTTGACGTGAGTGTTTTCTTCCCGATTATATAGTAAAGTATATTGTAAATTTTTGATAATTCTTTGTTTAAAGTAAATATTGTATTATGTTTTATATTCAGTTATCGTTAAATTTCTGTTATCTGAACGTTGATTTTGATGAAAATAAGTGAACCTGATTCAAACAGCGCTTACACTTTTACTTCGCCGAAGATCCAAACATACACCAAGGTGTTATTAATATATTTAAATACGTAGAAGAGACTTGGCCAAAGATTCGTATCCCTACAAAAATAATATTGTATATAACGACTTCACGAGCCTCCGTTTACCGATTTCTAAAAGAAAAAAAGGAAAATCCATGTTGGAGCTCTTCTTCTTCTGAGGATCACCAATAAATAGTTGTTTATTTATTTTGTAGTAAAACAATTCAGGTGCTTACATGAATTGTTTTTACTTGTACTCAACTCATCCTGTTTATTACCTTTTTATTGACTTTTACACTAAACTAAATTACTTATAGACGACTTATCAAAGATGCCTACTTAGTCTTTTTTTACTTTCATATTTATAACTCTAAAAAAACAATATATTTTTCGCCTAAAAGAGCTAAAAGTTTGACAACCAGTATTTCTTTGTTTACATTTTGTCTCACGGCCAAATGAATAGACTATAGATAGTTCTGAATGACACCATTAACACTAGAAAGAGCCTTTGCCTTACTGCTGAGTAGTGAAGAGGTATAAACGAACCATAATTTGAAATGATTTTCACACTTCACTTAAGACCTGGGATATTTGTCCAACTCATATATTAAGGTGACAACGGGGGTTGCAAGTTTGTTTAAAATCTGGTATCATTGAAAATAGCACCGAAAATTTATATTAAGATAATATTAATTATATTAAATCTGTCCACTCCTTTCGGAGCTACGACTCTAGAAACGCCACCAACAGACTCTCACTAGATTTCATAACACTCCTCTTATTACGTCACAGGTCAAAAAAGGAGTGAGCACATATTTTTACGTTCCTTTTACCACAACAGTATCCATATTGTTTTATTCATAGGATACTGTACATATTATGTAAATATTATGTGCCTAATATATGTAAATATTGGGTACCGCGGTAGTCCCCTGGAGTAACTTTACATTGTTTTTGGTTTAGTAAAGGCAAAACCAAAATTATTCTGGAAATGTATGCAACATAGTACTCTTACTTTTAAGCAGATTTTATACGTTAAGCCGTATGTCCCGGTTGTCGTACTAAAGTACGTTTTAAGCTGTAGGTTCCAGTTGTCATACTAAACACACTTTACTAACATCATAGATAGTTGTTACGGGTAGTTAGAGCCCTCAAAAGTCTAACATTTGGTTGGACCAATATTGTCGTATAGCCCTCTGGGTTGTGAAGGTCTGATGGCAGTCGCTTCACGTAAAATACTGACATTCCGCCAAATCTGGTTAAACTGAAAACCGACCCCAGTCAAACATGGGATAAAGTTTTGATAGGAGAAGAATATTCGTGGTTTTCCAAATCATATTTGACTGATTTTTAATAGTATAATTAATAAACCAAATATTCTTTATAAAATATACGTTTAATGAATATAATGTACACAGCGTAGTGATGAGTGAGGGAGACGGTGTGGCGAGCGCGTGCGCAACAAAACAGATGTACAGGGTTCAATACCCGGTTTGGGACGGGGTTACTCTGTATACAGCGGGATTACAAAATGAAATATATATTTATTAGTTCATTGGCATTTAGTTATTGATATTATCAAAATATGGGGTCATTAATAAGCATTTAGCATTCACTACATCATCTCATTATAGTAACTGACCCCTAACTTAGTTCGTGACTTGTATCTAGGGTATCAGAAACTACGCACACACTCATTCACACACACACACAGACCTTAATTTTAATTATTATACTTAGCTACGTATTTTTTTGAGATTAATAGGATTTCTAAATCCGACTTTTATGCGTCTGTATGTTCCTGAGATATTAAGTGGACCTATATGAATACGACCTACTACCTTAGTGGCAAATTGGTCACCATGCATCTGCCAAGCAAAGATTTTAAGAAGCGTTGAATTCAATTCTTGGTGAGATAAATATTTGTGTGAACCACTAATATTTATCTCGTGTAGGAATGTGTGTCACATTTCTGATAGACACAGGTATTGAGCCTTGTCGGTCGTTATAATTATAACAATGAACAAAGGGTAACATAATTATTAAAATTACCTCGACGTTTCGACCGGGTTACACCGATCGTGGTCACGAGAAGACTGGTATATAAGAAAGCACTTACCTTAAAGCATTTTCATCTAGTCGTATTATTTAATTTTCATTCAATCAAGTAATTAATTTTAAGTCCTCTTTCCAAGCTTTAAAAGATTCGTTCGTTTATAATAGATTCTTGAGGCCCAAATTTATTTTAAATGGAAAAATAATTAAATAACATCATTCTGTATACCCAAATGTATTTTTACTTGTTTCATGAGTCTAATTCTTTTGTTTGATGTGCGCCGTATATCGGCCACATGGCCTCTCGAGGTAAAAATATAAAACGGTCAAGTACGAGTCGGGACTGACTCACTCACTAGAAGTGTAGTATCGCTATTTTATAAATACTGTAGTTTTATATTAGGTAGTAGTATGAGTAATGAGTATTCTTAAAATAATAAGAAATAATTTATAGGTAAAAACCCAAAAAAATATCATTAAAATTCAATTATTTATTTTTTACTGCTTCTTAAGACATCTTATTTTCTATTTTCGACCGTGTTTCTCACGAATATAAACTTTTCATTTTCTTTCAAAAATTATTTATCTGCCTCTTTTTCCAGTTAATTTTCAAAACTCCTGAACCTATGTAGACGAATATATCAATGGCTGATAGCTGATGCAATACCACACAAGGCCATACAAAGTAACAAAACTTCGGATAATTCTGAAATCATCCACTATAAACAGACTAAAAACTGATGTCATACATAGTAATATATTCCAATTAATTTCGAGTTTAAAATATTCTGAATTTGATCTTAAAATCAGTGGAAATAAACGTAGAAAAAAACACTTTATAAAGTACCTATCACATATTCACTCTAACTTGCAAATTGTAGCCTCGGAATTAAATCACGAAACCTCGATTAGATAAAGTTATACGCAAACACATTTGTTACATCAAAATACAAGTCACTGAATGTATTTCAGTCGATTGACGATCATAAATAAAAGCGGTCAGGCGCGAGTCGGACTCGCGTAAGATTTGACACTTTACTTAAAACCTTTTTTGTAGTTCCACCTTATCTTCCTTTTTCTTTGTTGTCATCATTAATATCAAGTAAAATAATCACGTTTGTTATGTGGGTAACCACTGTAATCCCTACTAATATTATAAATGCGAAAGTAACTCTGTCTGTCTGTTACCTTTTCACGGCTAAACTACCGATTGACTTGAAATTTTGTACAGGGGTAGCTTATGATTCGGGAAAGAACATAGGCTATGTTTTATCCCGAAATTCCCACGGGATCGGGAACTGCGCGAGTGAAACTGCGGGGCACAGCTAGTATTTATATTATTTTGTTTTCAGTGCCTGTTGTTACAGTGGCAACAGAAATACATACATCATCTGTAAATTTCAACAGTCTAGCTACAGTTCATGAGATACTGTCTGGTGATAGAAAGACAGATTCTCTTTCACAGAACTCTTTTCACTTAAATAATAATCTAAGTAATAGGGTCCCGTTTTTACCCATTCATTACGGAACCATAAAAATGATACATTATTCAATCGATACAAACCGTTTCAGGAGTGGTTGATGAATATAAAACTCTTAATAACTATGTCAGTGTATAAACTTTATTTTTAATATTCGCCGTTACCTGACCTGTGTATAACGAAGTTTATTTAAATTAATCCATCAATTTAACACCTTTTTTCCTTAATTTCCTTTGTTCGTAACCCATCTTAATATTGAGGCAAAACGGGAAATTATTCAGCTGAATAGTTTTACTTTTTTGCTAGTTACACGTGTCAATTGATTTACACACAATTTACATATAGCCTGAAACTTCGAACAAGGAAGTCTTTTGTTTGACGGGAAGATTTATAATTCTTTAAATATTGACGAGTCAGTTGAACTAATCAGTCCAGACATAAAACTGTGGCGTCACTCCAAAAGTTTTAGGCCAACTAGATTTCCTCACTGGAATCTGGACTCCGGTGATTGACGACCATTTTTGGACGAACGCCAGATCAACTGATCAGTTAATCTGACTCGTCAATGTCCACCTTTTGATTAGAAGATTTATACAATAAACTGTCGCAATTATTAAGAAAGTTCTCATGCATAACACTGTGCGAACTGCGGATTACTAGTGATATGTACAGTTATGCAATGTTTAGCGAAGTTGTGGCCTAAATAGTAGTTTTTAATTTCATGATCTCTGGACGGCATTCCAAGCCGAGTCGGTCGATCCACATTGTCGTACTAACATCATTGTCAGTTAATGGGTAGTAAGATACCTCAAAAATCTACGAGTTGGTCAAACCATAAATACAACTCGGACGAAGGACCTGAATTAGGGAGAGGTCTAAATGCGGAAAACTTTTAAAGGTTTTTCTAACTACGAGTAAGTAACTACCCGTAACTACTGCCAAAGACAGTGACGGATTAAGATTTCGTGATGCCCTAAGCAATCCAAGCCCTTAGGCCCCCAGGACTGTAGCTAGAGTGGAATTTGACGACGAAAAAAAAGATCAGCTAACACTGACATCGATATCTTCAAGAAGGTAGGGCATTTGTCATTTTAAGCACAGCTACGGCCCTGGGGGCCCCCTATCTTTATGTCTTCTGGTGCCCATTCTGGTGATTTCTGGTGCCCCTCCAGACGTGGTGCCCTAGGCAATTGCTTAATTTGATTAAGGGTTAATCCGGGACTGGCCAAAGATTTTACTACGACACGAATATTTTACTACGCGATAACTGGAACTGATTCACAACACAACAATTATTATGTTAATGTAAATAAAATGCAAAACATTAAATAAAAATCACGAAATAAAATTAATTGAATGTGTATCCGCGTAGTAAAGTTTGTTAGTGAAACGTTACTGTAACAATTAATATTTAAAACAGCTGACGTCATGCAAATCTCACAACTTTGTTCAGCACCATCTTGTTTTAGCTAAACGGTTTCACCCTTCTTTGCTTTGGGTAAAATAAATAATAGCATTTCCATTGTTTTTATATTGTTTTTTTTTTTTGCTATTTTTTAGTAAGTATATCTGTTTTTGAGTTATTTATTTTTACTACGAGTAGTCATCGTACTTGTTTGTATAAGAGTCACCATCTTTCCTGTGCCGGTGCCAGCGTCGCTGTAATCGCATCTTTTGGTTGTCAGTTTATTGAAAATGTATCCAAATGACATTAGAATCAAAATGACAATAGTAGCTTCCACTTTTGGCCGCCAGCACAGAAAACTTGGTGACTCTATATGACACTAACTGTTTACTGTAATGCCATAATAATATCTTGGCATTGTAAGTGCCATGTATAAATAAATAAATGGAACTAGTTGTGCCCCGCAATTTTACCCATTTTGATAGCCTTCAACATAATAAACAAACTAATTATAATATAACATAACATAATCATTCACTACATCATCTCATTATAGTAACTGACCCCTAACTAAGTTCGAAACTTGTATCTAGGGTATCAGAAACTACGCACACACTCATTCACACACACACCCAGACCGAGACAAACATTAGTGGTTCACACAAATATTTACCCCGCACGGGAATCGAACCCGCAACCTTACGGATGGCAGTCCGGCAAGACGACCACTCTGCTATCGAGGTCGTGAATCACTCACTCACACAACTCATTATCATTGCATTATCAGAGAGGATAATAAATTAGAGCAAAGCTAAAAAATAAGTATCATTATGTAGATCTCAAAATTGGGTTATAAAATAAAAACCCCAAGAAAATAAGGGTTTACCCATAAAAGGGGTAAAAAGCATCCCCAAGGCACTATCAACCCTCTATCGCGTACTTATCCAATTACGGAAACTATTTAGTGTCACAAAAATATAACAAACAAACCAACAGCCCTGTTATGTAGCGAAATATACAAAAATATGAATAATTCACCGTTCCGCCTAGTTTCACTTCTTAAGGCGTTTGCTCGAACTTAGTAGGTACCTTGGAGGGAGGGTATAATCATTTTTGAAGGACGAACTCACCCCCTGTAAGGGATGACGCTCCAATTTGGATTAAGATTATTTCAATTCTGTGCATTCTTTTGTGTATGAGATATTATTGTCCATTGTTATGTAACAAAAGGGGTTTTGAAATTTAACGAGGATTTTTGAAGGTATCTTGATTTTTTACAATAGGAAGCCATCTTTGAAGTGTTTGAGTACTTTGTGATTGGATATTATTCATTTCTTTGTATAGTTCTTGATCTTTATAAGATTTTTAGAGTATAAAATGTATTAATTATGAAAATTGACGTCAGAACGTCAGAAATTTAATTTTAACGTCAGAAAATGTAAATCAAAATACAACCACGACAAAAATCCGTTTAAGTGTTTTATTTCAATGTATTATGAAATTTATCAACGCTTCAGCCTCCCAAGTCAAAGGTTTCGGGTTGAACTCCTGGGTCATGCGTTGCGTTTAAACACGTCTCAAGTTTGAGATCACCAACACGCAGCGTGGTCTAGTAATTACGCCTTTCCTCCTCGCTGTACAAATATTATCATAAGCAGTGGGAGTCTTTATGATTAATTTCATGAAAACAGATAAACTAACTTCCGAATTTTATAATTATTAGTAAGAGTAACACAAATAAATATTTACAAAACTGACTACTCACAGTTTTGTAACCGTGACTAACAGACAAACAGGTAAGTTATTTGCATTAAAAACCATACTAGCATGTACAGTACCAAATTTCAAATCAATCGGTTCAGTAGTTTAGCCGTGAAATGGTAACAGACAGACAGAGTTACTATCGCATTTATAATATTAAGTAGGGATAGTTAGGATTTATGCTGACCATACCTATATAATACCTGACAACCTACACTACAATCAACACATTAGCATATTCTCACAGTACTACATAGGAACTCTAGATAATGAGTAGGTACTAAATGTCCACTAGGGAAGGTTCATATCTGACGGAACATGCGTCGCGTATTATCGGTCGCGTAACGCCAGAACAGACAAATGTATAGGAAAACACAACACTTAACCGATTATATGTTAGTGCGTTGAGTGTAAACGGTCAAGTGTTTTTCAATACATGTCTGTTCTGGCGTTACGCGACCGATAATACGCGACGCATGTTCCGTCAGATATGAACCTTCCCTAAGATTAGACCTATTCCTCCATAAATGAGCTAAGTATCAAGACTTTTTCAATGTAAACTTGTAGCTCCCGAGATTAGCAACTAAAACTCTTCTGCTTTATACATAGTTACTGATAATAATTAATGAAATGACAGTAACGACCACCCATCACTATTATACCAGAGACAGACGTTGCTTAACACCACAAATCGAAAGCAATCTACAGTTAACTGGACTACAAGCGCTTTTTACAAAAGCTAATCAACTTATCCATTCCAAACCCAGTTTTAGCGTAACAACGTAATAAAGCCTTAAGTAAAACCTAGAAACGAAATGTCAATCAAGAGTCACGCGAACGCAGCCGCGGGCAACCACTAGTTAACTGTACGGAAACTAACACAGTTTTAAAACCATTACAATACAATGAGTTCAAAAGTAGGGTAGGTGGAAGGAAAGCCCTTATAGTAGTTGACATAAGGTCTACTTTGCTTTGTAGTAAAAGCTGTAGGGTGCCTAAGTTTTATACAATGCTGAAAGTGTATCTCAACCTTTTACTTGAATAAACAATTTTTAAAAAGTACTGCGGAGGTAACTTTTAACTGTCGGTCCCGGTTGTCGTACAACATCATTGACAGTCGTTATGGGGATTTAGGTCGCTCAGAAGTCTAGCAAAAAAACACAGGACAAAGACCTAAATTATGTGACCTGTTCGTGGTTAGATTTATATTTATGTTTGTCACGATGTAGGTGTATATTTCAATAAGTGTATGCGCAGTTTATGACAGAATTAAAGACAAGAAGACCAAAGTTTGAGAATCCCTGCCTCAGGCTGTATAGTTAGGCAGTAAGTACAATAACTAGGCTTCAGTAATGTCTACTTTAAGTTAAAGGTACATTCATTGGAAGGTATTGTTCCTAGTTCATTCACAATGTCTTTGTGTGTACAATTAGGTACTATATAACATAACATAATCATTCACTAGTCACTACAGCATCTCATTATTTACTAACTGACCAAATATATAATAATTCGTTAGAATGTTATTATCTACATTTTTTTTGTAAGGTCTGTGACGTTTATAAGTATTTTTTAAGGTCCAAACATAAATGATTCTGATTTTGTAAAACACATCGCCTTGATGATTATAATAATCTGTAAACCTGTCTCAAAAGCATAAGGCTCCATATTTAATTCCTATTCAATTGATGCATGTTTACTACTTATTTTTATTCAACATGACATTATTCAAGATGGGTGATTTATTTACTTTCATATAGTCAGTAATACCTTGAAAAATATCATCAATATTCACAATACAAACTTAAAAGCTACGTTATAATGAAAAAACAATATTGTAAAATAAATCCAAAAATCTGTTTACAAAATAAATAAAACAAAAACATAACATCAAAATAGCACGTCATATAGACCGTCAAATGAGTTTTTGAATCCCCACACGGGGTACATTCCACAATAGGGGGAGGAAATCAATTATAAGGGGTGGCCGGGGGTGGGGGAGGGGTTTCTTTTACGAAGGTGATGTCATCATTTGGGAGGGTCCATCGTTAACCTGAATAGCAAGTGATGTTACTTTTAAATTGGAAATATATTTATGTACTACATGGTGTTTAATAATGTATTGTTGTGGGAGAAAGAAACTTGATTTTAGTAGATAAATAAGGTTAAAACATTGCGTATGTAACAGTTTAAAAATGTTTTGTTTCGATCGGGAAGTATAAAGTACTCTCACTCAATTCTGAGTTTCACATTTGGTGAGTAGAGGTTTACAGCTCCTTCTCCCTTCCTTTTTTACTTACGTTCCGTTATCCCATGTAGGCGAGCAACGGGTTGTGACCATGAAGGTATTTGTAAGTGCGCAGTTTTCCACAACTAGACTCTAGTTTGGATCCTTTGTGCGTGCTCCATTAATTGTGACTATACTTCTTCTTCTTCTTAGCGTGAAGATTCATATTTTTGAGGACCAAAACTCGGCAACCGATATGGCTATACTGAGTTGCAGATACTTGCCATCAGGTCGTTTCTCCCCTAAATATCTATCCAGCAGTTTTTGGGCCAATTTTTTACCGTCTTAACTAACATCATCGACTGGTTAAGGGTAGTTAGAGCCCTCAAAAGTTTAACAATTGGTTAGCCAAACTGGAAAAGTTTAGATGCTTGTAATTGCGTGAAAACTGTTTTTTTTTTACCGATACAATGCAATAATGCGTCTCTATGCATTAGGTAATAAGAGAAATGAAGAGAAAAAGAGGAAGGGCCTAAAAAAATATCGGAATATTTTTAAATATTCTTTCATAGCCCAACAATAATTTAAAATATTTAAATTAGACAAGGAAGCATTCAGGATATTTGTTAGTTTATGAGCTATAGATAATTATGAGAGCATTCCTGGCGGTTTGGGAGCGAGCGATGCGCACGCGACTGCACACGTGCACAACATCTGTGCATCGTAAACACTAGCTGACAGGGGTTCGCAACTTTTTAATATTTTTTATTATTGACTGGCTGATCTAATAATACAGTGGATTTTCAAAAAAAATCTTTCGATTTTTTAAATAAAAAAGACATAAAAATAACTATCCAATTTGGTTCAGTCTCTCTTAAATTATGGCTTAACCAAAGGAAATAAGTGTCATATTTACAAAATACTAACTGTGCTCTACAGTCTTACATGCATAAATCTCATTTTCATGGGAATTTAGGGATCAAAAAGTATCTTACTTATGTAGTTATAATGAACTTCTGTAACCACATTTCTTCTAAATCGTTTCAACCGTTTTACATTAAAGAATAACACACATCCTACTAATATTATAAATGTGAAAGTTTGTGAGTTTGGATGTTTGTTACTATTATAACTGCTGAAACTATTTAGATTAAATTTGGGACAGATGTTCCTTATAACTAGGAATAACACAAAGCATACTTTTTATCCCGAAAATCCCATGGGATTGGGATTCACGCGGGTAAAACCTTGGGACACAGCAATCCATAATATACCTACAAACCTTACGTACGATAATAGAATTAGAAAGCCACACACCCCGAACCAAACCTAAATGCTTATCCGAAATCTATAAATAAGTCTGTTTGTTGTGCCCTAATCTCGACTTAACTGTTACATATCGTGACAATAACATACTAACCTTTACTATATCAATTTCTTATAAATACAGCCGAGGTCGACGTTTTGGAGACAAAAATAACAATATTGGATAAGTCCGTATCTTTATATTTGTGGGACATTTCAGTCTATTGTCAATTTTTGTAATTCATTCATTGAATTAGAATTTTATTTAAGTACTTACCTACGTTATATAGTGTTTTATTATACTAAATAAAAATCAGTTGGAATTTTAATTAAAATTCAGGATCTATAAGTACATGGTTTGATTAGGAAAATTATCTTATGTTTTTTGTTTGCTGCAAAAAGGACAGAAGACGGGAAGAACGTAGGGTTCTTCCCGTCTTCCGTCCTTCTTTGCACAGCTTTTGTTTAAAGAAACTTTAATACTAAATACTACTTAATGATAAAATTAAACTTGTTTTTCCAACCCAAACCATTTTATTCTCTCTAAATCAGTTTAACAAACCTAATCCAATCCAAACATCGGAATGACACCACGAACCATAAAATGGCTTGTTCCTAACCCAAGTTAAATATTGATAAATGTTTACGAGCCCTGGCCCCGAGTGCGATACGTAAACAGAGGTAGTGATTGTTATCCGGACGCAATCGGGAATAATCGGGCATCATCGGGATGGCACCATCAATCAATTCGGGAATCAATCTTTTGTACATAATGTAATGGTGCGTTCTCGTTGGTACTTAGGTGGTTCGGTACATGTTAATTTATTCGAACAACACAATAATAACCTTACTTTTTTTTAAATCTATTTATTTTATAGACAGAGTTTGGGTCAATTACCTTACCTATTAATTTGAGTTATGATAAGACATTGCAATTGCGTTAGATTTAAGTAATTAGTAATTCTTATATTTCACTTAATTATGATCGCAATTGTAGTTGCGGGTTTTACCGTAGTTTTCAAAATAATGATACCTTATATTACAACTTATAAGTACTTGATGTAGTATTCGATAAGTAAAAATATTAACAATCTGTTCAGTTTAAAGTGAAGGCGAGCTGATAATAAATAGACCTAGTAAGTACTATATAAAAAATAGTACATTAAAATGTCTAGAATCACAAAGATATTTTGACAATGATGCCACTATGCTTGGCCTGTATCACATATACTTAAATAAAATACTAACATACTTACAGTACAAGTATGTATGTATATACAAGGAACATTATCAGTAATCAGCGCAAGCGGCAGAACAAAGAGTTAATTGCAAACACACAGAGACGAAGGTCGTTTTAATCACAACAGGGATTATGGAACAACCATTGTCTGTTACGTAAGTACGTATGCTAATATGGTACTTAGCGACTGACTAGGAGAGATACTTAGTACAAGCAATTACACACTTTGTGTCTTTAATTTTTAGTAACGAGATGTCCCAGTTTTGTGGGATATTATGGTAGTATTCATTTTTTCTTGCAAACCTTTGTCCCATGTCCAATTGGTGGCTTTCAAATGTCTAATTCATTTTTTATTTAACCAGACTTGACGGTATATAAGTATTTTATGTGAAGCGATTACCATTAGACCTAGAAAACATAGAAAGCGAAACGATACGTTTGTGACTCTCTAACGTAAATCCTGCTGGAACACGTATGTTCTTTATATAACCAGGAATAACACATAGGACACTTATTATCCCTCGGGATCGGCTTTAATACGTGGCACAGTTAATCTTATACAATTATGCCACATTTATTTATTTATTTATAATAATAGTGAGCTTACAGTCTAACACCAAAACGGTAAAAAAAAACCAAAAATAAACCACATATCTCGGTCACGTGCTAAGGCACAATATACACTTATAAATGTTGTTGAAATTAATTATGATAGGCAAGTTATAGCAAGAAGAGACATATTCGTGGTTTCAGAACATTCGAGAGTGGACCGGTATTACCTCCATTGAACAACTGTTTCCTCAGGTTATAAATAAGAATGAGAAATTATAAGAAGATTACGGCCAAGAAGGCTAAGGCATTAACTAGAATAAATTAAAAAAAAAACAGTTTTTTTTAGCTTTTATAGCATTGCCATGGGTCTTTCATAAGTATGCCAAATTTCAGCTCAATCGGATAACCAGAAGAGGTCGCAAAATAGCTTGCAAGATTTGATTACAGACAAAGGGACAGGTGAAACTAAATAAAAGCTATAAAGGCACTAGAACAAGAAACCACATTAAACTACAACAACAAAAAACCATTTAACTAAATCCCTTCATTTTAAGTTTCATATACAAGATGAAACTACCGTTCATGACCCACGTACTATACCTTGTAACAAATCAAGACTCCGTTTGGTATCAATCGATGCGAGGCCCGTGTTGAATTATTGAGTGGTATCGCCTCTTGTAGTCCCTGAAACTATCCTTGGCACAGAACACGTGTGTCGTTTGTTTTACAATAATGTTACGTAGTTTTGTGGGACTGGGTTGGTTACGGGTGGGGTGTTTGTGGTGATGTAGTAAGCATTTTTTATGAACTTAGGTGTATTTTAGAATTAGGTTTTCGTAATGTAGACAAAATATCTGGAATTTAATGAAGCAGACACTGACACGAAATATAATACAGTGAAACTTGGTTAAGTGGGACCTGGATAAGTGAGAAACCTCCATAACTGGAACTCATGCTAAAGTCCCAACACTTTGGCACTAAATTACCTCTGTTAGTGGGATGTGGTAACCTCTATATCTGGGATTTATTCTTTCGATTTATCATCATAGTTACCTCTATAACTAAGACAGCGAGTGAATTTTATACGTATAAACCTCTGTAACTGAGATAATATCGTTTTGTTTGTTTACTCATTCTAAACCTACCCACTATATCACTTATCGTATATCACTTCTATCAATGGAACCCTCTGTAAATGAGACAGATATTAATTTATACCTGGATATCTGAAACACTGGGTAAGTGGAATACCTCTATAAGTGCAACGACATTGCAGGTCCCTTGGAGTCGCACTTAACCAGGTTTCACTGTAAATTGATTTGGGTAGTTGACTAAAAAATATTTATTAGTCCGTCTTATAGATTTCCAAAAAGTATTAGACACGTATTTTTTTATTTTTCATGTAAACAAATAATAAAGACAATACAGTGCGTCGAATACTCGTGCAACGTCACAGGTTGCTGCAATTTTAAGCAACAGTTGACGTCACAAGCCCCCACTCTAACTTTAATGCGTTATAACTAAGTCAGTTTTATTTTGATGAATCACAAAAATACATGTCGAATATTTTTTCGAAATCTATCTGCCAGAATTACTTTATCTAGAAAAAAGCGATTTCCTAAAGTCTTTAGGTAGATATGACTCGTCTTTTGACCAATTTTATATCTAATCGTAATAATACACCATCATACCTTCTCGTATTAAATATCCACATAAGTAATTTGTGGATAATAACAATCTACACTTTACTACCTTGTAATAAACACTAATTTAAAACAAGTATAATAATAAAATGTCTTTAATACAAGAATTTCCTCATCGTACAGTTTACCACGCGTATCACGTCCTGGCAATTTTTACTACTTAACGAGTTAATGCGAGACGCCCGGCGTCGCTCGATCCTTTGACCTATTTTGTTTGGTACTTATTAAAGTATATACGTTTATACTTATGTATAAATAACTTGGACTCACTTAAGAGTACGTTTTGTATTCGTAGATGAGTAGTGCTAGACACGAATGTTTCTGAAAACTAATCAAAATGTTTACGTGAAAGAATTTTTTAAAAACTTACAGCATTTTTTAGGGAAAGGCTAGACACATGTCTGGGCCAGTATAAGTATTTTGTAATCTTCTCTTCAATATGCTTTCAGCAAATTCTTCAATTTGAAAATAGCATTTATATATCATCCCACTAAAGTACGTTTTTAATCCTCGATATCTGGGGATAAAAGTCGATTTTAATCTCAAGAGTGGAAAGTATCGGGGTCGCTGTAGGCAGTCCCTGCAGGACCCAAGGCATTTTCGATAACTGGGAGTAAAAGTCGTTTTTGCGCTCTAGAGGTTAAAGTAAATTTGAATTTAGAACATCGTGTGCACTAAGTTTGATGATGTTTTGAATTCACAAACCATCATACAACTTTTTTTTTATTTAAAATTCAAACTCGGAACCTTCTTGGTGTACTAGACTTACTTATTTTTTAATTTGCTTTGCGTGTGATATTTTATTTTCATTTAATATTGTGAAATGTGATTATTTTATGTTTCCATTTAGTAATTTCCTCGCTGAGGGGGGATGAAAAATAATGTGTTGCACTCGAGTGCAAACAATTTTTAACCTTTATAACAATCTATTGTTATACAAGAGTGCAAAGTTGCTTTTTAACCGGGGCTCCAGTTGAGGACCGAGCCAGCGAAGGATTCTAAAATTGAATCACGAGCGCAGCGAGGGATTCAAAATAAGAATCCTGAGCGTTAGCGAGGGACTCAAAGGAGAACAAGGTTAAAAATTGTTTGCACTCGAATGCAACACATTATTTTTCATCCCCCCGCAGCGAGGAAATTACTAAAAGAAAACATAAAACGATCACAATACATAATATGTGAAAAGAAAATATCACGCGCAAAGCAAATTAAAAATAAAAGTAAGTACGCCAAGAAGGTTCCGAGTTTGAATTTTAAATAAAAAAAAGTTGTATGATAATTTGTGAATTCAAAACATCATCACACTTAGTGCACACGACGTTCTAAATTCAAATTTACTTTAACCTCTAGAGCGCAAAAACGACTTTTACTCCCAGTTATCGAAAATGCCTTGGGTCCTGCACGGCCTGTCACAGCGACCCCGATACTTTCCACTCTTGAGATTAAAATCGACTTTTACCCCCAGATATCGAGGATTAAAAACATACTTTCCGAGCTAGTGGGATGAAAACATACTTTCCGAGCTAGTGGGATGAAAAGTAAATTTGAATTTCGAACATTGTGTGCACTAAGTGTGATGATGTTTTGAAGGTTATCTCATTATAGTAACTGGGCCATAAGTTTTGTCACTTGTACATAGGGTATCAGAAACTACGCACACGTACATACATAAATGCTTTGTTCGAGACACTTATGGATATTGTTTTTTCAGGACGGAAGTCCTAAGGTGACTTCCTGATCTGTGTTTTTGTCTAATTCATGGGTGGCACAAATATTTATTTCGTACGGGAATCAAACCCGCAAATATTTGTTTAGCAACTTAATGGTTACCATGACTGCCATTTGAATTGAAGATTTTGTTTTTTGAATAGCAATGTGGATTTAGTATCTGCCAAGTATAAGGTTCACAAAAAACAACAATAAAAATTTAAAAATATTCATTTAATCATCGATATCACATAATAACTAATAATAAATTTAAAAATTAAATAATTACAATAATAATACAAAGAAACATTATTTAACTAATTTAAGATATGGTTTACATGTTCAAAGTATAAAAACGGCGCGTACGCATCCGCTGTCAAAAGAAAAAGATTCGTCTGGATTATGTTACAAGACGTTGTATAACAGTTACATAACACAGTTATAACCTTTCCTGCGGTGCCCCATACTATAATTTGGTTATATAACATACTAAAAATGAAAAAGTGTTATATAACAAAAGTTTTATAACATAATCTAGACAAGACCTAATAAAAAAAAAATAAAAATGACGTCATAAAATTGGTCCTTACATACTTATTAAAATACAAAAATAGTTTTTGGTGCATCCATTTTTATGTGCATACTTTATAATTATATTAAGTAAGAACTACACTGATCGTATTTTTAGGGAAAAATTGACAATTTTAAGTCTTTTTATAAGCTCTTTATTCTCTCTATAAGCGATTTACGATCTAAACTAAGAAAAGTTATTTTTAATACATATTGTGAGAAAAAACAGCATATAATATAAGTGTATATTTACCTATACTTGAGCAAAATTAAATATACTACACTTATACAAACGTTTCGTTTGTTCAAAGAGTGATATATTCAAAACATGTCTCGTAGTTGAGATCACCAACACACTTTGAACAAGCATAGTGACTACACCTATTCCTCCTCACTGTACTAATATCATCAGTGAGAGAGAAGCCTTCAGTCTATCACTCTATATGACAATACACAATTCTATTGTCACATTTTTTTCTGTTCCGGTGGCCAACATTGGAAGCTACTATTGTCATTTTGACTATAATGTCATTCCTATACATTTTTATTACACTGACAACCAAAAAATGCGATTACAGCGACGCTGTCACCGGTACAGATATTGAGTCACAATATTTTCTGTGACGGTGGCCAAAATTGGAAGCTCCTATTGTAGTTTTGACTCCAATGTCATTTAGATACATTTTCAATAAACTGACAACCAAAAAATGCGATTACAGCTGGCACCGGCACAGATGTTTGTTGCACTATACACAAGCTTAATATACGATCAGTGTAGTTAAGGATTTAATATTTATGTATAAAAATCTCGTTGTAAATAGTCCTACTTAAAAATTGTATATCAACTAAGTTACTACTCATATAACTATAGGTAGTTTATCGAAAACTGGCAACAACACATTGACACAAAAACTTTAGTGTTTCTAAGATTTCTTTGATTTACACGAACACTACACATTGAAATAAAACTACTTTAACATATTTTTGACGTGATTTTTGATTTGTTTTCGTACAAATAACACGTACAAGTAATTTATAGTGAAATTGAATTATTGTGAGTACTGTGAACGTGCCAGCTTTAGATAAATGACCTATAACATAAGATTTGTCTTGACGTTAATAGTTTTCCTTTCCAACAAGGAAGCACCGGGTCACACTGTGTCTTACAGTGCTAATTGAAAAGCCTTTTTGTGTTTTTGTGTAAAACATCAGAAAGCGCAACCATCGTTATTTCTGAATTATATTTAATTATATCATACGGGTTATATGTACATACGGATAGGATCAGATAAAAGGTGGTTGGCTGGCATACCAAAGTATAAATGATTTTGATTTGATTTGAAAGTGAGCATTACCAAGGGCGTAACTTTTATCTGACGCTGACTGTACCAATTTAAGTCGAATCCCTCGACTAGTTTCAGCCACATACATCAGGAAGAGTGAGATGCGAGAAAGAGAAAGAAAGAAAATGTATTTATTTTAACGAGAGAGACAGAGTATAGTCCCTCACGTAACGAGTATAAAATAATTAAAATGTCTACATGGTTTCGTTTCATAATAAAAATGAGTTATTTTTGTTACATCCGCTTATATTTGTCTACTGCTGAAAGGCCCTTTCCTAATTGCTTTCAACGGGGACATTTTTACATGATTTTAAATAAGGATCTATACTAATATTATTACAGACTTATGTTGAACATTTTGGAGGGAAAAGTAGAGGGACGAAGAGGAAGGGGTCGGCCAAGAATAAGTTACATGAGTCAGATAAAAGATAGGGTCGGTGTCGTGTCGTATAAAGGTATAAGTTGGTAGCCGACTGCAGACATCACCAGCAAACCACACGTCACCGCATCACTACTGGTTTGTATGTATTTCTATGAAATTAAATTCGTAGTGGGCGACATGAAGCTAGCTTCGCGTCGCCGAGCAACAGACGGCGAAGTGTCATGATGACGTTAGGCGGCGACGTGTGGTCTGCTGCTGCTGTCTGCAGTCGGCTACCAACCTAAGGAGGTGTGCCTTATACCTTAAGGAGGTGAAGGAGGCTGTATTGGATAGGGGCCGATGGAGGGAGTTGCACCTGTTACACTCACAAGAGCACCGCTCTTAAATTAATGATGATGATGACTACACTAATATTATAAAGAGGAAAGATTTGATTGTTTGTAACGAATAGGCTCCGAAACCGCTGAACCGATTTCAAAAATTCTTTTACTAATGGAAAGCTAATTTATCAGTCCGTGACATAGGCTTATCCCTCATATTTTATCCCTGTATTCCCACGGGAACGGGAACTACGCGGGGCGCTAGTATATATTATAAAATAAACCTGAAGAGTTTGATTTAACGCGATTATTTCTAGAACTACTGGTTCGAAATGACAAAATATTTGTTGCAAACTTATCAAGGAAGGCTATAGGCTATATAACATCACGCCATGACCAATAGGAGAAGAGCTAACGCGGGGAACAGCTTATAATCTGCTGTATCTTTAAAATTAAAACTTTTGCTACCATTAATGCAATTAATATAATCTGTAAGAGAGAGAGACGTTATTCTAAAGTGGGATCTTACTTTTAAAAAATACGTAATTAACAATTTTCAGCGTATGTTTTTAAATATTAATACTGATTAAAATAACGTGGAAATGGAATGACAGAATGATGTTTTTATTTATATGTACTTATTTTATATTTTTACATAATATACCAGACTTTACACCAGACCAACGTCAGTATTTTACGTGGACCGTATTTTTCGCAGCCCAGAGGGTATACGACGTTTTTGGTTAAACCAAATTTTGGACTTTTGAGGGCTCTAACTACCCGTAACGACTGTCGATGATGTTAGTACGGCAACTGGGACTGAGGGCTTAATTGACATCATCTATTGAAGTAATTCAATAGTTACATTAATTTAAATTATTTTTCGTATAAATACTTAATTTTAAATATGAATTATGTATTATAAGGCAGTGGAAGTGACAGATTTGAGTCCTCTTACTAATATCGTCGGTGGCAGGTCCTTTGTGAATTCGTCTAATACCTGGAAATAACAAATATTTTATGATTATTAGTCCCAAACTAAGTAATGCTTGTATTATACTAGAACGCGATGTGGTTATATCTCTTTTACTAGAATAACGGGAATCGAACAGTCGTAAAATTTAACATAGCATGTTGCTACTAACAACACCAATTGGTCATCGCTCGTAAAGAAAGCTACAGGGTGAGAATATATGAGTATATTTTTTGGGGGAAAAACTTGCAATCCAATATTTATGATAGTATTCCTTCCCTAACAAAAAAAAGGTGATTTGAACCCCACATAATCGGAATCACCTGGAGTTCTGTCCATACGTGGGGTACGTAGTTTCTTTCCAACGGAAATAAGATGGTAGTGTTATTACCTTCAAATAATGTTCGCAGACCAACTGATCGTCGGGCGCGGCGGGCGGCGGCGGCGGAAGCTGCACGAACGTCACGGCCGTCTCGGGACCGCTACGCTGCTTTATTATGTTGTTAACACTGCACAAGTAGAGGGAACAATGTTCGACAAGAATTCAAGATTATTCGCTGAGAACTGTTTTAGATGGCGAATTATGGACTACTGGCGGCGTCTGGCGATTTAACCCGCGTGGTTCCCGTTCCCGTGGGAATACGAGGATAAAATATAGCCTATATTACTCAGGGTGAATGTAGCTTTCTAATGATGAAAGAATTATTGAAATCGGTTCTGTAATTTCGGAGCCTATCCAAATTTACGTTACAAACAAATTTTTCCTCTTTCATAATATTAGTGTAAATTTTGCACGAGCCAATGATTGGGACAATGCACTGAGCTAATCCACTTCGCACCTGAGTCCCGTGAAACACATGATCTTGCGTCGATTTGAGCCTGTCTCCCAATGGCCAAAGACAGTAACAAACATTGGTTTTGTAGCCCGTTTTAGAAAACAAAAAAATGTGAGCATCTGTCTCCTAAGAACATTTAATAAAGCGGCCGTCTAGTTTCTCAAAACCAAATATTTTTTCACGATAAGTAACGTATAAAGTACTCACGTTTGTAAATAACTGAGCGGTATCCTCTGGTATATACTAGTTTCGTCATCCGTCGACCATCGCCTGTTCTCCTCCAGTTTAGGCCATTCTTGTACCTGTTGATTGTTGAACAAGTTGTATATATCGCCTGCCGCATGAGTGTTTCTCGCACATTTGAATTTTGAACGTATTCGAAGGAAATTACCGAGTTTAATATTAACTGATTTATTAACCTGTGTAAATGGGCTAGCGAACCAGATCGGTGAGGCGATTAGGTGAAATTTGACCCGTGTAATTCGTCGCTTTTACGTTAAAGGAAAACATCGTTCAGAAACAGCCGCCTGCTCAGAAATTCTAAGGTTTTGTAGTCTCTGACCAAGCCATACTCGACCTGTGGTTGACTAAGATCTGATCGCGCTCATTCAAAGTAGGGGGAGTTCGAAATGAGGATATTGGAACTACATATAAGAGCTGATGATGACGAAACCCTTCGTAATACTCACAATATGCGCAGTAGCGTTAATCCTGAGTAACTTGAGCAGCTCCTGCAGCCGTTGGTCGAGCGGGCGGTCTGTCGGAACTGGCAGCGCCGGCGCCGGCTCGCCCACCGGGAACGTGCGCCCGGCCTCTGGGTATAGAGAACATGTACTATTTAGAGAACAACTTCTATATAATCTTCCGGATATAAAGAACATCAGTGAAGTATTGAGGTGAGTCAAGTTGTAATTTAAACAGCATATTGTGTTGTATAAAGCCGCGAACCCACCGCCATGCACGCTACGCCCACGGTCCACGGCCACGCCATCGTGTAGGGCATTATGGCAATTCGAGCTATGTAGTGTTGAATATAGTCGGGTCTTTTTCTATCGTTTCGGATCGTATAGTGTGGTGTCAAATCGATTTGAGTGCTACTCGCATTGAGCTCTGTTGTGTCATGACTTGTTGTGATAAGTATGATGTCTTCTTGGTTTGTATAGTGTCGAGTCGCATCGAATCGTGTCGAGTTTTTCGAGTTGTATTTTATATCATATCCCAATACCTACCATGTATAAGCGTATGCGCACTCTGATCAGGCACAGTATACAGCCTCAGCCTTAAGTGTTGCCACCCTCTAGCTGACCGTACGACGGCGGCGAGCTGCAGCGCGAACAGACCGCACACGGTGAACGCTTCGCACGACGACGGACGCAGCACGTCCACTACCCACACGTCTATGTACTTTAGGGAGGGGGATTTACTGCAAATGAATATAAAAAAGTACGTGTAATTAATGATTGATAAATATCCTTTTCAACACACTGGCTCATAAAGGGGCTCTTATTTGTGCAAAAACAGTTGAATAATGACACGCTTGATTCATTTAAATTGTTTAGTTTTAAAATAGTTTCGATACCAAAAATAATCGTGTCCATACAATTTAAAAACAAACTTCAACTATGTTGCCTTACTTTTGGTAGGTCTATGGTCGATTCCATTCATTCAATCATTCGTTTTTTTTTTTAATAAGTATATTCTTTTAATCTATGGCCGATCACCATTGTTGTGTTGGATGCGCGCGAATAGAAAAACTGTTTATTTATTAGCGAAAAATTATAATTTCTTCGCAAATGTGTTGAAAAACGTTGTATGGTACACGCGTGTATTGATGATTACTATCCTCGGCTATCTTCAGACCCTCGCCTGACGGCTCGGGCCTCAATAGCGCCTCGGAAGTAATCACCAACTTACCTCGCTTCTACCATAAATAACTATAGTTTATAAAATTACAGTGATAACTTTTCTTACAACTTTGCAATTCATGTAATACACTGAACTACACAATTTTAATTCTCAATTTGTCGAATAATTTACGCGTATGTATTTAGATTTATAAAAATTAAATATACTTTTAGAATCTTTCCTTAACTTGTAAAAGTTTTAAAAAGTTATCTTCAAGAAAGTAAGCTAAAATTTTGTGTACACATTTATTTATAATAACAATAACAAAGAGACATTAATCAATCCAAAATGGCGGCCCCCCAAAGATGGCGGACAAATTCCTTATTAATGCAACTAGGTTAACAATTAAAAACTTTTTTTGGCATTTTATATTAGTTTAAATTTCTAGGTCACTTCCGTAGGTGCGTTTCAAACCTACAACTCCAATGGACGCTACATAAGATCATCTCGCGTAGATGTAAATGGCCCATGATGATGATGACTATTACATTATCAATACTATAATATCTTACCGTTCAACAGCCTTCATATCGAGATTATGGAAGTGCCTGCACAGACACACATTCTTATTGATACACAACACGTCCGAGACGATGCGCGTGTACTCGTGCGCGCTGAGCTGCGCGTGCGCGTTGGGCCGGCATGGGAAAATACTCGCTCCGTTTTCTAGCTCAAACTGTTCCGTTTTGTAGGGGGATGATGAGCTGGAAAGATAGATAGATATATTGAGATTAAAACATTGACGGTATGTTGAATTTTGTTTTTATGGGGTACCATAATGTTATTTCGAAGTTTTTTAAAAGTAATTTTTAAAATTTTATGAAATTTAATATAAGTGACAACTTGACTACAGTTTAACATTTTAAGTCAAAACATATACACACGGTGAAAACTTTTGATGAAAGAGATATTGGAATTAACCATATTTATATAATTATAATATTAGGTGTATATTAAGTAAAAGGAAAAGGACTACACAAAATTCATTAGAAAATGGAAAAGCAACGAAAGGAAAAGTAAAACATAATATTACCATTGAAGTGTTCGTGTAAATCAAAGAAATCAATAAAGAATAGTACATACTCCCTAAAAAAGTCCCTGGGCGTGGCACTATCCCTGAACCCTAGCAGCACGGTATCGGGCCTCATGGCCCCGAGCCCCGCCAGGCGCGCGAGCTGCGCGGCGCCGCCCCGCACGGAGTCGGCCAGCGCCAGCTCCACGAAGGCCTTCACGCGCAGGTGGTCCACCAGGCGCAGCCAGCACGGGTGCTCGGGGGACAGCGGGTCGCCCGCCGACAGGCAGCCTACTCGCACGTGGCCCACCACGAACAGCCCGCCCTGCACACGAAAGGGGGTTGTTAAGAGTTGTGATGGAAACCCCACTCCCACAAAGACTCCACTTCCCATCTGACCCTACATCATATCCGTCTCAACTTCCCATCCGACCCCACTCCCATATCTGACATCCCATCCACCCCACATCCTATCCGACCTCACTTCCCATCCGACCCAACTTCCCATCCGACCCCACTTCCCATCCGACCCCACTTCCCATCCGAACCCACTTCCCATCCGAACCCACTTCCTATCCGACCCCACTTCCTATCCGACCCCACTTCCCATCCGAACCCACTTCCTATCCGACCCCACTTCCTATCCGACCCCACTTCCCATCCGACCCCACTTCCTATCCGACCCCACTTCCAAACCGCACCCAATTCCCATCCGACCCCACTTCCCATCCGACCCCACTTCCCAACCGAACCCACTTCCTATCCGACCCCACTTCCTATCCGACCCCACTTCCTATCCGACCCCACTTCCTATGCGACCCCACTTCCCATCCGACTCCGCTACCCATCTGACCCCACTTCCCATCCGACCCCACTTCCTATCCGACCCCACTTCCCATCCGACACCACTTCCTATCCGACCCCTCTTCCCATCCGAACCAACTTCCCATCCAACCCCACTTACTATCCAACCCCACTTCCTATCCGACCCACTTCCTATCCAACACCACTTCCTATCCGACCCCACTTCCTATCCGACCCCACTTCCTATCCGACCCCACTTCCTATCCGACCCCACTTCCAAACCGCACCCAATTCCCATCCGACCCCACTTACCATACGACCCCACTTCCCATCCGACCCCACTTCCCATCCGAACCCACTTGCCATCCGACCCCACTTCCTATCCGAACCCACTTCCTATCCGACCCAACTTCCTATCCGACCCCACTTCCCATCCAACCCCACATCCTATCCGACCCGACTTCCAAACCGCACCCAATTCCCATCCGACCCCACTTAGCATACGACCCCTCTTCCCATCCGACCCCACTTCCCATCCGAACCCACTTCCCATCCGAACCCACTTCCTATCCGACCCCACTTCCTATCCGACCCCACTTCCTATCCGACCCCACTTCCCATCCGAACCCACTTCTTATCCGACCCCACTTCCTATCCGACCCCACTTCCCATCCGACCCCACTTCCCATCCGACCCCACTTCCTATCCGATCACACTTTCCTATCCGACCCCACTTCCAAACCGCACCCGCTTCCCATCCGACCCTACTTCCTATCTGACCCCACTTATCCGACAACACTTTCAAACCACACCCGCTTCCCATCCGACCCCAGTTCCTATCCGACCCCACTACCTATCCGACCCCACTTACTATCCGACCCCACTTCCCATCCGAACCCACTTGCCATCCGACCCCACTTCCTATCCGACCCCACTTCCTATCCGACTCCACTTCCTATCCGACCCACTTCCTACCCGACCCCACTTCCTATCCGACCCCACTTCCTATGCGACCCCACTTCCCATCCGACTCTGCTACCCATCTGACCCCACTTCCCATCCGACCACACTTCCTATCCGACCCCACTTCCCATCCGACTTCACTTCCCATCCGACCCCAGTTCCTATCCGACCCCACTACCTAACCGACCCCACTTCCTATCCGACCCAACTTCCTATCCGACCCAACTTCCTATCCGACCCCACTTCCTATCCAACCCCACTTCCCATCCGACCCTACTTCCTATCTGACCACACTTCTTATCCGACAACACTTCCAAACCACACCCGCTTCCCATCCGAGCCCACTTCCTATCCGACCCCACTTCCTATCCGACCCCACTTCCTATCCGACCCCACTTCCCATCCGAACCCACTTCCTATCCGACCCCACTTCCTATCCGACCCCACTTCCCATCCGACCCCACTTCCCATCCGACCCCACTTCCTATCCGATCACTTTCCTATCCGACCCCACTTCCAAACCGCACCCGCTTCCCATCCGACCCTACTTCCTATCTGACCCCACTTATCCGACAACACTTTCAAACCACACCCGCTTCCCATCCGAACCCACTTCCCATCCGACCCCAGTTCCTATCCGAACTCACTACCTATCCGACCCCACTTCCTATCCGACCCCACTTGCCATCCGAACCCACTTGCCATCCGACCCCACTTCCTATCCGACCCCACTTCCTATCCGACTCCACTTCCTATCCGACCCACTTCCTATCCGACCCCACTTCCTATCCGACCCCACTTCCTATGCGACCCCACTTCCCATCCGACTCTGCTACCCATCTGACCCCACTTCCCATCCGACCCCACTTCCTATCCGACCCCACTTCCCATCCGACTTCACTTCCCATCCGACCCCAGTTCCTATCCGACCCCACTACCTAACCGACCCCACTTCCTATCCGACCCAACTTCCTATCCGACCCAACTTCCTATCCGACCCCACTTCCTATCCAACCCCACTTCCCATCCGACCCTACTTCCTATCTGACCCCACTTCTTATCCGACAACACTTCCAAACCACACCCGCTTCCCATCCGACCCCACTTCCTATCCGACCCCACTTCCTATCCGACCCAACTTCCCATTCAACCCAACTCCCATACCTGCAGCCCATCCACCTCACATCCTATCCAACCCCACTTCCTATCCGACCCACTTCCTATCCAACACCACTTCCTATCCGACCCCACTTCCCATCCGACCCTACTTCCTATCTGGCTTCACTTCCCATCCGACCCCAGTTCCTATCCGACCCCACTTCCTATCCGACCCCACTTCCTATCCGACCCCTCTTCCCATCCGAACCCACTTCCCATCCAATACCACTTCCTATCCAACACCACTTCCTATCCGACCCCACTTCCTATCCGACCCCACTTCCTATCCGACCCCACTTCCCATCCGACCCCTCTTCCCATCCGAACAGACTTCCCATCCGACCCCACTTCCTATCCAACCCCACTTCCTATCCGACCCACTTCCTATCCAACACCACTTCCTATCCGACCCCACTTCCTATCCGACCCCACTTCCCATCCGACCCCACTTCCTATCCGACCCCACTTTCCATCCAACCCCACTTCCCATCCGACCCTACTCCTATCTGACCCCACTTATCCGACAACACTTCCAAACTACACCCGCTTCCCATCCGACCCCACTTCCTATCCGACCCAACTTCCCATTCGACCCAACTCCCATACCTGCAGCCCATCCACCTCACATCCAATCTAACCCCACTTCTCAACTGATCCCACTTACAAACTGATCCCGCTTCGACCCGACTCCCATATCTGACATCCCATCCACCCCACTTCCTATCCGACCTCACTTCCTATCCGACCCCACTTCCAAACCGCACTCGCTTCCCATCCAACCCTTCTTCCAAACCGCACCCGCTTCCCATCCGACCCCACTTCCCATCCGACTCCACTTCCCATCCGAACCCACTTCCCATCCAATACCACTTCCTATCCAACACCACTTCCTATCCGACCCCACTTCCTATCCGACCCCACTTCCTATCCGACCCCACTTCCCATCCGACCCCTCTTCCCATCCGAACAGACTTCCCATCCGACCCCACTTCCTATCCAACCCCACTTCCTATCCGACCCACTTCCTATCCAACACCACATCCTATCCGACCCCACTTCCTATCCGACCCCACTTCCCATCCGACCCCACTTCCTATCCGACCCCACTTTCCATCCAACCCCACTTCCCATCCGACCCTACTCCTATCTGACCCCACTTATCCGACAACACTTCCAAACTACACCCGCTTCCCATCCGACCCCACTTCCTATCCGACCCAACTTCCCATTCGACCCAACTCCCATACCTGCAGCCCATCCACCTCACATCCAATCTAACCCCACTTCTCAACTGATCCCACTTACAAACTGATCCCGCTTCGACCCGACTCCCATATCTGACATCCCATCCACCCCACTTCCTATCCGACCTCACTTCCTATCCGACCCCACTTCCAAACCGCACTCGCTTCCCATCCAACCCTTCTTCCAAACCGCACCCGCTTCCCATCCGACCCCACTTCCCATCCGACTCCACTTCCTATCCGGCCCCACTTCCTATCCGTCCCCACTTCCCATCCGACCCCACTTCCCATCAGACCCCACTTCCCATCCGACCCCACTTCCTAACCGGCCCCACTTTCCTATCCGACCCGACTTATCCGACCCCACTTCCCATCCAACCCCACTTCCCATCCGACCCCACTTCCCAACCGAACCCACTTCCTATCCGACCCCACTTCCCATCCGACCCCACTTCCTATCCGACCCCACTTCCCATCCGACACCACTTCCTATCCGACCCCTCTTCCCATCCGAACCCACTTCCCATCCAACCCCACTTACTATCCGACCCCACTTCCCATCCAACCCCACTTCCCATCCGACCCTACTTCCTATCTGACCCCACTTATCCGACAACACTTCCAAACTACACCCGCTTCCCATCCGACCCCACTTCCTATCCGACCCAACTTCCCATTCGAACCAACTCCCATACCTGCAGCCCATCCACCTCACATCCAATCTAACCCCACTTCTCAACTGATCCCACTTACAAACTGATCCCGCTTCGACCCGACTCCCATATCTGACATCCCATCTGAAGTAAACAACAAGGTAGCTTGATTCAGACTGATTTATTAAATAGCATCGCCTACCCACATAACAAATAATTATTAACAATACATTACATCTTCCCCTTAAATTAAATTATAATATATAAAAATACAAGATAAGGCATAATATTATATTATTTGTTTATAAGATAATTTATGCATATTTATCATTCAATACATTCTATTAATTACTAAATAACCGACATTCTATACACATATCTTTTTTTTTTTTTTTCAAAAGAGATGGATAGTGGCCGTTCATACTATACTTATACTTACATAAAACTAAGGACATAATTGAAAAGTTTCATAAAATTAAAATTGTTCAATACTAGGAAGTATATTATCTAGTTACAGGACTACTTATGTACATTATCACAAGTATTGTACAAGAATAACTATTAAGTAAGTATAAGTATGTTATAACATTTAAATGTATATTATATATTTTTAGGTTAATTGCTAACATAATCAATTTTAATCAATATAAACATTTATTTTAAGTTCTTAAGTTTTTTATTATATTAGGTTTGATATTAGGTTATCCATTTTCATTTTATTAAACTTAATATTAATTTACTATCTACTTATAGGAGCCTATTGAAGATTTATGTACTTATTATTTTTATTTTATTTTTATTTATATATATTTAGTACTTACACTTTTAATTGAGTTTTTTAATTATTTTATTCACTAAACAATTAGATTGTACATTATACTACTAGTTACGTGTTTAAGACAACATGCACTCGCTAAGAATGATATTATTATATTATTAGAATTTAATTATTGCGTATGCAGGTTTTTATCTTTTTCCTAGCCTCCGTTGCAGCTGTCCTGTTAGAGAGTTGCGGATACGACATGTTAGGTGATTTCTCCGGCTCGTCAAGGTCGGTACTGCAGTCTGTGCTCGCACACGACCCATATTTGTCTGAGTCGTCCCCTTCAACAGGATCATCGTTACATACCGTCTCATCGAACACCGTCGTGGGACTCGGAGATGTTGGGAGTTTTATCAGGTGCTTCCTGTTCCTACGTAAAACCCTCCCGGTGCAATCCCTTATGAAATAGGAGCGGGGTTGGTGTGCGCGGGAGCACACGCGGGCCGAGCGCCGCGCGCCGCCGTCCGCCGTCACCACCTCGTCACCGGGCTCCAACTCCGGCAGGGCTCGCGCTCGACTGTCATACCATTGCTTGCTTTTTTCATGTTTCTGCAGTATGTTTTTGTAATCTGTCGAGTTGTCACGATCCGGCTGTAGTTTATTAGGGTGCGAGGGAAGACGGGTATTAAGTCTCCTCCCCATAAGGAGTCGTGCCGGGCTTACTGTGCCATCTCTAGGTGTTGATCTATAATTTAATAAAGCTAAATAAAAGTCATTGCCTGACTTGGAACATTTAATTAATAATTCTTTGACAGTGCGTACAGTGCGTTCGCTCCGACCGTTGGATTGCGGATAATTTGGGGATGACGTCGTATGATTAAATCCCCAAGTCTGAGCGAAACTTCTAAATTCCTTGGATGCATATGCGAGTCCATTGTCAGTGACTAACTCTCGGGGTATACCATGTCTTGCGAACTGTTCTTTAATTGCTGTGATAACTTGTTTAGAACTTATTGTCGATAACAAACTCACCTCCACATAGTTAGTAAAATAGTCTATTAATATCAAGTAATACTTTTTTCCATATTCAAAAATATCCGAGCCTAGTTTGTTCCATGGCAGTTGCGGGATATCATGTGATAGCATCGGCTCGGGCTGCGGGCGCGCTCGATGCTCTGCGCAGACGCGACACCGGCGCACCGTGCGCTCCACGTCCCGCGACATGCCCGCCCAGAACATGACGTCACGTGCACGTCTTTTACATCGGTCGATGCCCAGGTGTCCTTCGTGCACGCGCGACAACATCTCTTCTCTAAGTTCGCTCGGTATGAACACTAAATCCTTACAAAATAATATCCCATCAGCGTACTCGAAACACTCCCTGTAACTCCAGTACTGTCGGACACATTCATCAGTTTCATATTTATTTGCTGGCCACCCATTCTGAATGTATTCTAATAATTTGTTGCATTCATAATTATTACTAGTGAATTTCTTTATATTATTGAGTCTTTCATCACTCATACTTATATTTTGTATGAGAAAACAAGTTTGTTCCTCTATCTCTTCACAGAGGTTACTTTGTAACCGTTCAGGAAGAGGTGCCCGCGATAATGCATCCGCGACAAACATGTATTTGCCTGGCTTGTAAACGACAGTAAAATCGTATCTCTGCACTCGCAGCATCATGCGCTGTAATCTGGCCGGAACCGAGTCTAAAGATTTCTTAAAAAGTGCCTCTAAGGGTTTGTGGTCCGTTTCAACTACAACGTCACTTTTACCAAATATGTATTGATGAAATCTTTCAAGTGCAAACACTATGGCCAGCATCTCCTTTTCAATTTGTGCGTACCTCTGTTGAGTATCAGTGAGTGTGGAGGAGGCGAACTCAACGGGCCGGCCCGCCTGCAGCAGCACAGCGCCCAGAGCGTACGAGCTCGCGTCCACCGAGAGCACGGCGGGCTCGTGCGTTGCAAACAGCGCCAACACCGGCGCGCTGCACAGCGCCCGCTTTAACTCGTTTACTACACTCTCCTCGCACTCACCCCAACACCATTCATTGTTTTTTTTAAGAAGGTTTCGCAACGGACTTACTAACTGCGAATAATTAGAAATAAATTTGCTTACATAATTAACCATTCCTAGAAATCGTTCAAGATCCTGCCTGTCTTTCGGGCTAGGCATCTCTGTTATAGCTTTCAGTTTTGTATGATCTATTGACATACCCTGCGAGTTAAAAGTGTGACCTAAGTATGTGACCTGCCTTACACCAAATTCACACTTTTCACGATTAAACTTTATCCCAACTTGCCGCGCCCGGTCAAGGAGCGCTTTTAGACGACTGTCATGTTGCTCAACCGTGCTTCCCCAGATTATGACGTCATCGACGAATGAGTCAACGCCCTCCAGGTCCTCAAGAAGCTGCCTTATTTTAGCATGAAATATTTCTGATGCTGAATTTATACCGTATGGTAATCGCAAAAATTGGAACCTGCCAAACGGTGTGCCGAACGTGCACAGGTCTGCACTATCATCATCCAGCTCCACCATCCAAAAACCTGATTTAGCGTCTAACTTACTGAAAAACTGCGCATCCTTTAGCTTAGAAGCTATTTCGGTTAAAGTAGGCAACGGGTAGTGCTGTCGCCGGATGCCCTTGTTCAGGGGTCGAGGGTCGAGGCACACCCGGAGACTGCCATCTTTTTTCGCAGCAACTACAATACTGTTGACCCACGCTGTTGGGTGCGATACCTTTCTTATCACTCCCAGTTTTTCCATACGATTCAACTCTTTTTGTAGTTGGTTCCTAACCCCCAAGGGTATCTTTCTGACAGGACAGATACAAGGAGTAACATCACTTAATAATGGAATCCTATACTGACCAGGTAGTTTACCCAATCCCTTAAATAAATCATCATAGTTACTGTCATTCAAACATATTGTAAAAATTCTCTTTATTAAGCCTAGTGTCTCGAGTGCATGTTTTCCTAAAATACTTTCACATACTTGATTAGAAATAATAAATTTTAAATAATATTCACTTTGTTTATAAACCACTTTTATAATCATAGAACCTAATATTGACAAATAATTACCGCAAAATGATTTCGCTCGTATGTTTTCATTCGACAAATCAGACAAGGATAGTCCCAGTTTTATAAAGTTTTCTTTGGACAATACATTTAGGTCAGAACCAGTGTCTAATTTAAATAAAACATTTGAATTACATTTTGGTAAATACAAAGTTTCGAACCACTTATTATTATTACTGTTCGTTATGGAATCCACACACTCGATCATAGTAATGTAATATAACTCACCGGAGTCCTCGTCGCTGTCCTCAATAATTTCACACACTTTGTTATTTCTAGCGCGACACATCACTTTATAATGACCTTTTAATCCACATAAATAGCATTTTACCCTTTTAGCCGCACACTTATCACCTCCCGCGCACTGTTCACTACCGCAAGCGCCGCACCGCCGCCTGCCAGCCGGACCGGACGCGCCGGCGCCCGCGGCCCCGCCGCCGCCGGTGCTCGCGCCGAGGCTGCCGGCGCCCGTGACGCGCCCGCGCGCCGCGCTCGCGCCACGTCCGCCACTGAATGACCTAGCTCCCCGCTGGTAACCTCGTGTCCTCCATAATCCATCCACGGCCACGGTTTTGACCTCAGTTTTGACACCCTCAATCTGCCGGCTTTCATCCATGGATATCTCGTTGGCCTGGCAAATTTTCACCGCCCTTTCCAGGGTTAGATCGTCGGCCCTCAACAACCGATCCCGTAGGGCACTGTCAACCACTCCGCAGACTATTCTGTCTCGAACCAAGCTGTCCTCCAGTTGTTCAAACTCGCATTGTTGGCTAAGGAGTTTAAGAGCGGTGACATATTCGCCTATACTCTCACCGCATTCCTGATTTCGCATAAAAAATTTAAAACGCACCATTATAATGTTTGTTTTCGTGCCGAAGTAATCACTAAATGCGTCAATTAATTTATCGACATCTTCGCGATCCGTTTCCGATTTGAACTTTAAGGTTAAGTATATGTCATACCCTTCAGGACCGATTAAGTTTATTAACACTCCCGACGCTTTTAAAAATATTTGAAATTGACGTAGCCACCTCCGCCACGTGTCGGCCCGACACGATGGTCCACCTTCCAGGGTTAATTCAGCAGGAGGTCTCGCGTGCTCCATTATATAATATTTGTTGCAATGTTTTAATATATACTTGAGTAAAATTAAGTGAGATTCGCCGTAACTAAACAATTTAATTTATTAACTTTCACTTCACCGCTGTCACCATGAAGTAAACAACAAGGTAGCTTGATTCAGACTGATTTATTAAATAGCATCGCCTACCCACATAACAAATAATTATTAACAATACATTACACCATCCACCCCACTTCCTATCCGACCCCACTTCCAAACCGCACCCGCTTCCCATCCAACCCTTCTTCCAAACCGCACCCGCTTCCCATCCGACCCCACTTCCCATCCGACACCACTTCCTATCCGGCCCCACTTCCTATCCGTCCCCACTTCCCATCCGACCCCACTTCCCATCAGACCCCACTTCCCATCCGACCCCACTTCCTAACCGGCCCCACTTTCCTATCCGACCCGACTTATCCGACCCCACTTCCCATCCAACCCCACTTCCTATCCAACCCCACTTCCTATCCGACCCCACTTCCTATCCGACCCCACTTCCTATGCGACCCCACTTCCCAAACGACCCCACTTCCTAACCGGCCCCACTTTCCTATCCGACCCGACTTATCCGACCCCACTTCCCATCCAACCCCACTTCCCATCCAACCCCACTTCCTATCCAACCCCACTTCCTATCCGACCCCACTCCTATCCGACCCCTTCCTATGCGACCCCACTTCCCATCCGACCCCACTTCCCATCCGACCCCACTTCCAAACCGCACCCGCTTCCCATCTGACCCCACTTCCCATCCGTCCCCACTTTCCATCCGACCCTACTTCCCATCCGACCCCACTTTCCAACCGACCCCACTTCCTATCCGACCCCACTTCCTATCCGACCCCACTTCCTATCCGACCCCACTTCCCATCCGACCCCACTTCCAAACCGCACCCACTTCATATCCGACCCCACTTCCCATCCGACCCCACTTCCCATCCGACCCCACTTCCTATCCGACCCCACTTTCCATCCGACCCCACTTCCCATCCGACCCCACTTTCCATCCGATCCCACTTCCCATCTGACCCAACATCAAATTCGACCCCACTTCCCAACCGACCCCACTTTCCCATCCGACCCCACTTCCCATCCGACCCCACTTCCTATCCGACCCCACTTCCCAACCAACCCCACTTTCCATCCGACCCCACTTCCAATCCAACCCCACTTCCTTATATGACCCCACTTCCAAACCGCACCACTTCCCATCCGACCCACTTCCTATCCGACCCCACTATATCCGAACCGACTTCCCATCCGACCCCATTTCCCCATCCGACCCCGCTTCCCCATCTGATCCCATTCCCATATCTGACATCCTATCCGATCCCACTCTTCCATCATATTGACCTATCCGATCCCACTCCCCAATACAACCCCACTGTCCCATCCGATCCCACTCCCCCTTCAGATCCCACTGTTCCATTTGATTCCAAACAACTGCCACATCGAACGCCACTCCTCTATGCAACCCCACTGTCCTATCCGATCCGACCCCCACTGATTTTTACCTTTTTCTGATCGTTGACGAAGTCTATGAGCGGCGCGGACTGGCGCGGCGAGGCGACCAGCAACAACATCTGCGGCCGCCAGAACTTGACGTGCTCCCGGCGAGGATCTAGGAGGAGCAGGTACTTGCGAACCTGGTCAACATATGGGGGAATTGACTTTTAATAACATAACATAAACATAATTCATTACATCATTTCTTTAAAGTAACTGACCCCTAACTAAGTTCGAGATTTGTATCTAGGGTATCAGAAACTACGCACACACTCATTCACACACACACCCAGACCGAGACAAACATGTTGTGGCTCCAATTTTCAAATAAATATCACAAACTAAGCGAAAAAATGTCGAGTTATGTGGTTTGAGCAAGCGAATTCTTGAGCAAGAAGAAGACGATAGAGCGTGGGGAGCATTTAGTCTTCTTCTTGATGCCATTTGTACTGTAAGTAAATGATGATATTTTATATCATTATCAAAAGCTAACGCTGACAAGGTAAAAAATATCCTCGCTGAGATCATAATTTCTTCATTTTCCTTGTTAATGTTGATAAGATCGTGTAGGGACCTGGTGGAAGATGAGCGCCTGGCTGAGACTGCCCCAGCCGGGCTCGGCGGCGGCGGGCGACAGCACGTGCAGCGCCAGCACCAGCGCCAGCGCCGCGGCCGCGCACACGGCGCCGGCGCCGGGCCGCACGCCGAACACGGCGCCCGCGCACCCCGCCAGCCCCAGCACGCACGTGCCCCACGAGAACCGCTTGAACGTCGGCCTGCGCACGGGGAACACATTCACACACGGCGCTCCTCGTCAAATGGGACTACCATCTCCCGAGAGCCGAGAGCTCCTGCGCCTGCAACTCATAAGATTCACAGTAACAAATGAGTTGCTTGGCATGTTTTCCCCATTTTTTAGGGGAATTTATCCAAATTTAGCCCAAAAATATTTTGACGTTTTTTCGCGCTGTTTTGACGAACTCTATAGACTTTTGACGTGTCTCATCGGTTCTGACATTTCAAAGCAGATTTAGAGCAAATAAGTATTCCACATTTTTTGTGGTAATTTACCCGAATTTAGCCCATAAATATTTTGTCGTTTTGTCGCGCTGTTTTGACGGATTCTATAGACTTTTGACGTATCTCATCAATTCTGACATTTCAAGTGGATTTGGAGCAAATAAGTTTTCCCCATTTTTTGGGTAGTTTACCCGATTTTTGCGTCTGATGGGACCCGATCTGGTAGTCCAGTCGGGTAGTGTACAATAAATAATGATACTACTTACCTAAAATTAGGTGCCGAAGCCAATTCCAGGCCTAGACAAGCGAGGTTGATGGCGAAGTAGCTGGTGATGAAGAGCACCGAGTTGACTTGCGCGATGGCGTTGAGCGAGTCCGCGAACACTCCCAGTTGGACCAGGAACCAGGACACCAGGACTGCTAGCACCGGATTGCCCGTGTGTGAGATCATTGGACGCAGGAGGAAACCTGTGGAATAAAAATTTATAAGAAATAGGATAAGACTAAATTAAACATTTTGTTCTTGTACAACGTTATTTGCCTTGACCGTCAATCGAACCTTTGGATAGCAGGCAGGTAAATTTTATATCCGGTCCACACGAGACAAACATAGGTCGCCATGTGTTCGTACAAATAAAGTTTCATGTGCTGGTATGCACAGCTGTAACTCACCATAAATATTATCCTTAGCTAAAGCTTCAAGCACTCGTGAAGCACCGATCAAATTCGATAACCCAGCTGAGAATGTTGCCATTAGCATACCTAAAACAGACAAATATTTTTTGGCTATTATTATTATTCAATCTAAGAGGATAGTTAGAACCTACCCGGTATTTTAAATACCAAAAAAGACCTAAAAAAATCTAAATTCTAGATATTTTTTTGCTGCAAACTGCCCAATTGTGATGGTTTTTTAGCTAGTACAAAAATAGATAAGAATTTTACCAATACATGTGATTTTATAAATTCTTTGTCATCATCATCATCAGCTCATACATCATTATATCCTTCACCGAGGGACTCTATCCTACCCTGAATTAGGGCGAAATCCTTGGTAATAAAGATTACTTTGACTTATTAGTTACATATTCATTTATTTGCTTAAACTTATGTATTTACAGGGGTAGATGGTTACTTTTACAATAATTTTTCTTCAGATACTTTTAAATCCAGACTCACCAACAGCAACAAAAGGCGGCCACACGTTAATAGGCAGGAGATACACGTAGTTATTCTGCAGTAGGTCCCTGGCGCACGTGGCGGCCGTTAGAGTGCTCACTGCCACGTAGCACACCGCCGTGAACAGCAGCGCAGAGAGCGTGCCGAATGGGATGCTCCGGGACGGGTTTTTTAGTTCACCTGGGGAGAGAGAGGGTTTTTATAGTGTTTCTGATGCTTGGATAGTCTGAAAATATGCAGGGTGGCCCAAATAGATAGGTCAGTATGTTTCATGACCTTCAAGTACAGTTACTCACCAAGTAAAGTTAGTTTTGTCTCTTTCTTCTTTATATCAAGTGACAAAGACAAAACATGTAAGTTACTTAAAGATAGTGAAATTGGGCCTAATACTAATAAATAATTGCCCCACTAACCACTCATATTAGCGCCGGCCATGACGCCCGTGACCCCCGTGAACAGCACCCCGAACACGGAGCCGAAGTCCACGAGCTGTCCGGCGGGCGTGGTGTAGTCGCGTCCGTACGCCGGGTACAGGTTCGACACCAGCGTCTCGCGGCTGAGGCCCGTGTAGTTGTACTGGGTGCGGTTGTCCAGGTGGTTCGTGTCGGGTTTGTCTATCTGGAAAATTGTGAGAAAATCAAATCAAAAATTATTTATTCAGGTTGGCCTCAAAGAGTTCAATAATTTTAAAATATATTACCGAACTTGCAAAATATAATTTAAATATGGCCGTAACTTTCAACCCGCATGCAGTGCGGACAGAAGGGCATATTTAGGGGGTCGCTAAGGTGAAAATTAGCGCAATGCGCCATGCGCCTAGGTGTAGAACTGGAAATTAAAACTGGAAAACAAATTGTGCTCAACTATCCAGGCCGGCGGTAGAGCAGTCGGTACATACTATTATCATCATTTATCTATTTTTTTTATTTCATTCAAACCCCTTACCAAGCCAGGCGCAGTAACAAAGAAGCTGAGTATGGCGGAGCCCATGCACACGACGATGGTGAACCATATGGCGAGGCTGGTCTTGGCGAAGAGCTGCGCGCCGGCCAGCGACACGCACAGCCCGGCGGCATTCAGCGCCGAGCGGTACAGCAGGCGGTACCACCAGCCGTCGGGCAGGCCGGCCGCAGAGCCTACCAGGTAGCCTGGGAACAGAGGGGGAATATTGATGATTTCATTTAGCCGTCCGGCAAGCTGGTAAGGTAACCTGGCGGGAATATTGGCTATTAGCTAGGAAGCTAAAGCCGGGCGGCATTGCCGAATAGGTAACCTGGGAAGAGGGAAATATTTAATACTATAAGCAGTTGTTTACGCTTTGTCAAAGTTGAATTGGAATAATACATTGGCTAATTGGAAATGGGTTTTAAATTTTTTAGTAATTTTAGGATTGAAGTAGGTATAACATTTGTTAGTCCTTTTTTGCTTGCAACTTTGCTAGTAACATCTGTGTGTACAATAAAAAAAAACATAATAAAAAATAATTTCTGTCTACTACAAGATCCAGGTAAATCGGTCCAGCCGGCCTAGCATGACCGTGCGTATCGATAAATGATAAAAATTAAATATGGCGGCTATTTCCATCGTATTTTGACAGTTGGATAGTGTTTTATCGTTATATCTATCGCGTTTTTGAAGTCATGCTAGCCCGGCTGGAGTGTTTATGTGTATGGTATACCATCATCGGTTACAAATTTTATAATATTAATAGGAAATACCAGCAAAATATAAAATAACCCTTATCCCCTCACCATTAGGTCCAAAGTTCTCGACCAGTGCTTCAGTGCAGGCCGATATACAGAGAGCGCTGGACACTACATTGGCGAAGAAGAACAACGTGCCGATAGCGCCACCGAATTCTGGACCTAATGTCCTACTTATCATGACTGAAATTACGTTGAGAATGTTATTGGTATCAAAGAACTGACTGCGAATCATATGGATGCTGATTCAATTACCGTGTGAAGTAAATGAAACCACGAAAAACATTTTGATTACACAAATCAAAATGTTTTACGTGGTCTGGGTGTGTGATTGAGTGAATGTGTAGTTTGTACCCTAACTGTATGTTGATACCCTAAATAAAGGAGTCACTTATTATTGCTTGATTATGTTAAAGATAGATACCAGAGACAAATCAAACTAATCATTTTCCCTCTATAGTATTTATTTATTCAACTCAATAAATATTTTAAAATGGAGTATCGGTATTGTTCTTTACAATCGCGACAATATTTAACAATAGTAAACCAATTGTATGTTTATGTGCATTGTTCGAGACAGAAATTGAATTAAAAAGGATACAATAAACGCCCCCTCCTTCAACAGCACCGTTGGTACAGATAGCGCATATGGAAGTGACTGTGAAATACACTATTAGGTACGCTAGCCCGAACTGCGCTAGGGTCACTAAGAGTCCTGCATTGCCTACGAGGTAACCTGGAAAAAAAGAAAATATATAATATTTTATTTATCTAGTATAATATTTTAGTTATCTCGTAAGGATTTTGGGATGAAAAGTCTCTTGTGTGTACTTCTGGAATCCTGAATAAAAGGATCACAAAAACTGAATTCAATCAGTCCAGTAGTTTTTACGCGAAAGAGTAACAAATATCAATACATCCTCACAAAATTTCGCAAGTGCGTTCAGCAAACTCATAATTGACTGTAAAAAATGATTTTTTTTAATAGAATGTATTAAGAAGTCAGCTTTATAATTTCATAAACGAGTACAATAATTAGGTATATACCTATATTCTGTAAGTTACTAAGTATATAAATATAACTTCTGGAACCTAATTACAATAATTTATGTATCAATTACCTATAATATTATGTAGTTATTACCACACCAACCACATAATAGCAACAACAGCTGTGTAATAGTTATCTGAACAAATAGCACATGTGTTTATGAATCACTAGCAGCGCCCCGCGGCTTCACCCGCGTAGTTCCCGTTCCCGTGGGAATTTTGGGATAAAAAGTATCCTATGTGTTATTCTGATGTATAAGCAAGATTATTGTAAAGTTTCATTAAAATCCATTCAGTAGTTTTTGCGTGAAAGAGTAACAAACATCCATACATACAAACTTTCGCCTTTATAATATTAGTAGGAAGTAGGATTTTGCGATAATTCATATTGTACTCAGATTTTAATGAAGGAATTTCTGCACATATTTATGTTGACATATTATGATATTTGGTGACAAGTTAAACTAACAAAATTATTCACGGTTAAAGCTCGGTCGTAGTTCACAGATAATATCGTTGACGTTGACCTGTAGCTTCTATCTCTGTCGCTCCTGCGTAAATTATAATGCGTCCTGCTCACCATTGCATCCGAGCGAGCGGGACGCATTATAATTTACATACGATATTTCATATGAATTACGACCTGACGAGATAGTGACAGAGATAGATAGCTACAGGTCAACGTACGAGATTCTCTGTGAATTACGATCGGGCTACAGCACTGAGCTATGAGAGTTATCAAAATCAGCTAATTTCGAGGCGAACTAGCGCACGAAGGATTCCGTACAAAAAAAACGTTGTAAGGGAGGGCTCTAGCCTTAAATATTTATTCCAATTTGTTTTAGTATTTTTGTTATAGCGGCATCAAAATACTTCTCTGTTAAAATTTCAACTGTCAATCCATCAAATTCATGAAATATTAGCCAGACGGACAGACTGACAGACAGCGAAGTTTTAGTAATAAAGCCCTATTTTTATCCTTAGGGCCTATTTCACGATCTTCAAGTAAAGTTTCGAGTAGCGACTCGCAAGTTTTGTCTTTGTCACTTGATATAAAGTACGAAAGAGACAACACTCACTTTACTTGGTGAGTAACTGTACTTGAAGATCGTGAAATAGGCCCTTAGTGTACGGAACCCTAATAATGACTCTAAAAAAAATCCATGTGACGTAGAAAATAGCAAATTTTGCAACAGTCAACACCAATTGACCCGATAATTCAAGGTCGAAGCACTATCAAATTAAATAACAACAGTGCTTGACCGAAAGTGACCAATTGCGATATAAATGTCGCAATTGACAACACAATTTGAACTCTACAGTGGAAGGAAATTGAGTTCTGATTTGGATTTGACGCTTTGTTTTTGCCAATTGGGTGCTAAAGGGAGGAAATTGTTTAATGGTTTTTTTGTGGTATTTCCCGTTTAGTCATATTAAAACAGTGTGTTCAATCCAGAGAAAAACTAACTGAATGCTAAACTTCAATAAGTTCCGTTTTTGTTCGTTATGTGAAGGTTGCCTAGCCCTTTTTTATTTATTTTATTTAATAACTAGCTGTGCTTCGCGGTTTTGCATATCCCGTGAGGGTTATAGTTTAATAAAAAGTGTGATATCCCTGGTATTATGAGCTCCACCACAATTCGACTTAAATAGGTCCAGTCATTCATGATTTACAATTATGGTGACTAGCCCAACTTTGATTTAAAATCTAGATTTTATTTCTTGATTTTATTAATTGAATAAACTCACCCATTCGTATAAATATAAGTGCACTAAACATAGACAGCACAACGGGACAGAACACACCAGCGAATGTTCCCACTTTCTTGATCCCGGGACGGTCCGCGCGGAACTCTCCGAATTCCACATATCCTGAAAAATAACAAATTCCATTTTTAAAATAATTTAGTTTGGGTCTTAAAGAAGCATTTATAAACTCCAAACCGATTCGGAAATTGCATCAGTTGAGAAGAATCGGCAAGAAACTCTGACAAGTATTTTGTTAAATAAAATCCCTATCCAGTCCTAAGCTAAGCAAACCTTTTACTATAGATAAGAGACAACAGATAGGGGCATAATTATAATACGTACATTTGGAAAACACATTTAAAATACGTAAAAAACACTGAGACAGACATGTTCGTTGTTCATGCGCTAAACTCTGTCTCTGAGTGGAATTTGAACCCGTAATGTTTAGCTTAAATAAGTAATTCAATGGATTTCTTACTATATAACTCTTCTCGTATCTCAGCCAGAAACTTTTCGTCCATTTTGTAAAACTTTATATAAGTAAATTAAAGTATACAAAACAACACATGTGACACGTAATAACGCTACATTGACACTGAGTCTACAATAACAATTATTATCGATATTTTTAATTTGTTTAAAAATATTATGTAAACATTATGTAGTAAACAATGTTGCATTCGTTCTCATTAAATGGAAGAGTAAATCTACACAATACAGATATTATTATAGAGAGACCTTGCGGTTCGCTTTTAAAAAAATCAAATAATGAAATTTCTTTCCCAAAAAAATTCTTTAAAGAAAACCTTGTCCTGACAATTACGGACCGGGAACAAGTGGCTTAATTAACGTGTTTTCTGTAGCGTGCAGAAAGCACGTTAATAATTTTTGTGTCAAAAGACATCATAAAATTAAAATTCACTTGGTTAACGGCTAGCCTATACTATTAATTATGACGATGTCAGGCGTTGGTTGACCGAATAGGCCGCAAATAATCCGCTTTTAGCACTGGGCTATGAGTAGCCCAGTGCTAACAGCGGATTATTTGTGTGCTCACACTTCGGTTTGCAGTATGATGCGTGAACGTACATTTGTGAATATTCCCGCTTCGGTTTAAAGTGATGCGTCAGTATAAGTATCTCCTACCACCATTGTTGGTGCCTTTGTCGCATGATAACTAACAACATTAGTATCTCACCTTCACCAGCCGGCCTGTTCACCGGCTGCGACCTCCCGAACCTCATCCTCAGTTTGTTCATGAGGCCGGGCACGCGCGGCGAGTTCACGCTCGGGGACAGCGGGTCCAACGTCTCCGCCATTGTTGGTCCCTTTGTCGCTGTAAAAGTAATAATTGTTATTTATAATCTTATACTAGCGGCGCCCTGCGGTTACACCCGCGTAGTTCCCGTTCCCGAATATAGGGATAAAATTATGGTAAAAACCTTCCCACTGAATCGCTCTATCTATTAAAACCGACCGCATCCAAATCCGTTGCGTAGTTTTAAAGATCTAAGCATACATAGGGACAGAGAAAGCGACTTTGTTTTTTACTATGAATTGATTATAAATATGTTTTTTTTAAACATCAACATCAGTCAGCATACAATATATTCCAAAAGTGAATACAAACATCTGGGGGCACGGCAGTGCCCCCCGCCAAGTCGAGCGCGAAGCAAACACTGCCGTACCATCCTTTACAGGAACCCTTTCGCCGCATTTTCAGGCCCCTATTTGAGAACCTCTGGATAAGCCCAGAACGCTGAAATTTTCGTCATCCAGTAAGCTATCCAATCACATACTTAAAATAAAATTTCAAGTCTGTAGGTCATTTAGTTCCGAAGTTAAGCGAATGCAATGTTTCGTATTTATGACAGACACTCACTCACTCACTCACTCACTCACTCACTCACTCATGATCATCAAAATAGAACTAGTACTTCCCATAAACCTAGAGAGCTGAAATTTGGTACAGAGTTAGGGTTTAATGGCCACATAAAGGGAAAACTATAAAAACTAGGATAATCGAACGGGAACGGGAATTATACAGGAACGGGAACGGGAATTGTAACTCAAGAACGGCTATACTGATTTGGCTGGAAATTGGTGGGGAGGTAGCTTAGAACCAGGAAAAGGACAAAGGATACCTTTAATCCCGAAATTCCCACGGGATTGGGGATGGGAATTTAAAAATCAAGAACGGCTGAATTGATTTGGCTTAAAATTGGTGGGGTGGTAGCTTAGAACCAGGAAAAGGACGTAGGATACGTATAATCCCGAAATTCCCACGGGATTGGGAACGGGAATTTATAACTCAAGAACGGCTCAACTGATTTAGCTAAAAATTGGTGGGGTGGTTGCTGAGAACCAGGAAAAGGACGTAGGATACGTATAATCCCGAAATTCCCACGGGACTGGGAACGGGAATATATAACTCAAGAACGGCTCAACTGATTTGGCTGAAAATTGGTGGGGAGATAGCTTAAAACCTTGAGAAGAACATAGAATACTTTTAATCTCGAAATTCCCACGGGATTGGGAACGGGAATTTATAGCTCAAGAACGGCTGAATTGATTTGGCTGAAAATTTGTGGGGAGGTAGCTTAGAACCAGGAGAAGCACATAGGATACTTTTTATCCCGAAATTCCCACGGAAACGTGAACGGGAACTACGCGGGTGAAATTGCGGGGCGCTTAGTAATAAAATACTACTCCTAAAAAGAAAAAAATGTGTCAAATAAGAAAATCTAATAAAAAAAAACAATATAAACACGTTTCAACAAAAATAAATGAAATCCCACCAAAAACATTCTGTAAAAAACTAGCCAAGTCTCGATGGAGCTGCTTGTTTATCCCTAAAAAGTAATGAAATCTAGACAAAGTCGTACCAAGTCTAAGGTTCCTTACTGCGATTTCTTTATTATTATAGTTAATGTTGTGTGACTTGGCCGTTGAACATTGTTTAAAACGTTAGTAGTGGGTACAAGTCAATTTTGTTTACACGTAATGTTGTAACATTATTAAAATACGCAGTTTTATCAAGCCTACAATGACTGGATATTGAATCAACGTTTTTCAAGTGGCAATTTTCTATCGTCAATGGGTAGCGGTTCTGGCGACAGATTGGTGCAATAGTGTCATGGAGCACCTAGTTTTGTACCCTTGTGTACAGTTGTGTACTTGTGTTCAGTGTATCCTTCAACGGCCAAGTCACACACCATTAACTATAATAATAAAGAAATCGCAGTAAGGAACCTTAGACTTGGTACGACTTTGTCTAGATTTCATTACTTTTTAGGGATAAACAAGCAGCTCCATCGAGACTTGGCTAGTTTTTTACAGAATGTTTTTGGTGGGATATATTTTATACCAAAAAGACGCATATTTGTCTCACTATTAGGCAAAGATCAAATGAGGCCAATTGAACTTTTTATTTAATGCGGTGAAAATGCATAGAACTGCATACCACCGTAAGCCGAGATTGGGAGGGCCCGTAGGGGGCCGTAGGGGGCATGTAGGGCTCTCCCAGCCAGAAGAGCTGCGCCTACTCACTAAAAACACAGCAACTTCCATCTGCGTTACATTGGTGTGCCGTAGGATCCCGAGGGGGATTTCTACTACGGCACTCCAACGCCGGGCCCGCACTAAAGGCGGCGCCCCACTCCTTGAGAGGACCTCTCCGGAAGGAGACCAATTGAACTTGGATCAAACTATAGCTACATAAAGTACAGGTAGTATATAACATTCATAGGTAAGTATAATAAAATAATTAATGATAATAATTAATCATTGTATTATTAGAAATGTTCTATAAAACAATGGATAACTAGAATAACTACTTAATTGTTCTAGTGCACCTATAATAAGGTAATTCAAAACATAACCTGTTGCAGCGTGGGGAACAAGGGCTAGTGTACTCTCACTCATAATTTTAGTGCAATTCTAAAGTTAGAAACATTAGGGTTAATAAATTATTTATTTATTTATAAATTACTAGTGGCGTCTCGCGGTTTCACCCGCGTGGTTCCCGTTCCCGTGGGAATACGGGGATAAAATATAGCCTATGTTACTCAGGGTGAATATAACTTTCTAATGGTGAAAGAATTTATGAAATTGGTGCAGTACTTTTTGATTTTATTAGTTACATACAAAAATACAAATCCTTCCTCTTTATAATATTAGTGTAGATAAATTATAGCACAATACTGGTGACTGAGTTCTGGTCCTCAAAAATATATGAGTCAACATGCAAAGAAGAATAAGAATGGTTGTTGTATAGTTTTAGCATTAAAGGTTTTTTAATAGTTGATATATGGCCTCAGTATCTAAGGTTAAAGTTGCACCGTTGTATCTTGGTACTGGGTTCAAATTCTAATGAATTATAATAATAATAATAATAAGGCCGCAGGGCACCTTTGAGGCGGGGTGTCGGGGAGTAGCGACCCCGCGGACCTGACGCGCTCCCGGGGGAGGTCACCATTCCTCACCTCCGCTCGCCTTCACTGGCCGGCGGAGTGAACACTGACGAGGAACAGGTCCCCCACCTCCGTGCTTGCCTTCATTGGCCGGCCGGAGTGGAGCCTGGAGACTCAACTTTTTGCCCCAAACAAACCAGATCTGTTAGCTTTATTAAATACTACATTGGTGTTTAGTAATGCTATCAATATGGAGTTTGGGGTTGATAAGTGTGCAGTCGTTCATGTAAATCGAGGGAAGGTTGTAAATTCTTTGAATTTACAACTCTCAGAGACGATGAATCTCAGATGTCTCTCGGAAGACGAAACCTACAAATATCTTGGTATGGCGGAGGCATTAGGTATTGACAGTGGAGGTATAAAACAATCGGTGAAGGTAAGATTTTTTGGTCGGTTGACAAAAGTTCTGAACAGTCTTTTGTCAGGTGGCAACAAAGTTCGTGCCTTCAATGGTTGGGTTATGCCTCTACTGACTTATACCTTCGGCATACTAAGATGGACTCAAACCGAATTAGACGCCCTGGATAGAAAGGTTCGTCAACTATTAACATCGCATCGCATGTTGCACCCACGTTCTTCGGTCATGAGGTTGTATATCCCACGAAAATGTGGTGGTCGTGGCTTTTTAAATGCTAAGACTATGCATAATCGTGAGATAAGCAACCTTAGAGACTACTTCTTACGTGCTAGGTGTCGCATTCACTGTGATGTAGTGGCAGTTGATAAAAATCTAACACCTCTTTCATTGGCAACCGAGAACTGGCGTAAACCTCTGGTGCTTAGCACTGAGGATCGCACGAACGTGTGGAAGAGCAAGGAGCTACACGGCCGGTTCTACAAAGCCCTCACGGGGCCTGATGTAGACCTGCTGGCGTCGGTGAACTGGTTACGTTTTGGTGACCTTTTTGGGGAAACCGAGGGTTTTGCCTGTGCAATTGCGGACGAAGTTATCAAGACGAACAACTACCGGAAGTACATCCTAAAGGACGGTACGGTCGACATCTGTCGGGCATGCCGCCGTCCTTGCGAGTCACTTAGGCATGTTATTTCTGGTTGTTCTCATCTTGCTAACGGAGAGTATTTGCATAGACATAACCTAGTAGCCAGAATCATCCATCAGCAACTTGCTCTTCGACATGGTCTTGTAGATTCTGAGGTTCCGTACTATAAGTATGTACCGGCGTCGGTTCTTGAAAACGGTCATTCCATTCTCTATTGGGACCGGTCTATCATCACAGATAGGACTATTGTTGCCAATAAGCCTGACATTGTGCTGGTAGACCGGGTAGCAAGACGAGCAATACTTGTTGACATCACTGTTCCACATGACGAGAATCTCGTGAAAGCTGAAAAGGATAAGCTAAGTAAATACTTAGACTTATCTCACGAGATTACCGCCATGTGGGACGTTGATTCAACAATTATTGTACCGATAGTTGTGAGTGCGAATGGTCTGATAGCAAAAAGCCTCGACCAACATCTTAAGAGGCTTTCGCTCGACGGTTGGATCAAGGGGCAGATACAGAAGGCAGTGATTTTGGACACGGCACGTATCGTGAGGAGGTTCCTGTCTCTGCAGCCCTAACCGCCGGTAGTTTGGGCCCTGCCCCGCTACTGGCGGCATTCTATTTTTTAAGTTTTTATTGTATATTTTGTTTTTATTTTTTATAAACGTATATTGTAAAAACTTAAAAAATAAGATAATAAATGTATATATGAATAATAATAAGGCCGCAGGGCACCTTTGAGGCGGGGTGTCGGGGAGTAGCGACCCCGCGGACCTGACGCGCTCCCGGGGGAGGTCACCATTCCTCACCTCCGCTCGCCTTCACTGGCCGGCGGAGTGAACACTGACGAGGAACAGGTCCCCCACCTCCGTGCTTGCCTTCATTGGCCGGCCGGAGTGGAGCCCGCGAGAGCACTTTGGTGCTCGGAGAGTGAGAGGCGTTGCGTAAGTGGTGAGTTGGCTTAGCATGAAGCTGGACCCTCGGGCTCAGTGGATCGCGGTTTAAAACCCAGGGCGTCTGCTCCACTCTCAAAGCCGCTCGTTTCATGTTGCCCCCTTGTTGCGATTCGAGCGACTTGTTTGGGGGGCCCAGTTATAGAGCTGGCAAGTCTCCATCCGCCACTTCGTACATGTTTATAGCATTGTATCGGCGGGTGCCATAGTCCCCATAGTTCCCCAATATCCAGTCCATTAAACATCCCATTCCCATAACCCAGTCGTAGTTTTCCATATATTTGCAATAGTCCCAGCAGAACCGGGGACTGTCCTTGGATGCATTTTATAGTGTTATACAGGGATAGTCGCCGGATTGTGCATCCTTTACACAAGATTAAATATGTCAAAGGGCTTCCGTGTGTTGGCTTCGGCCCCATACTAGCCTTCCAAAAGACCGGGACTCTTTAATAGTCCCGTGAATGGAAAAGACATGACAAATAATAATAAGCATTCACTACATCATCTCATTATAGTAACTGACCCCTAACTAAGCTTGGAGCTTGTATCTAGGGTATCAGAAACTACTAAATTGAACATTCTAATTGTTTAATTTATCAATTATGTTGAATAGATGCTAAAGTAACTCTAACTGTTTGGGGGTATATTTAAATGAACATAAAAAATTGAATAATATTATATACACCTTTACAAATTTTAACTAAACAGAGAAAATTTTTAACATTATGATCAAATATACCTCCTCATATATGTAATATTAAAATTATGATATCAAGGTCAGTTCAACTACCGCCTATTGTTGTTAATGTTATCATTGAATATTTTAGACAATGTTTTTACCTTGGCATAAAGGAAATATAGTTGTTAACCATAGTTTTACCAACTTTAATGTGCTTTTTAAAAAATGTGTGTTAAAGAAAGAAAGAAAACATTTAAATGAATTTAACACTAAATGAAAAAAAAGAAAAGCAGAAAGTAGTCTCTGTCTAATCTTTACTTATTATTTAAAAAACAATAAAATATCACAAACATATTACCTATTCACCCGTTCCCGTGGGAATACGGGTATAAAATATAGCCTATGTCACGAACTGATAACTCAGCTTTCTATTTGTGAAAGAATTTTTGAAATTGGTTCAGTAGTTTGGGAGCCCATTTTTACAAACATACAACAATCAAATCTTTCCTCTTTATAATATTAGTGTAGATAGTGTAGCTGTAGACAACTGGCATTTTTTTTTAACATTAGCATAGAATAGAAAATTTTATTTTAAAGTAAAGGCATGAATTAACCTCCTACCTACATTATAATGCAGTTAAATACAAGAAGCTAATTAATATGCAAGTTTAAATTAAATTAGCAAGGTAAAAGTAATTAATTGTCAAGGATTTATTCACCATGGTTATAAGAAATGTAGTTTCTTAATGCACACATCTTTATAATAAGAACAGAACTCACTTTTTAATTAATTAAGAATATAAATAGCATTAAAAAGTAATTAAAATAATGTAAAAATTTTAATTAAAATTAACAAGAAGGTATATTTTAGCACTTACTCATAAATATATCACCCATGACTAATGGGATATAAAAAAAATAAAAACACTATTCTAAATTCAAACACAATGGCACAGAACATGAATACAGCCAGCCAGCACCGTCTTAAGAATAATAATGAGTTAATTCTATGATTCTTTCTAGTACTTTGTAGGCAGGGTTTTTTTGTACAATTTTATTGTTTAGTTACTTGCAGATAACGCGGCGGACGTTAAATCGCAACAGATCAGCATTAGACGTTTGAAATGACCTCAATAATGCGTCGCGATGACCTCATCGCACATTTTTTTAATGTTTTTTTTTTCTACACTTTGTTTAGAAAAGTTTGAAAATGGAAATAGTTAATGCAAACTGTTTGTGTTACGTTTCCGTGTTTACCGCCACAATCTTCGTGTAAGTCGGTAATAGTTACCGATTGTATTCGATTGGTATACATAACAAAGGCAAATACATATAAACACTTACCTATTGGTCTGGTTTATGTTTTGAACGCAGTACAGCTGTTTTAGGTATGGAACTTTATAAATACTTCATAGTTTTGTATGCATTATTCTTTGAATTAATCTAAAGAAATGAAGTTTATTGTGTGCGAAATAGCCTCGTTATTTACTACACAACATTTAATTTGGTACACTACACATTTAAAACAAACACTTTCTTTGCTTTTGTTGCTTTGAAATTGAATTGAAATTCATGCAAGGAAAGCAAAATAACTACGGACGGAACGGAAGGACTAGGGAAGGGACAAGTGGGAGTTTACCAAATTAATATCCGACTGGGTTGTCAATTTTTGATTATCGATAATACATTCTGTTTCTAACTTTCTACCTACGGCCAACTTACAATGGAATGGAATGTCGAAAAATACACATAGGTAATGAGCAAGCACGCGTGTATGTTTAATAGTTTTTCAATTTGTTGACGTTATATTATGTGTAGTATGGATTGTATTATGGTGATAGTTCGTACTACGAAAAAACGGAATACTATTTTGCTAATTACTCAAGTAATATACTAAAGTATATTTTATTGTAACGTTGAATCTATTTTCTCTTCTTTTACTTCCCATTTGAGATATATCTGGTTATATCCTAATCTTGTAGGAATTTTAGGATAAAAAGATCTAAGTACCTATTCTATGCTTTATTATTTGTGTTTGTGAAATAGCATAGAAAAATTGAGGTTTGGATACATTTATTGTAAAAAATGTTTAACTTATGTTTATGAAATCAAAACAAGCAGAACTGAAGGCAATTATTGTATATTATTGTTGAATATTAAAGACTTATTAAAATTAATGACTAATTAATTATTTTTTGGCGAGCATTACCCATCCCTATTTTTTATCTTAGTGACAGTGACAGTTTTAATACTTGACTTTGTTGTTTTTACGACATGACAGCTAACTGGTTTTGAAAATCCACAGATTAAAAATATTGGTAATTAAATTTTAGGGTTCCGTACCCAAACGGTAAGAACGGGATTTTTTGTCGTTTTTGGCACTGAACCTTTCCTGCGCGAGTTCGATTCGCACTTGGCCGGTTTTTTTTTGTCGTCTCACAACTGAGCAAAGGTCTCCCCCAAATAGTAACTGGGTATTTTCCTGGTTTAGTTAGATAGATCAATTCAACTATACAGGTTTTTACACCCAAGTTCTAATGTAGTCATCACACCAGTTTCCTGTGCGAAGTTAATAATTTTGTGATACACAAATATTTATTTGGGTCTGGGTGTATGTAAGAATGAGGGTGCAAAGTTTCCAATACCCTACATACAGGTATTGAACTTAGTTGTAAAATAAGAGAAAGATGATAGTCTAATCAATATAATTTAATCAAGTTGATAATTTTATTTTTCACTTACTAAGCAACTTACAAGGTAAATAAAATCCACAGAATTAGTTGAAGAAGAAAATTTATTTGTTATTTTGAAACATTTTACTTGAACTCTGGAATCATTAGTTCATTGTTTACATCAGGAAGAGACGGTAATACAATTAGTATCTGTACTTAAATATTAACTTAAAATTAAATTTTAATTTAATATTATACTAAAGTCTATCTAACGCTTCCACCATGATGATGCTGTTCCCTCTTATTACCTGGAATAACAGAAATTAACACATTTAATAAATTTCTGGTAAGGTTGTATCTCAGAACATAAACTAGCAGCGCTCAGTTTAATCCACATAGTTCTTGCTCCCATGAGAATACAAGCTAAAATTATGCAGCCGTCAGTTTTAAAATAAGGTGTTACAGTTTTTTTTTTAATGGACGGCATCATAGCTAGAGATACTCACAAATAATGTGGTTTCCTAATTGGTAAAAGTATTTTCTGTATTAGTGAAATAGATCCAGAGATTACCTCCTACACCTCTCAAACTTTATCTCATTTCTAATAATATTATAGATCGTCGCTCCCACTATTTATTGTTTACATCAGGAAGAGACGGTAATACAATTAGTATCTGTACTTAAATATTAACTTAACCCTTAACCGGAATCGTGGGTCCATTTGGACCCGACGAAAACTAAAAACCCGGTTATTTTTTAAACGCGCGCAGTTACACTTTTGCGCGCCCGTCTAATCTCGTTTTGTGGTAAGTTGAAGCAGGTGCCAAAAGATTGGTGCTTAGAATTTACTGGAAGTGGAGTTAGGGACTATTGTGGGTCCATTTGGACCCACGATTCCAAATACGTAACTTTTATGACAGTGTACACTACTGTAATTAATATTGTTATTGATATTTTTTGTAACAATTGTGTGTAATTTTACGAATAACGATATTTATGAATTGTTTTTGGATAAAAATGAGTCAGGTCCTGAACCATTTAGTGATTTTGAACCTTGATATGAAGTAAACATAGGTGAAAATGAAAATACCGCACGTGTATCACTTCCCACTGTAGTTACTCTTCATCTGATTACAATTTAGTAGAAGAAAGCGATGAAAAAGATTATTTATAGACATCCTGTACTTATTACAGAGGCAACAATAAGTTTAAATGCCAAGTAGCACCTCCAACTTGTGTTGCAGGGTCTTACATAAAATGATAAAAATGACAGTTTTTTTTTAACTTTTCATATCTCACCATTTTTTTTATTTTTGAATGATCTCATAAATAATCTTTATTTTTATTTAAGGGAAGATACACTAAACCCTGTACCTAAATTAGTTTCTTAAGATATTTTTTTATTACTTTAATTTTACATGTCAAACTTGACACTTTTAATATTTTTTTGCTGAATTTGGTTTCTATGAAGATAAGCCAAAAATATTGTATTATTTTAAAATGTTGATTACTATAACAACCTTACATGCTACAAAAAACTAGTTTCAATACACCTATAACTCCCTATAATGGTTAATAACGCTTTATTTAATAAAAATCATTATTTTAATTGGCGGGTCCATTTAGACCCACGATTCCATTTACGTCGTCCAAAATAGCGATTCCAGTTAAGGGTTAAAATTAAATTTTAATTTAATATTATACTAAAGTCTATCTAACGCAAAAAAAAAAATAAATGTCTATGTCTCCTAAACCACACAACAGACTGATGCATTTTTCAGCAATAGATAGTCATTCAACAAGCATATCTATTTAAGGTTTAGATAAACCATTTATTTTCAAAATTACTTATGATAAAGAGTTGCATTAACATATTATAAGGAAAACAATAGCAGTAAATCCTTAAACAGTAGTTTTAACATAATTAAGGAGTACTTACGACCATTCCGATGTTGTTACGGGTGCCGTCTTTGCATTCTTCTACAGATTCATCTAGTACAAGGTTCATGAAAGGATCGAAACCTCTTAGCACGCCGGTAACGCATCGTCCTGCATTCAGTTTTATAGACAGTTTTTTGTCCATAAACCTGCAATTTAAACATACAAATTACAATGAAATCTACGAATATTCATTACTTTTCCATCATTTCAACTTCCTGCAAAAGATATTCGGACTTTTTGATGCTTGAACAATCGAAAGTAAGGTTAAAGTGACGCGCTTCTAATATTTGCCAAATACATAATTTATTGACATTCTCCTTACTTTTTCAACTCTGGAGGGTGAGCCTTAGACATTTTTCTATATTAACTAGTGAAAAGTTAAAAGAAAATATTGATTTTAGCGAAAAAATCAAAATAGATAAACAAGCGGCAAACAATTCATTCACTTTTCGTCTTTAATTTTTTTTTCTATTTCTACTATAAATTCTACCAAGCAAGATTACCAACCAAACGAATCAAACCAAGCAATCTACTAAAATTGCCATTGTTATTATATACATACATACATTATAGCCATACATTTTAATTTTATATTTCTCCTTTTTCTGACCATTTAATTTATAAGTTATTTTTTATAAATAAAGTAACGATCCATGTATGAGTATAAACTTTGAAGTAAGGTAACGTATGCATTTTAAATATTTTTATTATGGATTTTTTAATAATGGTAATTATCAACAAAGAACAAGTTCCGAAACGTAAAATAAAGACGATTAGTAAAATAAATTAATAATGCCATTACTATATATATTACGAGCTAGAGGGATTTTATCTACTCTTGGCCAAAATGAAGATGTTTGAAATGTATCTATAATACTTAATAAAGTAATGTTTTATTACAAAAAAATCTATATTTTTAATATTATTTGGTATAAAAAATTAGATTTCAGAATGTTTAACTTCAGGTGCTCTTTGTCTTGCCACCAAACAAAATAAAATAAATACTAATTTTTAGTATCCTTATTTTTTAATTGTATTAAAATTATCTTTGAAAATTAAAGAGGTTCTTCGGTTTTTTTGAAAAATTAAATATTATTATTTTTTTATTTGTAATTATTGAATTGCCAGTGCGAAAAAAAATACAACTGTATAAAATTTTGTATGTAGATCAAAACTAGATAAATGTAGAACAAAGGTCGTCACATGATTTGACCGGGCTATAAGTTTTATCTCATACATGCTATCTAGAAGTACATTGTTTCTACCATACCTATATAAAAACTACCATTAATACATCAATATACCAATAGCAACAAGTACACAGCTGGGAGGATGGATGCAGTTGAGATACTCCTCCCATTCTCCAGTAAATAGCCACATTTTATTCTTCTTTACATTCGTTTTGTGTGAAAATAGAATACGTAATCAGTGAAAGTGTATTTTCGTTAAAAATGGATGAATCTGGGATTGACATGGGGTACGATTTGGCCTCTATATTGACGAACGATTATAGTGTTGACCAAAGGATTTTTGAAGAGATGACTTCGGCGCAGCAGCATCAAGACTTTATGTTCTACGAGCTCAAGTCGAAAGCGGTACCGATTACAGAAAGGTAAGTGGAAAGTTACACAAAACACGCAGCGAGGAATACGTATGTTGTTCTCGTACGTTGTAGCGATGCGAATAAGTTGGCGAATATTTTTAGATCATTATTATTGAGGCATAATATCTTCGCACATTGAATTGCTTACTATAAACTGGTCTAAACTAAGACCTAGATTATTTACCATGTTTTTTTTACTGCGGCCATAAAATTTTTTTTTATTTGGGTCAACAATGTAAACACACATTTATTATTTTTTAAATTATTTTTTTGGCTGTATCTGGTAACATTTTATTATTGAAATAAAAAATATCCCTACCCCACCCCTACCCTACTCGAATACCGGAAGTGTCACTTTCCCGCCATTTTTTACTCGTTCCTACGTGTACGTAATGTACAAACTTTTATTAGTTCTAAAAGTTTATTTTATTGAGAAAGAAAAATTCAGGGAGCTTAGACTGTCAATAAAATTGAAAAGTACATAAATTCCCTTGTTATTCTTGGTAATTAAAATACGTACGAAAGCGATAAAAATTATTGTATGTCCTAACGCGTAAATAAACAATATAGGTACAATACCTAACAATTAGATTACGAAAAGTGGCAATAGAGGCAAATTGGCGTGTCGCGACAAACGTTGTCACTAGACCTTTATTCTACCTTATTTTTGACCTAAGTAGGTATAGGTTACCTAAGGTTATCTGCTTTTGTGTTTAATTTTACGTTTTCATTTGAGGTTTCTCTAATCGAGGGAAACTAATATCACGACCCGGGTGAAATATACGACAAATATTTTAAAAATAAGTACCTATCTTAGGTAAGTTTTTTTATGTGAAGGAGTAACAAATATTCATTCATGCATAGTCATAAAAATCCAATACTTACCTCCTAAAGAAAATAATAGTACTTCGGTATTGTTCTATGTAAGTAAATCATCCCACTGGATGACTAGAGCTAAGACTACTAACTAAGAGCCTTGTCATCCAGAGGGAGATATCATTCCAATAACAATACCTCTATTGTAGGTATATTCCAAATGATATAAAAGCCAATATTAACTGAGTTATCTCAAGCCAGTCCAATCTTGAATTATCAAAACATTGCTTAAAATTTGTTCTTACTGATAAGGTTTCGGAGACAATAACCGATAATGAATTCAAATGTGCCGACCTACTGTGTTTTGTAGGTATTAATTAGTGGTTGCTAGCTGGAGTTTTACTCGCGAATATTATGTTTCCAGCCCCCCTAGCATGACTGTGCGTGATAAAATATATAGACACCACGAAATAATATCGATTTCGCGAGCATGACCAAATTAATTATGGCGTGGTACGATATGAAAAATTAAATATGGCGGCTATATTTATTATATTTTGACAGTTGGATGTCAATAAATAGCTATATCGATTTCGCGAGCATGACCAAATGTTATAAAATTAATCACATGGTAAAATTCGATATGGCGGGTATTTTTATCGAATTTTGACAGTTGGATGTCAATAAATCGCTGTATCTATCGCGTTTTCGAAGTCATGCTAGCCTAGCAGTAGATTCTCGTAATCCCATAAAATATCAGGTTTCCTGGAAACAAATTACTTCTAAATATTTTCTGCTGTTTGAAGCTGGCCGAACGCAAGTTGGTCGACGTCACATATCCTTAGAATATCTTCATAGGTGTGTGGAGGTGCCCTCACGATGTCTTCCTTTGCCGTAAGAGTATCAAATTGTACATTATCATCTCAGACGCTATTTGTCGCTAAATACTGAATAAGCCTCCCTCATACACTTCTCTGCATTCAACGAATGACTCTTATTAGCTCACACCCTTATGTCCACCTAGTTTGGGCCTCATACACTGGGCAGCACTTGATTTCCATTTGAGAACTTTTTGACCCCAAAATTTGAAACTGCTACGTGACAGAGATCGAACCGGCACCTTCACAAATAGAAATCACAGGCTTTAACCACTACACCACTGACGCTCACAATTAAGATAAAATTACAAAGTATCTCGTACAATCAACTCTTGCAAAGACACTACAAGAACACAAATATAACAATATTTTATGTCAATATAGGTAACATTAGCACGAATAAATCAAACAAATATTACAATTAAAAGTAAGTAATGACAGTTATTATCTAAACAAGAGTTCATTTATATGTTATCGAGGTAACGACGTCTGTCTTTAACTACAGACGCATGGCAACACAGCACAAAAAGTTAATTTAAATTAATTGATATTTTATTAGGGTAATTGTTGCTTGAGATAAATTAATTGTGTTCTTTAAAGGATATTATTTGTTCAAAGTGTCTTTATTATGATTGGAATAAAACATCTACTGCAGTATGTGCACTTAGTCGCTCACTTATCTTAAATACTACGCAAAGGAATTAAGATGCAGTTTATCAATAGATAGAGTAATCCAAGAGAAAGGTGATAAGTACTACATTTTTAAGTAAATATTAATTACAAGCCAATTAAAACACATGAATCCTTTCTCTACTAAAGTATTGAAAGTTCGTATAATTTTGTCAAATGGCTAAAAACAATGCAAAGCTCTTCCTTTATTGACCAAAGACAAACTTATCATGAAATTTTTATTAATTGTAAACGTTCCTTTTGATGATCATAAGTCATAAACACTGTCTGCATATTAGCATCTTTTCCAGTCTATCGCAACAATGTAATAAAGCCTTGTAAAAGTATGAGGAATATCAATCCTTCACCGGTAATCGGTAGAGCAGGAGGGTTATCATCCCCTGGCAGCAAGGGTTATCACCTGTCTGCAGTCTTCGATGAGTAATTTCACTTTCCGCTGAGGTAGGTCGGTTCCGGTTTTCGTACTAATATCATCGACAGTCGTTACGGGGAGTTAGAGCCCTCAAAAGTCTAACATTTGGTTTAGCCAAAACTGTTGTATCGCTCTCTGGATTGTGAAGGTCTGACGGCAGTCGTTTGGCGTAAAATACTGACATTCCACTAAATCTGGTTAAACTGAAAACCGACTCCAATGAGGCTTGGGGTAAAGGTTCAAAAAATGAAGAAAAAGAAGCTGGGATAGGTCTTTAGGATTCATCCGGCAAAGAACACAGTCCTAAGACAAAAAAAAAACAATTTTCAAGCAACAGACAACCCTACTACACAAGATTCTTCAATTGAACTATGTGACGTCAATAAATACTGCCATTTCATTGGTGGACAAAGCATCCACTATGCCGATCCACCAATCACAGCGAATTATTAAATTGGCAGCTCAGTATATCAATAACTCGCATTATTCTGTTACGATGTGGATAAACAATGTTTCGGTTTGTTCAATATGTAATTCATTATATCTCTGATTTTAATATGTAGGTTAATGTTTAAAACTGTCACAGGTTAATTGCCGTTTAATTTAATGAGTATGAGATTTGGATGTCAAATATGTCGATAATATTCAGGATTTGACTCTTATCAACAACGCTATTGGATGGTGTAATCATAAAAAAAAACATCAATTGCTAATGATTCATGAGATCTCAATCCGAAATCATATTTGAAAAAGTAGCAATCATCCATCGTACTACCCTCAAATTGAACCTGGCCTATGACAAAGACACCAAACCTCTATCGGTGCTGCACAAAGGACATTTTTTAATTAAAGTCAAATTTAAAATATTAACTACACTAATATGGGAGCAACTTGATTAAACAGTAAATCATGTGCTTATGTAAACAATGATAAAATTCAAAAGTCGTTTACTTTAGGCTCGACGTTTCTCAATATTTTTGTTTGGTTACCGTATCAATGCGTACGTTAAACTAATATTTGTTTTGTGGCATCTGGTCCATATTTTTATATACTTACTTACTTATTTCATGGTTCTTGATATTGGATCTCTGACTAATTAATTATTTGCACTGCTGATATTAAAAATGGTACAGTATCTATAATAAGGATGATGGGCTTTTTTGTTTTTTTTTCGTTCCCCTTGTTGTCACCAAACTGCCAAACAAAACGTTGGATCCCGTAAAAGTTTTCTATAATCCTAATATTAAACATATTAGGATTATAGAAAACTTTTCTCTAGGAAAACCATACGTAGCTCGATCCAGGACAGGATTCAAAACCTCAACTATCAGGTTGAGTCTTGTTAGTTGAGGTTTTCAAACCTCTAATGAATCATGTCGCCGCCGAAGAGTCAACAAATAAAGTAAATAAAAACCACGAAAATTTAAACAAGCAAACATACATACATTTGAAAACATAACAACAATTTTATCTCAACGTCCCGTGATATGACAAGATTATGATATGCGGCGGTTTCATTCATCAACATGGTGATCATGACAAATAAACATCACGTGGATTTTCATCCCTATCAGAGAGATAGGGACAGTTACTCACTCAGCGGACCATTTTTCTTATCAAAGGACTTAATAAAGATTGTAATACATCATCAGCAGCCTTTTTAAACATAGAAACAGAGAAATAGAATAAGATGATACCTATGTTGTGGGTAGAAAATCTAAAAAAGAAAAGATGGATTATAATATATCGGCATGGAATTAGTCGACTTGTGACTCGTTTTGTGGTCATTCATTAGTCATCATAGGACTTGGTCTACCGGGGAAGATCAAACTTTCACTAAATATCCTACGTAATATAATCCAAGACAAACAGTTGTCGAAAGTTTTGATGAGCTTTTTCATTAACTTTTAGAAATAATACATTACATTCCAATCCAACTGAGTAAATTTCACGAAGTTAGATGACGAAAAATCTGAACTCCAGATTGGAACTAAGTATGGAGTCTAAAATCGGTCAGCTAATCACCTACAATCTGATTTTCAAAACGATGACTGTGTTTGTAACCATTTAAGTTATGTTAACAATGTTACAATTCAATGATTGACAATCTTACAGCGTGTTGGCACCGACCGATTGGTTGCAATTAAATTCTAATGAACGCACATTGCACTGCATGTGTACATGGCACAAAGATAACATTTATTGGTCCCTACATGTACTGTGAAAGTGGCTCACTGATAGATCTCACTAGTGCATCATTGGTTTTCATCATTTTTAGCATCACGATTTTCAAGGATTTTGTGATTTTCATCATCGTCAATTTAAGAGCTGTTGCTCTTGTCGGTGTAACATGTGCAACTCCCTCCATCTGCCCCTATCTAAGGCGGCTTTCTTCACCTGATAATGTGATTTTCATACTAAAATAATTATTTACGAATGCAATTAAATATCCACTGCTAAACATTTCAGCACACATCACATTGTCAACTTGAGATGCAGGTTGACGACCCTTGTTTTAAGCGAATTAGTGTTTCGGAGCCCGATTTTGGGGATTTTGGGGATCTGGGCACAGGCCCCGATATGTTCTTATAGTAAAGACTCCTTCTTCTTCCTCTTACAAACATTATCCCATGTGTAATTGTCTAATTGGAGTCGGATTTCACTTTAAACCTTTGAGTATTCACTAAGCTGTTTTTAATACTTCCCTGGTATTTATAAGATCTGCCTATACCCAAAAACATGTATGCAATAAATAAATAAATTAAATAAAAATAAAAAAGCTTTATCCAGATTTTGGCGGAATGTCAGCATCATTGAAGACCTGACCATTACTGTTACTGCAATAGTGATGGTATCTTTCTGAGATAAAATTTCATTCACATATTTTGATAAATCAAGCTAATTATTGATTCGCCGGCTCGTAGTCACGTTGTGAATATCTTCAAATACGAGTTGTATTACCTTGGTTGAACGTGTTCCGTCGTTTAGCGCTCACTCACGATTCTCTTAGCACCCAATTCAATCCGGTGTTGCAATGTTTTTATCACCCATTTATTTACTTGACCTGGGTTTTTTTGGCAAAATATTTGCGTTATTGAATAGTTTTTTTTTACCAATATCCATAAACACAAATAAAGATCCTCATGACTCCCACATTATCAACGGTAATACGTTTAATAAAGAAAAAAAAAAACGATATTTATTATTGAGGTCCATTAGTCCAAGTAACATGTCATGGAGGCATTCTAATTACTGCAGTTTACACTTATCTCATCCCTAAGCGAATTTCTAAAGCCTAATAAGTATAAGTACCTTTTATACGAGTACTAGCTGCGCCCCGCGGTTTCACACGCGTAGTTCCCGTTCCCATTCCCGTGGGAATTTCGGGATGAAAAATAGATGTTGGCCGATTCTCAGACCTACTGAATATGCTCACAAAATTTCATGAGAATCGGTCAAGCCGTTTCGGAGGAGTATGGCAACGAAAACTGTGACACGAGAATTTTATATATTAGATAACTTTTAACAGAAGAAAAGTCAAGATTCTATTAACTAGGCCTCCAGGGAAACAATCAACAAACAAATTATCTCACAATACCAGTAAAGATGTAATATTAGGAACAAATTCACAGACATTGGCTAAGATAATGGATCACCGTCTACAAATCATGGGTGATGTTGGCTGGACGCCCGGCTTGGTATGTCAACGGCGCATTCCCCATTGTGTATCCGGGATTGGGAACTAATTTTGTGTTTGTACTTTAAATAATTATTAGTCCTGCTTTAAATAATTATTGATAGATCATGTTATAAAGAAATGTGTTTCAAATAGCCACAGACGAATCTAGTCAGTACCCCTTTTGCGAGATACGCAAAAGAGGTCCTCATTCTCGTCTGGCTGGCAATATTTGTAAATATATAAAACTTTATCGGCTGAGGTAAATTAACGAAATTAATTTAAAGATAGACTTTTAGGTAAACCAAAAGTTGCTACATTAAGGGCAGTCATTAATATTGTAAACGTGAAATTATGTCCCTAAAGTATGAAAGCTACTTTCCCTTGTCAAGCGTGTTCTCTGGTTCGTGTTCTAGTTTCGTTCGTGGCTGGAGACTGAAAGAAAACAACTTATTTTTATGATTATGAATAAAACTATAGTGACCCTTTAGGCCGCTTTCTATGAAGTAAAATAAAACACTTAGATTGGCCGTTTTGCAAATAATTAGTCATTCCTGAACACGCAAAGATACAGCATAAGTAATAAAATCTCTTTAATAATATATAAACAATTCTTTGCTAGTTAGCAACCGAAATCAGAGAAGAAATCTTAAAACTATATTTGTATTTACAACACGAGTTAGAATCATGTTGTATGACGACTCAAATGATGACGTATGGCTGCGATAAATACTGATATAGTTAGTATAGATGACGTTAATGAAATGAAGCTCAGCTCATGTTGCTATGACTGTGAAGAAAAAACAAAGAATGATAATATTTAGACAGGTTTGCTCTCGAGTAATTTCGATAAATCGTTTATTTGCATTCGCCATTTGTCTTTCAATTATTTTGTTAACAGAATGTTTGAATTGATTTTGTGGGATTAGTTTTTGGGATATCGCCAGAGGCGTGGAGGGAAATATTTTTAGTGAGTATCTCGCATTAAGGCGGGATAAGCCTCACATAAAACCTGGAACTTCCTCTCTTCTAAGACTCCGGAATGCATTTGCCCCAGCGTTGAAACAGAAATCCTATTTGTAATTCAGTTACGGAAAGATTAAAAAATCATATTTATGCTATGTGGAACTTTATTGATCAACCGTTGCAATATGACAATAATAGTTCTAGGATGGCAATAATACCTGCTACATTGTGTCTTTAGTTTTTTTATTCATACTTTTAGATTTATAGAGTGTCCCTAGTTATTATGTAGTTGTAGGTAGTTGAGTTTTGTTTTCGTGACGCTTTCACTTCGTCTTTACCAGTCTGCGTATCCTCAAATACAGACTGGGAAGAAATCATTTACTTAATCTAACTAAATCTTCGTTTATAATTATAATACAAATTAAGAAAACAACAGCAATCGTCTATTTTTTATGACATGTTCCAACGACGCACGTTTTATAGTTCCGCACGCGGTTCATATTGTTAAAAATATCGCGTTTAGAACCTACAAAACTGTAAAAGCATCGAGAACTGCGCAAAACATGAATCAGTTACAGCATTTCACACAAGACGAGCCCTTGAACTTGCGCGCACGCACCGAAATAGCGCGGGTAAACAGAGAGCGCGCACTTGCCAAAACCGCGCCGAACGACGCCGCGTCCAAAACATGCAGGTGTCTCTCACTTTTTTAATAAATTACTCTACAAAATAATGTTAATAAATTACACTTCAAACAATCTATTCACCATTATTTAAATACTAGCAGCGCCCCGCAGTGTCACCCGCGTAGTTCCCATTTCCGTGGGTATTTCGGGGTAATAAGTATCTTATGTGTTATTCTGATGTATAAGCTAAATTATTGTAAAGTTTCATTAAAATCCATTCAGTAGTTTTTGCGTGAAAGAGGAATAAACATCCACACATCCACACTTACAAACATTCGGCTTTATAATTAAGTAGGAAGTACTAGAATTATGTCACATTATATCCTATACCTACTACTACATAATTATTTCCATACCAGTGGTCCTTTGTCCAAATCCTAACTGAGGTGAAAATGTGGAACGTATTCATATACTCGCAGAAATCGGAGGTGTGTGAAACGCTAAAAATAGTGTTTTTGTCAACCTATATCGCCCCCCTTTGTTGCGCAAATGTCTGTACTAACCCTTCCAACCAGAAAAAACTGACCGAAAATCAAAAACTGACTTTTAAAGTCCACTACCAAAATAACTTTAAAACAAAGTTGTGCACATCTGGCGTCCGATGTCGTTGGATGCCAAATATTCACACATTTCCCTCTCCATGTCCGACACGCTTCAGTTATAACTCATACGTTTGTAATACAAAACCTCATCACTATCATATGACATTTAGTTAAATAAAACATCTCTAGAGTCTGATTCCTTAAGTAGAACTAATTTAATGGATCTTTAAATCTTTTTCGTATAATCAATCTTTAATGGCCTGGTTGACGACCTCGATGGCAGAGTGGTCACCATGCTGGACTACCATATCCTTAGGTTGTGGGGTTGATTCCTGTGCGGGGTAAATATTTGTGTGAACCACAAATGTTTGTCTCAGTCTGGGTGTGTGTGTGCGTAGTTTCTGATACCCTAGGTACAAGTTTCGAACTTAGTTAGGGGTTAGTTACTATAATGAGATGATGTAGTGAATGATTATGTAAATTTATGTATTAAAAAAAAATGGCCGTTTTTCTTAGCCTTTATTCTTTTGTTTATGCTTGGAATAGTAAAAAACAGTGAGATGTGCTTGATATGGTTACTAAAATATCAGCCAGTAGGATCTCGCTGCAAACATTGGCAGAGCGAAGGCGAAAGGTATTTGCCCTGCCAATATGCTGCTATCAGTTCAGTAATCATCATACTCGTTCCAATTATAGCTGCAATTCGATGTCCACTGCTAAACAGTCTTTTATCATTGACTTCCACAGTGACCAATCACATGTGCTCCGCATTCAACCACTCTTGTATATCCTCCTTGACGTGTCCGTCAACGGCGAGCCTCGGCTTAATGAGCTCGGTCGTGAGCTCTGACACTCTCACCACTCATGTACTATTATCATGGACAGTCGATATGGGTTAGTTCATCATCAGCTCATATATGTATGTCCCCTGGGCTCTAGCCTATCCTGAATTAAGGTATCAATCACGCTGGCCAAGTGCGGGTTGGTCGACTTCACACACAACCTTAGAATTTCTTCGCAGGTGTGCAGGTTTCCTTCGGCGTTAGAGCGTCGAATAAACGTAAATATGAATTCGAAAATTGAAAACACATTGGTACGTAACTGCGTCACCGAACGCTCTAATAACATGGCCGGTCGTTATGGATTAGTTAAATGTTCTTCTTAGGAACTCAGAACGCACAAAGAAGTCCAGGAAGAAGCATTCCAGCTTTCCAAAAAGAAAAACCCAAGTTAAAAACAAAACTATTATTGGCGTAGGCTATATAACAACACGCCACGACCAATAGGAGAGGAGCTAACGGAGGTTAAACCGCAAAGCACTGCTAATTCTTTACAAGCAAACATAGCCCAAATTAGGATATACCCAAGTGGTTACTACAACAAGATACAGACAAAAACATAATGACAGTTGGAAATCACGAACAAATACTTCAATTATATTTATTAGTATAGATTAGCGAGGTATTCAAAAGCATGCTGTATGATCGGATAGGAGTATCGGTGACTTCATATGATTGTATCTTTTTAAGGTTCCGTGTTCGTAGGATATTGATTTATTTATTTTACGCGAAAAATATACACATAGTGACATAGGTATCTTCGGATTTTCGGCGTTCGATTTTGTTTTCTTATTTTTGAGATACGTTTCTTTAAATAAATTAAAAACTGTGATAAGTATTGGTTTTATGTCAATCCGATATTAGTAATTTCTGACTTGAATAAAAAAATCAATTGCAAATAGAACATTAACCATTTTAAATTCAGTTCTAAATTCTAAGAGGAGTCTTCTATGAAAAACATGTTTTTAAAAAAAAAACATTCTAAAAAAAGTATACTTACTATTAAATTTTAATAAAATGAAAATAAAAAAAATACATTATCATTTTCATGTTAAATTAAAGTTTTATACGGCACCCTTCGCCGTCTCCGACTCACACTTGCCCAGTTTTTGTACAACCGTTAGCCTAATTCAATGGTTGTTTTACATGACCGGCTTCGTTAGACGTTCTCGCATATTGCAAATATAAACCGGTTGGTAGGATGAACTAATCCTTATGAAGCGACTGCAAGTTAAGCATTTGATATTGGTACTTTATTATGGTCTATGTTTCCTTAAGTTTTTACCAACATTTGATCGTCTAGCTAGTGGTATGTGAATGTTGAAGATACTTGTTAAGCCGGGAGTTACGTAGTATAGGTTTGATTTCGACACCTGGGAGTTACTTATTATAGGATCAGTCTGTAAGGTCCTATGTAAGGATCTCTTTTTAACTAATCAGACTGATGTTATGAGAAAGAATACTTGTTGGTAATCTCAAGCCTGTGTTGCCTGTGTGAAAATGAATAACTTATCTGAGAATCTTTTTTTTAAACTCAAGTCCAAAACAAATCCTACTAATACTTATAATAAAGACGAATATTTGTGAGTGTGGATGTTGCAGATGTTTGTTCCTCTTTTACGCAAAAACTATTGAATGGATTTAAATGAAACTTCACAATAATTTAGCTTATACATCAGAATAACACATATGATACTTTTTATCCCGAAATTCCCACGGAAACGGGAACTACGCGGGTGAAACCGCGGGGCGCTGCTAGTAACTAAATAAATACAAAAAATATCAAATCGACCAGTAGCTATAAAATAAGATAAACATAAATATAGACTTGAAAGGATATTATTTATTTTCCGACATTGATAACGTCAGTTAAGTAGATAATATTATTGATAGACAGGCCTTTCTCCAAAAGTACGCTAAAAGATATAGGAAATATGGAAATCATCTCTTATGGAAATTCAAATACAATGTATATGTATGTTTATATGATTGACTTGCTTTTTATGTAACTTACGAGTATACATATGTATATGAAATAAAGTAACTTATAAGTATATTAAAGTAATTCTGTCTGTCTGTTACGCTTCACTTTCATGCCGGCCCAAAACACCGGACCGATTTTGATGAAAATTGGTATAAAGATAGACTAGATCATGTCTTATAACCCAATATTGGAAAAGTTCCTGTGGGAGCTTATTACAAGCAAATTCAATTCATATCTTGAGGAGATTGAACCAGGCTTCTTCCGAATGAAATTCAAAGGCCTTTACGATAATTTGTCAAACCATTATTTTATTGAAACAACCTAGAATATCTGGTAACATATTATACCAGATTTCGCGGAAGATCTAAACAACGTCCATGTATACGGCACTGACATTGTCTCAGTCCAAATATGTAATGATCGCGGATACATAAAATATGATACGCGAATTGTTTTAATAAATAATATGATCAATGACTCAATAGTGACCTGAAAACTAGTTGGAACTAGCAGCTACATTTTATTTCGTACTAGCAGCGTCCCGCGGTTTCACCCGCATAGTTCCCACTCCCGTGAAATTTCGGTAATAAAATTATGCTAAAAACCTTCCTCTTGAATCACTCTATGTAGTAAAGGCAACCGCATCAAAATCTATCTCGTTTCAAAGATGTAAGCATACCCACGCAGTTTTCTTTCACGTGGACATACCGGGATAAAAGCCTATGTTACTCCATGAAAAGTAAACTATCTAATAAGTAGTGAAATAATTATTCAAATCGGTCCAGTAGTTTCGGAGCCTATTCAATGCAAACAAATCTTTCCTCTTTATAATATTAGTCTAAACACACACTCAAGAATTCTCAAGATTATTTTTGTCAACTCATATTGTCCCACTGGGTCAAAGGTCTTCCCCAAACATTTCCAACTCTCCCTCTCCTTCGCAGCCTCTCACCAACTACTGTCGAAGGCGACGAGATCATCGCGTCAACGCTTCTTTAGTTGACCGCTTTCTTGTTAAACTTTAGACATAATGAATCACTCTATTATCTCATTATTGACCCCAAAGTTCATTAACCTGTACCGAAGCATCATACCTATAATAATGTGCATAGCAAATTAAGTTTACACACAATCATACTATTAAACACAAAGGAATCGAATCTGATACTCACCTTTTGTTTGGCTGCCAGTAACCAGTGTAAAGAGAAGAGATAATAAGCAATTTACATTGACGTACAATATTTAGCTCGAATCCCTACCTCTCCCTATGCTTTTCATCTTTATCCTCCTCCTCCCATTATCTCTAATACTCTAATATAATGAAATCCGACCATAAGATTCGCATTGATCATGCGGACATGCCATCAATGTAATATTAACATATCATAACATAATCATTCACTACATCATCTCATTATAGTAACTGACCCCTAACTAAGTTCGTAACTTGTATCTAGGCTAGGGTATCAGAAACTACGCACACATTCATTCACACACACACCCAGACCGAGACAAATATTTGTGGTTCACACAAATATTATATAGTAATTAATTCAACTTAGAATGGTCTTCATTGTTTGCACCAGAATATTATAGCTCCGTGTTCATACTGATATCATTTTTTATATTCTAAGCAGCATCCCGCGGTTATACCCGCGTTAGTTCCTCTCCTATTGGTCTTATCGTAATCATAATCACAGCCTTATTATCATACTGTAGCGTAATGTTCTATAGCCTGTAGCCTTCCTTGATAAATGGGCTACCTCACACTTAAATCATTTTTCCAATCAGATTTCGTTCCGTTCATGAGATTTTCGCGTTCAAGCAACTCTTCAGTTTTATTACCTAAGTTTATTAGATATAAATACAAATAAGAATAATAGGAGTAAGTACATAATATTGAAGTATCTTCCCGTATTATAGTCCCTTATCTACACAGTGACATGTATAAGTACTGTAATGTTTTTGTTGGTCAATTAAAGTGTACATTGAGTCGATTGAGCGGCGAGTCGCGGGTCAAATGGCTGCCATGGTGTTTACTCGTGATTTTAATTGTCACACAATGAGAACAATTTCACTTTCCTCTTATTGGGTGGTCGAGTAACCTATAATCTATTCACTACTATCATTATTCACTGTTTCTTGTGTGTAGTGTTTCGCTGATATTGTGCGAATTTCGGAATCAATGTAGCATCCTATTTTCTTCGCGAACAGTCTAGTAATTTTTGGGAAATTTGGGGATGAAAAATCAATTAATTTTGTAACGATCATCTGCAATTAAAAATATATTTTGGGATAAAAAGGTTGTAGGAGTTATCTAAGTAGAGATGATGGAATAAAGGACAATTTAAAAGGATTAATATTTCCCATTTGCCTAGGGCCTAGAAAAATAATAATAATTAAAACTACACATCACATAGGTATGTGATGTTAGCAAAGAGCTACGGTACTCACTCAATATTTTATAAACATGAGCTCGTAACAATTAAAAGTTAAACAATTTGAACCGTCGCGTAACAAGAGGCTCTTTCAGATTACGTATTATAAGTGATATTCATTTCATAGTATTTTATAGAGATTAGCTCTAGCGCTGTCCAGTGAAACAGTCACAAGAATAATTTATAATTTGGAATCAACATCATCGACAGTCGTTACTGGAAACTAGAGTAGGTAGGTACTTACTCAAAAATTAAATCCAAAATATCACAATATATCGCAATATATCAAATATCGCAACACACACAAAGGACCCAAAGAAAGGTCTTATTTTGAAAAATATACCGCTTACCAGTCCATAAGACATAGGTACAAATTTTACTACCAGCCCCCCTAGCATGACTGTGTGTGATAAAATACATATATCGACACTACGAAATAATATCGCGAGCATGAACAAATGTGATAAAATTAATCACGTGGTATAATTAAATATGGCGGGTATTTTTATGATATTTTGACAGTTGGATGTTGATAAATCGCTTTATCTATCGCGTTTTCGAAGTCATGCTAGCCCGGCTGGGTTCGTAATATTATGACATGAGGTTCGAAATAAGTCTGTAAGAAATATTCTTATTTCTTACAGACTTATTTCGATTTATTTCGAAGTAAGTAGTTTCGAAAAATATTAGTGTTGGATAGCCTACGTAACGACCAATAGGACCTAACGTCGCGTTCGGTAGAACCTCGGGGCACAGCTAGTTTCAGTCACGTATATTTTTTCTTACTATTAGTATTACTATTAGTTACGATTTCTTAACTAAAGAGCTTGTGACCTTATACCAGAAACAACTTTTTTTCCGTTTATTTGGCCATTATTTACAGTGTTAATTTAGAATTATAATAAAGATGTTATCTAAAACATCTAGATGATATTACTGTATACTAATAAAAGATGTTATCATTTATCGAAGTGATATTAAAAATTTATCGTTTTTGATTCCATTAAAAAACAGGAATTATGCCGGGTTGCGCGATACATATTTGTTACTTTCTAAACATGGATCGCGTTTGAGATTACCCACACGCAAGCGATGATCAAGTCCACCGCACTGATATCATCAGTGAGAAGCCTTTGAGATCTTGCAGGCCGTTTCCTTATACAAAAAAGACATGATATATTGCTTTTGCAAATTTTAAAACCGCTATAGAGGGGGATTACTCCGTAGGGGTATCAAAATTGGTGGAAACATAGCGTAATTATTATACGACTAGCATAGAAGCTTAAAATACCGGTAGTACTTAAAATTATCCAATAATAATTTGTCTACCTACATAAATACATTTATTAAAATTACCAATACTATAAAATATTTTAAATTTATAAGGTGAAAGTTATAAAGTGTTTTTCTATGCGGGTTTAATAAATTTGTTTACGTGATAATTACGTTACTACTAGCTACATCTATTAGATTTCAGGTGGAAACTCTAGAGCGTTCGTGACAATATAAAACGTTTTGTAAAGTTACAAGTTAGTTCAAAGCGTGACCGGTAGATGGCGTTGTTATGAAAGTAGTATTTTAATATTAAATTGAGCTTTTGTTATTTTGTTTTTTTTTACAGATTTTTTTAGTAACAATATAAAGTGTTTTGATAGTTTATCCCTTTATTGACAGTTTATATTTTTTCCGTTGGGAAATGCGTAGAATCATATACCACATATGGCTGAAGGAAGGATCCCAGTAGAACTCAAACTCAAAACTCAAACTCAAAATAATTTATTGCTTTCATGTGTATACACAGGTGTTAGGTACAAAGTATTAGTAGAATCAACATGAAGCCCGGTTTGGGCACTGCAACAATAATCTTAAAATCTAGTTGTTGTTGTTGTTGTTGTTGTTGTTGTTGTTGTTGTTGTTGTAGAACATGTGTTCTCAACGCCTGAACGAAGCCTACCCACTAAAAACCCACGACTTCCGTCCACGTAACGTGGGGGTGTCGCAGGATCCCGTAGGAGTTATACTATACTCATATAATAAGCGGTTATACTTGCGTTTTCTTACTTTTCGTCATAGTCATAGTAGGTATCGCTATCGGTGCACCAAATTCAGGCAATTGAGCTGTGCATGAATAGATCAGTCAGTCACTAAAGTTTGCAAGCTACCATTAACATATCGAACATAAGGCTAAGTTTACCTGGCTAACTTAAGATTAGTCAGCTAAACATTACTTTTAGCCGAAACATTTAAAGATAAATAATACCAAAATATCAGCTAAATCCGTTCAGCGGGTTGAGCCTTCATAGATCAGTCAGTCAGTCAGTCAGCCTTTCATATAAGCGTATAAGTTTCCAATACATACTTAGGTATATAAGTAACAAAATGTCGTCTAAATGTGAGCGGTCCGGTGTAGCACACCCGAGGGCGTCTCATGCGTGTGCGCACCACACTTGACCCGGTTCTAGCGCATGTCCTTAGTCGACACCGGTCATGTGGGCTAGTAATTATACTGCTTATGGGGGATATAAAACTAGATTACAACCAGTTATATTATATTGAAGTATATAGAAAGTTTGTGGGTATAAATAGAAATAGTTAAATTAAAAGTTTTTTAAGTAGGTTGGGTAGTTTATTTTGATCAGAACTGAGGCCGCCATTGAGGTGGCCTCTCACTGGAGCCCCATAATTTAGGACTTGTCCATCGGCACGAAGAAGAAGAAGAATCAAAACTTGCACAGCTGATTTCGATTTGATGATTATTTTTATTTAGTCCCGGTTTTAGCCGTGTTATATATCCTAATCTATTGCCTTTCTCGATAAATAGTCCATTATAAATGGGATAGTCCGACACTGCTCCTAAAAACGTTTGGGGATTGTTCCATGGATGTACCTTACCTAATATTATTTTCTTTATTTACAGGTAAGATTTAAGATATCTTTGACTGCCTGCAAGTCCTACAACCAACTTATATGTGAGTAAGTTACATACAAAAGCATTTTCGTTTCAATGTTTGTCTCGGTCTGGGTGTGTGTGAATGAGTGTGTGCGTAGTTTCTGATACCCTAGATACAAGTTTAGAACTTAGTTAGGGGTCAGTTACTATAATGAGATGATGGAGTGAATGATTGAAAGAATATGTTAATTTCGCTCTCTAATTATCTACAACTAGTTGACCCAACAGTTGTGACTTATGTCATCACATTATTATGGTGTTTAAGTTTTCTTACTTTTTTAATTTTCTGCTCAACTTTCCTAATATTTTCTTACGTAAGAATCTTGTCCTGGCAATAACAAATACACCAAAGAAAGAATTAGCGAAATCGGTTCAGTCGTTCAAGCGTGATGCCGTGACCACGGGAAATAGGGATTCTTTTTTATATACTAATAGATATTCAATACCAAATAAATACTTCAAAATACATACATTTATTTGTACAGATTTTCGGGCTAACCACGCTCCCATATCATGGCGTCTTCCAAACATTATCATTATCTCTCGTCACGCTTATCAGTTTGTTGAGTTCCATCTGATCTTCATTTGATTGTGTAAATAAGTTTAGTCATTACTATGGCGACATGCAGATAAAAATATAATGTAAAAGCAACATTGTAATATATGTTACCTAGATAATTAGATTACATTTTCCTGTTTTCTTAGATTTTTCTGTTAAAATAAGTGTTTATATGTCTGTGTTGTGTCAAAAGACGGGTTTCATAGTTCATCAACTAGATTCAATTGGGATCGGACTTTAATTGCTACATAAGCTTTGACGTAGTAGGACTAACTTCCATTCGAAAGGTTCTTGGTTTAGCCCCCGTCACATACCTCTGTGTTTTAGATTTACGAATTCATAGTGTAACGTTTATTCGACGCTCTTATATGTGGCATTGAGTAACAGTGTTACTTATCGGTATTTTTTACCAATGTGTAACAGTGAAATAAGTGTACAAACAGCACTCGTTCTTTTTTGTCGGTGACCGAACCTCCGTTTATCGACGTCATAATTTCATGGGTGCCGAAATGGGAATAAACCAGAAAAAACATCAGTGTGGTTGACTCAGGTCAAACTATACGAGTAAATCAACGCAAGTGAAGCCACGTGAAACCTAAATACTAAATTCCTAATCTATTACAAACAAACCATAGCATATTAAAACCTTAAATATAAGACGAATTAAAAGCTGTCCTCCATTTTAGTTAACGAGCTGATGAATGCCATCATTAGCGGAGACATTCCTCGTGATTGGAACTGGTTCGGACTGGTTACAGCTGGTCTGGTTCAAGGGAAGAGGACGGGAGTTCAGGGTTCGGGTTTGGATTGGAATACAATTTACTATTTGCTATTTGAAAGTTGAAAATTGATTGTTTCTTTCGTGTATTCTGAATAAATGTTTCGATGAGGTACTAGTTCCTTATCAACGGTAATAGCTCCATTCGATATTTATTTGTATAGGTAAGGTACCAAAAGTTCCAAAGGATTGGGATGGACATGCTCATGAACAGATAGAAAATATCAATTGCGAGAGTAGTAGTAAAACAAGATTGTAGATCTTAAATAAGTATTTTAACTTTCCCACAGGATAAATTCGTATAAATACACCATTAATAAACAATTAATTAATAACCAATCTATTCTAGACATACAAACGTCATTTATAAAGATCACCTAATTCTGGAACACACAGACTGACAGACGTGATAAAAACTGGCCGTCACAACATGTCTAAAATAAAATAGTTATTTTGGTTGCTTTTATCGTTAAATTAAGTATCTATATATAAATATGTCGCATTTGTAACGGTTTATTCACCTTTTGAATATACGCGTTTGTCATCAGCTTTTTTCTAAATAATAAGCTTAGAATATTTAGGTCATAATCTGATATCGACCTAGTAAGAAATATAAGCAAGAAATATACCTAACATAACATAATATCATAACATAATCATTCACTACATCATCTCATTATAGTAACTGACCTCTAACTAAGTTTGAAACTTGTATCTAGGGTATCAGAAACTCCGTACACACTCATTCACACCCAGACCGAGACAAACATTTGTGGTTCACACCAAATATTCACCCCATATAACGATATAGTTATCATCCACGTTTAAACTTATTAATTAATAATATGTATTGAGTAGAATTACAAAAAATATCGCCAGACGCTCTAAGGACCCAAATTATTATGGAGGTTATTCGAAAAACTACCCATTCGGAAAACTACCATGAGTACACTAGCGGCGCCCTGCCTAGCTCCGCTAGTAGCTGTTTGACCCGGGTCCATATTGGCTCACCTAAAGTTCTTTACCCGAAAATGTTTTTCCTAACTATTTGTAGTCCGAATGATCATTCTTCCTAAAATTTTTCATCCTAAAGTTTTAATTCATACTATTTGTAGTGCTACCGACGATGCTCATAACACTCATTTTTCCGAAAATTTTAATTCATAACATCTTTAATGTAAATATATTTAAACTCCTACTGTTTTTTATCATAACGCTTTTATCCCTTAACATACTTACCATAATATTTTCACTCATGCTCAGAAAGAAACATTTACCAAGTGTAATAAAAAATATATGTGGGTAGAAGATGATATTTATAGTTTTAATGATTATTATACGACTCGTTTACGGTTATGCTTATGGCCTGGGAGTTTACCATAACCATAACTAAAGGACCAATTTGGTTCTGGCACTTCGCCGGCCGCTGCCGCGGCACGCTCGCTACGCTCGCTCGGCTCGTGCGTTGGGGTCACAGTTCTAACATAACCTAAACCAATAATTAGGAATAGGACCGATTCGTTACTGGAACTTGACTGAATGATTGGAGCAGGACTCTGGTTTTGCTCGCTCGGCTCGTGCGTTATATGTTATACCTACATGTTATGTAAAAACAAAGTTACGAAAAATTTATGTATATAATATTGATTATAATAAATAAAAATAAATCTAAACAAAAAAGATATGACTTTGAATAATAGTATGAACGATGGTTATGTTGAGAAAATATAGGAAAACAAATGTTTCGGAATTAAAACATTAGTGACAAAGATTTTAGGAGTTGCGATTGTTAGGATAAAAAATGTTAGGAAGAAAATTTTCGGATTTCCAATTATCGGAGTTGAAATTTTAGGTGAACTTTGGCGCACCCGTTTGACCCTCGTTGGCTGGTCTCCGATTGGTCTTGGCTTGACGATATTTATCGATGAAGGCTATCGTCGATAAATGGGCGTTCAGTCAGACACACAAACTTTTCATATTCCATAGACGCTTCCACTATAATAATACGGCTAATTTATCCACGCGGGGCTAATTAATCCCAGGTTTGAAACCCAAAATAAACTTTTCTTAAAACAACCTAACTCAAAGAAACATTGCAAAAAAAACGAACATTTCACGACAAGGTTGTGACGTGGCGCTGACGTCACCAACGGGTTTATATCGAGCGCATACGCACTGCCAATGGCGTACGTTGCGTTTGGACGTACTAAATACAGAGTGTGATGCAGGACGCGTCGACACCTGGTCCCGCACTTTGTTATTAGATAATATAGTGTTTGTAATGAACTGATAAATGTAATGGTCCTTAAATTATGGAATAAGGAGATGTTTGTGGTTTTAGGGGATTTAGGGGTATGGCAGGGAAGTGAAACACCCGGGGTAAATCATATTAAATGGTTTATAAGAGATTAAAACCACTATTTATTTATTACTTTGTTTTCTATACTAATATTATAAAGAGGAAAGATTTGTTTGTTTGTTTGTTTGTAATGAATAGGCTCCGAAACTACTGGACCGATTTCAAAAATTCACTAATGGAAAGCTAATTTATCAGTGCGTGACATAGGCTATATTTTATCCCCGTAATCCCACGGGAACGGGAACTACGCGGGTGAAACCGCGGGGAGCTACTAGTTAAATATAAGATAAATCGATTACTATTTAATCTTTCCTTCGGCAATTTATATCAAGTCCCATAGCTGAGTTTTTACCTGTATCTAATCTAGCTAGAACTATAGGTACTTAATTGAAACTACGCACATTCACACACATGCACATTCCATTCATGTCCCGGTAAAGATTCAGAAATAACATGAACAGAGAAGAAACAGTAAATAACTGAGAAAGCCCGAAGAGAGTTGCCATGCTATAGTTTACCTCGTGGAAATCTTCATGCCAATAAAATCAGCTAGTGGTAATACGGGGATAAAACTTAATCCTATATCCATGTAAAACCACTCCTCAAGGTCCCTTAGAGATAATCTGAAATACTATTATGCACATAAATGCACTTATTTCAATGTTCAGTTGTAAAATATTATCTATTATCTCATGGTTTTATAGTTCTCTGTTATCAGAGTTAGTTTACAGTTTTTCCTTGTATTTAACAATGTTTGCGTTGCATTTAGTCTGCTTTTTCTGTTTAATTTTAAAGTGTTTTGTGCGTGACTGTATTTTGCAGTGAAATTGACCTAAATATAGTTAGTAAAAGAAATTATGTGAAATCATGAAATGTGAATATTGTTAGAAAAAAGGCGAATTTCTGAAATAAAAAAGATAAATTAATGCCATTGTTTACTAGAAATTTTGATTTGTTGCCAGGAAAAACTTTCAAAGGTTCATACATACCCAGTGCAAATCTAGGTAAATCGCTAGATTAATAACATACACAATCCAAAAACAAACATTTGTCATACAATTTTCTGTCGAACTTGAAACCTCTTGTATTAGCTCGTGCATTTTGTGCAATACATTGTTCGTTTTTAGAATCTGACGCTTCCAACGAGACTACTTGCAAATGTGTGTGATTTGCCGGGGTCAGGGATTCGATGCGATGTCTATATAATCAAATGCATTATTTTAAAAGAAAAATACTTCCCCAAAGGTAATATACCCAGTCTTTTTGAGTCTCGCGTCATCACGCGATGTTCATGTGTGCCCTGTGAACGTAAACAAACATCAATTACTGCGATCGGGGCACGTGCTGATGTTGATGATTGCACCGTTTTATTGGTCTCTATACAATACGTCGGTCGGTCGTTATGTAGGGCTTGTCTTTGGATCACGATCGATGGTTCTAGGTGGTTAAAATAGACTGAGATAGTTCATATAGGAGTTCTAGATGGTTAAATGTGTCTGAGATAGGTTGTGTAGAGTCTGATGTGAAGTTTGAATCGAAAATTTGATTTGGAATTTTAAGAACGTTATTATAAAGAGTTCACAAAAGAAAAGTTCGTATTCACTGACATGTAAATTGATTTATTTACTGACAAAATAACTAAAAGTTAAACACCACTTTTTTACTTTCATATCACAGTCAACCATCAGTCCAATGTAAATTTTGAAAATCACTTGCTCTGATATCAAAATAGTGTCATCATATTTGGAAATGTTTCTTAAATGATGATAAAGGAGACACCTACTAAACGTTGCCAAAAGCTGTTAAAGAATTTAGGTTATGCAAATTGAAAAGTTCATCCAAACACTTGTCTTTTGCCCTTTAAATAACCACTATTATCTCCCAAAACATATGTTTTTAAACACATCAGTGTCACAAAACATGACATTCAATTTAATTTTTTCCTCACATCCTTTCATCGAGTGATAGTTGCCAAATTTTTTGCTGTGAGAACTATGAATATCAAAGTGCGCCTCTCGAATATTATCTAGGGCTTCCGGCCCAAGGTGAAGGAGGTTCCTAGCCATGGAATGATCGCTGCTCGTAATTTTAGCTTCATCCCCCGTCTGGCCGTCTGGCGACGCGATACCAATTACGTTTTCTATTTTAGACCAGAGTAGTGATGCGCGCGCGGTGAGCTGACCGCCTCTCCCATTACCGCTTTAATTATGAATAAAATACGCCATAAACGTGTTATGACCACTTGGAAAACAATATGGCGGTGACGTTTTGAAAATTTGATGTCCACTCGGTACTGTTACAGTGAATTTGAACTTTAATTTGTCGGTTTAACGATTAGAATCGTGTGTCAGTGTGTGTTATTTATTTGTGGCCAGTGTTTTGTTTTGATGCGTGTGCGCCGATCTCGCGTTTGTTTTGGACGCATCTGAGTGTGCACACTCACAGTGCGGTGTTAGAACGGATTTCTTTACATTGTTCTTTTGGCTGGTGCTCGACGGGGCCTGAGTGAAATCAACTGCACGTTTACTTCAATATTTCGTAAATAAACTGACGCAAACACCGTCTGCTTTGTGTTATACAAGTTATCGATTGATCATACTCTGTGCTATACATTATCCACAAAATTCTTTATCGTGTTATATTTTTGAGCTTTTGTTGAACATAACTGTAATCTGAATATCTGTTTTCAACGATCTTTACCTATTTTTGTGTTTCACTAACAGTTTTTCATTGAAAATAGCTTCGACCTGTCTTAAATTTTCTCAATATTTAATCAGACCTTGGCAGGATTGGCTTGTGAATCCAAACAATATATCCACTTATTGTCATTATAAGTAAAATGTCTGTTAGTAAACAAGATATGCAGTTTGCTTTTTGGCAAGTAAAGACCAATAAAAAACCCATTTACGTGCTATTCAATTACAAACTTTAAAGTTTGGTAATACAGCATATTATCCTATAAAACCGAATTAACAGATTCATCATTTGAGTAAATACCGTCTGTCAAGAACTTCCAAAGAAGTAGACGAAAGATATGTCAATAGTTAGAAAAAGGGATATTAATAGTGCACACGTGCCTATTAATAATATAACTGAATATAATAAAAAGTATGACTAACAGGATACAATAACTGAGTATCGTAATTCTAATGACAGTTACGTCCATGTTTAGGCATCTTCTTGTGTTAATGGGGGGCACCATGATACGTAGTAACTATTTAGTAATCTGTGCCATAGTACCATAGTGTAACTATACCTAACTCATAGTTTCTTAAAATTTCTTGTATACTTGTAAGCAGGAAGTTTTCTGCAAAAAGACCTCCAGTTGTTGTCGTATGTGTGTGTACTAAAATTATGTAGCCAATAAATTAAAAGACTCAACTCTACCTATCCGTAACGAGTGTATTGGTTATATTTAAGGTTATATTTAACTCAATATTTTTATCAGACTGCAGGTCTGATAAAAAATCCAAAATTGGATACTACATAATTCGTTAACTCTACGCTTAGATTTTCTAAGAACCTTACTCGCAACGATGATTTTAGTATGTGCTGACTTAAGATCGTTTACCTTAAGTTAAATATCAACCAGCTCTGCCTTCAACCAGTCCAACTTTGTAACCAGCTCAATTGACAAGTAGTTTATCTACCGATTAAGTATTAATGTTTAACTTACCACGTTAAGTGCGGCGCTGTTTACTACAGTACTCACAATTCCGTGAATGGACCAGTCTTGTAATCTTCTGCACGCCATCGTATCACGCGAACATTTTGTAACGTGGACTTTGAATGAAATTTTACGAAGGAGTTTTTATGAGTAGTTTTTAACACGAAGCTGTATCTACTGTGGTTATCTCTGTTTTCTTCTTCCTAATGTTTGTTGTATACCCAGAGTCAGTTTAATTAGATTTGGCCGAATGTTAGTATTTTACGAGGAGCGCCTCGTCAGTCCACAGTTTTTGAGATTTTTTCAAGATCATTCCTATTTTCGATGATCTTAGGAATACTATTATTATATAAGCCATTGCTGTCCCACAGTTGGGCAAAGGCCTCTTCCTCCTTCCATGACTCTCGATCTTGGACCACTTTTCTTAGAAATACTTACATTTTATTTTTACTGTATCCATATCAATAGACAGATCTAAACCGTAGTGCTTTATAAAGCACCTTGATATAATTTTACTTTTCAATAAAATCTAAGTCTCCAGTTCTATTCCACACCCAAATAAGTGAGGTCGTTGACTTAGTTAATGTTGTAAAGAAACAAGAGCCTGATACATTCTAGAAATACGTTCTAATTAAGGTCGTGTTACTACCAGTATGTCACAGGGAATCGCTTTCGGACCACCCGTATTCATAATAAAAAATACGTCTGAATTAGATATTAAAATATGATCTGCTGATGAGATAAGGTCTGGGATGAGTGGGAATATACATACATACAGTTACTTTTAAGCAATTTTGAATTCATTCGTTTAATAAACATTTTAGGTAGATTTGCTCAGTTAAAAGTTAAGTAAGATAATTAAGTCAAATTTGCTGTGATATAGGACTTTATAGAAGAAAGTCAAAGTTATTTGTTTACTTTTGTAAGTTCTCTGCCGCTATAGTATGCTAGACGACCCGGCGCGGCGTATTGATTGTTTTGTAAAAGGTGAAATTGAAAAAGTAAAAATTGGCTTTATCTCACAATCACGAAAACCCGCGTCACAAAACAAGAAATATATAAATTAGATCACATCATCGATTTGTAGTTTTATTAAAAGGAAGTTTAGTTAATATAAATCATGATCGATTGTAATGACAGTTTATTGATTTTAATCAACGACGTCCATGTTTGATAGTAAATTGATTATTCAGTATCTCTTATTAGAATTGATTTTATCGGAAAGTATCATTTTTGAAGACATTTTTATATCAATTAGATTAATTGCGCTTAGCAATGTCGCAGTTGTTTGATGCTTAACTTAATCATTATGAATATAGTCTGTAATATTTTCTACTGGGACAAAAATATGATAGTACTTATATGTAGGTACAGTCAGCGTCAGAGTTATGGAGCCCAGTTGGAAATGCTCACTTGGGTATACCAACCAAGGGAAATACCTTTGCTCTGACGCTGGCCGTATTTATACTCTTTTTTATAGTAGGTAGCTCTATTGTATTACCACCCCAACTGCTCCCTAACTAGGTTTAAGACTTGTATCGAAGGTATCAGAGACTAATAACACAAGCACTATTCAAAATAATCCAATTTCCCAAGTTTAACGGGAAATTCCAGTTAGTTACTGCAACAATAGGTATATTTTCGAGAGCTAAGCCAGTTCATCCGTTTAAGTTTATGATTCAACATTAAAAATATTTTCCACCATGTATTTACATGGCAGTGAGATGTTATCAGATAACCAGATGTCGAAACGAAATCTCGCTTATCACCGCTTTATATTTAGACCTGGTTTTCGAGGACATGTTTTTTGTAACGTTTTTGTATTTAGATTATTGTTTGACGACCCAAATGACAGATTACAGCTACAACTCCGAAAGCGCATCTCTATGTGGCATTTCTCTCCAGACAATGGCACACCTCTTAACTTGCCGTGCGTGTCCCTACACCTGCACACGTGAGGATCTTTACAAGGCCACTGATAGTGCTATATCGGTGGCCGAGTTGTGATCCTCAAAAATATATAGATAGGTGGTTGTATAAAATTTTTAGTAACAAAGTTTACTTTGACTGCAAGATTTGCCCCTCTCAAACATACAAAATATTGCAAAGGAAATAAACATTCATTAAACGACCTCGATGGCAGAGTGGTCACCATGCCGGACTGCCATTCATAAGGTTGCGGGTTCGATTCCCGTGCGGGGTGAATATTTGTGTGAACCACAAATGTTTGTCTCGGTCTGGGTGTGTGTGTGAATGTGTGTGTGTGCGTAGTTTCTGATACCCTAGATACAAGTTTCGAACTTAGTTAGGGGTCAGTTACTATAAGGAGATGATGTAGTGAATGATTATGTTATGTTATATAAATAAGTAGAGTATTTACATGGTACTACTTACGAATCGCTGTTGATATTACAAGTTAAACGTCCTCGCATTAAATTGATATTATCTACCAATTTCTTCCAATAACCCCCATCAGCTCAGTTACTGTGTCATGATGATATAAAAAATACAGTTTGTTGCATGCCAATTTGACCTTTCAGCTTGAAATAATAGAGTTGCAGTTTGGATGTAAGTAGATAGTGCTCATGGAGGATATGACACGCGACAATGGTTGCTACGCGCATGACAATTTAAAATAATTGACGCAACAGGATCGGTCACGGCTGAGATGCAACAGACAACATGTAACACTAATTTGTGTTAAAACATTGGAGTATAAACATATAAACACCCAAATGAGTGGTCATTAAACACCCAAATGAGTGATCATCATGATGGACTGCCAAGCTAAGAGATGCGTGATCGAATCTTGTGCGAAGTAAAGTGTGATCTACAAACGTTTGATTCGATGTGGATGTGTGGCATTGAATTTGGGTCCTCTGGCTTTGCAGGCAGATGCTCAGTGACTAGACTTTCGAGTTTGTGCATGTTTGATGGTGTCTTCTTATGTTCCTTAGGAAAAAGTTGCTCTTATATCTTTTTAGCATCTTGCTATCTTTGCTATTATACCCAATATGGCAATATCTGTAATTTTGTCTATACTTTCTCCATAAGGCATGGTGACTTATGACTTATGGCCTTTGTAGAACCATGCACGTGACCAATCTTACCAATCTTCTCAAGTTGACTTCTCTCCATCTATTGCTCGTTCGTTACTTAAAAACCAGACAAACCCAGATAGAGTCGGTTATAACAGCAATGTGAAAGTACAATTTTGCGTTGAATACAAATTGTAAGAATGCCTACTTTTACCATTTACTTGCCAAAAAAGTTGTCTCTACATGTTTAGGTAGTTTTATCAGCTTTTTGCCAAAAATAGACTTTCACATCTTTGTATTAGGGTGGATATTGGAGTATTTTTGGGCTTCTATCATAAATCAAATCAATTAACCTAATTATAGCCTGATTACGACCCAATATGTCATGACTATCTAGTTATCTGATTAAGAAATCTGATAAGAAAAATTTGCATCACTTTTGATAGGAATTTCTATCTTCCAGCCAACGTAGCTCTTCATAACATTAATAATGTATGGCTTACACCATAACTTTGTATACTGTGCTGTCTAAAACATGATTAATAACAATAACTCCTTCTAAATTTACCGATCAGACCCAAAAAACATAAACAAATGGTATAAACACTTAAAAATTCCGCATGGTCTTCTTAGAAGGTACGTGTTGCATCATTTGCCGGTATTTTCAGAGGCAATTTACCTGTTTGATAAGTGTCGAGGATCCGAGGCACGTTCGGCTCAAGTTATACATGTCATTAACAACTCAGTGTTGGTACTTTGACCGTCGCGAGCGCACGTTCATACCGCGCACCGCAGAACGCAATCACGTGTCGTGAATAAAAAAAACAATAACAAAACAGTGATTTTTATTAATGGATACTGACTATTGGATTGCATTATTAACGTACACGGTAAAGTCGATTTTGTTTATTTAATAATTTATTTCGTTAATGATATCGGACCGGTCAAGCGTAGCAAATAGTATACGTTATTTTCAATCGTTTTTAATTTACAATCACTTACATGTAGGTATTTAGGTTTTGTTAATATACGTTGGAATGTTATATTAATTCTAGGAACTGTGAGATTTGTAAAGTAATTTACTTGTTTTGAGTAATTAAGGTTATTTTAAACTTAAAGTATTCTAGAACATGATTACTCATATAAGTTTGAACATGCCTACATATGTATTAATTGAATTAACAAACAAACATCACCAGTGCTGTCATTTTTATAAAATAATAATAATTTTGCTATTTTGTATCATTATTTATAGTGTATTGTTTTCGTAACTTTTCCGTTGCTATTGCTAAGAGGTTTGTTATGTTATTTTTAGTTTCTTTGCATATAAATAAAGATATGTTAATATTTTCCTGCGGTTTTACCCAGGTCAAGTCCGATTCTGTGGAAATTTCAAGTTAATAGGTATCCTATAGATCTGTTATTGCAATTTGTAAGTAACATTTATCATTATCTTCACCAAAATTAGTACAGTTTTGAGGGAAAGGTTAACAAACTTTAGCTGATTCTAACATACTGTCATTTATAGTAAATAGACTAGATCTACTCTAAGCGCAAATTGAACTAGCAACCTTTGGCATAGCAGACAGGATAGTGACCCACTTTGCTACTTGGTCATCATCAATGTTATTAGTATATAGCAGCGCCCCGCGGCTTCACCCGCGTAGTTCCCGTTCCCGTGGGAATTTTGGGATAAAAAGTATCCTATGTGTTATTCTGATGTATAAGCAAGATTATTGTAAAGTTTCATTAAAATCCATTCAGTAGTTTTTGCGTGAAAGAATAACAAACATCCATACATACAAACTTTCGCCTTTATAATATTAGTAGGATTACTAAGTACTCTTGAATTTTCAAAAGATTTGATTCGTAATAAATTAGAACTATGTAGAGAGAATTCCCTTATAAATACTTTATACATCATAAGTCATAACATTACGCCTCACGGCCTCAGTAGTCTAGTACCGATTAACAAGGTGTTAATCGGTAATTTTCAACCTTCCTTGGTAATTTACCAACATGATAAGGTTTTGGGATCACCAACACGCTTTAAACAAGCATGGTGACTACTCCTTACTATACTAATATTATCAGCAAGGGATCTTATAAGGTGATACTACTAGTATCTACAGCGTCATAATCATCGCGTATTTTTGGGTAATAGGTAGGTATACTTACCAAGATATTTATATCTAGTACAAAGTATATTTCGATAGTCCTACTATCAAAGTGTAAACTATTATCAGAACCAAAATCATCAGACAAATGTCAGATAATATTACCGATTGGAAGATTCTTATCATCTCGTGTTCGTGGAAGATATTGTAGTTCTTAACACGTTGTAATAAAGTTTAGTTTTGAACAGTTAAATAGTTGTAAAATCCAGTTAGTTTAAAAGAAGATATAAGTGTATGATGGATGAGGACAGAGTCATAATATATTGCATAAGAAATTATATGAAAATCTAATAGCCTATTTACCGCAGATTACTCGGTGATCTTTGCGGGTAAGCAACGTCTGGTGCCGTCATAATAGTGATTGGTGGTCGGTGCTAAAGTGGCTTTTAAGTTTTCGATTCTTTCTTTTAATCGATAGTAAGAGCCTGTCATATTGCCCTCTGAGTTGTGAGGATTTGATTCAGTCGTCCACAAAAGTGACATTCCGCCGAATCTGGTTGCGATGAAAACCGACTCCAGTTAGACATAAGATAAACCACCCAGATCTAAGCTAAGAGTGTTCATACATACAATGTTTGTGCTTGGGTTTGAGCAAGAATTGACTCGGTACCTATTGACATAGACAAGCCACTACGAACAACACCACTTGGTGTATTTTTACAAGCTTTTATTTAGTTTCACCTGTCTCGTTGTCTGTAATCAAATCCTGCAAGCCATTTTTCGACCACATCTGGTTATCCGATTGAGCTGAATTTTGGCATACTTATGTAAGTCCCATGACAATGCAATAAAAGCTAAAAAAAAGCATGTTCTAAAAAAGGTTTTTTTTTAAATTTATTTTTGTTAGTGTTTAATTTCGGTAATTCCATATTTATTACAAATAAATTAAAACAAGTTCGGTAAGAACACAGTCCTCTTTGGTGTGTTCATTTCTAATTTAAAATAACGAACTGATAATAGTCTAAACAAGCTAAATTAGCAAGTTAATAAACGTGCTGTTGATTAACCGACATGTTTGTGGGAATGTTGTGTTATTAACATTATGTTTTCGTGTTTTATTATATTGTTCTTTGCATTTTAAGTTTTAATATTGACGCCTCGAGACCTTTTATCGTCATGTGCAATTACCAATCCTGAGGTCCTGGGTTCAAGTCCTCCTTCTACCAAGATCGAGAGATACATGCTAGCATATTTTTCCACATAATCACCAGCACGCAACGGGCAAGCTTAGTGATTGTGTCTAATGTTAATTCCTCAGCGAATAATATCATTAATTATTAAGACTTACCGTAATATTGCACCCGGTATTGTGGGCTGTTCGTGAGGCTGTCTCGAGCCATTTACGAGTTGTGGATAGAGGCTATCTCTTCTCCGTATTGTTCAAAACAATTGAACAAGCAATATCATTATTTCCTGTATTTTATCTGTTTGGAGTCGACACGCTAAGAAGAAGAAGATTATTAAGAGTAAGATCATTCATTCACTCCATCATCTCATTATAGTAACTGACCTCTAACTAAGTTCGAAACTTGTATCTAGGGTATCAGAAACTACGCACACACTCATTCACACACACACCCAGACCGAGACAAACATTTGTGGTTCACACAAATATTCACCCCGCACGGGAATCGAACCCGCTACCTTACGGATGGCAGTCCGGCATGGTGACCATGACCACTCTGCCATCGAGGTCGTCAAAAGATTTTCTTTTACATTAAAAAACTAACCATATGAATGAATGTGTGCATAGTTTCTGATACCCTAGATACAGGTAACAGACCTAGTTAGGGGTCAGTTGCTATATGACAATGATAAAGTGATTAGTTACAATTTAGGCGCCAACTAGTAAAATTCGAAAGCTTATTCTTGTATCCATTCGTATCGAAGATTACTTAATTATAATTTTACCATTAAACAATTTTATTTTGGAGCTGATGATATCAACAGCAGCTCTTTTTGGACATAATTAGTTTTCAAAAAAGTAGATTTCGTCTTCTGTCTTTATTTGAATAGTCTGACACTACTTTCTTGATCATCTCAGTTTTGAAATAATTTATTTGTCTATGTAGTTTCTAGGTTTCTATATTTACTTTAATATACTCAAAATACACTAATTTGATGTGATGATATTTAATTGAGAAGGTATATTATTGGAGCAAAAATATAATCCTATTAAAAAAAAGCGATCCTGGAAGTCAATGAAAAAATAAAAAATTAAGTTATAAACATTGTTAATTTTTAATAAAACAATACATAAATTATAAATTAATTTCATTGTTTTGTCTATATTTTTGCAGTTTAACGATCTCTTTAACGTTATCACAAAGCGTAAACTAGCACTTCCAGTATTACTTATTTTCATTTTTCATTTCGATACGTACCTGTAATTGTATTTGGTCCATATTTTTAATCAGTAGTCTTAGTTATTATTGTATTGTAGTCGCCATCTATGTAGTGTATAATATTGGCTCATCCGAATATGTAGGGCGAGTTGTTTCTGACTCTTCTTCCATATTTAGGTCCAATAATTTATTATATTCCATTTACCTATTAATTCATAAAATGACATACGGGATTTAACCACAACCAGTAAATGATAAACAAACAATACACCCACCAATTAGTGTGTATAATTAGAAATATCTCGTTTTTAACGTCACAATACAGATAAAAATAAAACCCGCATTATTATGAACTCATTCGGTTTATGTTCAATTTGTTTTATCTCTCGTTGTACGTGGTGCAAAGGAAATATTACTTTCGCAAACAGTTCATCATGTATGTGGTTTAAATACGTTTTTTTAATTAATTGCGAAAATATTTAGTTATTGACTGACTTATGTTGTTGTAAAAAGGTATAGTTTCAATGGAGTATTTTGGTGTAGAATGATTCTAAATCATCATGATCAGATCAGAAAGCAGATAAGTTAGAAGATTTAGAATAATACTTTTTTAAATTCATTCAGTAATAGTATATTCAGTATATAGGTGATCTTGTAAGAAACTGCTCTATTCGTCGTGATATTCTGTAACCTATAAAGTCTTTCTCTACAAAATGGGCTATCAAACACAAACATTGTTTTTCAAATCAAACCAGTAGTTCCTGAGATTAGCGCGTTCAACTAAACAAACTCTTCAGCTTTATAATAATAGGTTATTGCCTGCCAGTATGTACCACCTCTTCAATTCTCTCTTTGGACATCAAACAGGTAACACTCACTCTACTGGTTCTTGAGTTATTACCACGATGACTAACTTAGTCGACTTTTACCAAGGTGGCCGAGTTTTTGTCGAAATTACTCGTTACACATACGTATACTCGTAATACATAGCTTTGTCTCGTGGTTTTACACGCGTTCATGTTTGTTTTGAAGGAAAAAAGAACAGAAAGCTTCCTTAGAGAACATCATCTGCATCAGCTCATATATGTCTCCACCGAGGGGCTTGAGCCTACCCTGAATTAGGGAGTTTATGCCTTAGTCAACCACGCTGGCCAAGTGCGGGTTGGTCGAATTCATTCCGTAGAGAAATATTTCCTAAAATTGATTACTTCCAGAAATGTATGCATGCACAAATAAACAAAAACAGTTTCTGCTTTATATTTTTGTATAAATTAATAATTTTATTGCAGTAACTCATGCCTGACTAATATCTAAGGTCAATTCCTATATCATTAACTTTACTACACACTCATTCATACCAAAAAACTATAGGTACACACCGTACACACACTCTTACGAGACAAACATTTGTAGATCATACAACCATGCTATTTGGAAGTTTAACCTGGCAAACATTATTCTGTTTGAGTCAATTTAAAGAAGCTTTTGTTATTATGTGAAGCTACTCATAAGTGTAAAGTATTCCGCATTTAAATCTCTAATTTAGGCCATTTGTGCATGCCTATTTTTCGTTAGACTCTTGAGGATTTTTTCTATAGAGTCACCAAGTTTTCTTCGCCGATGACAGCGTCGCTGTAGTCGCATCTTTTGGTTGTCAGTTTATTGAACACTAGCAGCGCCCCGCGGCTTCACCCGCGTAGTTCCCGTTCCCGTGGGAATTTTGGGATAAAAAGTATCCTATGTGTTATTCTGATGTATAAGCAAGATTATTGTAAAGTTTCATTAAAATCCATTCAGTAGTTTTTGCGTGAAAGAGTAACAAACATCCATACATACAAACTTTCGCCTTTATAATATTAGTAGGATGTATCCAAATGACATTAGAATCAAAATGACAATAGTAGCTTCCACTTTTGGCCGCCGGCACAGAAAACTTGGTGACTCTATATCTGTAACGACAGCCGACGATGCTAAAACGTTGAGAACGACAGTCGATGACGTTTCATAAGTTAATAAATTTAATTGCAATGTTAAATTAATTTAGTTAATAAGTTCTATTGAATTAGGTAAAATTACCTGTAATAATAGAATTTATGTGTTTAAATAAATAAAAGTTAAATCTTATAAAAGCCCTTTCTAATGACCTAAATTGGAACAAAACGAAATGTTTTAGAGTCGATGTCGCCGTGTGCCGAATGTTTAATGAAAGATAAACCGACCTCTGCCTCGGTCTCACCTTGACCGGACTTATAACTGATCGTAATCACTTGTTTACCGATCAATTAACTTTGTACCAGTTTGTTGCCATTTTTGTTTTATTGATATTCTTTCCATTCACGGGACTATTAAGGAGTCCCGGTCTTTTGGAAGGCTAGTATGGGGCCAAAGCCAACACACGGTAGCCCTTTGACATATTTAATCTTGTGTAAAGGGTGCACAATCCGGCGACTATCCCTGTATAACACTATAAAATGCATCCAAGGACAGTCCCCGATTCTGCTGGGACTATTGCAAATATATGGAAAACTACGACTGGGTTATGGGAATGGGATGTTTAATGGACTGGATATTGGGGAACTATGGGGACTATGGCACCCGCCGATACAATGCTATAAACACGTACAAAGTGGCGGGTGGAGACTTGCCAGCTCTATAACTGGGCCCCCCAAACAAGTCGCTCGAGTCGCAACAAGGGGGCAACATGAAACGAGCGGCTTTGAGAGTGGAGTAGACGCCCTGGGTTTTAAACCGCGATCCACTGAGCCCGAGGGTCCAGCTTCATGCTAAGCCAACTCACCACTTACGCAACGCCTCTCACTCTCCGAGCACCAAAGTGCTCTCGCGGGCTCCACTCCGGCCGGCCAATGAAGGCAAGCACGGAGGTGGGGGACCTGTTCCTCGTTATATATATCGTTATTGATATTTATTATTATAGTATCTGTTGTAAAGATTGTTTAATTAATAACGTAAAATGTCGCAAGTGACGTTAATTGTGTGACCAATTCGATATTAATGATATTGCTTTCGTATTCTTATTGCAAAATAATTTTTATCTTTTACACCTGCGAAAGTAAAGCTTTGCTTAGTTCATTTCTTACGTTTGCAAAGTAATCCGTTGAACTTTTTAAAATAAATTTGGGATTGAGAAAGCTTTTCTCGTAAGGAAAGACGAGTATGTAAGTTGCCTTCTGGTTTAAATCCAACGTAAAACAGGTTACTTTATACATAGAGAAATATGGACAGATATTGACTTGAGCATCAACCAAATAGTAATCACACACAAAATCTTCGATTTTCTTTAAATCTTTAACAAAATAATTTTCATTATTATCGTGTCTCTTATCACTAACTTTATTATCCAACTAAGACGTAAGGACAATCAGTTTACTACAATTACCATCACTTCTATCTACCCTCAGGCAGATAGTTAAATCAGTATTTATTTAAAATTGGAACACTAACAGTACTAGACAATATGAGGCCAACCTTGCTCCCATATGCTGTGTTTTATCACACACTACGTATCATAAGTTATTACTATTATTCAATGTTAATGTTATCATGTTCTATACAGCATTTGCTGTTTTATAAAGTTCCTTGTGGTAGGCTAGTAAAGAGACTAGTAAATCCGTTGCAAAGTAATATTTATAACTTCTATTTTATATTTAACTGGGAATTTAAATTAGTTAGTTGAACTTCTAATAATACCGGAAATGATTCATTTTATTTCCTAAATTGTCGTAGCGTATTCACTGTATCCTTTCAATTCATGAAACCTTTTGAATTTGGTTATCCTTCGGGTGCCATCGCATCGGTATCTAAGTGAAAGAAGATTTAAGAAATTCATTCAATTTTTTATGTTTTTGCAAGAATATTGGGATAAAATTGTTGTTTTTTGCATATCGATATTTTAACTCATCTATATAAAATCCAGTTGAAAATGCTTTAATAGTAAATATGGATTAGTTGATGGCGGCCTTGGACTTAAAACCTAGACCATTTTCAAGGTAGTTTATTTTCAAGGCCTTTATTTAATGGGCGAAATCAATGTTTTTCTACAATAAATTGCGTATATTTTTATGTTTTTTTAATGTTCATGGAATGATGATGAATTGCAGAATTAAGAATGAATGAATGTATTGGAATTTACTGATCTTTCCTATTATCTGTACTTTAAAGTAATAACGAAAGGATATTTGTGTGAACCGCTGATGTTTATCTCGGTCTGTGTGTGTGTGAATGAGTGTGAGCGTAGTTTCTGATACCCTTAGATACAAGTCTCGAACTTAGTTAGGGGTCAGTTACTATAAAGAGATGATGTAGCGAATGATTATGTTATGAAAATCACTAAAAAATAAAACAAAAAGAAAACTTTAATTAAAGGACATGCAAAAGAAGATGTCTCAACTGCTGATTCAGTTGAAATAGGACACACAATAAAACTTATTGACATGAGAGACGATGTAAATGAACTTCCAGATATTGTATTACAAAATGATTTGTTCTCATTAGCAAATAAATCGAACACTGATAAATATGAATCACTGTTTGTAAACGTAGGTACAAGTATGTATACGTAGGTACATAATGAACACATATGGGATGTATTTGAGACCAGATGCAACATTGTTGATATCGCTAACGTTTGTCTGAATATTGAGTCATTTGTTGATAGCCAGTTTGAATCCCAGCACGCCCCATGTAGGAACTTTAGTTATAATTAAGTTGTTTTAATGAGTAACAGGAAAATAATAAAGGATTTTGTGAATGATTTGTTCCATAGTAATTATGTTTGATTGGTTAATTTTTGTTGGTGTTTTTGCAAGGATTCTAATGAAGTATGTATTTTTAAAATGAGTAATGTTGTGTGAAGTAAGTCTTGTTGCTGGTGTATGACTTAAATCGGAGAGGAAAGAGATGGTTAGAAATATTTGATTGAGATTGTTGCCCAGCAATGAGATGACATGGGTTGACTAAAACAAAGCGATAATCGTTATTATTCACTTTTTATTATTAAATGAAACGTACGTCATTGTTTATAATTAATATCTTTTTACGGGATATTTACACGTACCTATAAGTCGAAACTAGAGGGATTCGACTTATAAGTACGTGTAAATATCCCGTAAAAAGATATTAATTATAAATATTATTCACGTTTCCAAAGTAAACACTTTAATGTTAAGTACCTTTAATATTTGAAGAATTACTGTTTGAGTACCTAATGAAATGTAATCTATAAAATCGCAATTCAGATAAACATTATCGTCTATCGTTTGATTGAACTCGTACTTATTATTAATCTTCAGTTAATTGATATCAGACTCGTGTTTAGATACAATTAGGTCACTGTATCACAGTACGACTGTATGTTCGTCACAACACAATCCATCACAAAATCAACTACTGTATAAATTGTCACCTACGTCATGCCAAAACCTGATCATTATGAACTCTACGCCCATAGCAATAAGGCGATAATTGACACACATTACGTAGCAATATTTATTTCTGATACCATAAAAGCTGATACAAGGCTAAATCTACTCACGCGGGAAAAATGTAATTTAAAAATCGCGCAAAATCATTTCCCATGACCATTCATGATGTTAATTTAGGTAATTCTAATTATGTGTCTGATGAGGTTACTGAAATAACTTACATTTATAAATATAAATACATACTTGTAGTGCTTGACAATTTTGGACGTGTTAAATTTAATACTAGCCAAAGATTTACTAAGCTCAAGAATAGATTAGTTAGACGTAGTTAATACAACACATAGAATAAAAATTAGTAAATACTTACAAGTATTGTCTTAAGTAGTAAACGCCTCTCTCTCACTGATGATACTATAGTAAGGATGAGTGTAATTACCACGTCACATAGAGTCATAAAAATTCTCCACTCCGCTCGTTTAAGTGTCAGTAATTTAATTATCTCACCGATAAAACAATTTTCCTCTTAGCGAGAAATTACAAGTCCACATACAACATGACCTAGAAAAAGGACAATCGGCCGGTGTTTGCCATTCATAATCGTTACTCCGGTTACAGCTTCGATTAATCATTCTAGAACATTATCGATATGTGTTGAAGTTCGTTTCTTATCTGATACATTCGTTTTGATTTCTACATTCGCTTTGAATCAGTCTTCTATTAGACTATTTGTATCTTGTGTGTCTATTGCTGTATCAATGATTTTAATTGTCTCTTTATAGTGACTAGTATCTTCAAGTCTGTATTGAACATCGACTGTTAAAGATGTATAATAGTCTACTGTTACAGTATTTACAGATTTGATTTTTAAAGTTTCTTGATTGTTTAAAAGTCTTTTTAAGCACTTACTTACTTTATGGGTGTTCTTTGTAACATTTCCAGCTGTTAGATCAATTTAAGCTTAGCATCGTTTATGTAAATCAGCATAATATAACGGCATATGTTTTGATGCATTATTTTACATATAATTAAAATTAATCCCTTACGCTAAGCTTAGAATAATTTCAACTCGACTATAAATAACAACGTCGTGTTGTCAATAAAAATTAAGTGTGCTGTCTAATTTTGCGACAAAAACAATCGGCTGCATACAGAACCAGTACATGTACGAAACAATTTAGCAATAATAATTATTGATTTAAATTATTTATAAAATATATTAACGGTATCATTCGACATTGAACCGTTATTGGTTGTCAATTAGAAACAAGTGCAAGATTAGTGACGGACAGACGGCGGTACATACTGGTTATTGGTGTAAACATTTTAAATGTTAATAGTTCTTTGAACTTGTTGCATCGATTTTTTTGGTTGTTTGTTGAATTTGAAAGGAGTAGAGACTTGCTAAATATTTGTTCTATCTACTCTATCGTCATTAACCCCCGACGCAAAAAGAGGGGTGTTATAAGTTTGACGTGTCTGTGTGTGTGTGTGTGTGTATCTGTCTGTCTGTGGCATCATAGCTCCCGAACGGATGCGCCGATTTTAATTTAGTTTTTTTTTGTATTAAAGGGGACTAACGTGCGAGTGTTCTTAGACATGTTTGATGAAAATCGGTTGACCCGTTCAAAAGTTATGGGGGTTTGAAAGTAGTTGTGTTGGGGGTTTCTTAATTTTTATTTTTTTTAATTATGGTTCTGGACTGGGAGTAGTTGTTTTGTATGTTTATAATTTCTATCAATGGTATCAGAAACTAAAGATAATTCATAAAATCTAATACACGAATATTTGTAGTGTGTGCCAGCCCAAAGCTATCGAGGTGGGGGTGCGTTTATGCGACTGAGCGGCTACTTACTGGTGCAGTCATATTTGAATCAAAAGTCTTGTCTTACGATACGAAGAAGAAGAAGAAGTATGCGTGTGTAGTTTACTTCTTAGCTTTACTAGACACTGGTAATCAAATCTTTAGCTATACGATGATGAAGTGATTGATCAATCCCTATAGGGATTCTTATTACATCATAATAATGATTCACTATATCATCTCATTATAGTAACTGACCCTTAATTAAGTTCGAGACTTGTATCTAGGGTATCAGAAACTACGCACACACTCATTCACACACACACAGACCGAGACAAACATTTGTGGTTCACACATGAATTCACCCTGCACGGGAATCGAATCCGCAATCTTACGGATGGCAGTCCGGCATGGTGACTCTACCATCGTAATCACAGGTAATTTGCCCAAAAAAAAACA